>JASERS010000003.1:64130467-66630467 GCA_036711965.1 Onthophagus sagittarius | reverse complement strand
CAAGTGGACGCTATATACACAGATTTCAGTAAGGCCTTCGACAGAGTCGATCATGAAATCCTAATCCTAAAGTTACGCCAGATTGGAATTTGCCCCAGGCTGGTGGATTGGTTTAGATCATATATTACGGGTAGAACGCAAGCCGTCGTTATTGGCGATGCCACTTCCCAGCCTGTACCCGTTACGTTGGGAGTTCCGCAGGGTAGTCATTTGGGGCCCTTATTGTTCAATATCTTTATAAATGATGTAGCGTCCTGCTTTCATTCGTCTCAATTTCTCATGTATGCGGATGACTTGAAAATATTTTCACCAGTCACCAGCCTCAGTGACTGTCTTGCGGTTCAGAGCGACCTTGATCGTTTTTACTATTTCTGCATTAATAATGGATTGCAGTTGAATTCCGACAAGTGCAGCGTCATTACATTTACTAAGAAGAGATCATATATTACATATGAATACAAACTAAACACGAATATTGTTACAAGGGTGAGGGATCTTGGCATCACCTTCGATCAGAAACAAAAATTTGATGAACATATAGACGGAGTGGTGCGAAGAGCTTACAGGATGTTGGGTTTTATTAAAAGATCCACTGTACACTTCACGAATCCTGCAGCTATCACCAGTTTATATATGGCATACGTCCTGAGCACTCTTATGTACTCAAGTACTGTGTGGAACCCCCAATATAGTGTGTATATAGAGAGACTTGAAGCTGTGCAAAAAAGGTTCGTGAAGTATTTATGTTTCAAATTTGGAAAGGTGTACACAGATTACTTCGTCAAAGGCGTTATTGTTCAGATGCCATGTTTCTTTTCAAATTGGTAAATGGTGTATGTGATGCTGCTTCACTGCTGTCTAGAGTAGACTTACACGTCCCCCCACGTCGTCTGCGTTATGATTTTTTGTTTTACGCGCCTTCAGCGAGAACAAGTGCCTATCGCAACTTTCCGGTGTTGAGGATGGAGAGGGCTGTCGCCAGGCTTGGCGTTGACGTTTTTGATATGAATGAGTTGGCGTATAGACGGCATATTCGGGCCAGAGTTCATGATGTCCTAATCGAAGACATTTGATATCCTATTTTTTAATTTTTAATTTTGGTATTATTTTTTGTTTTTTTTTCCCGTCAACACTATAAAAATATATGTATAGTTTCTAACAATTTATAACTTGTATGCATGTACGTGTGGCATAGCATTTGTGGGTTCGTCCCGTTGCTGCGACCTATTTGTAAATAAATAAATAAGTATTTCAAAACTTCTGGAAGCATTTCCTGTTTTCTGGAAGCAGTATCAAGCCTTCCAGAAGCAGTATCTAGTCTTCTGAAAACATATTAAATCTTCTGGAACCGTTCCAGGCTTTCAGGGACAGTATCAAGTCCACTATCAAATAAATTTAGACACCAAATACCATTTTCCTAGTATTTGTGACTATCGAAAAAAAAATTAAACCAACATTTTCTGCCATTTTCGTAGGGCGTAGTTATCAACAGAGTGCTCTTAAAATTGGCTAAAGAATCACCTGCTGAAAGTTGGAAACGTTACGCAGTTACAGCCTGTATAAGGCTTAACCTTTCGGTACACGCACCGGACTCTCACTCCGGGTTCTGCACCCTCTATTGTTTAACAGAAAAGGCAACTTTTTTACCGACATAATTATGTCATTTTAGTGTCAAAAATTTCTTAGTGTACAACACAGTAAAATACGAATATGAATACGATAGCGAAGAAAAATACTCTTTGAAGGTGAAGACTAAAGCTTTTCAAAAAATTTTGCAGACGGTAAGATGTTTTTTTTTCGTTCAAAATGGCTTCTTATCTGATAGAAGAAACGAAGAAGATAATGAAAGCTGTAGAACATAAATGCCACGAAAAATGTGCAGCGTATTCAACGCGGGCATTTATTTGCCTATCGCAAATTTTATGATAATAAAAATTTTTTTTTAATTATTGTCTTAAAAAGAATACAGATTAAAGTCCCTACATTTATAAAGTACCGCGGCTTCCAGAAGACTGTTACTGCTTCTAAAGGATTTAAAATACTTCCAGACGACTTACAATGCTTTCAGATAACTTGATATAGCATCTAGAAAACTTAAAATGTTTCCAGAAGACTTGATGTTGTTACCTCTAGATGATTTGATACTGTTTTAAGAAAACTTTATATTGCTTTCAGAAGACTTGAATTTCTAGACTGATATTTCTAGAAGACTTAAAATGATGAATTTACAGATGTCTTACAATGCATCCAGACGACTTACAATGCTTACAGATGACTTACAACGCTTTTAGAAGCCTTGATATTGCATCTAGAGGACTAGAAGTGTGTCCAGACGACCTAATATGCTTCCAAAGTACTTTATGTCGCTGTTAGAAGACTGAAGATGCTTCCAGAAGACTTGATATTGTATCTAAGAAACTTGATATGGTTTCCAGAATACTTGGAATGTTTCCAGAAGACTGATACTGCTTCTAGAAGACTTAAAATATTTCCAGATGACTTACAATATTTCCAGACGACTTACAATGTTTCCAGAAGACCTTATACTTACTTTTAGAAGACTTGAAATACTTCAAAATTACTTGAAGTGCTTCCAAAAGACTGGATACTACTTCCAGAAGACTTGATACTGCTTCTAGATGTTTTAAAATGCCTCCTAAAGCTTTGATACTGCCCCTATAAGACTTTATACTGCTTCTAGACGATTTCAAATGCTTTCAGAAGACTTGAGAAGTTTCCAAAAGACTTGATACTGCTTCTAGAAAATTTTAATAATTAAGAATCGATACTGCTTCTAGATATTTTAAAATGCTTTCAAAAGATTAGATATAGCCCCTGTAAGACTTTATACTATTTCTGGAAGATTTGAAATGCTTTCAGAAGACTCGAGAAGATTCCAGAAGACTTGATACTGCTTCTAGATGTTTTAAAATGCTTCCTAAAGGCTTGATACTGTCCCTGTAAGACTTTATACTGCTTCCAGAAGATTTCAAACGCTTTCAGAAGACTTGAGAAGTTTCCAAAAGACTTGATACTGCTTCTAGAAGATTTTAATAATTAAGACATGATACTGCTTCTAGATATTTTAAAATGCTTCCAAAAGATTAGATATAGCCCCTGTAAGACTTTATACTGTTTCTGGAAGATTTGAAATGCTTTCAGAAGACTCGAGAAGATTCCAGAAGATTTGATACTACTTCTAGAAGATTTAAAATGGTTACAAAAGTCTCGATATTGGCTCAGGTAGGCTTAATATTGCTTCTAGAAGATCTAAATTGCTTCCAAACCATTTGGAATGCTAACAAAAGATTTGATATTGCTGTCAGAATACTTAACATTGCGTCTATAAGGCTTGAAATGCTTCCAGAAAATTGATTTATTTGGTGCCAATCGTATTTTCATTGCAAATCTTTCTTAATGCTCCCAGACTTCTAAACGATAAATCTTCTTTCATGAAATCCCGGCATGAACCCGGAATATACTGGGACTGAACTGAAACTGAAATGTACAAGTATCTTAAAATTGAGATACCATTCCTAAGATGACTAATTGTTTAATTGTTAAGATTTCAAGGCATTAAAGTAAATTATCGACTTACAGAGTCTTTTAGCAATTTGCAACCGCTGGTTCGGCGGACCGCAACCATTCAAGTTAACATTTTTTTTTAATATATCCGTTCTTGTCTACGAAAAAAGGACTTACTTTCGAAAATAAGTTTTGGTGGAAACAGCTAATAAAGGTAAATAGGTTATTTCGTCAGTTTCTAGTTAGTTAATCCCTTTTTTCTGTATTTGCCGATGTTGAAGGACGTCAAAGTATTATTTCAGATCAGAATGTTGTCGTTATTAATGGCGTTAGTTGCTAGTTTCAGATTTCTAAATATATAATACTGTAGAAGTGAGTTTGTAATTATAATTATATTGGACATTTTATTACTGATTGCGCAAGTGAGGAATAATCTTGGGATTAAATGAGAACACAAGCTGAGTAACTCATCTCCACAAAGCTCGAAATCAAGTAGAGGATTATCAAAATTTATGTGGAAATACAGATAGCTCAAACGGTTCGTCGTTTTAACTACACTGAGGTCACTCTGGAAGTGCTGCCAATGAAACGGCAGATGAGCTAGTGCTAAAGCGTTTTTAGGACCAGAACCAGCAATTTGTGTAAGATTTACGATGCCCAAATAGAGGATTCGAAGAATTCTGCAGCTAACTGATTTATCTTTAGATCGTCAGTGGTACATCTAACACAATCTTCGTAGCTTCATAAGCGCCGGTTTTTGAAAATAAGTATGGGTGCTGGATAGTGAAAAAACTGAATTGGGAAAAGATTCAAACGACGAATGACTGTTCTCAAAACAAAAATTGACATGAAAAGCGTCCATGTATCTGGCGCCTATGGTTAATTTGCAATAGAAATGCCTTATATCAACAGTGCTTACACCTTCACAAGCAATATTTGGTCTATAATTGAAATTTTTTGAACTTTTGAAATGAACATTTTGTATCCTAGCAGTATTTGGTATTTTGGAAGCAAAATCAAATTGTATTAACAATTTCGTGCCTTTTGCAATAAAAATGTCTTCTTTAAGACTTTGCATTTTCAAACATTTTTTTGCCAGTAGTTTTACAAACGGAATCAAGTCCTTTGCAATCATTTAAAATCTTCTAGAAATAGTATCAAGTCTTTCAGCTGCAGTATAAAATCTTGTGGAAGCAGTTCAAGCCTTCTGAAAGCTATGTTAAGGCTTCTAGAAGCATTATCAAGTCTTCCAGAGGTAGTATCAACATTTTTGAAAGCAGTTCAAGGCTCCTGGTAGCTTATCAAGTTTGTTTTAAGCAGTATCAGCCACCGAAGAAACGAAAGGTGAAGTTTAATCACAGAATAACTTATTCTGTGGTTTAATAATGGTCTCGAATCGGGGGCGGAGCAAAACGTTTTTCTCACACATAAACTCCCTATTCGTACACCTGGTCACTGACATGCTGTCAAATCACCATTTTGGCTCGAATCGTTTGAATACATAGATATCATGAACCGCGGTACTTTAATAATCTAGGGAGTTTAATACAAATTACACATCAGCCCCATCTCTTATTTGGCAAAGAAACCCGGACTCTCAGTCCGGTGCGAGCACTCACGTCAAAAAAAAAAATGCGCGTGTACTGGAGGGTTAAATAATTGACATTTAATTATTAACTCAAATTAAAACGAATACATATCATTTAAATGTTCTAATTTAAAATGTAGATAGATGTTTTTAACTATTATTAAACATGGAATTCAGATTTGTGTTTTGGATCCAAAATAAGGTTTAAAATTTAACGCGCAGTTTTTAGAGCGCATGCCCACAAATAACTTCCATTTGTAGACTCCACCAAGTTTCCAGATAAAATCATTTCCAACATAACAAAAAAAATCATCCCGTTCCCAAACATTAACAAACCCAAAATTAAAAAGCATTTAATTTTCGTTAAATCGATTAAGAAACCGCAATTTATTTCGAATTTAAAACCCAAATGTTGTTGTTTAAAAACAGTGGTGGAATGAGCGTTTGTCCCAAATCGAGATACACGAAAAGGGTGGGGATAATACGATATAAATCGGCTGCTCCCAGCCGACTTTGTTTATAACGTTTAAAACTCAGTGACGTCTCGTTTCGCGTGAATATGGCTTAATCAAAGCCTACTTTAAACTTAATAATAACTAGTTTTTCTTAAACCGCTATTTAATTTTAGTCGACTCAATCTCAGGGTAGATTAGTCGGTCTAAAATCGAAAAAAAACTTTTATTACTTAACCAGTGCTCCAGACCAAAGAACCAATCACCATCAAAACTTCATTACTCCGAGATTAATCCATTCTTAACGTTTTAATCGTCTTTACGCAATGTCAGTGTGCGCCAGTCCTTACGATTGCGAATTCGGTCCAAACAATTCGACGTTTGGCTGTTTTTACCAGGAAATGATCACAGATTTGTTACCCGGATGGATTTATGGAACTGAGGAGAGATTACCGTGGATTGGGGCCACTTTCGGTTCGCTTTTGGTGGGACTTAGCGGAGTTTTACCGTTGTTGGTTATCCCAATTGATCAATCGGACAATCTTAAACAAGGAGGTTAGAAAAATTGTGATTAGAACTAAATGATTAATAAAAACAAAAGAAGAATATTACAGGGAGCTGTAATAAAAATAAATTTATTTTAAAAAATTATTTATATATAAATTTTAGATTAACCTTGAGATAATTGTTGTTTATTTTGATGGATGATTTTGATTATTTTTATTTTTTTTTATGTAAATGATTTAATTGGAGGGAAAATGATTCGGGGAAGATAACAAAGAAAACTGTAATTGCGAAACATAACCTTGAAATTTATTTGTCACTGTCAAATTGGGTAAATTATTTTTTGATTTGTTTATAATTTGTGTTTTTTGCAGTTATTATCTACTTTGTGAGCATTTTTTAATGGTAAAAAGCGAAAATATTTACAATTTATTTAAAATCTAAGATAACCTATCGAGATATGTGTGTCAAGTAAGTTCAATATCTTTCACTAATTTTGAATTATTTTGCTGGATTTTGCGCTCGATTTCGATACTTTCTAGCAAATTATCGAATTGTACGGACGAATGGCTCTAAATTTAACACTTACGAAATCAACGCTTTGTTTTTAATTTTTTTGGATGAGTTATTGGAGATTAACCTACAAAAATAACCAAACAAAGCGGTCTATTTTCAGATAAGGAAACTTCGTTGATGATTTCACAATTTTAGCTATTATTTACTTATTTATTTTCGCCACAAACTTATCATTCAAACGATTAATTTTTTTGCTTACTAGAAGAGACTCATTGTAAATTTATAGACATTGTTATCTTCTCTAAACCGAGCTCCATAAAACACAATGCGCTCAAAGTTCATTTGCCTCTTTGGCACAATAGTTAAAGCACAACGTCATGTATTCACAATTTATTTTTATTTATTTGTGTTAGATAGTTAGATTTTAATTTGACGCACTTTTTATTTTTTTGAAACGAATTAAAATATTTGTTTTAAATAGATTTTGATAAAATGAATAGCTGCACGCAAATGTTATTGTTATTGAAACTGTAAATGTAATTGCGTATCAACGCAAGCATCCAAAGTGCAACAGCAGTTGAGGCGATATCCTGCTGTTAGCAGCAAAACTATTTGTTGGGTGTCCTTGAACGACGTCAGACCTCGGTTTCTAACTGCACGATAAATAGAGATTATTGGAACCAAAATACATTTAAATTTAAAAAAGATTTTCTCGATTGATAAGAAATTTTCTTTGTTTCAATTTCAGATCGTGCGAATTTATTAAAAACCCTTCTAAGTTTTGCTGTTGGAGGTCTTTTAGGGGATGTTTTCCTACACTCCCTCCCGGAAATATGGGCTTATGACGTCAATGCGAACGGTAAGTTACCAAAAAAAATCGAAAGTTTAAAAATCTTTTCGTTAATTCGATTACCTTTCGAGATTATCCCCCATTTTTTTTATTCCATTTCTATCTCATTCAAATCAATCCTTTTCAAGTACATACGTGATTGCGATGATTATATTTTACTAATCGCCCATTAATGATCGATTAATAATAATTTTTTGAACGATTATCAAATTTTAATCTGTCTTTACCTGTCTCGTTTACCATGACAAATCGCATTCGTGACTAAGATAATCGATCGAAAATAAAGGGGGAAATATTGCAAAAAAATAATTAAAAAAAGTGGAACAAAAGAATTATTATTGTTGTTAGAAACGGATTGATTGAAATCTATACGTGACTATCGCTTAATAAAGATTAGAAATAATGATTTTTTATTTTTTTGATTGTATTTGTTTCAAATCGGGACTTTTTTAATTAGAATACCAAGTATTTGTGTCTGCGCGATAAAATATCGCATTACTAAGAGCTAACGTCATCGAAAAGCAGCATTTGGTTGATACTGCGACTATGATTGAAGCTAAAAAAACAGGATTGAACGAGTTTATGATCACGATAAATTCGTGTGAATTAGCAACAACAAATTAACAATAATAACAAGAAATTTGATTTGATTTTAACATTTAACCTTTTAAAATACGCGATTTGTACAATTTAAATTTGCCAACTTTTGATTTAAATGAATTTGACCAAATTGATTTGAATACAAACTTTTTATATTGTTTACAAACAATAATAACAATTTTAATAAATATTAATGTTTGTAAAAAGTTGTGTATACAAAATAGGTAAATAATAACATAATCTTATATACAGGTGTCTCTGAAATGCGTGTCCAATAAAAGAATTGGTTAAAAAAATAGGTCGATTTAAATTATGTATATCCAAACTTGTTTAAATAACTAAGGAAATTTTCTTCATAATTCCTCTTTACTATCAATTATAACCTCAATGTCTCCCAGAGAAATCAGTGCCAAATATCGCATTACTAAGAGCTAACGTCATCGAAAAGCAGCATTTGGTTGATACTGCGATTATGATTGAAGCTAAAAAACAGGATTGAACGAGTTTATGATCACGATAAGTTCGTGTGAATTAGCAACAACAAATTAACAATAATAACAAAAAATTTGATTTGATTTTAACATTTAACCTTTTAAAATACGCGATTTGTACAATTTAAATTTGCCAACTTTTGATTTAAATGAATTTGACCAAAATTGATTTGAAAACAAACTTTTTATATTGTTTATACACAATAATAACAATTTTAATAAATATTAATGTTTGTAAAAAGTTGTGTATACAAAATAGGTAAATAATAACATAATCTCATATACAGGTGCCTCTGAAATGCGTGTCCAATAAAAGAATTGTTTAAAAAATAGGTCGATTTAAATTATGTATATCCAAACTTGCTTAAATAACTAAGGAAATTTTCTTCGTAATTCCTCTTTACTATCAATTATAACCTCAATGTCCCCCAGAGAAATCAGTGCCAAATATCGCATTACTAAGAGCTAACGTCATCGAAAAGCAGCATTTGGTTGATACTGCGATTATGATTGAAGCTAAAAAAAACAGGATTGAACGAGTTTATGATCACGATAAATTTGTGTGAATTAGCAACAACAAATTAACAATAATAACAAGAAATTTGATTTGATTTTAACATTTAACCTTTTAAAACGAGCGAACTGAACAATTTAAATTTGCCATCTTTTGATTTAAATGAATTTGACCAAATTGATTTGAATACAAACTTTTTATATTGTTTACAAACAAT
Source organism: Onthophagus sagittarius (assembly GCA_036711965.1). NCBI lineage: Eukaryota > Metazoa > Arthropoda > Insecta > Coleoptera > Scarabaeidae > Onthophagus > Onthophagus sagittarius. The sequence goes on along the minus strand of JASERS010000003.1, from coordinate 66,621,210 downwards.
AATAACAATTTTAATAAATATTAATGTTTGTAAAAAGTTGTGTATACAAAATAGGTAAATAATAACATAATCTCATATACAGGTATCTCTGAAATGCGTGTCCAATAAAAGAATTGGTTAAAAAAATAGGTCGATTTAAATTATGTATATCCAAACTTGTTTAAATAACTAAGGAAATTTTCTTCGTAATTCCTCTTTACTATCAGTTATAACCTCAATGTCCCCCAGAGAAATCAGTGCCAAATATCGCATTACTAAGAGCTAACGTCATTGAAAAGCAGCATTTGGTTGATACTGCGATTATGATTGAAGCTAAAAAAACAGGATTGAACGAGTTTATGATCACGATAAATTCGTGTGAATTAGCAACAACAAATTAACAATAATAACAAGAAATTTTATTTGATTTTAACATTTAACCTTTTAAAACGAGCGAACTGAACAATTTAAATTTGCCATCTTTTGATTTAAATGAATTTGACCAAATTGATTTGAATACAAACTTTTTATATTGTTTACAAACAATAATAACAATTTTAATAAATATTAATGTTTGTAAAAAGTTGTGTATACAAAATAGGTAAATAATAACATAATCTCATATACAGGTATCTCTGAAATGCGTGTCCAATAAAAGAATTGGTTAAAAAAATAGGTCGATTTAAATTATGTATATCCAAACTTGTTTAAATAACTAAGGAAATTTTCTTCGTAATTCCTCTTTACTATCAATTATAATATCAATGTCCCCCAGAGAAATCAGTGCCAAATATCGCATTACTAAGAGCTAACGTCATCGAAAAGCAGCACTTGGTTGCTACTGCGATTATGATTGAAGCTAAAAAAACAGGATTGAACGAGTTTATGATCACGATAAATTCGTGTGAATTAGCAACAACAAATTAACAATAATAACAAGAAATTTGATTTGATTTTAACATTTAACCTTTTAAAACGAGCGAACTGAACAATTTAAATTTGCCATCTTTTGATTTAAATGAATTTGACCAAATTGGTTTGAATACAAACTTTTTATATTGTTTAAAAACAATAATAACAATTTTAATAAATATTAATGTTTGTAAAAAGTTGTGTATACAAAATAGGTAAATAATAACATAATCTCATATACAGGTGTCTCTAAAATGCGTGTCCAATAAAAGAATTGGTTAAAAAAATAGGTCGATTTAAATTATGTATATCCAAACTTGTTTAAATAACTAAGGAAATTTTCTTCGTAATTCTTCTTTACTATCAATTATAACCTCAATGTCCCCCAGAGAAATCAGTGCCAAATATCGCATTACTAAGAGCTAACGTCATCGAAAAGCAGCATTTGGTTGATACTACGATTATGATTGAAGCCTAAAAAAACAGGATTGAACGAGTTTATGATCACGATAAATTCGTGTGAATTAGCAACAACAAATTAACAATAATAACAAGAAATTTGATTTGATTTTAACATTTAACCTTTTAAAATACGCGATTTGTACAATTTAAATTTGCCAACTTTTGATTTAAATGAGTTTGACTAAATTGATTTGAATACAAACTTTTTATATTGTTTATACACAATAATAACAATTTTAATAAATATTAATGTTTGTAAAAAGTTGTGTGTACAAAACAGGTAAATAATAATAATAATAAATGACTTTATTCAAACCAGCGTGAAGTGCAAAAGAGAAGGAACAGTATTATATACAAAATTATCAATATTATAAAAAAAGTATCAACTGGACAGAAAACTGTCATAAAATATATATGTGATATACACAGTAACTAAATAATAATTGCCAGTTTGAAAAGACGAAGTTCAGAGAGTATAGTATCTCTGCTCGTACTTAACCCGTACCCTTATTTTACTATCTATTTATCTAACTAAAACACAAGGACATAACTTAAATAACTTGCATTTAAACAAATGAAAGTAACAAACAAAATAACAAAAAAAAGAACACTTAAATTGATGCATATCATCATCAATATACAAATTGATTGATTTATTAATTGATTGTCCGGTATGATTTCAGTACAGAAAAAAGAATTAACCTTTAAAAAAACATTGAGCCATTAAATTACTACAATCGATCTGATAATAACATATATCATAAGGGTAAAAGATGTAAGAACTCCAAACATCAGTATGTCAAAACTGATACTAAAGTCGCGTTTTGCTCTTGCAACAAGCTTGCCCGTAATCTTCTTTTAAATGAGAGCACCGACAAGGATTTCAATGAGTTTGCGATATCATTATATACTTTAGCAATTTGATAAGAGAATGATCTTTTGAACATTTCCGTTTGGTGAAGAGGTGGAGTAATGAGACCTTTGTATCTGAGATTGAGGTTATGGACATCGGTTCTGAAGGTCACCATGTTGAGAAGGTATTCGGGAGTATTTGTACGAAGTATCTTGTGAAAGAAAACAGCCTTATGCAATTCACGTCGTCCTTTCATATTCAACCAATTCAGGTCTATTAACTTGTGCGAAATTCTATCATACTTCCTGAGACAAAAAATAAATCTTAAACATGTATTTTGAATACGTTGGATGCATATTTCATCGCTTTTAGTTAGACAAGAACCATATATAATATCAGCATAATTAAATTTAGACAGAATAAGTGCATCACACAGCATCGTCTTAATGTTAACACGAAGACATATGTCTCATAGGGTACAACGCTTTCAGTTTTGCATATTCAGATTGTAAGGTCAATGATACATGTCTTAAAAATCTTAACTCTGAATCAAAAGTAAGACCAAGATTCCTAGCATCATCCACCAAAGGAATATTAATACCACCTATATTTATATTAATTCGGTTTCTGCATTCTTGAACATCTTTCCTTCTACCAAATAAAAGAAGTTTAGATTTCTGCGGATTAAGCACTAAGTTGTATTGCTGTGATAGCAGAAAGAGTTCGGATAATTCGTCGTTAATTAACAAGAGCTGTGGGCATGTATTCTCCTTTGATTGGCCACTCACTTCAAAATTTTGTGCTGGAGTGGAATTTATATCTGTATATTCTACAGTGCCATAAAAAAATACTCAAAAGTTTTAGATTTTGTAGTTAATTGCGCTTCTATATTAGCTGCTAATGCGGTAATTCTTCTTTGGGCCGTCATCCGATTTAGTTGAATTTTCTTAAACTTCTTTGCATCTTTCGGCATTGTTTTGTAGTATTTCGAACAATTTTTAAATTTTTAACGAATAGGGTCCCAAAATTGAGATACTATTCCTAAGTTGACATTTTTAAATAGGAACTTTCATTTTTTGTTGCATTTATATTCTACGTAAAATCTTGAGTATTTTGTATGTTGTATACCTTATTTTGATATTGCTGTTTTCGAAAAATTAACGTTTAAAAGCATAATGGTAAATTTATATTTTCATTTTTATCTAATCAGATTTCGTATTCGTAAACCATGGCTATGTTTTGGATCGATGATTTCTGGCAACAGACAATGGTCGTAAAAATTTGCCAATTTTTCTATCGTCTTGGTATAAAATTCTTCATCGCTGTTTATTTTGATGATTTCAACATCTTTTTCCGTATGTATCACAAAACAAGAAAAAGTTGAATCCGTTATGTGCATTTGACCTTGCACTTGGTAATAATAGAGATGACTTTCTTTCAAATAAATATTGTTATTTTTGAAATAGGCAACTGTTGAGAAGGTATTCGGGAGTATTTGTACGAAGTATCTTGTGAAAGAAAACAGCCTTATGCAATTCACGTGTCCTTTCATATTCAACCAATTCAGGTCTATTAACTTGTGCGAAATTCTATCATACTTCCTGATACAAAAAATAAATCTTAAACATGTATTTTGAATACGTTGGATGCGTATTTCATTGCTTTTAGTTAGACAAGAACCATATATAATATCAGCATAATTAAATTTAGACAGAATAAGTGCATCACACAGCATCGTCTTAAGTTAACAGGAAGACATATGTCTCATAGGGTACAACGCTTTCAGTTTTGCATATTCAGATTGTAAGGTCAATGATACATGTCTTGAAAATCTTAACTCTGAATCAAAAGTAAGACCAAGATTCCTAGCAATTTATATTAATTCGGTTTCTGCATTCTTGAACATCTTTCCTTCTACCAAATAAAAGAAGTTTAGATTTCTGCGGATTAAGCACTAAGTTGTATTGCTGTGATAGCAGAAAGAGTTCGAATAATTCGTCGTTAATTATTTTTAAAGTTTTGAAAAGATCGTTTGGATAAAAGGAAATATATACCTGTGTCATCCGCATAAATCTGGACCTTGCAATGCTAAGAAAGGAGGTGTAAATACAAAACAACGTCGGAGACAAGATAGATTCCTGTGCAACTCCACAGCTCAATCTGCGAGACGAAGAGTTTTCTTTATGAGGAAGTCGAACGTACTGCTGTTTGTCCGACAGATAGCTACGTATAAAATCAACAGCAGCATTTTCCAGACCTATGTACTTTAAAATGGAGAGTAATAACGAGTGATTGACGCTGTCGAAAGCCTTACTAAAATCCAGCAACATGAGCAGAGTCAGTTTGCCGCTATCTGTAGCCCGAAATATATCATCTGAAACTGCTGCTAACGTTGATGTGCAGCTGTAGCCGGCTCTAAAGCCTGACTGAATTGAAGGCAGAATATCATTTTCTTCCAAGTGTTTACGTAGTTGGTTGTTTATGACTCTTTCGAGCACTTTCGAAATTGCAGGCAGTATACTTATAGGCCTCAGATCGTTAAAAGTGATAGGATTTCTAACTTTTGCAATTGGTTGACCGCTGCTAGTTTCCAAGAGGAAGGGAAGGACGAGTTAGAGATAGAATAATTGATGATGTGAGCAATGAATTTATTGATAAACGGCAAGCATTCCCTTATTAATCGTATTGGGAAACCATCGGCCCCTACTGCTTTAGAATGCATTCAATGGCGGATGTCCTGGACGGTATCCTCAGTAATAGTTTCAAATTTTAAGGAAGCTCGTACTAAATAATAACATAATCTCATATACAGGTGTCTGAAATGCGGGTCCAATAAAAGAATTAGTTAAAAAATATGTCCATTTAAATTATGTATATTCAAAGTTTCTTAAATAACTAAGGAAATTTCCTTTTTAATTCTTCTTTACTATCAATTATAACTTCAATGTCCTCCATAGAAATCAGTGCCAAATACAACGAGATTTGTAAGTGCAATGGCGTAAATGAGGCTTGATATTGAAAGATTTCCATTTTCAGGCTTAATAAGCACTTATGTAATCAAAATCTATTAAGAGACAAAAAAGTTTCTAAAAGAACTAAAAAAGAAGTAAACGGGATATTCAGAAATTTTAATTATGTGATTGTCGCCCGCTCACAAAAAGATGGAGTAATAACTGTTGAACACATAGCTTTTCCATCATTTCTGTGATTTTAAAGATGTAACCAAATCCATAAAAAGAATGTTAATTGATCTTAGGAACTCACTTCTCAAATTAAACGTATTGAGAAAGCTGGTTTTTCATAACACAGTAGGTTTAGATCGATATGATCTATGTTCATTTTTCAAAAAGTACTAAATAATAAGATATACCCCTATACTTTATTACTAACTCTTTTTACTAGCAAAAAACTCAATTTTTTCCCAAACTGTTATCTTTATCAGGACATCGGCAACAAAATATTTACAGGCTGGGCCAAATTAGATACTTCTACTTTTATTTAGAGAGCAACTCCTCTTTGTATAAGAGAGAGGAAAAATGATATCAGTGTTTGAGGCTCAATTTTTATAATATAGGGTGTTTTGCAAAAAACTGCAATTTCGAAAATTTTCCTTTCTGTGAAAAAAATTCCAAATTCAAATTTTTATGTAAAATTCGATGGAATAAGTTAACTTTTCCTTAAAGTTATATTGGAACAGTCTACATTTCCTTCAAGTTTTCTTTGAAATACTCTCTTGAAAACCTTTAAGTTTTTCAATTGCATTACTAATATGAGATACTAGATTAGTGTTCTTTGACGGCTTTTTGATAAAACCAGATAAAACAAATGTATTGTTTATGAGTATGTTTGTCAAATTTTGATTCAAATTGTAAGTGTTTATCGTTAAAGTATACGACATAATAATATTGTGGTTGATGTGATAATCATCAAAAATGGAACATGAATTGAATTTATAGAATCTCGAGATATTACAGAGATTCTAGGAAATTTATGTCATGAACAATATCCAGGAACATCATTATTTTTAATTTGAAAAAGATCGTGGAGGTTGTATATTTGAAAATGAAAAAATGACTTGCATACCAAAAGAGGGTTGAACCATCCTCTTTCAAATGATGTGTAACTCGTTGATTCACTTTGAAATTGTTTCCACCTAAAAAATGTTAAAGGATTAACGAAAAAAAATTATAAAATTTGAATAAGATGGTGAAGGTCTTATTTTTGAAACTGAATAAATTGACTCGCATACCAAATTGAAGATTGAAGTTTCCTCTTTCATGTGATATATAAGTCGTTGTTTCAATTTGAAATCGATTCCATCTAAGAAGTGTTAAAGGATGATGTGTTTTTGACGTTTTAGTAGAATCACGAAAGAAATAATAAAATATAAAACATTGCACCAACCCTGATTGGAAACAGTACTGAATCTTTTGAAAATGTTTCAAGGTTTTTAAAAGCAGTTTCTTGTCATTTGGAAGCATTTCAAATCTTCTAAAAGCAGTATCAAGTCTTTTGGAAGCATTATCAAGTCTTCTTGTAAAAGATCCAGCCTTCCGCGAATAGTATCAAGTCTTCTAATAGTTTCATCAAGTCTTTTGAAATAAATATCAATTCTTCTGGAAGTGGATCCAGTTTTCCACTCATAGTATCATGTCTTCTGGAAGCAGTTCAAGCTTTTTGGAAGTATTTCAAAAGTTCTGGAAGCATTTCCACTTTTTAGATCTTAGACTTTTTATCAAGCCTTCCAGAAGCAGTTGGAAGCAATATCAAGTCTTCTAGAACCGTTTCAGGCTTTCAGGAACAGTAACAAGGGCACTGTCAAGTGAACTTTGACCCCAAATACCATTTTCCTAGTATTTATGGCTATCGAAAAAAATTAAACCCTTCAACATTTTCTACCATTTTTGAAATTGATTGACCATCCTCTTTCAAATGATGTGTAACTCGTTGATTTAATTTGAAATCGTTTCCACCTAAAAAATGTTTAAGGATGATGTGTTTTTGACGTTTTAATAGAATCACGAAAAAAATAAAATTTAAAACATTGTGGAAGTCTTATTTTTGAAGATGAAGAAATTACTTGTATTTTAAATTGAAGGTTGAATCATCCTCTTTCAAATGATATGTAACTTGTTGTTTCAGTTTGAAATCGATTCTAGCTAAGAAATACTAAAAGATGTGTTTTGACGTTTTAGTAGAATCACGAAAAAAATAATAAAATTTAAAACATTGTGGAAGTCTTATTTTTGATGATGAAGAAATTACTTGTATGTCAAATTGAAGGCTGAATCATCCTCTGTTTGAATTTGAAATCGATTCCAAATGATAAAATCTAAAAGATTGTGAAGGTCTTACTTTTGAAATTGAATAAATTGACTTGCATACCAAATTGAAGGTTGAACTTTCCTCTTTTATGTGATATATAATTCATTGTTTTAATTTGAAATTGATTCCATCTAAGAAATGTTAAAGGATGGTGTGTTTTTGACGTTTTAGTAGAACCACGAAAGAGAAAATGTTAATATTTGAAAAAGATCGTAGAGGTCTTATTTTTGAGAATTAAGAAATGACTTGCATACCAAATTGAAGGTTGAACCTTCCTCGTTCAAATGATGTATACGAGTTATACATCATCATGTTTCTATTTGAAATCGGTTCCTCTTATGAAATGTTAAAGGATGATGTGCTTTTCACGTTTTAGTAGAATTACAATAATAATAATAAATTTTGAAAGATGGTGGGGGTTTTATCTTTGAAAATGAAGAAATGACTTGTATGTCAAACTATAGGTTGAACCTTCCTCTTTAAAATGATATATAACTCAAATATATCAATAATCTTTTTTTTTTCAATTTGAAATTTTACCTATAAAAATGTTAAAGGATGGTGTGTTTTTGAAGTTTTAGTAGAATCAAAAAAAATAATAAAATCTAAAAGATTGTGAAGGTTTTATTTTTGAAAATAAAGAAATGACTTGCATACCAAATTGAAGGTTGAAGCTTCCTCGTTCAAATGATGTATAACTCGTTGTTTCAATTTGAAATAGATTTCATTTAAGAAATGTTATAGAACGATTGTGCAGACTGAGTTTTTTATCTTGAGACAACGGAAAATCTCTAAAACACTGCATCAAATCAAAAAAGTTCTTAACAAGATTTGTTATAAACTAGGGGGCTCACCGAATGGTGCCGAACTCGATCCCTCACCTCAATCCTCCAGAGTGGGGGAGGAACAACTTTGAAATTTTAAATGGGAATGGGTATACCCGATTTCGGTTGATCTGAGAAGGAGCTCGATTTTACGATTTTTTTTCTCAAAAACTGTTTGGCGAAAAATTTTCAAATTTGAACTAGTGATAACCTGATGTGTTCTTAATGAAGGGCAGGATTTCAACGCGGTTTTAGCCAAAATATGTAAAATAATTTCGGTTATCGGATTCCGGTATTAGATTTTCAAAATTATGTGTTCCTTTTTTTATGAGCAATTCATCATTATTTCTGTAAATATAAGTAAATTCCATTAAAAAAACCATTTTTATATCAATAACTACTAAAATATTGTTTTAAGGGAAATCTGATTTATTCCATTGAATTCTACAAAAAAAAAGAATTCAGAACAGAATTTTGAAAAACAACCTGCATCTCTAAAACCGTAAGAGATATCGATATGCGGTTTTCGCCATTAAGTTTTTTATAAAAATCAAGCCTCAAATACTGATATTATTCTTCCTCTATCTTGTATGGAAAGAACACTTCCCATTTAAAAGTGCATTATTTGGCCCACCCTGTACAGACAGGGTGGTTCAGTTTTTAATCGGGAAATTTAACTAGAATGTAGTAGTTGAAAAATTAACACAAGTTTTTTTTATATAATGTATTTTTTATTTCCAACTTATGGGCTATCAAAGTTAAGTTAAAAAGTTACATTTTATTTTATATTTATAAGTAATCCGTGGAATTTGCAACTTTGTACGTATTTACTATGAGTTATGTGGATTCTATGGGGATGAAATTCACCACCCCTTGTTATTTTTTAAGAACTTTTTAACGCCCTGGAGTGTTAACATAAAAAAATATGGAATGTAAGCTAATTCTTTAGTGGTACTTTTTAGATTCTTTAGTTTTTTTCAAAACTAAAGAGTTATTCTTCGAACTCTTAACTTTATTACGAACCTTCATTATCGAGCCTCGAGATTTATAGCTTACGAACTTGAGTATTATCAGGCGGGAACGTCGACATCTATCGAACGATAATTAATTGCGAACTATCAGTACTAATTCGCAATTAATTATCACTTGCTCATGCATACTCAAGAATCCACAATTTATTATAAATTAATGTGGAATTCTCTGCTCGATTAAACTTATTCAAAGTCAGTATTGTTTTAAAACTATTAGTATTACTTCTAAACTAATTACAAAAAATTAATCAAAAGCGCCAGGTCATAATTAATAACACAACCCAACCTAACCGAATGATATGAGTTAACTAGAACTAATCTGTCTCACATAATCCCTTCTTCCAGAATCTGCCTACAACCCTTTTCTTCTCTTAGACCGCTATGTCTTCTCAATATATGTTCTAGTAACTTTTCGTTCTGTTCTCATTCTTGCCTCACTCTTCCATTTTCATCTCAATCTAGCATAACCCAACTCAGGCCAATCCAAATCCAAACAACCCAATGGTACGACTTATGCTAGAATAATCTATTAGATTATTACGCAAACTAAACACTTTGAATAAGAAAACCTTTAGTGAACTCAGGAAGATTTTGGCATTATTTCCTAACAGAAACAAAATAATATGCAGTGGAAGTTATATTAGTGGCCTTTATACATATTTAAAAACTATTCATGGGCGTATTCTTAAAAGAGAGCATGACCCATGTATTCATGTAAATTTAAAAAATTCTTTTAACAATGAAAGTCAAAAGCTTGCCGAAGTACAGTCGCCCACATCAAGATTTGAAGTTACAACCCCCTATAAATTGTGGACTTCTCGCGGTTAAGGGTACTTAACTATTTTTACCTGAGACGAGACCCAAAAACCCGTATAGTTTAGAATGTCAGGAATGTAAGTACCAACGAATTTCTTTGAGTTATCTGAACTTATTTTCGCTTAAAGAAAATGTTAATTATGTTTAGAACATTACAAATAAGGTGCTTATGCCGTGCCTGATTTGTATAAACCCAAAAGATACCTCTTTATTTATGACTAGGGACCGGTTTTATATGCTTATGCATATTTTGCATTTTTATCGCATATAAATTTAGTTATCCATATACATTCGATATAATCGCATGTAATTTCATATGAGCGCATGTTTTGTATATAGAGTAAAAATATGGCGATAACGTTGGGATCGTGTGAAAGACCAGTAACGTGAAACGAGGGTATCCACTAAAGAATACGCGAAGATGAAACAAAGCGGATTAATAAAGGCATTGAAGTGCAAAATTGCGAAGATTACCTAACCTCAACAAAAGCTCTGAATAAAATTGATGTGAGGAATCTATCAAAATTGGGAAAAATAATAGAAAAAAAAATTCAAACTGCAGTAAAAAAACATTACTGCAACTGTAATAACCAATTTTCAACTCAAAACTAAAAGATTAGAATTACAAAAAAACTGCTGTGAAATTTTGAAGTTTTGAAATTGAAGACAAGTTCAGCAAAGTTTTCGATACACTTAAATAATACAGTGTAGCCAGATGGCGCAGATGGTATAAATGAGGATTTGTATCAGGGCAACGCGACAGCTCAAGGTCAACTGGTTGAAAAGAATCAAGATCAAGAAGAAAATGTCTCTGAAATAAAAAAAAAGTTGCCAATAAAAATTTGCTTTTTACGCGGAAAAAACTAAAATAAACTAGCTAAATAAATTACTTATATTGTGAAAGAAATAATAAAAATATAATTCATGGTTCAACTCAAAATAATTTAATGATGAAGGATATGGACAGATTAGCTCACTTACCTATTTTCGGTTTAGCTGTTGAAACTGAAGAAGAGGTGGTATCAGAGTATTTATCTTTCAAAATCACTTTTAACTTGTTGCAGTTTGAACCGATAAAATTATCTGATATATGATCTTGTCGTACAAAAATAAATGTTTTTTTTCTTCAAAACTGCCAGATAACTGAACACTGGTTAAGAAATTCTAAGAAGAAAATATTAAATAGTATAATAAATAAATTATCAACAAACACAAAAAAATAGTGGATTTAATACATATTAATGTACAAGATTTATCAAGAAAAAACCAACCAGCTTTAATATGTACTTAAAACAAACTCAAGTGCAGACATATTAGGAATCACAGAACATTGGATGTCAGAGACAATTAATACCTTAAATGTGCCAAAATACAAACTTGCGACCTACAATTGTAGAACATCATCTAGACACGGTGGAGTTTTTTGAAAAAATGTTTAGAGTATGCAACAAATTAATAAAAATATATTAATACTTGGAAATTTAAAATTTTCTAAGTATCATGTTTGATGAACCTTCAAGGGTGGAGGGTAAAAGATGTGTGGATAATATTTTTGTTGATAGATTCCTGCTTTGCTAATTGATAATTGTAAAGACTGTCAACCTTCATATAGGTGATCATTTGGCACAAAAAGCATCTTGTATCTTGACATCTGTTAAGATATAAGATATAATTGAAATAACAGAAAGAAGAAGAATAAACGCTACTAACATAGAAATTTTTAAACGTCTATTAGAAAAGAGCGATTGGTCATAAATACGTAATAAGTCTCAATGTACAAACAACTTACTTACATTTCATGATATCGTCTTGGCATATTTTAAAAGGGAGTTTCCTGTAAACACGTGAAAAATTAACTTGATGCGCTATATACGATTTTAGAAGTAACAGGAGATAATATGCATAAAAATACGTAGTAACAATACAGAAATGAAGTTGACTTAACGAAAAAAAAGAACGCAAAAAACAAAATAAAAGCAGCTTGGAAAATAAAAAAGGAAGAAGTAGGAAAAGGATGCATTTAGAGTGAAGTTAAGATCACACTGAATGCAAATGTTCTCAACAATCAGTTCATTTCTGTTGGACAGTCAACCTTTTTAACACAAAATAGTACTTTATATTGAAGGAATAGTAGTCCATCTTGCAAGATTAATGATCAAATAAAAATCATAAAAAAACTTCTAACTTGCGTTTATTTATTTATATTCGTACTAGTTTCGGGTTATCTCAGACGTAAACTGGAAAATTTGTGAAAGTGAAACATTTTGCAATCTGACGGATAAACGAAATCATGATTGAAACATTGTTTTAATGGCGTTGTTGCGAAAATGAAACGATATAAATTAGAACAATAAAATTAAAAAGCTTTAAGATCATATTAAAGTTGTGTTGAGTGATGAGAACAGGCGAGACTAAAAGATTCAAAAGGTTTTTCAGTAAAACTGCTAAAAGAGATAGAAGCACAAATTAGTAAACAACTGAAAGTAGTGCTAAACAAATGTTTGACAGAAAGCATTTTCCCACTGGAACTCAAACGAGCGACAGTAATACCAATTAATTTTTGACCTATATCAATATTACCGGTGATATCAAAAGTTTTTGAAATGTTCATAAAGAGAAGGAAAATAGAATATTTAGAAGAAGAATACCTCATAACCAAATATCAGCATGGGTATTGTATGTACAGTGTATTGTATGTAAATTTGTGATCAACAGTGCTACTAAATGTTATCTAAAAAATAGCAGATAATTTTCACCAACAAAAATAATATATAGCCATATAAAATATGGCTCCAAAGCTACGGCATATAATTTATTAGCCTCTTACCTGGATCAGAGAAAACAACAAGTGTCTTGGAAAGGAATATACACAGAATGGAAATCCCCACAGATTTACTTCAGGGCTCTGTGCTTTTACATGTACTTTTTCTGATACAAACGATTTGCCAGAAAGTGTGGCGGTACTTTCCATTTATCTCTATGCAGACGTGTCTGTTATCTACCAAGGAAATAATATTCATCAATTTAAAAATAAATGCAGATATAACCAAAATACTAACTTTTTCAACAAAAAGAGACTAAGACACTGAAATTCAATAGATAAATTTTCTAGGCATTATGCTGTCTGAAACTCTAACGTGGTCGGACTATGTAACAAACTTAAAAAGAAAATTATTAAATTCAATATATTGTATAAAGGTAATATCTAAAATTTGCCTACAGATTAAACAAAAATGTCCAAACTCAAAATTTCAAAAAAAGCAGTTTTATAGGCTGTCTTGCGTATACAGTTATATCGGGAATTAGTTCCTGTCTTGTAATTACCCCCTGACCTAATAATTACAAAATGAGGCATAGAAATGAGGCTGCTGTATATTATGCTGATAATTTTGATTGTTTTTTCACTTTTAGAATCCCGCAATTCTTGTCACAATTAAGAAATTAGTCATAATGTTAACGAAATAATAGAAGATTTAAAGTAGAGGTGTGCAAATTACGTGAGTCCCGCCGGGTTACGATGGGTCACGCGTGACCCACCGTGAACCGGCATCAATTTTTGTACCACTCACGTGAACGTGAACGACTTTGATTTCGACAAGACCCGGTGTGACAGGATTGAATCGATTTTGAGACGAAGTTATAAAAATCGATGTTGATATGAAACACGTATACTTTGTTATCTATATTGTCCGCTGAATATATTTGACCGGTTCCTGGACAATTTTTATTCGTCCCAATTAACATTTTTAGTATTAGTAGGTTTTCTAGTACTATTAAGGATAGTTGAATGTGATATTAATATCGTTATTTGGCTAAGATTATGATAGGCGCGCAGAATACGTCTTTTTTGATCGGTGTATAGATCAAAAAAGACGTTCCATAAAAAACTACTTTCCCAAGCGTTAATCCTTATTTTAAAGCAAGCGCCTGGGAAAGTAGTGTTTTATGTATCATCTGTTTTGATCGCTCGATATAAGTAATACAATAACAATGTACAGTTTAAAGTATCAAATTGACAGCTGTTGAACGAATTCGCTGCTAAAATATCTATTTTACTGATCAAGCTAATTTGACTAAATATGGAATTAATAATAACTCAATTTTACACTTAAGTGGGTATAATGTTTACTTTCGGTTCCATCGGTTTCGATCACTCAGATCATCTTCAGGAACCATCTATTTATAAAAGTATAAAATATAAACAAATTTAAAAAAAAGCACAAAAGACAATTTCAATGTATTTCAATGATAATTTCAAAGTATGATGTGAAAGGATATAACACCACACATTGAGCTTCACCATTAGACTTTTAATATTATACTTTACTTTTACAAATAGCTATTTGGACCAAATTTTTATTGCTTTTAGGATGATCAGCTATTGTAGTATTTATTCATTCTACACAGTGCATTCACGTTAAAAGGAACTAATTCGGTAAATTTGTTGCAATTGCTCTTTGGCAGAAATAATGTTGCTGATATAGATATTAGTTGAAAATCCTAGCACCGTAGGACCATATTAGCATAAAATATTAGTTGGGTTGAGCCATTAACTTTTTCTGAACTCAACGCAGCTAGTTAATTAGGGTTAGATATTAATTGGGTTAAGTTGAGCCCTTAAGTTTAATCCAACCCAACTAGCTAGTTAGCTTTAAATATTAATTGCGTTGGATTCAACCATCAACCTTGTCTGAACCCAACCCAATTAGCTTGTTACTGCTAGATATTAATTGGGTTGGGTTGAGCAATTAATCTAAACCGAACCCAACACAACTAGCTAGTTAATACTAAATATTAGTTGCATTGAGCTATCAACCTTATCTGATCCCAACCCACCTAACTAATTAGTGCTAGATATTAAATGGGTTGGGATGAGTCATTCATTGTAGCCTAAGCTACTTAGCATTAAATATTAATTGGGTTGGCTTGAACCATCAACCTGATGACTAGATGGGCTGGGTTAAGCTATTAATTTTAACCCAAACCAACCCAACTTACTTGTTTTGCACTAAATATTAGTTGCGTTAAGCCATCAACTGATCCTAATTATCTATTAATTAGTGTCTTCATGATGAAAGAAATAAATTCAATAAAATTTTGAATGCTCGTCTGGTCAATTTTTAATTTTTGTGGTTCAACCCAACCCGACTAATATCTAGTGCTAGCCATTAATCTTAATCTAACTAACTTGTTTTGCACTAAATATTAGTTGGGTTACCCATCAACTTGATCCTAATTACCTATTAACTTCAAAATTTTATTGAATTTATTACTTTCATCATGAGGACATTGTATTATTATTGTCCAAAAATTAATATCAGTTACATAATTTACAATTTACCGAATATTATTTAAAATAATTAACCGGTCGGCGCAATTCTTGGACAAATTTTATAGGTCCGCAGGTCATATTTATTTCAGAACATGATAAATAAAACTAAACGCTGTGTTAATTCTTCAAACACGATTAGTTAGTAATCAAATTAACAGGTATTCAAACATGATTAATATATTTGATCACCTGATCGAACGTGAGTCATGTGAAATGACGTGACCCACGCGTGAGTCATCTATGATATTCACGTGGCGTGCGTGACCCGCGTAAGTCGAGATCGTGAGCGGACAAAAAGTCACTCACGCGCACATCTTTATTTTAAAGTTAGTTCCGGTCATCACATGTTGTAAAATATACACTAAAATGGATATAACATGATAAAGGAACTGAAACCTTGCACACTTTTTGTTAGAATGTAATATTAAAAGTAGTATTTGTATAATATTTACATATGCAAATATTTTTGCTTGTTTAGACCGCATAATATTGTCCATATTTCTGGAATATTAACGCATATTTCGATCAATAAAAGACTTATCTTGCTTATTTTTATCGCATATAAATCCGGGCCTTACTTTACTTATAATTAACGCCATCTATTGATTGATTCGTGTAATTGTGTACAATCAAATTTAATAAAATTAACATTGAGATTATTATTTAACCCGTTTAATTTAACGAGATTATGATTACAAAAAATTCATACATTTATAACGTCAAATTAATCATAATAAACTTTATTTTAGTTTCATACAATTAATTATGACATCATATTTGACATTTAACCTTTAACGAACACGCGCGCGAAGAGTCAAGCAATTTAAATTTCATACTAGTTCATCTTTTATTCTTAAATGACGTTGTTTAATTGAATACAAACTTTTATATTGTTTACGGACAATAATAACAATTTTAATAAATATTAGTGTTTGTAAAAAGTTTTGTACACAAAACAGTTAAATAATAATTAAGGTTGGGCCGACTCTTGAGGGCCGAATAGTCGTTATTCGGCCCTCAAGAGAACGACTAGTCGGCCAATTAATCGGCCATTGCTGATCATTCCGACCAAAGTTTGGATACGTTCATTCGGATCCTTTTGAAAGCCCTCATACTGTGAGCGTCAAAAAAAGTAAACAGCTGTTGTTTTTCTATTAAAAGGTTAATAAAAATGCAGTTAATAACGAAAATCAAAAAGTTTTATTGCAGTCTTCACAACTCATCTATACTATATTTAAATCAATAGAAACATGAAAAAAAACAAATCATTACCCGTAATAATTCAGATTATTGTAAATATCTACCGAATTTACGCGTCAAAAGAAAATAAACAGAATTCGGAACTAATAGGTATTAAGTACAAAAATAAATATAATATTAACTTTTAATACTTGGTTTGAGCTCCTTTGGCCTTCAACACCTCCCTTAATCTCCTTGGCATGGATTCCACCAAGTTTTTTGTAATATTTTGAGGTATTTTCATCCATTCTTCAATTAAAGCTTTTTTAAGGTCGTCTTTATTTGAAATTGTCCTTTCTCTGATCTTCCTGTCAAGGTGATGCCACAGATGTTCTATAGGATTAAGGTCTGGGGACTGCGGGGGATGATCAAGGGTTTTAGGGACTCCGTATAGCATCCATTCCTTCACAATTTTGGAAGTGTGCTTTGGATCGTTATCCTGTTGGAAGATCCAGTTCTCTGATAAGCCCAATTCATTAATACTCGGGGAAATATTGTTCTTTAAAAAGGTTAAATTGTCCATTTTATTCATTGTTGATTCAATAAAAACTAGATTACCCACCCCTGACGCCGCCATACAGCCCCAGACCATAACCGAGCCTCCACCGTGTTTGATGGTATTGGTAACAAATTTCTCTTTGAAGGCCTCATTTTTTGGCCGCCATATCTTTGGTGGTTTTCTTTTACCAAAAATTTCAAATTTACTTTCATCACTAAATAATATATTTTTCCAAAAATCTGGAGCTTCGTTCTGATATTTTTTTGCGAAATCAAGACGTTTCTGTTTATTTGTCTTCGATATGTAAGGCATTTTACGGGGTGTTCTTCCATGCAGGTCACTTCTATGGAGTGTTCTTCGTAAGGTACTGGAACTTATGGTTGTGTTTGCTATCTGCGATATGTCGTTTGCTATTTTAACCGCACTTGAACTTGGATTATTCTTCACTTCTCTTACCACTGCTCTAGCCTGTGCTTCTGTAAGGCGCTTTGGTCGTCCAACGCGTTGTAAATCGGCTACAGTATGATGTTTTGCGTATGCAGTGATTTCGTCCCATTATTTTAGCTATTTCACGTAAGGATTTACCATTTTTATTTAAACTTAATATAATTTTACGCGTTTCTATACTTGTTTGTTTTCCCTTGATGATTTTTGGTATTTATAATTAATTTCGACGTTCAACCACTTGCTGTTTCTTCTAAAATGTTCTAAAGTTGTCCTGGGAGGGGTTTATAAGTATTTATACGAAACGTGTGGTACTTCCCCTAAATCTAAAATGAACTTACAACAACCGGACCGGCTGTTTACTTTCTTTTGACGCGTAAAAATCGGGGTATTTTTACTCTAAAGGGGATTTACCATATTTGTGGGGTTCTTTGCTTAACTATTTTTTACGATAGGATTGCTCACAAATAAAGTCGTAAATTTTGGTATATAAATTTTTATTGTAAGTTAACAGAATCGTAGTAAAAAGGATTTTTAGAAGTAAACAGCTAGTGTTTACTTTCTTTTGACGCTCACAGTATGTCACATATTCTTGTTGTAACAAGTTCAGATGTATCCGGTTTTATTTCGTAACACAGGTGTTTGTGGTAAAGCGTTATTTTTATAGCGAAGATTCATCTCTTGAGCAATGTCGAGAAAATCGCATGCACGGGTACTTTAGGTTCGACTTAAAACGGGACTCTAGGTGCTTTTGTTGATAATCAGGTGCATTTTAAAATTATTTAATTTTGCATAATTAATAATAGCATATTTTATTATAATTGTGAAATTTGAATAACCCAGTTGGTGTGTATGAAAATGTGTTGGTATTTCTACCCAAAGATTTTCACTACAAACATTCTTATCATTCCACGCTGACACATTTTGGAGTGTCACATACTTCAATATCAGTAAAAATTCATTAGACACTGCTGTGTCTTGTTCTGGCTTTAAAAATCCCCTTTGAATTAATAAATCCATAACTTATTGTACTTTATCCTACTCAGGTACTCTTTGTAGATTCAATTACTACAATCTTGAAGTTATTTTGACCCAGAGTTGGGCAGTAGTTAACTGTAAAAATAGTTAAAAAATATTACTTTACGATGATCCCAAGCAATCCTGAGATTAATCCTAACAGCAGATTGAAAGAAGTCAATTGGCGGGTCAACTTATATCCTACAAGACTACAGACTTGTTATTACTGTTAGCAGTCTTGATATTGCTTTCAGAAGACTGAAAGTACTTCCCAAAGACTTGAAATGCATTTAGAAGACTTGATACAACTTTCAGAAGACTTAAGATGACTTCTAGAAGATTTAATAATACTTCAAGAAAATTTGAAAAGCTTCCCGAAAGACTTGAATTGCTATTAGAAAACTTGATACTGCTTTCATAGGACTTGAAATGCTTCTACAAGACTTGAAACGCTTCTAGAAAATTTGATATTGCTTTCAGAAAATTTGAACTGCTTCTAGATGGCGTGTTATTGCTTCCAAAAGACTTGGAATGCTCCCAGAAAACTTGAAATGCTTACACAAGACTTGAAATGCTTCTAGGAAACTTAATACTATTTCCAGAAGACTCTATGTTACTTCTAGAAGACTTAATACCGATTCTATAAAATTTTATACTGTTTTCTAAAGACTTGAAATGCTTCCAGAACACTTGTTATTACTGCTAGAAGATTTGATATTGCTTTCAGAAAACTTGAAATACTTTTAGAAAACTTAATATTACTTCAAGAATATTTGAAAAGCTTCCAGAAAACTTGAAATGCTTTTAGGAAATTGGATAATGCTTTCATAGGACTTGCAATGCTTCTAGAAAACTTGATATTGCTCTCAAAAGATTTGAACTGCTTCTAAATGGCTTGTTATTACTTCCAAAAGACTGAGAATGCTCCCAGAAGATTTGGAATGCTTACATAAGACTTGAAATACTTTTCCAAGACTTGATATTACTTCTAGAAGATTTGAAGTGCTGCAAAAGACTTGAAATGCTTTTAGATAAATTGAAAAGCTTCTACAAAACTTGATACTACTTCCAGAAGACTTAGTATTGCTTCTAGAAAACTTAATATTACTTCATGCATACTTGAAAAGCTTTCAAAAGACTTAAAATGCTTTTAGAAAATTTGTTACTGCTTTCAGAGGATTTGAAATGCTTCTAGAACACTTGATATTGCTTCCAAAGAATTTGATCTGCTTGTTATTCCTTCTAAAAGACTTGAAATTCTAACGGCAGACTTGAAATGCTTACACATGACTTGAAATACTTTCACAAGACTTGAAATGCTTTTAGAAGACATAAAATGCTTTTAGAAAACTTGAAATACGCCCTTGGAAGACTTCAAATGGTTCCAAAGACTTGATACTACTTGTAAAACTGTTTGTAAAAACTGAATACTGTTGATATACCAACTGAGTATGCTTTAAAGATGTTAAATACAATTCAACAAAATGCACAATCTTTACGTAAGTAGTCCATAAACAAAGAAGGCGAGGGACTGTTAATAAAATTTAATTTTGCTTCTAAAAATACTAAATACTGTTGGCAAAATACGATGTTCATCATATCAAAAGTTTAAACAGACAATTAAAGACTGGATACTGCTTGTAAAACACGTTCTTCCCAATTTAGTCCCAGCATATGTTGAACGTTTAATCAGACTTTTTTTTGAGAGTGCAAGCCAACCCAACTTATCCCATACGTATTTTCAAAAGCCCTGATGATTATTTTTATAGGTTTTTGTATTTAACCTCCGAATGGTCTTTGCCTTTGTACAGATTTTAAATTTTATAAATTGCTCCAAATAATGATCTTGGGTTGGGTTGGGTACATACCCTGGGAATTTTCAATTGAAAATAAATACAACATCAACATACCAACAGTTGAACGGATGTTCATCTTTGCATCCTTGACTAACTCATTAAGAAGACATGCACACATGACACATGACACACACAACTCTGACAATCCTTTTGAACAGTTAGGTTTTTTAAGAAAATCTAACCAGTTTAAATAATTAAAAATCGCCAAAAGTTACATGTTTCTACGGTCATTTGTTTATTATATATTTTATTTTTTACTTTTAACAACTTTAAATTTTTAAATAATTTTAATTTAGTACCTACGCCATAATTTTCAGTTTTATGTATTTGGGTCAAAATAATCTGACGTTTTAGCATAATTTATGTATAACAGTTCAAAAGATCTTAACTACTAGAAACTAGAGTCATTTGTTTGCTATTCTACACCCTTCTATGTCTCAATTGTACGTTGGATTTTTAGACCTTATATAATATTTAACTACTAATAGCTTGGTAATTAATAATCAAATTACCATAATCTAAAAGTAGTTAGTAGTTATACTCGACTTCGCTTTTCAAGTAGTTAGCCCAGGTCTGATTTTGGTCAATAGCAGCAGACTTATAAAGCTTTGCTAATAAATTTCATGTAACGTGTAGGATAAAATCTGAATTTTTCCTAAAGACAAGTTATCTTTTAAACGGTTTTTTTTCACTCCATTGCTGATATATTTTATCCTTTGGCATTTAATACGGCTTGGTGGAAACCAACTGCTTTGGCGTACAGATTGCTAAAAAAACAGCTTTAATGTATTCGGGCATTTTCCACTACTAATTGTAAGAAAATAATTTTCTAATGGCACAAACATTTTAAACACTCTTCAAATGCAGGTCATCATCATCTAGTTATATTCTATTATTCATTCATCTAGTTTTACTGTAGCTCAACATTTTTTTATACTTTGTACCTATCAAGTCATAGAATTCTTTTATACATAAGTACGAAGGCTTTCACGACCGGTGTTAATTGAACTAAAATTAGAACTAACACTAGAACTATCACTAGGACTAACACTAGATCTAAAACTAGAAACTTTCGGGTTTCGCCGTGCGTTTTTTGAAAAAATGTTTGACGTTTCGGATGCCATGTTGCAACCTTCTTCAGAAACTGGTTCTAACTGACAAAATCGGGGATCGTAAAACAATATATAGGTCGAAAAAACTAATTAATAATTAATTTATATTAATTATAAGCTAATTACTAACTAATTACTGCGTCGCGTCCGGTTTGGGAGTCGTGTTCGTCTTCACCACCATCTTCCATGTTCTGCTGAGTTCCCAGCCATCTTCTCTGTTGATGGCAACATGGTAGGGAACGCCTGTTTGAATTTCTAGGTCATCTAAACGCTCAACATCCCATGATCAAATTTACCATGGAAACAGAATCCGCCAAGCAGTTGCCCTTCTTAGATGTATTGGTCACTAGAACGACAAATGGTGATATGGAACTAGGGGTGTATCGAAAGAAAACCCACACCAATAGGTACTTAGAGGCAACATCGCACCATCATCCCCAACAGAAGAGGTCCGTAATTCGTACATTGTTTCAGAGAGCAGCAAGAATATGTAAAGGAGATAACCTAAAGAAGGAAGAACGATTTCTACGGAACGTACTACAGAAAAATGGATATAGTTTAAAGGACATCAACCGAGCCACCAAGCAGCGGAAGCAGGGAGAAGAAGCTGCAGCAAGTACAGAACCAGCTGGTTTCATCTGTCTTCCTTACGTTTCCGGTGTAACGGAACGAATTGCAAGACACCTCAAGAAAAACGACATCGTGGTGCGATACGGAACGGTCACCAAAATTCGGAATACACTCCCGGTAGCCAAGGACAAGCTACCTCTATTAAAAGGAGCGGGTGTCTATCGGCTATCATGCAGTTGTGGGAAGTTTTACGTTGGCCAAACCGGACGAAACATCGAATGCCGTATCAAGGAACACGAGAGGGATGTGAGGCTGAGGAAGATTCAACAGTCGGCGGTTGCGGAACATTGCCATTCGGAGGGACACCGAATAAACTTCGACAAAACAAAGGTTCTGGCTATAATAAATATCATCAACGGCTGATAAGAGAACCCATAGAAATCCACCGACATAAAAACAACGTCAACAGAGAAGATTGCTGGGAACTCAGCAGAACATGGAAGATGGTGGTGAAGACGAACACGACTCCCAAACCGGACGCGACGCAGTAATTAGTTAGTAATTAGCTTGTAATTAATATAAGTTAATTATTAATTAGTTTTTTCGACCTATATATTGTTTTACGATCCCCGATTTTGTCAGTTAGAACCAGTTTCTGAAGAAGGTTGCAACATGGCATCCGAAACGTCAAACATTTTTTCAAAAAACGCATGGCGAAACCCGAAAGTTTCTAGTTTTAGATCTAGTGTTAGTCCTAGTGATAGTTTTAGTGATAGTTCTAGTGTTAGTGCTAGTGTTAGTTCTAATTTTAGTTCAATTCTTTTATATTGTTTCAATGCGTACACTATAAATATAAAAAAGAGTAAATTTTGACAATAATGCATTCAAAATCAATTGGCAAGCAATCGGCAGTTTTAATGGCATTATGAGCTCCACAACCAATCGCTATTCATACTCGTTCCAGCAATGTTGCTCGGTTTTGTATAAATATTGCCGAGCTTGATCCCGCGTTTTGATCTGATAATATATTTTTATAAATAATAATATATGTTTCGAGTAATTTATGTTTTGTTCGAGTAATTTTTCACTTTGTAATAAATAAATACTTAAATTATTTATTTTTACATTACTTTTCATGCAATATTTGCAACATTATAATAAATGCCGACTAATCGTTGCTTTTATTGTTTAATCGCCGATTAATCGTGGACTGAAAAGTGGCCGATTAATCGGCTTAACCCTAATAATATATATAAATTTCATCTGAATCTAGACGTCTTATTAGCTAAAACACATGGAAATTTTAATTATTTTTAATTGTATTAATTTTAGTTGTTAAAAAAGAAACAAAAATAAATTTATGTTTAACAATTTGTATGTATCGCCATTTTTTAACCGTTTTGTTTAATAGCACATACACTCAGCAGCAGAAGTCTGCGTACAAAAAACTTGTAATAGTTTAATTGAAAAAATAAGAGTCATAATCTAATGTGATAAACTTGATTTTTTTTTATTTTGTATATTAACTACATATAATTCTATTAACAAAATATGCTTCAACAAAACAGAAACAGTAGTTACAGAAAAGAATCAAAACTAAAAATTCTACAAATAACGGGTATGCAAAAATTTGCGTACAAGTCAGGACAGTATTTATAAAAAATTCATAAATGAGATCATTGTTTCTATATTAATATGAGGTCGGATAACCTTTACGTTTAATGACCTCCCTTAAACATTTGGGCATGGAGTGCACTAATTTCTTCGATTCGTCCGAACTGATTTTGGCCCATTCCTCAATCATAACATTTTTTAACGTTTCCTTCGACGTTATGTTGTGTTTCCGAATCCTGCGTTCCAGTAAATCCCAGAGGTGTTCGATGGGATTCAAGTCCGGCGAATGTGGAGGTGTTTTAAGTTGCTTTGGGGTATTGTATAGTAGCCAAAGCTTAGTGTTGTGGGCGCAATGTTTGGGGTCATTATCTTGTTGAAAAAAGTATTCGGGCCCCAAGCCCAAGTTTTCGATGCTAGGCTTCAAATTTTCTTTTAAAATGTCTATATACATTTTATGGTCCATTGTCGATGTTATGAAAACCAACCTTCCCACCCCTTTGGTGCGCATACACCCCCAAACCATAACTCCACCACCTCCGTGTTTTACAGTTGCTTTCAAATTTTCGGGATTAAGGGCAGTATTAGGTTTTCTCCATACAAGTTGTTTACCCTTAATGCCGAAAATGCAAAATTTGCTCTCATCTGTAAAGAGAACTTTCTCCCAGAATTCAATGGGCTTGTCTAAGAGTTTTTTTGCAAAGGCGATCCGCTTCTGACGATTGACCTCTGACACAAATGGATTTTTTCGTGCAACGCGATTGTGATAGTTAGCTTTTTTTAACGACCTTCTCACCGTATCTTTGCTGATAGTTTTATGAAATTCTTGTACATTTTCTACTATTTTTTTTGCCGTCAGCCTAGGTTCTTTTCTAACCTGCTGTGCAATTTTTCGCTTCTCTCGGTTTGTTAAAAGGGGTGGTCTACCAGATCGCGGACGTGAGAGGTAATCTTCAGTGTCTTTATAATTATTAATTACTCTTTGAATGGAAGAATGTAACCTGCCTACAGTTTCTCCTATTTTTCGAAAAGATTTTGCCTCTTTCCATAACTTTACAATAATTTTTCTCTCTCCCAATTCAATTTCCTTTCGTGTCCATTCTAACTTTTAGCTTAGGCCTCTGCTAATATAATTGACACCGATTATCTTTTATTTAAATCGGAAAGCGTACATCGCCAACTACGTATTTAAGTAAATATGTATATTTTGGAGAAGGCGTCTTTATTTGTACGCAGATTTTTGCATACGCATTATTTGGAGAATTTTTAATTTTAATTTTTTTTGTAACTAATATTTCTGTTTTATTGATGCATATTTTGTTAATAGAATTATATGTAGTTAATACACAAAATAAAAAAAAAATTGAAGTTTATCACATTAGATCATGACCCTTATTTTTTCAGTTAAAGTGTTAGAAGTTTTTTGTACGCAGACTTCTGCTGCTAAGTGTAGTCAAATTATAACAACAAATTTCATAAAATCAACTTTTAAATTTATCGATTAAAGCGTTTGGTTTAATATAATCATCAAAATTAATAATTTTCGTTTTAAATATATAGATAATATAATTATATAAATATATATAGTTTTAATCTAAAAATAATTCAGATAATATTATGACAATTACCTGTCAAAAAATGACATTTTTAAATTAATTAGGTTATTTAAACAATAAATTTTTAATTATTTTTTAAATTTTTTAATAGGAGGTCACCCAACAATCGGAACAGGACTATTAATATTAAGCGGTCTTATAATATTCGTCGTAGCCGAAAAAATATTTTCCGTTATAACAAAATTGGAGGAAAACCGCCAAGAGCAATATGAAATCGACGAACAGAACAACGAAAAACGCACCAAAACCGAACCTTACGACCTTCAAAAGACTGATGATGACGGCGAAAATAAAAAACACGTAAATTAATCCATCCCATAATCATATTATTTAATAATTTTTTTTATTCTGTTTTAGATCACGGGTTATTTAAATCTTTTCGCCAACGCCATCGACAACTTCACTCACGGCCTTTCTTTGGGAGGCGCGTTCCTCGTCTCATTCCGATTGGGCTGTTTGACTACGTTCGCGATATTAATGCACGAGGTGCCCCATGAAGTTGGAGATTTCGCAATTTTGCTCAAGTCGGGTTTTTCGAGGTGGGACGCCGCCAAATTTCAACTTATCACTGCTGGTGGGGGTCTTATTGGATCGATGGCTTCGTTACTTTTCAGTGGAGCCAGTAACTCATTAGGTAATTCATCTAGAAATTATTATTATTATCATCGGTTGAAAGTGCGCAGTTGAGTCATAACTGTTTTTTCCAATGTTCATTTATAAATAGATTATGCTAAAATATTCTTTGATAAAACGTGCTGAATTCGCCTTGAATTATTTCGATTTGTAAACAATGCTTTTCGTATTTTGTATCAACAACTTTATAAATGTGTTGTTTGAATTATTGCAGAAGCTAGAACATCTTGGATTCTGCCATTTTCAGCAGGCACCTTCCTCCACATCGGTTTAGTAACCGTTTTGCCGGATTTATTGAAAGAGGAAGATCCAAAAGAATCGTTAAAACAACTTTCGTCGTTATTGTTAGGCGTTTTTGTCATGGCTGTTATCACGGTCGGTTTTGAGTAATGAGGATTTGTTATTTTTTGCTCCATTTATTTTATAGATTATTATAGAAGTTTTTTTAATTACTACAAGCCAGTTGCCATATATCTAGCTCAGTTGTTATCTTTATTACATTTTTATTTCCTTTTTTCTTTATTAATTTGTCAACAATCATCACAGGATTTTTTTACAGTATTTATACCACATTAAGAAAGCTTTTTTTTGTGTATGATGAGACAATAGCAAAAACGCTAGATTAGAATTTCATTTATCTTTAATAAAAAACATGAATTGAATATTTTTTTGGGAAAATATTAAGGATGAAGAGTAAATATATTTTTGTATGGAAAAAAGGAAGTGAGAAATTTATTTTGTAATTATTAAAGTTGAAACTAAACTAAACTACTTTTTCTATTAAAAAAAAGTTGTGATATTCTATTTATAGTTGCCCCTTTAATGTTATAATATATAAAAAATAGTTAAAAAAGATTAGGATTATAGATACTCTTTCGTTTTTGTAATAAATACAGTACTTAAAAAGTGCTTTTAAAGGAAAATCTATGCCCAAAATGTATATAAACGAAAAATATAAAATTCATTATTCTTTAAAATCGAATTTGATTTTACCAAAAACTTTTTCACATCACATCATAGTACCTAGAAGTAATAAACAAAATTCCTTTGACATTTTTAAACCATCACATAATCATGTATAAACACGAAAAATGCATAACTTTAGTAACTACAGCTTCCTCATTCAATCAAAATTTAGCCCTATTAAACGTTGAAGAGGAATTATCCGCCGAAACTTTAGCTGTAGCTCATGATGGTTTCATCAATATCATTCCTGTCCTTTATCCCCAAAGAAGAAGCAAATACGTTCCTCTTTGCGACGGTGAAGAACGAGGAAAAGGTTTAATAAAACAGGTAAAAATAATGTTATTAAAAAATTTTAAAATTTTAATTAAATATTTAAAGGTTAAATGGGTCAAATTAAACGGAGAAACATATTTCGTTGTATTATCGAACATTGGATTGCAAATTTACGATTCGGAATTAATTGAGCTAAAATATTTCCATGGTTGCAATGAAATCGGAGATGATAAAAGTAATGAATTAATTGTCTCTTTAAATGATTGAAACTTTTATTAATAATTCAATTTAGGTTATACAATTGGAATATGTGTGATTAAAAACGAAATTTTATGCGTTGGTACGCATCTTGGTACCGTTTGGATGTTTCGCCCTAACGAAGACGATGTCTCGAAATTTAACGTTATCGGGCGTTTTTACGCCCACGATGAGGCCGTGCTGTTAATGGACGGTTATGAAGATTATATGGTGACCTCGTCGGATATGATGACCTATATGTGGGTGCATAAAACGAAAGGATTTGATATTATAAGGAAATTGCACGTTCCAGGGTAAAATAATAATTAATAGTCATCGTATACCGGTTTAAATTAAATGGAAGATCCGATTATCGCTCGGCGATTATCGGCCGATATTCCGATCTGTGCACATTCTCAATATAGCAAAGAAAAACCGCCTCTTGGGTTGGCTTGAAGTTTTAATATTTATAACTGATTCTATACAGGATGATTCATATCGTGTGTAATATTTTGCATTCTGATACAATTTTTACTTTTTGCATTTAATTATGAGTTATACATCTTTTATATTTTTACCAAAATATGCAAGGTGGGCAAATTAGAAAGCATGTCTCGGTCTCATTTCTTAACAGATTTGATTTTCTTATTTAAAATATTTACGTAAAATCGTAATTAATTAATTAAATTAATTAGCTAATTTTATTACATAGTAATGTTAATTTTTTGATGTTGGTAGTAAAAAAATGCACGTCAACACATAAATGTCAAAGATTATTTAAATGTTATAAATACGGTTTTTACTTAAAATAATGAAAAACAAACCGATTTTACTAAGAAAATAAGTAAATGTAAGTTAAATGCACTTATTTAACAATATATTAACATAATGATATTAATGTTATGAACAAAAATCAACTTTGAGGTTACGTTTACATATTACATTTTTTTCTTTCAGCTCAAATTTCTTTAATGTAAATAATTACATAAAGGTTGCTTGATTTAAAATCGTATTTAAGCAGGAATTAACCTCCGTTTATATTTTTTTGGATAAAATTAACAAAAATAATATTTAGTGACATTTCAAAAGGGAAGAATAAAATTTTACAATTCAAAATCAATTTTATTAATAGATTATAAAATTTGATTTTCTCATTCTAACTACTTACATCAAATTTTGATTAATTAATTAAAAATATGAAATAATTTAATTAATTACTTAAATTTATTGCGTAGTAATTTTAATTTTTCTATGTTGGCGGTAAAAATAGTTCAACGTCAAAACATACACTTAGCAGCAGAAGTCTGCGTACAAAAAACTTCTAACACTTTAACTGAAAAAATAAGGGTCATGATCTAATGTGATAAACTTCATTTTTTTTTTAATTTTGTGTATTAACTACATATAATTCTATTAACAAAATATGCATCAATAAAACAGAAATATTAGTTACAAAAAAAATTAAAATTAAAAATTCTCCAAATAATATGTATGCAAAAATCTGCGTACAAATAAAGACGCCTTCTCCAAAATATACTTATTTACTTAAATACGTAATTGGCGATGTACGCTTTCCGATTTAAATAAAAGATAATCGGTGTCTATTATATTAGCAGAGGCTTAGAAGCTAAAAGTTAGAATGGACACGAAAGGAAAGGAAATTGAATTGAGAGAGAGAAAAATTATTGTAAAGTTATGGACAGAGGGAAAATCTTTTCGAAAAATAGGAGTAACTGTCGGCAGGTCACACTCTTCCATTCAAAGAGTAATTAATAATTATAAAGACACTGAAGATTACCTCTCACGTCCGCGATCTGGTAGACCACCCCTTTTAACAAACCGAGAGAAGCGAAAAATTGTACAGCAGGTTAGAAAAGAACCTAGGCTGACGGCAAAAAAAATAGTAGAAAATGTACAAGAAGAATTTCATAAAACTATCAGCAAAGATACGGTGAGAAGGACGTTAAAAAAAAGCTAACTATCACAGTCGCGTTGCACGAAAAAAGCCATTTGTGTCAGAGGTCAATCGTCAGAAGCGGATCGCCTTTGCAAAAAAACTCTTAGACAAGCCCATTGAATTCTGGGAGAAAGTTCTCTTTACAGATGAGAGCAAATTTTACATTTTCGGCATTAAGGGTAAACAACTTGTATGGAGAAAACCTAATACTGCCCTTAATCCCGAAAATTTGAAAGCGACTGTAAAACACGGACGTGGTGGAGTTATGGTTTGGGGGTGTATGTGCACCAAAGGGGTGGGAAGGTTGGTTTTCATAACATCGACAATGGACTATAAAATGTATATAGACATTTTAAAAGAAAATTTGAAGCCTAGCATCGAAAACTTGGGCTTGGGGCCCGAATACTTTTTTCAACAAGATAATGACCCCAAACATTGTGCCCACAACACTAAGCTTTGGCTACTATACAATACCCCAAAGCAACTTAAAACACCTCCACAATCGCCGGACTTGAATCCCATCGAACACCTCTGGGATTTACTGGAACGCAGGATTCGGCAACACAACATAACGTCGAAGGAAACGTTAAAAAATGTTATGATTGAGGAATGGGCTAAAATCAGTTCGGACGAAACGAAGAAATTAGTGCACTCCATGCCTAAATGTTCAAGGGAGGTCATTAAACGTAAAGGTTATCCGATCTCATATTAATATAGAAACAATGATCTCATTTATGAATTTTTTGTAAATACTGTCCTGACTTGTACGCAGATTTTTGCATACCCGTTATTTGTAGAATTTTTAGTTTTGATTTTTTTCTGTAACTACTGTTTCTGTTTTGTTGAAGCATATTTTGTTAATAGAATTATATGTAGTTAATATACAAAATAAAAAAAAAATCAAGTTTATCACATTAGATTATGACTCTTATTTTTTCAATTAAAGTATTACAAGTTTTTTGTACGCAGACTTCTGCTGCTGAGTGTAAATGTCAAAGATTATTTAAAAGTTATAAACACATTTTTTACTTAAAATAATCAAAAGCATACCGATTTTGCTAAGTAAATAAGTAAATGTGAGTTAAATCCACTTATTTAACAATATTTTTAGTTCAAAATATAATCATATTAATGTTATGAACAAAAAAAACAACTTTGATGGTACGTTTATATATTAAAGTTTTTTCTTTCATTCCAAATTCTTTAATACACGTAATTACATAAGTATACTTAGTTTAAAATCATATTTAAGCAGGAATTAACCTCAATTTATAATTTTTTGTTTAAAATAAAAAGATATTAATATTTAATGGCATTTCAGAAGGTAAGAATACAATTTTAGAATTTGAAATCAGTTTTATCAATATTTTGATACCCTTCGTGAATAACAGTCCTCATTATATGATCATAAAACAATATACGATTTTAAGACACTTGTTTAGTAGAATTGGGCGAATCAAATTAATCATCAAATTACTTTTTTTAATACAAGATTTGGTTGATTATGATGCTACTGACAAGATTTTTTCTAATGAAATGATCAAGTCATTTCAATTCTAAAATGTTGATGATTAAAATATCGGTAGGGAAAAATCTGCACTCAGACATCTGACTTGGGATGTTGGACGGTCAGATAGTATGCAGATCGGATTTTTGTATCCGACCCAATAAAAATCCTTCCTCGTTTTCTCTCTGGAAACACCTTTGCGAGCTTTCTTCGGAATACTTTAGTGTTCCTCTCCATGATGTCTCAAAAACATAAAAAATCATATTAAAATTTTAAAATACATCTGTTTCTCTTCTCTTCTGATGGAGCACAACTTTTTCTTCCTTCTCCTTGATTTGAACAACATCCCTGAAGTAATCCTCTATCACATTCCACTTGATCTCACTTTTCAGCATTATAAATAAAAATCCAAATCCAACCCAAACACCTTCATCACAGCTTCAACTCAACTTTCTTCCAATTCATTCTTGAATTGGTGGTCATTCTTGTAAGATGAAAATAGCTCATGCATCACAATGTATGACCTTCCCTTCTCTTTCGTCTTGATTGGTTTGGATTCTTTTTAAATTGTTCTATCATCATCAAAAAATACGCATCTTTGGATTTTTGAAATATTTATACTTCTATATGTACTCGGATGAGGGGCGGATAGTGTCCACCCGTTTGTTGTTGCTCTTCCATTCTTGAACATTTCGGGAGACATATAAATCATTATCTTTTTGCATGTTCTTATAATGATACCTATCCCGTTCTTTCTGTTCTTCTTCTTCCTGCGTCGTCACTTCTCTCGCATTCTCCTCTGCAATTCTCGTTTATGTTTCTCCTTCTTCATAATATATGTTACCATTTCACTGAGTATCGTCTATTTCTCTTCTTTGTTTAGCACCAGGAAAATTATGGGTTTTTTGGCAAGAGTTATTTCGTATTCACAACTCGGCTGTTCTGTCATAAATCTTCTGTAAGAGAACACAGTGTGTTCTGTGATATTCACTAACTCGGCTTTTATTACTTTACGCAACTATTTTCTGAAAACCACATGTCCTGTTAAGGCTTGCGTGAGGTAGTAATTATCTCTCCCCATTCTGTTCTTATCCAAGATTCTTTCTGCGGAATCAGAGTTTTTGTCCAGCTACCGCACTTTGACCACCTCATTCCTCAATTATCCTGACCTGAGTTGTATTCCTGACCTGGGATGTTGAGCAGTCTGGAAACACCCTCCCGAGCTTTCTTCGAAGTCCAGCAAAAACTGTATTAACTTTTTTAACTATATCAAGCGTCCCTCTGTTTCTCTTCTATCCTTGTATCAATGGAGCATCACTTTTTATTTCTTCTCTTCAGTTTGAACAACCTACCTGACGTAACCCTCTACCACCATCAAATTAATCTCGCTTTTCAGCTTTACACTAATACAGTTTTTAGGTATCAATATTGTTTCTAGCTTTATGTTAGTTTCTGCTCTGATTCGATTGCACCTGTTGCATTCGAAGTGTGTTCTACATGTGCGTAGAAATGCGCTTTAAGGCATCCGTGACAATTGATAAGTTGGCTCAGAAAATAGTTCATTTGGGAAAAACTATTTTCAAAATTTTTATTACATAATACCCGTCTTTGAATCTTGGCTAGATTTGCAACATTTTCTTTGACATCAAACGCATCTCCCTAAGCGTGCATTTTTTTGAGAATATGTGACTGACATAGTGAGGTTTCGTTTCTCCGCTCTTGGCCCATATATTGAATCCAACACTCTGAAGAGGGCCATTTTCTGTGTCTTGCTAGTTATATATTTGATGTGTTCATCTTACCTAGCATCCTTCTGTATCATCACCCCTAGATGTTTCAATATTTCGATGACTATTTCTGGAAATTGCACGTTCCAGGATAAAATAATAATTAATAATTAAAAATACTGTATATAAAGAAGTAGCTTCGTATACCGGTTTAAATTAAACGGAAGATCGGATTATCGGCTGATTATTGCTTGGCGATAATCGGCCGAATCGATAATCCGATCTGTACATATTTTCAATATCTCAAAGAAAAACCGTCTCGTGATTTGGCTTAAGTTTTAGTGTTTACAACTGCTTCTATACAAGATGATTCACAACTCGTGTGCAATATTTTGCATTCTGATGCGTTTTCGCGTTTGGTTATGAGTTATACAAGTTTTACATTTTTACCACAATATGCAAGGTGGGCAATTTTCTCGGTCTCATTTCTTAACAAATTTGATTTTCTCATTTCAAATATTTTCATAAAATCGTAATTAATTAATTAGCAAATTTTATTACGTAGTAATTTTAATTTTTGATGTTGGCAGTAAAAAAATTCAACGTCAACACATAAACATCAAAAATTATTTAAACAGTATAAATAACGTTTTTTACTTAAAATAATCAAAATCAAACCGATTCTACTAAGAAAATAAGTAAATGTAAGTTAAATCCACTTATTTTACAAAATGTTTTAGTTCAAAACAATGATATTAATGTTATGAACAAAAATCAACTTTGAGGTTACGTTTACATCTTAAAATTTTCTCTTTCAGCTCAAATTTCTTTAATATAAATAATTACATAAAGTTTGCTTGGTTTAAAATCGTATTTAAGCAGGAATTAACCTCCGTTTATATTTTTTTGGATAAAATTAACAACAATAATATTTAGTGACATTTCAAAAGGTAAGAATAAAATTTTACGATTCAAAATCAATTTTATTAATAAATTATCAAATTTGATTTTCTCATTCTAACTACTTACATCAAATTATGATTAATTAATTAAAAATATGAAATAATTTAATTAATTACTTAAATTTTATTGCGTAGTAATTTTAATTTTTCTATGTTGGCGGTAAAAATAGTTCAACGTCAAAACATAAATGTCAAAGATTATTTAAAAGTTATAAACACATTTTTTACTTAAAATAATCAAAAGCAAACCGATTTTGCTAAGAAAATAAGTAAATGTGAGTTAAATCCACTTATTTAACAATATTTTTAGTTCAAAATATAATCATATTAATGTTATGAACAAAAAAAAAATAACTTTAATGGTATGTTTACATACAGTGGCTCCAGGCCAAACTCGAACAGTAGCGTAATAATGGTATTGTATCAAAAATATGCGAACTAAAGCAGAGAGAAAAAAAAAATAAATTGATTTTCAATAGTTTATTTAACGCATTCTTATAAAATAAACATAAAATTACATAAATTCATTAGCTATCACAAATGAATAGAAAAAAATCAAAAACAGTACAAAAATTCGGAACAAGCCAAATTCGGACAATGACCAACTAAGTGCTAAATTAAGGCAGCCATGAGTAAAAATTGTAGTTAACTTCATGTTGAAGTTTTGACAGTTGACAAGGGGAATTCCCTAACAAACTGTTTTGTATTATTCGCGCGATAATTGAGTTTTATATTTGAAATGTCTAGACAAAGAGGACAAACAACTATTGAACTTAGAAAATTAGTTCTTAAACATTTCCAGGATGGAAAATCGGTACGGGAAATAGCAAAAATTACCGACAGAAGCCATTCTACGGTGCACGACATAATAAAGCGCTTCAGAAGTCACAATCGGGTAGCAAACAAACAAAAAAGCGCTCACAATAAAATTTTTACTGAATTGGATGAACGGTATTTAATAAGAAAAATGAAAGCAAATCCGTTTCTTAGTGCACCAAAGTTGGCTGTTATTGCTGAGAAAGAATTAGGGAAAAAAGCTAGTGCGTCAACAATTAGAAACATGCTACATAATGCTAATTTACATGGTAGAAAGGCGAGAAGAAAACCGTTCATTAGTAAAAAGAATCAAAATACCAGATTATGATTTGCAAAAGAGTACGAAAATAAAGATTTTTTCTTTTTGGAAAACCGTTCTATTTACTGATGAAAGTAAATACAATATATTTGGGTCAGATGGTAAACCATATGTATATAAACCATATATATGTATGTCAGATGGTAAACCATATGTATGTAACCATATATAAACCAACAGCAAAATATGGTGGTGGATCAGTGATGGCGTGGGGATCATTTTCAGCTGCTGGACCAGGTTGTTTGCATGTTATTGAGGGAATAATGGACCAGCATGCATATTTAGACATCTTAAAAACCAATTTACCTCGTAGCGTGGATAAACTATCTCTTGGATGCGACTGGCGATTCTACCAAGACAACGATCCGAAACACAAAGCGTACAAAGTACGTTCTTGGCTCTTATATAATTGTCCACATGTAATGGAAACGCCACCCCAAAGTCCAGACATCAATCCCATTGAAAATTTATGGAATTATTTGGACACTAAGGTTCGGGAACATCAGGTTTCTAGCAAAACTCAATTGAAGACCGCCTTGTTAGAAAAGAATGGGAGAAAATTCCACCAAGTTTTTTCGAAAGATTGATAAATTCAATGCCTAACCGTCTTAAAATGGTCATAAAAAACAAAGGCCTCCATACTAAGTATTAGTTATTAAAAACATAAATTAGTTTTATAAATTTTGTTTGCTGTCCGTGTTTGGCTTGCGCCTAGTTGTTGTAGTGTTTTCGTTTATTTTAATATATTTTTTATATTAGTGAATAAATGTTTCTGTTTCGTCTTTGTCTTTTGAATAAGCAATTAATAAATTATTGAAAATCAATTTACTTTTTCCTCCAGTTGCTTTAGTTTGAATATTTTTTAGTAAGAAACTATTATCACTCCAGTGTTTCTGGAGTGTCTCTCGAGTTTGGCTTGGAGCCACTGTATTAAAGTTTTTTCTTTCATTCCAAATTCTTTAATACACGTAATTACATAAGTATACTTAGTTTAAAATCATATTTAAGCAGGAATTAACCTCAATTTATAATTTTTTCTTTAAAATAAAAAGATATTAATATTTAATGGCATTTCAAAAGGTAAGAATACACTTTTAGAATTTGAAATCAGTTTTATCAATATTTTGATACCCTTCGTGAATAACAGTCCTCATTATATGATCATAAAACAATATACGATTTTAAGACACTTGTTTAGTAGAATTGGGCGAATCAAATTAATCATCAAATTACTTTTTTTTAATACAAGATTTGGTTGATTATGATGCTACTGACAAGATTTTTTCTAATGAAATGATCAAGTCATTTCAATTCTAAAATGTTGATGATTAAAATATCGGTAGGGAAAAATCTGCACTCAGACATCTGACTTGGGATGTTGGACGGTCAGATAGTATGCAGATCGGATTTTTGTATCCGACCCAATAAAAATCCTTCCTCGTCTTCTCTCTGGAAACACCTTTGCGAGCTTTCTTCGGAATACTTTAGTGTCCCTCTCCATGATGTCTCAAAAACTGAAAAAATCATATTAAAATTTTAAAATACATCTGTTTCTCTTCTCTCCTGATGGAGCACAACTTTTTCTTCCTTCTCCTTGATTTGAACAACATCCCTGAAGTAATCTTCTATCACATTCCACTTGATCTCACTTTTCAGCATTACAAATAAAAATCCAAATCCAACCCAATCACTTTCATCACAGCTTCAACTCAGCTTTCTTCCAATTCATTCTTGAATTGGTGGTCATTCGTGTAACATGAAAATAGCTCATGTATGACCTTCCCTTCTCTTTCGTCTTGATTGGTTTGGATTCTTTTTAAATTGTTCTATCATCATCAAAAAATACGAATCTTTGGATTTTTGAAATATTTATACTTCTATATGTACTCGGATGAGGGGCGGATAGTGTCCACCCGTTTGTCATTAATTCTTCTGTGTCCTTTATTCCTCCTCTTGATGTTCTTTCACGTTGCTCCTCCATTCTTGAACATTTCGGGGGACATATAAATCAATATCTTTTGCATGTTCTTATAATGATACCTATACCGTTCTTTCTGTTCTTCCTCCTGCGTCGTCACTTCTCTCGCATTCTCCTCTGCAATTGTCGTTTATATCTCTCCTTCTTCATAATACATGTTACCATTTAGCTGAGTATCGTCCATTTCTCTTCTTTGTTCAGCATCAGGAAAATTATGGGTTCTTTGGCAAGAGTTATTCCGTATTCATAACTCGGCTGTTCTGTCATAAATCTTCTGTAAGAGAACACAATGTGTTCCGTGATATTCACTAATTCGGCTTTTATTACTTTATTACTTTACGCAACTATTTTCTGAAAACCCCATGTCCTGTTAAAGCTTGCGTGAGGTAGTATTTATCTGTGGAATGGGGAGTTATTTGTACGGAATCAGAGTTTTTGTCCAGGTATCGCACTTTGACCACCTCATTCCTCAATTATCCTGTTGTATTCCTGACCTGGGATGTTGAGCAGTCTGGAAACACCCTCCCGAGCTTTCTTCGAAGTCTCTTTACATGATGCATACTCCTTTCCATGATATCTCAAAAACAGAAAAAAACCGTATTAACTTTTTTAACTATATCAAGCGTCCCTCTGTTTCTCTTCTATATGATACTTCTCTTCTATTGACTTGGGAATTCCACAGGGTTCAATTTTAGGACCTTTGCTTTTCATACTTTTTATTAATGACTTACCTGACTTTCTTGAGGATACTCATCTGGTTATGTACGCTGATGACTCATTTGTTGCGGTTGCAGATGCGGATCCGGATACGTTAAATTTAAAAATTACATCAACTATTAAAACGTTTTCTGTATGGTGTGAGCGTAATAGGATTATGTTAAACGTGAATAAAACAGTTTGCGTTAGTTTTTACAAGCGTCGCTCATTGCCGGCCAGTTTTGAAAATAAATTTTTATTTGCCCATAGTACGCGATTTCTTGGTTTGGTGTTGGATGATAGACTCTCATTTGTTAATCACATAGAAACTGTGTGCAAAAAATTGAACTCAGCCTATTATGCAATTTTGAAATTGAAAAAAGTTTAAATATAAATTCGCTATTAAATATGTATTACGCACTGTGCTACTCTACTATTTCCTACAATATACTGGTGTGGGGTGCTGCAACTGACATTGAGTTTAAACGTGTGTTTGTGGCACAGAAGCGCATCATTAGATTAATGTTCGATTTAAATGGCAGGGAATCATGTAGGGAAGTTTTCAGGGAACAGTCGATACTCACCTTGCCATCCATTTACTTATTGAAGTCTTTGTTATATGTGAAGACTAATATGAGCCGTTTTGAAATGTCCACTCATGAATATAATACCCGTGGTAGAGATAATCTGGTTCTCTCTCAACATGTCACCACCACATTTGAAAAAAGTCCCTTTTATGACTTACCCAAAATATATAATAAATTACCCCGTTCAATCAAATCTCAGGAGTGTCCAAAGAAATATAAACAAGATGTAAAACGATATCTCTTGGATTCTGTGTTTTACTCTAAACGAGAATTTTTAGATATGTAGTGACTTATGTTAGTTTTAACAGATTTTATAATTTGCTGTTGTATTTTGATGTTCTATGTACTGACTTGTCACATCTACTTATGTAGCCCACGTGATTTAATAAATATTATTATTATTATTATACTTGTGTCAACGGAGCATCACTTTTTATTTCTTCTCTTCAGTTTGAGCAACCTACCTAACGTAACCCTCTACCACCATCAACTTAATCTCGCTTTTCAGCATTACACTAATACAGTTTTTAGGTATCAATATTGTTTCTAGCTTTATGTTAGTTTCTGCTCTGATTCTATTGCACCTGTCGCATTCGAAGTGTGTTCTACATGTACGTAGAACTGCGCTTTAAGGCTTTCGTGACAATTGATAAGTTGGCTCAGAAAATAGTTTATTTGGGAAAAACTATTTTCAAAATTTTTATTACATAATACCCGTCTTTGAATCTTGGCTAGAGTTGCAACATATTTTTTGACACCAAACGCATTTCCCCAAGCGTGCATGGTTTGAGAATATGTGACTGATCTAGTCAGGTTTCCTTTTGCCGCTCTTGGCCCTTATATTGAATCCAGCACTATATGAACAGAGCTTTACCATTTTCCGTGTCTTCCTAATTATATATTTGATGTGTTCATCTTACCTAGCATCCTTCTGTATCATCACCCCTAGATGCTTCACTATTTCGACGCCCATTTCTGGAAATTGCACGTTTCATGGTAAAATAATAATTAATTATTAAAAATAGGGTATATATAGAAGCAGCATCGTATACCGGTTTAAATTAAATGGAAGATTGGACTATTGATAATCCGATCTGATTTTGCTTTAAGTTTTAGTGTTTACAACTGCTTCTATACAAAATGATTCACAACTCGTGTGCAATATTTTGCATTCTGATGCAATTCTACGTTTTCGCGTTTGGTTATGAGTTATATGTACAAGTTTTTCATTTTTACCACAATATGCAAGGTGGTCAATTTTCTCGGTCTCATTTCTTAACAAATTTGATTTTCTCATTTCAAATATTTCCATAAAATCGTAATTAATTAATTAGCAAATTTTATTACGTAGTAATTTTAATTTTTGATGTTGGCAGTAAAAAAATTCAACGTCAACACATAAATGTCAAAGATTATTTAAACATAATAAATACGTTTTTTCTTAAAATAATCAAAAACAAACCAATTTTACTAAAAAAATATGTAAATGTAAGTTAAGTGCATGTATTTAACAATATTTTTAGTTCAAAATGTAATGATATTAATGTTATGAACAAAAATCAACTTTGAGGTTACGTTTACATCTTCTTTTTTCTTTCAGCTCAAATTTCTTCAATATATGTAATTACATAAAGTATACTTGGTTTAAAATCATATTTAAGCAGGAATTAACCTCAGATTATATTTTTTTGGATAAAATTAAAAACAATAAGATTTAGTGATGTTTCAAAAAGTAAGAATAAAATTTTACAATTCAAAATCAATTTTATTAATAGATATATCAAATTGATTTTGTCATTTCAACTATTTACATAAAATTATAATTAATTAATTAAAAACATGAAATAATTCAATTATTTATTTAATTTTATTATGTAGTAGTTTTATTTTTTTTATGTTGGTGGTTAAAATAGTTCAACGTCAGCACATAAATGTCAAAGATTATTTAAACGTTATAAATACGGTTTTTACTTAAAATAATCAAAAACAAACCAATTTTCCTAACAAAATTAGTTACATTTACTAGTTAAATGCACTTATTTAGCTTATGAACAATGTTACTATTTTAATTTTAATATATATTTATATATTATTTTTTATATACAAATTTTAATAATTTTATATTAATATTATGAAAAAAAAACAACTTTGATGGTACGTTTACATATTGAAGTTTTTTCTTTGATCCCAAATTTTTTAATACACGTAATTACATAAGTATACTTAGTTTAAAATCATATTTAAACAGGAATTAACCTCAATTTATAATTTTTTGTTTAAAATAAAAAAAATAAGATTTAGTGACAGATTTCAAAAGGTAAAAATAAAATTTTAGAATTTAAAATCACTTTTATCAATATTTTGATACTCTTCGTGAATAACAGCCCTCATTATATGATCAAATTAGTCATCAAATTCTTTTTTTTTAATACGAGCCCTGGTTGATTATAATGCTACTGACAAGATTTTTTCCAACGAAATGATGAAGTATTTTCAATTCTAAAATATTGATGATTAAAGGTGTTGTTAGTACGAAAGAGATTAGAAAATTTGGTTCGCTAATGGCGAACGTAGTACCATCACGTGATGATTGTCGTGGATCTCTTGCAAAAAACAGCTTAATGATAGATATTAAAAATACCAACCCACCTTCAGGCATAAATTATCTTTGATACTCATTACATCATTCCTATGGGTTGGGTTGGAATGATAAAATTTTTTATATCAACGAATTTTTTTTTAACGAGGTCGGGGAAAATCCACACAGACATCTAATTTAGGATGTTGGGTGGTTAGATAATATGCAGTTCGGATTATTGTATCTAACCCACTAAAAATCCCTATCCTCGTCTTTTCTCCGGAAACACCTTCACAGTTTTCTTTGGAGTACTTCAGTGTCCCTCTCCACGATATCTTAAAAACAGAAAAAATCGTATTAAAATTTTAAAGTATATTAAAGGTTCGTCTGTTTCTCTTTTCTCCTTGTATTAATGGGACACAATTTTTTCTTTCGTGTCCTTGATTTGAAGAATCTCCCTGACATAACCCCCTACCATATTCTCCTTGATCTCACATTTCAGCATTACAAATAAAAATCTAAACCCAAACCAACTAGTGGGATCATTACGACAAGAAAATGCGTTAAAATTGATCTTGAAATACACATTAAAACTACCCCCTCTTCGTGAAACCACCAAGAAAATATTACTTCGGAGATTCTTCTCTTTTTTCTTGAATTGGTGGTCATTCATGTAATCTGAAAATACTTCATGGATGACAAGGAATGACCTCCCTTCTCCTTCGTTTCGATTGGTTTGGATTTTTTTAAAATTGCTCTATCATCATTCAAAAACACCAATCTTTTGATTTTTGAACTATTTATACTTCTATATGTACTGGGATGAGGAGTGGATAGTGTCCACACCTTTGTCATTAATTTTTCTGATTACTGCTCTTTCACCTCCCTTCTTCTTCTTTCTATATCGTCACCTTCTCTCGCATTCTCCTCTGTAATTCTCGTTAGTGTTTCTTCTTCTTCATAATACGCGTTACCATTTCGTTGACTATCGTCCAATTCTCGTGTTTGTTCAGCATCAGGAAAATTATGGATCCTTCTTTGTCAACAGTTATTCCGTATTCACAATTCGGCCGTTCTGTCATAAATCTTCTGCAAGAGAACACAGTGTGTTCCGTGATATCTACTAACTCGGCTTTTATTATTTTACGCAACAATTTTCTGAAAACCCCATGTCTTGTTAAGGCTTGCATGAGGTAGTAATTATCTATTCCTATTCAAGGTTTATCTGCGGAATTAGAGTTTTTGTCCAGCTGTCGCACTTTGACCACCCCATTCCTCAATTATCCTGTTGTATTCCTGACCTGGGATGTTGAGTAGTCAGGAAACATTCGGAATAAACTATTTTCAAAATTTTTGTTGTACTTCTCATTACCAATAAAACCTCCGTAGGTTATCGTGTAAACACTTGTTACTCTAATAACACCCGACTTTTAATCTTGGCTAGATTTGCAACATATTTTTTGACATCAAACGCATATCCCCAAGCGTGCATGGTTTGAAAATATGTGACTGATTTAGTCAGGTTTCGTTTCTCCGCTCTTAGCCTATATATTGA
Source organism: Onthophagus sagittarius (assembly GCA_036711965.1). Taxonomy (NCBI): domain Eukaryota; kingdom Metazoa; phylum Arthropoda; class Insecta; order Coleoptera; family Scarabaeidae; genus Onthophagus; species Onthophagus sagittarius. The sequence goes on along the minus strand of JASERS010000003.1, from coordinate 66,578,921 downwards.
ATCTAGCACTCTATGAAGAGGGCTTTACCATTTTCTGTGTCTTGCTAGTAATATATTTGATGTGTTCATCTTACCTAGCATCCTTCTGTATCATCACCCCTAGATACTTCACTATTTCGACGCCCATTTCTGGAAATTTCACGTTCCAGGGCAAAATAATAATTAAAAATATTGTATATATAGAAGCAGCATCGTATACCGGTTTAAATAAAATGGAAGATCGGATTATCGGCCGATTATCGCTCGGAGATAATCAGCCGAAATGACCTTTGTGAATAATAGCCCCCATTATATGCTCATATAATAATATACTATTTTAAGAGATTTTTTTTGAGTAGAATGTATTGTTGAACATTTTTTAACATAGGTACCTGGCAATTTTTGAGATGTGACATGAAATTACTACTGATAGGATTTTAGGGATTTTTTCTAACGAAATAATTATGAATCTTCAATTCTGAAATATTATTGCATGTTTCCGTGTTCGTGGTGATTTTATTTTGGATTTTTCGTGGTGTAGTTTTGTAAATTTGGTGTAATGTCAATGCACGTAGTGTATGAACATTACAGTTGCAGTACCCGATCAAAAAAGTACGATAGTGACCAAATAAGTATTGTTATTTTAAGGAAACTTTGTTATTGCACAAGCATCACTCCGCATACCGTAAACCGGTTTGTCTTTATAACAATTGAGGAGCTCGCGTGCAAAACCGGTTATATCCACATTTTGACGAAATTTACTTGGCATATGAATTCGCAAGCGAGATATGGCGTCTACCGCTTGGTAAATTCAATTACAGAAAGAAGCGGACATATCACACTCTAATAACTAGTTAAAAATATGCATTGCTTATCTTTAAAGGCAAACTGTCAAAAGTTTTTCGCGTTTTCTGACACTTTTTTAAAAATGGATATATCCGGTTTTGCACGCGAGCTCCTCAATTGTCCTTTTAATTCGTTTTTTAACAAGGTCGTCCCATTAAAAACCCATAAGAATAAATATCTAAAATTCACGCTGAAATCGATATTTAACCTCTTCAGGGACGATTTTTTATGGCGAGAAAGAAATGTCATTTTGATTTGTTCTTTTAGAGTTTATGCATTTTATATTAATAGAATTGAAAAGGCAAAAATAATTGCCTTTTCACATTTTTTACAAATGTAACGAGCCCATTTTTATCATTGTGGTAGTTACTGACGCCTTAAGCACTAGAAAAGATATTTTATGGTTTTTTTCGGTCTGTTCTGCTACTTCCTTCCGATCATTGTAGCGTTGCCAAGTGCATTCCTTCTGGGGTTGAAGAAGATTTCCAGGGAATGTCTGCAAAGCCTCCTGAAATTTCTGCGAGTTTGAGTAAGAACCGTAACACGTCCACTAAATCACCCCACCAGAAGTCAAAGGAATTAATTTTGATTATCGGAAGAGATGTGTTATTCCCACGGTGATTCTCACTGGTGAAAAGCTGAAAAATATGCTTTGGTTGCTAATTAATGGATTTCCAGAACTTCGTATAGAATATAATAACAAAAAAGTCATACAAGGCTTTAATCAATCAAGCAAAAGAATCTGTTTAGACAATAGAATCAATAACTCACTAAACAAAACTCGAGTGCTTTGGTGCTGCATTAATAAGCAGTCGCAAACAGCGGAATAATGTTGTTGAGTTGTCAATCAGGCAACAGTTGACTGCACAGTAGGTATCTGTCCCAACTCCCCTTTGTGTTTTTTGTAATGTTGTACGAGATTTGAGAACTGTTAGAAGTGTGGGCTGGGATGACGTTTCCGTCGAATGTATGAAATTTGTAAAGGCTACTGTAGATAGCCGCTACCAATTATATTGAATCCATCTGTTAAGTTCTTTTCCAGGCTTGATTTGTTTGACACTTACAAAGTCCTCTGTAAGTCCCATGTAACATGAATTTCATGAACGATTGTCAACTGAGACTACGACGGTCGATTACTTCTCCTATGTTTATCGGCATTTTGATAGAGGTCACTACTTGGTTGGTCTCTTCTTTGATGTTTCCCACGCTTTTGATTCTTTGCCTCCTCACTTCATTAAATGAAAATTACATAGTATTGAAATTCGTGGAGTAGTTATTTCGGGGAGAGTGTCGAAAGAGTCATCTGTTGATTATGATGTCCCACAGGGTTCAATTTTGGGATCTTTAATTTTTCTAATATTTGTGAACGATTTTCCGCGTTTTTATTATGTAATAATGGTTGTCATCCGCATTATGACACCTCCATTGCTGTTGCTACTCATGATCAGGAGGAGCTTGCTGATAAAGTCAAGAATGTAACAGAACTCTTTACGGATTGGTGTACTCGAAATAGAATCATTTTAAATATCCAAAAAATGATCTGTGTTAAATTTCATATTTGTCGTCCCGTTTCTTTTGAAAATTTTGTAGGGTTGTCTTTGCAGAAAGAAACATGTTTCTTAGGCTTGACTGTTGATTACGGTGTGACATTTAAACCGCATATACACAGTAGACAGTGTATGTAAAAAACTAAATTCAGCTAATTTTGCATTGCTAAAGCTTAAATCGTCCCTGAACAGTCAATCACTCTTAAACGAATTAAAATTAGAACTATCACTAGAATTGTCAGTAGGACTAACACTAAATCTAAAACTACAAAGGATAAAGAAGGGCGGATAGTTGCTTTACAGATTCCGTTTCCACGATAGATGTATTGGTCATTAGAACCACAAATAGTTACATGGAACATGGGGTGTATCGGAAGAATACCTACCCCAACAGGTACTTAAAGGCCACATCACATCCTCATCCCTAACACAAGAGGTCCGTGATCCGCACTTTGTTTCAGTGAATAGCTAGAATTTCTGAAGCACATAATCTAAAGAAGCAAGAGTGTAACACCCCCGATAGTCAAGGACACGCTACCTCTATTAAAAGGAGCGGGAGTCTATCGTTCTAATCTAACAGTTGTGTAAAAGATCTAACAGCGGCGGTTGCGGAACATTGCTATTCAGAGGGACACCTAATAGACTTCGACAAAACAAAGGTACTGTCTAGGACTAATAAATATCACCAAAGGCTGACAAGGAAAGTTGTTTTATCACTTCGAACCAGTTTCTAAAGAAGGTTGCAACATGACATACGAAACGTCAAACATTTTTTCAAAAGACGCAGGGCGAAACCTCAAAGTTTCTAGTTTTAGATCTAGTATTAGTCCTAGCGATAGTTCTAGTGTTAGTATTAGTTCTAATTTTAATTCAATTAACACCGGTTGTGAAAGCCTTCGTACTTACACTCTTAAACGCTTATTATGCTTTATGATGTTTCCACCTAGCGGACCAGTTTGCTTTTCTATAAGCACCAATTTACCTGTCTTCTTCGAAATGTTTGGAAATATATTATTTTTTGTGAGGTCATTGTACATTTTTTCACTCCCAACACTGATGATGTCCTTGACAATCTCCGGTGTGATCCTATCTGGGTCAAGTGCTTTTCCATTTTTTTTAGCCAGGTGCTTATTTGCGATATTATTTATTACCTATTAGTTACTTCTCGATACTCAAATTAATTTCTAATCTTTTCAGGATTAAACGTTACCCCTTTTCCATTAGGGAAATTTTTAAATATTTGGGCGCCCTCATGTTCTCTGAGCGTTTTTCTTGCTTTCTCATATTCTCTGTGTGCATTTATATGCGTTTAATATAATTTATTAGATATAGTTTAATATATCTTGTCTTCCTTTCCCGCTTCAACGCTGAAAAAGATGTTTTTTAGATAATCTCTTCGTCGTCTATTCGCCAATTGCTCATGCTTGGCAATTGGCGAAGCATATTGGCTTTTTATATCTATGTAGGATACAAGGTCTTATTTTCCCCTTTTCCATGTTGGTTTATTTCCCTTATTTATTGTTATTAACCCTTTTCCACCATTTGGTTGTGAACCCAAACCAACCCAAAACTATTAACACATGGTTTGAGTTCAAAAACACATTGAACTTTGTCTATTTATGTTTCCAGTTTCGGATTGGGATGGGTTGCTACCTTCTAAAATCACTTTAAACTTGTTTCTAAAAAAGGTTACAACCTAACCCGAAGGTCCTCGGTTGGGTTGGCTTCAATCTTCGGTTACACCATTTTTAATTTCAAGTTGCGGTGGATTGACATCTAACTTGTTCAGAAAACATTTCAAAGTTTCTCAAAAAGTTAATAACTTAACCTAACCCAACCCGAAACTAAAGGATGTCTCAATAAGAATGTCCGATTTAATTTAACAATAAAACCTCTAAATTTTAATTTAACAATAAAATTTCCAACCTCCCCTGAATTAAAAGTTGCACCTTTTCCACCAATACCAACCCATGGGAATGTAAACATGACTAAAACATGACATTTCATGATTCCCTTGGTTTGGTTAACGTTGAGATTGGATTGGTGTGGTATCATTTTTAATACCAATCAAACCGAACCCTTTAATATTCTATAGTATCTATTCCATAGAGAAGTGAAAGAAAGAGATCTTTTATACATTCTGAGAGAGCATATAATTTGCCCACCCCCTGTATAGACAGAGTATAGAATTTATTAGTTAGAGTAGTTAGGAAGAAACGCGAAAAGTTTCTTATTTTATTATTTAAAATTGTATTTTGTATCAGAATTCATAACATTACACACGACTTATAAATCACTCTGTATATACAAATTCTTTGTTAATAATTGAGAACGAAAAATTAAAAAGATTTCTATTCCAGATTATTTTCTAAACCTTCATCGTTAAAAGTAACAAATTGTTTAACGTTTATGGGTTACGACAGCGGAGAATTTTGCATTTTCGATTTTTTCGACGAAGATTATTTATCGCGCACAATCGGGCATAAATTAAAAATAACCGCGATTGATTTTTCTGCTTTAACCGGCTACATTTTGACTGGCTCTCAGGATTGTTACGTTAAAGTGTGGAAATTTAAACAAAGTTTACCCGAAGTAATAAACATAAAAATGAATCAATTCAATTTTAAATCAAAAAAACATTTTAGGCTCAATTATTGTATTCAGTCCTGAACGATGATGGCCCGATTTGCGGCGCTGCGTTTTTGAACCATACTTGCACCCAATTTTGCGCAGTTGCCGTGGATGCAATTAATATTAATATTTATTGCAAATTTGAGATGGAAAATGATACAAAGGTAGTGGATGTTGAGGAAAATGAGGTTGAAAAAATTAATGATTTTAGTGTTATTGTTTAAAAAAGCTTATTTTATTATTTATATATGAACAATATAATTGATTACAACTTAATTTTCTTCTTTTTCGATTTCGCAGCTAATGGCCCTGGTATTTTAAATACAGTACTAAAAAAGAATAAATTGATAAATAAGAAATTATCATAAAATTAATTAAATTTAATACTTACTGACAAGTTGTGCATATTGGGCTAAATTTGCAAAATACTACAAAAAAATTAATTAGTAAATCATCGAAAAAAAAAAAAATATTAAATACTTGATAAACAAACTGAACAAACATATCCAACATCGATTAGCTCGCGGTGGCAAAAACAAGCTGCTCTATAATCAACTTTAACTGGAGGGGGGAGTACTAATTTTTGTCTTATTGGAGGCTCTGGTAAAAAGACCCACTACAAATTATAATTATTAAATAATAATTCAATCACATTATATAATTAGAAGATAATTACTCACTAGAAATTAAAAACGCAACGAAATTTTTGTTTTATCTTATGCAAGATGATGTAAAAAAAATCGTTAAATGTAAAAAGAAGTGCGGAAATATGACAAAGTGATTGAAAAATCACTATAAAGTAGTAACTCATAAAGTAGTGAGTCGGATATCTTATAGTTTTATATGATATTGTCACCGTTCCTTATTTATTATACAGGGCGATGCAAAAAAACCACTGATAGACTTCTTACTCTAGCCTTCTTAACGATGTAGAGGCCATCAACGGGCACTGTTAATTTTGTCAAATATTTATTACTATTGACATTAGTGTCAGCCTAGGTTTGATTTTATTTTGAATAGCATAACCATACTAAGAGAAACTTAAACAAATTGGATTAATGAATTTTCTGCAAATATGTCAAAATCAAAGTTCAATCAAAGTTCCGCAAGTGATCAATTTTATAAATAATTGATCACTTTATACAAAAATAATGAACGATTGATAAAATTTCCAATGTTAATACAGATGTTTAATTTTAAAGAACCTTTGACTTCCTATATCTCGTTAAGGACGTTTTAATGTATATTAAGACTATTCATCTTAATGTTTCGTGCATTGTCTGCTCTAGAAGTCTGTCAGTAGTTTTTTTGAATCATCCTCTATATATTATTTATATATTTATTATTGTTATTTATATATTTAATGTCAACAACAAAAGAAAACAAAATAAGGAGATGGTGGGATAACTAGAATCTATTTACTTGAAAGAGGGAACTGGAAATTCCTGCTATATTTTTCATATAAAGCAATGTATTGTGCGTTGGGGTAATTATATCGCTTATTTTACTTTACTGGAACTTTCTAAATCTTTTCTTAAATGACGTTGCAATTCCTCTCATCATTTGAAGATCTTCTGCTACACAATGTGCTCAGGCGCAATTCCTCAAATACTTTTGATTAATGAACTGTTAGTTATAGTCTTAGTTATAGTTTCTTCTATGAGTTTTGTAACTTCGGTGAATAACCGGACGCCTCTACGGATGATATAACCAAACTTAGTCTGTTGACTGGAATACACTATCAGTAGCCCTAAGGTCATAGATTGCTTTATTTTATCGCTAGTGGTGTGGATGCTGTCGCAAATTACAAAACCTTCTCCAAAAATATCCTCGCTTGGCACTCAAACATCGCAGGATACACAGAACTCGCAACCAGATCCACATCTGGCCCGGGAGCGGAAAAACGGAGAGGAATAGGATCGATGATGTGGTCGTAAGTAATTTACGCCTGTAGAAGATTTGGAGAGACGCCAGGAAAGATAAACAGCATGTTAAAAATCTAACAAGACCGCAAAAGTTATTGGGAATCAAAATTATTAGTGCATATAGGACTATATCTAATGACGCTCTTTTAGTTATATAAGGAGATCGTTACCAATGGATTTATTAATTCGAAAAAGATGTCAAGATATAAATATTATAGAAGAGCCATATAAATTAATAGATGAGTGGAAGAATAGCTGGGCTGTAGATACTTGCAAGGCTAGATGGACAAAGCGTATTCTACCAGACATTACGCCGTGGATGTTTAGAAAATGGAGTGGAGTCAATTATTTTTGGAGTTAATTATTTCATTATTCATAAACATAAAAAATCCGAGAATGATAGATGTATTTTGAAAGATGAACAGGGAAAAGGGAAGGAACATATAGAAAGACTGAAATGTTCCGAACACCGAAAAATTTTATAAGTACAGTACTAGATAATCAGAAAAACTAGAATGTAGTAGGTAATTATGGGAAATATGTGTTCAAAACGAAAGAGATGGAGAAAAAAGCATTTTTTAAGTACTGCCGAAGTGGAAATTAAAATTTTTTCGTAAATATTCGAAGTAAAGCCCTATAGGTGGTTACCGGAGTAGACTAAACTATTAATCTTAGGAGAGATGTCTGCAGATTAAACGGCAAAAAGAAAATTATTAACAGTTTAGTATAGATGCTCCTTTGGAAACAGTTTAAATTTTTAGAAGTAGTATTAAGAGACTGATTGAAGCATTTTCAGTCTTCTGAAAACAGTATCAACTCTTCTAGAAGCACTATCAAGTCTTCTAGAAGCAATTTTAAGTTTTCTAGAGGCAGTATCAAGTCTGCAAGAAGAATTTCAAATCTTCTAGAAGCAGTATCAAATCTTCTAGAAACAATATCAAGTCATCTGGAAGTATTTCAAGTTTTCTAGAAGCAATATTAAGTCTTTTGAAGTCATTAGAAGTCTTCCAGATGCAATATCAAGTCTTCTGGAAGCATTTTAAGTCTTCCAGAGGCAATATCAAGGGGCTTTTTCCTTCTAGAGTAGTCTTCTAGATGTAGTATCAATACTTTTGAAAGCATAACAAGTCTTCTGGAAGCGTTACAAGTTTTAGAGAAGCATTTTAAGGCTTCTGCAAATACTTCCAGTCTTCTGCGAGCAATATCAAGGTTTTTAGAAGCAGTATCAAGTTTGCTGAAAGCATTTCAAGTCTTCTAGAAGCATTTCAAATCTTCTAGAAGCAGAATCAAGTTTTCCAAAAGCAATATCAAAGCTTCTAGAAGCATTTCAAGTCTTCTAAATGTAGTAGTAAGTCTTCTGCAAGCAAAAACCAAGTTTTCTAGGACTATATCTAATGACGCTCTTTTAGTTATATAAGGAGATCGTTACCAATAGATTTATTAATTCGAAAAAGATGTCAAGATATATATCTTGCAAGGCTAGATGGACAAAGCGTATTCTACCAGACATTACGCCGTGGATGTTTAGAAAATGGAGTGGAGTCAATTATTTTTGGAGTTAATTATTTCATTATTCATAAACATAAAAAAGCTGAGAATGATAGATGTATTTTGAAAGATGAACAGGGAAAAGGGAAGGAACATATAGAAAGACTGAAATGTTCCTAACACCGAAAAATTTAATAAGTACAGTACTAGATAATCAGGAAAATTAAATCAGGTAATTATGGGAAATATGTGTTCGAAACGAAAGAGATGGAGAAAAAAGCATTTTTTAAGTACTGCCAAAGTGGAAATTAAAATTTTTTCGTAAATATTCGAAGTAAAGCCCTATAGGTGGTTACCGGAGTAGAGATTTACCTCAACACCACTCTATCCAGCCCCCCATTAATTTTAGGACAGATGTCTGCAGATTTTCCTAGACACGGCAAAAAGAAAATTATTAACAGTTTAGTATAGATGCTCCTTTGGAAACAGTTCAAATTTTTAGAAGTAGTATTAAGACTGATTGAAGCATTTTCAGTCTTCTGAAAACAGTATCAACTCTTCTAGAAGCACTATCAAGTCTTCTAGAAGCAATTTTAAGTTTTCTAGAGACAGTATCAAGTCTTCAAGAAGAATTTCAAATCTTCTAGAAGCAGTATCAAATCTTCTAGAAACAATATCAAGTCATCTGGAAGTATTTCAAGTTTTCTAGAAGCAATATTAAGTCTTTTGAAGTCATTAGATGTTTTCCAGAGGCAATATCAAATCCTCTGGGAGCATTTCAAGTCTTCTGCAAACATTTTGTCTTCTGCAAGCAATAACAAGATTTCTAGAAGCAGTATCAACGGAACGAATTGCAAGACACCTCAAGAAAAACGACATCGTGATGCGATATGGAACGGTCACCAAAATTCGGAATACACTCCCGGTAGCCAAGGACAAGCTACCTCTATTAAAAGGAGCGGGTGTCTATCGGCTGTCATGCAGTTGTGGGAAGTTTTACGTTGGCCAAACCGGACGAAACATCGAATGCCGTATCAAGGAACACGAGAGGGATGTGAAGCTGAGGAGGATTCAACAGTCGGCGGTTGCGGAACATTGCCATTTGGAGGGACACCGAATAAACTTCGACAAAACAAAGGTTCTGGCTAGGAATAATAAATATCATCAACGGCTGACAAGAGAAGCCATAGAAATCCACCGACATAAAAACAACGTCAACAGAGAAGATGGCTGGGAACTCAGCAGAACATGGAAGATGGTGGTGAAGACGAACACGACTCCCAAACCGGACGCGACGCAGTAATTAGTTAGTAATTAGCTTGTAATTAATATAAATTAATTATTAATTAATTTTTCGACCTATATATTGTTTTACGATCCCCGATTTTGTCAGTTAGAACCAGTTTCAGTTTCTGAAGAAGGTTGCAACATGGCATCCGAAACGTCAAACATTTTTTCAAAAAACGCACGGCGAAACCCGAAAGTTTCTAGTTTTAAATCTAGTTTTAGATCTAGTGTTAGTCCTAGTGATAGTTCTAGTGTTAGTGCTAGTGTTAGTTCTAATTTTAGTTCAATTAACACCGGTCTTGAAAGCCTTCGTACTTATAGTATCAAGTTTGCTGAAGCATTTCAAGTATTCTGGTAGCAATATCAAGTCTTCTAGAAGTCGTATCAGGCCTTCTAGAAGCAATATTAAGTCTTCTGAAATCATTTGTGCGATATTGTCCTCTGATATTGTTTGATATCGTCTTCTAGAGGCAATATCAAGTTTTCTGGAAGCATTTCAAATCTTCTAGAAGCACCTTAAATCGTCTGGAAGCAATATCAAGTTTTCTAGAAGCAGTATCAAATTTGCTGAAAGCATTTAAGTCTTCTAGAAGCAATATCAAATCTTCTAGCAGCATTTGAAGTCTTCTGGAAGTATTTGAAAACTTCTAGAAGCATTATCAACTCTTCTGGAAGCATTTCAAGTCTCCCAGAGGCAATATCAAGTCTTCTGGAACCGTTTCAAGTCGTCCAGAGGCAATATTAAATCTTCTAGAAGCATTTGAAGTTTTCTAGATGTAGTATCAAGTCTTCGGGAAGCTTTACAAGTCTTCTGCAAGCAATATCAAGTGTTCTGAAAGCATATCAAGTCTTCCAGAAACAATATCAAGTTTATTGCAAGCTTTTAAAGTCTTCCAGATGCAAGTCAAGTCTTCTGAAAACATTTTAAGTCTTGTGGAAACATTATCTAGTCTTTTAGAACCAGTATCAAATTTTCTGGAAGCATTTCAAGTCTATTGGAAGCTATATGGAGGATTCCGAAAACCTATCATGTCTTTCAGAAGCAATATCAAGTCTTCTGAAAGTATTTAAAGTCTTTCAGGCAATATCAGTCTTCTAGATGTAGTATCAAGTCTTTAGGAAGCAATGTCAACTTTTCTACAAGCAGTATCAGTATGATATATCAGTATATCAGTACCAGCTGCGTTATCAAGTCTTCTAAAAGCAATATTAAATCTTCTGAAATGATTTAAAGTCTCCCAGAGGCAATATCAAGTCTTCTAGAAGAATTACAAGTGTTGTGGACGCATTATAAGTCTTCGGGCAAGCAATATAAAGTTTTCTAGAAGCAGTATCAAGTCTAACGTAAGCATTTCAAGTCTTCTTGAAGCAATATTAAATCTTCTGAAAACATAAAAAGTCTTTTGCCAGCATTTAAAGTCTTCCAGATGCAATATCAAGTCTTCTGGAAGCATTTTAAGTCTTCCAGAGGCAATATCAAGGGGCTTTTTCTTTCTAGAGACATTATTTCAAATCTTCTAGATGTAGTATCAATACTTTTGAAAGCATAACAAGTCTTCTGGAAGCGTTACAAGTTTTATGGAAGCATTTTAAGGCTTCTGCAAATACTTCCGGTCTTCTGCGAGCAATATCAAGGTTTTTAGAAGCTGTATCAAGTTTGATGAAAGCATTTCAAGTCTTCTAGAAGCATTTCAAATCTTCTAGAAGCAGAATCAAGTTTTCCAAAAGCAATATCAAAGCTTCTAGAAGCATTTCAAGTCTTCTAAATGTAGTAGTAAGTCTTCTGGAAGCGTTACAAGTTTTCTGAAAATATTTTAAGTCTTCTGGAACCAACATCAAGTCTTCTGAAAATATTTCGAGTCTTCTGCAAGCAAAAATCAAGTTTTCTAGAAGCAGTATTAAGTCATCCAGAAGCAGTATCAAGTCTTAATCCAAAATACATCCAATATACTTTCAAAAAAAAAACATTCGCAGCTGATGCTGGGACTGAACTGGGGAGAAAAGGTCAATAGTACATTAAGAAATTAATTGAAAATAGCAACTTCAATCCAGATAAAAACACTAACAATTGTATATGGGTATTTGTATACCCAGTTTGTAACAAGTTCCGATTTGTGTTACCATTAAAATAAAAAATCAAAATATTTATTCATTAGAATATCATTAATATCAGAATATCAAAAATTGTTGCTGCTGATCTAAGTTTTGGCCTTTTTTTTCTAAGTTTGGCATAATTCACTAAAAAAATAATAAATGCAATAAGCGTTTCACTACCACACTTCTTCAGTGGTAGTTAAAACACAAATTTCATTATCACTGAATATTTAGTGATAGTGGAAAAAAATTATATTATCATTAAACCTGTAATGATACTGAAAATGTTTAGTAGAAAACATAATTCTTTTTTTATTTGGTTATTTAATATCAACATTTCAAGGCTACAGCCAGTGAAATTTTGTTTTGTCGATCGATTGACGCAAATTCTAGCAAAGGACAAAAGACTTTTTTCTAGCACAGAGGAAGCAAGAGGTGTGTTGTATTTTAAAAACTTTTTTTTATAATAGAAAAGCGTTTAGTTTAGAAAAGTATTTAGTTTAAAATCATGTTTCTATATCGCATTTTTTTCAAATTAGTAGATTTTACATTTTAACTATCACTGAATAAAATTATTTCTGATAATACGATTAAGTTATTATTTTATTTTAAAAAATTATTTATTTTTACTTATTTTATTAGTGTTAAAACTTAATAGTAATTTTTCATCAATTTCCACACATTCTATTTACTCTAAACCTATTTTTAGCTCATTTTACATTGGGTAAAACAAAAATTTCGCGTTTTTAATGTCTAGTAAATCATAAAAAATACCAAAACAATTTTATACCAATAAATATTGTAACAATCCCTGTATCTGTGGGACCTTCAAATACAACCCATTCGTTATATCACACCCTTGCTGCAACAAACTTAAATGTTGATCTAATGTGCACACATCAATGACAATCCCTTGTTTTTGTGCGGTAAAAAAAACATTCATATAATTCATATATTGCGAAGCAGAGTTTCCACTTCCCGTTATAACCAAAATCCTACTATTTACTTTACAACCTGGTGGTTTAATTCGTTGTATCCGCGCAATGTAACATAAAGCCATTGCAACAGCTCCTGATAATAAACTTTCTGAGTAAATTGTAGAACTCTCTACAGTTAATACTTTGGCTAAATTTTGCTTAACCGTCTTCTCAACAAGCGTAAAAACTTCGTATTGACCATCCACTTGGCGTATATCCAACGGTTTTCCTGGTACTGGATAAATAAACTCACTAAAATTTGAATCTTTGAATGTCGTAATAATGAAAGCAAAATTGAGGCATTACCTAACTTTGGAATGACATGCCATCACTGCTAATTTATTTTGAGCTTTTTGCATTAAATGTGCGTTAGCAAAGGCAATAACCGAATCGGTGTATTGAGTCAAAAAATGAGGATTTTCTCTCAAAACTCTTTGCCCTGGATTTGTGTCTAATATAATCACCAAAAGACTCGTTTCGTCTAATTGTGATGAATCCGCGGAATTATCCTTAATATTCGTGTCCAAATTCATTATTAAATCGAATTCTTTTTTAAATTAAATCCTTTAGAAAAAGAAACTTGTTTTTCACTTTTTTATAGGTTATGTTATTTTCAAAATTTGACATTTACGAGGTTATGTTTTATGAGTGTGTTTGCGAAAAAGAAAGGACTGTTAAATTGGGTCAATTCTATTGTTATCGATTTCAAAAACACTTTTATAGGATATTGTTTGAATAATTATGGTTTTTCGGATTTTATGGGTTGAGTAATATTTTTCTTTGAAAGTTAGGCAACCAGTTGATCACGTCTAACTTATTTAAACGGATTTATGAGATTGGTAATGTTAGATTGTAATTTTTTTTATTCCTTTAATATGCTTTGTTTCTCCTATAATGTTGATCTTTTAAGTAAATTTTAAAAAATGTTAATTTTTTAATTCTTCTCAAATTTGGTATTTACGACTAATTTCAGGTTGAGTTAAGTGGTGAAGTTTGTGAAGTTGTAAACTGTCATGTTTAGACATTTCCGTTTTTATCAATCTCTAACCGTAATGTTCATGTAACATATAGTTTTTTAAAGATAATTATATAAAAGAATGGATGTACTCACAGGTGAGTCAATTAGCTTTGTGTATACACCTAATTCTGTTTTTACACGAAGATATGTTTACAAAAAAATTGTTGTGAAAAGAGAATTAGGTGTAAACAATATTAAAAAAATACTTGTTACAGTTCACTTAAGAATTTATTTCGTGCTTATACAGGATGTTTCTGGAAGTCGTGGAATAATTTTAACCACTAATACTAGAATATTAATGATAATGATTTGTGTGAAAATTTTAGGTTAAACTCATAAATGGCTGAGATATGGGCCTTCAAAGTTTCAACATTTTCTTCAATTTTTTGAAATGAGATCCATTGTTTAACCAGTTATAGAATTAGATTAGTTTAATTAAGTTTATACTACTCTGGTTTTGTTTTTAGTTTTTATTATTGTTGCCTGACTAGTTTCGGCATAGGAGCCATCATCGGAGGCCTACAAACAATTAACATGGTTGTGAAATCAGTAAAACACACATAAAAAATAAGCATAATAAAAGTTAGTGAATATCAAATATAGTTAGATCTTAAAAAGAAACAATACTCACAGCGTCAGTATTAAATTAATGAAAGGCGAAATAACATTACAAAATTTGTCGACAGTAAAAATGATGTTAGGTATTGATGTGTTGATTTTACAATAACAGAATGAATGTAATTTTACTCTTATGGAATACACTTATTATCATCAGCAATTAGTTATGTCAGTTATGTCAGTTATGTCTTGTGCGCATGTTCATATCATGTGGTTAATGAACGGGGTAGGGAAAATTTTAAATTTAAAATATTAGTATAGGATAAAGAGGAATAGGGAAAGGAGAAAACGGAAAAATATATCGTATAAAATATGTCGTATACAGGACTCTAAAACAACCTTTCCCAACAGAACCTACTTAACATAACTATGAAATAACCCACTTGCATCCATTTTCCCTCACCCTTTTCCTCAACAGAAGAGAGCTCTAACTAAAGATTGTATACTTAGAGCTGCACTGATTGAGTTCCTTGACAATCAAATTCCTTTCTATATTTCTTTCACGACATATTTTTCCGTTTTCTCCTTTCCCTATTCCTCTTTATCCTATACTAATATTTTAAATTTAAAATTTTCCCTACCCCGTTCATTAACCACATGATATGAACATGCACACAAGACATAACTGACATAACTAATTGCTGATGATAATAAGTGTATTCCATCAGAGTAAAATTACATTCATTCTGTTATTGTAAAATCAACACATCAATACCTAACATCATTTTTACTGTCGACAAATTTTGTAATGTTATTTCGCCTTTCATTAATTTAATACTGACGCTGTGAGTATTGTTTCTTTTTAAGATCTAACTATATTTGATATTCACTAACTTTTATTATGCTTATTCTTTATGTGTGTTTTACTGATTTCACAACCATGTTAATTGTTTGTAGGCCTCCGATGATGGCTCCTATGCCGAAACTAGTCAGGCAACAATAATAAAAACTAAAAACAAAACCAGAGTAGTATAAACTTAATTAAACTAATCTAATTTTCTTCAATATTTTCAGTGTGGTTTGTCTTAGAAAGATAGAATTCTGTAGTTAGTGCATTGTTTTTACGAGAAAACATTTAAGATCACTTTCAAAATTGTTAAAGTACGGGATAAATGCTATACAAATGTGGTTACAAAGGTTATTTACTTAAAATTTTTATCACGTCGTAAACCCTTAAATTTTTTAATTGATCTCAAAAGCCCATTTCTTTTTAAAAAGTATTTTTACCCTTATACATTTTTTACTAAAGGCATGATTTTTAAGTTATTCCCGAAATATTCAAACTCATGAAAACACAAAGAAAAGTTTGAGTCAATTTTTTAAGAAGCAATTATGAAGGTAACCTAGTTTTATCATTTATTTTTTCAACCTAAATTTGTTTAAAAATGTTTTAATGATTTAAAAAAAATTCT
Organism: Onthophagus sagittarius; assembly: GCA_036711965.1. Lineage (NCBI taxonomy): Eukaryota > Metazoa > Arthropoda > Insecta > Coleoptera > Scarabaeidae > Onthophagus > Onthophagus sagittarius. The sequence goes on along the minus strand of JASERS010000003.1, from coordinate 66,563,099 downwards.
AAAAAATCGAATTATGCACATTTTCCAGAATAAAACCATACTTGAATATTTCTATTCATTTTATTGATATCAGTTATTGAACTTAATCTAAATTTGTAGATTCTGAATTTGATCAAATCTATGCCTTGGAAGTGAAAATGTAAATGATTATCAAATGATTAAGTTTTTTTCTTCCATAGTCTTTTGCTTTTATACTCTTTGGCTCCATATAGAAAAACAAATACAGTCAACCCTCCTATAACGCGGTGAGTGCGTACCGCGTTCTATGGAAACGCGCTATAAGAAACTGGGATTTAACCGTACAAACCACGGTAATTCGTAGCGCGTTCTATAGAAACCGTCTACCGCGTTGTATGGAAACCGCGCTATAAGAAACGCAGAATTAGTACTAATCACATTATTCGTACCGCGTTATATGGAGACCAATAAGGACAAGATAAATTATTTTTATTAAATTGAAGAGTTTATATAAAGAAATGATACCAAAACTAAACTGAAAAACTGTTTTCCAACAAAAACAAGAAAGACTTTTATAAAATTTAATCTTTCTACACTCATCCTCGCTGTCAGATAATATGAGTCGCCTAACTCGTCTTCTTCTAATAGGCAAAATGTCTTCCTCATTTTTATTGTGTATTAAGTGTCCATTTCTTCATTTTCTTCTGTTTCCTCTGAGATTTCAATAATATCGCTAATTGTAGAATCAATATCATCATCTTCAACGTCCAATTGGTTATCTAAATCCATAAAATCGTCTACATTAACATTGCTATTGCTTTTGCATGACTGAATTTACCTTTCTGAAAGCAGTTTTTAACAGTTTGATCGTTCACTTGGTCCCAAGCTCTCTTCATAAAATACATTGCATCCAACTGGTCTATAGATTTACTTAAATCTTGTGCGATGTCTGCTTCGTCCATGTGCGCCAGAATGTGCTTCAAAATCATTAATCTGTAAAACGTTTTAATGTTGTTGATTATGCCCTGGTCTAAAGGCTGACAAACTGCTGTTGTGTTAGGTGGAAGAAACAATATTTTAATGTTAGTTAGGGTCAGATCTCGGGGATGTGATGCAGCATTGTCCAAAAAAAGAATTATTTTTCTGTGCTAGAGTCTCATTTTTCGGTGAAACTGCAATAACCAGCCAGTCGTAATTTGACAGGTCATCCACGCCTTTTTGCTAGATTTCTCTATTAAATGCGCGAGAACTAACAGATTTGCCTATAACGAATAGTGGTTCTTTGTTTCCTGCCATACTAGTACACGGCAAAACTGCTACCCGCTCTTTGCTTAGTTTTCCTCCTAAACATTTCTCTTTTTAAAGCAAGAGTTTTGTCAGGCAATGCTCGAAAAAATAACCCAGTTTCATTAGCGTTATAAGTATTTTCGTGACTGTAGTCTCGAATTATAGACATTTCCGTTTTTATCAATCTCTAACCATAATGTTCATGTAACATATAGTTTTTCGAAGATAATTGTATGAAAGAATGGATGTACTCACAGGTGAGTTAATTAGCTTTGTGTATACACCTAATTCTGTTTTTACACGAAGATATGTTTACAAAAAAAAATGTTGTAAAAAGAGAATTAGGTGTAAACAATATTAAAAAAATACTTGTTACAGTTCACTTAAGAATTTATTTCATGCTTATACAGGATGTTTCTGGAAGTCGCGGAATAATTTTAACCACTAATACTAGAATATTAATGATAATGATTTGTGTGAAAATTTTAGGTTAAACTCATAAATGGCTGAGATATGAGCCTTCAAAGTTCCAACATTTTCTTCAATATATTCAGTGTGGTTTGTCTTAGAAAGATAAAATTTGGTAGTTAGCGCATTGTTTTTATGAGAAAACATTTAAGATCACCTTCAAAATTGTGGAAGTACCGGATCAATGCTATACAAAAGTGTTTACAAAGGTTATTTACGTAAAATTTTTATTACGTCGTAAACCCTTAAATTTTTCAATTGATCTTAAAAGCCCATTTCTTTTTAAAAAATATTTTTACCCTTATACATTTTTTACTAAAGGCATGATTTTTAAGTTATTCGCGAAATATTCAAACTCATGAAAACATGAAGAAAAGTTTGAGTAAATTTTTTAAGAAGCAATTATGAAGGTAACCTAGTTTTATGATTTATTTTCTCAACCTAAATTTGTTTAAAGATGTTTTAATGATTTAAAAAAAATTCTAAAAAATCGAATTATGCACATTTTCCAGAATAAAACCATATTTGAATATTTCTATACATTTTTCAGATATCAATTATTGAACTTAATCTAAATTTGTAGATTCTGAATTTGATCAAATCTATGCCTTAGAAGTGAAAATGTAAATGATTATCAAATGATTAAATTCTTTTCTTCCATAATCTTTTGCTTTTATACTCTTTGGCTCCATATAGAAAAACAAATACAGTCAACCTTCCTATAACGCGGTGAGTGCGTACCGCGTTCTATGGAAACCGCGCTATAAGAAACTGGGATTTAACCGTACAAACCACGGTAATTCGTAGCACGTTCTATAGAAACCGTCTACCGCGTTGTATGGAAACCGCGCTATAAGAAACGCAGAATTAGTACAAATCACATTATTCGTACCGCGTTATATGGAGACCAATAAGGACAAGATAAATTATAAATTATTTTTATTGAATTGAAGAGTTTATATAAAGAAATGATACCAAAACTAAACTGAAAAACTGTTTTCCAACAAAAACAAGAAAGACTTTTATAAAATTTAATCTTTCAACACTCATCCTTGCTGTCAGATAATATGAGTCGCCTAACTCGTCTTCTTTTAATAGGCAAAATGTCTTCCTCATTTGGCTCATCTTCACATTGGTTTTCGATTGTAGCTTTTTTTTCTAACTCCACTAAAACCTCTTTATAGGGAGCTAAGCAATTTCTTAACTCTCTTTTAAACTTTGCGCTACGCACCATTGAATGATCAGTTTGAATGAAATGGAGTTCTAATTCTTTAGCCAAATTTAGCCCTTTTTTCACATCTTGTAAATCGACATTTGGCACCCATTCGTTTTCCTTATTTTCGTTTACCAATGGATTTGAGGTGGGTGCATCAATTAAATCCATCAATTCATCCTCATTTAAAGTTTCTTCCCCGAGTAAAAATTCTCTTACATCCTGATGATTTGTTGTAAATTCTTTATCGCCTAAACGAGAAGCAATGTTTACTATTTCTGTAACTGGGAGTGAAATTGTAGAATCATCTTGTATTGTTTGAACCATTTCAGGTAAAAGGGGTTTCCAACACGCATTAAGCGTTGATGGTTTAATTTCCGCGCAAGCCGATGACAAGGTTCTAATACAATCTAAAATAGAAAATTCCATCCAAACTTGAGTAAGGGTTTTATTTTCACTACTTTCTAATCTGTCGAAAATAGTTTGGAAAACTTGGCGTGTGTAAAACATTTTTAAAGTTTGAATGACTCCTTGGTCCAAAGGTTGTATTAATGACGTGCAGTTAGGAGGAAGGAAGACAATTTTTACATTTGGATGATCCAGTTGTATGTTGTGGCAACCAGCGTTATCAAGAACCAATAAAACTTTGAAATACAAATTTTTTTCCATCGTATGGGTTTCAACTGCCGGGATAAAACAATTATAAAACCAATCCTTAAATGAATCTTGGGTCATCCAAGCTTTCTTATTAGATCGCCAGAATACAGGCAATTCGGTCTTATTAATGTTTTTCATAACACGGGGAGTTGAAGAACGATTTATTATCATAGATTTTATCATCAGGCTCCCTGAAAGATTGCTGCACATATGAAGGGTGACACTTTCTTTTGAAGGTTTAAACCCCTGAGCACGCCTTTGATTTTTCAAGATGAAGGTCCTAGATGGTAGTTTTTTCCAATATAATGCCGCCTCAACGGCGTCAAAAATCTGATGAGGTGAATAGCCTCCATCATTGATAATTCTAGCTAATTCCAGCTTATAATTCTCGGCAGCCTCAGCATCTGCTGAGGCCTGTTCTCCTTGAAACTTTATATTGTGTAATGAGTACCTTTTTTTTAGTTTTTCAAACCACCCTTTACTCGCGACAAACGAATAATTTTCTAGCTTTGCAGAAGAATGCCCAATATTCCTTAAATGCCATAGATTTTAAGTGCATTTTGCTTGATAAGATTTCCACTGATAGGAATCTTTTTGGCTATACAGTCTTCCAACCAGATCATTAACGCCCGTTCCATTTTAACCATATTAGAATTTCGTGTGCGAGTGACACGTTTCGCACCTAACGGACAGCCATCTGCCACAGTTTCCCTTATATTGTCTGCATTTTTCTTTAGGGTTCGAATTGTAGATTCATTCAACTTGGTTGATTTTGCAACCGACGATAGATTTTCCCCACCTTCTAAACGATTTAGAATTTCGATTTTATCTTCAAGAGATATAAACTTTCTTTTTAACCCTTTACTTGTTTCTTTCGTGTTTGACATGATGCAAATCTAGGGTTAATAATTACTTTATTATTATTATATTAGAACAAATGAAGAATATTACTTACAGTATTGTGTAATGTTGTCCAATTATAAACCACAAATTAAGCAGCAAAAAGCTGAACGAACGGACGGTGCAGAAAAATTTTTAGAAAGACTTGGTCACTTATAATTCAAATAGGCCCTAACGAACTAAACATAGGCTAAACATTCTTAGGCTACGCGGAAGGAATTTATGGGATGCTGTTGACGGAAACCGCGCTGTAAGAGTATCGTGTTATAGGAGGGCTGTTGCATTGTCAGCTTCGCGTTATATGGAAGCTGCGTTCTGAGAGTACCGCGTTATAGGAGGGCTGTCGTATTTTCAGCTCCGCGTTATATGGAAACCGCGTTCTGAGAGTACCGCGTTATAGGAGGGTTGACTGTATACAGATCTTATCCGTATGTAGTGACCACTTTGTATAAACAACCTCTCTAAAAGCAACATTATTTATAAACAAATTCTGTGCAAACAACATTTTAATTCCAAAAGTTCTGTATAAACAACTTATAATACTTGTTCATGTAACTAAATATGTAATTGTGGTGTAAATGTTGGTTTGTGTTTCAATTCTGCAGTACATTCCATTTCTTACTATGGAACAGAAGATTTTTAATTTCTTTAAAAGATAAATTATCCATTATAAAATATCTTAAAAATGGTAAAATGTTAAGGATGTTTGCACGACATACAAAGTTCATAAATCTACAATATACAGAATCAAAAACATATATAAATCTGAAAAAAATTAAGCAAGTGAAAACAATAAAATATGAAGAAGTCCACAATATAGTGTATGCTTGGTTCTTAGAACAGCTACGAATTCTGTCTGTTTGTAGAGAGCGTATGTCTTGCAATGTTGAGCTAGCTGATATACAGTGAACTCTCGCATAAGCGGACACCGACGGTGTCAACTCTTTTATCCATTTATAGGAGGTGTCCGCTTAATAGAAAAAGCATTTATTTTTCAAAGTTTTATTGATAAATAATAGTGAAGAAAAGTGAGCAAATATGTTTCAGTTGGACACTTGTCCATACATATGTACTTATATTTACTACATACTTATATTATACCTACTTATATAGTTTTAATATATATCTACTTATATTTTTACTCCTCTTACTTTTTTCAATAATTTTAGTAAAAAAATCTAATAGTGTAGTTTGCTTTTTTTTGTTGTTGCATTGAAACGTCAAATTTGTGTAATGAGCTTCAAGATATGCAGCGAGGTTGAAAGTGTTGAAGTCTTCCTCATTTTTATTGTGCACTAAGTGTCCATTTTTTCATTTTCTTCTGGTTCCTCTGAGATTTCAATAATATCGCTAATTGTAGAATCAATATCATCATCTTCAACGTCCATTTGGTTATCTAAATCCATAAAATCGTCTACATTAACATTACTATTGCTTTTGCATTACTGAATTTACCTTTCTGAAAGCAATTATTAACAGTTTGATCATTCACTTGGTCCCAAGCTCTCTTCATAAAATACATTGCATCCAACTGGTCTATAGATTTACTTAAATCTTGTGCGATGTCTGCTTCGTTCATGTGCGCCAGAATGTGCTTCAAAATTATTAATCTGTGAAACGTTTTAATGTTCTTGATTATGCCCTGGTCTAAAGGCTGACAAACTGCTGTTGTGTTAGGTGGAAGAAACAATATTTTAATGCTAGTTAGGGTCAGATCTCGGGGATGTGATGCAGCATTGTCCAAAAAAAGAATTATTTTTCTGTGCTAGAGTCTCATTTTTCGGTCAAACTGCAATAACCATCCAGTCGTAATTTGACAGGTCATCTTTTTGCTAGATTTCTCTATTAAATGCGCGAGGCCTAGCAGATTTGCCTATAACGAATAGTGGTTCTTTGTTTCCTGCCATACTAGTACACGGCAAAACTGCTCCCCGCTTTTTGCTTAGTTTTCCTCCTGAACATTTCTCTTTTTAAAGCAAGAGTTTTGTCAGGCAATGCTCGAAAAAACAACCCAGTTTCATTAGCGTTACAAATATTTTCGTGACTGTAGTCTCGAATTATGGAGGGTAATCTTGATAAAATTCAAAAACACTTTCTTCATTGACATTGACAAATTCTCCAGAAATACACTTAAATGCAATGTTATGACGAATTCTGAATTTTTCTAGCCATTCTTCTGCTGCTTTAAAAGTTGTAATACCTAAAGATTCCGCAATTTCTTTGGCTTTACCTTGAGCAACTGTTCCGAACAGGGGAATATTTTTGTTTCGTGCCTTTGTAAACCATTCATATGTTAATGTATCGATTTTTAGACCATTGATTTTTAGAAAGGATTTCTTTTCATCAACGTTTCCGTTAGATTCCCATTTTTTCACTATTTCCGCCTTATTTTTGATTATATTTGCTGCTTGCGTTTTCCCTTTTTGAAACTTGATGGCCAAATTTCGGACACTACATTTGTAATTGTTATACCATTCAAAAACTTGATTTTTTTCTTTAAGTGATATCACACGCTTCTTGCTTTTATACGACTCCATGATATCGCTACGTGAAACTTAACTCATATTATGATATAAACGTGCGTATATAAATAAAAAACTTACCACAAATATAACTTAATATTAAAATGCAAATGCAACGATATATCTCTAGAATTTATTAGCACAAACACAAGCTACGCACAGGTTTTTAAAACTAAGGCTAGAAATTTGCGTCAAATTTGTCTAATGCTGCTGTCCGTGTCCGTTTAACAGAGGTGGCATTCTATACAAAATACGTATTCTTCGGGCGGTGTTATGAAAAATGTCCGGTTAACAGGGTTGTCCGCTTATTAGAGTTGTCCGCTATGGGAGAGTTCACTGTATTTAAATACAAATTTAAAAATATTATTGCTGAAAACAGCTTTTGCCCGAACAGATATATGACTGCTACGAATCTGGCCTTGTGTACAAAAGTTTACATAATAAAACTAATGTTAACGCATAATCTTCATTTAACGATGATGTGGAAATCAACATCTACCTGTTGCCTTCATAATATAGAATTGCCACTGTACTACAAGTCATCTAAGAATGCTTGGCGAACATATTCACTTTTTAAAGGCTTTTTAAAGATCATGATGTGTTTATCCTTCAAGTCACACAGCAATTTACCGATAACTTCAATTTCAAAGTTATATTTTCTTTTTTCTTTAAATTCTATACACTATTCCTGATGATTATTTTGCGGAAGAGGATGATATGCCCTTGGCAAGATTGTACAATACAATTTTAAACGATTGCACTTTAACAGATAACAAATTAATAGTAAGTTTGTAAAGGAAATATGGAAAAAATTCCTTTTTTCTTTATAAGAAGCTTTTTCCATACAAGAAATTTTTTATATAAATTGGTTCATATGAATTTGTTTATATAGAGTAGTCACTGTAATAATTTAAACTGCACGATTGATCAATTTCATAATACTCATAATATCAATATCAGTTCTAAGAACAATTATAACATTTTCAATAAGTTATCTAAAAAGTTAGAGAAGATTGTAATTTAATCGTTTATAAACATATCATTGAAACTGTGATAAGAGCTAAAAAATAGATTTATTAGAACACCTCAAAATCTCGAAATACTCCATCCATTAGTGAATGATCAATTTAACATTATCTCCGTTTTTCTAGTTTTAGGCTCTTGATATACATATATATATATATTTTTCTTTGATTATAGCTATGAACATTTTAACGTGTCCTGTTTGTGTTTTTATCGAAGTCTTAAGATATCTAGATAAAATTTAGTATTCTTATAGTTTATAAAGGAAAGCACGAACTTTTCAGAGAACTAAACTGTGTGTTAGCATCTCAAACAATTTTTACGAAATCAAGTTTTAAACCTAATCAAAGTTGAAGTATTTCGTAAATTAATGATTTCCTGAATCATTTTTAAAAAATCGTAAAAAATCGAATTTTTAAGATATCTTGATGAAAGTTTTTGTCATTTATAAAGGAATTTATTATAAAAGGAATTATAAAGGAAGGAGTGTACTTTCCTCAGAACAAAACTATACGTGAATATCTTAATTCGTTTTTTGAGATATCAACTTTTTAACTCAACCTAAATTTGTAATATTTCGTAAAATTAATTGTATCCTTAACAATTTTGAAAAAATTGTAAATAATCGAATACTTATGATATCTAGATGATTTTTTTTTGTGATTTATAAAGGAAAGTATGCAATTTTCTGAGAACAAAACCGAAACATAAATATCTCAATTCGTTTTTGGGATACCAAGTTTTGAACTCAACCTAAATTTATAGCATTTCGTAAAATTAATGATTTCCTTAACCATTTTTAAAAAATCGAATTCTCAAGATATCTTAGAACGATTTGTTTTGAGTGCGGATTGGTTTCTTGTTTACGTTTCACAGAAATGTGTGGTAAAACAGCAATGTGTAAGTGAAATCGTATTTTGTGTCCCACTGGATAAAAAGTTATTTTTAACTAACCTTAAATAAGAAGAATTATTTTGTAAACCTTGTGCCAAATTTTTTATTAAATCATCTTTTATATTTTATGCTCTGCTCAAATAGCCTGCAATAGACTTATATTGTTGGATGGAAAGAAATACATCTTGATGTTAAATAAGTTCAGATTTTCAAAAAACTTTAGACAAGTTTTGGACATCATCGTCTGATTTTGCTTGGGTAACCATTCTCGAAACGCTTACTTGATTAGTAAATCTGCTTTATCAATATTTGACGATCCTTTAGATCGTGGCTTACGTGATTATCTTATTTCCAACGCCTTGCACTTTTCAGATCTATTCGAATAACAGCATACAGATACAATCACTCGTTTGCTTTTTACACTTTCGTGACGACGCTCCTTAAAATGTAAAGTACGGTTTTGGGTGTTGAAAAAAAGTTGTTTGGAAAAAGACTCCAACAATGAAAGACTACTCTAAAAAAGAGGGTCAAAATACCAGCGTATCTGGTTTGTCTGCAATGATTAGTCTTCTCCCAACAGTGTTTACAGTTTTAATAGTAGTATCCAGTTTTTATTGGGCAGTTTTTGGCCTTCTGATATGGAGATTTTGTATTTTGCCAACAGTATTTTTGTCAACAGTTTTTCTTTAATTAATAGTTTTTAGACTACTTACGTCAAGATTTTGCATTTTGTCCAATAGAATTTTTCTTTTGTTCAATGCAGTCTTCTAAAAGCAATTTGAAATCTTTTTGAAGAATTTCACGTCTTCTGGAAGTAATATCAAGTCTTCTAAAAGCACTATCAAGTCTTTTAGAAGCATTTCAAATCTTGAAGAGGCAATATCAAGCCTTTTGGAAGCATTTTAAGTCTTCTAGAAGCATTCCAAGTTTTCTAGAAGTATTTCAAGTCATCTGGAAGCAATATCATGTCTTCTAGAAGCAGTACCAAGCCTTCTTGAACCATTCCAACTCTTCAAGAGGCAATATTAAGTCATCTGGAAACATTTCAGTTTTCAAGAGAATATCAAGTCTTCTGGAAGCATTTCAAGTCTGCTTTATACTTTAAAAACTTGAAAGTATTTCAAGTTTTCAAGAGGCAATATAAAGTCTTCAGGAGGCAATATCAAATCTTCAAGAGGCAATATCAAGTCCTCTAAAAGCAGTATCAAGTCTCCTGAAAGCATTATAATTCTTCGGGAAACATATTAAGTCTTCTGGAAGCAATATCAAGACTTCTAGAAGCAGTATAAAGTCTTCTAGGGGCAGTATATAGTCCCTTGGAAGCATTTCAAGCCTCCCAGAAGCATATCATTTCTTCTCCACGTTGTGTCAAGTCTTCTGGAAGCATATCAAATCTTCAAGAGGCAATATCAAAGCTTTTGGAAGCATTTCAAGTCTTTTAGAAGCAGTATCAAGTCCCTCTGCAAGCATTTCTAGTCTTCAAGAGGCAATATCAAATCTTCTGGAAGCTTTACAAGTCTTCTAGTAGCAGTATCAAGATATTTTGAAGCATTTCAAGTTTTCAAGAGGCAATGTCAAGTCTTCTAGAAGCAACATCAAGTGTTTTGAAGCATTACAAGTCTTCTGGAAGCAATATTAAGTCATTTAGAAGCAGTGTTAAGTCTTCCATGGACAGTGTCAAGTCTTCTGGAAACTGTTCAAGCCTTCTAAAAGCATTTAAAATCGTTTAAGAGTAGTATCAAGTCTTCCAGAGGTAGTATCGACTCATCTGGAAGCAGTTCAAGTCTTCTGAAAGCATTTCAAGTCTTCTGGAAGAAGTATTAAGTTTTCTAGAAGCATTGTAAGTCTTGCGGAAGCATTTCAAGTTTTCTGAAATCATTTCAAGTTGTCTGGAAGCAGATCAAGTCTTGTAGAAGCCGTTATGACGTTGCTGGAAACGTCATAGCTATCCTGAAAAACATTCAAAGTGTTCAATTCCTTATTTCGCGCCAAATTTCTTATCTCTCTCCTAATATTAGTTCTGAAGGAGCTATGTTAAAAGCTCGTATATGATTAAATCATTTGAATACTTCATACTTTATAGTCCTTATTCGCTTCGATTTCGTTGAAACTTATCTTAAACGAATTCTGATGATTACATTGTACTAACTGAAAAATCTTATCTTTCTGGGACAAACCATATTGAAAATAATTAAGCAAATATCTAAAGAATTCTTATGTCCATATCTTAGCTATTTCAAGGTTTAGACCAAACATCCTGTATTTCGTAAATCGTAGTGTATTTTATGTTTAATTTGTAATTTCGTGAAATATGTATTAACTTCGATTTTTTTAACAGAAGTTTCCAAAAATTCAAAGCCTTTATCGCCGAGTGGGGATACCCCAAAACGAAGCGATGATGCTGAAAAAAGATCTAGATCAAACACTCCAGATAAATCTAATAATTTATCGAGGGAAAGATCAAAAAGTCGCTCACGATCGGGATCTAGAAAATCCGACCATTCAAAATCACGCAGTAGATCAAGATCTAGGTCTGGAAGTATAAGGAAAGGCTCAAGGTCAAGAAGTCGTTCCGGCTCCGTGCAATCCATAAGAAGTAGGTCGAAATCAGCCGGATCAAGACAGTCGAGGTCCAGATCAAGGTCTGGATCAAGAAAATCACGTTCAAGGTCGGGTTCGAGGCATTCCCGACAAAGTTCGGGATCTAGAAAGTCAAGATCAGGTTCAAGAAGATCTCGCAGCAGATCTGGCTCTAGGAACTCGCGACCTGAATCGAGAAAATCACGTTCGGGATCTAGAAAATCTAGATCGAGATCTAGATCAGGTTTAAAAAACAATTTTTTGATAAAATTAGATAATGTGAGTAATTTTTTTCGTTTAGGTTCAAGAAAATTTCGGTCAAGATCGGGTTCAGCAAGATCGCGATCGAATTCCCCAAAATCCCGCTCAAATTCCCCAAAATCCCGTTCAAGATCAGGATCTAGAAGATCACATTCCGGATCGCGATCGAAATCTCGTTCAAAATCGAGATCAAAATCTCGATCGAGATCGCGCTCAAAATCACGGTCAAGATCTAGATCGGCTAGGTCTAGGTCAGGTTCGCGATCGCGATCAAGATCAAAATCGCGTTCGAGATCAAAGTCGCGTTCGAGATCAAAATCGCGTTCTAGATCAAAATCGGGTTCGAGATCAAAATCGCGTTCAAGATCCAAATCGCGTTCAAGATCCAAATCGCGTTCAAGATCAAAATCGCGTTCGAGATCGAAATCAGGTTCGAGATCAAAATCTCGTTCGGTTTCGAAGTCACGATCAAGATCGAAATCGCGTTCAAGATCAAAATCTCGTTCAAGATCGAGATCCGGCTCTGCTAGATCCAGATCGGGTTCGAGAGCGTCTAGATCAAAATCCCGTTCAAGATCACGTTCGAGATCCGGATCGCGAAAAAACCGATCAAGATCTCGATCAGGTTCGGCAAAATCCCGATCTGCATCGAGATCAAGAAGTCGATCGAGATCAACCTCAAAAAGAGGTTCAAAATCGAGAAGTCGTTCTAGATCCGGATCGAGAAGGTCGCGATCTGGGTCAGCTAGATCAAAATCTGGGTCGAGATCGAAATCTAGATCAAGATCAAAATCTAGATCGAGATCAAGATCGGGGTCAAGATCCGAAGATGAAGGCGGTAATTTTAATTTTAATTTTTCTTGTTAAGATTATGAAGGAATATTTTTTTAGGTGTAACTGGTCGGAAACGTCGTTTAATTGATAGCGATGATGAAGAAGAAGGCGCCGGCCCAAGTAAAGTAGCTAAACCAATTGAAAGTGATGATGAAGCAGCCGGTCCCTCTGAAGAGCGACCGGAAACTCAAGAAGGGCCTCAAGAACCGACAAAGGAATCATTGACTGACTCAGATGATGGAATTGATGATAGTCAGGGAGGGTAAGGTTTCTTGTTATTAAAAGCTAACGTAAACTCCATTGTTTGATATTGTTTATAAAAACGTTTTTTAATGGTTAGTAAAGGCAGAGGAAGTTGATAAGGAAAAATTTAATAATATGTGCTGTATAATTTTTCATTCTTTCATTCTGGTTTAAGCGTTTGATTGGCTTTGGTTGATTTATTAGCTAAGTGTTTTTTAAATTCCATTTGAAATGAACTTTATATTGTGAGTATTGAGATAAAGTGTTTAGTAGTTTGAATTTTTTTCGGTGATTTTTTAATTTGGAATTTTTTGATAATCAACGTTACACATTGTATTGTTCTTTTCCTTATCAACATGATGTATAATTGCATATAAATCGTGATTTCCGCTAAATTTTTTCATTATCACTAAGTATCAGGTGTCTTGAGAAGGATATGGTGTTATTACAAAACATAAATAAAATATATTAACAATTTTCTTATTTAAAGTGTGAATTGGTGGCCATTTCAATTAATATTTCTTATTTTTTTCCACATTTGCTACCATTTCAATTACTTTGAATTAATTCACTTTGACTATATATATTACAATCAATCATAATACACTAAATGTCAATTTTCACATTTTGAACATAACTTGAGTCAACTTAATTCTTTTCAAAGAACATTTTGTACAAATTTTTATCAATGAGACGGATATAAATCATTTCTTAACTCTAAGAAATAAAGTTAATGATTTTTTTTTTTAATTTTGACGTTTCTGAACGTATCCTAACGCTTCTTATTCCCTTTTATTAATTTAAATTTTTATTATTAAATCAACATTCCTCTTAAATTGTACTTTACCAAGAGACCCAATATTGTTCATTTGATTATAAAGTGACCAATAAGTCTCCTAAACAGCAGATTTACAATCTCAGACGGCCTGGAATCAATCTCTGATTCACTGATTATATGAGCCGGTCATTTTGAAAGTGTCTTAAGTCCATTTATCTTTGATTTGAAATACTTAAGGTTTTGCATTTTTACAAAATTAAATATATACGTAAGATGTATGGTTATCTTGCAATGTTAAATCGCATTTAAGGGATTTAATTTTATACATCCTAATAAAAAGTCGCTGTTATTAAGTGTATAATATGACCTTGCTTACCTTAAAAAGCCTTAGGTCACTTTCAAAATAAAAATTTGTTTTGTTATAAAAAGTGAAAGAGCTTAAGTCCGTTACATATAGCTTAAAAAATAGAAAAAAAAAACATTTAAATTATATTTTTAGATAATAGATATAAATTTGTTATTCGTTAACATTCTCAGTATGCGGGAGTGATTTAAAGTAGTTATGGTGTTCCGGAGGTATATACCGCAATAAATCCATCATGTGTCGGTATTTTAGTGATAAAGTATAAGAACCATTATACTTTTATATAACCATGGCAATGCAATATTCCCAATTTTTTAGGTCTACCCCGACATGCCAATAAATCAAGAATTTTGAATTCTGCGTTCTCATCCATGGTTGTTTTGTATAAAATTCTATACGGTTTATTTCTTAAAAGTCGCATCCAGCATTTAAGCCAGTTTATTTTTTCTCCGTTGGTATCTTTGGATCTCTTGCAAACTGCTTCTTCCTTAGACCATGACAATTAATGAAAAATAAATAAAATCATAGACAACTAATGATTTTCATGCATGCGACTTTTCTCATCGACTGTAATTTTTCAGTTCTAATTCACTTTTGTAGTAAGACTCCTAAATGACATTTTGAACATTTTTAACAATTCTTCCAGAGTCCTCATATCTAGGTGGCGTCTAGTTATGGATTAGCGTTTATAGTTGATTACCAACAATGTTTATGTAAAAAGTATCTTTCCATCTGTTTTAGTTTTTGAGTTGTGATCAATTTATATGCTGGAAATCCGAAATTATGATACGTATTTTAGATTCATTAAAAAACGAAGATATACAAAAAAAAATAATGAATAAGTCGCGATTTAAATTCAATTTGAAAATTTATTGTTGATTTAAAAAAAAAATTGACAGTTGTTTGACAATTTGGATTGTTCTAATTCATTTTTAGATAATGATTTTTTTTATTTGTTTCTTAAGAAAAATGATATCGAACAATGACTTATTAATTCACATTATTTAAGAACAATCATTTTAAAATTGATACAAAAGAAAAATATAAAATTTGTAAATTTTGAATAAAAATTCATAATCTAGACGAAAAATGCTTCAAAATGAGTCCAAACTCGAATTAATTATCTTCAAAAACGGCTGCGATATGTTAATTTCAAAATCATTTTGACAACCGATTTTCATTTGTTTTTGATTCAATTTTGTGTCGTAACTTTGTTGTTTTTTAAGATACCCCTATCGAGTTTGGACTCATTTTAAAGCATTTTTAAATTCATGAAACGCGAAATCAACACCAAATGAAAATAACGTTTTTTTGGCTTCACTTCCGGTTTTTTTTGAACGAAAAATTGTCACAAAAATAGCTCCATTGTATTAATTCATTAAAAATCGAAGGTATACAAGAAAGATAATCGAACAAATTGCGATTTAAATACAATTTGAAAATTTTATTGTTTAAAAAGAAATTTTACAGTTGTTTGACAATTTCGATTGTTTTAATTCATTTTTAGGTAATGATTTTATTTGTTTCTTAAGAAAAATGATATCGAACAATGACTTATTAATTCACATTATTTAAGAACAATCATTTTAAAATTGATACAAAAGAAAAATATAAAATTTGTAAATTTTGAATAAAAATTCATAATCTAGACGAAAAATGCTTCAAAATGAGTCCAAACTCGAATTAATTATCTTCAAAAACGGCTGCGATATGTTAATTTCAAAATCATTTTGACAACCGATTTTCATTTGTTTTTGATTCAATTTTGTGTCGTAACTTTGTTGTTTTTTAAGATACCCCTATCGAGTTTGGACTCATTTTAAAGCATTTTTAAATTCATGAAACGCGAAATCAACACCAAATGAAAATAGCGTTTTTTTGGCTTCACTTCCGGTTTTTTTTAAACGAAAAATTGTCACAAAAATAGCTCCATTGTATTAATTCATTAAAAATCGAAGGCATACAAGAAAGATAATCGAACAAATTGCGATTTAAATACAATTTGAAAATTTTGTTGTTTAAAAAGAAATTTTACAGTTTGACAATTTCCATTGTTTTAATTCATTTTTAGGTAATGATTTTATTTGTTTCGTAAGAAAAATGATATCGAACAATGACTTATTAATTCACATTATTTAAGAACAATCATTTTAAAATTGATACAAAAGAAAAATATAAAATTTGTAAATTTTGAATAAAAATTCATAATCTAGACGAAAAATGCTTCAAAATGAGCCCAAATTCGAATTAATTATCTCCAAAAACTGCAGAGATATATCAATTTAAAATTAATTTTGTCAACCGATTTTCATTTGTTTTTGATTTAATTTTGCGTCATAACTTTTTTGTTTCTTAAGATACCCCTATCGAGTTTGGGCTTATTTTAAAGCATTTTTAATTTCCTAAAACGCCAAATTAAAGTAACTACTTCTCAGGTTCACCTGGTTATGAATTCTGTTCTGAGATCTAAAACAACTACATTTTCCTTCATGTAGATATATATAGATATACATTCTCACTTGATCTCACATTAAAACATTTAATAGCTCTCAAACTATGCGCTCATATAATAACAGTCCTTTAAGATGCTATCTTATCAGGAGACTTGGTTGGTGGAGATTGTTCATTTTATTATAAAGTGACTAATAAGCCACAAGAATAAGATTTACAATTTCAAACACTGCGAAAACAACCATTTTCAACTTTAAATGATAAGCTTTAAATGGTTTGAAAGCTTTATAAAGCTTCCAAATCTAAAACTGTTTTTCTTTTTAACTTTATGTGCTAACAAAGAGATGTGTATCCCTATATGTAAGTAACAATAGTTTTTTTTTTCATTTCCCCCTACATAACATAATAATTTAAGATTTATTAAAGATAAATTTCATATCACAGGAATTTGGATGGATTATCAGACTTCGATATAATGTTACAACGAAAAAAAGAGGAAAAATCTGGACGTAGAAAACGCAAAGATATCGATATAATTAACGACAACGATGATATAATAGCACAATTATTAGCCGACATGAAAAATGCGGCCGAAGACGATAGAAGACTGAATCAAAGTAGCCAACCGGCAACGAAAAAAATTGGGATGTTACCGAAAGTAATGTCACAACTAAAAAAGCACGATCTTCAATTAGCTTTCATTGAACACAACGTTTTGAGTGTTTTAACTGATTGGTTAGCACCAATGCCGGATAGATCTATGCCGTCTTTACAAGTTAGGCAGGCGATTTTGCAGCTATTATGGGAGGTAATTTTATTCTTAAATTTTTTTTTACAAAAAATTAATAAACAAATAAAAAATTATAGTTTCCAAGAATTGATCAACAAACTTTAAAACATTCAGGAATTGGAAAAGCTGTTATGTACTTGTATAAACATCCAAAAGAAGTCAAAGAGAATAAAGAGAAAGCTGGGAGATTGATTAGCGAATGGGCAAGACCAATTTTTAATTTATCCGCCGATTTTAAAGGTGACAAAAAAATTGTAAGCTCCAATTAGTATCAGAAAGTTTTTTTTTATTTTAAGCAATGAGCCGTGAAGAGCGCATGCAAAGAGATATTGAGCAAATGCCAAAAAGAAGGCGTGAAAGTGATACGTCATCTTATTCAGAAAAGAAGGATATAAGTAAAGCGTTTAATGAAGAGGGAAAGTACGTTTAATTCTATTTTAATTAAATTAAACGAAATTATTAATTTAAAATTTAATTTTTAAGACCACTTAGACCAGGTGATAAAGGATGGATTGGAAGAGCTAGAGTTCCTGTTCCATCTAATAAAGATTATGTTGTACGACCCAAATGGCACACAGAAGTCGATATAAGTAGGGTATGTATTAATAATTTTTTACTATTTTTTAAAAAGTTGATAATAAATAAATTAAAATTGTAGTCAAGTAAAAAGCAAATGAATCGATTTGAGAAACATTACAAGAATTTCATTGACAATAAACGAAATAAATCGTCGAGGCGAGCTGTTGAGATTTCAATTGAGGGAAGAAACATGGCGTTGTAAATGTGCTGTTGTAATATTTATAGGTTATCAAGATTTAATTTGTATTTTGACGTTCTTTATGTTGGATTTACGAACGTTATTGTAGCAATCTTTGTTCTTTTATTCAGATAAAGATTTGATTTTTTTTCAGTAGGATGGATTGTTCCTTTACATTACAATACGAAAATGAAGTATTACATGATTTTTTTTGATGAATTATTTGAAATATTTTGTCACTGATATAATAATAAATAATAAATTAATACTTAATTTAAGTTGTTTTATTAATAAAATTTAATTAGTTAATAATTTATCTTAGGATCGATAAATTCTTACTTTTTCTTACTTTTGGCAGATATCAAAATTTAATGTTGTAATTAAACGTTGGAATCTTTATTTTTGTCTTTATTTGTTTGATGGGGCAATATTGCTCCTTGTATAATCGATTGAGCTGGCGCGTCAGGCTACTTAAGCTGGTAGTGGCTAAAGCTGCCTTGTGTGCAACGGGGATCTAGAGATTTCATAATTTGGGGATTACCCCGACAGTTAATGACCTTGGCAGTTGCGGGCACGATCACCACGTATGATAAGTGCATACATTGGATACACATGATGAGCTTCTTGTGGAAGCTCGAAAATATGATCTGCTACATCGATAAATGTAGCATGTACAATAACGGTGATTTGCAGAGATGTGATTTGATTTGGGAATTCATTGTTGTCGTTGCTTAATAAGTCATTGATAGAAACAATTTGAAAGTCAATTGGCATTAGAGTCAATTGTGACATGTCATGGTGAAAGTATCGAAGGTTTTGATCATGTCGGTCCTGTTCACTTGAAAGTTGGTTTGCAATGTGTGAAGTGGAAGTGATTGTTGGCAAGAAGTTGTTGAATAGTGTGAGTAGAATGAGTTGTTATGACTGTGTTGGTTGATGTGGATGTTGACGTTTGGCGTGGAAGTTATTGATTCCTACGTCTTCTTCGCCAGATGCTAATGGAGCCAATCTCTTCTTGCAGAGCTTTAAAAGAAGATCAGAACTTGAAAACTTCTCGGTAGAAATTGTTTTTGAGGCTTTTGTTCTGCCATATGCGTATTTGAGAGTTTTCCTTCTGAATGATGCTACACCATTATTACTATGGCCGCTGGTTGGTACATAGAGTTATTAAGGCACGTTTTTACCACCTCTGGTTAAAGTGCTTGATAACTTTATCTAACGGGTATGTATGTAGGAAAGCGGAGGATACGCTAAAGCATACGGCACCTAGGCCCCAACGGGCCCCTTGTACTCTCTCCCTTGTACTCACTCTCTCTGGCTACATCAACCAGCCTAAGGATTTTCCGAAGGCTAGGATACAGCTCAGAGGTGTGTTCCTGATGCCATCTGTGCTCGGCCATTCCTCTCCAAAGTCTCTCATTCTGAGGTCTTGTAGAGTGGGGCATTCACACAAGATGTGTCGAACAGTCTCCTCGCTCTCTTGACAAAAGCGACAGAGGGGATTAGTAGCAAGCTTAAGGTTGTAGAGATGCTTGTTTACCTTACAGTGACCCGTGATGAGTCCCGTTAAAATACGTAGGGCGCTTCTACCGAGTCTTACGAAAGACAAGGCTGTCTTAGCTGAAGGATAACACAACAGTTCTTTAGACAGATAGCAGCCCTTTGTCCTATCCCATCAGTCTGTGAATTTCCAGTGGGTGAAATCTTTAATAAGCTCAATTTGAGTTGACATGGACGGAGCGATTAACGGTTCAGGTGAACAAATAGCTCGCTTGGCAGCTCTTTTGGCAAGCCTATCAGCGTGCTTATTACCTGAACAGATCGAGTGTCCTTTTATCCATTGAAGTGAAACAGAGTTGTGTGCTGCGGCCTTCTCCAATGTTAGGTGACAGTCCATGACAAGTCCTGAGGCAATAGTTATTCTACTCAGGGCTGAAATGGATTCTCTACTGTCAGTATAAATTGTGAAAGACTTACCTTGCAAGTTGGATCTGACAATAAAATCAGCGGCAAGTAGAATGGCGATTAATTCTGCCTGTATGACGGTGGTACCTTAAAAAACTCCAGCTCCAGCTCCTTCCCGACTAACCATCAATGTAGATTTTGTTACTTTTATATACTTCTACTTCTGTGGAACTTGGGTAGGTGAGATAACTTTTAGTAAAAATGTGTTGTAGGGGTATGAAGTCCGTCTTACGTTCCAGAATTGGCGAGTAACCGACCATTTCATTTCAGAGTACGGCATTTTTACTGTTTCTCTCACCCATAAAGATTCCTGCTGTACGCAGTCGAAACATGGTCACCAGTGCCACTTCTTGTATGAACAAATGAAGAGGCGGTAGGTTCAACATGTTTTCCATGGCTGCGGTGGGGGTAGATCGCAGCGGACCTGTAACATACAAACACGCAAGTCTCTGTACTTTATTTAGTGCAGCAATGGAAATAAATTTTAAGGTTTTTGACCACCAGACTACTGCACCATATGTAAGCATAGGTCGAATTACAGCTGTGTAGATCCAGAGAGAAGTTTTAGGTGACAACCCTCATATCTTACCTATAGTCCTCCGGCACTGGCTGAATGCAACATACGCTTTCTTTACTCTATTGTCTAGGTGAGCCTTCCATGTCATTTTGTTGTCAAGTATAATGCCCAGATATTTGACTTCTTTTGACAAAACTAATGGAGTATTAGCAAGGGATGGCAAGCTGGGCTTGCCAACCTTCCTCAATCGTGTGAAAAGAATCAACTCTGTCTTCCGAGGATTCACAGAGAGTCCTTGTTGGTCACACTAAGACTCAATCAATTTGAGAGCCACCTGCATCCTATCAAAAAGTACATTTATGTGCTTACCTTTGACAAGGATGGTTAGATCATCTGCATAACCTACTGCTGTGAAGTTGGCTTTAGCGAGGGATTTCAAGAGGCTATCCCGGGTGAGATTCGACAACAATGGGGAAAGTACACCTCCTTGTGGACAGCCTCGAGTAACTCCTCCATGAAGACTGACATCGCCAGCCCTAATCTTAACTATCCTATGTTTGAGAGCGTTCTCAATCCGTAAAGAGTCGGTGGAACTTTATGCTCAAGCAAGGCATCGTTAATACCAGAGAAAGTTGTTTTATCAAAAGCTCTCTCTATATCTATGAACACACCAAGGGCGGACTCCTTTGAGTCCAGCGCCCCACCAACAAAGCTGGTCACCGAGTGAAGAGCTATTAATGTGGACTTGCCCTGAGTGTAGACATGCTGATTAGGATTTACTGGTGCATTTGGAAGACAGAAATCCCTAATATAGCGATCACACAGCCTCTCCAAGGTTTTCAAAAGAAAAGAGGAGAGGCTGATAGGTCTAACGATTTCGGTGTGAAATAATCTAACTTACCCGGTTTAGGTATGAAGTTCACCGTAACCTCACGCCACCGCTTGGGTATATAGTGTTGCGCCAGGCAGGCCTGGAAAATTCTCACCAGGTGAGGTACAAGATCCTCCAAGCCCCATTGTAGAAGGGCTGGTATAATACCATCTGGTCCTGGTGTTTTGAACGGTGAAAAACTATTAATTGCCCACCGTAACTTTTCCTCCCTGCAAATTTCTTCGGCTAACGGGTAGTGCAAAAATCTGGTTTTACCAGCATATTTAACTGGTTAATAAGGACCACTTTTACCATTTTCTGATAAATTTAAACTAACAATTAAAAACTGGCTCATAACCAATGGGAACGGTTAAAATCGATATAACCACCGCTAGTTGTTTTAACTGGAGGTTGGTGAAAGCAGGCCTAATAGCGCTAACAGTCAGGTTAAAAATTTATCAGTGGGGTAGATCCTAATTCTTGAAGGAGAAAGGAGACCATTACAATTCCGTCGACACCTCAGACACTTGGCAGGAACCGTAGTACCCGACGGATTGTTAAGATCAATATGAACAAGCAGATTACCGCCCTGTATGTTTGGCGAGCCATATTAGCAACGCAAATAGGAATGTAGTAATTCGAAAATTATTTAACGGTTTTAAGAATTAACCATTCTAATTAGAAATACCTAGAGTGCAACCTTTCGTTATTTTAGAAACTAGAAATCACGTCTCAACTTAACGACGTCCGGTATAGAGACCAGATTTCGTGTTAAATTTTGGGAAAAAATATGTATCCGCAGTTTGATGGGGAAGATGTGAATCGACACGAAGAAGTCGTTAAAAACTTCACGTAAATATTTGATGGTTTCCACTGTTTGGAAATTACGTGACGATTTTTGGGATTAGTTAGTGGCTGATGTTATCTTCTGGTCTTGTGGGCGAGGAATTCTTAACTTCCACAAATTCCCTCATTGGCTGAGAAAATTTGCACCCCTCCAAGACCCGAGGTTACTTAAGGCCTTGCACACATCAAAATTGGAGAATTCTGAACTTAGTTTCAATTCATTTTTGCAAGATATCTTCTTAGAAAGATTTCGAACCAAAACTCAATCAGCGCTCCGTTAGACTGAAACTTAGATTCGCTTCAACGTCAATTCTAAGTCCCGTCGGAATCGAGAACTTTGACTCAGATTCAAGGGCAACTTTCTTCTGATTCGGGCGTCTGCGTCGTGTCGGAAACCGTGTTCACTTGAGGATTTGGTGCGTTAGTGTCGAAGAAGTCTTCCCGGAATATCCCGAGAAGATTCCAACAGGATCCAGTTTGCGACCCATCACCGAGATCACCAGATCGGAAACACACGTCGGGGGTAAGTCTGTTTGCCAGTTCTTCCTATCATTAATCGGTCAACGAGAGTTCGCTGTAGGGTTAGGTTCAGACAGGTAATTTTCATTTTTAATTTTGTTTTGACTCCTTAAGTAACGTCGGTTTCAGTCGTAACCCACGGTTTCAGCAGTTGCGGTTTTCGGCAGAAACATTTAATCTTGTTTGAATAGATAGGATCAGGTAGGAGCCCTTCAGACTAAGAATTAGGTAGCGCGAAATACTGTTTCTGGTGGCAGCGGTAATTACCAGAGGTTGAAGTCGTTTCAGTGACGGCCTCACTACAGGAACTCCACGAGAGGAAGTTGCTAATCTTGCTGATGCAATAATAATACCATAACACCTCAAGTTTAAGTAGTAAACGCAGCACACCAAGAAACATTCAGTCAGTAATCTTGGAGATTGACCAATTGAAACAGAAGCTACGACGTAGATCCAGGTTACGAAGCTGCTCTAGATCTAAAACATATGACTCTTGTTGGTATCATTTCAAATTTGGCTATAAGGCCAGAAAATGCGTGCCACCTTGCAAAGCGAAATCGGAAAACTAACAGGCGAGTCAATCATGACAGCTACTGACTTACATGGCCTTCCGCCGTCTTTTCATCATCGATAAACACACAAGAATACTATTTCTGGTAGATACAGGTGCACATATACGTACATTTCTACGACACCACATGAAGGAAAAAAGAAAACTTGCCGCTTACAAACTCGTACTACTATTCGGAACTATTAATTTGGATTTAGACCTGCAACTAAGAAGAAGTTACCTATGGAGATTCATTGTCTTAGATGTGCAAAAACCATAACCTATAACGAATCAAATAAAAAATATAAAATTTTTTTCCTTTGTACTTTAACTGGTCCTTTATAAATCTGTTTTTAGAGATTTTATTTAACCCACGTTCGTCAACTTTGTAATTTGTGTTCTGCGTGTTTATTACATTTTAAATTATTTTAATTAACTTATAATTGTGATTATGAAAACCGATCTACATATTACAAATTAATTTCTTATATTCACTTGTCTCTGAAGATGGCGATTAGCCGAAACTACTAAGATATTATTTTTAAAATAAAGGACCAGTTAAAGTACAAAGAAAAGATTTTTTATATTATTTATTTGATTCATTACACGTTACTGGTGAAATGGATATTCAAACAAATTATAATCAATATAACTTATAACGCAAATTCCCTGATATTTGCAAATCAGCAGGCAGATTAATGAGACCAACCCACAACACAGAACATCATATAGATACCACATCAGGACTACCGGTATCTTATCGTCCAAGACGTCTTGCATCTGCCAGAACGAAGATTGCCAAGGAAGAATTCCGAATTATGGCCGAACTAGGCATCGTGCAGCCATCGAACGGGACGTGGTCATCACCTTTACATCTAGTCCCTAAGAAAAACGAAGAATAGAGACCGTGTACCAGATATGTACCCGGTAACCAACATAGAAGATTTTTCTCAAAGACTATACGAAAAAACAATATACTCAATAATAGATTTGGTACGTGCATATCACCAATCTCCGTCGCAGAAAAAGCTATTTATATTAGCTTTTTCTGCGTAAAACAACACCTTTCGGATTATTTGAATCCAAACCTTTCAAAAATTCATGAATATGGAACATGACAAATGACATGGATTTATGTTACGTATACATCGACGACATACTAATAGCACCCGAGAACGACGAAGAACACATCCAACATCTACGATAACTTTTCCAACGATTAAAAGAAAATGGAAGCGTCATAAACCTAGCTAAATCCATTTTCGAACCACCCCAGATTGCAAAAATGCTGGGACAAGTATTGGGCATGATCAACTACTATAGAAGATTTATTCATAAAGGCGCTGAAGTCCAAGTACCTCTCAACGACTTATTGAAATATAAATTCCTATCACGAAAATTATCAACCGCAGAAAAGAAATACGCAGCATATTTTAGAGAATTGCTAGCTATTTATGTAATAATACGATACTACCGCCACATGTTGTAAGGACATTTCACAGTTTATACAGATCACAAGCCGATCGCGTATGCTTTCGTCTAAAAACCGGAGAAGTGATCACTAAGACAATTCCGATGTCTGGTTTTTATAGGTCAATTCACCACGGATATACAACACACATGTGATAAAGAAAACATGATAACCGATGCATTCCGATGCTTGAAGCGGACCAAGTTACTGACCAAGAGTTACAAGACATACTAGCGAAAGAGACAACGAGTCTACAGTCAAAGAAAATATGTTTTCTGAACATATAAAACATCAACTATCACATCTTGGAGCACGAGCAACGACCAAAATGATTTCCGAAAAATTTATCTGGCGTAATATGAAATCGGATTGTAGAAGATGAACGAAACATTGCACAACTTGCCAAAAAACAAAAATGGCTAGGCATAATAGTCCATCCATCGCTACTTTTTCACTACCTTCTGCACGATTTGAAGATGTCCACATAGACATAGTAGGACCACTCCCGGAAGTAAGAGGTATGCGATACATTCTAACTTGTATCGACCGTTTCTTTAGATGGCCTGAAGCTATCCCACTAGAAAATATCGAAATAAATATGGTAGTAAGATATGTTATGAATCATTGGATTGCGAGAGAGAGAAGCTGACAGGAACTAACAGACAACGAATCACGGTATACCCACAAACAAACGACTTGGTAGAAAGGTTTCATCAACAATTGAAGGCAGTCCTGATGTGCCATCAAGAATCATGAACAGATGCCCTTCCAATAGATTTATTGGGCATACTGACAGCCTGGAAAAAAATTTAAAAGCCACAACAACTGAAATGAATTATGGCGAAACCACCAGATTGCCAGGAGATTTCATATCTTCAGCACGAGATCTCCCGGAAATGGAAATAGAAAATTACATCGTCCAGCTACGTCGACACATAAAAGAACTACGACCTAGTCCAGCATTGAGACACGGACACCCCAAGATCTTCACGATCAAGGACTTAGAAACGGCGGTGCAAACCATTGCAACCTCCATATGACGGACCATACCCAGTCATCAAAGGAGCGGTTGTAGTCATCACCAGGTATGACTACCACCGCATCCAGCACACCAACGATGTGAACGACAGTTTAAAGCACCGGAAGTGGACGAGGAATCAAACCACCAGTGCGATTTTGCGTCTGCCTCCATCACTGGGATGGGGATGTGAAGGCCGTCGAACCGTCATTGTTATTGTTATCTTTTATTATTATTATTATTTATTGTTGTTTAGAAAAGGTAATAAAGACCCTCTCTCTCCTTCTCTCTTCGCGTTTTAACGGTGTTTTAAAGTGGGCCTATAAAAACCCCAAGTCCACAATTTGTGGACTTGGTAATAGTTCTGGATTTACAATTTTTATGATTTATATATGTTATTACACAGTCTCAAAGTCTTATGGAAGCATTTCGAGTTTTCTAAAAGAAGTATCAAGTCTTTTGAAAGCAGTTCAAATTTTTTGGAAACAATATCAAGTCTTTTAGAAATAGTATCAAATGTTTTGGAAACATTTCCAGTCTTCCAGAGGCAATATCAAGTATTCTAGGAGCAATATCAAATCTTCTAGAAGCAGTATCAACTCTTCCAGGGGCAGTATCAAGTCTTCTACAAATAGTTCAAGCCTTCTGAAAGCATTTCATAATTTCTAGTAGCAATATGAAGTCTTCTGGAAGCACTATCAAGTTGTCTAGATGCATTTCAATTCTACTGGAAGAATTTCAAGTATTTGGAAGCAATATCAAGTCATCTAAAAGTAAAATCAATACTTCTAGGAGCAGATCAAGTCTTGTAGAAGCAGTATCAAGTCTTCCAGCAGTTCAAGCCTTTTGGGACCATTTCATGTTTTCTAGAAGCAATATGAAGTCTTCTAAAAGCAGTACCAAGTCGTCTAGCTGCATTTCAATTCTTATGGAAGCATTTCAAGTCTTCTGGAAGTATTTTGGAGGTAGTATCAAGTCATCTAGAAGCAGTATCAAGTCTTCTAGAAGCAGATCAACTCTTGTAGAAGCAGTATCAATTATCTTGGAAGGACTTCTCTGTATTTAAAACTTCTCTGTAAATTAAAAATTTTGGATTGGTCCTTGCGTACCCAGAGCACCCAGCATTAGGCAGGGTTTCATCTATTTTATCAATTTTCCTACAGAAAATTACTGTGTTGGCAAAACCATCTCCGTGAAGTTCTTGGTGTAAATTCAAACGATAAGGGTGATAATTTTTAGTTTGATGAGATTTTACTCAAATCTATTGTTCTAGCTAGGTTTAGTACGTTGAAACTTCAAATTTACGTAGTACATTAACGAAATATTTCTTGCTCGGAAATCAGCCATTAATTAATTGTCTTTCATGATATACTCTTTGAGCGTGACGTGTATTCTGTTGACATTTTACCAAAAGAAAAACTACGTTCACAAATTCGTTTTTTGTGTAATTCATAACTTCATAATCAAGCATTACCAACCCAACCCAATAAACACAACCAAAGTCCGTGCAAAAAGTCAAGACCCCTTAATTTAGAGATCGAGGTCTTCGTATGGCTTATTTCTGTTTGTCTTTAAGTCCCAATTTTGAAAAACTTTTCGCACGGACTTTAGACGATTCAGAATAATAATATAATATTTATAAATTATTAAAAAACGTTAATGACGTAGTAACTTAAAAACAAATTTCTATCTGGAAGTGAATATGGTCTCAAAATGTGTGTTTACAGACCAACATTTTTTCGTTGTTTTTGCGAAATAATGTTTGAATTTATTCTATAATTTTACTGCACACTGTATAATAATTTTACTGCCCCTGAGTGTATATAAAGTTTGGAAATAATTCGATATACATTTGGGGGATATTCTTAGAAAAAAATGTCCTAAATATCTATGGTATATTTTTAAGTGCGCATTTTTTGAGTTAAAATTAAAATATACAGATTGTTCCAATAGTGAGATACCATGTGTAAGTTGACATTTTTAAATAGGTACACCCATTATTTTGTAAAGTTTTTGTAGACTTTTTATATAGACTGGCAAATAGTAGATTGTTAGTTAATTTTGCAAGTACTCTCATGAATAAAAATTTATTGACGTAGAGAGCTTGAGAATATTTAAGTGAATGTTTACTTAAATTAATGGTATAAAATTTGCTGCATTAAATGAAAAATTTGTATCCGTTGTACCTTTTTTATTCTTTATTTTGAATCTTTGTTTTGAGTACTAGGTAATCGCCTTTATAAAAACCGCGAAATCACTTTTCGTTAATAACTCGGCCAATACTACACCACTTCACCAAGATCCTTTGTGCTCGATAATGAAATTGTTTGTTACATGGTCTAAATTGAAGGGTGGCCTGAATGTATTCATTGAAATTCGATTAAATTTTACGTGCCGTAACTAATTTCGCCAGGACAACCAGTTCAGAAATGGGGCGGATTTAATTCAGTTTAAGAGGCCGTTCAATTTTGCTGTGTAATTAGACTTAATTGCGGTTCACCTCGATTATTTACAGTACCAAAAATATTTTATTTTTAACAGTGCTACAAAAAAACACTTAATTAACGATTACTAAAGGGTTTTGTATTAGCACGAAACGACCTTGACCGGATATACCGAGAATTTAGGAGGGAGTGTAAAACCCACAGAGTTAATTACGTTACCCAAAAACCAATAACAGCTTAAAAGAGGATGAGAATCTGTTTATAACTTCTAAGTCATGATAGTGTACCATTAATCTGTATCAAATTTGCTGTCAATAATGCATTATCGAAATTAATGCGAAAATTTCGCCAAACATAAAGTTTAGTACAATAATGGTAAGTAGGGTGAAGGTGGGATAATATTGAGTCATTTCCTGAATTGAATAACATTTTATGAAAGAAATTGCAAGAACATTGTGTAGTTGCGATTCTCATGAAGAAAAAGTACGATTGTTGAATTGTAATATCAGTATGAATATGAATGAATGTGTCGTTTATTAATGTGGGTATTTAAGGATATATCGGAGAAAGTTGGTCGAGTACAAAGACCGTCGTATCGTCCAGTGAGAAGATGGTGAACTTAATAAATCTTTCCTACCTATCACCTGCCCGTTCAAACGGAAGGGAGAGTTCACTGCCCTCTGCCATGCACTGAAGCATCTTTGCATATGCTAATTTACTTTTAACCGACCACAGAACCATTCATTTTACAGATTTTTTTCACTTTTTATTAACTCGCCACTTGAATCGAATCTCGTGCGCAATGCAAATATTTTAATAACCACGATTGTTTTTAATTATCACTTGCATACACGTTTGGTAAAGTGAGCGTTTGATTTATTCAGATTTATTCAGGGGAGGTGTTTCTTGCAAATATTTTCAGCTCATTTTATATCATTAGTTTGGTTTTATAAGATAAAATGCGATTATTTTATAAATAAAAGAAAAAATAAAAAGTTATAGCACAACTTAATTCGCTTAGAATCTTTTTGTGTTTAGCTTTTAGAGTTTTATCGTGTTCCAAAAGCGGAAAATATATTTCTGGCACAAAGCTTGCCGAGACCCATTGCATTACTTATTAGGCAACAAAACGCGACCTGTATCGACCAGCCACTTTATAAACGCAAATGTTGTTTTGCAGTATTTTTTTATTTTTGCATTGTTATTCGTAATTTGGTCAAGAATAAATTTAGCCATTCGCTACGCTAATACGATTACATGTAAAGTGTAGCTTTAATGTTGCAATTTAATGTTTTAGTTTTAAAAATTTTTATAGACATTAATTTTGTTTTTGTATTGTTAATCAAACCATAAAAGCCAATGAAGATAAGCTATTTCTGAAATTTATGAGAACATTCTTCACTTTAAGGGGTTACACCTAAATATTACCATAATTTTTTAACATAGCACTCAATCCATAAATCTTACGTCATCCCCATAATATTATTTTGGAAAATAAGTGTCATAAATTTGAACCAAATCAATTAGGTAAATCTTAAGATATCGTGTACACCAGTTGAAATAAAGTTAGTTTTGAGAACCTAGTAGTCTTGAAACTCCATCTCATTTTGAACAGCTCAATTTTCTGACCTTTTTCATCTTCTGTTGAACTAATGTTTAGAGATGTGACTGTTCTTTCTCAATCATCACGATTTTAAACGGTGACAATGATCACCGTTTACTTTTTACATACAGAGACTGTTCACATTTCCCCAGACGTATGACATAACGACGTATGACCATTACAAGTAGCTGACTCAGAATCAGTGGTAAAAGGTTTATTGAACCTACTTTCTAGAGTTGCTTTTCCTTCAAAGATACAAACAGATCTGGGGAGTGTGATTGTAAATAAACTACGAAATTTTTGGACCAAAGTGTTATTAAAATAATCTACAGGTCTGCATACTATCTTCAGACAAATACATAACTTTGAGTTATGAACATAGAAAATAGAAAAAATGATGCTGCTATATTAATCAAGGAAAATTTGCCATAAAAAGTGCTCCATATGCAGCATTTGGCTTCAGTACTAGTACATCTACTTTGAATGTAATTTTAGCAAAGAAAAAACGCTCTGTATATACAAGATATTAAAAAAGAATCAAAATATTTAAAGAGGTAGTATAGACCAAAATAAACAAAAAGTCTTAATAAATGGTCCGTAAATGAACGATTTAGGAGGTATAGAAAGTATGAAAAATGATTAATAACTTTAAAAATTAATGTCCACCTTCCATGTCCAATCAGGCATAACATCTTTGTCTGAAGAATAATCCAACACTTCTTAAAATCTCCTTATTGAGTCGAATTTGATATCATATATAATATAATTTGATTTTGGATATCGACGGTAGTACCATAGACTAATGTTTTCAAATATCCCCAGAAAAAGAAATGTAGAGGGCTTACATTTCCGCCTCCTCCTATCCATCTACGTGGAAAAGTTTGATTTAAATGGTTTCTAATCTCAATAGAAAATAGTCTTGGAGCGTATTTGTTGCCTTTGGTCTAATAGAATATCGTCAAATTGTTGCCTACAATGCCCATTCAAATGTTTAATGAAAAACGTGTTTGATGTCCAGATTCCATCATTCCATAGGGGTTTTCATCGGTTCAAATGTACGTGTTGTGAAAATTAACAATTCAATTCCGTGTGAATCCAGCCTCACCAGTAAAAAGAATATTGTCAAGAAAACGAAATGAGTAGAAACCAATGACAAAAAACTAATCGTGCTTTAATATTATTTGGTTTTAAATTCTGTACTCGTTCAAATTCGAAGTTCGATTAGGGTATCCCGAAAACTATAAGAGTTAAGTTTTAGAAACAGTGCTACAAAAAATGCTCCAATTCACCGCTTCAAAATCATCAGTTTTTATTTTTAAAATAACAATGTTTTTCGAACACTATTATCCGTGCCAGATGTCAGGGCCCCTCATTTTAGAAATCGATATCTTCGAAATCGCTCCATGAAAAAAATTGCAGTAAAGCTTATTGTAATCAGTGAACATTTTTGTGTATCATAGTTTAATTTGGAAATGTTCGGATCTGCTGTTTTTCTTTTATCGCGAGTTAATTGAAAAAAGTACCCGATTTTTGAGAGTGCCGAGAACTTTATCTACTTTGCGATTTTTTCTCAAAAACTATTTTACCAAAAATTTTAATTGATGGTAATACAATTTGTTATTAATGCGAGGCATGTTTTAGTTTATCGATATTCCTTATAGTTTCGCGAAAAATCGCAATTTAATGAGATGTAGTTATTTCAAAAACGACCAGTCGGATTTCAACGTGATTTTGCCAAAATGTGTTTAATAGTATTCTATGTTGGATTCCGTTACCAGTTTTTCGAAGTAAGGGCTTCCTAATTTGTTAAAGAGAAAAAGAAATAATACTCCGAGGAGAGGTGCTGATGAGGGAGACCTCGTTTTGAAAGACTGATTACGGAATCTGACAAACGACATTCTTAACATATTTTGGTAAAACTCGTGTTGATATCCGTCCGGTCGTTTTCGAAATAACTGCATCTTACTAAACCATGGTTTTCCACGAAACTGTATAGAATATCATTAAAATAAAATATCTCCCACATTGAGAATACATTGGGTTTCCACCAATTCAAATTTATTTTTTTTTTGTCAAATAGTTTTTGAGAAAAATAATCGGAAAGTAGACAAAGTTGTCGCCATTCCCAAAAATCGCGTAATTCTTTCAATTAACTCGCGATAGAAGAATAACCGCGGATCTGAAAATTTCCAAATTAACCTATGATACAAAGAAATATTTATTGGTTACAATGAACTTTCCCGAAATTTTTTCATCGAGCGATTTCGAAAATATCGATGTCTAAAGTGAGGGGCCTTGACTTCTGGCATAGATAATAGATGGTGGTTGAAAATTTTCCCTATATTTTTTAAATCAGAAAAAATTACAAATTTGATAAGATTTAAATTAGGGTCTATTTCCATTAAAAAAAAACTTGTCCAAAAAAATTGTCATAATATCTCAAAATTTAAAAGCGAAAAAAAGTTTTATCTTCATCAAATTCTCCGCAAAAAAGTATCCATTCCACTACTAATAATGATCAAGCTAATTGCAGTTGCTAGTTTTACGATATTTTCACTTTTGGCATCTAGCGGAAAAACAAAAGACGTTAGCGATTTGAGGTTTTCATCATTCGATTTTTTAAGAGATTATGACATTTAAGCTACTTTTTATCTAACTCTTATAGTTTTCGCGATAGCCTATTCGAATTTCGAATTTGAACCATCCTGTACATGACATGGATAAGGTACTTCCTCATGAAGGATTCTCCAAACAAGAGGAGCACTAATTTCTACCTCGCTGATGTAGAAATAATATGATAAAATAAAAATAATATAATTCGCCGTACCCTCGTCCACGGATTACGCTCTATCCGTGCCAGAATTACTTCTTCCTGTAGTTGAAGTTGTTTCTAGTAACTTTAGAGGGCTGTGGCTTAAAGGAGAAGGACAAAAAATACCTCTTGAAATCTATCGCATTAATTTACAAACACCCTCTACAGAGGTTATCAAACAAGAACACTCTCAATTGTAATTTTGACATTTACATTCTGGTCTTCATGAACTAGGTACATCTATTCAAAATAAATGTACTCCATATCAATAGATTTAAAAAAATCTTTATCACATGACCTGAAGAAAAAAATATACCGAGCATTTAAAAAGAAAAGTTTACAATGGTTGACGAGATGACGTTGGAAAAAATTATTTGTAGCATAAAACCTAGAATTAAACGATTTCATTTGATTATGAATGATTACTATGATCATTTAATGAACATGTAGTTCAAATAATTGCAGTTCATTCAAGCATGATCATAATAATCAAGAAGAACAACGGAGGTATTTGAAGAATTAAATTGAAAAATTACCTGGATTGTTGGAGGGAAGTTAGAAAGGTTAGATATGGGAAAGAAGACAGAGACAATTATTGCAGAAGGTTGGGCTATTCGGTAACTGAGATAAATGGTAGACGAAGGGTGGGTAGAGAGATGTGGAGGGAGTTGAGAGATAGGGACCGATAGTTTGGTTTCTAAACTATATTCACAATTTCCAAGTGTACGTGAAATTATAGATGCAGAAATAAAACAAAAAGCATTAACTTACAATTAGACCATAGATAAGGCGAGTATAGATAGGTAACAGTTAATATTTTTTTCGCATTAAGTATTTAGTTAAGGTGTTATATACAAGGTCTGTCACAACGAGACGAGTTGAGAGATAGGGAGTTGAGAGGGAGTTGAGAGATAGGGACCGATAGTTTGGTTTCTAAACTATATTCACAATTTCCAAGTGTACGTGAAATTATAGATGCAGAAATAAAACAAAAAGCATTAACTTACAATTAGACCATAGATAAGGCGAGTATAGATAGGTAACAGTTAACACTTTTTTCGCATTAAGTATTTAGTTAAGGTGTTATATACAAGGTCTGTCACAACGAGACGAGTCTATATGTATTTGCCAAACTACTGATACTGTTTTTGTGAAAATTTGCATGAAGGGTTTATCCCCGATACTCGTTTCGTCTAAAATATTAGCTAAAACTACTTTATTTTTTTATTTCTTAAAATATTAGATTATAATGGATCCCAACTTCGTTATTTTAAATGGAATGTACAAATTTTTGTTGAATTCTCGAGATCTTCGTTAATTTTTAATACAGTTTGATACAAATCCAACAATAATTTGTCCTACTTACACTCAAGTCCGGCCAAATATTTTCAGAATTTGCCCATAGCTTACATAAACCATGAAACATTTTTTTAAATATACAGAGTGGTCAGAAACTATCGTTTTAGTGTTAAGCATATCCCGTTTAGAATTTAGAAATGAAGATTACTTTAATTTACGAGTACTAATGTTTTCGCTGCCATAAAAATTGATGGTTTGCTAATGCTGCACTTTTGAACATTTGAACATTTGAAGGATGAGCTTATTGAAAATTATAGGGTAAATTTTATTTTTGTTCATTATTTCAGCCAAACCTTATCTGGAAACTTTATAAAATTATCTACTGCCTCTAATGTTAAAGTGGATTGATTCAGTTACACGGCGGAGCTCCATCTCATGGTAGTTTGTGTTTATATGTAATTTTGTCAAGAAAGAGTTCGTGAAGCAATTTGATCTCTTCCTTCGGAAGCAAATTCGGAATGGCGCTCATGCCGGGTTTTTAAAAAGAATTAGTAAATGTTTGGAATTTGAGGCCAACCAATTCGAAAGACTTTTCTTTGAAGTTATTATTTCTTTCCATTTCTAATGTTTTAATAAGTAAAATTCTATATTTTTTTCGTGCTTCTTTATCAATTGGATAATTTATTTGCAATTCTAACGGTGTCTCATAAAGGACTATAAACTGGTAGAATTGAAAATAAATTCATCCATTTGATAAAGAAGCACGACAGATAGAAATTTATTTATTTACTATAGCTATATCAACTTTCTGTTATTGCTTTTTATTTCTCATCTCCATTGTTAAATATAGTACCTTCATTTCTGTTCTGCTGTTATAAGTTTTATTCTACTATGAAAGTGACATAATGTGTGGAAATCGTGCTTTGAGGAAAATTGTTGAATGCAGACGTCCCCATGGGCTGTATCTTCGAAACATTTCCTTCTATTATGGTTTCTATTTTGGCTTATAACAACTTTTGTTTCATTTCCCTCAAACCAAAGTCAACTGATAATTTTAAATTTACTAATAACATTAGTTTACTAATTTTAATCAAACTTTTCCTCAAAGTCTGCGATATTTTTTTTATAACGTAGAATGTTGTGCTGATTCTGAAACTGTTTTCAGTTTTTCTCCATCACGTCCAGTTTTCGTATATAATTATTTTTCGTTACGGTGCGATTAATTGAAAAGAAAATGGAAAAAATGTAAAAAAATTGATTTTGTTGAGTTGTTTTAGGCTGTAGCAAAATAATGGAAAGTCCGATTTATGCCAGTAGTCTTTGTCTGTATGCCGATGATACTACCATAGTTACGGAGTGTGCTACGAACTTAGACTTGAAGAATACGTCAGATGAATCGGTGTGTAAGGTGAAACGATGGTTTTTTTATTACTAAACGTGGACAAGACTCAATGTATTACTTTTCACAAAGAAATCGGCAGTTCACATGTCAGATCATTGAAGTTTCTGGGGATTCATCTTGACGGGGAACTAAAGTGGTCATCACATCTGTCGAAGAAACTTAATGGCGCGATCTTCTGCATTCTTAGAATACGTAGTATTAGTACCTTAGAAGTTGCTAAACTTACCTATTACACCAACTTCCATGGCTTAATCTCCTATGGTATCCTCTTTTGGGGAGCTTCTTCGGCAGCAGAAAGAGCATTTGTACTTCAGAAACGAGCGATAAGGGCATTGCTCAAGCTGGGAAGCAGAGAAAGTTGCGGAAGTTACTTTGCTCAGCATAAAATACTTAACTTACCTTCAATATATATATTCAATTGTATAAAGAATATTCACCAGAAATTATACCTTCTGCCAACAAAACTGTGATTCCCATAACTATCACACTAGAAACAAGGAAGAACTGCGCATCCCCACACATCGTTTGTCTAAAACCCAAAATAATGCCACCTATTGAGGCATTAAATTCTACAACCATCTACCTAAGTCGGTACGAGATTTACCCTCCGCAAAAATGAGGAACGTTGTAAAGAACTACCTTGGTCAAAACGCCTTCTATACAATTCAAGAATATTTGGAGAAAATCTTCTGTGTAGAATAATACCTTTAATTTCGTTATGATACAATTTATTATAAAACTTTAATTTGTTTATTTGTTGTTTTTAAGTGACATGTTGTAGAAGGTTTTGTTTTGCAATAAACTTATTATTATTATTATTATTATCAATACCTCAAAATGTTTGTCTGGATCCCCACTTTCTTACTACACTATGGGAAATAACAAATATACTGAACATAAACCGTTACTGTGTCTTTTAATTTACTATTTTCCTCATTTTTGGGTATATCTCGAAAACTGGACGTGATGGCGAAAACTGAAGACAGTTTCAGAATCGGCACAACATTCTACGTTATAAAAAAATATCACAGTCTGAGATTTTTCTTGTAAACTAGTGTAACCAATAAAATTTTATTTGTTTGATGTTTTTATGAAAACCTACATGTTAGAGATGTATTGACAAAGTTCCCTTATTTATCGGTGTAGAATAAGTTGGCGAAAGAAGAAATTGAGGGTGTTATTTAAAAAAAGAAGTTTTTGATGTAGGGAATTTCTGACCAACTTGTATAAATTTTTAAAAAACTTTTGATAGTTTATATAAGCTATGGGTTCTCTCAGGGCAAATCGTCAAAATATTTAGCCGGACTGGGTTGTAAGCACGAAAAATGATTATTTATTGTTACTGTTGTTGTATCTATTAAATTTCAATTATTTTTGTTGCTATTAAATAAAATGTTATAATAATTTAGCTTCAATAAAAAGCTATACTTATTGTTAAAGTTATACTTATTTTATAAACATAATAAAAACGTACTTATTTTTTAAAAAGATGAAAAAAATGAAAATAAAATTCACCTCTGGATCATATCGTGAAAAGCTGTGTAACATTATGTCTTTATTTGTACCAGGAACAATACATTTGTATTTCATATTTAATATAAATAAGTAATTATCTGATTTCTTACAATCTGAAAATAAACCTGAACTGACACTGACTCTGACTAATTTGCAGATGAGTTGTAGTATTGCAGTCCTGAAACAGTGACTTTTAGTTTTATACAGTTGGTACGCTAAAAAACAGAGACTAAGAAAACGAGCAATGACATTAAATATTGGTTCAGGATAGGATAAAAGAATCAATGACAATCAATTGAACAGTCCTATATTTCGATTCCAATTGAATCTTCTTCAGGGAGTGAAATTTTCTACAAAATTACAAGTTAATAAAAAGTAAGTAATTACAATTAACACTTACGATTGTAATGAAACTGGCTAAAATAAAACATTAAATACCAAAGTATTTCGTCCAAAATTATTCTTAAAATTATTGGGAAAAACAAGAAACACGTTGTTACACACCATAGCGCTTTTTTATAAAATGAATGACAGTGCAACCACCTTGTAAAAGTAATACGGCAACTTCACGTGAAGCGGGAAGCGCCAGAAATTTAAATTCAAATGTTTGAATTATTTAAATTTTTAAATTCATTTCTACAAAAATCAAAAATTAAGGCGTATATAGAACTTAAGGAGCTGATATCAGTTCTGTAATTGATAGTATTATCTGTGGTTGCTATGTGGAACATCTCCAAAAATAATCTGTTGTGATAGTTGTTGGTTGAATCTATAATTTTAGTATTTTCAAAATCAAAGATATGACCACTGTCCAAACTATGTTGGGCCAGAGCACAAGATCTTTTGTTACAACGTATATCACTTTTATGTTGGTATAATCTTCTTTTAAGCCATTGGGAAGTTTGTCCCACGTAGCAACCTTCACAACCACCACATGAGATGTTATAGATAACCCCAGATCTGTATAGTAAGGGCGTGGGGTCTTTAAGGTTTGTGAAAATTGATTGAGATTTTAAAGGATAATGTTCTACGATCTTTAAGTTGTTAAGATTACAGCAATGTTTAAACGTTTTGGTTAGTTTGTCAGTTAACTCAGGGATGTAAATGAGTTTTTTATATAGAGTGGGTTCAATACTGTTATCAATGGCTGAGTCAACATCCACACCAGGGTCAAACACAGCAGTGCTGAAAAGTAATCTGTTTAATAACTTGGGAGGGTACATGTTGATTATAAAAATAGTTTTTAATTTATTTAAATTTATATTAATTAAATTAGGTTCCGAAATTTTTTCTATTCTATATTTCATAGCTAACACTGTGCTAATTTTATGTTTTATTTTATGTTTAGATGTAAAATGGATATATCTTCCAGAAAACGTTGGTTTTGTGTACCAATCAAATTTGATTTTATTGTCTTTATCACGAATGACCTTAGTATCCAAAAACGGAACTGAGTTGTTGTCTTCTGTCTCAAGAGTAAACTGTATGAATTTGTTGTGTTTATTAAAACTATTCAAAATTGAATTAACGTAATTAGCCGGGATAGCAGTTATGATATCATCTACATATTTTTTTATAAACGGAACTTCAAACTCTAACGTTGGTAAAATTCTTTTTAATACATGGTCCATAACAATTTGGGCCAAAATAGGTGATAGCGGAGAACCTATAGGTGTACCGAAGATTTGTTGGTAAGTAACACCGTTGAAAGTAAAATAAGTATTAGTGCAAATAGTTGATATAGTTTTTAGGAATAAATCCTTTTCAAAATCATAATTTTCTGAGATGTAATGGAAATTCTCTTCTATAATTTCTAACACCAATGTGGTGGGTATGTTGGTAAACCATGTAGACCAACATAGTTTGGACAGTGGTCATATCTTTGATTTTGAAAATACTAAAATTATAGATTCAACCAACAACTATCCCAACAGATTATTTTTGGAGATGTTCCACATAGCAACCACAGATAATACTATCAATTACAGAACTGATATCAGCTCCTTAAGTTCTATATACGCCTTAATTTTTGATTTTTGTAGAAATGAATTTAAAAATTTAAATAATTCAAACATTTGAATTTAAATTTCTGGCGCTTCCCGCTTCACGTGAAGTTGCCGTATTACTTTTACAAGGTGGTTGCACTGTCATTCATTTTATAAAAAAGCGCTATGGTGTGTAACAACGTGTTTCTTGTTTTTCCCAATAATTTTAAGAATAATTTTGGACGAAATACTTTGGTATTTAATGTTTTATTTTAGCCAGTTTCATTACAATCGTAAGTGTTAATTGTAATTACTTACTTTTTATTAACTTGTAATTTTGTAGAAAATTTCACTCCCTGAAGAAGATTCAATTGGAATCGAAATATAGGACTGTTCAATTGATTGTCATTGATTCTTTTATCCTATCCTGAACCAATATTTACGAGTTGCTAACTGGGATAAAAAAATTATCTCATAAAGCAATGACATTAACGTAGAACTGATACAACCGATAGAACGTAGTTTTTATTATACACTCAAACAAGGTGTTTTAAGTTGGTTATTAAATATGTTAAGATAAACAAGTGTTTTTATTGAACGTTTTCAAACCATAATATGTATGCGTCAATGATGACGCCAAAATCTCTAAAATATTATAATTGTAGACTTTGATTGCAAAACTCTTTCATAACTCAAAAATTAAAATGGGTGGTCAAAGACCTTATTCATTAAAATTATTCACAATGATATATAAAAGCATAATCCATAAGCAGTTACAACCTGAACATAAAGATTTTGCAGGAATGTAGCAAAAAAATATCTTCAAAATATCATAAATTCGGGTTTTTAGCATAAAAATCAATTACAACACAAAAACTACCACTACTAGTACCATAAATGACCATTAAACAAATTTGTAATCAGCACCCAAAAGAGCTCATTTCCCAGTTTCATAAAAAATCGTAAGAAAACGAAAAGGTATTGAAAGTTTTAATTAAGGAGTTTTCCTTATATCTCAATTTATGATTTATTATGGCACTCCTTCTTGGAATATGTCATTAATTATATCATAATAATGAAATTCTCAAAACATGAAGTCAATATCATATAATAAAGAAGTTGTAGTTGAAGATGTAAAGAACTTTTCAATTTCCCTGATGCAAAATCATACTCTTTTATATTTAAGTGATTTAATCTTTCCTTGGTCAATCTGACATGTGATTGTCATTTCTTAAAAGGTATCTAAACAACAAAAGTAAACAATTATTAATTAGTCGAAGTGTCAGTTAGTTAATCGAAAGTTAAATTAATAATCCAGGATAAAATTAAGGACACTAAGAACGCAATTATTTTTTCCTAACCAATGTTTCGTTTCTATTTATTAAAGCTTCTTCAAGGTGCGAATTTAAATTGAATTTGAAATAGACGAGAAATATTAAAATTCAGCCATAACGTACATCTTAATTCTATGTGAGAATCAAAATGGCCGAACATTAGTGAACGACTCGAGTCTTGATTTAACTCAAGTCTTAAGATTCAACTATGACTTGAAATAGACGAAACATATCAAAAATCAGCCATAACTCACATCATAAATTCCATGTGATAATCAAAAAGGCTGAACATTAAGGCGCGTACACATACAGCGAACGAAGGCGAACGAATTCAATCGAACAGATTTGGACGAATTCGTTCGCTGTTTGCTGAAAATATCGGCTTGCGTCCACATAAAAACGAATGTGTAGCAAACGAATTGTTTCGCGCTCATTCGCTTGTTTTCGGTAATTAGTGGAAGTAATAATGGCAACAAATGATGACTTAATTATTGTTGCAAGTGCAGCATGCATAATTATAAGTCACCCGATTATAAATTCGATCTGACCGCATATTTTATGTACATATGAATATTGTATAAACTCAAATATTGTATATATTGGTGACTGATTAGATATTATAATAGTATTAATTTTTTCAGATGCCTAGTAATGCAGAAGAGTGGCGGAGTGTAGCTGAAAACTTTAATAGTCAATGGAATTTTCCTCACTGCCTTGGAGCTGTAGATGGCAGACATTGCATACTACAAGCACCAATACACAGCAGAAGTGACTATTTTAATTATAAACAGAATTTTAGTATTGTTTTAATGGGTATTGCCGACTCAAATTATTCGTTTTTGTTTGCCGACGTCGGTTGCCAGGGTAGAATTTCAGATGGGGGTGTGTTAAAAAATTCAGTTTTCTGGAAAAAACTACAAACCAGTGACTTAAATTTACCGCCTGAAGAAGTTCTAGCTAATAGGCAGACAAAAGTTCCGTATGTGTTCGTTGGCGATGATGCTTTCAGCCTTCATGAACATCTTCTGAAAGCATATCCAGTAGAACAAAAAAAGGGATCAAAAAAACGAATTTTCAATTACAGATTATGTCGTGCCTGACGAGTAATCGAAAACGTGTTTGGGATAATGTCAGCTGTGTTCAGAGTGTTAAGAAAAGTAATGTTATTATCCCCAGAAAAGGCTACGACAGTAGTTTTGACTTGTGTCTATTTACATAATTTCTTAAGAAAAAGCAGACATTCCCAAAACCTTTATACACCGCCCGGAACGTTTGATGATGATAAAGACGGTACCGTTATGCCTGGAAGTTGGCACAAAGTCACAGATATGACGTCACAATCGTTTGTTCCAATGGCATAAGTTGGAAGAAAAACTTCAGCTAATTGTGAAGCAATAAGAAACGAGTTTGCAGATTATTTTATGAACGAAGGGAGAGTTGACTGGCAAAACAATTACGCTTAAATATTCTGTAATTACTCTATAACATTTAATAAAATATTGCCTAAACTTCAACAATATGTACGTTACTAGCTATACTTATCTACTGTATTCTTGTGTACTAAAATATAACAATGTCTTAACTTACCTCGGTATTTTTTGTTTTTTTCGGAATAAACTTATCCATTAAGAATAACATAGGTTTGAAAGCAAACCAAGTTGATGTATACACATCACTGGTGCCAGAGCCAGTTTTCATGGTTTGTTCGTGTTTCATTCGTTCTCGCCTGAATGAACTTAAAAGGGACTCCATTTTTTTTTGCTGCGTCTGCTTCACAATTAAACTGCTTAGCAATTTTA
This sequence comes from Onthophagus sagittarius, assembly GCA_036711965.1. NCBI lineage: Eukaryota > Metazoa > Arthropoda > Insecta > Coleoptera > Scarabaeidae > Onthophagus > Onthophagus sagittarius. Next base: position 66,521,169 of record JASERS010000003.1, on the reverse strand, counting down.
TTCCAAGCGTCCATTTTTTTTATTCTATCTTTATGATTATCGTCAGCCGGATTCCACAGGCATTCATTACTGCGGTACTCATTAATGAGTTCTAGAGCTTTAGAATTACTCCATTCCATTTTAAACTACGAGTATCAGAAAGTGTACTATGAACTGAAATGAATATTCGGCCAATCGCCACAAAATCACGTATATATTAAAACAAATTCGTACGAATTTTATGGCAAATATCCTTTTATGTTTACCAGTTTACCGCCTCGCAAGGGAACCGCAACGAATGCGAACAAACACGTTCAAACGTGTTCGTTGATACGTACACATCAACCGAACGAATTCGTTCGCGACCGTTCGTTCGCCTTCGTTCGCTGTATGTGTACGCGCCTGTATGTGTACGCGCCTTTAGACAACGACTTGAGTCTGATTCTAATGGTGGATTCATGCAACGTGTTTTAGTCTTAGTTGTAGTCATAGTCATAAGAGTGAAAAGTTAAGGTAGTGCGTTATAGTAGCACTGTTCATGCAACACCTTATGACAAACGGTTTTTGTCTTAGTCACAAGAGTTGCCCAATTTTTAACTTTTCTCTTTCGTGTCTGTAATGGCAGTGTTTCGTTTTATTTTATAAATAAAGATTGAGTTGATTAACTTTTTGATTTTATTATATTACAGTTATAACAATAATTTCAATCAGGGTTGTCATATTTTTAATAAAGTGTTTAAAACAAACTGTTTGAAGCATTTTTAAAACTGTATGATATGTTTTAAACAGTTCAAAAGGTGATTTAAAACATGGGGTGTTTTTTAAAAGAACACTTTTGTTTCAAAATTAGCAGGAAAAGAATATTTCCTTTATGTATATTTATCGCCAAACCTACATTATAACTAAAACTTAATATATGATTAAAAACTTAAGCAAAACCTAAAAAAATCGTTACCCGTTTCCGCTAGATGTATTATTTACTGCATTTAACTGTTGAAATATGCAAACTATTTTTGCTGCTTTATAAATTCCTAATCTATTGCTTAAAGCATGGTATTAATTCTTAGGAAGTAAAAGTCGCTTAATATTTTCAGATGATGCTACTACATCTAATTTTAATACAATAGCATCCAAAGAGATAAAAAAAATACAATCTGCCAGCCAAGATTTTGCATTTTATCTAATAGTATTTAATATTTTCGAAGGAAACTCAAACAGTTTATCAACAATATCTTTTTTTTGTAATGAAAATGTTTTCTGCCAGAAGTTTTAAAAACAATATCAAGTCTTCTGGAAGCAGTATTAAGTCTTTTGGAAGCATTTCAATTTTTCTAAAACCGGTATTAAGTCTTTCAGGGGCTATATACGCTTTTCTAGAAGAAATGCCTTCTAGAAGCATTTTAAGTTTTCCAAAAGCAATATCAAGTTTTCTGGAAGAACTTCAAGCCTTCTAGGAGCAGTATTAAAATTTTTAAAGCAATACAAGTATTCTGAACATTTCACGTCTTTTGGAGGCAATATTAGGTTCTTTAGAAACAGTATTAAATCTGCTATGGGCATATCAAATTTTCTGGAAGTAGTTTGTCTTTTGTGACTATTGCAATTTATTACATGTCTTCTGGCAGCTACATCAAATCTTCTAAAAGCATTTCAGATCGTCTGAGAGCAAAATCAAGCCTTCTCAAATGCAGTATCGAGTCTTCTAGAAGCATTTCAAGTCGTTCATTTCAAGGGGCAGTAGTAAGTCGTTTGGAGGTAATATCAAGTCTTTTGAAAGTAGTACTAAGTCTTCGAAAACCAGTATGACAATTTTTGGAAGCATTTCTAGTCTTCCAAAGGCAATATTAAGTTTTGTGGAAGCATTTCAAGTCTTCTGAGGCATTACAAGTATTCTGGACATATTTCAAATCTTTTGGCAGCAGTATCAGGTCCTCTAGAAGCAGTATTAAGTTTTCTATGGACAGTATCAAGTCTTTTGAAAGCATTGTCACATAGCCTATGCTTCTAGATAATTCATTTCTACGTATTCAATTGCACTATTTAATTGTCCCCGATTAATATTTGCTCCTCAAAATCGACGTTTTAGTATATTGATCAAGTAATGACCGTTCGTTAACGTCATTTCTAAACGGTCTAAAACGTTTAAAACAATAAAAAAAGCATGTATTTTGTTTAAAATGAAAAGGAAACATGTTTTTCCAACTTTGAATTTAATGGAATCAAACCCAGATCAAATTGATTCAAAATTAATGGAATTGGTACGAGAGTACCAATATCTTTATGATACTTATATCTCTATGATACAGCATACAAAGATCATAAGAATAAATTAATCTTTATGTTTTGTATTTGAGCGGTTAATAAAGCTGTATTCAAGTTAGAGATTACAATTCCGAAGCAAATACACAATCTCGGGATTACATTATATGAAGCCGGGATCCCGGGATTGAGTTCGAGATTGGTTTATCTGTTTTCAAGTGTTTCTTTAAAAGACTTCGGTTTCTCCTGGTCAGCTTTCTTCTTCAGAAAGACAGCGAGATATCGCATTCTTTTTAATGGTCGACTTTGTCATTTTTACCTTCATTTCCTCTAAATATTTCTATTATATTTTAATCTCTTTCATCTATACGTTTCTTGTACCCTTATTATTGTTAGTTTTATTGAGGAAAGGATTGTCGTTACCTGAATTTCAAAACGGCTGAACGAAGACGAATACAGTCGTACGCTGTTAAATCATCAAAATCAAACAATCTTCAAAGGTCTTTTCTAAAGAAGCATAATTTTTTTTTTATTTCTTGCAGCATGCATTCTAAAGCAATATCTGCTTTATTAAGATTCATGTTTCGATGACAAATACCTTCAACAGTCACTTTGACCCGCTCTAAAAGTTAAACCAACTTCTCATAATTTGAAACTCACTGTCATTAGTGTATATAATACAGTAGTTTAGACTGTCATATTGCTTTAACATGATTAAAAGGCTATTTCATCTTTTTTTGCAGTCAAGTTGAAGTTTCAGTTCTTTTCCATGTTCTTCTTTTACATATTTTTGAAGATTTTTGTTTTTTGTTAGATATTTTGGTACTTGGTTGTTATGGGAACAATTCCAGGATCCAGGGATCCCGAACAATTTTCTTTTTATTCATATTAAAAATTTGAAATCTGTTTCACACCAGATTTCTTTTTGTATCACACGACTTTATATATGTTCAAATTTTGCTTTAATGTGCTATGCTTAAATATTGCACGAACCAATACCTTTCCTTACAACTAAAGCTAACGCAAACGGTTAAGACTAAGACTACGACTAATACTAAAACACGTTGCATGAACCCACCATAAGTCTTGAGACTGGACTGAGAACCATAAAGGTCGAACATTAGTCAACGACTTGAGCCTTAAGACTTGATTCTACACTTGAATCTTAAGACTGACTAGTCTTGAATCAAGACTCAAGTCGTTGATTAATGTTCGACTTTTATGATTCTCACATGGAATTAAAATGTGCGTTGTGGCTGATTGTTGATATTTATCGTCTATTCTAAGTTTAATTTAAAGCGATATCCTGAAGAAGCTACAATAAATAGAAGCGAAGTATTGGTTATGAAAAAATAATGGCAGATCGCTTTTATTTCAACCAGATTTAATGAAATATCAGAAAATAATAAACATGTGTTATTCTCGAATAGGAATTAAGTTAGTTTAAGTTATATCATTAGTTTACCTTCTTGTTCTTATTAACTTCTTTTCCACGGGAGAGGTGCCCGTGGTGGGAGTGTGCCCTACATCATACGAAGTATGCCATGAGAAAATTGTTTCTAACAGTAGTTTATCTTCTTCTTCTGATTAACTTCGTTTTCACGGGAGGGGAATATTGTACTCTGCCATCCATTACAAGAAATGTGCCATGAGGAATTTGTTTTTAATAAACGTGTTTAACAAAAAACAACAGATAAATATATAAAATTGAAAGCTAGACATAAAAAGATCTCATCAATCACAAGAATCGTCGCACAGAGACCATCATCACAAGTTTATTTAGTTTCTAAAAAAAAAAAGAAAAATGTCGTAGTAAAATTCATCAATATAAATTATAAATAGTATTCGTGCAAATGCGTTTTTATTTTTGGTTAATTCTAGGTTCGTTTACCAGTTGCTTAAAAGTATCAGCAAATTTGCAGGTACAGCACGTGTGTAGTAAGTAACGTACGTCCACAGTATGTAAGTACGGCAAATGGGGGTGGCACATACATATACCTTATAACCAATGTAAGGGGGACCAGTAACGGTTCGCGTGTGTAGCATGGGTAGGTGTCGGAATAAGAAGTAGGCCGCGGAACACCACTTCGGACCAACCTTACGCCCGACCGCTCGACCGCGAGGCGGCGCTCACATCGCGCCTGAAAAACCTCGAATTTTCACTTCGCACAAACCTGAAAAGCTCGTTCGGTTCTTGTTGCTGCTGTTGTCGTCGGTGTTGGTGTTGATGTTTCGGGTGGGAATGACGATTGTTATCGTTCCGTTTACCACGAAAGATGACTTTGAAGTTTGCGATAAATTTTTGATTTTCGGTGTTGTGACGGTGAGCGAGGTACACCGGTTTTCGGCGCTTCAGCGCCCATCATCAAAACAGGTAATTTCATGTTCGATAGGCAAACATTTTTCGATTGAACATATTTTTTTTGCACTTATGCGGCAATAAGAAAAATGGTCTGTGTCGTTCTTTTGTGTTGTGCCCTGTGATAATTTAAAACAGCTTATAAATATTAATGTATCGACCCACTGATAAAGATTTTAGAATGAACAGAATTTACCAAGAGGTTCGTATACTTAACCGTTTGCTGATTACAAAACTTTAAAGTTAATTTCAATAAAATCCTACTATCCTAACAACAAAGTACAGCTGTTAACGTGTTAAGTAAAAAATACAAAAAAAAACAATGCGTTGTGTGCAAAATCGTATCCTCGAGATTTTTAAGAATGAAAGAATTGCACTCGGTGTGTTTAAGCAGGTTTAAATTTGCTGCAACATCTTTTATCAAACATTAAAGGGTTGTGTCATTTACCCCATCGTAATGTGTTAGATTTTTAAGTTATTTAGACATATTTTCATCGTCTTTACCTCGAGATGGCAAGTTCTGATATCATTAATTTACCTTTTCAAGTTGATAAACTGAACTGATGTTGACGTAGTGATAACACATTAGCGGCTGATTTAGTGGGAACTCTGATGAAATAGCACATTTTTATTTGAGAAATTATTGTAATAAATGGAGGAAATATTTGCCATTTCCCCTTATCCATTATATACAATTTCTTAGGTGTCACTTTTTCTCTATTTCTAAAACCGCTGCTATTCAGATTTAATAAATTTTTTCGATTATTTTTTCTTCTTAAGTTTCATAGAGACATGGTCATAGAGACGTACTGTTTCAAGGTATTTTTTATGTTTTGTATGTTGTTCCCTATTTGGCCCGCATAGTCTTTGTATAACTTTAAGACTTAATTTTTCCTTTAATTTTTGTTATATCCTTATCTTGGCTATGTACTTTGTATATATGGGTTGGGCTGGGTTGGGTAACGTTGGGTTGAGATGATTTGGGGTGGGTTTAGAAAGGTTTATAATAACAGATTGTAGTGATGAAGTAGAGTGTCTAAAAGTGTCAGAAAGCGAAAACAAAATAAAATCAACAAAACACAACAAAATGATAGTTGAGTGGCAGTGGATTGCGTACTGATTCCCCAAATGTATACTTTGAAAGAAAGAGGACAAGAATGCATCACAAGAACGCAATGCATTTTATCTTGGCAAAAAAAAGTTTAAAAACGTTTGAAGAAGGATTGAAAAGAATTGAAGCAGTATTGAATGTAGTCAAAGGTTGTAATAAGATTAGGAGGATAAAGAAAATATGCAGTTACTCTTCACGTTAAAAATACGTTTAAATCGGCCTCTTGATTAATTATATTAATTAAATAATATCTTAGTAAAAGCTTCATAAGTTATCACGATGCTAAATATGCTATTCATGGAGATGTCTTACAGGGATCTATCTATATTTGGATCCATCTTATAGAATGCACCCTTCAATGACATCCTAGAGAACAAAGAAGACGACAACGTCAAAAAGATTGCATCAGTCGATGATTTTTGGTTCCTAAAGAGAACATGGACATGCTGATTGAAACAACGGAAAAAGCTATCAATAAAAATTTAATTAAATATTAAAAGAACTTAGGGTCTTAATTCAGTGAAACTGTCTAAAAAACAAAAAAAAACGGAAATTGTTTCAAATTTCAATGTCAAAGCCAAACTCGTACACCATAACAAGATTTCCAAAAATTATTATGTTATATGCATTAAAACATGCTCTTGCTGTATATTACCAAATCTAATCTATTTGGCATGCACAAGAGTTTGGTTCAATTTTTTGTCATTTTTGTTGAAGAATTCCCTTCAAAGCGTTGTTTGAAGCGTTGTTTCGCGTTATGGTGTCGTTCCGAATTTTCCTATCGACGCAACACCACAAATTCTCAATGGTATTTATATCTGGGCTATGGGCAGGTGTATCCATGACATGCGGTCAATTTATTTATCCCAAAAGTAATGGATAAATTCAATAAAACCATTAACAACAATTTATCGAAAAATCGCTGAAAAGAACTTTAAGTTTAAATTTTTTGCAAGTTCTTGGTACAGGTTTCAATTTTTTTATGACGTCATTGATATTTTTTTCAAATGGTAACCCCTCTTTTTCACGAAACATGAAATCGTCATTATTAATTTCAAATCAATATTAATATTAGCTACATAGGAAAATTTCCGGGAAACATTACCTACATTGTAAGCATTATGCTTTGGATCATTATATTTATAGAAACAAAAATCTTTGCTACGTCAAGATTTTCATTGCAAAGTGGCAAACTTTCTTTTAAAATGTTGAGATGCATCGTCTGATTCCTAATTCAAGTTAAAAAATCACAAAATTACGTACACGCTACGTCATCACAGTTTGTACTACGATATTTTAAATTTTAGCCTTTGTGGGCAAAACAAAAGACCATAATGCTTTAAAGTTCTCTATATTGGAATTTATTGTTTGATTATTCTATAAAAAGAGAGATCGAGACATATGAAGCCACTTTTTCCAACTCTTATAGTTTCTGAGATAGCCTAGTAGAACTTCGAATTGAACCATTATGATGATAGAAGGGACTGAATGTTGAGTTAGTAACCAACCCAACCCAATCTAATTAAGAGAATCTTCTTAAGCTTCATAGAGACATGTGTCATAGAGAAGTACTGTTTCAAGGTATTCTTTATGTTTTGTATGTTGTTCCCTATTTGGCCCGCTTAGTTTTTGTATAACTTTAAGACTTACTTCTTCCTTTAATTTTTGTTATGTCCTTATCTTGGCCATGTATTTTGTATATATGGGTTGGGCTGGGTTGGTTTAGGTTGGGTTGAGATGATTTGGGGTGGGTTTAGAAAGGTTTATAATAACAGATTGTAGTGGTGAAGTAGAGTGTCTGAAAGTGTCAGAAAGCGAAAACAAAATAAAATCCCAAAAGATGTGTAAGGTGACAACAAAATGATAGTTTAGTGGCAGTGGATCGCGTACTGATTTCCCAAATGTATGCCCTGAAAGGAAGAGGACAAGAATGCATCACAAGAACGCAATGCATTTTCTCTTGACAAAAAAAGGTTTAAAAACGTTTGAAGAAGGATTGAAAAGAATTGAAGCAGTATTGAATGTAGCCAAAGGTTGTAATAAGATTAGGAGGATAAAGAAAAAATTCAGTTACTCTTCACGTTAAAAATACGTTTGAATCGGCCTCTTGGTTAATTATATTAATTAAATAATATCTTAGTAAAAGCTTCATAAGTTATCACGATACTAAATATGCTATTCATGGAGCTGTCTTACAGGGATCTATATTTGGATCCATCTTATAGAACGCACCCTTCAATGACATCCTAGAGAACAAAGAAGACGACAACATCAAAAAGATTGCATAAGTCGATGATTTTTGGTTGCTAAAGAGAGCATGGACATGCTGATTGAAACAACGGAAAAAGCTATCAATAAAAATTTAATATTAAAAGAACTTAAGGTCTTAATTCAGTGAAACTGTCTAAAAAACAAAAACAAAAGGAAATTGTTTCAAATTTCAATGTCAAAGCCAAACTCGTACACCATAACAAGATATCCAAAAATTATGATTTTATATGCATTCAAGCATGTATATTACCAAACCTAAACTATTTGGCATATACAACAGCTTGGTTCAATTTTGTGTCATTCTTGTTGAAGAATTCTCTTCAAAGCGTTTTTTGGCGTTATGGTGTCGTTTCGAATTTTCCTATCAGCACAACACCACAAATTCTCAATGGTATTTATATCTGGGCTATGGGCAGGTGTATCCATGACATGCGGTCAATTTATTTATCCCAAAAGTAATGGATAAATTCAATAAAACCATTAACAACAATTTATCGCAAAATCGCTGAAAAGAACTTTAAGTTTAAATTTTTTGCAAGTTCTTGGTACAGGTTTCAATTTTTTTTTGACGTCATTGATATTTTTTTCAAATGGTAACCCCTCTTTTTCAGGAAACATGAAATCGTCATTAATAATTTCAAATCAATATTAATATTAGCTACATAGGAAAATTTCCGGGAAACATTACCTACATTGTAAGCATTATGCTTGGGATCATAATCTTTATAGAAACAAAAATCTTTGCTACGTTAAGATTTTCATTGCAAAGTGGCAAACTTTCTTTTAAAATGTTGAGATACATCGTCTGATTCCTAATTCAAGTTAAAAAATCACAAAATTACGTATACGCTACGTCATCATAGTTTATACTACGATATTTTCAATTTTAGCCTTTGTGGGCAAAACAAAAGACCATAATGCTTTAAAGTTTCAAATTGTTGCTTTAAAATTTGAAATTGTTTCAAATTTCAATGTAAAAGCCAAACTCGTACACCATAACAAGATTTCCAAAAATTATTATGTTATATGCATTAAAGCATGCTCTTGCTGTATACTACCAAATCTAATCTATTTGGCATACACAAGAGTTTGGTAAAATTTTTTGTCATTTTTGTTGAAGAATTCTCTTCAAAGCGTTGTTTGAAGCGTTGTTTCGCGTTATGGTGTCGTTTCGAATTTTCCTATCGACATAACACCACAAATTCTCAATGGTATTTATATTTGGGCTATGGGCAGGTGTATCCATGACATGCGGTCAATTTATTTATCCCAAAAGTCATGGATAAATTCAATAAAACCATTAACAACTATTTATGGAAAAATCGCTGAAAAGAACTTTAAGTTTAAATTTTTTGCAAGTTCTTGTTACTGGTTCCAATTTGTAACCCCTCTTTTTCACGAAACATGAAATCGTCATTATTAATTTACATCGTCTGATTCCTAATTCAAGTTAAAAAATCACAAAATTACGTATACGCTACGTCATCATAGTTTATACTACGATATTTTCAATTTTAGCCTTTGTGGGCAAAACAAAAGACCATAATGCTTTAAAGTTCTCTATATTGGAATTTATTGTTTGATTATTCTATAAAAAGAGAGATCGAGACATATGAAGCCACTTTTTCCAACTCTTATAGTTTCTGAGATAGCCTAGTAGAACTTCGAATTGAACCATTATGATGATAGAAGGGACTGAATGTTGAGTTAGTAACCAACCCAACCCAATCTAATTAAGAGAATCTTCTTAAGCTTCATAGAGACATGTGTCATAGAGATGTACTGTTTCAAGGTATTCTTTATGTTTTGTTTGTTGTTCCCTATTTGGCCCGCTTAGTTTTTGTATAACTTTAAGACTTACTTCTTCCTTTAATTTTTGTTATGTCCTTATCTTGGCCATGTACTTTGTATATATGGGTTGGGCTGGGTTGGGTTAGGTTGGGTTGAGATGATTTGGGGTGGGTTTAGAAAGGTTTATAATAACGGATTGTAGTGGTGAAGAAGAGTGTCTAAAAGTGTCAGAAAGCGAAAACAAAATCCCAAAAGATGTGTGAGGTGACAACAAAATGATAGTTGAGTGGCAGTGGATCGCGTACTGATTCCCCAAATGTATACCCTGAAATGAAGAGAACAAGAATGCATCACAAGAACGCAATGCATTTTCTCTTCTCGAGATGTCTTACCGGGATCTATATTTGGATCCATATTATAGAACGCACCCTTCAATGACATCCTAGAGAACAAAGAAGACGACAACGTCAAAAAGATTGCATAAGTCGATGATTTTTGGTTGCTAAAGAGAACATGGACATGCTGATTGAAACAACGGAAAAAGCTATCAATAAAAATTTAATTAAATATTAAAAGAACTTAAGGTCTTAATTCAGTGAAACTGTCTAAAAAACAAAAACAAAAGGAAATTGTTTCAAATTTCAATGTAAAAGCCAAACTCGTACACCATAACAAGATTTCCAAAAATTATTATGTTATATGCATTAAAGCATGCTCTTGCTTTATACTACCAAATCTAATCTATTTGGCATACACAAGAGTTTGGTAAAATTTTTTGTCATTTTTGTTGAAGAATTCTCTTCAAAGCGTTGTTTGAAGCGTTGTTTCGCGTTATGGTGTCGTTTCGAATTTTCCTATCGACACAACACCACAAATTCTCAATGGTATTTATATTTGGGCTATGGGCAGGTGTATCCATGACATGCGGTCAATTTATTTATCCCAAAAGTCATGGATAAATTCAATAAAACCATTAACAACTATTTATGGAAAAATCGCTGAAAAGAACTTTAAGTTTAAATTTTTTGCAAGTTCTTGGTACTGGTTCCAATTTGTAACCCCTCTTTTTCACGAAACATGAAATCGTCATTATTAATTCCAAATCAATATTAATATTAGCTACATAGAAAAATTTCCGGGAAACATTACCTACATTGTAAGCATTGTGTTTGGGATCATTATCTTTATAGAAACAAAAATCTTTGCTACGTCAAGATTTTCATTGCAAAGTGGCAAACTTTCTTTTAAAATGTTGAGATACATCGTCTGATTCCTAATTCCAGTTAAAAAATCACAAAATTACGTACACGCTACGTCATCACAGTTTATACTACGATATTTTCAATTTTAGCCTTTGTGGGCAAAACAAAAGACCATAATGCTTTAAAGTTCTCTACATTGGAATTTATTGTTTGATTATTCTATAAAAAGAGAGATTGAGACATATAAGCCACTTTTTCCAACTCTTATAGTTCCTGAGATAGCCTAGTAGAACTTCGAATTGAACCACACTGTACACTGTGCAGGGTAGGTTAAATTGAACACTTTTAAAGAGAAACTCCTCTTTCTATAAAAGTTAGAGGAAAAACAATATCAGTGCCTGAGGCTTGATTTCAGAGATACTCAGAGAAAATATTTCCAAAGCAACTTTTTATGTAGAGTTCGAAGGAATAATTCAAAAAATATTTTTTTAATGGGACATATATTTTTTTGCAAATTCTAGGAGTTCATAAAATTTCCTTTCTAAAAAATTAATATAAAATTTATGTTCAAGTATTCTCTGAAATATACAACTTTAAAAACTTATATGTGCAGATATTGAAAAGTTATGTTTTAGAAACAAAAAAAATGAGATTATATTTATAACTATATTATTAGCTTAGTTGGTTAACAGAAGAATCTTGAGACTTGGAGGATAGCAAAGGCTGGAACTTGGCTTGGGCAAATCTTATTAAGAGAATCTTGAGACTATGATGATAGAAGAGAGTGGAAGTTAGATTAAGCTAATCTAAGTAAGAAAATTTTGAGAATAGTAGTATAGAAAAGATTGGAAGCTGGGTTGGGCTAATCTAACTAAGAGAATCTTGGGACTAGGATGATAGAATAGATTGAAAGTTTGGTTGGTAACCAACTCAACCCAATCTAACTAAGGTAATCTTAAGATTAGGATGATAGAAGGGACTGAAAGTTGAGTTGGTAACCAACCCAACCTAATCTAATTAAAAGAATCTTGAGAGTAGGATGATAGAAGGGACCAAATGTTGGATTAGTAACAAGACCAACCCAATCTAACTAAGGGTACGTTTACGTTGGAGCTGTGATAGACGATAAGAACAGCGCTAAATTTGTTTCTGTGGATTTGGATACAGTAACGCGTTCTTTAATTGGTCGGTCCAAAATTCGCTTCAATATTATTAGCTTTCTATGTTAGTATAGTTGCTCTTATCGTTTATCGCAGTTTCAACATTAACCTATCCTAAGAGAATCTTCAATCCAGAAAGGTAGAAGAGATAGGATGATAGAGGAGGCTGGACATTGGGTTAGGCTAATTTAACTAAGAGAACCTTGTGACTATGATGATAGAAGTTGGATGGTGGGTTGGGTTGTGTTAATTTAACTGTCGTCGGGCTAATCTAACTAAAAGAGTCTTGAGACTAGGAGAATAGAAGAGGCTGGAAGATGGATTGGGTTAAGGACCCCAACCCGGTAGTGGACTACTAAAAAGCCACATAAACAGGTAATCAACAGATGAGAGGATTCAAAGATAGCCTCACGCTGGAAAAAAATTTCAGGTCATAATTTTATAGACCTTTCGCAAAACAAAGCCCAAGAGCCATTGGCAAAAATTCATGTAACGTTCAAAATCTCCTGATCTGAGGTAATGATCTTTACAAGCGCTGTATGGCCTAAATCTAATTTTTTTCAAAATCTGCCATGTTCTGCATTCCGTGTTCCGTATTCCACTTAAAAAAATTATTTTTATGTTAATAATCATTAAAATGTTACTTTGATGAAATAGCTAACTTATTCCATCAAATTTGACATAGAAAGTTGCGTTGGAAATGTTTTCACTAAAAGGAAGATTTACTGTATATTTGAAATCGTAACAGATATCAATAGCGGTTTTGTGAACGAAGAAAGAGGAGTTCGACTTTAAAAGTGGCCAATTTTGCTCACCCTGTTCATGAAAAGGTTTATAAAATATTTCATCTAGTACCACACAATTTCGAACCTGTTTTTTTGTATTGTTTTAATGTCCTATACTATTCAACTGACAATTAGTCTACGAGAAGAGGAGTGAAATCATGGTCATAGTTTGTGTAAATAGATAGTACTTATAAGTTATTAAGTATAGGATTTATAGTATTTATAACAACTATAGAGGATTCAAATGGTCGAAGTGAAATAGTAGAAGTTATAACAACACGCAAGGACAAAAAAACATTTTCTTGGTGGTTCAAAACCTTTAAAGAAGAGAATTATGACTGAGAATCAAATAAAATGTTTCATGGGTGGAAGGGACCTACAACAAAGAAATGTGGTAAACAACATTTGTCCTCAAACCTTACCTATCAAACTAGGTATATCAAAACAAAATGACATCATTTACTTTACTAAAATGACATTACCTTGTTCTCTCCCTGAAATTCCTTGTTCTCTCTCTGAAATTAAAAAGTCTAATGTGTACCGAAAAGTACTGCATATATACACGCATATTTTATATATATTAATATATATATATACATATATATATTTTTTTTTTATATGCGTACACGTTAACGTGTTACCTAGATACTTCCATTCCTAATACCTTCAATAAGATGCAATACACCAGGTTTAAATTCAGAAAATGAATCTTACACCATGACCGACCCAGCACTGTGCTTTTTTGTTGGTTTCATATTTTTTGCGAGGAAGACTTCATTTGTTTTTCTCCAAACATAAGGTCTACCGTCTGAGCTATAAAATTCTTCCAAAACCAACAATCTTTTGAGCGATATTCCCTGGAACTTCGATACACACTTCGATTTTTGATTTGTTTTGTTTATGTCTTGTTTTCTACCATTAACATTATCTTTTTACAGTATGTTTCTTATTGTTTGTGGGCTGCACTTTTGCCTGAAATCATTTTCAACAATTGTTACGAGTTTCGATGTAAAATTAAGAAATTGATTTCTTACAATGTTGTTAGTAGAGCTTGAGGAAGACGTATAGCTGCTGCACTGTTTTAATCAAAGTAATTAATGACATTTTTTCTGCTATAGATAGGGCAAATTCACAATATCGTGCTACTTGATTTCAATAAAGCGATTGACTTTGAAGTTACTGTAGGATTTAAGGTACTGCTTATGATAACATTTTGATATGTGAAAGTATAAAAAACTTGAGTGTTGTCATGCATAACTTAGTATAATTTAGGTACAAAGAACAGATTTCGTTACTGGACACGGTAGCTTTATGCAACACTTATGGATACATAAACGTGGTCAAAGTGAACTCTGTCGAGATTACAACAATGTATACTGTAGAATGTATAATGTAGAATACACATTATTCAATAAATCTCAAATAGAGCTGCAGACATCAAATGTTAACAGCGAATCTACGGGAAAGGTTGACTTCGAGGAACGTGAAGAAGATTCAGTGTTTTGTGGAAAATGTGATTAGTGTGAAAGAGGTAGTGTAGTGTATGTGACGTGATGATTAGTGTGAAGTGTAAAAAAGGTCAGGAGAAATATTTCCGCCACTTATGCAATGAATAGACTCGGAAGGGGTATTTCCGCTCGAGTGAGGGTGAAGAAAGAGGGAAGCTTTGGTGCGTATCCTTGATCAACAAGATATGAAAAAGTCCCACTCTCCTGGACGGGCGAGAATCATTATTTTACAAGCGTTATATTCGGCCAGGGTTCAGTACATCAAGCATTTTCTCCTCTTCAGGTTGAGTTGAGTTAGGTTGGGTAGTATTGCTACATCTACTGCATAAGCAAGTGTTTGAATACTTTTGCTTCCTCCGTAATCCATATTGGTGATTTTTCTGAGTGTTGCTATAGTATTAGCTCGAACAATATAGAAGATATCGTATTTTATGTGCTTTTGCTTTAAATCCATGTATGGTCTATTAATGACTCCCACTATTATGAGATTACAGGCCCTTTGTGAGAAGTTTTTAATTGTAGCCTTGTGAATGGAATATTTCTTCCTTATCTCAAATGTAATAAAGTTTTTGCAGTCCATAAGAAGGGATTGCTCACTGATATTAGCAACTATAGGTCTATATCTATAAATAATGTCTTATTTGAATAAATATAATCTAATTGATAGTAACCAGCATGGTTTTAGACGAGGTAGAATGGAGACTGCTTCAATTGATTTTTTTAAATTTATTTGCGGTAATTTAGACAGTGGCAAGTATGTCATGAGACTATTATTTGATCTATCAGGTGCCTTTGATACCCTCGAATCCGTCGTTGTGACGACATTGGAGACCATCGGTATCTGTGATCCGATGCCATTTTTTTATCTCATGGGACGTAGAATGTGGATGATGTTTCAAATACCGCTTCAAACTGGAAACCCATTTAGTTGGTATCTATACATATTAGGCTTCTTTTCATTAATAATTTACCTTTTTTGTTGTCTATGATATATATTCTTCACCTTTGGATTGCTCGAGGCTACAGCATGACATGGATACGATACTACTTTTTTGCAGCTTAAATTTCTTAACAGTGAACTCAGTAAAATGTAGTGTAATTTTTCTTACAAGGAAGGCAAATATAATCACATACGAGTACTGCCTGGATACCGTAACGTTTAATGTGAAATCAACATTTGACGGTCACGTTGATGTAGTTGTTGCTAAGACAAGGCGCATTCCTAAATTATTTATGCTTTAAAAGCAACTTTGCTTTTGTACTGTTTACATATCAGCCTGATTACTTTAACTTTTTATCCCCCGTTAGCGTCGTTCATGTGGAGATGCTTTAACATTTCACAGAATCATTAACGACCATATTCTCTCTTGTAACATTCCTGAAGTTGTTAATTCTCATCTTCAACTCCATTATTTATTTTATATGCATACTCCACGTTTAAATGCCTTTCAGTATTCACCCACATTGAGAATGTCATATTTTAATTTCTTTTAGTTTCTTTTGCAACTCACTCTGTGTGTTTAAGCGTTAAGATAATTACGGCATAGAAAGGTGATCATGTTGATTACTTTCAAAAAAATTCTGTATTTTGCACTTGTGAAAATACAGAATTTAATTTAATTTAAGAACTCTTAAGTGGAGATGAGCGATCCCGTGATTTTTAAGGAATGTGATCGCCGTTTACCTTACACATACAGAGGTGTTCCCTGACGTTTAACAAAAACACAGTTACCAGTAGCTGACTTAGAATCGGTGGCAAAAGGGTGATTGAACATATTTTCTAGAGTTAGTTTTCCTTCTGAGATACAAACAGGGGATTTCACTTCTTAACAGGGGAGTGTTTGTTGGTAACATAATTACAAAATTTTTGAAATAAAGTGGTGTTAGAATATTTCACTGGACTGCATACCATCCTCACTCAAATGCTGTAGCAAGATTTCATGGAATCTATTTAAAAGAATACCTAGAATTCTGAGTTACGAAAGTAGAAAATAGTGAGTTGAGTATATTGATCAAGCATTACATGCCATAAGAAGTGCAGCATATGGTTTCAGTCCTGCGAAGCTATTTTATAGAAGGCAAATTAGATCTCTATAAAGTGTATAAAAAGAAAGCTATGGAATGGCAGAGGTGGTACTGAACCTGAGTAGATAGTTATGTTTTGAAATTACTAAAATGATTGAAAAACATGTAAGAAATTCTAGAAACTAGTATGCAAGAAGCACAGAAAACATAACAGAACTGTTATGATAATAGAACAATAGAAGATGTTTACATAAGGGGTTAAAGTGATGATATGTTAACCCAACCCTACCCAACCCAACGTTAAGATATCAATCATGAATATATCTATGTTTGCTCAAAAGATATCAAAGAGAAAGGTAGGTTTTGATTATAACAAATAGAACCTGTATTAAGAAGCAAATTTGATAATTGAAGTTATGGAATATAAAGGATTCAAATCGATTTTGTTATTTTCAAGATCATCTAAATACATACCAATATTTAAAAAATTCTAGATCATATAATGAAGTCTGCTAGCTTTAAGTGAAATCCTTCTTAATTCAGCTTTATTTTAAGATATCAATCATGAAAATGTCTTTATACGCTCAAAAGATATAAAAGACCAAAAAGTAAAGTTGTACTAAAAAGCAAATTTGAGAAATTCTAGAAATTTGATTAATGCGCACAATATCGGCTTTAAATTGATATGAATTGGGGATTCTTTTGAGATATTAATCACCAAATAATCTTTATTTATTCAAAAGTTATGGAATATAACCAATTCAAGTAGATTTTTTCAATTTCAAGTTCATAGAAACACCCATATTCCAAAAATTCTAAACGTTGTAATGAAATCTACTAGTTTAGAGTGAAACTCTTCTAAATTAAACTTTATTTTAAGATAGCAGTTATGAAAACATCTTTATTCGCTCAAAAGATATCAAAGATAAAAGTAAGTTTTGATTGTAACAAGTAGAACCTGTACCAAGAAGCATATTTGAGAAATTCTAGAAATTTGATTAATGCGCGCAATATCGGCTTTAAATTGATTTGACTTAGGGATTGTTTTGAGATATTAATCACCAAAATATCTTTATTTGTTCAGAAATTATGGAATATAAGGAATCCAAGTCGATTTTGCCAATTCGAAGTCATTCAAACACCCATATTACAAAAATTTTAGTCATTGTAATGAAGTCTATTAGTTTAAAGTGAAATTCTTATTAATCGAGCTTTATTTTAAGGTATTAATCATAATCAATCATTATTATTGATTATGACAAATAGAAGTTGTACTAAGAAGCAGAATTGAGAAATTTGATTAATTCCATTTTCATTTGGGGCAGAACTGCCGGGTGGATTAGGGTATTTGTCGGATTTTTATCGGATTCAAAAGATTTTACCCTTCATTTTGAATGCAAATAACAAAAAAAAACTACTCCATAGATAAAATCGAGACTAGCTTCGTCAGAGTTTTAAGTTTTATGTGATATGATGTGGTACTTGTAGTAAACTATGAAGTGTAATAACTCAAAAGTGTTTTCATTGGTCGTGCGTTGGTAATTTTTTTTATGGTTATCCTTGATCAACAGAATCGAAGTAATGGCGTCATATTCGGGTGGCTGAGTGCATCAATCGAAGAAGGAGATTTGGGTTATGTTGGGTTGAATTTGATTGGGTTGGGTTGGGTTAGGTTTATGCTTTCTGCATAGGCGAGTGTTTGAATGCATTTTCGATCTCTTTCATCGTAACCCATGTTGGTGGTCTTTCTGAACGATGCTTCATGAATCATGCTCATATTAATGACTTCCACTAATTTCTAGGCAATTCCCCATCATATCTGTAGATCTCTTATTACTTTATTACTATTTAATTTACATTCGAAGGCTTTCTTAAAATCGAGATATAAATTAAAATTTATATTGTACTCCAACAATACCACTCTTTGCACATTAAGATTAGTTGAATTGATAAAACATAAACATGTCTAAGCTAAAATAACGACTTCTTTTTATGCAAGCTATTTGTTTTACTCGAGTTAAACACGGAAGGTAATTACAAAAAGGCCGCATTTACCCATTAATTAATCCTTTAAAACTAATTTGCTAAACCTGTATTTACCAATATGAAATCGATTTTTTAAGTTTATTTTAAGTCCATGATTCGCCTTGAAAAAGACGAATAAATGGGGGTGAAACGGTCGACGGACGTTCTCTCTGAATGAACCGGAATACAGCTCGCATATATTAAGCTAGAAAATCGATTCTCTACTTTGCTAATAGCGAGTAATTGAGTATTAGCATTGCGAAAGACCTCACATTTTACTCTGGTACCTATTGTTCCATAGTCATTAATCAACGTGGTATTAACTGCTAAACGAAATTTATTCGGAATTACGTTCTTTTTTTACGTTTAAAAGTTTGTTGAAAACGAAGAAAAACATCCGGCGTTAATACCGAAAAGACATCCTTAATTAAAGTAACCAAACTGAAATACTGGTGACACACAGTGCAGTATTTTTGTACCGTGACGAAAATCTGTACAAGCACGCAGGTTTTAAATGGGTCAATAACCCAATCTTGCTTAAAAGCATCTCGAAAATACGTCTATGCATTTTTAGGTTTCCCCAAGCTTTTATTGCTTCCTTTTTATAGTAAAATAATTTAACACTACATAAATATCTCGAAGTAATTACGGCTATTAATACTAACTGTATCTTAATAATATATCTTTACAATTTAATTGGAGGTTTAATCGCAAAATCCTTAACCATGTAAGATATTAATATTAATACTAAACGTATGCGCAATGAGAAAATCTTCGAATTATAATATTAGTGTAACGCACGCACGAATATCAATAAATTGAAATAAAACGGTGGAAATTTTTTACCGTATGCTTTAATTTTTCATGGAAATTTGAAGAAACTATCCTTGGCACATTAAATAATGAATAAATTTGCTTTAAATAGATTCTTATTTCATTGCGATAACTCAATCAGTTCTTGCGATTGCTTCACATTTAGTTAATGCATATATGTATGTTTGTGCAGAGTTCTCATTTAAAAATTATAATTCGGAGATTTCAAGATTTGAAGGAACGATCTTTTTTGATAAATTAAATAATAAATAAATTTGCTTTAAATTGCATCTTATTTCATTACGATATCTCAATTAATACTTAAGATATGATTTCTTGAAAACTGCTTGCTTTTTACCTAACATATGTAGTTACGTTTTTGCAGTTTTAATTTAAAAATCATAACACGGAAATTAAAAGATTTGAAGAAACGATCTTTGTAACATTAAATACTAAATAAATTTCCTTCTAATTATTTCTTATCTCATTGCGCTACCTTTACTAATTCTTGAGATAAGATATTTTGATTATTACTCGATTTTTATCTAACACATATAATTACGTTTTTACACAGTTTTAATCAAAACATCATAACTCGAAGATATCAAAATTTTAAGAAACTATCCTTGGTGCATTAAATACTAAATACATTTTCTTTAAATTGCTTCTTATTTTATTGCCGTATCTCAATTCGTTCTTGAGATACGATTGTTTAATCATTGCTCGATTTTTATCTACCCATATAATTACGTATTTGTAGAGTTTTAATTAAAAAATGATAACTCGAAGATGTCATAATTTGACGAAACAATCTTTGGTGCATTAAATACTAAATAAATTTACTTCAAACTGCTACTTATTTTATTGGCGTATCTCAATTAGTTCTTGAGATACGATTATTTGATCATTGCTTAGTTTTTACCTAACACATATAATTACGTATTTGCAGAGTTTTAATTAAAAAATCATAACTCGAAGATGTCATAATTTGAAGAAACAATCTTTGGTGCATTAAATACTAAATAAATTTACTTCAAATTGTTACTTATTTTATTGCCGTATCTTAATTAGTTCTTGAGATACGATTATTTAATTATTGCTCGATTTTTATCTACCACATATAATTACGTTTTTGCAGAGTTATAATCAAAAAATCATAACTCGAAGATGTCAAAGTCTGAAGAAACAATTTTTGGTGCAGTAAATACTAAATACATTTGCTTCAAACTGCTACTTGTTTCATTGCTGTATCTCAATTTGTTCTTAAGATACGATTATTTGACCGTTCCTCGATTTTTATCTAACACATAGGATTATGTAATTGCAGAGTTTTAATAAAAAAAATCATAACTCGAAGATGTCAAAACTTGGAGAAATAATCTTTAGTGCATTAAATACTAAATAAATTTGCTTCAAATTACTGCTTATTTCATTGCGATATCTCAATTCGTTCTTGAGATACATTCGAAGCAATTTAATCATTGCGCGATTTTCATTTACCCATACAATTATGATTTTGCAGAGTTTTAATCAAAAAATCATAACTCGAAGATGACAACATTGGAAGAAACAATTGGTGCATTAATTATTAAATAAATTTGCTTCAAATTGCTGCTTATTTTATTGCCGTATCTCAATTCGTTCTTAAGATACGATTATATAATCATTGCTTGATTTTTATCTACCTATATAATTACGTTCTTGAAGAGTTTTAATCAAAAAATTATAACTCGAAGATGTCAAAATTTGAAGAAACAATCTTTGCTACATTAAATATTTAGTAAATTTGCTTCAAATTGCTACTTATTTCATTGCCGTATCTCGATTAATTCTTGAGATACGATTATTTGAGTACTGCTCGATTTTTATCTAACACATATAATTACGTTTTTGCAGAGTTTTAATCAAAAAATCATAACTCGAAGATGTCAAAATTTGAAGAAACAATCTTTTGGGCATTAAATACTAAATAAATAAGCTTCAACTTGCTACTTATTTCATTGTCGTATCTCAATTAGTTCTTGAGATATGATTATTTGACCATTGCTCGTTTTTCATCTAACACATATAATTACGTTTTTGTAGAATTTTAATCAAAAAATCATAACTCAAAGATATCAAAATTTGAAGAAACAATCTTTGGTATATTAAATACTGAACAAATTTGCTTCAAATTGCTACTTATTTCTTTGCTGTATCTCAATTCGTTCTTGAGATACGTTCGAAGCAATTTAATCATTGCTCGATTTTTATCTACCCATATAATTACGTTTTTGCAGACATTTGATCAAAAAATCATAACTCGGAGGTGTCAAAATTTGAAGAAAGAATCTTTGGTGCATTAAATGCTTAATAAATTTACTGAAAATTGCTTTTCATTTCATTGCCATATCTTAATTAGTTCTTGAGATACAATTATTTGATCATTGCTCGACTTTTATCAAACATATATAATTACGTTTTTGCAGAGTTTTAATCAAAAAATTATAACTCGAAGATGTCAAAATTTGAAGAAACAATCTTTGGTGCATTAAATACTTAATAAATTTGCTTCAAATTGCTACTTATTTCATTGCCGTATCTCGATTAGTTATTGAGACACGAATATTTGAGCACTGCTCGATTTTTATCTAACACATATAATTACGTTTTTGCAGAGTTTTAATCAAAAAATTATAACTCGAAGATGTCAAAATTTGAAGAAACAATCTTTGTTGCATTAAATACTTAATAAATTTACTGAAAGTTGCTTTTCATTTCATTGCCATATCTCGATCAGTTCTTGAGATATAATTCTTTGAAATTGCTTGATTTTTGCTTAACACATTTAATTACGTTTTTATAGAGTTTTAATTTAAAAATCATAACTCGGAGATTAAAAGATTTGAAGGAACACGTTAAATATTAAATAAATTTGCTGCAAACTGTTTCTTGCCTTATTGCAACGTCTTAATTAGTTTTTAAGATACGATTTTTTGATTTTTACTTGATTTTTTCCTAACACATATAGAATCGTTATTACATTAAATAACAAATAAATTTGCTTTCATTCAGTTTTTGAGATACGATTTTTGAAAATTATTTGATTTTTATGTAACATATACAATAATTTTAACACTACATAAATATCTTGAAATAATAACATTATTAATATTAACTATATCTTGTTAATAAATCTTTACAATTTAATTGGAGGTTTAATCAGAAAATTCTTAACCGTGTAAAATATTAATATTAATGAAAAAATATGTATACGCACAAAGGAAGAAAATGAGAAAATCTTCGAATTATAATATTAGTTTAACGCATGCATGAATAACATCAATAAATTGAAATAAAACGGTGAAAGCTTTTTAGTATATGCTTTATGGTTTTTCATGTCACATCGATCAAGTTGTTAGCGAGTTAAGTGTTGTTTCGTTTGGAAAATCGTGTGAAAATATCATTCAGAGCAAATTGTATTTGAAAGTTTTGCGGTGAATAACTTTGTACGGCAAGTTTTTCTCGATTAGGTTGTTACTCACGTTCACATTGCGAATTGACAGGATTCATGTTTCAATCTTTAATTTTTTTTTACAAAAATTCTTCGTTGCAATTACTTATTTATGTTATTTAAAAAAAATTGTGTTTCTCAACTTTAATTTTAGTCAAACAAAGAATGTGCGTTTAAAATGTCTAAATATACTTAACAAATAGTTATACAAATAGTTCTTTACGAAATAAGAAGAATGTATTAGTTTAACAATAAGATAAAATAAATAAGAATAATGCAACTGCCTGATTTGTGATCTATTACAAATTTTGTTTCTATATTGAGGAAGAATTTTTGGTTTAATTTTTGTTTATTAGTTGTATTTGGTTTTTGTTATTAATTTATTAAAATGGTACATTTAACTGAATGGGAAAGAAAAGAAATTCTGTATATAATCAGACTTGGGGATTGAACACGAATTCAAAAAGATTAGTTAGTTTGATTATGTAACGACGACGGAGATTTCGTCAAAAATTAATTTGTTAGTAAATTAACTAAGGATTCTAAAAACATCAACCGATTTTCTTAATGATTCAATTTTCAACGACACATTTGAAAAAAAATATTGAGATCTTTTTGTGGTTATAAAACTACGATTTTTTAAAAATTTAAAAATTGATTAAAGAATTGAAAAAAGATTGATTTTTACTAAATATATTATGTTTTTGCAGAGATATAATCAAAAAATCGAAAATCGTATTAATTAAATTTGCTTTAAATTACTTCTTATTTCATCTTATCTCATTTCTTGAAATACGATTTTTGAAAATTGCTTCTAATTTAAAAATCATAACTCAGAGATTTGTAGATTTAAAGGAAAGATCTTTAACATATTAAATACTAAAAACATACGCATACGTAAGTATAAAATTGTATATGTTTTATACGTTTGTGTAGAGGTCTAATTCAAAAATCATGACATACATACATTCAAAAATCAAAACAGTAGATTTGAGGACACTATCTTAGGCACATTAAAATATAGAAATGATAAGATTTGATTGTAAGAATTGTTAGAAATATACAGAAAATGATTCATGTAGTAACTTAACAAGAAAAATATTAATAAATATATAAAAAGTAAAAATAATATTTCAAAAAATCTTTCCTTTTTTATTTCTGGGAGTTAGAATGTGTATTATATCTCAAATTAAAACTTAAGCATGCTAGTTTATGATAAAATATAGAACATAGTACATAGAACATAGAACATAAATAACCATGATCTTTATTTTAACACAAGAAGTTCCTTTCAAATTGAAAATTTGCTAAATATTTTTTGTTTTAAGAATGTTCGATTACGATGTGTCAGGCATTATTATCATATCAGATATATTATTTACAGGAATTTAATTCATTTAGGTACTTGAACATCTTTTAATAATTTAAAAAATTAAAACACAACGGCTTCTCAACTGTGTCATAAGCACAAGTAATTTTTTTATCCAAACAGTAATTAGAATAGCAATTGGAAAAGTAATTAATAATTCGTTTTTAACATATGTACTTTACAATTATAATCAATTTATATTTTGAAAAGTACTTTGTAATTGTAATTAACTCCTATTTTGAGAAAATACGTTGTAATTGTAATTGTTTTTAAATGACAAATTGCATCTTATTTCATTAGACTATCTCAGTCAATTTTTGAGATATTACCCTTTCAAAATTGTTTAATTTTTTCTTAACACATATGTTTTTGCAGTGTTCTAATTTAAAAATTATATATATTAAATGTATTAACACATTAAATATTAAATAAATTTGCTTAAAATTGCTCAAATTTGCTAAAAATGCTTGATTTTATTTAACACATATAGTTACGTTTTTGCAGAGTTCTAATTTAAAAATTTCAACCAGGACATATGTAGATTTGAAGAAACGAGCTTTGACACATTATGATTTTTTTAATGAATTTTCTTTAAATTGTTTCTAAATTCATTGCGGTATCTCAATTAGTTCTTGAGATACGATTATTTAATTATTGCTCGATTTTTATCTACCACATATAATTATGTTTTTGCAGAATTATAATCAAAAAATCATAACTCGAAGATGTCAAAATTTGAAGAAACAATCTTTGGTGCATTAAATACTAAATAAATTTGCTTCAGATTGCTTCTCATTTCATTGCGGTATCTCAATTAGTTATTGAGATACGATTATTTGATCATTGCTTGGTTTTTACCTAACACATAATTACGTTTTTGCAGACTTTTAATCAAAAAATCATTACTTGAAGATGTAACAATTTGAAGAAACTATCTTTGGTACATTAAATACTAAATAAATTTGCTTCAAATTCCTGCTTATTTCAATGTCGTATCTCGATTGGTTCTTGAGATACGATTATTTAATCATTGCTTGGTTTTTATCTGCCCATATAATTACGTTTTTACAGAGTTTTAATCAAAAACCCATAACTTGAAGATGTCAAAATTTGAAGAAACAATCCTTAGCACATTAAATACTAAATAAATTTGCTTCAAATTGCTTCTAATTTCATTGCGGTATCTCAATTAGTTCTTGAGATTCAATTTTTGATCATTGCATGGTTTTTAAGTAACACATATAATTACGTTTTTGCAGAGTTTTAATCAAAAAATCATTACTTGAAGATGTAAAGAATTGAAAAACGAATCTTGAATACATTAAATACTAAATAAATTTGCTTCAAATTGCTTCCTATTTCATTGCCATATCTCAATTAGTTCTTGAGATACGATTATTTGATCATTGCTTGGTTTTTACCTAATACATATAATTACGTTTTTGTAGAGCTTTAATCAAAAAATCACAACTCAAAGATGTCATAATTTGAAGAAACAATCTTTGGTGCATTAAATACTAAATAAATTTGCTTCAAATTGCTTCTAATTTCATTGCTGTATCTCAATTAGTTCTTGAGATACGATTATTTGATCATTGCTTGGTTTTTACCTAACACATATAATTACGATTTTGCAGACTTTTAATCAAAAAATCATAACTCGAAGATGTCAAAATTTGAAGAAACAATCATTGGTGCATGAAATCCTAAATAAATTTGCTTCAAATTGCTGCTTATTTCATTGCCGTATCTCGATTCGTTCTTGAGATTCGATTATTTAATCAGGGCTCGATTTTTATCTACCACATACAATTACGGTTTTGCAGAGTTTTAATCAAAAAATCATAACTCGAAGATGTCAAAATTTGAAGAAACAATCTTTGGCGGATTAAATACTAAATAAATTTGCTTCAGATTGCTTCTCATTTCATTGCTGTATCTCAAGTAGTTCTTGAGATACGATTATTTGATCATTGCTTGGTTTTTACCTAACACATAATTACGTTTTTGCAGACTTTTAATCAAAAAATCATTACTTGAAGATGTAACAATTTGAACAAACAATCTTCGGGACATTAAATACTAAATAAATTTGCTTCAAATTCCTGCTTATTTTATTGTCGTATCTCGATTGGTTCTTGGGATACGATTATTTAATCATTTCTTGGTTTTTATCTGCCCATAAAATTACGATTTTGCAGACGTTTAATCAAAAAATCATAACTCGAAGATGTCAAAATTTGAAGAAACAATCATTGCTATATGAAATCCTAAATAAATTTGCTTCAAATTGCTGCTTATTTCATTGCCGTATCTCGATTCGTTCTTGAGATACGATTATTTAATCAGGGCTCGATTTTTATCTACCACATACAATTACGGTTTTGCAGAGTTTTAATCAAAAAATCATAACTCGAAGATGTCAAAATTTGAAGAAACAATCTTTGGCGCATTAAATACTAAATAAATTTGCTTCAGATTGCTTCTCATTTCATTGCTGTATCTCAAGTAGTTCTTGAGATACGATTATTTGATCATTGCTTGGTTTTTACCTAACACATAATTACGTTTTTGCAGACTTTTAATCAAAAAATCATTACTTGAAGATGTAACAATTTGAACAAACAATCTTCGGGACATTAAATACTAAATAAATTTGCTTCAAATTCCTGCTTATTTTATTGTCGTATCTCGATTGGTTCTTGGGATACGATTATTTAATCATTTCTTGGTTTTTATCTGCCCATAAAATTACGATTTTGCAGACGTTTAATCAAAAAATCATAACTCGAAGATGTCAAAATTTGAAGAAACAATCATTGCTATATGAAATCCTAAATAAATTTGCTTCAAATTGCTGCTTATTTCATTGCCGTATCTCGATTCGTTCTTGAGATACGATTATTTAATCAGGGCTCGATTTTTATCTACCACATACAATTACGGTTTTGCAGAGTTTTAATCAAAAAATCATAACTCGAAGATGTCAAAATTTGAAGAAACAATCTTTGGCGCATTAAATACTAAATAAATTTGCTTCAGATTGCTTCTCATTTCATTGCTGTATCTCAAGTAGTTCTTGAGATACGATTATTTGATCATTGCTTGGTTTTTACCTAACACATAATTACGTTTTTGCAGACTTTTAATCAAAAAATCATTACTTGAAGATGTAACAATTTGAACAAACAATCTTCGGGACATTAAATACTAAATAAATTTGCTTCAAATTCCTGCTTATTTTATTGTCGTATCTCGATTGGTTCTTGGGATACGATTATTTAATCATTTCTTGGTTTTTATCTGCCCATAAAATTACGTTTTTGCAGTTTTAATCCAAAAATCATAACTCGAAGATGTCAAAATTTGAAGGAACAATCATTGGTGCATGAAATCCTAAATAAATTTGCTTCAAATTGCTGCTTATTTCATTGCCGTATCTCGATTCGTTCTTGAGATACGATTATTTAATCAGGGCTCGATTTTTATCTACCACATACAATTACGTTTTTGCAGAGTTTTAATCAAAAAATCATAACTCGAAGATGTCAAAATTTGAAGAAACAATCTTTGGTGCATTAAATACTAAATAAATTTGCTTCAGATTGCTTCTCATTTCATTGCTGTATCTCAAGTAGTTCTTGAGATACGATTATTTGATTATTGCTTGGTTTTTACCTAACACATAATTACGTTTTTGCAGACTTTTAATCAAAAAATCATTACTTGAAGATGTAACAATTTGAACAAACAATCTTCGGGACATTAAATACTAAATAAATTTGCTTCAAATTCCTGCTTATTTCATTGTCATATCTCGATTGGTTCTTGGGATACGATTATTTAATCATTTCTTGGTTTTTATCTGCCCATAAAATTACGTTTTTGCAGAGTTTTAATCCAAAAATCATAACTCGAAGATGTCAAAATTTGAAGAAACAATCATTGGTGCATGAAATCCTAAATAAATTTGCTTCAAATTGCTGCTTATTTCATTGCCGTATCTCGATTCGTTCTTGAGATTCGATTATTTAATCAGGGCTCGATTTTTATCTACCACATACAATTACGTTTTTGCAGAGTTTTAATCAAAAAATCATAACTCGAAGATGTCAAAATTTGAAGAAACAATCTTTGGTGCATTAAATACTAAATAAATTTGCTTCAGATTGCTTCTCATTTCATTGCTGTATCTCAAGTAGTTCTTGAGATACGATTATTTGATTATTGCTTGGTTTTTACCTAACACATAATTACGTTTTTGCAGACTTTTAATCAAAAAATCATTACTTGAAGATGTAACAATTTGAAGAAACTATCTTCGGTACATTAAATACTAAATAAATTTGCTTCAAATTCCTACTTATTTCATTGTCGTATCTCGATTGGTTCTTGAGATACGATTATTTAATCATTGCTTGGTTTTTATCTGCCCATATAATTACATTTTTGCAGAGTTTTAATCCAAAAATCATAACTCGAAGATGTCAACATTTGAAGAAACTATTTTCGGTACATTAAATACTAAATAAATCTGGTTTAAATTCCTACTTATTTCATTGTCGTATCTCGATTGGTTCTTGAGATACGATTATTTAATCATTGCTTGGTTTTTATCTGCCCATATAATTACGTTTTTACAGAGTTTTAATCAAAAACCCATAATTCGAAGATGTCAAAATTTAAAGAAACAATCCTTGGTACATTAAATACTAAGTAAATTTGCTTCAAACTGCTTTTTATTTCATTGGGCTATCTCAATCTGTTCTTGAGATATGAGTCTTTGAAACATGGTTACTTTTTACCTAACACATCTAATTACGTCTGTGCAGAGGTCTGATTAAAAAATCATAACCAAGAGATTTGAAGATTTAAAGAAACGATCTTTGGTACACTAAATAATAAATAAATTTACTTTAGATTGCTATCTCAATCAGTTCTTGAGATATGATTCTTTGAAAATTGTTTGATTGTTTACTAAACACAAATCGTTCTGTTTTTGCAGAGGACTAAATTAAACATCGTAACTCGGGGATTAGAAGATTTGAAGAAACGATCTTTGGTACACAAAATAATAAATAAATTTGCTTTAGATTGCTTCTTATTTTATTGCGATATCTCAATCAGTTCTTGAGATATGATTCTTTGAAAATTGTTTGATTGTTTACCAAACACAAATCGTTCCGTTTTTGCAGAGGACTAAATTAAAATGATCTTTGACACATTAAATACTAAATAAATTTGCTTCAAATTACTTCTTGTTTCATTACGATATCACAATCACACATTTCTTGACATACGATTTTTTGAAAATTGTTTGATTTTTGTTTGAAGATTGTTTCATTGCTTTTGTAGTTTTAATTTAAAAACAATAACATAGAGATTTGAAGGAACGATTTTTGACACACTAAGTACTAAATAAATTTGCTTCAAATTTGCAAGACCTGTTTTCTCACATTTTTTATTACGTACATTTACATTTATTTCATTTTATTTCGTTGACGTCTAAATTGTACTTAATCTTGTCTAAAATATATATATTATATTATAAAAATATAATATAAAACAAATTAGTTTTATTTATACGGATGTATAAGTGTTTTTAAGTTTTCAACTTCTATCAACATAATTATACATAATATCTAACGATTTTCTTTTCAATCTTGTTTAAATTTTAATTTAATTGTAACATAAATTTGATCGAAACCGGTACCAAGTACATCTTATTTAAACAAACAAAGGTTTTGAGAGCTTTAATTCAATTTCCCAAACACGTATATTTATGTTTTTGCAAAGTTCTAATTTAAAAATCATAATTCGCAGATTTGCTTCAAACCGGTTCTTGTTTCATTGCGATATCTTTATTACTTCTTGAGATACAATTTTTTGACAATTGCAGACTTTTTATTTGTCGCATAAAGATCACCTAATTTGACACAGCTGGACGTCTTCCTTTGGAAATATCAGAAGACAAGAGTTTGCACCACGAGACTAAATACTTTGCATCAACTAAAAATAAGAATCGTACAAGAAGTTTAACAAATAAGGTCTGACATCTTAAAAAATTCTTACGTTGAATTTAAAAATCGTTTAGGTTACTGTCCTTCTATGGTGCACAATTTAAACATCAAAATCTTTTAATTCATTAATTTTATTTGTTATTTATGATTAAACTGATTGTTATTGATTACTACTATTTTTTCATGACAAACAAGTTTGAAGTAATTAAACATTAAAATAATTTTTAACTACACCCTTTAGAGGCCAATACCCTTTATTTTACGGACATACTGTATATCTCAGATTGCTGACTAAAATTTGTCCTTATTCCTTCTCTTTTTAAGAATTAAAACAGCTTAGACTCGCCTATATAGGACAGCCTTTTTAGATGTAAGGACATATTTGGAAGCAACTTTTTTCGACTTCTTTGGTATTCTTCAGTGGAGAATTCGTTTTTTATCTTTGCCAAGCCATACTCTACTTTGCCTTGCCAATTTTTCGACATCTTCTTGCTCTCTCTTTCATTGTTACCCACACCAATATGTCATATTACACATTCCAAAGAATTTGACACAACTCAAACTATCCCAACCTAACTCAGCTCAACCCAACGTTCTTAGTTGTTTTCGTTATGCTATAATCTTGATCCTTTTGATTTTCAAATGATCTCGATCTTCGAAACAAATGTCTCAATACCAATGTAATCAAATCAAAATATTATGATGATATTTATAATTCAATTATATGTAATGGTAATTATTGCATAATTAATGTAGGTAATTATTGTTTAAAAATTGCAGATTTTGAATGAAGCATAAACAAACTTAATTGTAACACTTTTTCATTTAATAAATTGTAAGTGAAAATGAGCTTTCTATTGTGATGCTTTAAAGATGAGCTTAGATGAGCTTATGATTGCTTCATAAAGTAAGCAAAATTGTTTATAACATCCTCATGATAATGCGATTTGAAAGTTTTGCTTCGAATACCACCCGGATACGTAACGCTTTATTATTTTCTGTTGCTTTTTGTTTAACTAATACGTTTGTAAACGCTCGTGGAAAACAAGATTTCTCTTTTAATGTGTTAAAGATAACCTTGTGAAATATAGATTAGAAATGCAGAGTACCCAGAAAGTGCAAAAAAAGAAAGTGATTATTGCTTAAATGTAAGATTTTGAAATTATTAATTAATGAAAAATAATAAAAGAAATATACGAGTGTATGTAATTGTAAATAAAAAAATAAGTACATTTAGAAATGAGGTGGTTTCACGATCTAGTTGCAGAATTGGTAAGGTGTGTTAATAATCAGCATCGGGTAGGAATTGTGTGGTATGGAGTGGTTCGTCGACGTTTCCCCCGCAATGTTTACGTGTGTGGTCAACGATTGTGACTAATTATTGGGGTATTATTACGTTTCCCGAGATGTGCACTAAGTAATTGCGGTTTCTAATTCTGGAACGGTACGTTCGCTCCGTGTCGCGATCCAGTTCTTTCGGGAAAAGTTTAAGAGACGGTCGCCAACGCTCCGGAGCGACTTCACCAATTTGAAGCAGTTATCAAAAACTTTTTATTTATAAAGTGTTTTTCATCATCAAAAATAATTTTATAAAATTTAAATTAACATTAAAGGAGTATAATCTGTGAGTATTCTTTAAATATTTACTTAATCAATTTTCAATTTACTTATAAGTTATAAGTTTCGTGTTAATAAAATAGGAGTAACTATATTTTATAAATTTATTATGAAGAAATATTTAAATATTTATTTAATTGAGAAACTTTCTTATTACAACATGCAAAACCACGCTAACTAACAGTTAAGTAATCATCCAAAAAGATTAATTATACAATATCGTTGAGAAATGTAGATAATAGATCTTACTTAGACTTCTTCATTACAGGTAACGAATTGCATAACAGTACGCACTGTACAGTAGGAGCATATTTTTAATTACTCTCGTTACACTCCAGTAACGTCTAATTAATACTATTTTATTATACAATTAGTAATACTATTAGGGTAATTTATTCTAAAACGAATTGCTTTTTGTTACTAAATTACCTCGAAGACATTTGTGAAAGATTCCCGTGTTTTTGATTTATTAACTCGACTTTAAAGTCTATTCTAAAATAATTTGGTGTTGATTTGTTTTTCTCATCATTAACACCAGTTTTGTGCAACGTTTCGTCTTCTTCATATCCCATTCGGAAAAACGAGCTATGCAGAACTCGATACAACGCGAAATTTAATATCTAATTAAATATAAGCGTCGTAATTTAATGATGTTTGCAGACTTTTGTCTGTCACTGTAAATGTCGAAATGTATATATATTAAAAAACTTTAGTTTTAATATCACAAGTTCTAAATAAAATACGAAATTTTAGCGAGTGAAATAAAAATATCCGTGTAATTAAAAAAATGTAAAAATTTTTTGTCCAAAAGAAATTAAGTTGAATTAGACTACGTTTAAAAACATCAAAATTTAAATCATTAATGTTATTTTTTTGGAGTTAAGAAATGATACATATCACAAATTCAAAATTAGAGACGTAATTTTAAAGTATGATGTAAACATATCCGTGTTACTAATAAAAATTTATAAAAAAGTTCCTTAAAAAGAATTAAGTCGAGCTAGGATACGTTCGAAAAAGTTGCTATTTAAGTTGACTTTATTTATTAGTGTTAAGAAACGATTTATATCACAAATTAAAGATAAAAAATGTTATGCAGTTTAACAATTTGATGATTTAATTATAAAAATGTGTAGAGAAAAGAGATTAAAAGAAATTAAGTTGAATTGGCTTCGACTAATTTAAAAAAAAATATTATTTTATTTTTTTAAAGTTAAGAATTGGTTTATATCACAAAATCAAAAGAAAACATGAAGTTTTAACTTGTGGTGTAACAATATGATATTTTTGCAATGACGGAAACCTGGTTAACTCTTAATATACCCAATTCTTTCGTTAATATTCCTGGTTACAGTCTGGTCCGTAGGGACCGTAATGGGTGCGGTGGAGGTGTGGCTGCGTACATAAGAAGCTCAATACGATTTCAGCTTTTAAAAAGTTCCTGCTCTATTGAGCAACTATTCTTTACCATTGATGCAGGAAAAAAACTCTGCATTGCTTTCGGAGTGGTTTATAGGCCCCCTAATTTGAATCTTCCTCTTTTTATTGAAACACTGAAACATCACCTTATGTGACAGCATTGTTACATCTCATTCGACAATTATCGTGAGCGATATAAATGTTGATCTTCTTAAGCCTGCTTCTCTCTCAACAAAAATTCTTCACTCATTTGCGGCTATTACTGGCTTACATCAGTTGGTCTCCAAACCCACAAGGATTACACAAAATTCGCAAACTTTACTTAATCCAGTTTTTACAACAAATGATCAGCTGTTTACTAGTATCGATGTTATAAATGTACCCAATACATCTGATCATGAACTAGTAAAGTGTGAGCTGGCATTTGATATTGGTAGGCCTGCTGCAATTTATCGTTCATACAGGGATGTGAAAAACATTAATTTTCCACAATTTTTGAACGATCTAAAATTAATTCCGTGGAGAAACATATATGACCAAGAAAATGTGAATGATAAAATAAATTTTTTTGATTGAACTGTTTACTCACTCTGATGGATTTGCATGCACCTTTACAAACTAGACGGTTTACAAAGCCTCCTAGTCCGTGGCTAACAGATAATACTAAACTTTTAATGTCTATTAGAGATGATGCGCTTAAAAAGTTCAAAATATCAAAGCTTCCTCAAGACTGGGCTTCATACAAGTTGCATCGCAATCTGGTAACATCAACGGTGCGGGCTGAGAAAAAGGCATACTATGTTTACGCGTTACGTAGTAAAGATCCAAAAGCTCTTTGGAGAAAGATTAAACTTTTTAATATAAATAAAAAAATCGATAAGAATGTACCTGACAATTTTCTTCCAAGCGATTTAAATAATTATTTCGTTCATGGTGCTGCTTCACTTCATACTCAGACTGATCCCGACTTACCCCTATTTTATCAAAATAATGTAAATCCTACAGTACAGATAATGCAAGGTTTTATGCCCGTTGATGAACATGAAGTATCTATAATAATTAATAACATTAAAACAATACTGGTGGGTTCTGATGGTATCTCAATCTGATGATTGACTTGTGTACTCCTTTTCTCATTCCATATATTACTCATATAATAAACGCTGCTATTCATTAATTAGATTTCCCGGATGCCTGGAGAATGGCTGAAGTGATTGCGTTACCGGGATTTTAGACCGATCAGTATCTTGCCAGTAATGTCAAAAATTTTAGAGAAAGTCTTGGAAAGGCAACTTAGAGAACACTGCGAAAGTAATAATATACTACCTGATCAACAATCTGGGTTTCGTTCGGGTTTCAGCTGCGCAACGGCTTTATTGAACCTTACGGATGAGATATTTGCTTCTAGAGAGGCCGGACAAGCCACACTTTTGTTATCATTGGACTTCACCAAAGCATTTGATACAATTAATCATAATATACTTGCATCTAAGCTTCATTATTTTGGTCTTGGAAATCAGGCTTTAATTTTGACTTTTTAATTTTAAAGTCTTTTTTGTCGGATAGGTCTCAGGTTGCGAAAATTAATAGTCAGATATCGAGTGCTCTAGCTACCACTCGTGGAGTCCCTCAGGGGTCCATTTTGGGGCCACTATTGTTTTCGATTTACACATCTAACTTTAGCCAAGTTCTTGAACATTCGCAGGTTCACTTGTATGCAGATGATACACAGCTTCTGCTGAACTTTAATCCAAATAATTGGGATGATGCCTGCATAAAATTTAACTCAGATATAGCATTATTTTCTGATGTTGCGAAACGCCATGAGCTTGTGTTTAATCCATCTAAGTCTTCTGTTCTTCTGTTTTGCACTAGTATCGCAAGGAGAGCAATTAAACCTTTGATTTCCGAGCAATTGGTGGTGGATGGCGAACCTCTTACTGTTTCTGATGATATAAAAATTTTAGGAGTTACATTGGATTATCTGTTGAGGTTTGAGGAACATATTGCCAGGTGTTTGAGGGGTGGGTATGGCGCCCTCCGTCCCTTGTATGCCCATAGGGATGTCTTAAATAAAAAATTAAAAATTATGCTGTGTAATAGCTTGGTTCTAAGCAAATTAAATTACTGCGACGTTGTTTATTGTCCAAATTTGACGGGGCCGATTGGGCGTCGTATCCAGAACCTCCAGAACGGTTGCCTGAGGCTTATTTACGGAATTCGTAAATATGATCATATTAGTCATAAGTTGGCAGAGACTGGGTGGTTGAACATGAAGAACAGGCTTAAACTGCATGCAACTGGAGTCTATGATAAAATTATTAAAAGTAAACGGCCTCCTTATTTGCTGCAACGCCTGCCTTTCAGAAATGATGTCCATAATATTAATGTAAGAAGGAAAGATGTATTGACGGTACCACGCCGCACCTCACATTCATTTTCTTACCAGATAGCCAAAATTTACAATGATCTACCAATGCACCTTAAGGGATTGAGCTGCGCTTCGTTTACAACTAGTTTGAAATCCTCCCTCCTGCTTGAGCCATCATGATTTTTTTTCTGTTGTTATTTATTCTGAGCTGTTAATGTTTCCTTTTTTTTTCTTTCTTAGCGAGAGTTGGTTTCTGGATTAAGTGGAAGAGCAGTTGGTCAATCCAAACTGAACTTCGTCCAGAAAATAAATCAATATATTTTTTTAAGAATGTATTACTTTTGTTTTATTTTCCTTTTGTTTTCGACTTATTAATAAAGGCTTTATATTATTATTATTATAATATCGGGGCCATTGATTAAAATTAATATTTTTTTTTTCTTTAAAAAGCAGTTTAATGCGAGATACATTTAAAAGACGATTATTTTATTACAAACTTTGAACTTATAGGTTAGATTGACCTTGAATATTTTTGCAGATATCTTTTGTATGCAAATTTTTTGTAGAATTGAATATCGGTTTCTATGCTAGTAGTTCACAAGAAGTTTTTGAAAGAATTTGCGTTCGATTGTAGGTATTTAACACAACGGCAAAGTAGTTTGTAGCGTTATCTATTGTTTTATATTTATTTTAGATTTAAGTAGTTGTTAATATTAACGAGTAAAAAGTTTTGATTCGGAATAAACGGTCCAAAGATATGTTAATTAAAACAACTTTTTCATATCTAATATTTCGATTGTACTTTATTCAATCTTCCTCAGAACATCTTAATTGTTGTTACTTGAAGCCGGGAATCATAAAAAACCGTCACAAACGTTACTTAAAAACAATGACCACATTAAAATTGATAATAAATTGAGTTTAAACTTTAAAATTGTAAAAGAACATCACGAGAATGTTATGATATACTTTAAAAAATGTCATATCATCGGTTGTTATAAAAACAATATAAATAAAAACTTCAATAATAACAACATAAAAATCTTCCTTAAACATCATATAATATATTAAATTTGTGTCTATAAAATGAAAGCACGATATATAGTTGATAATTGAACGTCTGTAATTGAACTCTTTTATTTTAAGTTAATCTTAGAATTTTACACAAAACTTTCTAGCTAGTCATCCTTTTAGTGTCGTCATTTTCTTCATTCTTTTAATCCAGCATTATCAGTTTTTTGAATTAAAATATCGTATGGACAAAAAATATAAAGTATTGTATAAATAAATAGTATTTATTGAATACAAAAACTAAATAAATTAAACCTAACTGTAAAATTATTTAATTAATTCGAATCTAAATCACAAATATCAGTGTATATAAGGTGGTTCAAATTCAATGTCTGAATAGGCATTGAGACACACAAGAATAAACAAATTCTAACAATAAGGAAAATAATTAGAAAATAGTATTTTACGCCTCAAGCAAAAACTAATAATTTCCCAAATACTATTAATACAATCCTACAAACAATGCTCAGATTGACCACCTCAAAATTATTAGTTATCAACAATTTTTGAATTTTGGGTTGGTAACAATGACAAACATACAAATAATATTAATGATATGCATGCTTGGGATCATTTAAAAAGTTTTTGTCTCAAAATATACCTTCTATCATTTTTCATTTTTGACATACAATCCCTTTTGTTGTGAAATATTTCAAATTTGAGATTTTAACAATTATTTAATCTTGGGTTGATAATAACGAATAATACACGAATATTATTAATGATATGCATTCTTGGGATACATTTCTTAAGACATTCTTGAAATGCACGAATTTAAATTAAAAAAAGAGTGGTAAAGCCACGAGTTTTTTAATGAATGAGTGCTTTTAGTCTTATGAAACGAGTTTTTATGCTATTTTTTGTAATTCGCGTTTTTATCCTATTTTTTTAAACGAAAATAAAGTAAATTTTGACTATAGGTGTCACGACTTACCAACTGCTACGTACAAAATTTCCCAAAAGTTGCAAAAATATAGTATATTTTGTTAAAAAAAAGAATGAAAACGCGAACAATAGTTATTTTCATAACCAGTTATTAATATTAATAAAATTTTACTAATTGCGTGAGTTAAATAAAATTAGCAGTTTCTTAACGTGTTAAGTACAAAATTTTATCTAACCCCGCATTAAAATTGAACGAAATCACGAATTTAATCTGAATTAATCTGACAACGCTTATGTGTCAAATGAATTTAAATTGAAAGGATTTATTTGGGCATTGATATGAATATCCATAGTAACATCCAAAACAAATCAATTTTCAGTTAGGTAATATTTCATTACACCATTAGTGGTGTAATGAAACGGCAGCTTCATTAATTTTTTCAATAAATTTCAGCAAAATGTGATGTTACAAAACGTTAAAATGATATGTAAAATCTAACATTAATGGTCAATTAATGTGGCGATAGAATAAAAATATAATAAGAAACCCATTTCATAAGACTTAAAATTTAACTAGGTATGATTTCCAATAGAAATTGTCACATTGATAACTAGAAACATTAATGACCCATGAACTTACCTGGAAAAGACAACCAAGTCGAAAATAGAGGCATCTCCAATAGATCCGGAGATAGAGAAAACTCTAATCCCTCGAGAGAAATCAAGCAGGTGCCCTAAACTTTATGGTCTTCCCAAGATACACAAGCCGGATGTTCCACTTAGACCCATTGCGAGTGCCTTCTACTCACCGGTACAAAAACTTGAAAAGTACCTAGCGAAGATCATGCAGCCTATTACACAACAAGCCGACTCCTACGTGCGAAATTCTGAACATTTCGTTCAAATTCTGGACACCGTCCAAATTGAAGACAGTGACATTTTGGCGAGCTTCGATGTCAAGTCTCTCTATCCTAGCATCACGATCGAAGAGGCCCTCAAGCAGATCAGAGAAAATGAAGACTTCCCCAGCCACATCGTAGATCTCGCCAAACACTGTCTCAACAATGCTTATTTTCTACTTGACGGTCAGATTTACAAGCAGGTAGAAGGAGCAGCTATGGGTTCTTCACTGTCCCCGGTCATCGCCAACCTGTTCATGATTTACCTCGAGAAGAAAGCGTTAAGGGAGGCCAAATACAAACCGAAGTTATGGATCCGGTACGTTGATGACATCTTCGTCATTTGGTCTTTTGGAAAAGAAAAGCTCCAGGAATTCCAAGAATATTTGAATACCATTCATCCAAAGATCCAGTTCACCATGGAAATAGAAGAAAACGGACAGCAACCTTTTCTCGACGTATTAGTAAAGAAATCTCTTAACAACCTGCAGCATACTGTATACAGAAAACCTACCCACACGAATCGATACTTAAATGCCTCTTCTCATCATCATCCTTCACAGATCCAATCAGTCGCCAACTCACTAATCTCAAGATCCATTCGACTTATAGATAACGATAACAGATTAGAAGAAATGACGAAAGTCACCTTGGCTCTTGCTCAAAACGGCTACTCCAAATATATGGTGAAGAAAGCCATCGATCGACAATTCAAGACGAAGGACCCACATCCACAAGAAGAGACCAAAAGACCCAACGTCGTACTACCCTACATCAAAGGAACAACTGATCGCATAGGAAGACTTCTACGGAAACACGACATCAGTACCACCTACAAACCCAGCAAGACTATAGGAGCCTCCCTCAGGAATCCAAAAGACCAAATAAAATTGGAAAATCTAGGAGTTTTTCCATCCCCTGCGGCTCATGCGATAAGAACTACGTGGGACAGACCAACAGAAGAATAGCTGCCAGAGTAGAAGAACATAAGCTGAGCATCCGAAACAAACAGCTCACTTCTGCTCTTTTCCGCCACCGTCTGGACACAGGCCATACGATCAATTTCGAGGGTTGCAAGCAGGTAGCCAACGTTCCGCATTGGAGAACCAGATTGATCCGGGAATCCATTGGAATAGCGAAGAACGGCACCCTCAACGAGAGGGATGATGCCCTGCACTTGTCAGCTGCGTGGAGGACGGTCCTAGAGCACTCCAGGCCCAGGGCTGCTTTCCTGAGACAAGGACCATCCAATTCGGAACGGCAGGACGCCGAGCTGCCTATCATACCTGAAGCGTCCAGTGGGAGCAGCCCAGGTCCAGCAATCACCGGACAGCGGGTCAGTGATAACGTCATCAAAGCCATATCCGGTGGAAAATCTCCAGAACAGTTAATCGCCGTACGACAAGTCAATGACCTTCCCCCACCACCATTCACGTCAGGTCGGACATAAACATCTCCACCACCCCACCCCCGACCAATCGCTATCACCTACAACCAAGACGACCTACTATAAAATGAGCCAGAGTACCGCAGTACCTCAGTCTGTCAACAGGGGACTACGATAAAGCACTGAAGATGCCAAGTGAGATCTTGGCGAAACGTCTGCCTCCCCTAACGCAGAATGTTGTGTTAATTCTGAAACAGTCAGTTCAGTTTTTCTCAATCTCGTCCAGTTTTCGAGATATACCCAAAAATGTAGAAAATCGTAAGTTAACAAACACAGTAACGGTTTATATTCAGTATATTTGTTTTTTTTTGCATAGTCTACTTGTGTAGCACTATACGAACATGAAAGTGGAGATCCGGACGATCATTTTGAGGTATCGATGACATAAATCAGACTCTCCGTTATTTTGCTACACCCTAAAACAACTCAACAAAATCAAATTTTTTGACATTTTTTTCACTTAAAGGCACTGTAACGAAAACGAATTATATATAAAGAAAAAAGTTTGCTATTCTGTCCTGTAGAACATTTAAATGTCTAAATTTCGAAGCATTGGACATCATGGTCGAATGTATTTTACTAGAGATATCGTTAATTTACGACAATTGTGCAAAATTTCAATTTTTACCATTTTCACTGTATTATTGAAACATTATTACGAACAATTTTTTAAATAGAGGGGAATTTAATTATTCCAGGCACTAACTTAATGTTAAACATAAAGCATAATTAGTCAGGAGTATTTGGTTTTGGTAGGGTTTCACTACGCACACTAGAGTGTTTGACTGATATTACAAACGATACCAAACTTTCCTTTTTTCACAAAGTATTAAATTTCACGACACTTTATCGGAAAGAAACCTTACTATTTCTGGATGTTCCTGGATTAATCTGTGTTCTAGCCTTAATCTTACAGTGCTTTACCCAATCCAACCCATATGTTTGCTGACAATACTCAAGTGTACTTCTGCTTTAATGGCTTTGGTGAGTCATAATTCATTTATGCAAATCACTTGTGTTATTCATCTTTAATTATGGGGTTGCTCTTTACCGTTCTTGCTTCGATACCGCTAATGGTTTTCATATTCAGCGGGTGCAGA
The DNA here is from genome assembly GCA_036711965.1 of Onthophagus sagittarius. Lineage (NCBI taxonomy): Eukaryota > Metazoa > Arthropoda > Insecta > Coleoptera > Scarabaeidae > Onthophagus > Onthophagus sagittarius. The sequence continues at coordinate 66,480,190 of JASERS010000003.1, read as the reverse complement.
ATTCTTGTTCTCACTTTATCTTTGGTATCAGAAGGCAAAAAAGAAATTAGAAAATGATGAGAGAATTTCGCATACGCTCGGTTAGGTCGGTTGGCTGAATATGTCACGGCGTACAATATTACGTACAATATCGGCTTGTCTGTAACACAAAATTCTTACTTACAAAACTTTTACGACTCTTTCATATTTATCGGATGTCGTGGTGGTAATACATTTTATATGGAGCTGTTCACATTATGTCGGATACCGACCATCCGAAATCATAAACATAAATTGCATTGCATCCGACATTTTGCATGCATTTTGTTGCCTTTATATATTTATGATAATATCCCACTTTTTATAAAGCTGAAGAATGTGCGTGATGAATAAAAAGCAGTTTGTGGTCTCCCTAATTGCCTAAGCCTTCTTTAACTCCCTTAATTACAATTTTGCGCGCAGCTATACATACAGATATGTATATTAACTCTTCTACTCATGCTCTCTATTAAATGACCAATGTTCTCCTGCGGTATCTCCTTCCATTCAACCTCTACATGGTGTCGAAGTTCATCTAGAGTCTCAAGAGGCCTGGATACTTGTCTTAGTCGCCAACTCATCATATCCCAGACATATCATAGTGCAGACCAGTGTAAAATGTGTAATCCAACCTGCTCCAGGATGCATTATTGTGTTGAAAAGTGGCATTAAGCATCGTTTTCATGAAGGGTATTAGCACCGGTTCCAGAACGTTGTCGATGTAGCGACCCGCACTTAATATGCCTGGAATGAACGCAAAGTGTGACCACCACCCAGCACATATCGCCCCTCAAACTATAACTCCAGGTGTTAAGACTATGTGTTGTCTTCAAACGAACTCAAAATTTCGTCTTAACGTTTTTCGGACGCATTTTCCATTTTCCTAGTCATGGCGTCTCTGGATACCTGCTTCCTACCATAAAGCCACCACTACATACCAAGATATATAGTGAAAGTTACGCGTTATCCGCGCATCGCACTTAGGCCCCATTAGACACCTTGTACAAACTCCAAAAGCAACCTCCGGTCACATCAAACCACCTCAAATCTCCTCGAGAATTTTCAATCTGAGGTTGTTTAGTGAGGGGCAATCACAGAAGATGTGTTTGACAGTCTCGTCGTCCAATTCACAAGTTCGTCAAAGAGGCGAGACTCTAAAGGTGTATTTACCTAACAGTGTCCCGTGTGAGGCCTGTAACTAACCTAAGGGCGTTCTCCCCGAACCCTATGAAATAATGAACTGCTGTTTTTGGAAAATATTTTAACAATTCCTTGGCAAGAAAGCAGCCCGGGGTTCTATTCCGCTCGTTTAAGAAGATGTTGTGGGTAATGTGTTTGATCATGTCAATATGAGTATTGTTGTGAAATTTTCTTTCCATCTTAAATTTTAGGAAAATGCGAAAAATTATGTGAATTTTTAATCAGATGAATTTATTAAAATTTAGCTCTACTGGTTTCGAATTCTCTCTGCATTCATCTTCTGGAGCATGTCAGTTTTCATTTTTCAAAAACACATTCCTTTAACGTATTTTCGTGGAAAGTCAGTGTATCAAAGTAACGAACAACATTTTGAAACATTTTACTACTTGAATGTGTTTTTACACATATTTTTATTAAATGCACATATATTTTTTTGTATTTTCCATGTTAATATGAGTAGCTAAAGAAGGGTTGATTATTGACTTGAGTACATAAAATGCTCTGCTAAAATGCATTGGATAGTGACCCGATTATATTGCGTGCCTTTCTCTAATGTTATTTGAGAATCCATAACTAGTGCAGACGTTATTTTGACACTGTTTGATACTAAAATATATTATTTATTGTCTTTACAGACAGTAATATTAGACTTCAAGTTGGAGTCAACAATGCAGTTAGTAGCAAGTTTAATAGCAGTCAATTCCTCGTGTATAGCTGTGGTACTTTTTGTTAAGGGTTCCGAAAAGCGGATCCACAGATTATGGGAAAAGTCTTTTTGAACCATCAGTGTAGATGTTAAAGATTTTGTTTGTATTTACTGCTGTGGGACTGGTGTAAGTGAATTAATTTGAAAATCCATGTTGCAAGTTAAAATTTTAATATATGTTAAATTTTGGTAAATAAAACTTCTTACTTGCTAGTTATGTTTTTATATTTACGGTACTAGTTTCGGGAAATCTAGTTTCCCATCATCAGCCGAATCTGCTTATACAAAAACTGGTTAATACATTGAATAAAATGAAATAAATACATATATAAATAAAATGAACTTACTGTCAAGTTAATAAAACTATTAAAAATGTATAAAAGACGAACACAACACTTTAAAATTATTGTAAATTGACATTTTACACAAACGAAAAAGATGAATATAAAATGACTGGTCCTGTTGGGAGTGAATGAAGAGAACTTGTTTTTGAAAGCGGGTATTATGTTATTATTTCCTTTAAATACGTATATATAGGTCTTTCATATAATTGAACTTGTTTTTTTTGCAATGATAATTTAATTGCACAATGATAATTTGATATATTCCGATATTTGCAAATTTTGAAAGGATTAAGATGAATGAGTATTAAAAAATTTGTAAAAGTTAATAAATACACCCAACCCTACCTTATTGACGAACACTTTCTTAAGACATGATTTTTTAATCGCTAGATTAATTAATTTCTAAAAATAATTAGTAGTAGATTATTAGAAAGCGATAATCTCGGTGCAATGTTATTTCGTAGGAGTAAATTATCTCAATTTAACGGTCTCATTCATTTTACTTTCCTTTCATAAATATGAATAATATTTTAACCGAAATTAATTCTCTCCTCGCCTCTTTCCTTTCATTTATTTTCCGGACTGTATTTATAAATGTCTGAGGAAAAGAGCATCTGTGACTTACTCTTATACGAGAGAGCGAGTATCTATTTTGAGGAGACGTTATTATTGTCCCTATGAGATAATACGAGGAGTCAGGTCTCTTCCGCCCACGGTGAACGTTAATTTTGTTACAGGGATGTTGTCTAATGAGATGGGAAGGCGGTGACCGATGAGGGCATCAAAAGATGTGAGGCTCTCAGTTGAAACCGATTGGTCACGATGAGATCGCCTGAACATAAAACCGAGCCGCGAACAGGAAGAAGGTATGAAGAGGAACTTTCTGTGAAGTACCTTTCTCCGGGTGCTTTTACGGTTCTTTCGCCACAAGATTATGGTGTTAATCCTGACCCACCGACTGCTCCGGTACAATATAGGTAAATGAAAATTTCTTTTTAATTTTTTGGTTTAATTTTAGTTTATTTTTAGGTTAACACCGAATAGCAGTCGTCGAAAAATTCAAGCTTTTTCGATTATAGCAGAGGCTTCTAGTAATCCTGGGTCAAGGAGTCCTTCCCCATCGGGAAGACTTAGTCCTTTTAGAGGGAGAGGGTTTAATCCGGCGGGTTCGCGCCATGCATCCCCAAATCCTTCGCCGCCTCCTGATGATTCAAGGCAATCATCAGCGAGTAGAACTAGTCTTGATTCGGTTCGATCGCCGAGAAGATCGCAAATTCCCCAGCTTAAAACGAGAGGAAGTACTGGGAATATTTTTGGAGAAAAGGTGACACAAGATCGACCAAGCAAAACTCGATCGAAACTTAGTCCTCAATTAAGTCAAAGTTTGACTAATATCAATAGTAGGTATGCTCTTAGCAGATCTATGAAACGAAAACCTGCCTTCGAACAACTTTCACCGATAGCTGGGAGTTCGCCGGAAACTGGTTCTATCAACAAATCGCAGTCTTCCCCATCAAAAATTCCACTTTCGTATCGAAGTCAACCTTCAAGCAGGAGATCATCTCCTTCTGGAAGCAGGTTGCCTCATAACCAAGTTTCGAGGCAAAACTCTTCAAGGAATGTTTCTAGGAATAATAGCAGAGATGCTAGTCCTTCAAAAGGGTATAGTAGAATTCCGGTTGCTGGGACTTCATCGTACAAAGAAGTTCCCCCTAAAGTTAACACGTTCAATAAATCAAAGCCAAAAGTGCCTCCTAAGCCAGAAGATCTTAAAAGTACTAGTACAGGTTCTAGAAGTAAATTAGTTAAAAAATCTAGCGAAATTAAACTGAAGAATGCTTTTAATGGAAAAGATACAAAATCATCAGGAAGTGGTCAAAATAACGGTAAGAAAGGAGAGTCGAGAAATAATAGCGGTAAAACTAACTCAAATCAGGGTAACAATAATAATAGTACAAAAAACAAAAATAATGGTAACGCAAAATTAAAAAAAGAAGATGAAATAATCGTCATGGAAGATGTTGAAACGGAAAAAATCGAAACATCAAATAAACCCGAATTAAAAACTCGAGAAAGTAGTACAAAACTTGTTGATCTCCCAACAGCAACTGTGGTTTCATCAACAACAACCACAGCAGTTCAACCACTACAAATCGAAGAAGACTTAGAAAACATGTTAAAAGAAGAATTAAGCAAAGTGAGCGGTTACACGAACGAATCTAGAACTTTAAGTGCGACGAGTGTTTCTAGTGCGATGAATAAAATGAACGATACCGTGTTAAACTCTCAAACGTTACTTAGGGATCATAACTTTCCGAAATTGTCGCCGGCGGCAAGTGCTATTATATCACTTTCGAACGATAACAAAGCGTTAGATACTAAAAGTGCTACAAACGCCCTGCCAACCATCGAGTCTATTCATAAGAAAATCGACGGCGTCGGCCAAAATATAAACAACACGTTCGCGGACTCGAATAAAGTGTACATGGAATCGATCGAAAATAGTGTTAAAAATAATATGAGCAAGGCGATCACTCCGGATCATGTTAATGCTTTCGTGCAGAAAGGTGCGCATGAGAAATTGTTGGATGGGAGGACTTTGGTTGCGCCGGATGTTAAGCCGATTAAGATTTTGGTTAAGGAGAAGCCGTCTGATATTGAAGTGCAGAGTGGGAATATTCGATTACCTTCTAGTGCCACTAATGGTCTTAATTCTTCACCGAGGTAAATAAATTAAGTTGAATACCTAATTAGATAATAAGAAAAATAAACGACTTTATTTTTTTTTGATAAAGTAACGATTTAGATCACAAATTAAAGATAAAAGATGGCATTTGCAATTTTCTTTTCTGATCCAAATTTTAGATTATAAATTAAAGATATAAGATACTGCTTGCTATATCATATAATAATTGCTAGAGTAATATTAAAAATATGTAGAAAAAATTGAGTTTTTAAGCTGAATTAAATTGAATTAAAGAAATTTAATTAAAATAGAAAACAAATTAATGAGTTAAGCAATGATTTAGATCACAAATTAAAGATATAAGATGCTATTTCCTATATCATATAATAATTGCTGTTAATTTCATGCTGTTAATTTAATTAAGTTGAATTAGAGTACCTTCAAAAACGTCAAATTAAAAAAAAAATATTAATGAATTTATTTTTTTGAGTTAAGTAACGATTTAGATTACAAATTAAAGATACAAGATTTTGTTTGCAATATCGCACAAACATTATTAAGGTAATAACAAAAATTTAAATGAAAAATGTCTTAAAAACGAATTAAGTTGAATTAAATGAATAAAATCACAAATTATTTATCATAAATTAGAGATAAAAAGCCATATTTTAACGTATGATATAAACTAAAAGAATTGTTTCAAAAGATTTAAAATCTTTAATAACTAATAATAATTGAATTATGATATTATGTTTAACATTTGATGTTTCAAACAAATGGTCAGCAAGCAATTTAAACTTTAAAATTTTAAGGTTTATAAATTAAAGGATGTAGTTTCCTTAGAATAAAATTATACGTGAGTATCTCAATTTGTCTTCGAGATATCAATGTTTGAACTCGACTTAATTTTGTAGCATTTCATAAGGATAACAATTTCTTTAATCATTTTTGAAAAATCATAAAAAATCGAAATCTTAATATAACTTGATGATTTTTTTTGGCACTTATAAAGGAAAGTTTGCACTTTCTTTAGATAGAATCGATATTTCAACATCAAAATTCGTTTCCAAGATATCAATTTTTTAACTTAACCTAAATTTGTACCATTTCATAAAATCAACAATTTTCTTAATTTAGTTTTAAAAAAATTAAGAAAAATCGAATTCTTAAGACATCTTGATGATTTTTTTATGATTTATAAAGGAAAGAATGTACTTTCGTTAGAACAGAATGATACCTTAAAATCTTAAGTCGTTTTTGAGATATCAGGTTTTAAACTTGATCTAAATTTGTAACATTTCATAAAAATAACAATTTTGCTTAATTAGTTTTAAATAACCGTGAAAAAATAAACATTTAAAGTATCTTGATGAATATTAATGTGATTTATAATAGAAAGTAGGTACCTTTCTCAGAACACAACAACACCTTAATATCTTAACTCATTTTTAAGCTTAAAAAATTATAAAAAATCTAATTCTTTCATCAATATACCGTTGATAAACTTTTTTGTTATTTATAAAGGATCCCAATTTGCAACATTTCATAAAAATATAAATTTTCTTAACCAGATTTGAAAAATCATTAAAAATCGAATTCTTAAGATATCTTGATGAATTCTTTTTGTTGTTTATAAAGGAAAGTATGTACTTTTCTAAGAACACAACGATACATTAATATCTCAATTCGTTTTTGAGATATCAAGTTTAAAACTCAACCTACATTTGTTAAACAAACAATTTTTCTAATCATATTTAAAAAGTCATAAAAAATCGAATTCTAGGGGTAGGTTTATGTTGGAGCTGCGATAAACGATAAGAGCGACGATACTATCAAAGAAAGCCAATAATATTAAAGCGAATGTTGGAGAAACCAATTAAAGCACGAATTGCTGTATCCAAATCCATAGAAACGAATTTAGCGCTGCTCTTATCGTTTATCGCAGCTCCTACGTAAACGTACCCTTAAATATCTTGATGATCTTTTTGTGATTTATAAAGAAAAGTATGTACTTTCTTTAGAACACAATGAGACGTTAATATCTCAATTTGATTTTCAGATATTATGTTTTGAATTCAATCTAAATTTATAGCATTCATAAAAATATCAATTTCCTTAATCAATTTTAAGAAATCATAAAAAATCGAATTCTTAAGATATCTTGATGATTTTTTTTTTGTGATTTAAAAGAAAAGTATGCACTTTACTCACAACACAACGATATGTAAATATCTCAGTTCGTTTTTGAGATATCAAATTTTGGACTCGACCTAAATTTGTAGCATTCCTAAAAATATCTATTTTCTTAATCAATTTTAAATATCGTAAAAATCGCATTCTGAAGATATCTTGATGAGTTTTTTATGATTTGTAAAGGAAAGTATGTACTTTGTTCACAACACAATGATACTTGTATATCTAAGCTCGTTTTTGGAATATCAAGTTTTGAAGTCAACCTAAATTTGTAACATTTCATAAAAATATCAATTTCCTTAACCATTTTAAAAAATCGTTAAAAATCGAATTCTTAAGATATCTTGATGAATTCTTTTTGTGATGTATAAAGGAAGGTATGTACTTTCCTTAAAAGGCAATGATATGTTAATATCTTAACTCGTTTTTGAGATATCATGTTTTAAATTCAACCTAAATTTGAGCATTCATAAAAATATCAATTTGCATAATCAATTTTAAAAAATCATAAAGAATCGAATTATTAAGATATCTTGATAAATTTTTGTGTGATTTATAAAGGAAAGTATATACTTTGCTCACAATACAACGATACGTGAATATCTCAATTCGTTTTTGAGATATCAATTTTTGAACTTAACCTAAATTTGCACCATTTCATAAAATCAACAATTTTTTTAATTTAGTTTAAAAAAAATTGAGAAAAATCGAATTCTTAAGACATCTTGATGATTTTTTTATGATTTATAAAGGAAAGAATGTACTCTCGTTAGAACAGAACGATACCTTAAAATCTTAAGTCGTTTTTGAGACATCAGGCTTTAAAGTTGATCTAAATTTGTAACATTTCATAAAAATAACAATTTTGCTTAATTAGTTTTAAATAACCGTGAAAAATTAAACATTTAAAGTATCTTGATGAATATTAATGTGATTTATAATAAAAAGTATGTACTTTTCTCAGAACACAACAACACCTTAATATCTTAACTAATTTTTAAGCTATCAAGTTTTGAACTTAACCTAAATTTATACCATTTCATAAAAAATTATTTTTAAAAAATTATAAAAAATCTAATTCTTTCATCAATATACTATTGATAAACTTTTTTGTTATTTATAAAGGAAAGTATGTACTTTTCTTAGAACACAATGACACATTAGTATCTCAACCCTACTCTCCCAATTTGCAACATTTCATAAAAATATAAATTTTCTTAACCAGATTTAAAAAATCATTAAAAATCGAATTCTTAAGATATCTTGATGAATTCTTTTTGTTGTTTATAAAGGAAAGTATGTACTTTTCTAAGAACACAACGATACATTAATATCTCAATTCGTTTTTGAGATATCAAGTTTAAAACTCAACCTACATTTGTTAAACAAACAATTTTTCTAATCATATTTAAAAAGTCATAAAAAATCGAATTCTAGGGGTAGGTTTATGTTGGAGCTGCGATAAACGATAAGAGCGACGATACTATCAAAGAAAGCCAATAATATTAAAGCGAATGTTGGAGAAACCAATTAAAGCACGAATTGCTGTATCCAAATCCATAGAAACGAATTTAGCGCTGCTCTTATCGTTTATCGCAGCTCCAACGTAAACGTACCCTTAAAATATCTTGATGATCTTTTTGTGATTTATAAAGGAAAGTATGTAATTTCTTGAGAACACAATAAGACGTTAATATCTCAATTTGGTTTTGAGATATTAAGTTTTGAATTCAATCTAAATTTATAGCATTCATAAAAATATCAATTTCCTTAATCAATTTTAAGAAATCATAAAAAATCGAATTCTTAAGATATCTTGATGAATTCTTTTTGTTGTTTATAAAGGAAAGTATGTACTTTTCTAAGAACACAACGATACATTAATATCTCAATTCGTTTTTGAGATATCAGGTTTAAAACTCAACCTACATTTGTTAAAAAAACAATTTTTTTAATCATATTTAAAAAGTCATAAAAAATCGAATTCTAGGGGTAGGTTTATGTTGGAGCTGCGATAAACGATAAGAGCGACGATACTATCAAAGAAAGCCAATAATATTAAAGCGAATGTTGAAGAAACCAATTAAAGCACGAATTGCTGTATCCAAATCCATAGAAACGAATTTAGCGCTGCTTTTATCGTTTATCGCAGCTCCTACGTAAACGTACCCTTAAATATCTTGATGATCTTTTTGTGATTTATAAAGAAAAGTATGTACTTTCTTTAGAACACAATGAGACGTTAATATCTCAATTTGATTTTCAGATATTATGTTTTGAATTCAATCTAAATTTATAGCATTCATAAAAATATCAATTTCCTTAATCAATTTTAAGAAATCATAAAAAATCGAATTCTTAAGATATCTTGATAAATTCTTTTTGTTGTTTATAAAGGAAAGTATGTACTTTTCTAAGAACACAACGATACATTAATATCTCAATTCGTTTTTGAGATATCAAGTTTAAAACTCAACCTACATTTGTTAAAAAAACAATTTTTTTAATCATATTTAAAAAGTCATAAAAAATCGAATTCTAGGGGTAGGTTTATGTTGGAGCTGCGATAAACGATAAGAGCGACGATACTATCAAAGAAAGCCAATAATATTAAAGCGAATGTTGGAGAAACCAATTAAAGCACAAATTGCTGTATCCAAAGCCATAGAAACGAATTTAGCGCTGCTCTTATCGTTTATCGCAGCTCCAACGTAAACGTACCCTTAAAATATCTTGATGATCTTTTTGTGATTTATAAAGGAAAGTATGTACTTTCTTGAGAACACAATAAGACGTTAATATCTCAATTTGGTTTTGAGATATTAAGTTTTGAATTCAATCTAAATTTATAGCATTCATAAAAATATCAATTTCCTTAATCAATTTTAAGAAATCATAAAAACTCGAATTCTTAAGATATCTTGATGATTTTTTTGTGATTTGAAAGGAAAGTATGCACTTTGCTCACAACACAACGATATGTAAATATCTCAGTTCGTTTTTGAGATATCAAGTTTTGGACTCGATCTAAATTTGCAGCATTCCTAAAAATATCTATTTCCTTAATCAATTTTAAATATCGTAAAAATCGCATTCTGAAGATATCTTGATGAGTTTTTTTATGATTTGTAAAGGAAAGTGTGTACTTTGTTCACAACACAATGATACTTGTATATCTAAGCTCGTTTTTGGGATATCAAGTTTTGAAGTCAAATTTGTAACATTTCATAAAAATATTAATTTCCTTAACCAGTTTTAAAAAATCGTTAAAAATCGAATTCTTAAGATATCTTGATGAATTTTTTTTGTGATGTATAAAGGAAGGTATGTACTTTCCTCAAAAGGCAATGATATGTTAATATCTTAACTCGTTTTTGAGATATCAAGTTTTAAATTCAACCTAAATTTGAGCATTCATAAAAATATCAATTTGCATAATCAATTTTAAAAAATCATAAAGAATCGAATTATTAAGATATCTTGATGAATTTTTGTGTGATTTATAAAGGAAAGTATATACTTTGCTCATAATACAACGATACGTGAATATCTCAATTCGTTTATGAGATATCAAGTTTAAAACTCAACCTAAATTTCATAAAAATAACAATTTCTTTAATCATATTTAAAAAATCATGAAAAATCGAATTCTTAAGATATCTTGATGTTTTTTTTGTGATTTATAAAGGAAAGTATTGACTTTCCTTAGAACGCAATGATATGTTATCAGCTCAACTCGTTTTTGAGATATCAAGTTTTGAACTCAACCTAAATTTGTAGCATTCATAAAAATATCAATTTACATAATCAATTAAAAAAAAATCGTAAAAAATCGAATTCTTAGGATACCTTGGTGAATTTTTGTATGATTTACAGAGGAAAGTATGTATTTTTCTCAGAACACAACAATACGTTAATATGTCAATTTGTTTTCGAGATATCAGATTTAAAACTCAACCTAAATTTCATAAAAATTACAATTTCCTTAATAATTTTTAAAAGATCATAAAAAATCGAATTCTTAAGATATCTTGATTAATTTTTTTTGTGATTTTTAAAGCAAAGTATGCACATTCATTAAAAGACAATGATACTTTAATATCTTAATTCGTCATCAAGTTTTGAACTCAACCTAAATTTGTAACATTTCATAAAAATATCAATTTAATTAACCAGTTTTAAAAAATCGTTAAAAATCGAATTCTTGAGATATCCTGATGAATTCTTTTTGTGATTTATAAAGGAAAGTATGTACTTTTCTCCGCACACAACGATACGTTAATATGTCAATTTATTTTTGAAATATCAAGCTTTTAATCTCAACCTAAATTTCATAAAAATAACAATTCCTTTCTTGATGAATTCTTTTTGTGATTTATAAAGGAAAGTATGTACTTTCCAATAAAGCTTTTACTCTATTCTTCAAATTCCCGAAATTATCCGAATTGAATTTAGTTTAGGTTAGTTTTTTTTCCTTTCTTTTTACGGAGTTACTCCATACAGATATTACTCTTATCTAGTCCCATAGCCTCTCATTTTTATTGCTTTATTATCTATTACTTTACTATCGTTATGAGAACCACTTAAGCCTTTGCAGATGTTAATGCAAAATTCTGAACTCCCTTGTAATCGGAAAAGAACTTGAAAATGTGAAATTTTGCATTGTGTCCCTTGTAATCCGAATTGGTAAAGGATTCACTAATTGGAATTAACAGATTTCGAAAAGGCTGAGCGGCTTCTACTAAAATTGCCGAGTTTATACTTCCAATCCTTGCATTTAACAAAATGCTAGAGAATTGTAATTAGATAGTCAGATGAGGAAGAGGAACGCGTCATCCTAGGACTACAGACCTGGAGCGCCAACTCCTAGGGATCGCCTGTTTTTGCAATGAAATACATTGTGTCCCCATTATACATGAACCCAGAAGCCCCTTTGAAGTGCGAACCTTATTTTTCTTTGACAATGAATATTGTATGAAAAGAGGCGCATTTTTTTAACGAAGGCCTCCAAAATGATTAGTTTTTGAAATAGAGTACTTTACAAACTGATTTGGCAACCCTTTTTCTTTGAATTAAAGTAAAACTAGAACTAACACTAGACCTAGCAGAAGATAGTTTTGACGCACGACGAAACCCGAATCTTTCCACTTTTAGGTCTAGTGTTAGTTCTAGTTTTACTTCAATTCAGATATACAAAATTGGGTTGGGTTGGGTTGGGTTGCACTAAATCTGAAGACATTTCTATAACGAAGGCATCTACAGTGAATAGTTTTTGAAATAGAGTACTTTACAAACTGATTTTGCAACCCTGTATATTGGAATTGAGGTAAAACTAGAACTAACATTAGACCTAGAACTACAATCTTTTTTTTTAATTTTGTATGAAAAAAGACGTAGAAGAAGAACTCGTTTCGTTCGTCGAACTCAGCCCAAGTTTATCAAATATCTTAGGACGGCAGTGAAGAGAAATCTGATGACATTATTTCATTGTCCATTTAGGTATTATGCCGCAGCAAGTTAGGCAGTTCTCTCTATGAAGACGCTGGAAAAAATGATATTAAAAGTGAGCTAGTAAAAGCCTTAGTGCATAATATGTACTGCAAGATAAAGTCTTTGTTCGTAATTATTCTGCTATACTTTCTAGAATGTTGACTGCGGAAACGTTTATAATTCTTATTTCTGCATTCTTCGGCTTCTTCCGAGAGCGACCCCACAGTAAATGCACAGTTTTCAATTATTTGTGATCCACGGACTAGAACGGCACGTTATAACACTCATATTCTTTACGAACATCTGTGCAGTTTCCCAAGCATAATTTGTGATAAAAACTCCATTCTTTTTATAGTTATTTATAATGATAAAACTAAAAGCTGCAGAGGAATATGTTAAAGAAGCAACAAACACTAAACCACATCAAATTTCTCCACGGAGCACTGAAAAATAAAGTAAAAAACTATTGGAGTTTTTTATTTTTATCACCCGAGAATAATCATCGAATCTGTTAGCATCTATCACTTCATGGCAGATTACTGTTTCTAAAGTGATAGAAAACCGTATCATCAAGTCCTCATTTATTCCGGTTACATCTGCCGTTAAATCTGGATTGGCTAAAAATCTTCTCTATGTGTTATCATCATTACTAGTCCCTGTTCCTTACTTTCCATATCAACACCAATCCCCAATATTTGTTCTCCAGGTTGAAAATTTTAAATTATTTGACAGATGGAGATCATAAACATGTTAGCGTCTAAAATATTTTCACTTTTGAAGAATTTTTGATTATCTTCGTTTTATCCAGAAGCGTCATCACAACCTCATTTGGTGTACGACATTAATCCCTCTACTGTACTGCTACATAAGCTCTTGTTCTGCTTTTGCTTTTAACAGCTTGTAGCCGTATGATTCAATAAATCTTGGAATTTCACGCTTGCAGAACGTACAGTAAACGTGCAGGAAAAAAATTTATGGCTCAAGTGGTTAAGAGAAAATACTGGAAATTATGTTAAGGTTTCTAAGATAACCGTTCTAAGATCTAAAGAATTTTTCAATTCATATCAAGCGAAGAAACTATTTTATTTAAAAGTTTTGAGATAAGTGATCGTAGTCCATCGAAATTTCTCATAAAATATTCCGTTTTAAAAATGTCAACTTAAGAATGGTATCTCAATTTTGAGATACTAGCACATTTCTGTTTTATGGGTATCCAGTCCAGGTATTTAGTCTCGAAGTCATCCTGGGATTTCATGAATGAAATGATAAGTATGTATATATATCCAAAACAATTTTTCGACCGCCTGTTGATTTGCTATGAAAATACGCTAGGTACCAAACAAATTATTCTTCTGGAAGTCATTTCAAGTCTTACAGAGGCAATGTCAAGTCTTATGGAAACAATGTAAAGTCTTCTAAAAGCAGTGTCAAGTGTTAGCATTTCAAATCTTTTGGAAGCAATTTAAATCTCTAGAAGCAGTATCAAGTCTTCTGGAAGCAATACTAAGCCTACCAGAGGCAATGCCAAGACTTTTGTAACCATTTTAAATCTTCTAGAAGCAGTATCAAGTTTTCTGGGAACTTTTCAAGTCTTCTGGAAGCATTTCAAATCTTCTAGATGCAGTATTAAGTCTTACAGGGGCAGTATCGAGTCTTTTGAAAGCGTTTTAAATAATCTAGAAGCAGTATCGAGTCTTCTGGAAACAGCATCCAGGCTTTTGGAAGTAATTCAAGTAATTTCGAAGTACTTCAAGACTTCTAAAAGTAGTATCAAGCTTTCTAGAAATATTTTAAGACATGTGGAAGCATTGTTAGTCGTCTGGAAGCATATCAAGTCTTCTAGATACAATGTCAAGAAATCTAGAAGCATTGCATGTCTTCTGGAAGTATTGTAAGTCATCTGGAAGCATTGTAAGTCCTCTGAAAGCATTGTAAGTCCTCTGGAAATATTTGAAGTCTTTTAGAAGTAGTATCAGTCTTCTGGAATCATTTGAAGTCTTCTGGAAGCAATATCAAGTTTTCTAGAGACAGTATCAAATCATCTAGAGGCAGTGTTCAGTCTTCTGGCAATAAATCAAGTTTTTTAGATGCAATATCAAGTTTTTTGGAAGCACCTCAAGGCTTCTAATAGCAACATCAAGTAGTCTGAATGCATTATATGTCGTCTGGAAGCATTTCAAGTCTTCTAGATGCAATATCAAGTCATGTGAAAACATTGTAAGTCTTCTGGAAACATTGTAAGTCGTCCGGTAGCGTTATAAGTCTCCTGGAAATATTTTAAGTTTTCTGAAAGTAATACCAAATTTTCTAGAAATAGTATCAAATCACCTAGAAGCAGTTTCCAGTCTTCTGGTAGCAAAGGAAGTTTTCTAGATGCAATATCATGTCATCTGGAAGCATTGCAAGTCTCCTGGAAGAATTGTAAGTATTGTAAATCGTCAGGAGGCATTTTTACCCTTCTAGAAGTAGTATCAGTTTTCTGAAAACATTTCAAGTCTTCTGGAAGTAATATCAAGTTTTCTAGAAATAGTATCAAATCTTCTAGAGGCAGTATTCAGTTTCCTGGTAGCAAATAAAATCTTCTAAATGTAATATAAAGTTTTCTGGATGCACCTCAGGTCTTCTAACATTAACACTGGAAACATTTTAAGTCTTTTGGTAGCGTTGTAAATCATGTGGAAGCATTTCAAGTCTTCTAGATGCAATGTCAGTTAATCTGGAAACGTTACAAATCCTCTGTAAGCATTGTAATTAATCTAGAATCATTGTAAGTCATCTGGAAATATTTAAGTCTAGAAGCAGTCTCAGTCTTCTGGAAGCAATATCAATTTTTCTAGAAACAGTGTCAACTCACCTAGAGGCAGTATCCTCTTTTTGGTAGCAAATCAAGTCTTCTAGATGCAATATCAAGTCTTCTGGAAGTATCTTAAGTCTTTTTGTAGTTTCCAAGACAGCGTATGTGATCATCTTAGACCGAGACGTTGTAAATCGTAGTCTACTTTGACTTGTAATTGTAATTTGGGGAATCTGGGGAATTTGCTTGATTGATCTTTTATGTTGTTTCACTAAATAACCCTTTGTTGGAATTTTAAATTTTTCGCACGATGCTTTAATAATCTAGGGACTTTATTTCTAATTTTGTTCTACTGCCATCTTTTGTTAACTGTTCAAGTAATGATATGTAAATCAATAAAAATCAATCAAAACTTTTAAATGTTGTTTATGGACAAAAATAACAATTCTAATAAATGTTAATATTGATCCTTTTAGTTATATCGACATTTTTACTGTATATGGGAATTGTTCAAAACTTTTCAAAATTACACCAAATAACTGTGTTAAATCGTTTTAGTTAAAGTTTGTGTTAAGCACAACTACAATTTGCATTGTGTAATTAATGCGGCATACTCCACATTGTTGCGCAAATACACATCATCTGCATATTAGTTAAAATTCACTGGGCAAGATTTGTAAAATAAGAAATAATTCATCAAAATCCTTGAACAATAAATAACTGCAAATAAAAATCTTAATCCAAATACGTTATCCTCGTGCTACTTATGCAAATTTTTATGTCTCGTATTTCACGTCGACGAAAAAAGTAAGCCAGACCAAAAGGAAATAGTAAGCGGCGGCCGCTATCCTTTAGGAAATCCATTCGCGCCGGGCTTTATTTCTGGAAACAATTATGCGGATTCTTTTATCGCCATCGGTTAACCTAAATTCAGCACAAAAAAGAGCCTTCATGTGAACGGAATTTCGACGTCTGGAAATTCAAGAACGACTCAATTTATTATAGAATCTTTTTTAGCTTTAATTCGTACAATTATGTTTGTTTTCATTGTTCTTTTTTAATGTCGAGTCGTTACACGAGAAATAGTTATCATCATTCCTATCTTTAACGTAAGTGTTGGAGTTCAAAACCTTAACTTAAACTTTACGAAGGTCATATGACTTGGTGGTCAGTGATTATTATGATACTGCGAAGGGTCACGCAACCAAGAAACAGTTCTCTACAAATGTGTTAGTTTTGTTGTTTTACATTATTTAAGGAATAATATACAGATTTAAAAAAAATATTTATTATTTTTTTAAAATTTTTTATAAAATTTATTATATCTAAAAATTTTTTTTAAATGGTGTTTAGTCAAAAGAAAAAATTTTATTTTTAGATATTGCTCATTATAAACGATTTATCGTGTAAGCTAAACACAATCAAATCTTATCTTTGGTCAATATTTTTGCACGAACCGACATGGAAAGTGTCCCGAGTGGAGTTATATACAATGGATATAAGTCTGCACGCGCTCGACATGAACTGTGAAATCTGGGTATCGATTAGCAACTTGCTTCCTTACTTCTAAAATTCCACGAATTGATTTTTTAATTACAACCGAGATACAAAGAAAACAAGAAAATGCCATGGAAAACTGCTACTTGCATGCAAATGCTAGATTTAGTAATTATTATAATTTTTGTTTAAAAATACTTTTTAAATCAGATTTCCTCAAAGCTCGCAATTAAATGTAATTCAACAGTTGTCTTTTATAGATTCCAACTTACTTTATTTAGTGGACTCATTAATTTAACTATTAAGTGGGATCATTATATTCATATCAACTCAATTATAGGGTTATATCCATCCATCAAAATTTCCAATTATACTCGTTAAGCAGAAAATAGTACTTTTCATTTCAACCCCAAACGACGTCGTTCGTTTGGGTAATGACTAATTTTTTGCTCATCTACAACCTATAACAACCGTCTATTTTTAGGCGAAGGTAATTTTCCAAACACCCACCTCTCGACGTCCACTCCTTGGAATAGGCTATCATTCCAAACTCGTTATGATCGAACGTAAATGAAAGTGCCTACGCTTCGAGTCTATTATTGGGGCCGCTTGCAATTTCGATAATTTCGAATTATCGGGTTTGATTTTAGCGAATCTGGTCGACCTCAACCCTGACATACATGGGGAATGACCCAACATCGTTCGATGAGGTCGCTGCTATGGAAGAGGCAATAAGGGAAAGCGAGTTTGGCGCATAAGAGTATTATAGGGTTGAACGGGTCCGTGAAAATGTGGTTTATTAAGTGGTCAGGGGTGGATTAGGTTAGATTTCAACAAATTTTTAAAAAGGTTAGAGGTGAAAATAATTCTAGATTTTTTAAAGCTGTTTAAGAATATTTGCGGAGAGCTAAGTTTCTCGTAATGGTTAGATTATCTAAAGAAATACGACAATTAATAGGGAATGGTCGGTTGTGTTGGGTTGGATTAAATTGACTTGAGTTGGGCTGGGTTGAGCTGTTATATGGAAGACGTTAGGTGAAAAGGATGCAAACGCACTCATAATAAAGAATAGGCTCACTAAACTTCCTAATAAGGGGAAAGTATATGGCGCCGAAGGCAGGGCAGAATTTATGCAGCTATGGAAAGAGAGGTGGAGTCAACGTAAAGGGTGGACCAAGAGAATGATACCAGAGGTGGGAAAATAGGTCAAGATGAAATGGGGTGATGTAGATCATTTCCTGATTCAGACATTGTCTAGGCATGGGATTTTTACATCAAACTTCTATAAAATAGGAAAGGCCACCACCATTCGGTGTTGGTACTGAATACACTCTTTTTGTTTGTGGTCATTTCAAACTATTCAGCCGGGAGTGTACAGAACAATGTGGTATCGAGCTGAATCTAGATTATATGCTTACAGTTATGTTGCCATCAGAGAAATGGGAAGTAATTAAAGAGGTGAGATATAAAATTATGAATATAAGGAATGAACATCAGATATATTTATGGAGAGAAGGCATGGACAAGTAAATAAGAAAAAGATAAGTTAAAATTAAGTAATATTTGGAGTTGGAGTTTTTTTGAGGAAGGGAAGGATACATAAACCGGACTTTTTAATATTAATTTCCGGATGTGGATGCGAATTTTGAAAAAAAAAACAAAATTGAATTGCAATTTTCCTATATTAATCAGCATAATCCTGAATTTTATCTATACAATACTTTGGCAATTTGCAGAATACCGAAAACTTAAAATTATTGATTTTATGCTTTGCCTAGGTATTCTATAAAATATCGAATGCCAAGCGGACAATGTGTGTAAAAGGAGCGAACAGGGAACCCGGATGTAACGAACCCTCAAGGGAGCTGAAAATTGGTTCGTTATAACAGAAGTTAGTTTTAGGCAGAAATTCCAAAAAAATCATGAATTCAATGTATTTAAATTAACTTAATGAAATTAAGCAATCTGGGAACAAATTGAAAGAAATCAGTGTAGTATCATGGTTTCATGATATCAAGTTGAGTTGGGAGAGTTTCAGCTTCATACCTTTCCTCATGTTGTATGGTATGAAGTTGGAGTTCAACCCGACATAACTTCATACCATCTCTTATATTGAATTAAACTTAGAAGTTTTGTTGTTTTGAAGCTTGACTTAACCTAACTGTAGAACAAAAATCAAACCTAAAATATGGCAGAAAAAATCACGGAATGTTTCCAAAAATTATAAATTGTTCCAAATTTTAGTTATGGTACGTTATGGTTGGGTTAGGTTGAGCTCCAATTTCTTACCATTCAATATGAGAGATGGTATGAAGTTGAAGCACAACTTGATCCAACTATAACGTACCATACCCAAAATTTGGAATTATTTTTAATTTTGGAAATACTTCCTCATCTTTTCCACAGAAGAATTTTGTGTGTGATTTTTTGTAATATGAGAGATGCCATGATGTAGAAGGTTAACAACTCAACTATAAAAGAAGAAATCTAAATATTCCATGATTTTTTCTTCTATAGTTGGATTGGATTGGACTCCAAGTTTATACCATCTCTCTTACTTAATATTTTGAAGTTGAAACTCATGCCAACTCAACCATAGAAGGAAACTATCATACCATTCGTCATATTGAATGGTATGGAGTTGGAGCTCAACCCAACCCAACCCAACGAATATTAACACAACTCAATTATAAAAAAAATCTAAATATTCCGTGATTTCTTCTTCTTCAGTCGGATTGGGTTGGGCTCCAAGTTCATATCATCCCTCATACTTCATATTTTGAAGTTGAAACTCAACTCAACTCAACTATAGAAAGACTCAATACCATTCCTCACATTGAATGATATAAAGTTGGACCTCAACCTAACCATAGAAGAATTTGTTTTTGATTTTTTGTTACATAAAGGATGGCATGACGTAGAAGGCTAACACAACTCAACTATAAAAGAAAAAAATAAAATATTCCGTGATTCTTTCTTCTATAGTTGAATTAAGTTGGGCTCCAAGTTCATACCATCCATCATACTTAATATTTTGAAGTTGAAACTCAATCCAATTCAACCATAGAAGGAAACTATCATACCATCCCTCATAATGAATGGTATGGAGCTCAACCCAATCCAACTATAGAAGAAAAAAATCACAGAATACTTCCAAAAAGCTTAAAAATTTCGTTAGATTGAGTTGGGTTTAGTTGGATTAAGCTTCAACTTCATATTATTCGATACGAGGATATTATGGATTGGGTTAGGTTAATTGCGTTCGGTTTGGTTAAATGGGATTGGGTTTAGTTAGGTTGGGTTGAACTCCAACTTCATACCATTCAATATGAAGGATAGTATGAGAGCTCACGCAGCACAACTAGATACCTTAATACCATGATACCACTGGTTTCATTCAATTTCTTCACAATTTGCTTAATTTACTCCATACCAAGTTCATACCATTTAATAAGAAGGATAATTAGTATATAAAGTTGGAGCTCAACCGTACCCAGTCCATAACATTCTTCAAAGATCATGGACCAATACAACTTTTAGAAATAATCTCTGTAAATGTCATGTTTACGTGATAGATATAACAATACTAACGTATGAGGGATTCACACAGGAAAATGCTCGTTATAACTGGAATCACTTCAATAATAATATAAATTCAATAATATATAAAGAGGTATAATAAAGAGGTTTAAAGACTCCTTTAAAGAACATTTGTCAGAAAAATTAAGGGTATTTCTAAGAATTGCTAAGAATTTCTAGGAAGGAAAATTTAGTTATTTGGTAATTTATTGTATTCAAAAGATTATAATATGACAAAAAAACATCATCCCTGTCTTCATACGTTTCTTCGCTGTCACCATCTCCTCCCTCATTCATATCCTTCCTTCCGCTTTCTCCCCCAGCATCCACCTAAAATCCATCACTTCCTAATTCAGCTCATCACTCTATTAGCAGATGGTGTGGCCTCTCTGCCCTTCTCCACATACATCTCCACCTTCTCTCGTCCTTCTATTGTTTATCTTTATCACCGAATAATCCGTTTTTTTGTAATATTCCCTCCTCTCTTCGTTACCATATCCCATGATACTAGGAACATAAAGTATATTCAACACCATTACAATAATGCCCCAATCATTATAATAACTATTCTGTTTTCTCTCTGTATCCCTTCTTCTCCTCGCTGCCATAACCTCCTGCATCCAGCTTCTTCGCCTTCAGTCCAATTTATCTCCTTCTCCCTCAATTAATTACCCTCCACAAAGAAATGCTGTACGGACTCCCATCCTTCCCCACACAATCTACACCCCCCTTTTGTATCCTCCATCCAATATCTGTTGGCCCCCTTCTCATCCCCAATCCCTCATCAAGTACTATATTGAACTCATCATAAGTATCATCATAAGTACTTTCTCTTATCGCCATCCTTCTCTCTTGTATATCCACATCTCTGTCCGCGTTCTCCAACTGCTTCCACATTTCAATCTTGTCCCTTTTTTTTCTGATCACCCCATTCGGTGAGTACCCCTCTCTTCTATAGTACATTTCTTTTTCTTGCTGCCCATAACGCATATTGCCTGCTTCAATCTGTCTGCAGCACTCCCACAAGATCTTACAATATCCTCTACCTTCCACCTTTTCCTCAAAACGCACCGTTCGCTTACCCGCCTCCACCCTCAACTTATCTAGCTTCATTTCTTCCCTAACTATATATCCCGGAGTTTTCCTAGCTAATCCCAACACCTACCACCAGTTTCTGGTTTGCACATTCTCTAAGAGCCCTCATTCTTTCAATCCCCTTGCCTTCACCCCATACATAACTTCGCTTATTATTAAGCTCTCAAACATTAAATTCCTTTCTCTCACATCTCTCCCAAAACTCCTCTCAACCCATCCCCAAACCTCCCTCTTTGTTGTTCTCCTTAAATCTATACCCCAAGTATGTATATGTCCTCGATTGCGTTGTCCTTCCATCTCCGATTTTCAGTTTTTCTTCAACCTCTCTCACAGAACTTCATCATTTTCGTCTTATCTAAATCTTTCCTGCCAAAATACCCTTTCAGCGATCAAAATACCTTCCTCCTTCCACTCACCAATCTGTCTTCTATGTCCGCAGTATAAAAAGCAAAAAGGGCTGGGGCTAAGCGGACAACTAATTATGTTTTAATATATACAGTGCTTTCCATAAGTAACGTATAAATTCGATAAATCCATTAAAAACAATTTATGGAAAAGTCATTGAGATGGTTCTAAAAGTTTCACCTTCTCATCGTCAAGATCTTTCGAATTTACTACAAATTAACTACATTAAAAACAAAAACTACTAAAAACGAAAAAGCAAAACATTTCAATCTTTAGACCCATTTTATCAATTTTCCATAAATTGTTTTAGGAAGTTTTATTAATCCACAGCTTGTTCACATGCCAATTTATTTATCTTCGTCTCGTTTAGTTGATAAATTCTCAGAAGTTCATCTTTCAAGTCACAATTGACTGCAAGATAGATACACACCATGACAAAGAGAGTGTTGTCTTTGGTTGAGTAATCACTGAGGTACTCATCTTTTATTAGCCTTACCCAAGGTCAGGTGATATTTTGAGTGTCAATTGACACTTTTGTATTAAAAATTGTTTGATGCTTTTAATTATGCTGCTTTACCCTCAAAAGCAATGCATCCCGTCAATTCACTAGATGTTATACCTATGCACTTTCTGGCCTTGTTGAATCAGTTATTGTCAGGTGATAGTATTGTCTCTAAAACGGGAATCTGGCGGAATTACCTAATTCTTGGCCCCAAGTATGAACAAAAGTGGATTTCTATTTTTTTTTTCAGTTTTTATTATGAGTTTTAACATCTGATGTGTGCATCATTGAGACACATGTGTCATAACCCAGAGACTGCTTGGTTCTTTCTCTCCTGCTGTTGGCGTTAGTTCCAACTTCTTATAATGCCTCCTAAAAATCAGTGCAATGCACTTCATCCAATACGACGTCCTTGGTTGCCTCTTGAACCACTAATTCTTCGTTTTGACCCCTCTCATCCTGGTGGAGGAGAGATTCGGTGTTGCGTTTCACAGAGTTGCGATTTTCACAGAGATCAGTTGTTTATTGTTGTAATGGAGAGATGCAATCATACCCTTAAACATGTCTGGGATTTATTTATAATCAAAAACTTCTCGTGTCTTGTAAAAATTAAGAGAAACCTTTCCAAATTAAATTATGCTTTCTTCAAATGACGGAGGTTTGTACTTTTAAACGGAAGAAATATGTGTCTCAAAAACTCCCTATCCCAAGAGGTACTGATCACAGCAATAGAATTTTGTGTTGAAACTAATGATCTCCAGATTTTTGGTAACTTGGTTATTTGGTACTTTGATTATAGTTGTATAACTGGAGTAATATTTTCCTTTATTGAACCTACTCTTTCCGCTCCACAGGACATCACTGCAAGTGTCTTTCTGTTCTTAGCTGGAACGAGTGGTTTTATTACTGGACATTTACTAAGAGGTTTCACACTCTTTAGCTTCCCGTTGAGGTAGACTTTCTCTCAATGTCTACCGCCATGGATTCGCTCTGCATAGCCTAATGACCTTTCTGTTGCGTGTGTCATGCATGGTTCATCGTGACCCGGCGTGATTCACGTAAACTGCACATCTCTAATCTGCACACAACCCTAAATATCGAACTCTAACCCAAGATAAATCTCGCGCTTCTTATGCTTCTCCCAAAATTCCATCGGCCTAGCTACGGACTTTATTCACTTCCTTCTAAGCTCCACACCCAAGACTTTCTTGCACTCCAAGCGGGACTACCGTTGTAGAATCTTCTCGAAAAACCTACCGACTACCTCCTGACTTAACAATCTTTCGGGAGATCATTGATAACTCAAAAAAAACTTCACGCTTTAATTGGAGTATAAAAGAAATTAGCACGGCATAATTAATATTCGTAAACAAAACTGACCTACTTAATATTTTTTTCAGGATGATTGACAGGTCAAAAGAAAAATTTTACGCTTTAATTGGAGTACAAAGGAAAACTTCACGGTATAATTAATGTTTGTAAACATAACTGACCTACTCAACATTCTTGCGGGGATGATTGACAGGTCAAAAGATAAACTTCACGCTTTGATTGGGGTATAAAGGAATAGCTTCACGGTATAATTAATGTTTGTAACCAAAACTGACCTACTCAACATTCTTTAGGGGATGATTGACAGGTCAAAAAATACATTTCTTCACGGTATAATTAATATTTATAAACCAAACTGACCTACTTACCTTTCTATCGGGGGATGATTAACAGGAGAATTGTGAAAGAGTGTTGTCAACATTTGCAAGGAAGAAATTTTTGTGGAGTTTGTTTTTTTATTTTTCCTAAAAGAACAGATTAAAAAATTGCATAAGATGTTTATTACGATAGGTTAAGAAATAAAGTTTATGATTGAATATTACCACAAATAGAACGATTGGAGTATATGAGACTAAAATTGTAAAAAATAAATAGAATTCTTTGTACAACGTTATTATACGACAATTTATAAGGATAGGTTGGGTTGAATTGAGTTGTGTTGAGCTGGGTTGGGTTGACTTGCGTTGTATTATGTTGGGTTGGGTTGCGTTAAGTTCTATAGGGTTACTTTACTTTAAGTTGAGTTAGGTAACTTTCTAATCATTGCTAAACATGTACTAAGATTTCTAGCTATTTTCGGCATTTATCAATTACCTAAAAAGCCAACTTCTAAAGTATCTAAGCATTTCCAAATATCAAGGAATATTTAAGATCGTTCCCAAAATTTCTTTCGTATTTCCGGCTACTCTTAACGAATTATTGGGGAATTTCAATAATATAAAAAATAATGGTGAAAAGTTATTTGTTGTCCCATCTTGGCTACTATAGTCATGGATTGGATCTTGAACAGCTATTTACTAATATGTGGATGACATTATTTGTGCTGTACCATATGACAGATTACTGTACGTGCAGCGGGAGGTCAACTCTGTTGATCGTCACATCCAATTTACGATGGAAACAGAATCGAAGAATGTTGTGGTCTTTCTGGACTCACTTGTCATCAGAAAACCTGATCAACACATCGTTTTGGTTTGGTATAGAAAGCCCACCTTTTCAGGCCGTTTTATCAACTTCTTTTCTTGCCATCCCATTCACATCAAGGTTAACACTGTTAAAGGTATGAAAAACAAGGTCATTCGCATTTCCGATCATGAGTTTAGAGAAAAGAATCTTAGGTTTCTAGTGGATATCTTCTGCAATAATGGGTTTCCTCGTTCGCTGGTCAGCAGAATTTTCCAGTCTCCAGTTACTCAGTCATATTATGGCCTCAACCGCACTGCTCTGCCTTGTTTCAACTTGATTGGTTCCTGACACATCTTCCTGATGATGAGGAGCCTAAAACACCCTCAAAGTTTGTCAAGGTTCCCTTCAATCCTGGTTTCACTAACTATCTGGTGATTCACGCTTGAACATTTCTGATGTTCAAGTGTAAGATTTAAATGCGCACCTAAGAATATGTAAAGACTACCAGAGATTTTCTACGGATTTTCAGACATTTATTAATTATTGTTAAAACAATTAAGGTATTTCTGGGAATTTCTAAGAATCTTTAGAAAGTAATTTCTAGAGCTACTCAGAGGTATTTTACCTGAAATATTTATCCTTGCATGTTAATAAGGGTTTTCAAGAGAAATTCTAACATGTCAAGGAATTTCTAAGGATTTTCAATGATATTAGAAATGTTCAGGAATTCCAAAGATTTTCATGGATTTTTAATAATCTAGAGATATTTTTCCGGAGATCAATTTATTTAGTATTTAGGATATAAATAAGTATCTAGGAATTTTTAAAGACTCCCACAGGTTTGTTCGGATTTCCAGAGATATTTAGAGACTCCACACTCTATATTTTTGACACTCCTTTGTGATATTTAGACACTCTAGTAATTTCTAAAGGTATTCATGGATATTTCATCAAATGTATGTATAGCATAATAATGGTCACAATAAAGAGTGCCAATATTTTTCAGTTTGAATTTAAATGCCAATTGTACAAGAGGAAGAGGATCAACTACGGAAAGGGGTAGGGAGTTAGGTGTTATAGAATGTTGAGAAAAAATGTTGTGCTATCTTGTTCTGATGTTCTTGTTCTTTGTAATATGAAGGTGTAAAAGGTTGTCAGAAAAAGGTCGGTTTATTTGTTGTATCTCTTCATTAAGACATTCGATGTTATTATTATTTTCTTGATAAATGTTTATATCATATCCTACTAATAAGTCCATAAGAAGGTTTTTTTCTATGTTGTGTATGATAGTTATTTTTTTTTATTTTTGTCAGATTCGTAATGTTGGTTGTAGATATCATCTACAACGAACATTACGAATTTAACGAAGTTCGAGTTACTTATTGGTATATGCTCTTTGGTCCTTTGGATCTTTGGTTTCTAAGTTCTTTCTGTTTGAGATCATTCTAATTTCCATCGGATTTCCAGAGATATTTAGGGGCTCCTACTGATTGTCAGAAAAGTGAAGGTGTTTCTAGGAGTTTTTAGAGTATAATTATTAAAGTTATTCATGGATGTTTCACCTTGGACATTTATCCTCGGAACTTAATAAGGATTTTCAAGCAAAATTCTTAGAATTCCTATTGGATATCAAGAAATTTCTAAGGATTTCCAACCATATTAGAAATGTTCGGGAATTTCCAAGATTTCTTTTAGATTTCAATCTTTTTAAAGTTATAACATGATTAATTTTCGTAATAACTCAAAAAAATAAAAGTGAATGAAGAAAAATGTAGATAGTACGGCACTGCGTCCACCCAAACTGGTAAAAGGGGTGTTTCGCGTGATTTATCGTAAGAACTGGTCAGCAAAAATGGCGTGCCCACACGCGTCACAGACCTATACCGGACAAAGTCGATACAGCGTATGCAAAACAGGACCTAAACAACCCCCGTTTTCAGTCTTTTCCGAGCCCGCCGCAACGGTTGCAACTCGCGAAGAACACTTTTTCATTTTCCACGTTCCGCGAGCTTTCAACGAAAGTATCGGCTTTTTTTCGCAATCGTCTTCAAGGACAATCGCGCAAACGACGCCAATGGATTTTTATCTTGATATGAACAGACCAATCGTGTATTTCTCGTGTAACCGCATAGTGTGGTTCTTTGGTATAACGAAGAATATGTTGGTTGTAACTTATGGGTGGTTGTAGATCATTATCGAAGATTTCGCGTAGAAAATGTTGACGTATTTGCTATCCGAGAAAGATTATTTGGCTGTTATGTACTGGAAGGGTTTGAGTTGTTTTACTGTAATTTCTTAGTGATCTTTTTGTAGGATGACGTACATCTATGTTATGCCGTTGCACGAAACTTATAATGGTTATGGATTGGTGGAGAATGGAGGGTAATGAGATTTCAAGTACTCAGAATTTTCTTATTTATTACAATTACACTTTTTACAGCGTTAACTTATTTATCGATCGATTCAACATCAATTTATTGATTAATTTAAATCAACATCATCAATAGTAATAGGAATCCTGTTTTGACCAGCAACGTTTAATACAACTTCATTTAAAGTTTTATCACGATCAACATTTATTTTGTGAACGCCGCTGTAGTTTAACACATCTTTACCATCCATTTTTATGTTAACATTCATATTTTCCTTATTTTTTATCTTTTTATCCATTACACTACAAATTTCTCAAATTATCTCTACAAAATCAACACGAATAAAATGACAAATAAATTGTCAAAAATATTCTGACTAGATTCCACATTTAAAATGCATTTTTTTAAAAATTTTTAGTTTGCCGCCGTCTCAACCGGAAACTCACGAATCCGATCACGAGGAAGAAGAAACATCAGCCAAAAAAAATTGTTGTCTTCGATTGTTTTCGCGATGCAAATGTAAAAAGCCGACGTGTAAGAAATGGAAGAGAAAGAAGACGGATTCAACGACGCCGATAAAGAAAGCGAAATCGTCGTTAAGTTGCTTTAGTTGTAGGAAAAAGAAATCGGAGCAGGATAAGGGATCAACGAGTACTGCCGCTGTCGGCGAAGAAAATGAAGAAAAACGTGGGTGTTGGGATAGACTGAAATGTTGCAAATCGAAGAAAGTTGCGGATACTGCGTGGTGTTCGAGGGAGAAGAAGAGAGATAATTGGGTGGAGAAACGTGAAAGTGTTACCACGCAGGAAAATGTACAAAGGTAAAGTAAAAATCAGTATTAGTTTAATTTTTTTGCTTGTCCAAATTGAAGATAGATGAGCAGAAGCAATAAATAATACGCCATTGCAAGTTGTCTTATGCAAAAGTACTTCTACAAGCTAGCTTATAGGCTTATTAGGCTTGAAAGAAATTTTATTGATAAGCCTGCATCTTTAGGAGAAGATACTAACATTTTTTATACAAATGCGGGTAAGCTTGTGAATGTTCTAAGCACAGAATAATTGAAAAGGAATTAGTTTTATTCAATGGACGTTGTTTATTTAAAATATAAACTGATCAGCAAAAAAAACCGGCCTCTATAAATTAGCAACTTCAAAGCTAGCTTTCTCGCGAACCGCTCATTCGGTTTTGATGATTCTTTTTTGATCGAAAGGTTGATTCTTCGAAAACAATCCGAAGAATAATTCGATAGAGCTTGTCGATATCTTGCAAATAACCTCAGTCCTTTGGCAGCTTTCTTCCAGCCAGACTACATCTAGCAAGTTTTCAGCGAATGGTTCTTTCACTGATATTTATAACATGCACCATTTGAAGATGACGCGGAGCTTCTACAGCTGCCGTTCTACGATTGCTTAAAACAATAAAATGGTCACGAACTACTATTGCCACTCGTCTTGTTTTATACGCGATCGCTTTAAAATACTGCATCTTCGTTAGTAGCAGAGATAATAGAGTGAATAAAAAAGATCGGGATACAGATTGATTTCAGCTAATATCATCTGCTGTAGCAGCTGTACCCCAGAAGGCGTTACAAATTTCGAGAAAAAAGTTTTTCTCATTCTTGCAACCCCGTATATGCTCAAATTAAAATCTGAGATTTATTGCCAGATTATTACTGAAGGATCAACCTTTCTTTAAAAAAATGATCAAAATCGAATGCGCGGTTCGCGAGAAAGCCAGCTTTGAGGTTGTGATTATATTCCAAGCAAGCCACAAAAATAAGGAATGAAAATTTTAATGTGCAAAAGGTTGGAAAGGTTGTAATGAACAAAAGATATAAATCTAGTTTCGTATATAATCATATTATTAGAAATATGTGATACACATGAAATAAGAAACTGCGAAATAAATTACAAACCAAATACTGTCTTGAAATCTAATGCAATAACATCATATGGAAGCATAGGCGCCGTAGAATCACTAAAAGATGACCAATTGCATTACTATATGGACATTACGGCATACAATTCGTTCGCAAATTAGAACAAAAAATATATTATATGGGCACTCTTTTACAGATGATTTAATATAATAACCCAGCAAAAAAATATTGATTTTAGATTTTGAGATATGACAATTTTGTTTTTTATATGGAAACAATACTTAACTTTGGCTTATTAAATTAACTATTTTTCCTGATTTTAAAACTGTAGGGTTCGACAGATTTATTTTTAAGCACCGTCATCTAGTGTCATCTAATGTAAATATAATGTCTGCAGACGATTTCTTTTAGTTTTCGAGATAGTCTATTCGGACATCAAATTTGAAATTGATTTAAGAGAAAGTCATATCAACTGGGTGATTCATGGGAGGTGGACATTTTTAAAACAAAAAGCTTTTCTTCTCGATCGATTTTCAATTTGAAATGGATTTATTTGTACAAAAATAAAGGTCAAAACATGCCATTTGAGTTAGGTGTTCAAGTATGAAAACTAATGACATATATATTTATTTATTTATGTACATAGGACACAGCACAGAACGAACCCAGTTAAAGCTGTATCACTGAAAAGAATAAGAATAAAACAAAATAGTAAAGACACAAAATAATATCAGTAGTGAACAGTACTACAAACATAAGATAAGTGAAATAATGTTAACAATGGTACCGCATACTCCCCATAGCAGTTAATTCGATCTTTGAAACGAGCAGAATGGGGATCATCGCTAAGCATTAGTTCGGGTTGTAGGAGTGAAAAAAAGAAAATCATACCTCAACGTTTTTTGGGCAGAACATGCAAATTCACTAAAGATGTAAGCAAAGTCAGGTTATAGATATGAATTAATACATCAGTAACAAAACGTTGCTAAGTCAGTTGCAGAAACCGAAAGAATTGGCACGCCGAGTCGTAGTCAATATAGATGGGTCTCATACCACCTATGTTGACTATTCACACTTAAAAATCGATGGAATCTCTTTTGGACTACTTTTAATCTATCACGTACATACGCAACTACGTACGCAAAATAGAGTTCTTATGGAACTGATATCAGTACAATCAGTCGCTGATCTTATGATAAATCCAACCATGCGAGAAGCCTTGCTGCCCACCGAGCCAACGTGCTCATCAAATGTCACAGAGCAGGTTCCCTCCAATAAAGTAATCAAAATGTAAGGGGATACCTTTCTTTGTAAATCTGATGGTAATACATCTACTAAAATTTAGGCTAATAAAATGTCAGACAATATTGAGCAAGATCAAAGAGATAGTGCTAAAGAGCAGAAGAATCCTTAGCGCCAGGTACATGGCAGACATATTTTAAATCGTTTGCACACATTAAACTATTTGGATGTTTAAAGTAATGAAAAATATCATTAATGTAGATATTGAAGAGCAAGGGGGCAAGGAAGCTTCTTTGATGAACACCGCCTGTGAAGAGAAACCTCTAATCCTAGCACATTGCGTTCTATCAAATCAACTTATTTTACTTTATTGTAATTAATAAAAGAAGATGATCATAACAACAAAAGAGATGAAATGCTTTATTAAAATCAGTATATACAGAGTCAACCTGGCAGTAATCGTCAAAAGAATGCAAAATATAATTAGCATATATCAGAAGCTTAATGTAGACTATTAAGTCTGACTATGTAGTCTGCTGATCCACCAGAAAAGAAAGCTTGCTGTCGTTAGCGTAGAACATTTTTAATAATGTAAAAATTGGTTTGTAAATTTAGCTCACAAAAACATCACCGAATATAGACAGAAAGATGGGTCAGTAATTTTTTATGATACTTCTACTACCAGATTTGAATATAGGCACAACTGTGCCACGTTTCCATATTTGCGGAAGGACGCACTCTCTTAAAGATCTATTGTATAAAATTGTTAAAGGCTCAGTAAGAGATTCACAGCAGTTTTTAACGAGAATAGGCCTGTAGGGACTGGTCACAAGAGCACGATCTTGTAGGTATAAAACCATTACTGCCACCTGTAAGAGAACAGATCGTTAATATGCGTACCATTAGTAGCAGTAACGCCGTCATGTAACCTCGGAAGTGACAACCTTCTCGTCTGCTCCTCACGAATGACCAAAACTTTTTGGGGTCTTGTTGTATATTTTCTTCAGTATTTACAATTAGTTGTATGACGACCATCTTTTTGAGTGCAGTCAATCTTTCGCTAATCGTCTATCAGTCGACCTAAAAACTGTTGATCGATCGTGACCACTTCTTACCGAATATAAATCCTTCAAGTCGACAAAATTTCGTGATTTCCCTAGACGCCCAGTTTGCGTTTCAGCGATATATTATGGCTCCCAAGGTCACCTGACATATAAAAAAGTGATTTCATCCTATGGGGGTTTCTAAAGAACCATGTGTACACTCATAAACGGTGTTGGGTTTTATCCAACAAGAAGTGCTCATGATTAATCACCAGAGTGATCGATCATTTCATGCAGAGGATTGAAAACTACATTAAAAAGCACAGTCGTCACCTACAGGGGATTATTTTTTGCATTTACTCAAATGGCCTTTATTTGTTTCTGTTTCTTTGTACAGATAAATGTATTTCAAATTGGAAATTTACCAAGTACTCTTTGTTTTAACAATGTTTGACTCCCAAAAATCGTCAATCTGATACGATTGACAGCAGGGCAGTGGCATAAGATAAATATATCGTCTCCACATCTTCCGCTTATAGGCGGCATTCAAAATTGTCTGCTATACCCAATAAGTTGAGGTATGTTTTCAATAGTGCTCAGTAAAGATAGCAATTAGAACTATAATGCTGCTAAAGGAAGTTGGAAAATATTCCCGAGTTTGACAGTGGCGAGTTCAATAAATAACTCGCATATCGCATTCAAGGAAAACTGGTCCATATCATGCGGAGTTTTTCCTCCGTCATAGTGCAATCCTGTGTTTCAATCAAAAATATGGTCCCACACACGCAATTAGTGCTCTCTTTTCGTTTTAGCTCATCTGCTGTTTCATTCTTTCTGACCCAGATCAGAAAGACTCTGTCATCACAACTTAGTGTGTTTAAAGTTCCCTTACAGTCATTAACCAGGCCACGCCATTTTCACAGCTTGCTGCGCCTGAAGAGCGACTTGACTGTCAGAAAAATTGTATATAGCCTGTACTACGAGAAGTGATAGGGACTCATCGCATAAAAATATACAGAACAAACGTACTTGCTGGAATTCATTTCACTCTAACACACGTTAATGTATGAGCATAATATTTATAACATATGCGCAAAATTCTTTCGGAAATTAATATATCACTCTCACTTCAGAATAATTTTATGGCACTTTCTCCAGAATAATTTTAGCTGCCATGTTAATAGTAAATATTTCCATCTAAATTTCAGTACAATAAGAACTTAGGCTATAAGTTTGCTTGCTTGGAAATATAAGACAGTATACTCCTACCCCGACTCTTTCTATATTTGATCCATCTGTGAACATGCAAATATCCGTCTGAACTAGAGAATCTTCATTTTCAATCCAGAACAGTCGCTCATTCATTTTAATCTGTATCGAACATTAAGCACCCATTGGTAACACATGTTGAAACAAGTTTGAGCATATCGCTTAAATCTGTAAATGATAAGTTTAAGTAGAATTAGGCTAAGTAGAACATCCACTGCTAAAGTTGGCTTAGTGCTTATCGCACAAGAGATTGTCGTTCCAGCTACTCGTTGAAATCTTGATATCCATATCTGATAATAGGCCTAACTACAATCACGTAGAGACAGTAAAATCTTTTAGGGGTAAGATCCCAATTTTTTACACAGACTACGACAAGTCAATAAGGGTAGACTAACTTTGTGCAAAACTCCCTGCAAATTATCAATCCATGGGTTTTATTAGGGTTATTCTTAGATATTTGACTTCCTTTGAGAAAGGAATTTCTTCACCTTCTATGGTAAATTAATACATCCAACAACTATTTCCTGGTGAAAGGTACATCGGTAGTCTTTTGCGGGTTTAAGTAGAATTAGGCTAAGTAGAACATCCGCTGCTAAAGTTGGCTTAGTGCTTATCGCACAAGAGATTGTCGTTCCAGCTACTCGTTGAAATCTTGATATCCATATCTGATAATAGGCCTAACTACAATCACGTAGAGACAGTAAAATCTTTTAGGGGTAAGATCCCAATTTTTTACACAAAGACTACGACAAGTCAATAAGGGTAGACTAACTTTGTGCAAAGCTCCCTGCAAATTATCGATTCATGGGTTTTATTAGGGTTATTCTTAGATATTTGACTTCCTTTGAGAAAGGAATTTCTTCACCTTCTATGGTAAATTAATACATCCAACAACTATTTCCTGGTGAAAGGTACATCGGTAGTCTTTTGCGGGTTTATCGAGAGATTCTCCCTTATATCAAGCGCAAATGATATCTGGAATCATCTGGAGGACTTTAAATACTCTCGTGAAACAGATTCATTTGATAAATTTTTTAAAGATAAATGATAATATCAACATACCCTTGTATTTCTAGTAACGGCTTCGACTATCACAATCAGGTCATCAACATCACCGTGTAGTGAACTGACCATCCATGTGACCCATGTAATCTATCAGTTGATTCCACTCCTCTATCAAGAGCAGCTCTTTTAAGAGATTGTAGTATTGTATTGTCAAACGCACCTTCTATATCCAGAAACGGGCAAACCAGGATCTTTTTATCCTGAAGTATTCTGGATACTTTATATCGGCTTTACACTAAGTTGTGTAAAGTCAATTTTGCTGATTTTCTCACTTGATAAGCATACTGGTGCCAACTCAGTGAACCACATATTTATTTATATAGTTGAACCTTAATTATTTAAAGTATCTTAAAATTTTTTTTAAGATATCTACATTGGAAAAGTACTTTGTAATTGAAATTATTTTTAAAGTGCATGTAATTACCCAGCTTTGATTGCCATCAATATGCTTCTTTCACTTTTGCTCTTACATGCAAAAGTAATAAACAAGATTTAAAAAAATTGGTTGATTGTCATCAAGTTTTTATTAATTTCTTTTAATTAAAAATGTTAAGCTTTAATTTTCTTTTTTGCAGTAATATTAGCTGTAAGAAGAAATGCAAAAATGCGTTTAAATCGATTTTTTGCTGTGGATTGTGTTGTAACAAAAAGAAAATCGATGATGATCAGGCATTTAGAAGGGAATCGATGATTAGTAAGAAGAAAAGTTTAACGCCACAAGCTCTTCCTCCACCGGTACAAACAGTTTTAATTATCCAATTTAATTTGTTACTAATTTTGTTTTTTAGGATACTCGACCAAAAATTGATATAAGCTTGGTAGAACACACATCTCTTATGAGAGGTGCTATACCAATCCTACCTGTACCTATCGCTTGGATCTGCCTTATTTGTAACGTATTTTTACCAGGTGTTGGTAAGTTTTCAAAAATTAATTTTATTAAATTAAATTTAAAAATTCGTATTTTTTGATAGGTACTATACTGAGTGGTTTATTTTGTTTGTGCCTTGGAAAACCTCGATTTTCCCAAAACGATGGTCCCAAACCTCGAATCGGTGCCTTCATTATTGATTTGATTATAGGCTGTGGACAACTTTTTACGGTCCTATTCTGTCTGGTTGGATGGGGTTGGTCAATATGGTGGGGTGTAATAATGCTAAAAGTTGCACGTAAACTCAACCATTATTTTCCTATACGCCAATGATTTTAATGTCTCCCAATATATTTTAGGGAAACATAAACGGATAAAATTGGTGGAGGAACGAGCTCAAGCACCACCGCCCGCTCTTAATCATAACTCACGAGATTTGGAACGGGGGTCTTGAGAAACCACACAAGAAGATCATTTTCATTTTATATCTGTAGTTGTAAATGATTATTCCTAAGACGTAATTTGTATACAACTCTAAACAACGACCATGTTTTTATATTGTTGAGAAAAATTTTGGTAAAAAGAAACGAACTATTGGTAAATTAAGAAAAAAGTTACTTTACGTACGTGTTAAGAGAACATATAAGAAATGCTACATGTAAAATAAATGCTTCCACATTTTAAAAACATAAATAATACTATTTTTGATAGAAAAGAGGAAGAGTAATACTCGATTGTTACTTACCTCGGTGTAGATAAAGGGCGTTTATCTTCTTCGGCGTAGATCACTCAGTTAGCCAACGCTATTAGACTATACAAATTTAAACTAATTAGCGTTTGTAATGTCATTTTTGCGGGACAAAAATGATTTTCTGCATTTTTGCACTTTTTGTAACATCAACTCTAGAATGTAAGTTATTTGTATAACATTTATATAAAATACTTAATACTTTTGTTATATTTTATTCATTAGATAAAAACATATTCGCTTTAAATGATTAAATCATGATTAGTTTTAAACTACAATAATTTTTGGTTGTGTTGCCCGATTTAAATAAGATTTAGTATTTTTATTACTACTAAGTGCCTTCCCTGTTTTGGAGAAACTTCAATTTCAACAATGGTGAACAAACTAATGCGTGCTTTTCTACACTTTGAAACTTCCTGTGGAGTGCAGCGACGAAAACATTTAATTTTAAGCACAAGTAGCTTGTAGTCTCGTCCGTTATGATCACTTCTGTTTTTATTCAATTTTCTATTGTTATTAACACCAATGTTACAAGATCTTAAGCAAAATTAGAGCTTACAATACCGGGACCGGACATTTTTGTCCGGTATTAAAACCGGTATTGATTCCAAATAATGGTATTTCAGTATTACCGATAAGAACATAAACGTTAAATCGATTTTGGTACATCACAATGATAAGGTTAAGCTACTATATGATATCACAAAAAGTACCAAGGCCAAACAACCTGAGAAATATCTGGTTATACTCAAAAATTAAAGGGTTTGGAGCAAAGAATGTTGTGCATAAATTGTTTATAATGGTGTAAAAATACACAATCCATAACCAGATACTACTTAATCACGATTTAATCATTATTAAATTATGATTAATCATGATCTAACTAGACGCTGGAAATTCATAATTTATTAATATAGATCGTCATTAAAGTCGACCATAGCTCAAACAATAACGGTGTTGTAACTAAAAATGTTGAACATAAATTGTTTGTAATGTTGTAAGAATACATAATCCATAACCAGATATTATTCAATTATGATTACATTCTAGTTAGAATCCATAAATAGTCAACATATCAAAATTGATCTGTTATTGGTAAAATAATTAGCTATAACTCAACAAATAAAAGCCAAGGTACAACTATTTGTCGTAAATTGTTTATAAGGAAGTAAGAATCATATCCAGATTTTGCTTAATTATGATTATATTCCCATTAGAATGTAGATATCCACAATATATCAAAATTGATAGTGTTCAATACTAACGTCGACCATAACTCAAAAAGTAACGGTGATATAATAAGAAATATTGAACATAAATTATTTATAATGGTGTAAAAATACATAATCCATAACCAGATATTGTTCAATTATGATTCTGTTCCAGCTATAATATAGAAATTTATAATTTGTCCGGTATTAAAACCGGTATTGATTCCAAATTATGGTATTTCAGTATTACCGATAAGAACATAAACGTTAAATCGATTTTGGTACATCACAATGATAAGGTTAAGCTACTATATGATTTCACAAAAAGTACCAAGGCCAAACAACCTGAGAAATATCTGGTTATACTCAAAAATTAAAGGGTTTGGAGCAAAGAATGTTGTGCATAAATTGTTTATAATGGTGTAAAAATACACAATCCATAACCAGCTACTACTTAATCACGATTTAATCATTATTAAATTATGATTAATCATGATCTAACTAGACGCTGGAAATTCATAATATATTAATATAGATCGTAATTAAAGTCGATCATAGCTCAAACAATAACGGTGTTGTAACTAAAAATGTTGAACATAAATTGTTTGTAATGTTGTAAGAATACATAATCCATAACCAGATATTATTCAATTATGATTACATTCTAGTTAGAATCCATAAATAGTCAACATATCAAAATTGATCTGTTATTGGTAAAATAATTAGCTATAACTCACCAAATAAAAGCCAAGGTACAACTATTTGACGTAAATTGTTTATAAGGAAGTAAGAATCATATCCAGATTTTGCTTAATTATGATTATATTCTAATTAGAATGTACATATCCACAATATATCAAAATTGATAGTGTTCAATACTAACGTCGACCATAGCTCAAAAAGTAACGGTGATGCAATAAGAAATATTGAACATAAATTATTTATAATGGTGTAAAAATACATAATCCATAACCAGATATTGTTCAATTATGATTCTGCTCCAGCTATAATATAGAAATTTATAATACGTCAAAATTGATGATGTTAGTTACTAAAATCGGTCATAATTCAAAAAGTAACAGTGTTGGAACAAAAAATGTTAAACATAAATTGCTTATATTGGTGTAAAAATACATAATTAATAACCAGATATTTTTCAGTTAATACCGGTATTCCAGTTTTAAAAATTTTAAATACGGCACGTCGTTAATGACGTTGACTGTTGCTAGAGAAGAAAAATGCCCTTAAGGCCTAGTTTATTCACCTTTAGTTAAATTTAACTAGCAGATATTTACCATAGTTACTATTAATATGCATGATTGGCTCATGGCATGTGAAATTACAGTAACCATGGAAAATATCCAGTAGTTAAATTTAACCAAAGGTGAATAAACCGGCCATAAGTCTTGTAGAAGTTACTTATTTCTGAAAAAAAAAACAATAAACTACTATATTTGGTAGAAGACAGAAGCAGTACTCTTTATTCTCTTCGTATTTTTGGCGCTAATCAAACATTTCAACAGATCGGTATCTTCGATTTGATTTAGGAAAAAGACACACCATATAACCCCATGATGATCGATCATTTGGATCGATGTATTGTTACGATCATGTTACAAAATCGACATGCCATAACAATTGAGATACGAAATTATTTGGAACAATTATTAAGATCAGTAACGTAAATCGTGTTACTCGATTACAATTCGCATGAGATCATGTTCAGTGGACAATAAGTCAAGTTTGGGCTTGCAGTCCCCTGCAAGAAAGTACAATTTTTATGAGAGAATACCATGTTAGGCAGGATTTGAAATGGTTTGAGTAGAAATCTGTTTCGAAGCTTTACAGTTTTAACTACATTTCCCTTCGGTCCATTTATTGGTGACAATTTCTTGTTCATGCAAGATAATGGGTGGTCCATACAGCTCGTATAATGTCCCAATACCTAGATATTTTGATATCAGCAGAATTGAAGGGCTGCAAGTAGTTATATTTTAAACTTCATAGTTAGATTTAGTAAAAAACAAAACGAAAATTTTCAACCCGTAAAATTAACTATACCGCATTGAATAGGTAATAAAGAACAGTAAAGTGATTCCTTTCGTTAGAGTTTTAACGTTTGAAGTTGGGATTATGGGGTGTCATCAAAGAGCAATGCAAGTAGATATGAATAACTTAAAAAATATTCGAAATCAAAAGGTATAACCAATTATAAACATTAAAACTATTTTTTACGTAAATAAAGGGGCTTTGCATACTACGCAACTCCATAAAGTGCGAACTTCTTTGATGTTATTATTGCACAATATGCATCTTCTTCTTGTAGACCGTTCTGGTAAACAATATTCTATACTTCAACATAAACTCACAATGCAGGCATGAGACAAAAAGTAAGAAGAACTCCAGAGAACTCATCATATTTCAAAATTATAGAATGTGAGATTTGCTAGGGAAACGAGTTAGAGCGTGTGATGCCGCTATAAAAATACTAGATGATTTCCCAATAGTGCTAAAAGAAGAATGGAACCAGATAATCCAAAATGAAATTCAAAACTGACTCTCCCTCAAGATGTTAAGGAAGAAGGTGTTGAAAAATTTAATGATGTTCTTTACAAACATATGTTCAACAACAGTGCGGGATGATATCGACTTTCTTTATTTATGATTTGGTAAATGTAAATTCAGTTATTTTTTCTTATGCTTCAAATTCCTCGCGAACTTTTTAAAAGCGGGGAATGTCTAAAGCGCTCCTTAAGGTTGTCAAAATACATATCTGTTGTGTTATAAGTTATGTTGAAGAATAAAACCATTTATTATTATTAATAAAAATTTATTCCATTTTGTTTGATTTAGTTGATAGTTTAATTAAATTTCATCGACATCTATGAGTTGGTTTAGTTTCTGATGACGTTGACAACTAAGCTGCTTACCTTTTAGAACTTGTATCTTTGGTATGATAGAATCTTTAACACAAGCAGAAGTGATCCGAACAGACGGGATTTGTTTAAAATGTATTTTTATCGATTTACTTCACAGAAAGTTTCAAAATGTAGAAAGATACATTAAACATACATTAACGCTATTTACCATTGGTGAAATTGAAAAACCTCAAAATGAGGAAGGCTGAATATTCGCAAAGGATGGACTTTTCAAATACAAAAAAATTTTATTTACATCGACGAATAGGTACATTCAAAAGTTATTTAAACTAATCATCATTGTACGATGACTAGTTTGATGCGTCTTTTATTCAGCAGACTGTATTATAATTTTTG
The DNA here is from genome assembly GCA_036711965.1 of Onthophagus sagittarius. Taxonomy (NCBI): domain Eukaryota; kingdom Metazoa; phylum Arthropoda; class Insecta; order Coleoptera; family Scarabaeidae; genus Onthophagus; species Onthophagus sagittarius. The sequence goes on along the minus strand of JASERS010000003.1, from coordinate 66,440,246 downwards.
TAATAACACGAAAATCATTATCTTTAACTTATAGAAATGATTATTTCGAAAAATTTTATTTAAATTTGATATGATGATTTAAAACGATTTTACGACTCGTTACTACCTTTCAACCAAATAGTATATTACAGTACAAGTGAGGAAACTTACATTTTTTCGTTAAAGCGTATGATGTATACGTGGAAAGATATATAAATTAGTGGGAAACATTCATTTCCCACGTGTGGTTTAGCATTTTGTTCCATCTTACTATTTAGAGAAAAACCTCTTCAAATTCGTTATTTGTTGAGTGGGGTTGGATTCACATTATCATGCTCTTAATTGATTGGGATTAAGCAACAATCTGTGTCAAATAAAGTCGTCATTATGGATAGAGTAAATAAATTAATAAAATTAATAATTCATAAAAGTGTAATACTTAATTAACTGTCCACGTGTACTCTCCGCGGTTTTGTAGATAACATCCATTACATGTAAACAAAGTGTTGTTCCTTTAAATGTTTTATGTTTAATTGACAGTAATTAACACGTTGACGGACAGTAGAAACAAGTGAAATTCGAAAATTGACACTATATGTTTTTGTAATTTTTAGAATATTAGAAGTATAGTTTTACTCTTTCTGCTTAAATACACTTAATTTTGATTAATTCAGCACCTTTAATTAGGTTGCGGCTACAACCGTCATGGCGCCAGCGGATTCTAGACACTATGTAATGGGACGATGGCGGCTATAACAGCAAAAATTTAAAAACGTAAATGACAGGTTTAATGACTGAAATAAGCAATTTTTTGTGAGCAACAAAGTATTTTTGGGAGTTTTACACGAAATGTTAGTTCATGATCAAACAAAAATAAATAAATGACAAATAAATTTATTATAATTTTATAATTATTATACATTACTTTCGGTATGTCATGTTTCAAAGCATGGTGCAGGACACAGTGCAGGTTTTGATATGCAATTCTTGCAGCAATATGATGTTTCCTTCCTTACTCCCTGTTTATAACATTGTTTACAACGCTGAAAATATGTTTTTCGCTGATAATTTTCAGGAGGAGAAATATTCTCAGGAAAATGCTGTGTTCCATTGTTGTTGATTTCATTGGTTTGGATTCGTGCACGTTTAAATTGAACCAAAGACCTTCCATCCTGTTTATAATCTATGCCAGTTAGAGATCGTATAATTGCTTCCCTGAATTCTATAAACTTCATTTGAGAACCTGTCTTTTCTTTAAAGATGTAGTAAGAATTCCACACTGCTACATCCAGTAGATGAAAGATTATCTTTTTATACCATCTAATTGTTTTTCGTGGACAGGAATAATAGGACATCATCTGATCTGCTCTGTCGACACCTGACATATTCTGATTATAATTCACTATTTCAATTGGTTTTCTCTTTTCCTGTTGTCGACGGTTAGCTGTGTTTATCATACTTGGGTGGTAAGCTGTTGTTAGACATAGCACATCCCGTTTATCTTTCCATTTGGACACGTATGTCTGATTTTGGCGTCGTCATACATGTTCTCCTTTTCTAAGCTTACGACCTGTTATTTCTTGCGGCAGACCCTTCCTATTTACACGAAGAGTTCCTGTCACATGTGTCTTTTTGCTCAGTAATTTGTTAGCCAATGGTACACTGTTGTAATAGTTATTCATGAACAAATGATGCCTTTTGTTTAAATATGACTGCATCAATCGCATCACAAGACTTTCAATAGTTGTCATGTTTTCTTCGTTTTCTCGATGGCCTTTGTATATTTCTATGTTCAAAACATAACCTTAGGCAGAACAAAGTTCGTACAATTTAATTCCGTATTTTGCCTTTTTGCCTTTCATGTACGTGCGAAAAGAAAGCCTTCCTCGAAATAATAACAAAGATTCGTCTAATGATAATGCCTCATTTGGTGCATATGCATTCGCAAACTTTTTTATGAGCAAATCAAGAAATATTTTTATTTTCCTCAAACGGTCGTTTGAATTTTCTTCTTCTACACAAAAGCATCTCAATATTTGCTCAAACCTCCTTCCAGACATTTGTGAAGGAAAAGCTGGGTGGTAATGTAATGCATCAATGGAAAAGAGTTTTCTAATACTGGAGAATTTTAGCTGGGACTGAAGCAAACACAAACCCAAAAACTTTCTCATTTCAATCGTATCAGTATTTTTGAAATTTGCCTTCCTACTATGCCTTGTATGTGGCCGTGTTTGATTGCAAAGTTTTAGGCCGTAATCATTCGTAGATTTTATAATCATTTCCATTACTTGGTCATCCCAAATTTTTTCAAAAACCTGAATTGGAGACACATTTTCGTCTATATCCAAAAGAATCCCAGCCGCATCTGCATCAAAAGAAAAGTTTCTTATATGTGTTGTATTGAGATGCCATGTCTCATCATTTTCTGGTTCTTCTGGTGCTTCATATTCCTCATCTGTAGTTGATTCATTTTCTTCACTACCCGAACTGTTATTTTCAGCACAGTCAGCATCAGGTTCAGATTCACTGTTGCTTGACCCACTACCTGTTTCCTCAAAAAGCTTCAGCAGCCTAGCCTGTTCTTTTTCCCAACTGGCCATTTTCTATAAATATTGAATAAAACATTCAATTTTATTTTATATTATTATTTATTGTATATTATTTATACATTTATTATTTACATTATTGTTTTTATATTTCAAATGTAATATCATAAAAAACAAAAAGTAAACAGTATAACTATAAATATCGCTAAATGAATCAAAAAATGCTAAATTTAAATTTTTTTATTTTTATTTAAAGTGTAAAATCAATCATAAACAAATACTTACCAGTATAAACAAAAAATATCGTTAAATGTATCAATAGCAACTGTAAATTGAAGAGAAAACAAGATCGCACTACTCCGTTCACAACCACGTGCATACTCAATGTGTTAATCTTGCATACTAAATTTTTTTTCGAAAACATGACACTAGGCTTCTACTTGTACGCTGGTAAATGCACATTTGTGCTGCTACAGCCGCAGTGTCTAAAAACGACCGTTTCGTATTGGACGGCTATTGCCGTCATGTCACATAGTGAACTTGAACTTGACGGCTATAGACGCAACTGTCCGTCAACGTGTTAAAGAATAAAGTTTATTTGTTTTTCTATAACACATGTCTACTATATGTGCCAGAAGTCAAGGCCCTATAATTTAGAAATCGATATCTTCGTACCCGCTCGTTGAAAAAAATTACGGTAAAGCATATTGAAATCACCGAACATTTGTGCGCATCGTAGATAATTTGTGTGGAAGGAATGGTCTTCCCAATGCTGCTCTCATCTCTCGACTCAAAGCAAAAACGGGACTGCTGTTAAAACGAAGCAGGCCATATCCCCCATTGTGGTGCCTGCTGATAAGTGACAGTGATTCTTAACCTGCCCCAGTATATTGATGAGTCCCTGATTACCGTCTATTTAAAGAAAACAAAAGAAATTCTGTAAACTATTACTTGACAGGGAATACATTTTTAGGGGGGTTTTGGGGAAGTTTTATGATCTCCCTAAGAATCACAAGGTCGGAACACTACATAGACCGATCATTTGATACCTCACTTATCGGTTTCCGGTTATCTGTGATCTTTTTTACCCATAATCTTTGGTAAATTGCTTAAATTCATAGCTGACAAATTATTTTCCATTGTCTGATTTTTTTTTTCTTTTGGTATTCCATGGTGAGATGTTACATCCTTTAACTGTTCTATGATAGTTTCGCTACGCATGTTCTCTAATTTTCGAATATCAGGATATTTAGAATAATAATCCTGCACAATTAAATAATTTGCATTTTGGTAGGTAGCTATATGCTTTCTTTAGCTTAATTTTATTTACCACGTATGTATAGACTTATACCAACCTCCCAGTACTAATAAATAGGTATCAATTAATTTATTTAATACTGGTTCAATTACTTCTTGAACACTTACAGGATAATTTAAATTTTGATTAAACTTCTAACTTGCTTTATTAACAATTTATATCGGTTTCGAGATTTAAATTTTCATCATCAACCGAAAATGTCAAAAATGAAGCTAACATATCAAAATAAATGTTGAATGCGGAAATTGACATAATACATTTAAAAAAAGCAATTGTTTGAATAATTTTGAAAAATGGTTAAAATTCTTTATAAAAATATAAAATCGTTAAAATGAAGGTACAATACAATGTCATAGAATAAAATAATTAAAAACAATAATTTGAAAAAAAAGTCACTAACTAGACATATACACATAACAGACATCTTAAGCGGACGAAAAGAAACGACTGACGACTAACCAAAGCTCCAGAGGGATTCCAGAGGCTTTTTGGTATGAAAATGATTTATTCAGGATAAACGGTCCACAAAGTAATTAATGAAACAACTTTTTAAAATTACTAATATATTTCGAATGTATTTATCATTCTTCTTCAGAGCATTTATGTTGCAAAAATGGAGATTTTTTTATTACAATTAATGAAAAGGTTTTTTAACATGAGCATCCAACATATGTTGAAGACGCCAAAGAACAAAAATAAGATGAAATTAAACTTACTTGTTTTAAAAAGCATGAAATATAAAAATCGTCTTGGTCATAGTAGAAAACACATTAAAACTGAGTATCGGTAAATTAAAATAACAAATTAAAAGTTCAACAAGAACGTGTAAAATTTAACAATACAAAGTGGACTCGATGAGAATGTTAAAATGTAAAAATTGATATGAAAAAAAAACCTGTTTTCGATCGCAGACACAACCCCGAAAAACGAAACTGCGCACAACCGAAATTTACCAAAAACAAAGCGGAAACTTTAAAAATTTAAATTTCAAAAATTCAAACCAAAGAAACGATTTATCAAATAAAAACAATAAAACGTAACCAGAATAATTAATACAGACTATGTAAATAAGAAAATGCAATTAACAATCAAAAATGAACGTACTAACTTAACAACTAGAAAACCATATCATTAGAGATGATTTTGATTAATAATGGTTCAGTTTTTCGTATAAATTTCATTAAGAAATATGTTGATGATTTGGTTTTGGGGGTACACAAGGATGATGTCAATACAGTGTTAAATTGTTTTAATGATTTTCATCCGAGCATTCAGTTTACAATGGAGTTGGAAAGTAATAATAGCATTCCTTTTTTGGATACTAAAATAATCAGAGACGGTTTCAATAAGATTAAGTTTGATTGGTACGTTAAACCGACTTACTCAGGACGTTATCTTAATTATTTCTCAAGTCACAGCTTTAAGCACAAACTTTCAACTGTACGTTGCATGAAGCACAGAGTCTCGAACATTTGTGATAAAGAATTTCTTCGTGAAAACTTTGAATTTCTACAAAAAACTTTTGTTAATAATGGTTACCCAAGTAAATTAATTAATAAAATTTTATTTTCAACACCGTTAATTAATAATAACATAAACCAGGTCAGTTTAACTAACCCATCTTTACTTACAACTGAACCTATCATTTATAAAAAACTACCTTATATCGAGAAGTTAAGTGATTCTTTGAAAAAAACATTATCAGTGATTGACAATTTAAAAGTAGTTGAGTGCTACGATAACAAACTTGGTAACCATTTCCCAAAACTTAAAGACGCTACAGAAAACAAATTTAAATCCAATTTAATTTACTGCATTTCATGCAACGATTGTAGTGGAAAATATGTTGGTCAGACTTCTCAATGGCTTAAAAGTAGAATTTCTAAACATAAAAGTAACTGCCGGTTGAATAAGACCGTTTGTGCATTATCCCAACATGTTCAGGATTGCAAACACACCTTCGATTTTGATAACGTTAAAATTTTGGATGTTGAATCTAATTACTACAATAGAATTTTCTTAGAGATGGTCCATATAAATTACACTAGTAATACTGTTAACTATAGAACGGACACTCAGAATTTAAGTAACATATATGCTTACTTGTTTACTAGGGACAAGACTAACCATAACTATAATCCACCAACCCAACATAATCATGATATTAATAATGTTTCTACTTTCTCTAATGATATGGTTTTCTAGTTTTTAAGTTAGTAGGTTCATTTTTGATTGTTAATTGCATTTTCTTATTTACTTGTTTTTTATTTTCTTGTTTTTATTTGATAAATCGTTTCTTTGGTTTGAATTTTTGAAATTTAAATTTTTAAAGTTTCCGCTTTGTTTTTGGTAAATTTCGGTTATGCGCAGTTTCGTTTTTCGGGGTTGTGTCTGCGATCGAAAACAGGTTTTTTTTTTTTTCATATCAATTTTTACATTTTAACGTTCTCATCGAGTCCATTTTGTATTATTAAATTTTACACGTTCTTGTTGAACTTTTAATTTGTTATTTTAATTTACCGATACTCAGTTTTAATGCGTTTTCTACTATGACTAAGACGATTTTTATATTTCATGCTTTTTAAAACAAGTAAGTTTAATTTCATCTTATTTTTGTTCTTTGGCGTCTTCAACATATGTTGGATACTTATGTTAAAAAACCTTTTCATTAATTGTAATAAAAAAATCTCCATTTTAGCAACATAAATGCTCTGAAGAAGAATGAAAAATACATTCGAAATATATTAGCAATTTTAAAAAGTTGTTTCATTAATTACTTTGTGGACCGTTTATCCTGAATAAATCATTTTTATACTTATTGCCCACGTACGGTCGTTGGATACTTCTTGCCGTTTTGGTATGAACACCACATATTTTCACCGAATGGACACTTGTCATGCTGTGGTTATTCATCAATAGATATTTTACAACAGTTTTACGTAGTCTAAAGGGAATGAATATCTGCGTTTTACCCATGTACCATCCCCTACAACGGTGAGTTAATAACATTCACAACTTTACCATTATTAAAAGAATTCCGATTCGACCCTCTCCGACGCACTCCATCTCAAATTGCTATAAATTCGGCCTATTTTGTATGCAACCTCTTCTTGGAGTGTCTCTGATTATAATGTCGGTCTAAACGTTGGTTTATCATCTTGGTTTTTCATTAGTTTCTCAATAAAAGCAAGCCTTGCGATTTTCCATTCTTCTGGGAATACCCCTATCGATAAGCAGTCTTTATACACTGTATCTACCACTTCCTTTATCTTTACTGCAAGGACATTTCCATCTCCACCGCTATTATCCTATTCCATAATCTCGCATCTAGAAAACAGCTTGTCTAGTTGTTCATCGTATTCTTTTTTTCCTACCTATCTTCTCTGTCGCAACCTAAACTTTCTGGTTACAATCTAGTAAGGTTTACATTACCCCATACATTTCTATCTAGCTTCTCAAGGAGTTCTTCCATCTTCTTTGCTTACTCTTCTTTATTTCTAATTTCAATTTAATCTTTGCCTCCTTGTAGTGAGCCCAATAAACAACTGTGATATTGGTCTCATTTTTTTTTCCTGGATCCCTAGAAGCGATTTCGGTATTACACCAATACACGAAATTCTTACATTTATTTATTCATCCGTAATCTTTCGAAGCATAGTTTTTGGAGTAATCATTTCGTCCCTTTTGGAAACACCTCAATATATCTTTTCATAGATAAACCAACCTAGTTATTCTATCATTCTTACTTCGTGGGAAGAATGAGCAATTTCAAATTTTGTTGTACGACGATCAGTTAGTATATTTAAATTATATTACCAATATCGAAATTATTTAGTCAAAGAAAATAAATTTTTTGAAAATATTTAGATGGCGTAACCTCTTAAATTCAGTATGAATGATATTTCTAAAACTTAACAAATAATAACAATAGCATATTATTATATGAACATATAATGAAAGCAGATAATGAATAATACCTGATTATATGCGAATATAATATTAGATTTTGCCCACGACTGCTGTTGAATTTGATAATTAAAAAAGAATTTAAATAATATTTGACATTTATGTATTGACCTTGATTTTGTAATTGGAACCGGAAAAGATTAAAATTACTACATAATAAAATTGAAGTAATTAATTGAATTACTTCATGGTTTTAATTAATTAATTTACATTTCAAGTAAATATTGATAAAACTGATTTTAAATTTTAAAATTTCTTTCTTACCTTTTGAAATCTCACTAAATCTTAAAATGTTTTTTTATTTAAGCAATAAATTATAAATTGGGGTTAATTCCTGCTTAACCCTCTATTGCATAATTTATTTTATAGTTTGAAAAAAATTTTTTTTTGCATTTTTTGTGATAAATGTGCATAGAAATAAGACACCTATGAGTTTTTTTTTCAAAATTTGTATTTGTTGAGAAAAAAAAAATGTGTTCCCAAATGGGCACATTGTGGGCTCAAAGTACATTTTTTTTACATGGTGTGAAATGACTTGAAGCAATTATTTACTTTATTTAAACACAAATGTATTCCACATTTTTCGCAGATTGTTCTGGATTTACCCTTGCAGTTAGGTTTTTTGCATCTTTCTCGGTTTTCTGTCTGTAAAGGCCAATGTCCAGTATTATCCAATATTATGTTTCTTGTTGGACGTGGTTCCAAACATTTTCTTTTAGGTGTGAAAGGAATGGGCGAGTCGATGGGCGTATTGGCGCCACTAGTGTTAGGTCGGCCTCTCTTTTTTGCCTTTATTTTTCCCGCTAGACATAGATCTTGTGCTAGTATTGTTTTGAATTCCAATAGAGAAACCTTCTCATTCTTGTTTAGTTGTTTATTGATTCTTCTTGAAAGTAACCATGAATTTACTACCACAACGTCAAGCATGTGGCAAAATATGCGCATATACCATTTGCGGCTCTTCAATTTTATGGGATACAATCCTAATAGAGAATCCTGTAAATCTACCCCTCCCATGTGCATGTTGTAGATTGAAACAATGTCGGGACGATCAATTTCTTTCTTGCAGTTCTCCGACTTGAAAAAACGCTTTACTTTGGTAAGTGGAAATGTACCAGAGAATGTAGAAACTAATGTAACTAATCGATTATCATACCACTGCACAACATGAACATCTACTCCAGCAACATTTGCAGTTTTCTCAATGTGTGAGCCTCGTCCCTTTTTTTTCATTTCTTTTTCACTAACCATTTTTAGGCCCTTCAGCCGATTAGATCTTATTGTTGCCACACTTTGTATGCCTAATTTTCCCAGATAGGATAACAAATTTATACCAGAAAAATAATTGTCATAGTAAACCTTATGATTTTTGTCTCTCGGAATTGGTCTACATAAACGGACGATGATAATGCTGGCAGCTCCAAGATTTGGTTCCCCTGGCAATAGATTTTTGTCAGCTTTACTATTGCAAAGCTCAAAATTTGTACTGAAGCCACTTACTCCTGGTAAGACATACATTTTGTAACCCCATTTGTGTGGCTTTTTGGGATTATATGTCTTTAAAGATGTTCTTCCCTTGAATGGAATAATTTGTTCATCACAGGATAAATTTTCCTCAAAAGGGATTTTTTGGCAGGATTTCTTTATTTGACTCAATACCGGCATAATTTTATGTGTGCTTCCAGTGGTTAAGGTATTATCTGAGAAATGCAAAAAACGTTTCAGCTCCTCAAATCTATTGAGAGGCATGATGTCTGCTACTTGTGGTGTTCTAGTATTGGCCGACCAGTACCTACGCGTTGAGTGCTGCCTTATCAAAGACATCCATATAACTATCCCCAAAAACTGCTCAATTTCTTTAGCATCAGTTCTCAAAGGCCTGTCAGGTCTTCTTTGTGTGCTGTACAAACATGTTTCCTCAACCACCATAGATATAAAATCATCAGACATAAAGAATTTGAATAGACTATATGCACTTTGTAATTCTAAAATATATTCTGGAAGATTGCATTCTCCAAAAAACTTATTACCCTGTGGATCTCTATTAGTTTTTGAAGATTTCCAAGTAACATTTTCAACATTTGAAAAGAAAAATCTCGTATTTGGGGGAAGATCAAATAACTGCGTCAAAGGTATGTCGTCTGGGTCCTCAATATCCTGGGATTCAATCTCGTCATCATCTAAGTCGTGAGGAACCTGTACTTCCACTGCAGAGAAAAATATGCATATGAACATCAAGACCAAACTATTTTTACTGGCATAAAATTTACCTTCATCATCATCTGACAGCTCAGAATCCTCGCTATCTGAAGGAATATCTCGAATTGCATCAACTTGAACTTTTTTTCTTCCATAAAAAGCGCTTGGTCTAATTGTTGGAAAATCGCCCGGAAAATCCATTGTGGATCGTCTGTGTGTAGAAATAAGAAATAATTGCACACTTTAACTTTTTGAGCATAATGTTCCCAAATGGGAACAAACAAGTTATGACCTGCTGCAAAAAAAGGAACGAACGAAATATATCGAATTATGCATTATTCTACTCCTAACACTTGAAACTAAGTATAAAAAATACATACTTACCAGAAAATAACCCTAGAAACTAGATTTGATCTTCTAAAATCAATCAAAATAATCAAGTGGCCATTGATTCGACGCGAATTGTATATAAATGCAACACACCAACACAAACACTACCTCTCGGACAAAAAATTTACGAAAGGTAGAAAACTATACTAGATATTCATAATGTATCTATCAGTTTCGCCGCTTAATACAACATATGGCCACTTTATTGGCTTAGAATGTTGTGTTCCCGAAAGGGAACATTATGCAATAGAGGGTTAAATACGATTTTAAACCAACTATACTTTATATTATTATCTGTATTAAAGAATTTGGAATAAAAGAAAATATTTTAAGATGTAAATGCAACCTAAAAGTTGGTTTTTGTGTATAACATTAATGCGATTATATTTTGAACAGAAAAAAGTTGTTAAACAAGTGCATTTAACTTATGTTTACTTATTCCTGTAGTAAAATCGGTTTGATTTTGATTATTTTATGTAAAAAAAAACGTATTTATGACAAAATCGAAATATTAAAATTACTACGTTAAAATTTAAATAATTAATCGATTTTTTTAAACGTTTTTCATTAATTAATTAATTACATAAAGTGGAAAAATGTAATTATTTAACACATTTGAAATATATATATAAATTTATAAAATCGAAGAGGGAAAGATTAAAAAAATTCTTACGAACTATTGCCAACCTTACAGCACCAAGATTTTTAAGTTTGTTAATAATTTTTGAGGTCTAATTTTAATAACAAATAAGATAATTTAATTCATTTAAAGCGAAATGTTTTTACGATTAAATTGTTAATCATTTTTTATTCAAAACATAATTACTTTTAAAATTAATTTATTTAAATCAAAAGTAAAAACGAAAATTATGAATAAAACACGAAAATTGTGTTTTTAATTAGTTTTGTTTGTAATGTGGTTCGCGTAAAGTGAAACGTATATCTTGTATTTTGGCGAAATATGTATGTATTTCAGAAAAATGAATTACAATAAATTATACTATTATCTAATAAATTTTGTCGAAAAACTTTGTTAAAAAAAAATAAATAAATAGTAACACCCACGACAATTAACTAATGAAATAAAAAAAAAGTTGTCATCAGGTACTCAAAAGAAAGTCTTTAAAACAAACAATCCTTTTGTCGTTAATTGAGATTAAAAATAAAAAAAAAGAAATTAAAAATAAAAAAAAGAAATTAAAAATAAAAAAAAGTAATTAAAAATACCAACAAAATCATAAAATTAATTTAAAACAATAATTACCTAGAATAATAAATTAATGTCTTTTTATTCTTACGTGTTTGGGAACTCAATGAACATGTCGTGTATTTTGAGTGTGATATGTGTAGGTGGGAGAGTGTAATAAAGTGCCTTTTGTCTCTAAGAAGTGCCCGTGTAATCTGGAAAAAAAACGAAACGAAATCAAAATAAACTAAATCACCTTTTTAAATTTGTTAACACCACAACAATTAAGCACACACAAATTTAATTACTCAACCATTTTTATCGTTTAATTTAATATTTTGGATTTGGGATGTTACAGTTCAAAAACACATATCTTATTTTATTTATATGTATAATTACTCAGCTCAATGAATTATAACTTATTTACATTATTCAAAAAACGAATTGACTTTTTGTTTTTTTTTGTTGTTTTTAGTTAATAATACTTTCCCCGGGAATTTTGCACTTGTAACCAAATTTGTTTTGTTTTTAAAACGAATCCCGGCGATCCTCGAAAAACGTGGGAAAAGAAACGAGATTAAACCGGGGTTTTATTTAATATTAATATGCCCAGGAAACGAGTGCAGAATCCCGGCTATATTTGGCATACAATTACGCGTTTATTATATAATCTCTTTTTTTTTCTTTTTTTTAATAATTTAAGTATATACACATAGCTCAGAAAATACATACATTTATATTATTTTTTTTAAATTAATTAATTTATTTAATGTTGGTTGTGTCTCATGTTATTTGGTATATTATGTATGTATTCATGTTATATGTATTTTTGAACGTGTAAGCATTTGTAGGTGTATTGTTTTCCTCCGTCTTCGCAACATCGTTTAATTATAATTAATTAATTATTTAATAATAAGTAAAACTGAAGAGAAATGTCTTTTATAGTTAATTTAATTTCGCAGCAACTTTTCTATCAAAAAAAAATTATTTTGCGCTCAAAATATATCGAAATTGATTTCGCAAACTACAACGTTTGGTTATATTAAATTTTTACATCACTTTATTTTTATTTTAAGCGTAAGTTAAAGCGGTTTGCAAAACTTTCCGGCAGCTCTCTATAATCTTAAAAGAGTGTTAATTTCTAGGTGGTGTTATAATAATGTTATAGGGTGTTTTTTATATATTTTTTTATAGACAACTTTCAAAGCAGTTGCTTGGTCCCTTCTGTCATAATACTTCAGTTCTTTCTCGTGCGAAATACAATACGTTATTAAAGCAAAAAAGAATCGGATAAATCTGATTTCCTTTTAGTTATATCATATCGATGATGTTGCGAAAACGAATGGAATGAGAGACTTTTTGGAGTGAAGGTGTGATAGACACAGAAAGACTACCACTGGCTAGAGGCACAGATAATTGACTCAACTAAGTTTTCTTTCTTACAACAATTATATTAATTATATGTATATATAGTTATTTTTATATATACGACGCAGAACCTGCAAACACTACAAATAAGATAACACACAGGAACATTTGACATATAGCTGTGTATATTACTCGTTGATTGTTGGTTTTATTTTTGGATACTCAACCTTTGTCTTCATGGTAATTACGAGTACAAAACGATCGATGAAAAAATAAAAATAAAACACGTAATATATCTTAAGTAGTTAAAAGAAAACGACTAGAATTAGAACGAGTTAAGAATAACAAAGAAAGTTGATATGATAAATATGATAATCAATAATCACACACGTACAATTTCGAGATTGAGTATACAATTTAATTTTTCATTTTTTTTTGGCCCTACGGAATATAACAGTTTAATGTCATCTTGTTATGTTTTGAGCGGATGATTTAACAAAGTATCATTTAACTTTAATGAAATAACCAGGGGGAAATCGAGAGGATTTCTTTTCATTCGATAAAACTTAACAAAAAGAAACATTTAATAAATTTTTATTGTAATATAAATAAGAAGATAAGATATTGATGAGTTCATATTAATTTTGTATCTTATTTAATAAGATTTGTCTTGTTATAAAAGAAATTTGTATTCTTCTAAACATCTTAATCCAATAAAGCATAAGGGGGAAGTACAGGGAAGAAGATGAGTGGATAATGGTGTTATTGCGAAATAAGTAAGAAGAGAGACTTGATATTGCTTCTAGAAGACTTAATATTGCCTCTGGAAGTCTTGAAATGCTTCCAAAAATCAGCAATATAACAATTAATGGATTTAAGCAGATTAAAGTTACAATTTTGAATTAATTTTTTTAATTTTAATATATTTTTTATTATTTAAAAATAAAATCAAAAAAATGTATGGTCTTTTTTAATACAATAAGTAATTATTTAGTGTCATTTCATAATTAATTGGTAATTAGTTGGTAACATTAAAAAAATTAAGTTGTCGGCTTGCCGTTACTAAGCAACCCAGTACGTTGCGACGATAGCAAAGAATGTCAAGATGTTTCATGATTTTTTATTGAAATCGAAGAATTTTAATCAAATCTAAATGAATTGAAGCAAGTTTTGAACTAAATTTAAGGTATTTATTACAAATTTTATTATTTAACCCATTTTAAGTAAGTCTAACCTCGCTATAAATTCGCATTTAGAATTTTTTTTGCTGTTCTTAAAGAATTTAATTTTAAATTTTGTATTAAAGTTACAATTTTGAATTAATTTTTTAATTTTAATATATTTTTATTATTTAAAAATAAAATCAAAAAAATGTATGGTCTTTTTTAATACAATTAGTAATTATTTAGTGTCATTTCATAATTAATTGGTAATTAGTTGGTAACATTAAAAAAATTAAGTTGTCGGCTTGCCGTTACTAAGCAACCAAGTACGTTTTGACGATAGCAAAAAAAGGCAAGATGTTTCACGATTTTTTATTGAAATCGTAGAATTTTAATCAAATCTAAATGAATTGAAGGAAGTTTTGAACTAAATTTAAGGTATTTATTACAAATTTTATTATTTAACCCATTTTAAGTAAGTCTAACCTCGCCATAAATTCGCATTTAGAATTTTTTTTTGGCTATTAACGAATTTAATTTTAAATTTTGTAAAATATTCTTAGTTAACAATAAAACTAAGGAAATGTATGCCCTATTTGAATATAATAAGCAATTATTTAGTTTTATTTCATAATAAATTTTTGTTTGGTTACATTTAAAAAAAAATTAAGTTGCCGGTCTGCCGTTGCTAAGCAACCAAGTACTTCTCACCGATAATCAAGAAAATGTCAAAAAAGTAAAGATTGTTCACGATTTTTAATTGAAATCGAAGAATTTTAATCGAATCAACACGAATTCAAGGAAGTTTTGAACTAATTTCGAACAAAATTTAAGGTATTTGTTATAAATTTTACTATTTTAATCATTTTAAGCAAATCTAACCTCACAGTAAAACCGCATTGAGAATTTTTTTGGCTGTTCTAAATGAGTCTAACTTCAAATTTTAGTAAATACTCTTAGTTAATAATAAAACCAAGAAAATCTTTGCCCTATTTTAATAGAATAAATTATTTAGTTTTATTTCATAATTAATTATTGTTTGGTTACATTAAAAAAAAAAAATTAAGTTGCCGGTCTGCCGTTACTAAGCAACCAAGTACTTTTCGCCGATAATCAAGAAAATGTCAAAAATGTGAATATTTTTCACGATTTTTAATTGAAATCGAAGAATTTTAATCGAATTAAAACGAATTGAAGGAAGTTTTTAACTAATTTCGAACTAAAATTAAGGTATTTATTATAAATTTTACTGTTTTAATCATCTTAAGCAAATCTAACCTCGTAGTAAAACCATATTGAGAAAATTTTTGGCTGTTTTAAACGAGTTTAACTTTAAATTTTGTAAAATATTCTTAGTTAACAATAAAACTAAGGAAATGTATACCATATTTGAATATAATAAGCAATTATTTAGTTTTATTTCATAATAAATTTTTATTTGGTTACATTTAAAAAAAAAATTAAGTTGCCGGTCTGCCGTTGCTAAGCAACCAAGTACTTCTCACCGATAATCAAGAAAATGTCAAAAATGTAAAGATTGTTCACGATTTTTAATTGAAATCGAAGAATTTTAATCGAATCAACACGAATTCAAGGAAGTTTTGAACTAATTTCGAACAAAATTTAAGGTATTTGTTATAAATTTTACTATTTTAATCATTTTAAGCAAATCTAACCTCACAGTAAAACCGCATTGAGAATTTTTTTGGCTGTTCTAAATGAGTCTAACTTCAAATTTTACTAAATACTCTTAGTTAACAATAAAACCAAGAAAATCTTTGCCCTATTTTAATAGAATAAATTATTTAGTTTTATTTCATAATTAATTATTGTTTGGTTACATTAAAAAAAAATTAAGTTGCCGGTCTGCCGTTGCTAAGCGTTGTGAATATTTTTCACGATTTTTAATTGAAATCGAAGAATTTTAATCGAATTAAAACGAACTGAAGGAAGTTTTTAACTAATTTCGAACTAAAATTAAGGTATTTATTATAAATTTTACTGTTTTAATCATCTTAAGCAAATCTGACCTCGTAGTAAAACCATATTGAGAAAATTTTTGGCTGTTTTAAACGAGTTTAACTTTAAATTTTGTAAAATATTCTTAGTTAACAATAAAACTAAGGAAACGTATGCCCTATTTGAATATAATAAGCAATTATTTAGTTTTATTTCATAATAAATTTTTATTTGGTTACATTTAAAAAAAAAATTAAGTTGCCGGTCTGCCGTTGCTAAGCAACCAAGTACTTCTCGCCGATAATCAAGAAAATGTCAAAAATGTAAAGATTGTTCACGATTTTTAATTGAAATCGAAGAATTTTAATCGAATCAACACGAATTCAAGGAAGTTTTGAACTAATTTCGAACAAAATTTAAGGTATTTGTTATAAATTTTACTATTTTAATCATTTTAAGCAAATCTAACCTCACAGTAAAACCGCATTGAGAATTTTTTTGGCTGTTCTAAATGAGTCTAACTTCAAATTTTACTAAATACTCTTAGTTAACAATAAAACCAAGAAAATCTTTGCCCTATTTTAATAAAATAAATTATTTAGTTTTATTTCATAATTAATTATTGTTTGGTTACATTAAAAAAAAATTAAGTTGCCGGTCTGCCGTTGCTAAGCGTTGTGAATATTTTTCACGATTTTTAATTGAAATCGAAGAATTTTAATCGAATTAAAACGAACTGAAGGAAGTTTTTAACTAATTTCGAACTAAAATTAAGGTATTTATTATAAATTTTACTGTTTTAATCATCTTAAGCAAATCTGACCTCGTAGTAAAACCATATTGAGAAAATTTTTGGCTGTTTTAAACGAGTTTAACTTTAAATTTTGTAAAATATTCTTAGTTAACAATAAAACTAAGGAAACGTATGCCCTATTTGAATATAATAAGCAATTATTTAGTTTTATTTCATAATAAATTTTTATTTGGTTACATTAAAAAAAAAAATTAAGTTGCCGGTCTGCCGTTGCTAAGCAACCAAGTACTTCTCGCCGATAATCAAGAAAATGTCAAAAATGTAAAGATTGTTCACGATTTTTAATTGAAATTGAAGAATTTTAATCGAATCAACACGAATTCAAGAAAGTTTTGAACTAATTTCGAACTAAATTCAAGGTATTTATTACAAATTTTACTATTTTAATCATTTTAAGCAAATCTAACCTCACAGTAAAATAAAACCGCATTGAGATTTTTTTTGGCTGTTCTAAACAAGTCTAACTTCAAATTTTTCTAAATACGCTTAGTTAACAATAAAACCAAGAAAATGTATGCCCTATTTTAATAGAATAAATTATTTAGCTTTATTTCATAATTATCGTTTGGTTACATTAAAAAAAAATTAAGTTGCCGGTCTGCCGTTGCTAAGCAACCAAGTACTTCTCGCCGATAATCAAGAAAATGTCAAAAATGTAGATTTTTCACGATTTTTAATTGGAATCGAAGAATTTTTATCGAATTAAAATAAATTGAAGGAAGTTTTTAACTAATTTCGAACTAAAATTAAGGTATTTAGTATATTTTTTACTGTTTTAATCATTTTAAGCAAATTTAACCTCGTAGTAAAACCATACTGAGAAAATTTTTGGCTGTTTTAAACGAGTTTAACTTTAAATTTTGCTAAATATTCTTAGATAACAATAAAATCAAGAAAATTTATGTCCTTTTTAATACAACAAATTTAGTTTTATTTCATAATTAATTTCTTATTGGTAACATTAAAAAAAAAATAAATTGCCGGTTTGCCGTTGCTAAGCAACCAAGTCGACGATAATAAAGAAAATGTCAAAAATGTAAAGATGTTTCACGATTTTTAATTGAAATGAAGAATTTTAATCGAATCAAAACGAATTCAAGGAAGTTTTTAACTAATTTTGAACTAAATTTAAGGTATTTATTATAAATTTTACTATTTTAATCATTTTAAGCAAATCTAACCTCGCAGTAAAACCGCATTGAGACATTTTCTGGCTGTTTTAAACGAGTTCAGCTTTAAATTTTGCAAAATTTTCTTAGTTAACAATACAACTAAGAAAATTTATGCCCTATTCAATACAATAAATAAGTAATTATTTAGTTTTATTTTATAATTTAATTTTTAATTAATTTTTGTTTGGTTACCTTATAAAAAAATTAAGTTGCCGGTCTGCGGTTGCTAAGCAACCAAGATGTTTCGTCGATAACAAAGGAAATGTCAAGGTGTTTCACGATTTTTCTTTGATTTTTATTGAAATCAAGGAATTTTGATCGAATCTAAATGAATTGAAGGAAGCTTTTAACCAATTTTGGACTAAATTTAAGGTATTTATTATAAATTTTCTTATTTTCACCGCTTTTCAAGCCTTAATAAGCTTTTTCTTCCTAAATCAGCCCCAACAACTTCTGTAAACGTTTTCTCTTTTCTTTGAGAGAGCACGTATTTTGATATTTTTTAGACCCAATTCGTCGTTTGAGTGTGTTCCCATTTTAAGCACCCATATGTATTTAAAAAAATCGGCGCCTATGTGGAATAGGCTGTATGAGGAGAATGCTGCAAGCCAAAAGGCAAGTTTATCATTTTCGTTCATTTACCAGCTTCTAAAACTGTTGAATCAATGACTGCATACTTGATCGAGTAATCTTTTAAGTTAATTAAAGCAGAGTCAGAGCTAATATTCAAAAAAACTTGTATAATCCACGTCTTGTTTTGCTGTTGACAATTCATCACTAACAGAAACGTATAAAATAGAATATGTTGAATTTGGTGGAATTTTGAATGATACAGAACTGTTTGAAATTGCATGATGGTCGTATGAGAGTCAAAGATGACTTGGGAAACGTGTTTGTCAGTAGATCTCATTTGGTATTCTTCCTAAACAACATAAACACCAAGCAATGGCCATTCTAGCGACATCCTGTGTTACCATTAACAAATTAATACTATCATCGACATTTAAAACAGAACCTGTTGAATTTGCTGCAATTTAGAATGATACAGAACTGAACTGACATTGCAATTTAGACATTTAAATTAGAATAAGTTGAATTTGTTGCAATTTACAATGATATAGAACTGTTTGAGGTTGTATGATGGTCTTTTAAGAGTCAGGCGATGACTTTGTTAACGTCTTTGTTATTTGATCTCATCTGGTATTCTCCCTAAACAATATAAAAGCCAAGCAATAGCTATTATTGCCACATCTTGTGTTTCCAACATTGACAGCTACGCTTGAAATAGAATATGTTGAATTTGCTGGAACCTAGAATATCACAAAATTGTTTGAGGATGTATGATGATCATATGAGAGTCAGAGATGACTTAAGAAATTTCTCTTTAAGTAGATCTCATTTGCTATTCTTCTTAACGCCCAGGATTACACACATCTTGTGTTACCATTGACAATTTAACACTGACAATATTGTTTAAAACAAAATAAGTTGCGAAATTGCTGCAACCTAGAATTCATTAGTCTTATATCTAGTTTTTAGACCCATATTATACCTCGCCATCCTTTGGAATTCAATTGAAAAATTTAAACAAAATTTTAGATTTTGTATTTGAAATGAATCCTTTTATTTGTACAGTTCAACCAGCTTTAATTATTAAAAGGAATCATCTTCATGAGATAAAACTTTGTTATTTATATTTTATATTGTTTATATCTAAAATTTTTCTTCATAATTCTTTATTTCCATTTGAAAATCTTTATCTCGTTTGTTTCTTTTTTTTCTCTGTTTGTTAAGAATTGGCTAAGTCAACGTGATGACTTTACATTTTTTTCCAAACAATCTTCAACAAACAACAAAATCAAACATACAAAAAAAGAAAAAGTGTTTTCAAATAGAAGAAAGAATAAGGAAGATATAAAGAATATAAGAGACTTCCTGAAGATGAGTACTTTCAGTAGTTGAAACCAAATAAATGCATTCATGTCAAATACATATAATCATTGTATTTATCGTAACCTAGAATGACACAGAATTATTTGAGGATACGTGATGACCCTATGAGAATCAGACCAAGACTTGGGAAACGTCTTTGTAAGAATATCTCATTTGGCATTCTTCCTAAACAATATAAACGGCCAGTCATAGTCGAACTAGTCACATGTGGTTTAAAACAGAATATGTTGAAGAATATTTGTCGAACGAAGACTTGGAGAACATTATTTGGTATTCTCCATAAACAATATAAACGTCCAGCCATATATAGTTGTGATGGTAAGTCAATATTATTCATTTTCTTGCAATTGAACCTAATCCAACAACGTTTCCATAATGGTTTTGCGTGTGTGCTCCTTTTGATGTCTTTTACGTCTTTTTCTGTTTCTCTAGTGACTTTTTCTTCTTCTTTTCTTGTAGTTGGGATCGTATAGATGTACATTATCGTTGCCGTGGGTGATGATTTCAACCATCGTCCTCAGTCCTTGTAGCGTCATCCCCCTGAGATAAAGCGATCTCTTTTTCTTCTTACAGATTTTCTTTGACGCTGTTGAAATATTCCACGTTTCTTGTTCAATAACTCCCGCATTGATCCATATTCACAGAACTTTTTGATTTGGGATTGGATACTCCTCTCCATTCCGGCAACGTCGGATTCCACCAGGAAAGAAGTTTAAGAAAAAGTTCAGATTCCGATTCTGTCTGGGTTTCCAAGTCTCCTATATTTTCTCTCCTCTCGACGGGTTCGTCTTTTCTTCTTAAGCTTAATTTGATACTGGAGTCAGTATTTCATTTGATGTTTCTTTAGTACTTCTGCTTGCCTCTACATCCTTTGGATTAATTTCTTTATTTCTCTTTTAATGCGATCGTCGTTCTGCTTTAGCTCTTGTATTAGCCCGAGCATTGCGTACGATAAACAATTCTTGAATATTTGCGGTTCTTCGTTTATGGTTTGTTCTTTCTCTTCATACTGAACGTAGTCAACTTCAGCAGATAAAATCTCGTCAATAATATTTTATATTCTTTATATCTAAATTATTTTTTTCATTATCCTTTTTTCTATTCGAAAACCTGCTTTTTCTTCTTTGTATTTATATGTTTTCGTTACTTCTTGACGAATGTGGTGGCTATATTGGCTCAACTCTATTCAAGTAATCCTCAACAAACAACGAAAAAAAAAAGAAAAGCGTGTTTTTAAATAGAATAATTGGTTTAAATCGCAATGCAGAATGACACAAGGTTGTTTGAGTATACATGATGGCCCTATGAGGATCAGACCAAGACGTGGGAAACGTCTTTGTAAGCATATCTCATTTGGCATTCTTCCTAAATAATATAAACGCTCAGCAATAACCAAACTATTTTCTGTAACCTAGAATGATATCTGATTCTGTTTGAGGAGCCTCCTGCCATGTATGGTTGTGATGGTAATCCCATATTACTCCAGTTTTTAATTATCGAACCCAAGCCAATCCCATTATTGTTTTTCTTTAGCAATTAAAGGCAATTCAACTTAACCCATCCCAACCAAACCTCATATTCTTCTATTTCTGTTGCAATTGAAATCAATCCAACTCAACTTATTTATTCTTATCTTATCATGATCTTATGTTGTTATGATTCTATGATTATACTTCTTTTATGTTTATAACCACCACTTCATAAATCACACATAGTTCTCTACCATCATGTCGTATGTGTTCCTTCTGTCTTTTACATCTTTCTCTGTTCTGTTACTGATTCTTTCTTCTGGTGTTTTAATAGGTGTCATTGAAAATGATTCAAGATAGTCGGCTTCTTGTAATTTTAAGCTTGACCGGCCCACCTCACCTTTTCCATTTTCCGCCTTTCCTTTCGTTCCCCATGTCGCTTTTTATGCTCTTCTGATTCAAACTGAGTTGGGTTGATATTTTCTTCTGCTAGGCTTAATTATACATTCTTCGTACTTCTGCTTGCTTCTCAATCATTTGGATAACTTTTTTTATTTCTTTTTTTTCTGGTTTCCGTTATTTCCTCCGTTGTGAATCATTCTATTTCCGCCATTTTTTTCTGTACACAACCTTGAAAATGTAAATCTTGAATATGGTTACTTTGCATTGTTTATTTCACTTTTTTTTTGTGAGGCGCCGATTATTTTATAATATTATATATATTATTATATATTATATATATTATATATTATATATATTATATATAATTATTATATATAATTATATATTATATATATTATTTTATAATTAAAATATATTTAGCTTCTTTTTTATTGTAATTGGTTCTGACACGAGATGGTGGTCCGATGGTATGTTTGAGGATGTTAAGCAACTAACATAATTTTTTGCTCTCTTGTGATTGTTCTGCTTGTTATTAAGTAATCTTGTGAGACTATTGTCCCTCTGTTTCCTTGACTCGCAACTTTTTGCTGAGATTTGTGTTTATTGGTGTTCAGTGTCTAAATTCTGTGTTGTAGCGAGAATCTTAATCCGAGGCTTTACTTGGTTCTGATTGTGAGAGCTAATAATTTTTTTTACAGGGATAGGATACTAACTTGCCCAAACCTCCACTTTAAGCCAGGCTTAGGACTGTTAATTTACGACACTCAATACATACAACTGAAGCGTTTTAAATGCATTGTGTTTATCGCATTCCTAAATACTTGCGATTCTTCGTTTATGGTTTGTTATTTTTCAGATTCTTCTGCGCTTTAACCTGGCATTTACTCTTCCTTTTTTTACATTTCTTTCCTTTATACTCATCTGCTTAATTATTCCGCTGTCCATTGACCAACACCTCAGTATAGCTTTTGTCTGACTCTCTAGATCTGATATTCCAGGATGTGGAAAATAAAGCGAGATTCATTCGCCGAGCCGAAAATCTGGTCTAAGTCTTCCGATCCACTCATCATTAGAGTCTGGAGCTGTCTTTGGAGGTGATCTTGACAATTGAAGTCAACCGGACTCAATCCAACCCATCCCAATCCTATATTGTTTCATTTCTATTTTTCTTTTCATTTGGAACAGATTTTTGTTATATTGCATTCTTAACCCAAAGCTGTTTGATACGGATCTTTATTCCTAACCTCTACGTATGCAAAATCCTTTGAGTTTCTTCATTTTCGGATTTGCAACTAAGCGGATATCTTCAATCTCACCAACCTTCGCAAAATGTGCTCCATCAATTGTTGTGTTTCTATATCAAATGGAAGATTTCCTACAAAAACGGTTTAATGAAATTTTCGTTTTCATTGAAACTTATTGATTTGTTCTGTAGATGTTAGTTTTGCATCATCCTCATCTTCTTGCCCACTTTCATCATCTCCATCTAAATCTTCATCATCATCTTCTTCCTCATCAACATCTTCATCAGAGTCTGCGTCTAAAGATAAGAGTTCTTGGGAACTATTTATAGTAGCAACAGTCTCTTCCATGTCGGACTCATCAGCTTCTTCAGCATCATTTTCATCAGATTCTTCTTTAGCTACTGCACTTTTTTTCCTTTTTGTGGTGAATTTTTAATTTTTTGATTCTTTCCTTTTGGGACAATCTTCTTTTCAGTTCTTAACACGCTGAATTTTGTGTGCATGATCTTGTTGAATTTCGCCAATAATCTTATCAAGAGAATGTCGACTTATTGCTCTTTTTGCTCTCTTTTTTTCTTCCATTTTCTTTCGCACCTTCTTTTTTGTTATTAAATTTGCAATGCCAGTGAATGGAATTTTCTTTTACTTTCTTTCAGCATCTCCATACTCTTATGGAGCTCTCCTTTTTATCGCCATTTTCTTGTCATCGTCGTAATCAGTGATTCTGTTGGATTCGTTTACCTTTTATCCGATTTTTCTTACCTTCAATGCTCGGTTTGCGTTTTTTTTGACTACTTTTTTCTGCATATTTAACATAAATACGTGGTTTTATACTAGCACATGTTCGGGATCTATCAAACTTGCCGAGAGCGTGCTCGAAAAGAGGTTGAAAAGGAGTTTAGTTTGCGGAAGTGTTGCAGTTGAAGCCAACCCAATTTAATTTAACTCAATGCAACCCCATGTTGCTCAATTTCTTTAGCCGTTGAAACCTTTACTTTCTCGACAGAGTAGTACTCATCTACACAGAGAATAATGTTAATGTTTTATTATGGTCATTCCAATGATGTCACATTGTAAGGAGGAAACCAAAGAACTTACTACATTCTCTTAGTTGCTGCAACCCAACTCCATTTTGTTCCATTTCCGTTGCAATTGAAATCAACCCAACTCAACTCAGCCCAACCCAACATTGTTCAATTTTTTTAGTAGTTGAACCCATTACAACTCAATGTGGAGAGAGAGATCAAAGAAGAGAGATCAGAATAATATCCTTCCCGATACTGCATGGTGTTTTATATAATACAAGATATAGAATCTTTTATTATGGTCATTCCAATCTCCAAATTTGGAAGACATTGTAAAGAAAGAAACTAAAGAACTTGCTTTATCTTCTTAATTATTGAACTCAATTCCATAATGTTCTATTTCTTTAACAATTAAAGCCTACCCATTTCAAACCAAGCCACTCAACCCCGAATTGTTCCATTTCTGTTGTAATTGAAGTCAACCAAATTCAACCCAACCTAATCCCATACTATTCCATTTTTTTAGCAGTTCAACACATCACAACTCAACCTAACTTCATACAGTTCCATTTCTTTAATAGTTGAATCCAACCCAACTTAATCGAGCCCAACCCAACGCCTTATTGTTCAGAATCATACCCTTCTTCACATTCCATGGGTTATATGAATCGTTTAAGATGGAGGTTTGGTAGCACTGCATCTTTAAACTATTAAGAAAAATCAATTTAAATCATAATACGATCAAAATGACTCGAAACCATTGACTTTAGCAAAGAAATACAAAAATATATGTTACTGTGAATGATAATCACGTTTGGCATCATTATTGCAAGGTGTTTAAATGTATCAAAATGTAAAGATCAGGATGAATTGGCCATAGAGTCAGAATGATCATAAACACTACCATAAACATTATGTATGATCACTATGGACTTTTGAATTGATTTGGTAGGTTAAAGACATTATTTGTAAATGATGTGATTGAGGATTTTTGAAATAAAATTTGGGTTGGAGACAACATTTGTAGGATAGACAAATTTGAAAGAAACTGTTAAGATAGGCCAAGATTCACATTGATCCAAGAGTCATTATCAAAAATAGATGTATTATTTTGCGACTTGAATGATCAAAATTAAGTGACAATAGTAATCACAAAATCAAAATATTATTAACAATAAAGCTATTTATTTAGCCCTCTAATTTCATCATTATGGCATCTCAGAGTATATTTTTTAAAACGTCATATTCCCACTATTTAATAAACATAACGATAAAATGAATCAATTAATTTTCCCAAAAATCACAGATTACATTATTAAGAGATTGTTACTATCTCTTTTAAATAAAATCGTTTATTTTTGTTCATTTTCTGCATCCTTTCTTCTTAATCACATTAATACATTCAGGTACAACATTTAAATAACAATTTTCATAACATCCTCTCAATTTCCTTCAAAAAAATTAATCTTAATTTTGTTTTAAAATATTTCTAATTATATTAATTAATAAATCATCTGCCCAAAATGTTAAACATTATAATAAAAACATCACATTTCTATTTAAGTATTTTTCACTCGAAATAGCCCTAAAAAGTGTCTAAAAACCTACAAATTATTTGCATACGATAACCTGGCACCGTAATTATTTGTAAATTCGTTTTGAAAATTTTTTTTTGTTTCATTTTCCTTTTTTAGTTTGGTCCACACTTTAATATACGGAATTAGAAAAATAACAGTCAAAAGACTCTGTGTTTTCCGTGTCCGTGTGTTCCGACGAATATAATAAGTAAAAGGTGAACCAGGTTAACGTATTTTTTTGTTTAGAATAGTTGAAAGAAAATTAAGTAATCCTTAAATATAATAAGACTACGGTACAAATATTCTGTAATACTATATGATATGATATACCTATGTCTTTTATGAATCAAGTTCAGCAACGGGAATTGCCATTATACATACTTAAGTAAGTACAAAATAAAACGGAAGAAAAAATAAAAACACAACAAGAATAGAACGAAAAGAGTTACGTTTTTTTAAAGCGTTATTGATGCACAAAAAACATCGACTGTTCACAACATTTATGTACTTTGAAACGCTTATTAAAAATTAACATTTTTTTCTATTTATTTTTTTTAGTTCTTGTTATGCAACCTCTGGTTTATTGCACATAGTTTTTTCACGTTATATACCTACTCTTTACAGCACACTGTTTTTTGTTTTTTTTTTTCATTTAAATTTAATTCTATAGTTACAGTTTGGAAGGTGCTTATTAAAATAAAAATTTTAACAATCACCTTCTCAAATTATTATTATTGACATCGACAAGTAGACGATACTCGCATCTCAATCTAAAAATATAACCATAATATTTATCATAATAACATCATCTCTTATTTTCTATTATATTCGAAACGTTATCATCTTGTACTTTTCGCGCGTTTGTTTATTACAATTAAATTGAGACGCAAGTAGCCCGGAAGACGAGTAACGAAAGCAATAACTTCTTTAAAAATGGACGACACAATTTGTGTTTGTGTTTCGTTGGTACCGAACGAATAAGTTTTATTTATTTTTTTTTTAATTTCGTTCGTTTGTTTAAAAAACTTGCACCGTTTTAGCTCCTCTTTACAACGTTCAAATAAAATCTTATGGAAAATGGGTTTCGTTTAATCTTATTAGACCGCGCATTTAAAAAATTATTTATGCAGTGTAAGTAATAAGTATATTATGTACACATTTAAGAAAAATCGTTTTGATATGTGTATCAATATGTACTGAATTATTTTTATTTATTTAGTCATAATTGCTTTCTTATCAGTGTTTTAAACGAATTCATTTTCTTTTTTGAGAATTAGAAGCAAAATTTTCATTGTATTTTGTTTCGATTGTATACTTTTTTAAGTTTAAATGATATGTAGAATGATCTTTGATTCATATTTGATCAAATTAAAACGATTTAATATGCAGGATAATTTTGAAGTAGATGTAAAAAAATCAATCTCATGATAAATACGTTAACACTTAATTCGTGTTTTGCCCAATATTCTATTAAGCACTTAATAAGGTAGTAATTTTGAAGTTCATGTGGTGTTATTGTCACAACTTCGTAACCGGCTTGGAGCTGGAAGTTGAAAAGGATTGAAATTGTACATAGTACTTGAGTTTGACCATAAATTAAAAATTATTGAAGATAGGCTCCTCAAGATATAATGAAGTGTAATTCTTGGCCTAAGACATCTTGGCGATTTTTTGAATGAATACAAAGACAAATACTTGTCGTTAGTTTTAAGACTATCATAAAATGTTATCGTCAGACATGAAGAGAGTTGATATATTGTTCCATTTATTCTTTAGCTCCATGTTGTTCCATTTTAGTTACAGTTGAAGCCAATTCTGTCCAATCCAATCCATATTATATCATTTCTGTAACAATTGAACCCAACTCAACCCAACAGCATATTCCCCATTTATATAACCATTGAAACTCTTACTTTTCTAATGGAATAGTTGGAAAGCTGACAAAATTGGTAGTGATAACTAACTAATTGTAAGACATAACGAGAGCGGGGTAGATCGATTACGAAAGGTAGATATGTTAAAGAAATTCCAGGAGAATATTTATCAAATCAGTCGAATTCAGGGATACGCAGATGATATTTGTGTAATAGGCAGAACTACTACATTGAGGATGTGGTTGTTTGAGGATTGCATAGATTTGGGTTAATACATTGGAGATATTGCGAATTGGATATTGGATCCGGCAGAAAGTAGCTTTGCTATTTATCGCAAGTTCTAACAGGTCACGGAAACATCAAGATGTACCTTTAAATTCAGCAGATATGGGTTGGGTTGCTTAGGTTTGGATTAGTCCTCGGGAGATGATCTGGCTATTGAAATTCCAGGAATCTAGGAAACCATAAAACAGTTACGAAAAAGGTTGCGTAGTGAATGGACATCATGGGTCTGGAGTCCGGAAAAGATAGTGATGTGGTGAGGAGCAGAAGGTGTGGTCGACAGAACATTTTGAATGTAAAAGGTCATCAAATTGAATGAAAAAACTATGCGAAGTACCCAGGAGTTATGATCGACAGAGACATGAAATGGGATGCATAGAGTTATAGGATCATATGGATAAAAGAAAGATGATAGGAGTAGTCATATGGTCCCAGGTATGGTCACAATCGTGGCACAAGGCGTTAGAAAAAAAGAATTTAAATAAATACCTAACAACGATCCAAAGACAATTGTGAGCAAATAGATATAAAACTATCTCTACAGACTCACTACAGGTACTGGGGGACTAACCGTCAGGGAAGAGGTAGTGGCGCGAATCAGAGAGGAATGGAGAGAAAGGTGGAAGGACTCTAGAAACGCAGGCTGGACTTAGGGTTTGATACCAGACATAAAATCATGGCTAGAAAGAAAATGGGGAGAAGTGGATTACTCCACGGCGCAATTCCTGAACGGGCATGGGTGTTTTAAAGACTATCTGCACCTCCATAAAATAGTGGAGGAAAACAAATGCGTGTGTTGTGGATAGAAGGATGGTGTTCCACTCTCTAAGATGGAAAAAGGGGGCTATAGAGGCAAATATTAATCTGGAAACGGAGATAACACCATAAAATACAGCATAGACGTTACCACAAAGAGAAAAAGTGGAGAACAGTAAAGAAGGCATCCAGTCCCTCCTTATCCGGATACGTATATACAAATATAACATTCAAAAAGTTAACGTTTTGATTCTTTTCTTGATGAAATGGTCTTGGCGACCGGCAAGTCAACCGGACGTGTCTGAAAACAGGAGGAACGAGAGGGATGTGGGGCTGCGTCCCCAGATCGGATATATAAAAATGAAAAATAATTTCAAAAAGCAACGAATTTCTGTTTTCATCTATAGTATGGGTGAAGAAAAACAGCAGAAAGAAGGACAGGTGAGGAGTGGCTAAAGGTGTTACGAAGGGAACAGAAAGGAGGAGAGGGATAAGGAAAGGAGAGAAGGACAAGGAAGTCTTGGGAAGTATCAAAAAACAGAAGCATAAAAAATAAAAAATTTCTTGATAAGAAAGTAATACTTTAGATGGTTGTATTTCTATCTGTACGAGCACGGATGAAGAGAAGTGGCGGATGAACCGAAGAGATAAGTGATGGGAACAAAGAGTGATAATGGACGAAAAAAATAAAAATAAATTGAAAAGAATAAATTGAAAAAAAAATTGTCGAAAATGATTCAAATTTTTTAGAGGCTAAAAGCCTGTCATTCTGGCGTGGTGCCAGGTTGGCTGGTAGAGCTTTTTCCTTCTGTATAAATAAAAGAAATACTTGATGAAGCAATACAGTGATTCTAAACATTTCGGAAACATCTCAGAAAGGCAGAAAGACGAAAAAGACAAGCTTATATTTATTGCAAGTTCTAACAGATCACAAAAACTTCAAGACATGCCTTCAAAGGCAGCAGAGATGGGATGGGTTGCGTAGCTTTAGAGATATAGTGACTGAAGCAGGACAGTGATTCCAAACAGGTAGAAAATGGGGAGAGACAGATTTTTATTTATCGTAGGTTCTAACAGGTCTTGAAAACATCAAGATGTGTCTTCAGAGACAGGAAAAGGTAGGTTGGGTTGCGATGAGATGGGTTGGGTTACGTTAGTTTGGAGATATAGTGACTGGAGCAGTAATGTGATTCTAAACATTTCGGGTTAGGAAGGCAGAAAGTGATGAGGGACAGATTTGTATTTATTGCGGGTTATCAAAGGCAGCAGAGATGGGTTGGGTTGCCTTCGTGTGGAGATACAGTGACTGAAGCAGGACAGTGATTCCAAACATTTAGGATTAGGAAGGCAGACTTCTATTTATCGCAGGTTCTAACAGATCACGGAAACTTCAAGACATACCTTTAATGGCAGTAAAGATGGGTTGGATTGCATAAGTTTGGAGATATAGTGAGAAAAGCAGGACAGTGAAATATCGAGACGTACCTTTAAAATCAACAGAGATGAGTTGGATTGCGTAAGTTTGGGTTAATAAATGGGAGATGTCGTGACTGGAGCAGCACGGTGATTCTAAATATTGCATATTATAACGGCATAAAGTAGAGAGCGACAGATTTGCAGACATTTATTGCAGGTTCTAACAGGTCCCGATCCTATATGTCTTGATAAGATGATAATTAATCGTCTTGGTGATTATAAGATTGAGAAGGTGGAGTCGGTCAGCAGCTGTTTCTGCGATCAGAGCGACACTCCAGATCACACACTTTTCTTGTGAGGAATGTTTTTAACAAACAAAGGGAATATGAAAAACAATGTGAAACGCCACTATCATGATCACATGTATATTGGATAGTGAAGAGGATGGTAACGTGGATAATGAAGAGATAGGACTAATATGAAACAAACTGGAGACTCGGGGAATTAATAAGTGAAGTGCTTAATGTAGAAGGGAGTAACGGAAAGTTGTATATTCCCCTCCCTCTAATTGGATACGAAGAAGAAGAATTGTGATGCAATGGGCAAGATTGGAAAAAAGATGAATGAGTGAGATCTCTCAGAAAGAAATGTCTTTCTGACGGTTCCGGAAATGGATGGGAGACGCGGAGTGAATCAAAAAATGAGGCAAAAAGTGAAGAATTTTAAATTACGAAGTATTTTTGGAAGTATATAGGTATCTGGTATCTTCCGGATCAGAGAATCTATACGAATGTAGATCACATTATTCCGAATCGATATGAAAAAATTGTATTAAAAATCTTCTGAAAACAATACACCTGTCATCCGGAAGATACCGAACACCTATATAGTATATATGGTATACGAATCAGAGACCTGCATAAATGGTTTTATTCACCCGAATGAAACATTCACAGAAAAACGAATTGTGAATCAATACAAATCTAACGAAAAGCAGCGAATCGAGTTTAAAAGTATTAACGAATCATTTAAAATGATTCGTTGCGTCACGTATACAATGCTTTTGTATACAACGTTGTTATTTCAATACCAAACATAAGTTAAACTTATACAAAATTTTACGTAGAACTCTATCTAAAACACCCCACATCACTTATTCAGTTCTGATAATATAAAATTGTTGTAAATTTTCTCGTTTTTCGACAAAATCGCAGAAATTCTCAAAAAAGTTTTTAAAAGTGTTTCATCATTTATTATTTAAAAGAGAAAATATTACAACAATTTCTTATTGTCACAACTGAATA
This sequence comes from Onthophagus sagittarius, assembly GCA_036711965.1. Taxonomy (NCBI): domain Eukaryota; kingdom Metazoa; phylum Arthropoda; class Insecta; order Coleoptera; family Scarabaeidae; genus Onthophagus; species Onthophagus sagittarius. The sequence goes on along the minus strand of JASERS010000003.1, from coordinate 66,408,884 downwards.
AAGAAAGTTGGGTGTTTTAGATAAATTAATAAGCTTAAATTCATGTTGGACATGACTTCTGAAGATGATTTTTTTGAAAAAATCGAAACCGGTCTAGTTGAAAAAACACAGAATTTAGTATAAACCATCTTTTAAAATACAAGATATTGAGGTTTATTTAAAGAATTAGCCATGGAATGTTATCTAAAATATTCAAAACATATTAAAAATTATCAAAATTTTACAAAATGTTTCAAAATGTTACTGAAATTATTGCTTGAAATAATTTTATATTATTTGAACTTGTCTAAAGTGAGCCGAACTTGAAATTATCTGCAATATTATTTAAAATGATCAAAACATTTTCGAAATTTTCTGAAGTTTTTAGATATTGAATTGATTAAAATTTGTTTGAATATCCATTTTACCAAAAACGTGTACTAGATCAAATATAAAAAAATCTTTGGTTTGTACTTTAACTGGTCCTTTATTTTTAGTTAAAAGAAATGTTTAAAAAAATATGCACATTCTTTGTAATTTGTGTTCCACGTCTTTATTACATTTTAAATTGTTTTAATTAATTAATAATTATGATTTTGAAAACCGACTTACATATTACAAATTCATTTCTTATATTGACTTGTCTCTGAAGATGGCGATTAGCCGAAACTTAGATATTATTAAGACATTATTTTTAAAATAAAGGATCAGTTAAAGTACAAAGCAAAGATGTTTTATATTTGATTCACTCTTAGATAAGATTCACAACTCTCTCTATTCAGAGTTTGCAAAAAAATTTTTCGACAGGTTATACAAAAGCCTTTTTCGTGAATGCTTTCTTTATACCATATGATGCTTTTGATGGACGTGACTCTATTAACAGATGAAACGAATATAATAACAACGGATCATTTGTATGTAAGTAGTGAGCATATAACTTAAGAATTTTATGCAACATGATTCACAATAACTATTAACGACTTAAAGTAATAGTTAAGCAGCAAATCTGTGAATATGATTCATTCTGTGAGCCATTCGTAGCTGATTTCTGATACGTATCTGCCATAAAACACCAATTCAAAGGCTTAGGCCCAGTTTATTCACCTTTAGTTACATTTAACTACTGGATGTTTTCCATGGTTACTGTAGTTTCACTTGCCATGGTTGGCTATTTAACTAGTAACTGTGGTAAATATCTGATAGTTAAATTTAACCAAAGGTGAATAAACTGGGCCTAAGGAAAAGTTAAGGTCAAAGATATAAGAAGGATTGATACTGCACATTAGAAAGGAATGGTCTTGTACGGAGACAGTTAATGGAGACAATCCATCTTTACAACTCAGACCGAAATTTCCGATTCTAACGTAAAAATGATCGTTTTGAATTGATTTTAACAATTAAGGGGGATACCGGATAAGAAGATTCAAAGAAATCGTTTTCTTTTTAATTTCTTAAATTGTTAGTTTAACTACCCAAGAACATGGTGTCAAAATTACAAACCGAAATTCGTATTTGTTTATATTTATGGGCATAGATAGAACACAAGGTTCAAATTCAGCGTATTGTACCAGGTAGTAAATTATTTTTTATAAGTAAGACCTAGAACAAGAAATATTAGGGTTTAGTCGTCTTAAGAGACGTATGATTAACGCTAATATTGCTATATAGTTCTAGATCTATGTTTAAAATATAAATAAAATAATGTCAAAATGTGATTAAATTTAATAAATTCTTCACACTCAAAAAAAAAATATATATATACTGAAAAATCGGTGTAATGGGACTTCTAAAGTAGTGATGCCAGTGATGGAAAGTCGAAGAAGCGATATTTCTTTGAAACAGAGACCAAAACAGAAACATTTGAACATACAAGCAATGTGAGACACAATTTTTTTGGCTTTGTATAGCCGACAGATAATATAAAGCATCAACATGATTAAGATAATCTGAAAGAGAAATTTAAGTCGGCAAAATTAAATAATCCCCCACCACAAAACTCACAATCAAACTTTTTGTTTCATTCAAAAACATAAACATTCTGTAAATATGTTATACAGGTGACACAAAAGTCTAGAATATAACAAATAACTTCGTTATTTTTACTTTTAACAAAAAATCTTTTTTATAAAAGTTTTTAGGTTTATTATAACGCATATTTCTGATAAATTTGATTGTTTGTGTTGTTTATACTTTCGTTACCTTGGCAACAATTTTTTAAATTTGAAGTGAGACGAAATTGTTTTTCTTATCTTTTTAATACAGCATACTTTTCTCTATGTGTTAAGCATATTATAAGGTTATATAATGAAAAAAAATCAGGTAAATTGATTTTTTAAAAATTATAAGTCAGAATTTTAATTTAAGTAGGCGCTGAAACAGCGTAATACCTAAATTCAATTGTTAACGCCATGTCAAAGCTTATTTCGATTCTTTTTATTATATTAATTTAGATATTAACGCTGTTTCAGTGCCTACTTTGATTAAAATGTCTGACTTATAGTTATAAAAAAATCAAGTTATCAGATTTTTTCATTATGTAACCTTATGATATAATAATAAATTTATTATTATATATTTAATAAATAAAAAATTTCGTCCCACTTCAAATAAAACAATTAGTTACCATGGTAACCTAACTACAAATAATACAATCAATCAAACTTATACGAAATATGCGTTATAATAAACCTAAAAACTTTTATAAGAAAGATTTTTTTATTAAAAGTAAAAATAGCAAAGTTATTTGTTATAATCCAGACTTTTGTATCACCCTGTATATCAGTTTAATACTAATATTTCCGCATAAGGCATTGATTTTACATCTACTTTAATCATCCTGTAATATTGACCATAGACTCAACATACTAACTATTAACTTAATTTTTTATTTTTCGATATGTAGATACTCCAAAAAGTTTTATTCAAAAAATCATTATAATTTTAATGAGTATTGTTGTAATATATGTTGGATTTAATTTTGTTGTAATAGAACAATTACAATTAATAACGTTTGTAGAGATAAATAATGAAAAAAATACAACACTATTAAAAGCTCAAAATGAAATAAGTAATAGCAACGAAACGAAAATATTAGAGCTTAATAGAAAGATAGAAATGAATAAATATCAAAATAAATTAACAAATAACAGAAATAAGCATCTACAATAAGAAAAAGAATAAATAATAGGATATGAAACTAACCTGCCAATGTGTGTGTGTTTATGATGATTTTGTTCAGGAAACACATGCAGAGACGGACATCGCTAAACTCTCCCTAAAAAAATCTAAACAAAGTATAAACTAGAGCTTAAAACTTAGCGCTACTCGTTGCTATAATAAAACGTCTTAAAATTGCACTATTATAATTGATACGGAAGAAAATAACGTCTTACGCATCGTTTCATTTTTTTTTTTAATCATTAATTTTTAATCCTTGTGTCAGTTATTTTTTTTACGTTATACTTGGTGATATGTACCCTAGTAAGTTAATTTTAAAATTTTTAAAAAGATGTACATGTAATTTATGTGTACGTTAAATATGGAGAAAGAGAAATTAGAAATTCTTACGTTAAAATTTATATTATAAAAATACCTAATCAATTTGAATCGCATCGTGCTCCTCTTTGTCTACGCTAATGTTCCAACGAAAATTTTATTTAAACAATTTTTTTTGTCGATTTTATTTTTGGAGAAATTCGTTTATAGACAATCAATAATCTTTGCGGAAGTCGCGTTCCTTTTTCATTTTATCAAACGAATAATATAACAAACACTGGAAAATTCGATCTTTTTCAAAAATGTACAAAAACTCTGGTCGCGGAAGGGCGGGTAATAACTTAAGTAATAATAACTAAAATATCTTAACGCTAACAAAACGAAAACAATCACGGGTCAATTAGTTAATCGATATCGTTATCGGGGGCATATACAAGTTTGATACGTCCACTCACAAAACTCTTTTCCTCTTTTTTTTTTCTTTCAAGGTAATAATAAATATAGGTGTGGATAGCGGGATATGTATGGGGGATTTTGGGATTATGTTTAATGTTACTGGAGAGACGATTTGTTTTAATTATTTACTGATCTTGTTCCATGCGCCTCTCTCCCGTACCATTACTGTTGTTGTCTCCGTTGCGTATCGTCATATTACGCGATGAGGAGAAGCACAATTTCATTATAAACGGAAATTTTGTACCTAAACAAAAAATTCCGCATCAATTCGCAAATAATACCGAATATATATGTATTGTTAAAATTCTTACCGGGACTCTCAATCGCCGCGTGATTGCAGGCCATCACTGCTGCGACCGCTTCCGTGGTATTCTCAAATTCTAATAGACCGGAACTCGATCGTTCCGATTTCATAGGAAACAATTTTACAGCCTTCGGTGGAACGACGTCGTAATCTTTGAACACTCGGATCAGTTCTTCTTCTGTTACCTGTGGTGGTGTATTGAAGAAGTGCAAAATCTGGAAAATATAATTCCTGTTTAATATATGGTGGACATATATTGGATATGTTTCACTTTGTATAATGTATGGACATACAAAATAGATGAAATCCCAGAGGAGAAGGATGAAGCTGAAATCACGAAGGGAATATCAATCCGTATAAGTAAATTAGTGCAATTAAGTTTTGACCGTGAATTCATCGGGGAATAAACTAAATAAGTTATGATGTTGGAATACATGAGATGATTTTGATGCTTGTGTTAATTAGCATAAAAGTTGTGTGGGGAAAAATGATTTTAAAGTATACATATATAAAAATACATCTGCCTGTCATGGAAGCACTTTGAGCTCGTCGGAGGATTTATTTGTCTTCGTGGAAACGTCAATTTCAGAAACGCAACAATATAAATTGCCCTTAACGATGTTGTGCGACACCCACGTAAAATCTACGAGGTATTTCATAAATAACAAGAATAAAGTAGATTCTTTTTAAGGAAATTTTAAAGAATTTATGGTTTTCTCGAAAGCAAGGAAATAATAAATTGTAAATTATTTACAAAAAATTAAAATGACTTTTTTGATGTATTCTTCATATAAGATAATATAACCATCCTTATAAGATCTTATCCTTAAAATGTTGTAGTTTAGTTAGTTATAAATAAAACCATTTGGAGATGTGTGTTAGGCGAAGAAATATACTGGATATACTAACCAGTAACTGGTTAGTATATCCAGTAGAAAATATACTGGTTCTCTAATTATGTGAAATGTCAAAAATGTAACAACTTTAGTGGTAAAGGAACAAATATTTGGGCGGCCAACGTTTTCGAAATCGGCCAAGATTATTTCTTATATTACATGAAATTAATCCAACCCAAAGTGAAGTTTATGGACGAAATAATCTCAAACAACTTCAAAAATGTTATTGACGTTAACATTAATTGGGGAGTAAAGTTGGGTTCATACTAAAAATTCCGAACACCGATTACCGAAAAAGAAATTTTTCCGAAGTTCTGAAAAATTTTGGACAACCCGAGTCATTCCCCCAAAAATTTATTATGATATTACCAGGTGTGTAAATATGAAACCGAAATTTGCCCATCGGTGGTGCTAGATGCCGATGAAGTTACCGACACATCACGTCAGCGGTGTCTTATTATTGTATTGATATCCGGCAAAGATTTCTAACTCACAATAACACGAATTTCATTTAGTAGCAGTAGTTTATTAGAGATAAACATGTCAAGTTTTGTGCCAAGAAATTACGATTTGCGGACAGGAGGCGTTTGATGAGCATGCTCTCGGTAAAACACAGTGTTTGGAGTGGTTCAAAAGGTTCAAAAGTGGCAATATTGACGTGAGGAACGAAGAACGTGGAAGACCACCGAAAAAGTTTGAAGATGCTGACTTGCAAGCCTTGTTAGACGAAGACGATGCTCAAACACAACAACTCGCGGATCAGTTAACCCTCGTATTCCGGTGCCTGGGTCTATTTGGACCCAAATAAATTTTTGCGAGAAATTGTAATAAATAGATTTGTCGTTACTCAAGGAGTGCGTTAAGTTAGATCGGCGTCAAACGGACGTCCCGACGAAAAAACGACGAAAAAATATGTCTCGACCGTTTCTTTACAGCGCCAGGCGTCTGTCTGTGTAAGAGGCTATAGCGACAATACAATTGCCATTAAATTCTTGATTTAGTTTACAGAAGGTGTATTTTAGAGCAACGATCTACATCGAAAAATAAAATGTTTGCTAATTTTGTAAATAATAATGATGATTATAACAATGAAGTGTCTTCTGATGATGAATGTGCGTCATTGACTTTTAGTGATGCAGTACCAGAAGAAGAGGATTATGAAAGTGATGAGTTTAGTGGTGAAAATAGTAATAATATGTCACACTGTAAAGACCAAAATGTTTGTGGACGAACATGGAGATATATTTCCCCCACAAACAGAGATGCAGAATTTGGTAAATATGATGCTACACTCACAGCAAATTCTGAGGGTACAACCATGGAACAATGTTTTGATTTATTTATAAATGATGAAATCATGGACATTATAATTACTTATACAAATGAAAAAGCGGTTAAATATTATGAAATGTTTTCAAATAATATATGGAAGCCGGTAGACCGTGTTGAATTGAAGGCATTTTTTGGGATTTTACTAATTACTGGCCGTTTTCGGGAATCACGTGAAAGTAAAAAAGATCTATGGAAGAAAAAGATTGCTTATAGTCGACAAATTTATCGAGCATCTATGTCTCGTGATAGATTTACAAACATTTTACGATTTTTGCGTTTTGACGACTTTCAGACACGAGAAGAAAGAAAAATGACCGATAAGTTGGCAGCTTTGAGAACCATTACAAATATTTTAACAAGAAATTGCAGAGATAATTACCGAGCGTCTAATGTAGGCACTATTGATGAATAATTAGTAACATTTCGAGGAAGATGTCCATTCAAGGTGTATATGCCGAGCAAGCCGGGGAAATATGGGCTGAAATTATGGGCGCTATGTGACGCTACTACATATTATTGTTGTAATATTGAAGTGTATTTAGGAAAATGCGAAAACACACCGGAGAAAGGACAAGGACAACGAGTAGTTAGAGTTCTTTCAGAGTTTTGGAAGGGATCTAATCGAACTATCACAACCGACAATTTTTTTACGGATATCTCACTTGCAGAGGATTTACTCAAAGATAACATATTTATAGTGGGAACAATGCGGGAAAATAGAAAGGATTTACCAAAATCTTTGATAACAATATCCGGAAGAGCTCAATTCTCTTCCGATTTTATATTTTCTGAAAATCTAACACTTGTGTCGTATATCCCAAAACCAAGAAAATGCGTAGTTTTACTTTCGAGCGTTCATCGAGAACATGCTATTTCTGACGAAAATAATAATTACAAACCTAATATTATCAATTATTACAATTCAACAAAAAGTGGAGTGGATGTTTTAGATAAAATTCTAAGAGAATACACTTGCCGGAGATGTACACGACGTTGGCCTCTGTCGCTTTTTTTACATTATATAGATATTGCAGCCTATTATGCATTTGTACTATGGCAACTCAAAAATCCGGATTGGGCAACTGGTAACATAAAATCAAGAAGAAAACAATTTATAGAAAATTTGTCTGAACAGTTAGTTGCTGCAAACATAGATTCTAGAGCTAGAGCATTTGAAACCAATGCAGTAGTATTTTCGAGATACATTGTGAACGCCATCGAAAGTACAGGCCGAAAAATAAATAAACAAATGAGTACAACATTAGAAAAACGCTCAAGATGTAGCTTGTGTATTGGGAATGACAATAAATATAAATCAAAATGTGATGTTTGTCATAAATATGTATGTAATATACATTCAACATGTACAAAAAATATTTTGTGTACAAATTGTAATGATTTAGAATAAATATTTCTTATGTAATTTTTTTAAAATTTTATTTTTATGTATTATTTTATATCCCTAATAATAGTTCACCTTTAAAATAAAATAAGTCAAAATCATAATGGCAAAAGCTTCATTTTTTATATTCTACGTAAACAAAAACTGTTCGGGTCTCGGTTGACCCAGGCACCGTCCGCAACGGTTGGCGAAACGTCAGTACTGCGAGGGTTAAAGGTCACCCGAGAAGCCATCTCCTTCGGTTGAAAGCCATGGGAAAGATTCAAAAGGTGTGGATATGGGTTCCACATGAACTCAACGAAAGACAGCAGGAAAACCGCAAAACATCATGCAAAATGCTGTTCGCCAGGTTCAAAAGAGAATCATTTCTCCATCGAATTGTGACTGGCGACGAAAAGTGGATATATTTCGAAAATTCTAAGCGCAAAAAGTCATGGGTTACTCTGGGTGAACCATCAACATCGACGGCAAGACCAAACCACTACGGCCGAGAGACAATGCTGTGTGGTGGGATCAGAAGGGCGTAATCTGCTACGAGCTGCTGAAACCTGGGGAAACTGTCAATACTCAACGCTACCGACAATAAATGACCGATTTGGATCGAGTTTTGTGTGAAAAACGACCAGAATACCAACAAAGACAACACAAGGTGATTTTGCTGCATGACAATGCACCAGCACAGAAAGCAAAACAGGTCCAGGAAACGATAGAGTCGTTCCGTTGGGAAATTCTTCAGCACGCGCCTTACTCACCGGACCTTGCTCTATACGATTATTACTTGTTTGATCGATGGGACACGCACTTGCTGAGCAGCGCTTTACTTCTTACAAAGATGTACGAAAATGGCTATTGGCCCGGAATCCACAAATTGCCAGAAAGATGGGAAAAATGTATAGATAGCGACGGACAATACTTTGAATAAGTTACTTTTTATCATGTCATTACAATAAACGTGTTTTTTCTGTACGAAAATTCCGGTTTCATATTTACACATCTGCTAGGAATAATCTCGGATAATTTCGAAGACATCTGCTGCCCTAAGTATAGTTCAAGATATTTTAGGCAGCCAAGATTACTTCTTATATCAGAAACTTAAGTTAGAGCAGCCAATGTCTCGAGATTATTTCTTATATCACGAATCTAGCTCGGTCAACTTCGAAGACGTCGGCCGCCTCAAGTTATGTTCGTGATAAAAGAAGTAATCTTCGCCGATTTTGAAGACGTCGGTTACCCCAAATTATGTTCATGATATAAGAAGTAATTCCACCCGACATCATCGAAGTCGGTCGAGATTACTTCTTATACCAGGAAATTACGTTAGGGCAGCCGACGTCTTCAAAAACGTCTTACATCACGAACGCAAGATAAGGCAGCCGACGTTTTCAAAGACGTCAGTCGAGATTATTTTTTATATCACGAATCTAGCTCTGTCGACTTCGAAGACGTTGGCGGCCCCAAATTATGTTCGTGATGTAAAAAGTAATCTTCGTCAATTTTGAAGACGTGGGTCACCCGAAATTATGTTCATGATATAAGAAGTAATCCCAGCCAATATCTTCGAAGTCGGTCGGGTCGAGATTACTTCTTATACCAGGAACTTATGTTAGGGCAGTCGACGTCTTCAAAGACGTCTTATATCACGAACGCAAGATAAGGCAGCCGACGTTTTCAAAGACGTCAGTTGAGATTATTTTTTATATCACGAATCTAGCTTTGTCGACTTCGAAGACGTTGGCGGCCCCAAATTATGTTCGTGATGTAAAAAGTAATCTTCGTCAATTTTGAAGACGTGGGTCACCCGAAATTATGTTAATGATATAAGAAGTAATCCCAGCCAATATCTTCGAAGTCGGTCGGGTCGAGATTACTTCTTATACCAGGAACTTATGTTAGGGCAGTCGACGTCTTCAAAGACGTCTTATATCACGAACGCAAGTTAGGGCAGCCGACGTTTTCAAAGACGTCAGTCGAGATTATTTTTTATATCACGAATCTAGCTCTGTCGACTTCGAAGACGTTGGCGGCCCCAAATTATGTTCGTGATGTAAAAAGTAATCTTCGTCAATTTTGAAGACGTGGGTCACCCCAAATTATGTTCATGATATAAGAAGTAATCCCAGCCAATATCTTCGAAGTCGGTCGAGATTACTTTTTATATCAGGAACTTACGTTAGGGCAGCTGACGTCTTCAAAGATGTCTTATATCACGAATTAAGTTAGAGCAGCCGACGTCTTCAAAGACGTCGGCCGAGATTATTTCTTATATCATGAATCTAGTTCGGTCGCTTCGCGGACAGCGGTTTGTCGATTGTAGCTGATATCCGATTAAAAATGGATGTGACTATTTATACATACGGTATGTATACGCAATTGGCTGTTTACACATACCATATGTATACGTAATTGGCTATTTGCACATACAGCATGTATACGCAATTGACTATTTACACATACTGTTTGTATACGGAATTATTTATAGATACAAAAAACTGAAGACTAAATTTAATAAATGAAATTATTATTATTATTGTGTAGTTATTACCACAATATTAAACGAAATAACAGCGTATGCACTCAGTATCAATAAATAGCCAATTACATATACAGGGTCCTGCAATAGTCCGTCAGGCATCCATAGCTCCTATGACAATTAAGTTAGGAATTTCTTTCAAATGCAGACTTGTACTATATATGTATATATGAGTGTAAAAAAGTGTGATGACACAAAACCATATATTTTTTTGCATATCCTGATTAACTGCCTTAAATGCTATAACGGCACATTTTAAAAAATTCTACAATTGTGGGTTTCAAATTCCGCTTTGGGTCCGTTGAAAAAGATACGTACACACGGATCCACCTACCATACAGATTTATTTTAGGATTTTACTTGGAAATACAATTTCCAAGATAGATAATGGAGCAGAGGTGGGTTTCAAATTCCGCCTTGGGTCCGTTGAAAAAGATACGTACACACGGATACACCTACCATACAGATTTATTTTAGGATTTTGCTTGGAAATACAATTTCCAAGATAGATAGTGGAGCAGAGGTGGGTTTCAAATTCCGGTTTGGGTCCGTTGAAAAAGATACGTACACACGGATCCACCTACCATACAGATTTATTTTAGGATTTTGCTTGGAAATACAATTTCCAAGATAGATAGTGGAGCAGAGGTGGGTTTCAAATTCCGCTTTGGGTCCGTTGAAAAGGATACGTACACACAGATCCACCTACCATACAGATTTATTTTAGGATTTTGCTTGGAAATACAATTTCCAAGATAGATAGTGGAGCAGAGGTGGGTTTCAAATTCCGCTTTGGGTCCGTTGAAAAGGATACGTACACACAGATCCATCTACCATACAGATTTATTTTAGGAATTTGCTTGGAAATACAATTTCCAAGATAGATAGTGGAGCAGGGGTGGGTTTCAAATTCCGGTTTGGGTCCATTGAAAAAGATATGTTACACACGGATTCACTTAACATACTGATTTATTTTAGGATTTTGCTTGGAAGTACAATTTCCAAGATGGATTGTGGAGCAGGTGTGGGTTTCAAATTCCGGTTTGGATCCGTTCAAAAAGATACGTTACACACGGATCCACCAACCATACGGATTTAGTGTAGGATTTTGATGTATTCAACGGAAGAGTAACTAATTTTATACAAGGTTGTAGGATCTTATTTGATCAACCGTATTCTTTCGAGGCAACCGTCAACGGAGAATTTTTTTTTGAATTTCTTAGAAAATCAATTAATAAAAATTGATATTAAAAAAAATCTATAAAAAACCAGCTATTCAAATGGAATTTTTGAAAAATTGTTTTTTAATGCTATTGTCTGTGCACAGATGTATACTTTTTCATCTTTTACGATCTAAATTTACATGCATTTGTTTAAAATTGCCTTTTTCATACCTCATTTCTTGTGAAAAAATCAAATCATTTTTGAAATAGTCTAATTATCTCAAAAAATACACGTCTCAGATGTACCATATGCTTACAAAAATGAAAGGTACTTAATAAAGCCTTCCGAGGCCTGAAAAGTGTCGAAAAACAACGCGTAAATTACAAGTTGTGGTAACCATCCTGTATAATATTATCCAATAGTATTAGTGGTGATTGAAGGGCCCAAATTTTGTTTATCGAATTGAAATCTTCAATGCTTAATAGTAGTGCTGATAACGAATTTTAAGTGACTACATAAATTTTCACAAAATGATTAATAACGTGCTAACTTTGCATGCAAAATTTGAAAATAACACGTGCAGTTATAGCATTTAAGACAGCTACTCAGAAAATGCAAAAAATATAGAGCATTTATTTAAGAAAATACACTTTGTGTCGTTACACTTTTTGTAAAATTTGTTTAATTCGGGATGAACGGTCCAAAGAGTATGTTAATTAAAACAACTTTTTTAATTGCTAATATTTCGATTGTTTATTCAATCTTTTTTCATGATTTTCATGATTTCAAGCTTCGTATAACAAGTAAGTTTCTCTAGAATTAGTAAAATTAATAAAAAAAATTGTTTTTTCTTCATTGTAACTTGACATGTTGGTTCCATTTAACCTCATGGTTTTTGACTTGAAATTTTCCATTTTAGCGTTTAAATGCTCTGAAGAAGATTGAATAAACAATCGAAATATTAACAATTAAAAAAGTTGTTTTAATTAACATACTCTTTGGACCGTTCATCCCGAATTAAACAAATTTTACTTGTTGCTCACGTACGGTCGTTGGATATGCGACAATATTTTCCAAAAATACACTCGTATATATAGTACAAGCCTGCATTCGAAAGAAATTGCTAACTTAACAATTGAAGACATAAGTGGATAAAGGTGTCATGTCACATTTTTAAACTTTTGAGTAAACTAGCATAACACATCTTAAACTGGAACTTTCTTGTGAAGTTCTGGATTCAATTTATTGTAACCTCAAAAAATAGTAATAAATAGAATATTTCCTATCACGTACTTTCTTATTAAAGAAAAACATCCTTTTCTGGAAAAATTAAGATATAGTGTACATAACACCTTTATCCACCAACTCTCAGCTTGAAATGTTATTTCTTTTATCATGAATGAAGGTGTCATGTAACATCTAAATCTATATATTTTTGAAGATATAGAAAAAAAGCAAGATGACAGAATGAAAAACACTTCAATTTATAGTTTAAACTATTTTATTTATAGAAATTTATAAACTGCTTATGAACTTAAAATATGAAACAAATAAAAAATTTAAAGTAAATAGGTGTAGATAAGCAACTAATATGATGTTCTCCTTTTCTGCTTGGGATTTAGACTAGTTTGTTCCAACACATCTTTATAGTACCATCTGTAATCCTCTTCAACGAACTTTATTTGTTCTTTCAAGTTGGCAATTTTTTCGGTAGTTAAACCCCCACATTTAGGTAATACGCTTAGAGTAACTTCCCCAGTTTGAATTTTCCTTGCACCTTTCTTATGTAAATCAACCTGCAGAAACGGTGAATGAGAGTCTAAATTTGTTTTATATAAATAAACTCCAAAACTGTCTACTCTAATCCATTTGACACTGTCTCGTAGATTAATCTTCCCGTTAATAGTGTTCTTAGTTTTTTTATATAAATGAAGTTTCATTGGAAGTTCTTCTAAATTATAAACAAAATTTTCCATATTTAAACATAAACTATGTCTAGTACTTGCAGATCTGATAATCTCCCGATATTGGTCCGGAATAAAAATATTTTGATGCTTTCTGAGTTCTTTCTCAATACGACCAAAATCTCGATCTGAGTCGAGGTAGCTGTGGCCAACCTCAGGAAATTTATGATCTATGACTCTGAAAATCTTGTTTAGAATAAAATACTGGTAAAGACAAAGGATGGAGAAATTCTTATTTTGCCCTGCACATGAATCAGACCAAATTATCAAGTGATCGACATCAGGGTGTTCTTTTTTGAGTAATTTGCAGAACCTTAATAAACAACTTCCAATTTCGTTACTGCCTCTATTGGCAATGTCTTCTGTCCAATTAAAAAAATATGACTTGTGGTCTGAATGAGTGATGCAGTGAATACCAAAGTTGTAAAGCCACATTTGTCTCAAGTAGAAAGCCTTTGTTGATAATTTGGGTAATGGCATAGTTTGTTGTAAATCCATGGTTATGTAACATTTTGTTCTATCACTTGTTGGTATTTGCCTGTCTACTTTTTGGGAATAAAAGGCATATTCCCAGTTGTTTTTGTGTTCAACTGAATTTTCTCCAGCATCACATATGCTGAAAGTGTCACTTTTTGGGTGACCAAAAGACAAATTAACTTTGTTTCAAAAATATGTCTATAGAATGAAATTTTGACCATGTATTTATCATCCAGTTTGTTCTCCTTGCAATGCTGTATATAAAGCTGGTAAAGTTGATTCACATTAAGTAAAGAGGACAGATATTTTTTGTTATGATTTTTGTTACGGGAGTAATGTGATTGTTCAGCAGGAAACATATTAACATGATTAATGATGTAGTTGATAACATCCTCACCTATCTTATGAGGGCGATTTATATGATGCCCTCGCTTATCTGGAGAAGGAGCTGACTGGCCAAGTTTTAACTGTTTTTGTGTTATTTCAATTTTTTTTCTTCCTATTTTATATAGAGAGCATAAAGCATCTTTACACACTGGTATCAGCTGCTTATCATAAGTAATTGCATATTTAAATGAGTAATTTTTTGATGTCTTTCTGCCTAATCGGTGACGAAGAACTGGCTTAATTTCGACGCTCTTGAAAATCAGGATACTCTTACTATTTACATCTAAGCTGTAAAATTTCTTCAAAATTGCTTTTCTGTCTTCAATGTTGAATTTATCAGAACAATTCATGCGACATTTCTGTTTGCAGAGTACTCCTTCCTTTATTGTCTTTTTTTCCATAACTCTTCCAGTTTGTGATACATATTCTTGACCCTTTTGCCTTAATAGAGCAGCTTTTTTCCGTTTCCATTTTTCTGGATTACGGGTTCTTTTTTTGGAAACCTTAGGCTGCAATTCAAATATCTTCAATTTTTTAACTTCTGGGCCTTCAGCAATATCATGAATAGCATTACTTGTTTCTTGTCTGTTAGAAGAGTCTATATCTTCCTTTTCTGCTTCGATTTCTTTTAGTTTCAATTCTGTATTTAATAATTTTTCTTAATATTCTGCTGCAAGTTGACATCCGAGTTTTGATTATTTATCGCTTGTACTAACTCCAGCATCCGTTTACCCCTAGATCCCATAATGGTTTACTTATATTTGCTAATAAAAATCGCTTTTTAAATGAAACACTCTATAAACACTGTCTAAAAATAATGTTACGCAAGAGGAACATAACCTCAAAATATGACATGATACTTCACAGCTAACCTGAACCCTTCAAATTTTGAGCTGATAAAGGTGTCATGTAACAAAAACGTAACATAACACCTTTCTCCACTAGATAATATATGTAGCATGTGCGACATGACACCTTTATCATCTGAAAACTACCAGAAAATATCGGAAATAAGGAATCCCTGTTTATTAAAGGTTAGATCAATATCAGGGGGTGCCCACAAATGCATAAAGTCATTTTTTGAAAAAATGAGACATGACACCTTTATCCACTTATGTCTTCAATTGTGTACACATGTTGTATGTATCAATAGACAATTACATATAGCCAATTAGATATACATACTGTATGTGTAAATAGCCAATTGCGCATACATACTGTATGTATAAATAGCCACATCCTTAAAAAATACTCATCAACAAAAATATGAATTCAAACAAAATCGCCATGGCTAAAATGGGATGATTAACGAATCACATTGAAGACGAAATTACCCATTTTGCAATAACAGACTTTTTAACTAGAAATTATTGAGATAAAAATTAAATGTGTGAGATTGCATTTGAAATTAATTAAATTAAAAAAAAAATGCCTTGGATTTAATAATAGACATAAAGGGATGAATCATTAAATTTGAGCTTAAATTGAAGATGAAGATGTCTTCTTTAAAATAATGTATAATCACTGTTTTATTCAAAAATTATTGAGATAAAAACTGAAGCATGTAAGATTGCGTTTCTACTTCGATAATAACAAAACAATAATGGAGATAATGGTATGAGTCATGAACTGAAGACGAAAATGCCTTTTTTAAAATGATATAAAATAACTGACGTTTTAACCAGAAATTATTGACATAAAAATTAAAATGTGTAAGATTGCGTTTGAAATTAATTCAATTTCAAGATATCGCCTTTGTTTTAATAATAGAGATAAAGGAATGCATGATAATTTAAAGTGAAAATATCTTCTTTAAAACAGTGTACGATAAACGCTGTTTTATACAAGAATTATTGAGTTAATAATTCAAATGCGTGAAGATGCATTTCAATTTAAACAACATTAATACAAATTATACAAGTTGGACCGTTTAACCGAATTATTGAATCTAATAAGCGGATTAAAATACGTATTAAACGTTTAGGTCTTATACGTTTTTTTATTCGTAAATAAAGGCAACTTTCGAGAATGTCGTTAGTAGCAAAGGAGTAACCGAAATAATTGGAAAGTGATAAATTACCGCTAAATGATAAATTATTAGTTGCACAAATGATGCGCCGGTTAATAGATTAATAATCGATTAACAATAAGACAGAAATGATTGTTAAATCCTCATTTGGAACGTTAACGGTATCTATGCGTGAAAGAATAAAATATTCTTCCTTTACAAAATTAACATCTTTGTAATATTACAGAAAATTGAAAAAAAGGAATGAATTCAATTTTAATTTATAATATGGTAATAATACCTTGCTGGGCGGTTGAATACGGTTTTTGCTGGCCATCGCAGGATTCATGAACCTGTTGTTCTTGTTCGTAATGTACTCTTTGTACGAGGGCGACTTATCCGGAAGTGGGTACGGATTGGTAACTTCGCTCAAAAATGGCTGCTTGCTGAATGCGAGTTGCAATTTATGTTCGGTGATGTCGTTCGTGTTGGAATTGGAGTTGTGTGTAAGTGGTGCAGCTCCCGTTAGGCCAACATTCACGTTATTCAAATTTTGTACACACCTTTCCACAGCCACTCCATCCCCCATTTGGACCATCGCCGTTCCTTCCTTCGATTTCAGAAATTTTATCTACAAAAAAAATCACGTTTTAAATTAAATTTTTAATATTATTATTCTATTTGAGTTCAAAACGCAAATAAAACAAGAACGTGATTTACGTGATGAAATCATTCTAGTACAAATTTCTTGTTTACTTCAATGGTTTATTTCTTGTAGCGTACCCTCGAAATAATTTTAATAGTTCGCCGCACACCAACACATCTTCCGCGCCTAAACGTTCGAGATCATGATATGTGGCCGCAACTTAGAAAATTTATCGTTTTGAAGTGAGGCCAAGCTTTATACTCAAGAAACACATTAAATTTAATACGCATTTTTTTTTGTAATAACGATTATTTACTTGATTGAATTTATAAAATAACGCAAAAATTTAGATTACGCAATAAATTTGTGTTCGTTTGTATTGCAAGGAGAGATACACCTAAATTTAGCTTATAAATGGAGGTGGCGTCACGTCAAAATAAAAGCCCCGTTTAGTGGAACGAACGTCTAGGAGCTTGACGCGGTATAGCGTCGACATAAATTACGCTGTCACTTCAAAGATCAGATGGAAAGTATAAAACTTTCAAATCCGCTTTATAAAGTTTAAATGACAAATAAGATTATGGATTATTGCAATGGGGACATCCTTGAATGGGGGGATTTGCTAAAAATCTTTTTGTTTAATAAACATTCTTCTAAAACGTTCATAAATTTTTTTAAATAGTTTATAATTAAGAGAATGAAATGTACGGTTATGATTTTAAATCAGGACTGATTGTTATTGCTCATAAAGTATTCTTAATTGCTTTTACATTCGCAAAAAAATAAAACAAAACGATGAGGGCATTTTTTCTGAATAGCAAAAAATTATTGACCCAATAAATTTTAGACAGGATTTAGCGTTATCTTTTTAGAAATAAAGAAAACGAACAAATCCCAATAACTCAAATATAATATATAAAAATTTATGGAACTGTTTAGATATTCTTTTTAGAGGGATTTAAATATTATTATATTTACTTATTATAGGGCGACTGCGGTGATCTTTCTTGTGGTGCTTTATAAGGCTCCTCAGAATGGGAGGAAGATGGTGCATCTGAATAAGTGAGTTATAATGGGTTTTTAAATGATATTATTGAGTAAGGGAAGAAGATTACGTTATTTTGTTTAAAAAATATGACAACTCCCGCATTTTTATCGCCCAAGGTCACAATAAGGTCCTCATCTTTAATTTTCTTTTTAAACCAACAATCTCCTTGAAGTCGCGGCTCGTGCTGAAGGATTTATTCTTATCCTTAAGTAGATTTTTTAAGTTGTTCTGAAGATATTTATGTATATCAGATTTGTACAGGAGCTGATACTCCACGGAAATATACCGGAGAGAAAAGTAAAATTTCCAGTAAAAGAAACACATTACTCAAATAAGGATATCTATTATATTGATAGCAGATTGAACTTAAAAAAATGTATAATCTCCTCTTCGTAGAAAAACATAAAAATACTCGTATTATAGAGTTACTATATTAAATATTTTCAACCAGCTACATTTTGACCGTCCTCAAGTGAAAATAAGTTCAATCTTAAGAGGAGAATATGCCAAGAGTGCTGCAGTTGCTGAAATGATGATTCATAAACAACGAGCATAAACAAAAAAAATTACACTACTACTGAATGCAAAACTCGTGACTCTTTAGCGGTATTAACTTTTGATTTCATGCAAAACATCCACTTATTAGAAATATCTGTTCAAGAAATGTTCTATTTGATTCACTTATCAGATAAGTAGTATAGATTAGCCGATTCTAGAACCTCCTCCTCGAACCTGCGTCCGAGGAGGAGGTTCTAGAATCGGCTAATTGTTGGAGGAGGAGGAGGAGAAGGTTCCAGATTCGGTTAACTGGTATAAACCTACTCCTCTTAAAGGTTGCAATATTGGAGGAGTTTCCAATTAATGAGGTTTCAATTAATGTCCAACCTCCTCCCAAGTGATTCCTCCAAGTAAGAAACCAGAGAATAAATTATGATAACGTTCTATATGCCAACGTGTTCGATATGGTCACCCATCGACGTCTTCTGATAGAATGTAAATAATGTTGTAATATTAATTAATATCAATGAAAATGTGTTCCCACAATTCTTGTGTGAAAAAGATTCCCCCCACTCTATTACTTCAGCTATAAATACAAAATGCCTGGCGATAGTGATTCATACAGTGGTGAGATTCACAACGAGTGCACGTTTAGTGTAATTAATATACAAGTAAGTAATTAAAATTGAATATTAAGTAGATAATGTATTAACGTAAAAGATTTTTAAATATAGTGGCATCCAAACCGAACTCCAAATGCTCAAACAAGAGACCTGCGCCAAATGTGTTGGGGAGGGGAGAAAACAAGAAGTCACTTGTGACCACAAAAAATGAAGGTTGCTCATCATTGCCAAATATATCGTCTGGAAATGCAAAGCAAAATGTAGTATCGGAAACAACCAATGTATTGGCAACAGAATTGGGAGAGTTTGTGTATCCCAGCAGTCAACAGATTATCGAAAATATTGGTCAGCCATCTGTAATAAGTAGTACTGTATCCAATGAATCTGCGATAAACCAGAAAGGTAACCATGGGCCGCTGTTCTCGGAAAGCACCTATTATTTAAACAAAAGTAGAACCAAATGGATATCTATTGGACTGTGCGCGAATCAGCATTTTGAACCCGTGATACGGTTAATGGGAAAAGGACAATGCTTGAGTTTATCTGAACCTGAATGGAAGAACATAGTAAACAGCAAACAATTGATTTTAAACAGTTTTGTCGGTGATTTATCTACTCCAGCAAAGTTCCTTATAAGTGGAGTGTCTTGCAGCAGTATGTGGATAGAGAATACGAGAAAAGTATTCAAAATGGATAGGGGTTCAGAAGTATTTTACCTAGCTTATGACTCGTTGCATGAATTGTGGAAATTAACCGAATTAGTTTCGGTGAGGCTAGACGCATTGAAAAGTCTTAAATACCATACGTATTATGATAATATGATTGAGGTTGTGAGTGGAATGCAAGGTGACATAAAATCGAATGTATGGGCAGCTTGTAATACTGGACCAAGTGAGCAGTCGTGCATAGCTCAAGAGTTGCTAGTGTATGGTATGGACAAGATATTGTTGGATATAGACTTGTATACTTTATTGAGAATGTGTTAAAAATATTTCATTATAAATATGTATTAATATTAGAAAGCTATAAGTTAAAAGTTTTTGTAGAATAAGTGAATTTAATATGGTTAAACAAGTAACAATTTGCGAATCTAAAAATCAAGTGTATAGAATGTGTCAATGGTCGTTCGCTTACCGAAAAGCGAGGAAAGGTGATTGGGAAGAAAGAATGTTGGATGAAATTAGATTTAAGGGTAGAATAAGAATCGTAAATGAGTTGTTAGCAAAATATTTAAGTGTAGAACATAGATTGAAGATGTATCGAGAGCGTTTCAGTATTTATTCGGCGTTCGAAATTGTAAGAATGGATACCGAAATATTAATTCGGCATCCATTCTTACTAATCTAGTTAACTAATCAAGTTACTTCATTTTTATCGAACTATATTTAAAAAGAAATACATGATAGTTTTGTCGTAAATCGATATCGGCGATTTACGCCAAAATGATTCCTTATACAGGGAATCATTGCAATGATTCCTTATCCTACACATCAGCTCCCGTCTTCTATAGCTCAGTTATTAATTAAGTACAGAATTTGATATTTTGCAGGGTTGTACCACAGAATAATCAGAAAGAACAAAGAGGCTCTCCCGCCAAAACTCATTTTTATGCGCATGTACTGGTATGGCGGACCAGTTCAATTAACCCAACCATTAATATTACTAAAGGTAAAACTTTTGAACGTTTGGAGCAAGCGGTAGATGTTATCGAGCTACAAGATGATTCTGCAGTAATTGAATTATGATATTATGGTTGATACAAATTTTACCCCATAAGATATTCCTGGTACCATTGAAATCACGATTTAGCAAGAAAATATGTTGAAATATGTTGAATTTCAAAAACCAAAATGGATAAAGTCCTAGCCAAATTACAAAAATGCCAATATCACCACCGAAGACGTTATCAATGAAAACTTAGAGAAAGTACAAACCGATTTGAAAAATTTACTGCCTCGACAGATTTGACAGGGTATCACAAATTACCGCAAGAGCGCTTTTATTGGTCAACAGATAAAGATTTAGGACTCTCTTTTGTGTATACTATGTCCAGAGACAGATACCTTCAAATCAAAAAAAAATTACACAACGCCCAGATAGGAAGCTTCCAAGACCGCATGTACAAAATTTGATGGTTTATGGATAAGTTGTTTATGGATAAAATAGCTGGTGAAACATCAAAGGCACCGCCGGTTTTGTCCTTTCTGGTTATTCTGTGCTTGTACTATATCTCATGCCGCACTTCAAGAAATGATTTTTTATTATACCGGCTGTCGCAAAAAAAGCGTAACCCCATATTAACCCCACATTTTTAGGTGTGTTTTATACACCCCCTAAAATTTTATTGAAATTGGCCGAATGTCAGCAGCACAAAAAAAAATTAACAAAAAAATAATTAATTTTAAATATTAATTAAAATTACAAACAGTGGTTTTGTTAACCAAGTTCTATTAGTTTAAATTTATACAGGCTGGCCACAATGTAGTGACATAGTTTACAAACTTTAAAGCAGATTATCTTTCTAACTTTTAAATTGGGCCCCTTACATATTTTTATGTTAATCGATGCAGAATTAAAAAACAAAAATATTTTGTAATTGTTATTACAAAATATTCCTCATCATAATTCTTGACATTAAAAATGTTATTAAAAACCCACTTTCATCTATTCCAACGGCAATTTTAACTAATTAAAATCGATGGTAAGAAAAATAATTTATTTTATAAAAAATTCATCATAAATAAACAATAATTTAATAATGTACTGGAGCTCAGTCATGTTGCAGCCACATTTCTAGAGCTATGAGTAAATTTTTAAATATATTAGGCACTGATTTTGCAAGAAATCAGATAACAATAAACAAAAGATGACAATGTTTAAAATATTTACATTATTAACGTCAAAGTATGTTTTTCTTAGTCAATTGTTTATCATAGCCACGGTGGATTTTTATTAAATATGCGGTTGGAAGAGATGAAATACGACTTTTCGGCAAATAACTTTTTAAATGTTAAGAATTGTGGTGGAGTTGTAATTAGACATTAATTAATAATTAACATAAAAATGTAAGGAGTACAATTTAAAATAAGAAAGATAAGATGCTTTGAAGTTTTAAAGTTTTGACACTAGATTTTGACCAGCCTGTATAAATTTGAACCAATAGATCTTGGTTAATGATATCACTGGACCTTACTTAATATGTTTGTTATGAACTCATAATCATGAGACACTGTTTGTAATTTTAATTAATTTTTAAATCCAACGATATAAATATGATTTTTTTACGTTTTCATTTTTTGTGCTGCTGTCATTCAGTCGATTTCAATAAAATTTTAAAGGTGTGTAGGAACCCATAAAAGACACCCAAAAATGTGAGAAAAGATATATCGTGCAATTTAAAAAAATATATCATCTTGTCGGCACTCTTGTTTGGAATATTCTGTATAATCAAAAATAATTTCCTGAAATGCGATCTGAGATACAATATAAGCCTGCAAAATATTAAATCCTAATTTAATTAATAACTGAGCTATAGAAAACGGGAGCTAAGGTGAAGGATCCTGTATAATAATATAGCTAGGCAAATTTCAATGTGTTTCAAATTTCAAACGATTTATATAGTCTCTTATAAGATGATTTTATTCTTACTCCGCCAAGGTCGATTGCGGGCGTGGTGCTAGAACCTTCCAAAATAAAAAATTTCGTGTTAACTTTTCATATACAGCCCGTCGCACGCAAGCGACCTTGATGATTTGAGGCGAAATCGTGCCTTATTTATCTTAGTAATATATAAAGGAGACTTTACAACGACTTTTTTTTTTTATTACTTTTTATTACAACGTTTATACGACGATATTATTCTCACCCCGCCGGGATCGCCAGGGGACGAAGCGCTACAATCTTCCAAAATGAACGATTTCGTGTTAATATTTCATATCTAGCGCCTCGGTCGCAAGCGACCTCGACGATTTGAGCAGAAAAGAGGACGAAATGTAATGCGTCTATAAAGATAATAACCAGATTACGAGGAAAAATCGACTCCAGAAAGTGCAATAAATGAGACAGTATGAGATGAGTGATTATATTGTATATCTTCAACAAGGTAATCAAAAGAGATCTAAAATGCTTAATAGAAAACGGTAAAAAGAAATTATGGAGAAAACGGTGCGAGGAATTGGATGAAGATATATGGGCTTTATATAATAATAAAGCCTATTTAATAGCAGTTAAAAAACTTAAACATAAAAAGAGGAGTGCCATCAGTGAAAATGTAATAAAGAATTAGGTGAAGAAACTTCTCCTATGACAAGTGTAAGAAGGGTATCTTCACCATGAAACAATTGGATAAGGCTGTACTCAAAATTAGACAAAAGAAAGAAACACCTTAGACCAGATAATCACAAGCAATAAATAGACATTTTTAAATGTCTTTAATAAATGTTTAAAAAGGGGGTGTTTTCGCGGTCGCAGAAGATAGCAAACCTTGCACTAATCGTAAACCAGAAAAGAGATGATAAGGGTAATAGTACATAGCAGTTCTCGTGCGGTTTATAATAACTAGGGAAGGGAAATCTACCGTAGATGCTATAAGGAAGGTGTAAAGTTATGCGAAGAATATTAAAAAGAAAGCGGTAGAGAATCAGGAGCTGTGTGTAATGGTTATCATTGATATTGAAAATGCCTGTAACTCCGCTCCTTGGGACGGTATTCTTAAGCGCTGGAAAAAAGGTAGAGTAAGTAAATATCTATACAGAATAATCTATAGCCACCTGTCGGAAAGAACGACAATAACGCAAAACGTTTTAGATCAGAACATGGAGTGCACACTTTATGCAAACTATCATTGAACATGGTTTGAAATGTCGCTTTTAATAGGAGAGAAACTGATCATGACGATAAAAGCGGTAAACTGTATTATAAAATACTATTGCCACTATAAATTACTAAATAAATAAATTTGACGTCTCATAATAAACAAGTACCATAACCGACCATAACCTAACTAACAATAAGTAATCTTCAAGGTATAATGATTATATTTGATAAATCTGTTTATAATTTATTTGACGTTAATACTATCGATACATTCTTATGGTGACGAAATGATCAGAGTTAACAAAAATGAATCTCCAAGATGTGTATCACACCACAAGAAACTAATATGCCATATTAATTTTGTTCCAAGTGACACATCAAGCAAAAAATATGATGAGGTTTTAATATTGGAGAGGGAATCTGGAGTTAGTATGGTAACATGTAGATGATTTAGTACTTATAACAGGGAAAGAGAACGTTGAATAGAATAAACACTCATGCTAATAGACAAGAATAAAAAGCAGTGGAGAGAAATAAAGTTATGGACTAGTAAGAAACAAGTTAGACGGCGCGGCGTGACTCCTACAAGATATTAAACTATGGTGTTAACGAAAGTGAAGGGAGACTATCTACCACCTAACACAGTTCTTCGCGGATCATGGCGTATTTGGAAATTATCTAAAAAGAAATGGGGAAGCTGACTCAGACGTCTGTTGGTTATTGTGAGGAGGTAGACACGGCGCAGCATACCGCATTTGTGTGTGTCAGATTCCAAAAAGAAAGAGAGGGGTGCCCGAGTGATGTTGGGATAATTTTAAATACTGATAATGTAATGACCAGATGCTGGACAGCGAGGGAAAATGAAATGCCGCATCAAACATGATCGTGGAGATACTTACCATAAAAGAGGAATATGGAAGAAGTCTGGAGAAAGCCATGAGAGGTGGCGACAAGGTGAGATAGATAAAACAATGCAAAAAGTTAATTTTTTATGTTTTTGCTCTGCCTGATGGATGGCATACAAAGTGAATGGGGTGAAAGTAATTAGAGGGCAGAGACGATCTTCCCTCAACTAGCTATAGATGAGTGGTATCCCAGGTGACAGGGATGGAGGTGACCAAAGGGGAGGAACGACCTCCTCTCAACGGGGTATGCATAATAGGCTTAAAGGTCCATTTAAACACATCAGTGACGTATCAATTCCGTATTGTATCCGTGCTTCCATATCAGTGATAAATAATATCGCCGCCTTTGCTTTATATGAACACATACACACACATCCGGTAGAGTGAGGAATATGTGTCTTCTAAAACTATTCATTGTAGAGGCCGTCGTAAAAAAATGTCTTCAGATGCATGGCTAAGCAACCATGTGTATTTGAACCAGAGCCATCCTAAAACATTCGACGCTCTAGGGCTGGGTTAGATGAATGAAAGGAGTGCAGAACGGCGATGTATAAGCAACTTAATGATGAAAATCTTAATTTGTTTTTTTTTGTTTCACGAATTCTTTAGACAAAATCGCAAATTCTCCTTCAGCGTCTCTTTTCTTCCATGCTTCATGCGTCCACTTTCTTTCAAGAGCAACTCTTGCTCTTTCTTATCCAAAATTATAGCAACCATTGCTAACTGTGGATATGTTACGATGGATGTGTAGGCTAGATATGTGTCACTGAGAAATCACGAATATCACCCGTACTGAACTAATACGGAATGAATTAATGCGGAACTAAAATCTCACTGATGTGTGTAAATGGAAATTTGCACTGATACTGATGCTATACTGATGGCAAAAATCAGTATAGCATCACTGCGCCGGACGTGTGTGAATGTGTTCATATAAAGTAAAGACGACGATAACATTTATCACTGATATGGAAGCACGGATACAATATGGAATTGATACGTCACTGATGTGTTTAAATGGACCTTTAAGCCTATTATGCATACACCGTTGAGAGGAGGTCGTTCCTCCCCTTTGGTCACCTCCATCCCTGTCACCTGGGATACCATTCATCTATAGCTAGGAACGGAACTGATATGTCACTGATGTGTGTAAATGGACCTTAATCCAACACAACACAATCCATAATATAATAATATTTCTCAAAAATCAAGGCCAAATACAACTTTTAGAAATAAACTGTGTACGTGGCATGTGGTCGTCTTCATCAAACATTTCTGATTCAGTGATTACATAGAATCGACAGATTCAATCGATAACAGGAACGTGGTCGTTATAACCGAATTCACCTCGATAATAAATACTTAACTACAACCTAAATATCCGTTACAAGTGGATTGGTTGTAGTCAAATTTATTTAGATTTTGTTGAACAGAGACATTTTCGGGACTATTATGTTAGTTCGCTATAACCGGAAGATGGTCATAAACCTACTTACACTGTATTTATAAATGCCAGAAATGTCGCAAATTTACTATTATAAAGTTGTATTTAGAAATGAAATGATAGTACAATTAATTGTTAGTTATTTTGTGTTTGCAATTTGTTCATAACAATTTATTAGCAATTTTTTCTCAGATTTTTAATCGGCACCTAACGACATCTACAAGGTAATTGCCAAATGTTTATTTTAAACTGTTTTGTTGATTTTAGGCAACTAAGTTTATATTTCTTCGTAAAGACAAAAATTATGATAATAACACATTCATAAAACATCTATTCCACTTTTACAAATACGGAATCTCTTCCTAAGATATACGAGTATTAAATGATATATTTGTCACCTCGTTTAAGTCCCAAATCTCTTCTAAAGAGCGATTTATATTAAGCCCTTATTATGACTAACTTTCATAATTTATTACTGTTAGCGTCATGATTATTTTAAAATACTAAATATGTCCTTCTGTAGACTAACATGTGTACTTCAAGTCTATGTAATTACTATTTTTAATAAAATATGTAGCGTTAAGTCATGAATGTATATAAAAATAGACGATTTGAAACGCCCTCTTAATTGCTTTACGTATCACATTCGCAAAAAAATAAAACGTTGAGGGCATTTTTTTAGAATAGCAAAAAATTATCGAGCCTATAAATTTTAGGCGGGATTTAGCGTTATCTTTTTACAAATAAAAAAAACGAACAAATTGCACTAACTCATTTAGTTATCTGACAGAACCCGCGTAAAGTAAACGCTTAATGCGTAAATTTCCAACATACCCAGAAACATATCTTTAATAAAGTAATTTTAGGATGTAAAATAAAATAAAACAAAACGAATTTTTACAGGGTTCGTTTACATTCGCGAAAAAGATGAGGATATGATTACAGTTGACTTTCGGCTCATTACCGTTGTATTTCCCTGTTGGGGCGTTCAAAATTCCCGCATTCAATATAACCCCCTTTATCCATAAAAAATTCCCCAACAGCGTACATACACGGTTGGGGGCCATTCGAGACGCAAATTGTATATAACTTATTTACGATACAGAATAGAATAGTAGGGGTAGTATTGACGTTCTCCCTAAAGCCGGGATGATCCTCCAGGAATGAAACGAATTGACTGAAAATCTTCTCATTCGAAAATATGTTTCATTAGATAAGGAAGTTATTTGAATCGTATATGTTATGTTCCACTCACGAAAACGCCTTAAAATTCCCGAAAAGTTTGCTCTGTCAGCAAAAGTACTTACTAAAGGCGAAGGAATCAAGTAGGATCGATTCCCTCAAGGGAATAGATAAAAAGGGGGTCTTTCGATGTGCGAAATCTGGATGAACGAAGCGCCGATGTCTTTGTTCGTCCGTTTTACCTCCGAGGAACGTTTGGTTTGACTTACCCGGGCCACATTTCCGTAGAGACACATCAGATTGAAGAGTTTGTCAGCGTTTGTACGCAACGGGTCCAAGCCGTAGACCATGAGAACGGCTCCAGGTTGCTGAAACGGTGTGCTCCGTTGGTCTCGGTATTCCGTCGTCACCGGAGGCGCCCCTTTTCGGTAGCCATCCGCTCCAAATGGCTCCCCGTAGCCCGGCCCCGGAATTATTTCTTCGTAACGTTGCTCACCCGAATACGGATCTGAAATGAAATGAAAAAGATAAAAATAAAAGAGTAAGATGTAATTGAATCGTAAAGATCATATACCAAGAAAAAAAAAAGTATGGCAACAAAGTGTTTTACATTTTGTAACAAGAAAAAACGCTTATAAATTTGGTTTCTTATTGTATTAAAGGCATTTACAACTTTATAACTATGTATTACTAACTACAATTTTAAGGTAAAATACTATGTTTTACTGTGTTAGTGTTATATTTGAATTTCTCAGTCAATTTTATTAACTGGCTACAGCGAAATATTAATTGAATTATTATGTGCAAAAATGATCTAAAATAAACCATATGATTTTTCTGTTAAGAATAAACGAAAAAATTCAAAAATAACTGTCAATTTTGACTAAAAATATCCAAGACTTTTGTATTGCAAAAAATAAATATATTATTGTTTTAAATGCATAAATTGATTTGATAATAATTTATATTAATTTACAAGATGTGATATATTAAAAATGTTATTACTTTTGCAAAGTCAAAATATGTTTGTTAGGAAAAATCGTTTAAAGTTTTATGTTATGTTTTCGTTAATTTGAATTTAAATTTTATATGGATGTACCATAGAGTTAGAATTGCGATGTTACACACTCTTTTAATTTTTTTACATAATTTACATAAAATACGTAGCTAAATGTATCAAAAACATAAAATACGCATAAAAATTGAACATGAAAGGTTATGGTATGCGCAAACTTCTGTAAGGAGGTCTAGAAAAACAGAATATATCTAAAAAAACAGTAAGAAGATACATCGTTTTGCAATTTTATTTAAAAAAACACTTCAATCAGCAGGAATAAAATACATAAGTCAGTAGTGCTCATACAGTATTATTTGGTGACTGTAGGTGCTTACATTATGATGTTTTGATTATGACTTTTGTTTTACCTTAAATAAATAAGTATAATCTTTACTTAAGTTTAATTTTTATTTAAGGTTTTCCAAAACATTAAATAGCCAATGGTTAGAAAACAAAAAACTATCACAGACAATACTATATTAAATTTTTAGGATCAAAAAAATATTTATAGAAAAAGAGACAAACAGTTTTAGACCATATATTACGGATCACCTTTACTTAAAACAAAAGATATCTTAAAACATCCAATGACTTTAAAGTCATTGGATAAACAATACCCAAAAGTAATTAAAGAACTTTTCCTATCAGAAAGCACAGTAAGTGGTATACTTTAACCTTTTTTATATTTTATACAATATATTACATTCCCAGAAAACAAAAAAAAAACTGTCAGAAAATTATATTACACATATTCAAATATTAGAGAGATTTCAAATTTAGCTTCTGAAAAGTCTGATTACAGTTGAATTCATTAATTATCTAGGTCAAAATCATTTTGGAAGACAAGCCTTTTTTCATAATGCTATCAGCATTTATTTACCTTTCAAATACCATATCACTCTCAACTTATCAATTTCAAAAAGAAATATAATGTATGAAACATTAAGTTGAGTAGTCTTAACTTAACTTCATATCAAATTGGCACAATGTCAGACAATAATTATTTGCTATTGTTGTCTAAAAAAATTTAAATGCTTCCAAAAGTCTCAATACTGCCTCTGGAAGAGTTGATACTACTTCCAAAAGGTTTTAAATGCTTTCAGAAGGCTTGCTATTGGCCTTAAACTTGAAATGTTTTGAGAAGGCTTTAATTGCATCCGGAAGACTCGATACTGCTTCTGTAAGACTTAATACTGTTTCCAAAAGATTTGAAATGGCTTGAATTGCTTCCAAAAGGATTAAACTACTTTCAGAAAATTATATTCATATTAAATTTAGAGTGCTTTTAGAAGACTTGGTATTACTTTTAGAAGTCTTAAAATGTTTCCAGAAGACTTACAATGCTTTTACAAAACTTAATACTGCTTCTAGAAAACTTAATCCGCTTTCAGACGACTTGATACTGCTTCTATATGACCTGATACTGATTACGAAAGACTTAAGGTATGTCCAGAAGACCTGATGTGCATCCAGAATACCTTAAATGCTGCTAAAAGACTTGATAATTCTTCTAAGAAACTTGAGATACTGCTTCTAAAAGACATGAAGTGCGTTCAGAAGACTCGATACTGCCACAGGATGACTTGATATTGTTTGAAATGCCACCGAAAGGCTTCAACTGTCTTCAGATTTTCCAAAACACGGCAAATACTTCCAGCAGTTAACACGTAGACGTCCCGGGTTCGAATCCCGGTGAAACCACGTTGGGTCGCCCCCCGTCCTTCGGAGGGGACGTTAAGCCGTCGGTCCCGGCAACCAGTCTAACATCTCTGGTTGTCGTTAATACACATGTGTATTTTGGAAGGTTCAAGGGGCCCGTTGAGGCCTAGGAGCTGCATGCCCTGCATGCCCTGCATGCCCTGCATGCCCTCCCCGTCCCATACATACATACATACTTCCAGCAGACTTTATACTGCTTCTAGAAGACTAGATATACTTTCAGAAGACCTAATGTTACCTCTTGAAATGCTTCCCAAAGGCTTCATACTGCTTCTAGATAACTTGAAATGCTTCCAGAAGGCTTAATAATACTTCTAGACGACTTGAAATGTTTTCAAAAGACCTGATACTGCTTGTAGGAAGCTTGAAATGCTTCCAGAAGATTTGATATTGCTTCTAGAAGAGTTGAAATGCTGCCAAAAGATTTGATACTGCTTGTAGATGTGATAGAAGAAAACATTTTCATTGCAAAGAAACAAGATGCTGTTGATTAATCCTTTGAGTTTGCTCAAAATATTAAATACTATTGAACATAATGCAAAATCTTGATGTAGGTAGTTCAAAAACTGTTAATTAAGGACTAAATTTTGGTGGCAAAACTAAATATAAAATTTGATTTTGCTCCAAAATATCAAATACTGTTGACAAAATGCAATATCTTCATATCAGAACTTCAAAAATTGGCAATTAAGACTATTGGGCATAATACAAAATCTTGATGTAGGTAGTTCAAAAACTGTTAATTAAAGACCGAATATTGGTGGCAAAAATAAAAATAAAATTTGATTTTGCTCCAAAATATCAAGTACTGTTGACAAAATGCAACATCTTCATGTCAGAACTTCAAAACTGGCAATTAAAGACTATTGGAGATAAAGCAAAATCTTGATGTAGGTAGTTCAAAAACTATTAATTGAATACCAAATATTGGTGACAAAAGTAAATATAAAATTTGATTTTGCTCCACAATACCAAATACTGTTGACAAAATGCAATATCTTCATGTCAAAACTTCAAAAACTGGTAATTAAAGACTATTGGACATAAAATGCAAAATATTGATGTAGGTAGTTCAAAAACTGTTAATTAAAGACCAAATATTGGTGGCAAAAGTAAAAATAAAATTTGATTTTGCTCCAAAATATCAAGTACTGTTGACAAAATGCAACATCTTCATGTCAAAACTTCAAAATTGGCAATTAAAGACTATTGGACATAAAGCAAAATCTTGATGTAGGTAGTTCAAAAACTATTAATTGAATACCAAATATTGGTGACAAAAGTAAATATAAAATTTGATTTTGCTCCAAAATACCAAATACTGTTGACAAAATGCAATATCTTCATGTCAAAACTTCAAAAACTGGTAATTAAAGACTATTGGACATAAAATGCAAAATATTGATGTAGGTAGTTCAAAAACTGTTAATTAAAGAACAAATATTGGTGGCAAAAGTAAAAATAAAATTTGATTTTGCTCCAAAATATCAAGTACTGTTGACAAAATGCAATATCTTCATGTCAGAACTTCAAAAACTGGCAATTAAAGACTATTGGACATAATGCAAAATCTTGATGTAGGTAGTTCAAAAACTGTTAATTAAGGACTAAATTTTGGTGGCAAAACTAAATATAAAACTTGATTTTGCTCTAAAATACCAAATACTGTTGACAAAATGCAATATCTTCATGTCAGAACTTCAAAAACTGGCAATTAAAGACTATTGGACATAATGCAAAATCTTGATGTAGGTAGTTCAAAAACTGTTAATTAAGGACTAAATTTTGGTGGCAAAACTAAATATAAAATTTGATTTTGCTCCAAAATACCAAATACTGTTGACAAAATGCTATATCTTCATGTCAGAATTTCAAAAACTGGTAATTAAAGACTATTGGACATAAAATGCAAAATATTGATGTAGGTAGTTCAAAAACTGTTAATTAAAGACCAAATACTGGTGGCAAAAGTAAAAATAAAAATTGATTTTGCTCCAAAATATCAAGTACTGTTGACAAAATGCAATATCTTCATGTCAGATCTTCAAAAACTGACAGTTAAAGGCTAGAATATTAAAGACTAGATAATGCGATTACAAATATTTTGTTAATTGATTAATTGTAGGATAGGTAGTACTTCGTTTCGATTTTTAGGAATTATACCGACGATTGTCATTTAGCCTTTTTTCAATTCACATGCCACACGATGTGATGTGAAAAAATTAACACAAGTGATATTTCTACCATTTAGTTTTAGCAGAAGAATATACAAAGAAATTACCTTTACACATATCAAGAACAACACGTTCATCTCGATTTGTTTTAAGAGCAAGATTTGTATTACTACCTTATAAGTCTCAGAATCAGCTGTAACCCATAATTTGATGCCATATTTGGCCTTTTTTGATGGTATGTACTGCTTGATACTTTGCTCTTTATCGTCGAATCGTAGACAAAGGTTGATTAATTTAAAACGAAGAGTTGCCAAAGTTGTAGCGGAGATTCTTTAATACATTCGTCCTTCGAATGATAAACACCAGCTAATAAAAGCGTTCAATAGTAAGCAAGCATCGTATTTCTCTTTTTATCGACCAACGTCATACATATTCGGTTTGTCATTTCAATGAGCATTTCTAGTAATAAGTAATAAGAAGGCAAACAATGTGTTTGATATATGAGCGATGGAAAACGGTGGTGGATCTATACCAAAAGCAATTCTTCGAATAGTTTGCGATAGTAAGAGATATATTTATCTTCTTTGGAAGTAAAGGAAATATAACTAATAAAACGAGAAGTTTGAATTGATTGTCTGAAATATTGAATAATTTTATCTGAACACAATAACAATAGGTTTGAATCTAATATATATCATATTCCTCCGTTGCTTCATTTTTGACTTCATTTTTAGGTGGAATATAATCGTTATCATCATCAGTGTTACATATTAGTGTCATCACTACCAAATTGATTTTTTTTCATTGACAAACCATCTCATCCATTTGATAAATATAGAATAATAAATTCAATAGTGTATCACCAAAGCACAAATATTACACATGTTTTTCTAAACGTTTCACTAAATAAATTGATTAGAATGAAATTTTTATTGTAACCACCTATTAGAATAACATCTACTTGCAAGATGTTGCAAGATCAAAATTGGAATGTCCAAATCTGTTACTGTACGCTGTATCAACCTGACACATGATGTACGGATTAAGAATTTTTCTTTTTCCACCTTCTCGATCAGAATTATGGCAAAAACAAAAATAGAAATGTGAAATAAATAAAAATTCATTCGCTGAATCTATAAATTCTGAAAATTGTGTCAATTTAATACAAAATCCGGATGAGGGTTAATATAGATGGGCTCACAACTGCCTCGTTATCGAGATAAAGGGCATCAAAGTTTTTTTAATGAATCATTATCTGGGATGTTTATCTGTGCCTACGATGCATGCAAATTTACAAAAACGAGATTGTATCTTTTTGCGAATAACACAAAAATGATGCGAGCAATAAAAAATTTTAAGCAGTGATAATGGTTTTAGAATGAAACAAGATTTTAGAATCAGTCGGAGTATTTAAAAATTCCTGATATAACAAGAATTTTTTAAAGAATTAACCTTTGTGAACATCGTGTAATGTTGCAATATTAAGACAAAAAAGTTTTATTATTGATATAAAAGTTTCTAATAATAAATATTACAATGATTTGCTGTTATACATTGTTTACATATCGTGAATGTTTTATATTCGCGTATTTTAAAATGCCAATAGTCGTCATCGTCTTATAAAAGAAATATCCATAGCTAATATTTCTAATAATAATTTTTCACGTAATACTCTTAAAAACCTGTTAAGGTCAAACTAAAATGAGGAGTAATAGTAGCACTACACTAGATCTAAAACATGAAATTTTCTGGTTTTGCCGTACGTCTTTTGAAAAAATGTTTGACGTTTCAGATGCCGTGTTTCCATGTTTTATTTGCCAGTTTCTGAAGAAGTTCTACTGATAGTTCTAGTGTTCGTGCCAGTGTTACTTCTAATTTTAGTTCAATTAACACCGGTCGTGAAAGCCTTCGTACTTACATTGAAGATCGTTTTTAAGATAACTAAGTTATTACAATAGCAATGGGGTATTTAGTATTTAGTTATCTTTTCGTTTTAGCTAACGTATTTTGGGTTATCATAAAATATATACAGGGTATCTTTGAAATGCGTGTACGACGGAAGACCACAGATTCTTTTCTAGGCTCAAAGTAGGCCGATTTAAGTTAACTTATCTATATCCAAAGTTATTTCATTTCACCGCTAGAGGACTTCAAAGTTAGAGACACCCTGTATTTTAGAACTTTAAAATAATCATGTATCGTTTTCAAATAAAGACCGTCCATTTTATCAAGTTACATTAAATTCCTTTGATGTAACATTGTTCTTTTTCACCATAATATCATACTGTGTCTTTTCTGATTGAAATTTGTATTTAAACAAAGTTATTTTCATATTAATGTAAAGAGTTCTTATAGTAGTTATTTATGAAACTGTGCGTGAAGTTAACTTAGAAAAAGCGTGCGTTAAAGTAAATCCCATTTGAAATACATTGTAACTTCACGCAATCTTTTGTTTCTTTACACATTGCTATTCATAATAACGTGCTTTACAATTTTCATTACAATTTTGGGATTTTACAAACGAGGGTAGATAATGGTAATTTATTAAACAGTACATATGTGAAGTGAGGTATTTCCGCAAGCTTTTTGTAAACATCGCGTTGTTTAGAGCTTTTATTTAAATAAAGTTATTTATTTGATTAATTAAAAGTGGTTGCAATATAATAACAAATAATAATGTAATAAACTGGATTCGAAATTTTCTAATTAATCTACTTGATTAATTAAAAACGCCAGGTGTATTTAATTAAAATTGCTTCGATTTACTGCTATACCAGCAGGCGAATTTCTATATAAATTTAAAATATCTTTTCTCTGTCTTTCTTTTCGAGATATTTTATTGCTTTAATCCAAGTAATAAAAAAGGGGGAATGAAGTTGGCCAAGTTCATCTCTGAGCAAGAGAAATCTGCGAATCATTGTTACAGTGAAAGTTGGATTTTTTCGATATCAGTAGTAAGCCGGTTAAAGTCGCTATATTATTTTAAAGTTTTTGACTTGACTTTAGATATTTAATCTTTTGCGAATTTCGGCCAGTAAGTAATTAAAATGCCGTCGGACGAATACTTCTGGTGTTTTTAAAACTCTTTAATTACACAGTTTAAGATGTACTTTTTGCACATTTTAATTGCTGCGACTTCGTTTTCAAAGCAATACTATAGATAATTACTAAAAGTGGGGAAAAACTACTTATTTTGTATTAGGGTTGGGCATAGTGCACTAAAAAATAAATGTAATATATGTTATTATTACTTCTTCAGTGGTAGTTAAAACGCGAATTTTATTATCACTGAATGTTTGGTGATAGTGAATAATAGTGATACATTACCATTAAATATTTAGTGGTAGTGAATAATTAACATTTTTCATGAGAACTGAAGGTGTTAGTTTTAATTTTAGTTCGATATAAGTATACAATAATTTAATTCTGACTGACAACAATAAATAGAGACCACACTAACGTTAGAGCTAACACTAGACCTAGGAAGAAAAACATTTTTGTGTAGCCGTACTCTTTAAGACGGAACTCAACTCAACCCAACCTAACCTACCTATAGAACTAACACTAGACTTAGAACTAGAAATATTAGGGTTTAGCCGTCTTAAGAGACCTACGGATAAACCCTAATATTTTTAGGTCTAGTGTTAGTACTAAAGTTAGGTAGTAGGACTACCACAACTAGCCGTGTGTCTGAAGACGCACAGTTAAACCGAAACTTTCTAGTTATAGGTCTAGTCTTAGTTCTAGTTTTAGTTCGATACAAGTATACAACAATTTAAAGCGGACGTTACACGTAGCAATTGACTGCTATCAAAGTCGAATACATTTTCACATATAGTGGGGGCACCTTTACTGCGATAATAGTACTCAAAATCAGTATTACAGGAAGCAGTCGACAGCTATGGCACTAAATACGACGGACGTGGTCAGATTTGGGTGTAATATGTCTATTGCCATAGTAATGGAGTGCTAATAAAGCTACTGCCATTGCGAGAAAATGTTCTATTTTTGATATAGCAGTAGCGAAAACAAATTGAACAAAATGCTGAAAAATGTCAAACGAATTGCGTTTACTAAAGAATAATTTTTCAATAAATTGATTTATACAAGATAAGTCAATAGTGGGACGATGAAAAATAGTGGTGATTCTTCCTGAAAGACCGTTGAAAATTAAAGAAAAGTTTTTATTATCATATATTACCATTAATACTGCATCAATTAAAACTATTTTCTGCTGTACAGGCTGTTTCACTATTTCAGGACCGTAGTCAACATATATTTTTTTTAAATGAAACCCTCAATATCTTTTTACATACACGCCCATTAGCTGTCTTAAATGCTATAACTACATATCTTGCTTTCAAATAATAAGCTATGAAAAACAATTTTAAACAAAAGCATGAAAGATTATTTGGTAATAGATGAAAAAGTATGGGTCTGTGCAAAATTCTATTTGATGCAGCTTTGATGGTAATATATGATAACATAAAAACCTTTATTCTATTTTCCACAGTACAGCCATTATCTTCCGTCCTTACACTACTGACTCACCATGTATAGCAAAAAAAGTTTGTGCAATATCAAATCACAATAATACAAAAATCATACAAAACATAGAGACGCTGTGAAGTGTATTCAGAATCGTTGAATTACATACATTTGTTGGAGAAAAGTTGTTAACAGTTTGCGCACAGGAAGTGTTGCAGAAACAAGTTACCATTAAACAGTACCATTATATAAAGGGATGAACTTTTTAAATGATGGTTTAATTCCACGAAAAACAACTACAAATTTGAATTTAGAAATAACATAGATATCTGTTTAGTATCCACTGCTATTATTATATGTATACATGTATAAACATAATTACATACTGCACAGTTCCGTATTGAAAAAAGTTAAGTTCTTGCCCATTGAAAGTCAACATTTCCTGTATTAACAAAATATTTTGCGAACTCATCTCGAACCTTTAGAGTAAAATTAGATGTAAAGTGGCCAACTTCATGATATTTACTTGGTAAATCTGATTGAGAATATCCAAGTCAATTTCTGCAACTCTGCGTTCTATGAAAAGTTAATAACTTTGAAAAATATTTTAATTGACAAAAACCTGTTGATCAATCCCTAATACTGCTATCGTAGTAAATTCATGTAAATTTGATGCAAATAGTCAAACCATGCCTCCTCCATGGTTATGCTATAGTCGTGGACTGTAGTTAGTTTTTTCTATAATATCTGCTTAATTATTGTAATGTTGGCAGAATTGACCAGGAGTTTTATTTTATCTTATTTTGAAATAACGTTTGCTTCACCTATCATTATTCAAACAGTCAAAAGTAATAAAATCAAAATTAATAATAAAAACTAGCATATTCATATGGGTAACACCTCTGTTAAAGCTATAAAGCTTCCTCCATGCGTTTTTATATTGATATTGCCTACAAATTTATTAGTATTTTAACTTCAGCTATTTAGTTACTGACACTGTTACTAAAAATCAGGAAAACAACATAAATTTTACCTAAAAAAATTTACCTTGACAGGTATTATAGAAAAAAAAACGAATTATACATATAACGTCGGCTTAAATCTGAATACTACTAAAAATAGAGCCAATGCTGACACTAGAACTAACACTAAACCTATAACTAGAAAAGAATTCAGCTGCACCTCTCTTAAGAAGGAATCCAAGCTCTCTCAACCCAACATAGCTTCAAAAACCCAACCCAACTAACACTAGACAACTGCAAACTTTAGAGTTTAGCCGTCTTAAGAAATACCCTAATTTCTCTAGTTCTAGGTCTAGAGTTAGTACTAAAGCTAGGTCCAGCGTAGAGTATTAGTTAT
Organism: Onthophagus sagittarius; assembly: GCA_036711965.1. Lineage (NCBI taxonomy): Eukaryota > Metazoa > Arthropoda > Insecta > Coleoptera > Scarabaeidae > Onthophagus > Onthophagus sagittarius. The sequence goes on along the minus strand of JASERS010000003.1, from coordinate 66,370,532 downwards.
ACTATTAGTTCCAGAAGAATTTACAACAATCTAGAGCTAAATAAGGATTAAAACTAGAACTAACACTACATCTAGAATTATAGATTCAGGTTTAGCCGTGTGTCTGAAGATGCACGGTTAAACCGAAAGTTACTTATTGTAGGTCTAGTGTTAGTTCTAGATTTAGCTCAAAGTATACAACAATTTAAAACTGAATAACAACTAGAGATAGATCCAACACTAACACTCGAGATAACACTATACCTAGAATGACAAACATTTGGATTTAGCTGTACCTCTTTTAAGACGGAATCCAAGCTATTCCAATCCAAACTAGCTTCTTAAACTAACACTAGACTTAGAACACTAAACGGGAAATGTTAGGGTTTAGCAGCCTTATGGGGTTACATGGGTTCACCTTGTTGGGTCGATTAAGCGACACGACGTGCTACAAGATATCTATAGGCTAATAACGCGGTTATTAATTTTTATACGGAATGGCTACATTGATTGGTTATCATTCTGGAAAAGTGTTTTATGTTTTTGTGAAAAGCTCATATTGTAAATTATGTGAAACATGGAAAAATCGACTAAATTCAGCAGAATGTGAAGAGTGTGGCAAGAAGATCATTTAAAGAAAATAATATTTAAAATATGGAAGTATCATCAATCGCTGCAATGTTTCAACGATCGTTAGAAAAATACGACTTGAGGCACGTTAATTACATTGGAGAAGGTGATTCCAAAACGTATTCTGCATTAGTAAATTCCAAGCCTTATGATGAAAAAATGTTGAAGAGATGGAAATCAAGGGCTAAACGATCAGAGAAATAACTATCTAGTAAAGGAAAGCTTACAAAACTTACAAGTAAGTTTATTAATCAATTAATAGTTTATTACCGACTAGCTATAAAAAGACATTGTGATTTAGTGCAAAATATCAAGGAGTCTATATGGGCAACATACTTCCATTGCAGCTTTATTGATCAAAACCTACACCACAAAAAATGCCCAAGAGGCTTGACTCATTTTGCACGTGGTAGCATGCTTTAGCTATGAACGTTCTGCCATCATTCAAACAGGACTATGCTCCATTGCCAAGTGATGTTGCATCAGCTATTAGGCCTATTTATGAAGAGCTAAACAATGTACTTTTAAAACGGTGTGTTAGTGGATTTAAGCAAAATTATAATGAAAGCTTGAATCAGTTAATTTGGAAAATCAGACTGGTCCTAGATAGCAGAAATTGCTGCATTACTAGCTGTCTGTACGTTTGACGGCGATATTTCAGCTCTGCTGGTTTTGTTGTACGGGATAGATGTAAAACTTGACTGAAATAGCCACGACTACGCGCAGATAGAGGATGAATATCGTATACTCATAGCTAAGACTATAACTCGCAAAGCACGAATTCGTCTCACAAACAGAGATGAACAAAAGGATGTGTTGGATATTGAAGCTGCAGCCGGATCCCTCCTGTACGGAGCTGGAATCGGCGATTCTATTTAAATCTTTCTTGTGGCAAACATAACCTTTATTTAACGAATTTTATAACTAACGCAAGTTTGATTTGAAAAAACATGTCTTTTTTACGTCTCTGAAACCCATTGAACCCCTTAAAACGGAACCCAACTCAATCCAACCCAACCTAGCAAACATTAGGGTTTAGCCATCTTAAGACACGCACTTTTTAACCCTACTGAATCTAGTTCTAGGTCTAATATTAATTATACTTTTAGTTCCAGAGGAATTTACAATAACCTACAGCTAACTAAGTTCTAGTTCGATACAAGTACATTAGGGTTGAAAAAAGAAACTTTTCAAATGGTCGTTGTTATATCTAGCATAATTAAAGAAATGAATAACAAAAGGAACGTAAAAAAGCAAGATAAGTTTATTTTGTATTTTTGGATTAAACGGTAATCCTTTCCTGCGGAATGCAGAAACGAAATATTCTCCCCCTTCAGAGTACTTCTCCTATCTTCTAGCACTCTCTTTGCGGAACTGAACGCTCGTTCATTTGAGGTGCTAGAAGCAGGGATGCATAACATTGGAACAAAGGGAAATCCTTTTCATTACTTCGTCCCCATTGCAATATATTTTGGTTAGTAGTTCGGCTTCCTTTGTACAGCTTGATTTCAATATTAACTTGTAATTGCCAATTATTATCATCAATTATTATTCATTTTTGGAAAGTAGATATTTCAATTAGTAATTGAGAGTAATTTCATAATAGTTTTCCAAAAAATCGATTTTTCAAGAATTTTCAAGTTTATTCAAATTTTGGAAATATCCCAATTAAGTTCAGCAACTTATTTCTCAAGAACAGGGTGAGATATCACATAATTGACTTTGTTTTTGGAAAGTTCATACTCCAGTTAATAATTGAAACTAATTTTATAACAATTTTCTAAAAAATTTTTCAAGAATTTTTAAATTTATTGGAAAAAACCCCAATTCAGTTCAGCAGCTTATATCTCAAGTTCTAAGTGAGATATCTCAAAATTGACTTCATTTTTGGAAAGTAGATGGTTCATTTAGTAATTGAAAGTAATTTTGTAACAATTTTCCAAAAAATCGATTATTCAAGAATTTTCAAATTTATTCAAATTTTGGAATAATCAAAATTTAGTTCAGCAACTTGTTTCTCAAGAACGGGTGAGATATCTCGTAATTGACTTCATTTTTGGAAAGTAGATGCTCCAATTAGTAATTGCATGCAATTTCATAACAATTTTCTAAAAAATCGATTTTTCAAGAATTTTTAAATTTATTCTCTTCTTAATTGGAAAACCCCCAATTAAGTTCAACAGCTTATATCTCAATTTTTAAGTGCGATATCTCCAAATTGACTTCATTTTTGGAAAGTAGATAGTTCACTTAGTAATTAAAAGTAATTTTGCAACAATTTTCGAAAAAATCGATTTTTCAAGAATTTTAAAATTTATTCAAATTTTGAAAAAATCAAAATTAGGTTCAGCAACTTATTTCTCAAGAACTGGGTGAGATATCACATAATTGACTTTGTTTTTGAAAAGTTCATACTCCAATTAATAATTGAAAGTAATTTTATAACAATTTTCTAAAAAATCGATTTTTCAAGAATTTTTAAATTTATTGGAAAAAACCCCAATTCAGTTCAGCAGCTTATATCTCAAGTTCTAAGTGAGATATCTCAAAATTGACTTCATTTTTGGAAAGTAGATGGTTCATTTAGTAATTGAAAGTAATTTTGTAACAATTTTCCAAAAAATCAATTATTCAAGAATTTTCAAATTTATTCAAATTTTGGAATAATCAAAATTTAGTTCAGCAACTTGTTTCTCAAGAACGGGTGAGATATCTCGTAATTGACTTCATTTTTGAAAAGTAGATGCTCCAATTAGTAATTGCATGCAATTTCATAACAATTTTCTAAAAAATCGATTTTTCAAGAATTTTTAAATTTATTCTCTTCTTAATTGGAAAACCCCCAATTAAGTTCAACAGCTTATATCTCAATTTCTAAGTGCGATATCTCCAAATTGACTTCATTTTTGGAAAGTAGATAGTTCACTTAGTAATTAAAAGTAATTTTGCAACAATTTTCTAAAAAATCGATTTTTCAAGAATTTTTAAATTTATTGGAAAAAACCCCAATTCAGTTCAGCAGCTTATATCTCAAGTTCTAAGTGAGATATCTCAAAATTGACTTCATTTTTGGAAAGTAGATGGTTCATTTAGTAATTGAAAGTAATTTTGTAACAATTTTCCAAAAAATCGATTATTCAAGAATTTTCAAATTTATTCAAATTTTGGAATAATCAAAATTTAGTTCAGCAACTTGTTTCTCAAGAACGGGTGAGATATCTCGTAATTGACTTCATTTTTGGAAAGTAGATGCTCCAATTAGTAATTGCATGCAATTTCATAACAATTTTCTAAAAAATCGATTTTTCAAGAATTTTTAAATTTATTCTCTTCTTAATTGGAAAACCCCCAATTAAGTTCAACAGCTTATATCTCAATTTTTAAGTGCGATATCTCCAAATTGACTTCATTTTTGGAAAGTAGATAGTTCACTTAGTAATTAAAAGTAATTTTGCAACAATTTTCGAAAAAATCGATTTTTCAAGAATTTTAAAATTTATTCAAATTTTGAAAAAATCAAAATTAGGTTCAGCAACTTATTTCTCAAGAACTGGGTGAGATATCACATAATTGACTTTGTTTTTGAAAAGTTCATACTCCAATTAATAATTGAAAGTAATTTTATAACAATTTTCTAAAAAATCGATTTTTCAAGAATTTTTAAATTTATTGGAAAAAACCCCAATTCAGTTCAGCAGCTTATATCTCAAGTTCTAAGTGAGATATCTCAAAATTGACTTCATTTTTGGAAAGTAGATGGTTCATTTAGTAATTGAAAGTAATTTTGTAACAATTTTCCAAAAAATCAATTATTCAAGAATTTTCAAATTTATTCAAATTTTGGAATAATCAAAATTTAGTTCAGCAACTTGTTTCTCAAGAACGGGTGAGATATCTCGTAATTGACTTCATTTTTGAAAAGTAGATGCTCCAATTAGTAATTGCATGCAATTTCATAACAATTTTCTAAAAAATCGATTTTTCAAGAATTTTTAAATTTATTCTCTTCTTAATTGGAAAACCCCCAATTAAGTTCAACAGCTTATATCTCAATTTCTAAGTGCGATATCTCCAAATTGACTTCATTTTTGGAAAGTAGATAGTTCACTTAGTAATTAAAAGTAATTTTGCAACAATTTTCTAAAAAATCGATTATTCAAGAATTTTCAAATTTATTCAAATTTTGAAAAAATCAAAATTAGGTTCAGCAACTTATTTCTCAAGAACTGGGTGAGATATCACATAATTGACTTTGTTTTTGGAAAGTTCATACTCCAATTAATAATTGAAAGTAATTTTGTAACAATTTTCTAAAAAATCGATTTTTCAAGAATTTTTAAATTTATTGGACAAAACCCCAATTCAGTTCAGCAGCTTATATCTCAAGTTCTAAGTGAGATATCTCAAAATTGACTTCATTTTTGGAAAGTAGATGGTTCATTTAGTAATTGAAAGTAATTTTGTAACAATTTTCCAAAAAATCGATTATTCAAGAATTTTCAAATTTATTCAAATTTTGAAAAAATCAAAATTAAGTTCAGCAACTTATTTCTCAAGAACGGGTGAGATATCTCATAATTGACTTCATTTTTGGAAAGTAGATGCTCCAATTAGTAATTGCATGCAATTTCATAACAATTTTCTAAAAAATCGATGTTTCAAGAATTTTTAAATGTATTCAAAATATTGGAAAAACCCCAATTAAGTTCAACAGCTTATATCTCAATTTCTAAGTGCGATATCTCCAAATTGACTTCATTTTTGGAAAGTAGATGGTTCACTTAGTAATTGAAAGTAATTTTGCAACAATTTTCTAAAAAATCGATTATTCAAAAATTTTCAAATTTATTCAAATTTTGAAAAAATCAAAATTAGGTTCAGCAACATATTTCTCAAGAACTGGGTGAGATATCTCATAATTGACTTTGTTTTTGGAAAGTTCATACTCCAATTAATAATTGAAAGTAATTTTATAACAATTTTCTAAAAAATCGATTTTTCAAGAATTTTTAAATTTATTGGAAAAAACCCCAATTCAGTTCAGCAGTTTATATCTCAAGTTCTAAGTGAGATATCTCAAAATTGACTTCATTTTTGGAAAGTAAATGGTTCATTTAGTAATTGAAAGTAATTTTGTAACAATTTTCCAAAAAATCGATTATTCAAGAATTTTCAAATTTATTCAAATTTTGAAAAAATCAAAATTAAGTTCAGCAACTTATTTCTCAAGAACGGGTGAGATATCTCGTAATTGACTTCATTTTTGGAAAGTAGATGCTCCAATTAGTAATTGCATGCAATTTCATAACAATTTTCTAAAAAATCGATGTTTCAAGAATTTTTAAATGTATTCAAAATATTGGAAAAACCCTAATTAAGTTCAACAGCTTATATCTCAATTTCTAAGTGCGATATCTCCAAATTGACTTCATTTTTGGAAAGTAGATGGTTCACTTAGTAATTGAAAGTAATTTTGCAACAATTTTCTAAAAAATCGATTATTCAAGAATTTTCAAATTTATTCAAATTTTGAAAAAATCAAAATTAGGTTCAGCAACATATTTCTCAAGAACTGGGTGAGATATCTCATAATTGACTTTGTTTTTGGAAAGTTCATACTCCAATTAATAATTGAAAGTAATTTTATAACAATTTTCTAAAAAATCGATTTTTCAAGAATTTTTAAATTTATTGGAAAAAACCCCAATTCAGTTCAGCAGCTTATATCTCAAGTTCTAAGTGAGATATCTCAAAATTGACTTCATTTTTGGAAAGTAAATGGTTCATTTAGTAATTGAAAGTAATTTTGTAACAATTTTCCAAAAAATCGATTATTCAAGAATTTTCAAATTTATTCAAATTTTGAAAAAATCAAAATTAAGTTCAGCAACTTATTTCTCAAGAACGGGGTGAGATATCTCGTAATTGACTTCATTTTTGGAAAGTAGATGCTCCAATTATTAATTGCATGCAGTTTCATAATAATTTTCTAAAAAATCGATTTTTAAGAATTTTTAAATTTATTCAAAATATTGGAAAAACCCCAATCAAGTTCAACAGCTTATATCTCAATTTCTAAGTGCGATATCTCCAAATTGACTTCATTTTTGGAAAGTAGATAGTTCACTTAGTAATTAAAAGTAATTTTGCAACAATTTTCTAAAAAATCGATTATTCAAGAATTTTCAAATTTATTCAAATTTTGAAAAAATCAAAATTAGGTTCAGCAACTTATTTCTCAAGAACTGGGTGAGATATCACATAATTGACTTTGTTTTTGGAAAGTTCATACTCCAATTAATAATTGAAAGTAATTTTATAACAATTTTCTAAAAAATCGATTTTTCAAGAATTTTTAAATTTATTGGAAAAAACCCCAATTCAGTTCAGCAGCTTATATCTCAAGTTCTAAGTGAGATATCTCCAAATTGACTTCATTTTTGGAAAGTAGATAGTTCACTTAGTAATTAAAAGTAATTTTGCAACAATTTTCTAAAAAATCGATTATTCAAGAATTTTCAAATTTATTCAAATTTTGAAAAAATCAAAATTAAGTTCAGCAACTTATTTCTCAAGAACGGGGTGAGATATCTCGTAATTGACTTCATTTTTGGAAAGTAGATGCTCCAATTATTAATTGCATGCAGTTTCATAATAATTTTCTAAAAAATCGATTTTTAAGAATTTTTAAATTTATTCAAAATATTGGAAAAACCCCAATTAAGTTCAACAGCTTATATCTCAATTTCTAAGTGCGATATCTCCAAGTTGACTTCATTTTTGGAAAGTAGATAGTTCACTTAGTAATTAAAAGTAATTTTGCAACAATTTTCTAAAAAATCGATTATTCAAGAATTTTCAAATTTATTCAAATTTTGAAAAAATCAAAATTAGGTTCAGCAACTTATTTCTCAAGAACTGGGTGAGATATCACATAATTGACTTTGTTTTTGGAAAGTTCATACTCCAATTAATAATTGAAAGTAATTTTATAACAATTTTCTAAAAAATCGATTTTTCAAGAATTTTTAAATTTATTGGAAAAAACCCCAATTAAGTTCAGCAGCTTATATCTCAAGTTCTAAGTGAGATATCTCAAAATTGACTTCATTTTTGGAAAGTAGATGGTTCACTTAGTAATTAAAAGTAATTTTGCAACAATTTTCTAAAAAATCGATTATTCAAGAATTTTAAAATTTATTCAAATTTTGAAAAAATCAAAATTAAGTTCAGCAATTTATTTTTCCAGAACTGGGTGAGATCTCATAATTGATTTCATTTTTGGAAAATAGATACTTTAATTAGTAATCGAATGTAATTACATAACAATTTTCTAAAAAATCGATTTTTCAAGAACTCTTAAATTTATTCAAAATAGTGGAAAAACCCCAAATCCATTCAACAGCTTATATCTCAAGTTCTAAGTGAGATATCCCAAAATTGACCTCATTTTTATAAAGTAGATTTCACTTAGTAATTGAAAGTAATTTCGTAACAATTTTCCAAAAATTTTGAAAATCAGGTGAAAATGAAATTTTCTTTTTAACTTGTGGTTGATGTTAAATTTATTGATTTATCCTTCGCTTACATGTTTCGGCAAATTGCCATCATCACAGGGTTTCTAAACCAAATTCTTTAGATCAAAAAAAAATTTTTTTTTAATTTTATTTGAGGTTCATTTAAGTTCAGAATATGAGCAATACAATTAATCCCAAAATGTGCGCCGCCGCGGCTTTAAAAAGGAAAGTTATAAAGGTGCCGCGGAAAACAGTTCCGATTATTGAGGGAATCGCAAACAAGAAAATATGGGGAACTTCTTATCATCAGCAGTTTCATCAGAAGATTTAATCAGTATTTAAAAAATAATGTGTATATTTGTGGTCATGGCCATAAATGAGTTAATATCACATTCTCACACTAAATAAACAGTGGTAGTGCAAAAATGCCTTGTTTCGTATATCAATTGTAAAATGGATGATAATAATAAATCATTTATTTCAGAGTGCACTAATGTACAATCGATGACATTAATACACAACGCTCCATTAATCGATGGTTCAACATCCTCTTGTCTTTGACACCAGTTCTTGTTGCGATAAGCCATTCCGCAGAAATTACACGTAGACTGAAGCTACAAGAGGGGTGGGCGGCCTCATACAGACACTTGACTGATTACTGTGAAGCGTACACAGAACGCGTTGAGCCATGAATACGAATACCTCATTAGTGCCGCACGATGTAAATTACGACGCCATCATGACGTCGCGTCTCCGACGCCGCTGCCTGCCATCAGAAGCGCGGCTGCTGATGCCGTCTGATGGCGTCTGCTCGAGGTCGACCGACGAAGGCGTAATCGCGACAACAACGACATCCTAAAAAGCTTCCTTCCGCGAATTTAGCGTTTAGAGAGATAGTTAAGTCAGGGAGGGTCCTCGAGGTTATGGCGAAACGAAAAGATAAAGCCTTCACGCGATACCTCGCCCCAACGAGGACATTTCCGTAGTGGAGCGTCATCAGTTTAAGTGGGGACGTGGTAGTTTTGCGAGATTGAAGTTTGTAATTCAATTAAGAAGAATTATCTGATCCGGCTCCTCCACCATTCCTAATCAATTCCTCAATGACAAATTCCAACAGCGATTAATAATAAAGTCTTATCATCGAGAGACGTATAAATCGCTAAAGAGAAAGAGATATTGAAAAAGAGGCGTCATCGTCCTCCAAGTGCGATGCATCAGGTGTGACCTTATTAATTTCCGGGACAACGCTTCGCAATGGAATTAGGGGGCCGGCATAATATCGCCATTTGCGCTGGATAGATATTATAAATCGTCTTAGGGGTGCACGTGGCAGACGTGATTAACGTCACGAGTTTCGGTCGAAATTATTTCATACGTTGCCGAACGCAAACCGGGAGGCGCAATTATATGTCACGTTTTCGTTGATACGTAATGCGACGTGAAATGTATTCAAATAAGACCACCTAAACGAGATTTCTATTCGGGGGAGGTGTCGCGATCGTAAAATCTAATGGGCCAATCGTGCGTAAAATTAAGATAATCATCATTCGGAAAATTTTAGTTATTGTTTAAATTAGTGAAACTTTAAATACTATGTAGCATTAGAGATAACATACAAGAAATGTTCAGTTTATCAGCAGCGTAAATTTTAAGTTAATTACCTTGCAATTGAAATTATAATTATAGTCTTCGATTGTTCCCTTTTGTAAACGTACGGTAATTTGCAGAAACTGTACTACGCCCCATCAAGAACGTAATTACATTAAATAATATTATTCGCATTATAATGACGTATCTACGACCAATATTGATTTCTATAATTGCAAACTAGTTACAATCGAATTACTTGCACAATTGAGGTTGTTATCAATCTAATAATTATAATTATAATGATGTTTGTTTATTCACTAATTTTTTTTGAGTTATAACATCGATAGTCATTCGTACTACGAGCAGAAAATATTGTTAACGCTAATTAACAAGGTTTTAATTATACGGATTCCGAGTACTAATTAGAGTACCCAATTCCCGGTTCCAAAAATGTTTTCGGAATTTGGGACTAATTGTTAGCTATAAATACCGCAAATTGTGATCACAAAAGCTCAAAATTCCTGAAAACAGTCCCGAAATAAAAATACCATTGTAAAAAAAAACATTTAAAAACGAATTTTATGTTGCACTTATAGACGATGAATATTTTTATTAATTTTTTATCGATTTTGGGGCTGTTATATCCCCCCCATCTTCAGGAAAATACTTAAATACAAAATTAAAATCAACAAATTAAAATAAAAATTTACGTTTCAACAAACGTGCTCAAAAATAATTCAATCTCTAAACTTACGTCAAAAGTCTTTAGAAATGCATAAAACATCTAATTAATATTATTAACAAACTGAAAGTTGAATTTCTGGTACTGAAAATATTTTCTAGTAGTCGAGATAAAACAAGAAGCAAACTAATTCTGGCGGCAAACAATAAATTTTGTGTTTTGTCTCAACTACTAGAAAATATTATATATTTTTAGTGAATAAACTCGCAATTTCAGTTTATTAATAATATTAATTAGATGTCTGTATTTCTAAAGACTTTTGACGAAAGTTTCAAGATTGAATTATTTTTAAGCACGCTTGCTGGAATGTAAATTTTAATTTGTTGATTTTAATTTTGTATTCAGGTATTTTCCCGAGGATGGGGATATAATAGCCCTGAAACCGGTAGAAAATTTATTAAAATATTCATCGTCTACAAGTGCAACATAAAATTCGTTTTATTTATTAAAACAACGATGTTTAAAAACCAAAACTACTCATACATTAAGTTGTCACTGAACATTTTTATTGGAGAGTACATTCAATTGAGACTTGATACAGCTTTCAGACGACCTGACATGCTTTCAGAAGACTTGGTTGTAACTCCAAAAGACTTAAAATGCTGAAAAAAGACTAGAAATGCTTTCAAAAAATTGAAATGTTTTCAGACAGCACGATACTCCCTCTGAGAGACTTGATGCTGCTTCTAAAAGACTTGAAATGCTTTCAAAAGACTTAATCTGCTTACTGAAGGTTTTCCACTGCTCCTGAGAAAATTGATACTGCTTCTATAAGACTTGATCTATATCCATAAAGTATGATACTACTTATAGTTGACAAGATACTGCTTCCAAAAGACTTAAAATGCTGTCAGAAGGTTTCAGAAAATTGAAATGCTTCCCGAAAATGCTGCCAAAAGACTTGAAATGCTTTCAAAAGATTGAAATATTTCCAGAAAACACGATACTCCCTCTGAAAGACTTGATACTGCTTCCAAAAGACTTGATATGCTTTCAGAAGACTTAATCTGCTTACTGATGGTTTACCACTGCTCCTGAAAGACTTGATACTGCTTCTAAAAGGCTTGAAATGCTTTCAGAAGACTTAATCTGCTTACTGAAGGTTTACCACTGCTCCTGAGAGAATTGATACTGCTTCTATAAGACTTGATCTATATCCATAAAGTATGATACTACTTATAGTTGACAAGATACTGCTTCCAAAAGACTTAAAATGCTGTCAGAAGGTTTCAGAAAATTGAAATGCTTCCCGAAGACTTGATACTCCCTCTGGAAATCTTGATACTGCTTTCCAAAGATTTTCAACGTTTTCAGAAGATTTGAGCAGGTATCTAAAGATTTATTATTGCCCCTGAAAGACCTAATACTGCTTTAGAAGAGCTGATATTATCTGAAAAAGACTTGAAATGCTCCTAGAAGGCTTAATACTGCCTCTAGAGAACTTGATATTGCTTTCAAAACACTTAAAATGTTTCCAGAAGACTTGAACTGCTTTCTGAGGATTTTCCATTGCCCCTGGAATACTTGATACTGCTGATAAGATCTGATAAGATACTGCTTTCAACAGACCTAAAATGCGGCCAGAAGACCTGAAATGCTATCAGAAGATTGAAATGCTTCCAGAAGACTTGAATGAAATGCTTCTAGAAAACTTGAATTGCTCACTGAAGATTTACCACTGCCCCTGGAAGACTTGATACTGCTTCTACAAGAGTTGATCTACCTCCATTAAGTATGATACTGCTTACAGTTGATAAGATACTGCTTCCAAAAGACTTAAAATGCTGTCAAAAGACTTGAAATGCTTTCAAAAGGTTGAAATGTTTCCAGAAAACACGATACTCCCTCTGAGAAACTTGATACTGTTTCCAAAAGACTTGAAATGCTTTCAAAAAACTTAATCTGCTTACCGAAGGTTTACCACTGCCCCTGAAAGACTTGATACTACTTCTACAAGACTTGATCTACCTCCATTAAGTATGATACTGCTTACAGTTGATAAGATACTGCTTGCTAAAGACTTAAAATGCTGTCAAAAGACTTGAAATGCTTTCAAAAGATTGAAATGTTTGCAGAAAACACGATACTCCCTCTGAAAGACTTGATACTACTTCTAAAAGACTTGAAATGCTTTCAGAAGATTTAATCTGCTTACTGAAGGTTTACCACTGCTCCTGAGAGAATTGATACTGCTTCTATAAGACTTGATCTATCTCCATTAAGTATGATACTGCTTTTAGTTGACAAGATACTGCTTCCAAAAGACTTAAAATGCTGTCAGAAGGTTTCAGAAAATTGAAATGCTTCCCGAAGACTCGATACTCCCTCTGGAAGTCTTGATATTGCTTCATAAAGATTTTCAACGCTTTTGGAAGATTTGAGAAGGTTTCTAAAGATTTACTATTGCCCCTGAAAGACGTAATACTGCATTTAGAAGACCTGATATTATCTGAAAAAGACTTGAAATGCTCCTAGAAGGCTTAATACTGCCTCTAGAGGACTTGATATTGCTTTCAAAACACTTAAAATGTTTCCAGAAGACTTGAACTCAGAAAGCTTTCTGAGGATTTTCCATTGCCCCTGGAATACTTGATACTGCTGATAAGATCTGATAAGATACTGCTTTCAACAGACCTAAAATGCGGCCAGAAGACCTGAAATGCTATCAGAAGATTGAAATGTTTACAGAAGACTTGAATGAAATGCTTCTAGAAAACTTGAATTGCTCACTGAAGATTTACCACGGCCCCTGGAAGACTTGATACAGCTTCTACAAGACTTAATCTACTTCCATCAGGCATGATACTGCTTCTAGATGACCATATACTACTTCCAAAAGATTTAAATTGCTGCCAGAAGACCTGAAATACTTTCAGAAGATTGAAATACTCCTAAAGGACTCATTGCTGCCTCTGGAAGACTTGATACTGCTTCCAAAAGGCTTGAACTGCTTCCCAATGATTTACTACTGACCCTGGAAGACATGACACTACTTCTAGAAGACTTGATATTGCTTGAAAAAGACATGAAATGCTTCCAGAAGACTTGACACTGCATCTAGAAGACTTGAAATGATTCTATAAAACTTAATATTGCCTCTGAAAGCTTTAAAATATTCCCAGAAGACTTGATATTGCTTCTAGAAGATTTGAAATTGTTTGTAGAAGACTTGAAATGCTTTCGGAAGACTTGACACTGTTTCCAAAAGGCTTGAAATACTTCCAAAAGATTTCACCTGCTACTAGAAGATTTACTATTGCCCCTGGAAGACTTGATATTGTTTCCAGAAGTCTTCAAATGCTTCCAAAACACTTCAACTGCTCACAGAAAACTTGAAATGCTTCTAGAAGATCTACTAAAGCCCCTGGAAAACTGTTTGTAGCAAGCTTTTTATAAAATCACCGTATTAGCTATTTGGGTTTCCAGGATATTCGTTGCTATGTTATGGTATTATATAAAAACAAATATACTACATTCTAGAATTGTAACTATCACGTTTGTCTAACAATAAATCATATTTATTATGTAGTTAAAATATTAGATATTTGGCCCGTTACGTTATCCAAGCGATTAATACCATGGTTACGGCTATTTTATGCACTCTGGCTGGTAGATGGGTTAATCTATAAGATAAATTTAACTAAAAGATGATAGTAATGGGCCTTAGTGATACCATGAACATTAGATTACATCGAATATCATAATGAGCACTACAAATTGGTGATCACGATTAGTACATAAAAAGAAGAATAGGAAATCCCGACAAGACTTTCGTCGTGATTTTTAACATCATTCTTAATATATTTCACGACGTTATGCCACCATAATTTCTAATGCGTTTTTCAAGTTTATATGAAGAATCAGCGTGTGATTCCTGATCTGATCCGTTAACGTGCTTACCGACGTGATCCCAAAGAGAAAAATCTGAAGTGATGTAAAAATTCTGACTTAATGTAACGCCATGATTTGAAGAACTCGGTACGTAACATTAATGACAACAACATTATTTGAACAAGGGGGAATAATTGCAGCAAGTTTTTCTTTAAATAATCAGATCAACTATTTGGGTCTTTAGAGTTGCAACTATAATATTTGTCTAAATCATATGTAGTTAAAACATTAAATACTTCGTGATACCATAAACATTAGATTTCATTGAATATCGTAACACCACACTGCTTCTAAAAACTTGATATTTCTTCAAGAAGACTTACTAAATATTTTGAAATGCTTATATTTGATACTGCTTCTAGAAGACTGGATATTACTTCTCAGAAGACTCTAAACTGCTTCTGAAAGAAAAATGTATACAGTTTCCAAACGGCTTGATATGTTACCAAAAGACTTGAATTGCTTCCGGAAGGTTTCCTACAGCCCCTGGAAGGCGCCTACTTCTAGAAACTTTGATTTCCAGTAGACTTGAAATGTTCACAGAAGACTTGATGGTGGTTCTAGAAGTTTTGAAATGCTTCTAAAAGACTGGAACTACTTCCAGAAGACTTGATAGAGCTTCTAGTAGTTTTGAATATTTGTTACTGCTTCTAGAAACGTGATATTGCTTCCAGAAGACTTTAAATGCTTCGGGAAGACTTAATGTTGCTTCTAGAAGATTTGAAATGCTTCCAAAAGATTCTACACTGCTTCTGGAAGAGTTGATACGGTTTCCAACAGGCTTAATATGTTTCCAAAAGACTTAAATTGCTTCCAGAACGTTTACTACTACTGCCCCTAGAAGACTTGATACTGTTTCTAGAAAGCTTGATATTGCTTCCAGCAACTTGAAATGCTTCCAGAAGATTTGGTACTGCTTCTAAAAGTTTTGAAATGATTCCAAAAGGATTAATTATTAATGGTTCTATCTGGATTGAAGTTAGCATATTCAACTATTTTTTTAAATTTTAATGTATATTCGAAGATTAAAGTAAGATTAAAGTACATTGATGTAGGCCTGCAATTTTTCATGATCTTGAACGCTACAGACCTTTAAATTGGAATGCACAATGAATAGATTTATAAGTTAGAATTTCAGCTGTTACATTTTTAGGTTAAGTTTATTAATGTCACGACGTTTAAAGTGGAATGTTTTCTATCTCTTTCCAAAACTAAAGTCTCTCACTCTAACGTTACATCTTGTTTACCCTTTAATCTTTGGTATTATTGAGCTTACTCTTCCTAATTCAGTGCCAGCAGCAGCTAAAACCTGAAAAACTGCAATTTTTTGCAGAGCCAACATTCGTCGTATGAATGTATTCGCTATTCAACATTCATACACAATTTAGGTATTTTCATTGCAAAACAACATCGCCTATTATTTTGAATATCGTTCTCGATATTTTAATATTTTCTTATTTCGAGACATTTTAAGTCCCGGGATTTCTTAAGCTGTCTTTAATGCGAGGGATAATTGGGTATTTGTGAATCGGATATTTCGTTCGGATTGGCTGATGGTGATACACAAATACCCAATTCCCCTTCGCAGCTTTAGTGGTCCCGATTTTATCATTTCTTTTATGATATCCCAGACGGATCCAAGTTCAAATACCAAGTTTAATAGCCTCATTATAAGACAGAAATTATTTCTTTCTGCCACCCACAAACTTGATGTATCTGCTACATGATTATACAACGCGTACATTAATTACAGACAAAAGGTTAGTGAACGCGAGTGAAATTGTAACCTGAGCAAAAATGTGATGGTTAAGTATTATAGGTAATAAGTTAGAATAGAATTTAATTTAGAATTAACTAGATAACCGCAGAATTAAGGTTATCACGTCAATAACAACAAACTGCCGGCACAATATTTCGTATTATTCATTAAAATAAGTATAAACAACCAAGAACCTGATTGCTACTTTTGTTTAATTAACATAAATGGAATGAATACGGGGTCAAAATACACTGTGAAATATGTAAATTTTAGTTTTTGCATCACAACCACTTCGCCATAGTACTAATTTTCTTCTACCTATAAAGTTAAATAAGACAAATGACGCAGCAAATGATGTTATCGATTTACCCTCATATAAAGCTTTGCTTTCATTGAAGATGAAATTTATGAACCAACCTATGTGCTTGAAGGTAATGAACCTCGTTTCACTAAAGCTGCTCTTAACGATCAAGTTCGCGACTTAAAATTGTTAAAAAAGTAGTTTGAACTATTAGGAGTCAGCTTAAAATAATAGAATTTACTTCACCCCGATACTAAGATGCGTCGTTTTCGTAGCCATGATAAAGAATTAACAAAATCTATTGCAGTGATATTTACTTCGGCCATGATCTTGCTAAATACCGAACTTGACCCACAAGATTGGCGCTTGTACTCCTACACAATGGAAATAGATTACCTTTTGTTCCAGTAGCATAATCTTCCGGTATGAAAGAAGCTTATGAAAACATTAAATTGGTAACAAAAAAAATGGAGAATAATCAATTTTTCATTTAAGCTATGTGGTGATTTCAAAGTATTGATTTCCTATTCGGATTGCAGTTGACTTTTATAAAGTATTATTGCTTGTTATGTGAGTGGGAGAGAACAAAGATCGCTCACATAAAAATCGTTACCTAAGAAAGACTAAAATTTTTTGGGTAATCAAAAAGTAAGTAACTACAAAGATTTGATAGAAGAAAAATTCACTTATTATACTCGCACTTGCACATCTTTTCTGAGAATCTAGGAGACATTACTAAAGAACATAGAGATCAGGATATTTCTAGCATGGAAAAAGGATACCAAGGCTCTTCGTCTGTTAGGAGGTTTTTGTTGGATATCTTTCAAAAAGCATCTATCAGGATATTTTCAGCATGGAAACCAAGGCAGATGGAGTCCTCGCATCAAATTAGTCTCATATCAAACACTCCAGAAAACGATAATTTTTAGTTTTGAAAAACTTATTTTCAAATTATAGTTGATGCAAAGTTTTAGTATTTTTTTGTAAAATACAAATTTCGTGCCACACAAAATATGGGTCCCTACCCTATTTTCAAATTGAAAAAATGGAAGTTGCTTCACAAGGAATGTCTCCTTTTCCAAGGTTTGTTCGTGATAAAGAACAAACAAAATACTAACAAAATATATGAACAAAGTATAGTGTATTATTAAATGTAAATTCATAGCCAATCACTGGGCCATGAATTTACTAAATACTCAATTTCACTCAGAAGATTGGGACTTGTTCATAGATTCGCTAAAAATCAGTTTACAAGAAACTAATGAAAACATAATATTGGCCCTAAAACAGGAATTCAGTATAATCAATTTTCATTTAAAATATGCTTCGACTTCAAAGTTATTGCTTCACTTTTCTTTTTATGTCTCATCGCTTTTTATGTGAGTGAGATAGCAGAGATCGAAAGATTACCGCAAGAAAGATTGGCTAAAGCGCGAGTGCCCCATTCCTGTTTATTCCCGCTTTATTATTGCCGGGCTGAGGGGAACGACCCCTCTCGTCGCCGCGACCTATAAGATCTATTGTAACTTTTAGTCCTTGAAAAGTTTTGTTCAAATATTTGTCCTTAAAGAAGCTTAAAATTGCTCTAAAAAATCATCATTTCTGTTTATTTATTATTATTATTATATTGTTTATTTTTCAACAAAGTTTTGGACAAAACGTCATGTAGAATACATGTAACTATACTTCAACAATGAGTATGTATTTCGTTAATACTGTTTTGCTCATTTAGTAGACGTTACTTAAAATTTTTTTTAAACGGCAAAAAGTGATACACGAAACCCTTATACAGTCTTTTTGTCGCGTATTATACTCGTGTTGAACGGAGATTATGTCATAGAGATGTATGTTATTATGTACATGGTTAACACAAATAAGGATGTACATGCCAGGCACGGTAAGTGTTAATCTTTTTAAAATGAGGAGGTCGCGTGCAAAACCGGAATTTTATCCGCATTTTGACGAAATTTACTTGGCATATGCATTCGCGTAGATTTTATGGCATTTGCTAAATTCATTTATAAGTAAAAGCGAATGTATCATACTCTAATAGCTTATTAAAGGTATGCGTTATTTTATCTACCTTTAATCTTAAACTGTCATAAAATTTTCCCGTTTTGATGATTTTGTGATTCTGTGATTTTGAGACACAAAATTATTCGAAGTTCCTTTTTTATGCATTTTATGCAACAAGTTATTGCTACTTTTATAGGTCAAGTACAATAGTAATAATAGTTAATTTAAATAAATAATAGCACTCCTACTACTATTTTTGTATCAAATGAATGGGAAGTAATGAAACTTTAAATGAATTTTTTCGAAAAATTTTTTATATAACCGATATTAATATTTATCGTACATAAAATATCCTCTTTCATATTCCAATATAAAGAATGTGGTGTTCCATTTCAAGAAACTTTGATGACATCATAACTCGTCTAAAAATGGTGGAAAAAATTTAAAATATAGTTTCAACGATTTTTTCATAAATTGTTTGTAATGATTTTATCGAATTTATCTGTTACTTTTGAAACGCACTGTATAAGGGGGAGTCCTTTGACTCTTCTTCTTGTACTTTGAGATTAAGGGGTTAATAACATGAATCGTAAACGAGAAATACTATTGAATTTTTTAAATGCCAGTTCAGCCACTCAAGAAAAGGTAACCGGAAGAGAACTTGGTTGTCTATCAGAAAAAAAAGAAAAACCTTTTATCAGATACTACAATTAGGAATATGTAAAATATAGTTCCATTCATTGTCCAAATCTACGGACATAGAGGTACTTCCGATATATGTAATTTGTCATTAAGTGTTTGTAAATGATGTTATGTATAGAGTCTACACCCTCTTCTTGTCGAGCACATTTAACAACTTTTGTAAAACTGTGAATCGCAACGGATCAAGTTGTATGTACTTGAACGTTCATCGAACTTCAAATAAGAGAATTGTTCAAGAGAACATATTCGAATAAAAGTTGTGTGCGTTAGGGAAATCTGGATAGAAAAGTTTTAAAAATGATGAAACTAAAGAAGAAGTATATTGATAGATATATTGATATAGATATATTGATATCTAAAGTCACTTAGGTATCCATATTTTGCCCTTCCATTGTTTACAAAATTACTGCATTCAATAAAATATTTTCCACATTAAAAACGAATCGGTTTACATTGATATTTGTAAATTTTTCATTAAATGGTTTTTGACAAAAAAGATAACCGGAAGATATCTTGGTTGTGTATCAGAAAAAAAAAGAAAAACTTTTTATCAGATACTACAATTAGGAATATGTAAAATATAGTTCCATTCTTTGTCCAAATCTATGGAGATAGATGTACCCCCGACATATGTAATTTGTCATTAAGTCTTTGTAAATGATGTTACGTGTAGAGTGTACACCCTCTTCTTGTCGAGCACATTCAATAACTTTTGTAAAACTGTGAATCGCAACGGATCAAGTTGTATGTACTTGAAAGTTCATCGAACTTCAAATAAGAGAATTGTTCAAGAGAACATATTCGAATAAAAGTTCAGTGCATTAGGGAAATCTGGATAGAAAAGTTTTAAAAATGATGCGCAAATTTTTTTGAGCAACTAAAGAAGAAGTAATTACAAAGATTTGATAGAAGAACTACTTTCGACGTATCAAATATTGGATTGTAATATGCCACTCAAAATTCATTTCTTATACTTGCACCTTGACACCTTTTCCATAACCTAGAAGACGATAGCGACGAACATGGAGAAAGGTTCTATCAGGGTGGAAAAAGGATACCAAGCCAAATGAAGAGATTTTTGTTGGACGCTTGTAAGAAACTAGCTTTAGGATATTCCATAACGACGTACCGAAATAGATATAAGTACGTTATTTTAAATAGAATAATATATTATCCGTATAAACACATGTTAATTTTGATAAGATATATTGATATCTAAAGTCATTTAGGTATCTATATTTTGTCCTTCCATTGTTTACAAAATTACTGCATTCAATAAAATATTTCCCACATCAAAAACGAATCGGTTTACATCGATATTTTTAAATTTTTCATTAAATGGTTTTTGACAAAAACAAAACGCAAAGTAGACAAAGTTGCTGGCGTTGTAAAAACCGGGTGCTTTTTTCATTTAAATCAAAATAATAAAAAAAACAAAGACCAAATTAACATATCATACAGAGAAATGCTCACTGATTACAACAAAATTAATGAGAATCTAAAATTTTAAACTTTTTTGCAGTTGAATTTGATAAAACAGTAGTTACATTTTCTGTTTAAGGACAACCAAGCAGCAACTGTCACAAATTTTAACTTTATAGCTCGATCAGTCTTTAAGAAATTCATATTAAAAGGACACAGTGTTTACTGCTAAAAAAAGCTTCTAACTAAAATAACTCCAGAACAAAAACCGCTAAACTCCATGCAAAAAGTCAAGGTCCCTCGCTTAGATATCGAATTCGAAAAAAATATTCCATTTTTTTTTTTTTTCATTGAACGGTTACGAAGAATTCGATATCTAAGCGAGGGACCTTGACTTTTTGCATGGAGTTTAGTGGTTTTAGTTCTTGAGTTAATTTAATTAGAGCCTTCTTTTAGCAGTAAACACTGTGTCCTTTTAATATGAATTTCTTAAAGACTGATCGAGCTATAAAGTTAAAATTTGTGACAGTTGCTGCTGGGATGTCCTTAAACAGAAAATGTAACTACTGTTTTACCAAATTCAACTGCAAAAAAAGTCGAAAATTTTAGGCACTCCATATCTGATTTGCTTCTGAATTAAATTTTCTATAAATCGTTACTACATATCTGTTGAGATATGACGGAATTAATCAAACTCATGTAAGGAATTTCATTGCTTGATTGTTTCATTGTTAAGCCATGAAATGAGATCATGAAAATACATGATTACCAAGATCTTATAGAAGAATAAATTTCGGCCTATCAAGCGTTGGGTTGTAATATGTTATTCAAAAATTAGTTTCTTTACACGCATCTCGACTTCTTTCCCGAGAATGGAGCAGATTTTAGCGATGAACATGGAGAAAGGTTCTATCAGAGTGGAAAAACGATACCAAGACAAAGACTTGTCCAAGACTAGCTTCACTTCAAATACAGGATGTCCCACATATAGCGTATATACAGGCTGTTCCATAACGACGTACCAAAATACACATATGTTATTTTAAATGAAATGATGTAGTTTTTATTGCATATTCCGATTGTACGTACAAACCACATATTGATTTTGAAGCGGAATATTTCGAGGACGTATTCGGAAGACATAATAATTCAAATAAATTTTCAACTGTTATAGAAATAATCGGGTTTATCAGGTTTGGGTTGGAAAACATTAATAGAAAACATAAATTCATTCTTAGGGAACATGCCGATATGATATTTGTTTATGGCTACTACAAAAATTCAAATGAGGGAAGTACTAACAAATCGAATTTTTTAGGTTAAAGGTGAAATTTTTGAAAATAATTGTTAAATGCTTATTAATTGTTTGTTATTATTTACATCAATTATTTCTATAAGAATTAACAATCGGATTTAAACATAAGGTTTTATTTGAATTATTTCTTTTAACCTTCTGAAAATGTTCTCAAAAAATTTTCCTTTCCTTTTAAAACATCCTATATACTGATACCTAAAGTCTATTCAAAAAGTCAAGGTCCTCACGTTTGAGATCGATATTTTCTAATTGCGGTAAAGTTTGTTACAATTTGTATACATCGGTATTTGAAATTTTTGATTAACTAGTTTTTAAGAAAAAAAATATCGCAAAGTGGACAACGTTGCCGGCATTCTCACAAATCGAATACTTTTTTCAGATAACTCGCGTTAAAAAAAAACAAAAATCCGACAATTAACATATCTTTAAAGTGAGGGGCTTTGACTTTTTGCACGGACCTTAATGCTTTTAGTTTTTGAGTTTTTTTAGTTAGAAACTTTTTTAAGAATCAACTGTAACCTTTAAATTTGAGTTTCTTAAAGACTAATAATTAAGCTATGAAGTTAAAATTTGTGATAATTATGGATGTCCTTAAATAGAATGAATGCCATTGGCATCATCGGTCTATCTTATACAGATTTTATACAGTTCGAAAATATAATTACTGTTTTACCAAATTCAACAAAAAAAGTCGAAAATTTTAGAAGAACACTCCGTTCTGATTTGCTTATCAGATAAAGAATTTAATTCTCTACAACATTTCCCTATACTTATCTGTTGTAGTTGTTGAGATATGACGGAATTAATCAAACTTATGCAATGAATGGTAGTTCCTGTTCATTTTTACATAGTTACGCCATGAAACAACAATTTAATCAAAATACGTGATTAATAAAGATTTAAAAAAGGAAACGCTAAATAATTGTCAACCAAATATTTAAGTGTTCAAAGTAAAGGGCGATATTTATCTGCCTATTTATCTATGCATAAATGAAGCCGATTTATGAATTCGGATTATACAATTTCCTACAACTCGTAATAATCGCAAATTTCTTACAATTTTTGTTTAAGGTAGAAATCTGTATTTCGGCTCCTTAATGCCATTTATGTACTTTGCATTGCAAAAAATAATAATAATAATTTTTAGTTTTAAAAAACATTTTTTTAATTTCCTGCCACAAATAAAAAAAATATGGGTTAAATATAATAAAAATATGGCAAAATATGAAGCTTTGAAAGCTTCCAACTTAGGAATTCTAGATAATGTGAAAAATGTGAAAAAAAGTGTACATAACAAATTAAACGTCCATTTTTACACATCTTCAACTTTAAGAGATTATAACGTCATGGTTATTATAAACAGTCACATATTCTTTTCTTTCAGTTCATATTCTTCAGTAAATTTAAATATAGATTTTAAGACCGGATAAAAGAGAATTGGAGGGTAAAGTAGAGCAAAAATCACAAAAGGTTCTTAGAACTGTCACAATAGCTTCGGATAAGGGATGAATTAAAGAGATTAGACCTTGAAGGGAATAGCATAGAATAGTAAGTATCAGGAAAACACCACGAAAACAGATTAATAAGATAGAATCAGCTGTTGACTTTAAGGTAATGCTACATTGCATAAAACAAACAACACAAAAATTAAGTGACATAATAGTCATTTACGTAACAAGTTATGAAAAGACCTTGTTTAAGGAAAGCAATATTTGCGAAAACGAGGGAGTTTTGTGATTTACGTGAGTTAAATAAAATTAGCAATTTCATAATGTTAACACATTATGTACAAAATTTCTTCTATCTTATATAAATCAGCTTTAAAATAACAGAATTATACAAATTCAAATGTGACAACGCTTATATGTCAAATGGTGTTAAATTAATTTAAATTTACTTTTATAGTAACACCTAAAACAAATAAATATTTAATGACGTAATATATCATTACAAAACTAGTGATGTAATGAAAGGATAGTTAAAATGTTATATTACAAAACAATGACGTTAGATAAAAAAATTTACCAATTAGTAGTACAAATTTTAATTTATAAGAAAAATCTTCAAAGAAAACCGAAAGTAACTGTTGAAATCGTTAACCGTAACGTATCGATTCGACACTTCAACAAACAATAGCCTCTTTAATCTGGTGGTTGAAGCGATCTCAACAACTTAAAGCGAGGTAACGTTGTAATATCTTTAATCTTGTACTCCCCAAACAACGGAATACAATACAATGATTCAAAGCCGATTATGTCCCAACTGCCTGAGGGAAGGAATTATCGAATTCCCTTTAATCCCAAAACGTTCGACGGTACACGTTCATTTAACTTCTCCTTTTCGAAGTTGACCGTAAAAAATGATTGACGTTAAATTTTTCATTATATCCAGATTAATTTTGCAGGTGAAGCTAACGCTTTTCGCGAGATCCGGTAAGTAAATTATTCCAAACTTTAAACCCACATCTCATTAACTTTTATTACGAGCTTTGGGGAGTATAAATAAAGTCGTTAGCGCGAAATGATTGAGAAAAGAGACGTGAAAATCTCAACGAGGTCAATTAGGGAACCTTTTTCCGTCTTTAATTAGGGTCGATTTACGTGGAAGTGCGTGGTCGTCATATGGAAACCGCGTTTTCGCAGTCAAGCGCGAATTTGTCGGGAGTACTGTACGGTTGTGGTTCGGTGAATTATAAAGTTCCATTGTGTTCCGGACAGTTCCGCCTATTTTGTTGGAGGTGCGATCTCGTCATTTAACCGTTTTATCATTCCTGTCTAAACCGACGAGAGAAACTGATAGATCGTAACACAGTCCGGCTATTATCTCTAATCTGAGTGGTACATGAACCAATTACGTTACGAACACCCAATCCATTTAACATGATTTTTTATCTCGCCCATAAAATTTACTAATTCCATACACCGGTTATAAATGAATGCAAATATTAAGTTTATTTTAGTGAATTAATCTTACACAAGTGTTTTGTGCTTTTAATTGCTTCAAACGGAACCATGTAACATTGATATGTATGCAGATTCATGAATAATGTCTCTCATTGGTTGATTGCGTTTCAATGTTTCAATGTGCATCACTCCAGATGGGCAAACGCGTAATGGATGTTTCAGCAAGTAATGGCAAGTTGTACGATGCGGAAATAGCAATATTACGCAACCGGACCTACACGTGTAATTAAATGACCAGTATGCGCAATTATGTACGCCACTAGATATAAACGTGCAAGAGGTTCCTCTAAATGTCACCTCTAACATTTTAAATAGAAAACTATTTTTGGAGCTTTCCCCATCGCGTTAATTACTACAATTATTGGGCCTCTATTATACGTTAAAAGACGAGAACTTTCTCAATTAATTATGAATGAACAAACTTTCGATGTGCTAGTTTAATTTTGGAACTTTATCAAAGAGGTATATAGGTTACCATAAAAAATAGAGATAATACGCAACTACGTGTTTAACTACTCCTCCGGTATTAATTAAAATCGATATTGTAGACCGCCTGAATACTTGAATTAATAATCATGGAGGAGGAGGATGTTCATTGCGTTATCCACGTTAACAAAAAAAAAACGAGCTTTGATAAATACATCTTATAGATAACTTTTATTTCCTCTTTGTTACCTTCAGCAACGTCAGTTGCTTAGGTGCACTTCGCTCAAAACGAGAAGCGCTCGAAGTTCCGGTTCAAACTTGCGCTCATTATAACTTGTACAATAAACATTCGCTCCAACTGTTGATATTTATTCAGAGAATTCGAAATATCCTTTACTTTGAATACCAATTACGAAAGAATGTCGCGTTGAAGATTCTTCATTATTTACGTTCTTAAAATTCCATTATGATACAAATGATGTAAATAATCATAAAAATATTGTTTAAAAAAACTGTATTGAGTGTTCTATTATATGACGTTAACATGCGATCCATACGAAAAACTATTAAATCATCTGCTTCGTAGCACGTTTTCTATTTAGCCACACGAAACCACCAATGTATGCGATTCACGGCAAGAAAAAAGAAACGATAAAAGAAAATAGCGTCACATAACAACCACATAAAATAGAAATTGATACAACAAACAGAAATACCCACGTAAAATCCGAATACGATATGAGAGGGAACGTTCAGCCATCCTACGAGGACCGTATGGTGTCTATGCATGAAAGCCGAATCCCACAGCAAACAAAGCACAAAATTATTTCGCCCGGCCTCAATAAAACTCGAATGTCCCTTTCTTACTTGAAACAATTTATAAACAGCGTCTCTAGTTTATGTAGATTATAAAAGATGTTTATTCGGAAAACAGTTGTTTTAGAAAAAAAATTTTAAATCAAATTTTAGAGGAGATACGTGAGTAAGATCATATAATTCGTAGATGATAAAAATGGGGTTTGCGACTTTTTGTTACCTCATTTTGTAATGTATAAAAATTTTTGAGTTTCTGGTTATTTAGGTTTTGTACGAGAACCTTATGATGTAGATGTTGGCGTAGGACCCTAAAAATGAATCAAAGCGAAAATATTTATACTATTGGCACACTTTGAAACTTCGTCGTCAGATGAGTGACGAAACTTAAAAGTTACAGAAGTGAAACTGCATTTTCGTATTCTCTTAGGGAGCGGTTGTGATGGATACGAACTCGTACGACTGAAATGATTACGTTCATTGGTAATGTAGTAAGATAAAAGCATCATTGACACTTATGAAGGAAAAATAAATTAATGACAAAAACACAGGTGGAAAAAGTATAGCATAGTGCCATCAAATATAACCTTAGTGACACAATGATCGTCTGCTGATTACAACCAGTTCATGATTTTCACTCGTTCATTATAATATTTTTGTGAAGTTTGCTAAGAATAAGCTGAAAGATAAGCTTCGCAAATAATATAAATATTATTTATTTTTTTAAATTGAGATAAAATAAAAGAGGACTTTATTAGACATCGTATCAATTATTAAAACTTTATATGACATAGTATTGTCTTTTAACTTGTAACTAGTAATGTAAGTTTATCTACGACTACTTACATAAGTCATCATTTCAAACATTTTATATTTCAAAGCACTTATTCCAGATGAGGATGTTAAATGATTGTTATTGAAACCGACATTAACTCAAAATTGTTAACAATCATCTGAAAATATATTTTTATTAATATTAAAATAGACTTTTGTTGACCAAAATGTTGTATATCACTAGTGGGCTAAACCATAATTACAGTACACGTGTGATTACTGTAATTCTCCACACTCGTCAATAATTATTTTTCTAGCCCACGTGTAATATAAATAACTATTAAAACACTGCTTTTTTGAGTATTATTTAGCTGCTTACAGAGCGAAACCTAAGATGATACATTATTACATTAACGTTTTTTACAACTCCAAAAGGAAATACTAGAAGGTAATAAATGATAAACCATCGCGAACTTCGTGAAAGTACATTGGCAAATTATTGATTTTTATTGTTAAAAGATTTTGCCATACCTTGTTTAGGTGCATTATGTTCATTATGTGCATTATGCGTGGAATATGTTTTGAGGACTGCAAAATATTTTGAATTGACACTTGATACTACTTGCAGAAGATCCGAAATGCTTCGAGAAGACTGGATCTGCTTGCTGAAGACTTGTAGATGATGGGATACTGCTCCCAAAAGACTTCAAATGCTTCCAGAAGACTTCAAATGTTTCTAGAAGATTTGTAATACTTTCAGAAGACTTGATACTGCTCCTAAAACTGTGAAAACTGCTTGCTGAAGACTTGATATTGAGTCCGAAAAACTTGAAATGTCTCTAGAGGATCTGATACTGCTGCTAAAACAGTTAAAATGTTTCTGAAAGACCTGAAATACCTCTAGAAGACTTTATACAGTTTCTAGATGATTTGATACTATTTCCAGAAGACTTGTAATGCTTCCAGAAAACTTGATACTGGTTCTAGAAAACTTGGAATACTTCCTGAAGACTATATACATAAGATATTATCAGATATTGCATCTGGAAGATTTGAAATGCGTTCAAAAGACTTGATACCGCTTGTAAAAGATTTGAAATGCTATCAGAAAACTTGAAATGCTTCCAGAAGATCTGACACTACTTCCAAAAGACTTGAAATACTTCCAGAAGACTTTAAATGTTTCCAGAAGGCTTGTAATGCTTCCAGAAAACTTGATACTGGTTCTAGAAAACTTGAAATATTTTCTGAAGACTTGAGATTTCGTCTGGAAGACTTGAAATGCTTCCAAAAGACTTGATACTGTTTGTAAATTTGAAATGGTTTCAGAAGATCTGATACTGCTTCCAAAAGACTTGAAATTCTTCCACAATACTTAAAATGTCTCCAGAATGCTTGCAATGTTTCCAGAAGAATTGATACTGTTTCTAGACAACTTGAAATGGTTTCTGAAGACTTAATATTGTATCTGGTAAACTTGAAATTCTTCCGGAAGACTTGAAATGCTTTCAGAAGACTTGAAATGCTTCTAGAAGACCTGGTACTGCATCTAGAAGCCTTGAAATTCTGCCAGTAGACTTGATACTACTTGTAAATTGCTGGCAAACAAAACAAGATACTGTCGAAAAACTATTTGAGTTTGTTTCGAAAGTAATAGTGTTTAATACTTTGGACAAAAGGCAAAATCTTGATATAAGTAATTCAAAAACTGTTAATTCAAGACTAAGTACTGCTGCCAAAAGACATTTTTATTGCAAAAGGCAAGAATCTGTTAAAAAAAATTGATTGCATTCAAAATACCAGCTAGGTACTGTTGGTAAAATACAAAACCTTCATGTCGGAAGTTTAAAAAGTGCTCCTTAAAGATTAGATGCTGCTTGTAAACCTCTAAATACTGCTGGTAAAAGATATGTCCATTGCATACGAATCATCCGCGCCAGATACGTAGAGAGCACCTACGTGTATGTAAGCATCCAAAAAAAATTTTAATGGTTTTATCTGGATTGAAGTTATCACGTCTTTTTCAAATCTTTTTTTTGGGATCCCCCATTCTTTCTTTTGAGTATCAGGATAACGTTGTCCAAGATACAGGAGAGAAGGGCGAAGAGAAGAGAGATATAATGAATAATATGGTGACATAATGACTTAATGAGGGGCTTCCAATATAGCTAGTGAAGGATGGGAGGGAGAAAACGAAGGAGCTACTGAACAAATGCGGAACAAATTAGGTACTGGGCGGATTATGTGGAAACGTGGTGGTCTGCGTTGTAGAGAGGATTAGAAAATGCTAAAACATATGTTCAGATGGTACAGAAAGCTGAGAGAAGAAGATAAATGAGGGCTTGGGATGATTGGGAATGAGGGGCGGAGGGGGTGGTGATAATGGATAAGTGGTTGATATTTAACTGTAAACGTTATATATTGAGTATTGTATTTAAATCAAAAAATCATGATAAAATTGTTAGCTTTAGTTACTTAACAATAGAAAAAGCATTATTACTTTGTCTAATGATTTGACAGATTAATCTTGCGTAAATCGTCAGATTGGGTTGCATTATTAACGATGATATAATGGCAAATTACAGCTCAGATACATCTGATTGAACAATATTAATCCTGCTTCTAAGCCAAAGCAAACAGTTTAGTGATTGAATTTTACTACATCTGATGCGCTGAATGCGATTTTTATTAATTTTTTTTTTAGATATTCAGCTTAGAATAATACAATCGGCATATCGGTATATTTAGGAAAATACCGGATTTCAATACCACTGATTAATCGTTCAGAATCCCGGTATTTGGTTTTTGACAACTATTAGAGTTAAAATGAGCCAACTACTGGAAAATTCTCTCTTTTGTTTCTTAGATGCTTAAACCAACCCAAGCCAAATTAACCCAGACGATATCATTTTGCTGTTTCGCACCGAAGGCAATAATTCTGGAGCAAAAAGCAAAGAACGCATACGGTTTTTTCAAGTAGGGCTTCTCAATCAAGGTATTCCAGAAGCAAACGTTAAAGAGTTGGATCAGAAGAAAAGTTGGAAGAGTTGGTCACTTTTTGAACTGTGGTAGAATACAAAACTCTTCTAACGCTCAAACCTGGTTGTATCGATGAATCTACAAATCATACCATTGATGATAACAACCTGCATGAAAGAGACAGTCTTGCTTGTATCCACGAGACAGCTAAAGATAGTAATAATAATATTGATTTAGAAATACCCTTCAAGTGTCACTCTTTTATCAGAAAGGCAAGAACGAACCGGAAAAAAAAGACACATAAAGGACAAAATGTCTTGTATAGTCTCAGAACAACTGTGTCAAACGGCAGCTATTATTCGAGCAACGTAGAAATTTCAGTGGCAGAAAATGGCCAAAAATAATGGATAAATTGAAATAAGAATAGATTAAGACGAAAAATAATTACTCAGTTCTTCGAATTTTTGCGGATTCGAACATTCTCATAACATATAAAGAATCAAGAGTAAAAACGATGATAAATCATTTTAAGACTAATGGTGAAAAGTAAACGTTTGTTGGCTTACGATATATATGGTATACTATCGATAGAGCTTTCGAATCGAAAAATGTCACTACGTATAGATTATCCGCGAATTTCTGAACAGCCTGTATATTGTGGGATATTATCGATATCTAGAATGAATGAGGAAGAATAACAAACTAAAATTGTCTGGAAACGCATTTTAAAGTAAAAAAAAAAACAAATTTCAAACAGAAATGGATAGCTGCCCATAATAAAAGAGATGTGTTTGAAAATAAGAATAGTACTTGGTTAGATTACAAGGTATAATTATATTACAGATGCAGACATCTGCTTCGGAGCAACTTGTTAGATACGATCACCGACATTATTTTTGGAATCCGATGAATATTAAAAAGTAGAAAGTGGTTTTGAGATGCAATTTTTTTTATCTCAACCTAAATTTCATCTAACTTATATAAATTTGTGAAAAATCCAATTTTTGGAAAATTGTTACAAAATTCTAATCAATTATCAATCAAAGCATTTACTTTTCAACGTACATCTTGAAAAATTATTTTCAATTTTTGAGATACAAATCTTTTATCTCAACCTAAATTTCATCTAGATTTCAATCTATTTGCATTAACTTTACAAATATGTGAAAAGTCCGACTTTTAAAAAATTGGACAAAATTCTTACCAATTATCAATTATAGTGTTTATTTTTCAACACACAAGTCTATTTTGAAATTTTGCTTTTAGTTTTTGAGGTACAAATATTTTATCTCAACCTGATATTCATTTAACTTTCGATCTTTTTACATAACTTTGCAAATTTTTCTAAAATCTAATTCTTGGAGAATTGCAAATTTTTCCATAAAGTTGATGGTTTTTAAGTTATATTGCTGTCTAAATTTAAATACCTCACCCCGCATATTACAATGAGATCTAAACGTTTCACAATTTTAAACGTTTTAAATGGTATGTGGAACCCTTAACAATTATTGCATAGTAATTCAGCAACTTATCACAAATTCCTTTTGATTAATTCGTACGAAATCTTATAACCTCATATTATAAAATTACGATTATTACGAACTCTCATCCAAAGCAATCACCGCCTTACACATTCAATCTGCAAGGAACCACATTTTAATTTTGTCGCCACCAATGGCACAGTTTCCTTAAAAACGATTTTTCTTAAGTTTCTTCCACTAAATGGAACGTGTTTGCGTAACGTTTCAGGTTGAAAAGTGAACCATTTGCGCGACATAAAAGTATACTATGCAGGAAATTACCTATGAATAAGCTATGTGGGAGCTTTTATTCTAGCCGCTGGGCGCACATTTGTAAAGCTCTCATTCACCGGATAAAGTTTCTATCCACGTGCAGATATGGGCGATGTGTATTTTAATCTTCTATAAAAGTATGATATAACAATAATCACCGGGAGATGTAAACGCCCAAAATAACATCAAAAAATGATCATCGTAACCTATTTTTATAAATTGAAACGAAAATAGAAATGCATATTGATAACTATTCAATAAATTCGTCGTTTATTTTACATTTCAATTCACAGCACATAAAATTGGTTTACTAAAGCAACTTTGCGTAAACACATTGATCAACAAATTGATATAATGTAAATAGTACATGAAATTCGCGATTTGTTGAGTGATACAATAACCGAGTGAGTATGAGTCATAATCTGGCGAGGATGTCGCGTATTTACCGTCACAATATATATTAAGCCATTTATTAAAAGGCAAATATGCAGGCAGTGGCACTTCCACATCGCATAGACACAAAAATATTTGCCAAGTGTTTCATCTGATGGGATTGCACCGTTTATCTCGGTATTTAATGAGATGACTTTGGCGTGGAATTAGCCGTTAATAGCATTTCGCGGTTGCCAGTTAATTTTTACGATATCACGTCGACGATGGAAACTAGTGGGAAGTTGGTTAATAATAATAATCTCAACGATTTCTGAAATGGTTGATAGACCGTAAAGCTTGATGAGCTCTATTAGTTGTTAATAAACTTCGGACTGTTTTCATAACATTTAAAAGAGTGTTATTATCGTAAATAAAAGTTTAAGTTAATTTTAAAAGGACTATTAAAAGTAAGTCTGTTTTAAAGTTAGAACTTCAAATCCAAAACAAACACAGCATACGAGTAATTTAAAACCTTCTGGTTTAAGTGATTAATGTGCTCTGGAATATTTTTGAGTTGAAATTTTAATGTTTAATGGGAAGGTTTTGTTGAGTGTGCATCAAAAAACAAAAAGTACTCACACATTTGATCGGCTATCTTTTCTTTATTCGTTTTCAATTCTAATGAAAACAGTCCTAAAACAAAAAATATATGAAAAAAATGGAAATTACTTATCATTATTGGATATCCTATTATTCTGTTTAAAGAGATGTTAGCCGTTCGCATTGATTAAAAGGGTTAATGCCGGTTCTATTCTGTGTTTACATAATCCATTCGATGCCAATATCGCGTTGAGGTCAACGACAATTTGCATACCCGAACCGACTTCGGGATGTGTGGTAAAGCTCATTCTCGATAAAGTAGAATTTATGATGCGTCAATTTAAATTGTGTTGAACAACCGGGCCGACAATATAATAAAAATTTATGGTGAAAGAAATGGAGAAGTTTGTTTGGTTTCCATAAAATTCGCACCTCCCTTTACATTGCATTATATCTTATCTTTCTCCTCGGCTACTTATTCCTGGCAGTGTCCCTTACATTTATGTCAGAATAAAACTGGTTTTGGCGGAAATTGATTAACATTTTCTTGGCGATTCATCACTCAAATTGACAATGATGAATTTCGAGTGCCTCTTATGTAGGGCACCAAACAGACGTGTCTTCTTAAATAAGTAAAGTGGGTCATTTTGGAAAAGGTTGATATTTCAACGGGAACGACTTTTTCTTTCGAGATAACTTCGTTATGGACTACAAACAATTACTCTCTAAAAGGACTAAGTTTTTACATCAAGATAAAGTTAATTAGGTTACAACCTCCTTGATACATTAATCTTATGTATTCCTATAAAAGTAATTAAAATTAATGAGACTAACATGAAAACAAAATATGAATCACAAAAAAAATTTGAACCAAAAAATCAAGGCTAAAACGTGGTGCGTGTCGAATACCGTGTGTATATCATAAATAAATACCTGTCAGTTATGACACGATTATTTCCATAACCAAACTGCGTGCTTAGCATAAAATTACTGTCAAGATACGTGTTAGTATAAATAGTACCAGTCGTCATAAATGATGTTTTAATCGAAATAAATTTTATCAATAAATATAAATCATTTTGAAACAGAAGACTCGACACTCATCCTGTGCGAATGAGTGGAAACACAATTGTTAAAAGCGTGAAGCGGTTGTGCAAATAACAGGTTGATGCATTGTCTATATGAAGCGTAAAAATCCGGAAAAAACTGCCAATGAAAGTAAAATATGACGTTAAAAAATTGTACAAAATATTGATAAAAATTAAGACTTGATATGAAATCAAAACGAAGAGTTAATTTGTTAAATACAAGCTGACGATTTAATGCTGAAAATGTTATGAATCTTACACAGTTAACTGGATATAGACTTGATATATTATGCTTATATTTATGTTATTGTGTTGTGTTCTATTATGCTTATTGTGTTGATTTATTTACTGATGATTAACTGCAATTTTGGACCTCAGCGATTTGAGGTGTAATCATTTTCTACTGACATGACGATTTTCTATTCATCAAATACAGCGCCTCGCCTGCAAGCGACCTCGTCGATTTAATGCGAAATCGTCCCTTATATATCCTAATACATATGTAAAGTCTCCCATAAGACGATTTTATTCTCATTCCAATGCGGCTGCTTGCGGGCAAGGGGCTAGTCTTTCGAAATGAACACTTTTCTGTTAAAATTTTGCGACCTTGGCGATTTGAGGCGAAATCGTTCCTTGTATATCTTAGTAAATATATAAATTCTAAGTATAAAGTAAACAACTCCTATAAGGCGATTTTATTCTCACATCGCACAGTGGTTCATACTGCTATTTTAGCTGGACAAATTGCACAAAAGTGTTTTCTTATAATGTGGTTTGTTACAATTCCAAATTACTTTCTAATGTCTCTATAAATTGATAATTGACAGAAATCAGTTCATTTGGGCATGGTTGATTGACAATCGTAGGTAGAAAAGAGTCTACTGAAGCTTATTAAATCGTTATATTTATTTTATTAATCTTGTTTCTTTTAATCAGTGTTCCAGTGATTGCAGTTCTGTGTTTCTAAAATTTTATTTACAGGTATGTAAAGTATGTTGCAGTAACTAAATGTACTTTTTATAAAATATTGTTATGACTATGTCATTCTGAAGTGAGTGATGTAACAATAAAAATTTTACTTATAATTGCCCGACTATAATTAAGCTAATATAAAAATCTCCGTGTGCCTCCAACTTTTTTTAAAACTGGTTGGTTAGAGTAATTATTCAAGAGTTGAACTAATAATATTTGCAGCCATATCTCACCAACTTTGTATATTATTGCAGATTTTACAATGAACGACACACTGACCTGAAGAGGTTTATTCGACACGTGACGAAGTGAAATAATCGTGTCTAATAAAAACTATAGTGTCTACAGTTATACAATAAACAAATTAAGGCTAGAAGACTGTGATGATCACGTAACCAGATGTATGCGAAAAGTGACTAACAATTTTTGTGTGCATTTAAAAGACCGCTGGCAAAAATGTTATCATATATTGAAAAACTTTTTAACAAAAAAGGCCAAGTGGCTGGATGGTGTTGTTGAATTTCCCGAAATTGTTTTAAACGCGGCTTCAATAAGAAAATCAAGCTCCTCTCGTGAAGTTTCATCGCAAAAGACACATTTGTGTCGTCCAAAGAAGCTTTTCGAAGAGGCTAGCGACAAAACAAAGAGAAGACGCTTACTACTTGTAATTGCACGATCAACTTCTGCAGAGCTCATTTGCTCACATGCGTAGACTCATCTGCAGCCCAGAGGAGTCTACGCTCAAAAGGAAAAAGAGACGCAGCCGAAATTGTTAAGCAAATTGAAACTTCGCCTATGAGAGCGACAAGAATTAAGAAAGCATATAAAAGACCTGACAAACATGTTCTAATAAAATTAACAGACGACAAAGCCTTAGCAGTATATGTGGATAAAATCGAAATTAACAAAGAAACAATACTTGTTAATTTGTAACCAAGCTAAAATACAAAACGCGAATATCCACCGTTCTTATCACAAGCTTTTAGAAGCAAAGAAAAGGTGTTATCCGGATAGTATAGCTATCACGGAGATTACTGCCGAAGTAAAGCTTCAAGCTTTGTTTGATCACACTATTCAGCGTTTAGTTGGCAGTAACAGGGACATTTTAAAAAACGTCGATACAGGCGCCCATTTGACCATGTTGTTCAAGTGAGGTTGTGATGGCGCATCAGGACAGAGTACATACAAGCAAATGTATAGAACGGACATTGCAAATGGACATGATGATGGCTTCTTATTCGTAATTTCACTAGTTCCGCTACAATTAAAACATAATGAAGCAATAAAATGGGAAAATTCTCGCCCTTCGTCAACACGGTATTGTCGCCCAATAAAAATATTGTTTCAGAAAGAAACTGTAGAACTAACTCGAAAAGAAGTTAATAAAGTGAAAACTGAAATAGAAGTTCTTTCTCCAGCACATTTTACAAATGAAGGCAGAGACATATTTGTGGACCACAATATGATAATAACAATGATAGACGGAAAGGTCTGCAGTGTTATTATTATTATTATAAAAGTGTTATATCTGTGGTGCAACACCTAAAGAAATGAACAACTTGGCTAGACACGCATCAGCGCCTGCTTATGAGGAGACATTTGTTTTTGGTTTATCAAGTCTTCACGCGTGGATAAGATACTTCGAATGTCTGCTGCACATTGCTTATAGGCTTGAAGTTCAGACCTGGCAAGTGAGAAAAAAGGACCGGGAAAATGTAGACAAGCGAAAAAGGTTAATTCAAGATCGCTTTTGCAAGGAAATGGGCCTACTTGTGGATATTCCCAAACCTGGTTACGGAACAAGTAATGATGGCAATACTGCTAGAAGATTTTTTTCTAATCCATCGCAATCCAGTGCGATAACAGGAGTGAATGATGATCTAATTAATCGGTTTGCTGTTTTATTAAAGGCTATTGCGAGTGGATATGAAATAAACTTACAAAGATTTGAAGAATATACCATAAACACTGCTAAATTGTATGTTCGTTTATATAATTGGTACTACATGCCAGCCAGTGTTTATAAACTTTTAATTCATGGGACGGACATTGTTAAATCTGCTCTTCTTCCTATTGGACAGCTTTCAGAGGAAGCGCGCAACAAGGATTGTCGAAGGTTTCGTAGAGATCATGCTAGAAAAACGTCCAGAATTACCAACACTCAGGATCTGTTCAATATGTTATTAGTTTCGGCAATTTTAGGTGAAATCTTTCCTTGTATATCTTAGTAAGTATGTAAAGTTTCCTATAGGACGATTTTATTCTCACTTCGCCAAGTTCGCTTATGGGCGGGGCGCTACAATTTTCCGAAATGGACGATTTTATGTAGACAATTCAAATACAGATATTGGACGATTTACCAACTAAAAAAACAAAAGGTATTGTAGCCGACTTTGTACTCTATTTTGTTATGACTAGTTCTGCAGATTCCGAAGTTATCATAACGCCAGCAAAATTTTTGTCCTTATTCGTTTTATGTTTAGCAATACGAAATATCTTCATTTCAGTTCGAACAATAATAAAATCTAGTAGTTATGAAATTTTAGTACCTTTAGAGTCGCTTTTCTAATAGTTTCTAAAAAACAGGACTCGCAACCCTGAATTCCATTATTTCAGTGGAATCAAACCAAGTCAGGGTCAAGTTGATTCAAAATTAATTACATTTTAATAAATTTTATTCCTTAATCTTTGTGCGATTAAGGCCCAGTTTATTCATCTTTGGTTAAATATAACTATTGGATATTTACCATAGTTATTGGTCATATAGCCAATCATGGCAAGTGAAATTACAGTAACCATGGAAAATATCCGGTAGTTAAATTTAACCAAAGATGAATAAACCGGCCCTAATAAATTGAATATGAGCGCATTACACTAGCAGCGACAACAATTTTCTTTTTATTCATGTTAAATAATGTTGGAATATATTACATAATATATTACATTTTTGTACTATATATTTCTAATAAACAAAACTTTTACTCAAGATTTTTTTTTAAATTTGGTACCATTGTTTGTAATCAAAAGTTTCCCTTAAGCAGTCTTGTGTGCGAGGGAGAATCGGGTATTTCGTTCTGATTGGCCGATAGCAAAGGTTTTTTAAGTCACATAGTCGCCATCATGCCAATCAAAATGAAATACCCGATACATCAATACCTAATTCTCCCTCGCACAAAAGGCAGCTTTAATGCACTGTGCTTAAATATTGAATGAAACAATAACTTTGGTTATAACTACAGCTGAAGCAAAGGTTAAGACTATGATGTTGATTAAAACTGAAACACTTTGTATGAATCCACCATAACATCGCCGAGATTCAGGGCAACGAAGTCCAGTTGCGAATGTAAAAAAAAATATTTTATGGCTCATATTGCAGCCCAGTTTATGCTAACTTCTAAGAAGATCATTAATACTTGCTATACAATTGTCAAATTTTGCTTTTCTCAGAAAACTCACTCTTAAAACCACTTCATGCACAAGTATATGGCGAATTTAGAACATTAAAAAGTTATTGTTGAAGGTATTTGAATCCATGACCATTCTTTTTTATTCATTGGCGATTACTAATCTTGCAGTAATTAGTAAAGTAATTGTGAAGCCTTGGTTGGGGTGGTTAACACTTAAAGCGCTAAATTGAATATCCGTTTTGACTGTGCTAGGCAAAACCAATTTATTTCGAAATATGTCTATAAAAGGTCTGGTCTTTTTAACCTTGCTGTATTAGTTGTATTTTCAATTTATAAATCGGAGTATCAATAAAGATACACTCTTCATTGAAAATTTCACTTTTATTCGAAGATTCTCATTATACTCGTTAGTTAAGACAAGATAAGACAGGCTTATTTATTTGTGTTACACGTTTTGTGTAACTGTTGATGGTGTAATATACATAAATTAACACCTAGTACGGCAGGGCAGAAATGACATGCTTATCATTTCTTGGCAACTAAAACAAAAATCAAAGAAAGAAATTCGCTGCAAAAAAGGATTGGTAATAAAGTGTTTACAAGATATCCTGAAAAAGATCACTTAAATGAAGAAAAAGATGTAAGTGACGAAAAAAAACTATAGCGATGAACCCAAGTATAATTCAAGGAATGGGAGCGATACTGAGAGTGATAGTTCCCTTTCATCATCCTTAGCTGCTATAAGTTCACCACCCTCTCCCGTCACTTTTACAGAAACCAATTTCAACGGAATTGATTGGAATGATTACATTCGAAATCAACAAAACAGTGCCTTTACCGGTAAGAATGGCATGGATTCAACAATTGCTGGTATATTAGATTAAGCTGAACTAATTGATCATTTTCAACTATTATTCGATAAAGAAGTAGTAAACATAATGGTAGATGAAAGTAATTTAAATGCTATCCAAGCCAACAGATTCGAAGAAAATAAAAAAATCTGTTGGTTTGCTAGGCTACATGGGCATCGTTAAAGTACCATAACTGCGTGATTATTGGTCTAAAAATGTAATATTTTCATTGGATTTACCATAAAAAAACACGAATTGCATACACAAGATTGATAAAATTTTAAAAGTATCTGTGTACTGAGAAAGGCTACACAAAAATTCCAACTTCGCAAAATATTGTTCAGAGCCTTATGAAAGATTTACTAAATGAAGGTCGAACACTTTACGTGGACAATTTTTACAGCAGCATACCCCTCGCCTACGAACTTCTTATGCCAAGAACATTATTAGTGTGAACTCTGCAGACTAATAGGAAATGTATCCCCCTTCAAATACAAAACTCCAAGCAAGCTAAAAGGTGTTACCATATTAAAGTGGCGAAAGTGAGATATTCTGATGATATTAACTCAGTCATTCAGGAAGTGAAACAGTCGTTACGACCACCAACTAGAAAGATAAAAAATGAAACTAAAATGCACTGTGGATTATGACAATGCGAATCGTTCAGTTGATATCAATGATTAGTGAGCTTCTTATAATTTAAGTTAATTCTAAGGAAATGCAATAAATGGTACAGAAAAGTTTTAATGAAAAACCTATGGGGCACTTTTCTTACATA
This sequence comes from Onthophagus sagittarius, assembly GCA_036711965.1. Taxonomy (NCBI): domain Eukaryota; kingdom Metazoa; phylum Arthropoda; class Insecta; order Coleoptera; family Scarabaeidae; genus Onthophagus; species Onthophagus sagittarius. Next base: position 66,330,852 of record JASERS010000003.1, on the reverse strand, counting down.
AAGTTGTGTTAACAAAAGCAAAATGCTCATATCTATGTTTCCATAAAGTGTAATTTTGTCATTATTACAAAAACAACAGTTGAGCCGAAAGCTGCGCTTCAAATAAAGCGTAGATTCATCATTTGATTACATATGCACAGAAAATAGAGCTAGATGTAAAAGGCTGTTATGAAATATATGGAAAACATCAAATTTTAAATGGATTGAAGCAAATGGTCGCTCAGATGATTATTATTTGCGATAGATGTTAGTGGAATCACAACGGAATTACGTCACCATACTTTTTCGTTGGACACTCGAACAGATAATCTGGAATGTAAATTAATTACAAAGTTGGTGTGTGGTGACACGGATTGTAAAATAAAACCTCTATATAGCGAACATCGATTAAATGAAATGGTCGTTATTGCAAACCAAAATTATGTAGTAAATATCTTCAATACATTTTATGTGACAATTTTATCAAAATAACAAAATTTTTCATTGTACTTGTAAATAACTGGGGGAATAACTTGTTTGTAAGTGGATTGTATATTGACTCCCTCCTCTAAAGTCTTCTAAAGTATTTAGTGATTCCTATTAGTGACACCTATTGAGTCACTAATAGATATATAGATTCCTCTAAAAATGAAATTGTAAATAGAAAGAAGTTGAGAAGGACGCAAAACTAAGCATTGCGGAGAAATTTAATACATTTAAATACACTCTATCAACAATTATAAATCTTGAATTTTTAAAAATGGTATCGATAGTGCCATTGCGTGTAGTAAACATAGATCACGTAAAAAGTTGAGGAATCTATATTTCCAACACTCAAAAAAAATTAATAGAATGGTTTACCGAAATGAGAAAAAAATATTTACTTGATAAGACCATTTATTCAAGATAAGGCAAAATCAATCGCTGCCGAATTAAACATGTGATTTTTCATCTGAGTCGTTGCACAAATTTAGAAGCAGGTACGGTGTTTCAGTCCACGCCTTATCTGGAGAAGGAAATAAAGTGAATGTGCTTATAAATGACTGGAGGCAGAGTTTCAAGTTAGTGAGAAAAGCCTGCCTTGGTAAACATGTTTTTTATGTACATAAGATTGGTGTTCTTTAATCTTATGCCAAATCGTATTTTAGATTTTGACGGTAAAAAGTATTATGCGGGCACTCAAAGCAAAGGAGAAGTGATGGCTGTTTTATGTTGTAATGCTGATGATAGCGATAAATTAAAACTATACATATAGATAATAGGATAGTCAAAGAACGTCTGTGTCATTTTTAGAACGGCTTATTGGTTTTCAACACATTATTGCAGCACAAAACAGATAATAATGGATTATTGTGCGTATTGATACTACGTCTTGAGTGTATCCCTTGACCAAGTCATAATTAAGTGTTTGAAGAAAAGATACCATGTTCGCAAACGAAGAAAAGCTGAAATAGAATATTTTACAAGCAATATGAAAATTGTCAGATTCTTGGAATTCAATAACATCCAAAATTATAGCAAATTGTTTTGCACACAGAGCGTGAGCAATTGACTTTAAGGAAGAAAATGAAGGAAATTTTTGAAATGAATTTTTTAGCAACTCTCTAATTTTTGTGCTTTCATCCGCTGAGATAAGCTGAATTTACTGATGCAGAATAGGAAAATTTACATATTTTATCAGTATCGACACATATAAGTTGTGATGAACACTGCAGCATTGATAGTGAAGTAGTCACTATCCAGCACTTGAAATAGAGTTACCATTAGTGAATACCGACCAAGAATAAACAGAAAAGGAAGACGAAGAAGGTTTAGCAGCTATCAACGTTATACAAAAGTAACAAAGATGTTCTTTGTTATCAAATTCTTTTTTTCTTTTTTCTGCAAGCAAAACTGCTGATTCAGAAGAGAACCTTTACGAAGATTTCTGCAACAATTGAAGAATGTTGAAGATGAACAAATTTAAATCTTGCTCGTGGCCATTTAATTCTGATTGATATTAAGTGGAGTTTGTCTTCTTGAAATAGGGAATATTCATCATTTCAAAAAACTCGAAAATTAGTTCTTCTGCTTCTGTAAGCACATATTCTTCACACGTGTATGTACCACTTGTACGAATCTGTATGGAATTTTGTTCCTAGCAAGGCTTCTGAATGAGATATTGGAAGATTAGCAGACGGCACACTAGCAAAACGAATCGTGTTCTTAGTTTTGTTGGAGAATCCAACAGTTTTCGTGCAGCAAACAGAGTCACCAGTTTTTTGTCCCAAAAGATTCATTGTATCATTTTTAATTTTTGAGTTATAATCCTGTATTGTATTGCAAATACCAATTTTGAACAATATGCAAATATCATTAAACTCATTATTATAACTATTTGTACACTATTTGGAACAGTAATAGCCACCATGTTAACAGGCTTTAAATTGATGAACAAGAATTTGGATACATATTAGCTCATGCTGTCAACAAGTTGGCAGTCTTTAACGTAATATATGATCCGCAGAACAGTAATAGCTCATGCTGTCAACAAATTGGCAGACTTTAAATGAATGAGCAGGATTTTGTGCTCATGCTGTTAATAACTTGGTAGACTTCAAATTGATGAGTCAAAGACAAAACAGCTCATGCTGCCAACAAGTTGGCAGACTTTAAAATGATAAAGGGGAGCTTGGAGATGTAGTAGCTTATGCTGCCAACAAGATAGTTGACTTCAAATTGGTAAACTGGACCTTGGAGTTAAACATCTCATGCTGCCAACAAGTTGGCAGACTTTAAAGTGACGGAAATGGGTTTGGAGATATATTAGCTCATGCTGCCAACAAGTTAGCAGACTTTAAGATGACACATAAGTGTTTGGAGATGTATTGGATCGTGCTGCCAATAAGTTGGCAGACTTTAAGATGACAGAAATGTGTTTGGAGATATATTAGCTCATGCTGTCAACAAGTTGGCAGACTTTAAGATGACATATGAGGGTTTGGAGATATATTAGCTCGTGCTGCCAACAAGTTGGCAGACTTCAAACTAATAAGCAAGACACTGGAGACAAAACAGCTCATGCTGCCAACAAGTTGGCAAACTTTAATATGATAAAGGAAAGTTTGGAGATGTATAGCTGATACCGTCAACAAGTTGGCAGACTCCAAATTAATGTGCAGGACGTTGGAGACAAAACAGTTCATGCTGCCAATAAGTGGTAGTCTTTAAGATACTGCACAGTGTTTGGAACTGTAATAGCTCATGCTGCCAAAAAATTTGCAGACTTCAAGCTGATCAACAAGACATTAGAGATATAATGATTCATGCTGCCAACAAGTTGAAAGTCATTTCTTTTGTTCATCTGATACTTTGTACGAATTTTCAATCAACAAATTAAAATTAAACCTATTAAAGGTATCCATTTTCTTCATCAATTAAGATTAATTTAGAAAATCAGGTGAAAATGAAATTTTCTTTTTAACTTGTGGTTGATGTTAAAATTTATTGATTTATTCTTCTCTTACATGTTTCGGCAAGTTGCCATCAGAGAAATAAACATAATCAAAAATATAACCAGAAACAACGGATATACAACAAGTTGATACATTAATTAAGAAATACAAAGCTGAGGAATACCGAGAAAGTTTAACAACACTTAACGATAAAAAAGAAGAACAAAACTTACAATATAGAACACCACCATACTGTGGAAACTTAACATACAAAATTGATAAGATTTTTAACAAAAACAATATTAAAATATCTTTCAAATCTCATAATAACATAAAAAACATCCTGGACAATAACGATAAATTACAACTCGGGCAGAGACCTCATAGATAACACAAATAATACTTTTATGATAACATTTACTTCTTCACTTTGTTTGACGAAGTAAGTCCCCTTTTAATTTTATCAAAATATAGACATAACTTTGATTATCGTCCATTTTAAAATGTTTTTATTGTTTTGAGTTCTTTCTATATAATGTAATTAAGATTTATTTTTATAAAATTTTTCATCTCATTTCATCAAGGATTTGGTTTTAGAAACCCTTTGATGATGGTAACTTGCCGAAACATGTACGGGAAGAATAAATCAATAAATTTTAAAATCAATCACAAGTTAAAAAGAATATTTCATTGTCACCTGATTTTCTAAAGAAAATAAATTAAAAAAGCACCAGAAATGGGTGGAATTTCTCTTAAGTTTCCACCATTTCAACAGATCGCAAAAAATCATCATATATCACCAGATCTGATAACAATGCATAAGAAACAAGGAAGAACATTCATATGAATATGTTCATTCAATACTTGATATAATATATCCTGTAATATCAACTTTATATAAAAGTTTCTAGAAAATGTTATAAAAATTCATGTAGTTTTAAAAAAGGTCTTTCAAAGAATATCTCAAAATCGCGACGTAATGAAATAAATTTAAAATTAATTTCAGAATCAGCATGAAAAATTACACGTAACGAAGTGCGAGAAAAAAAAATTATTTGGCAATGTTATTCATGCTGATGATATGATTATTAAATAACGAGTTGATTAAAAGACGTGAAACGTAAACATCTGTTATATAAAGTATTTATCTTGTAATGAATTTTCTTTTATTTAGTCTATCTTGTCAGTATTCGTTACTAACACCACGAAAATCCTAGACATCTAATTCCCCAAACTAAACTCATTTTGTAAGAGCTGACGAAGGAAATAGATCAAAATAAAGAAACTTCCTTTAAGTCTAGAAAGTCGTGCAGAGTCAGAAAACGATTTAAATGAAAACACAATACCAATGTAAATTGAAGGAAAAACTCAACGAAACATCTCAACTTTAAAATAAAACTTTCATAAATGATGAATAATTGTATAGAAAATTTGTATACAATATAAAATAAAATTTGTCAATTTCGAATAAATAATTGAATAAATCATTCAGAGAGATGGTGTAAAAATATACATTCGATAAATATTTTAAACCGACATGGTTCCGACATTTTTTGGGAACCATTACGTAGAAATTCACGTGTTCGCCGCTGTCCCATTCCGAGTTATTTAATGTCACAGGACGCAAAATTCGTATAAACGTAGATACAAACACGGACAAAAGATAAAATAGCTCGAGCACTAATTTTATTTTGCAGAATGATATATCAGCTTGTCAATTTACGCACAAGTTTCGCTACGCACATAATTGGCGTAATAAAATAAACTCTATTGGCTTAACGTTATTATTAATCGAGAATAGCGTGTTTTGATTGTGCCTGCGGTCATGATGTATCGAATTTCCACGTTAATTAATCGCAATTTGTGGACAAACATTGTTCATACTAATAATTTTAAATTGTTATAACCATAAATTGCATTTAATAATAGATCACAAAGCTAAATTAAGATTAAAGCTTAAAACTAATTATTATAATCCCGGATAAGTGTAACTTTTCTACTATTTGATTTTCTTTACTATCCAAACAGTTTCAAATGTACTTATCTTAAAACAAACAATCGTTATATGTGGAGTTACAGTATAAAACCCCGAAAGTGATCTCTTCGGAGAGATAAAAGGGATACTAGTCCCGAAGTTAAAACGGAAATGATAAGAAATAACATAGAATTTTGCGGGAACAGTGCAGCGGGTAAATGGAAGAGTTACATAAACAACGCCGTAGGATCCAATTATTTTTCCAGTGAGTTTCATTTACGTCGTTTGACATTTTACATAAACCTGATTAGGCGGGTTCTTTGTTACCCTTTCTCCCGTTTTCTCGTTGTGATTGATGTGTCAGCGGACGTATAAGATAAGGCGGGAACGCCGGGAAAAACGGATTTCCCTTTTTATGAGCCCGATTTGATCGTAACTTAGGAAAGTGTGAAAACTCCAACATTGTTCCGATTTATCGGGAAAGCTTTTAGGTCGATACGGGGGCCGTAAAACGAACTGAAATCGAGGTATAAATCTAAATCATCGCGAACGAGTTATAGATAACGTTTTCCATTATTAATAGTTGAAATTAAGGTTATATAAGATTTAAAATAGCTAATTTATCGAATAATCTATATAAAATCTGAAAATGTTATAATTTATCTTGTTAATATACAGGATGCAGGATGTTTAAGAATTGTATTCGGTTATTTTATCCGCTTATAGTTCTCATGGAGATAAACACAAAAGTCTTAGTAAATTTAGACCCTAAAAGCAGTGGTTTCTAAGATATATATACAATTCAGTGTTATTAGTGAATGAAGCGACTTTGTTTTCAAATGTTTATTTAATTGGAGAAAATACAAACAGAAAATAAAATTGAACATAAAAGGATAAAAATAGCATTTATTTTTAATAAAAATTAAATAAATGCTAATACATTGACTGTAGGGAGCAGTTGAAGACATGTTTGATGTCTTCGTACAAACGAATGGTACAATCTTTTGAATCACGTCGATATTTTCCCATGCAAAAAATCTAGAAGATATAAAACCGGTTATCTAGGTGCAAAATGTGATGTGCCATCAGGCATTCCAATAATATGCGAAGTGTTTTGGAGAAAGTCCAAATAAGTTTCACCAATTAAGTTATACCAAACTCTACGTTTACAGAAAACTTGATTACACAACAGCGTGAGGATTTTCATCTGCCCGAACGTGACTGTTATGAAAATTAAAAATTCCACACACTAGCATAAAATACCAGATTTTGTGCAAGGTTCTCCAACATCGCTTCAGAAAATATTCTTCTCGAAACATGGTCAGGAGCGACAAGTTATTGCATTTGTTGAACATGGTAAGGATACAATTATTGCTGACATCAAATTCTTCAAACTCAAGAGGCTTACACTCATATCTAGATTTTTTTCAACCTTTCTCAAAACGGTTTCTTTTACTACGGGAGTACTCACAGATTAAGGTCGGATAGTATCAACTACACCAGCGAAAGTGACCTAAGATTTACTATTAAATACGATTAAACTAGATATAGTGTTTATTATTGAAAAGCGAAGTAAAATTAGCTATACATATTCCTCCAATTGATTTTTGAAATAATCGAGAAATTAAAATTATAAATAAACGCTCTTTTTAGTAAAGAGATCTTACAAAAAATGAACGCTGAAATAGAAATGATTAATTGGACTACGGTAAGTGCAAAGGTAATTCTGTAGAGTTATATAACGAGTTATTAAGAGTTAATAATACCTCAATTACTAAAACGGTCAACCATTAGGCCACGAATTAGAAGCAAATCAAGTTCAGAGAATAAAAGATGGTTAATCAATGAAATAAAATATAAGACCTATAAGGATATTTAACAAAATTAAGAACTATATAGCGCCAAACATATAAAGGAGTGAATGTCATTAAAGGTTGGCAGAAATTATTATTATATGATCTAATATGTCAACACGTACGTAATGAAATTGAGATTTAAAAATATTTATATTTACTAGAGTGATTGACAAAGCCAATAATAAAATAAAAGCCACCTGGAACATCATTGTAGGGTCTACAAACATTTCAATTTATAATATCAAGCCAATTTATATCTATCTATCCTTTTGTTTTTTAATAATAATAATAATGTTTATGTGCAGTAGTCCCCGGATCGAGTTACAAAGAGGGAAAAAATTATTACGGATTTTTCAAATATATCTAACCGATTTTATGCTCTAACTATACAAGTTAGCTAATTATTTTCCCATTTTTATGTAAATTGGACTTTTTTCTAAATCGAAAAATTTTCTAGTACAATGTAACCACCGCAACCATAAAGTAAAGTTTTTCCATACGATGTAAATCGTGAATGGCGGTGAAAGAGACAACTTATTAACATTATAATCAATAGTAAAACTAGAATTAATACTAGACTTCGAACTCGAAACATTTGGGTTTAACCATCCGAAGAGATGTGCGGTTAAACCCGATGTTTTTATTTCTATGTCTAGTGTTTTTGGTATTTGCTCTACTTTTAGTTGTTTAGTTGCTACTCGGCTTTATATTCTTTTATACTTGTATCGAACTAAAACAAGATCTAACACTAGACCTAGAAATATTCATAAAACAAGTTAGTTCTAGTTTAAATTCTTGTTTAACTGTAGATTATTTTAAATTCTTTTGGAACTAAAAGTATAACTAATACTAGACCCACAACTCAGCTTCAGAACTAACACTAGACCTAGAACTAGAAACATTAGAGTATAGTCGTGCGTCTCTTAAGACGGCAAAACCCCAATGTTGCTAGTTCTAAAGTTAGGTTGAGTTGGATAGAACCATTAATTTTAACCTAAGCCAACTAGATAGTTAACTATTAATTTAATTGAGTTGAACCATCAACCTTATCTGAACCCAACCCAACTAGCTAGATAATATTAACTATTAATTGGGTTGGGTTGAACCATCACTCTTATCTGAACTCAACTAGCTAGTTAGTTACATATTAATAATAATATTTGTTCACCTTAATATTAATACAACATTACAGTGAAAAGTCAATAAGAAAAGAGTCCATAAATTTATACTGCATATAATCAGACCATACATATAGGCTTTCTGCACCAGATTCTACTTCACACATTTTTTGAAGTGACCTTATTTCAGAGTTTTGATTTCTTCTGGTAACTTATTGAAAAATTTAACTCCCCAGAAATCAGCATATCTTTTAGTCGCTTCTATCCTATGTAACGGTAATCTCAGTTCTTCCTTGCCTCTTGTGTTGTATGTGTGAAAGTTAGCATTCGTATTGAATTTACTTATATTGTCGTAAACATACATCAAGGTAGCCAAAATGTATGCACTTGATACGGTAAGTATACATTCTTTTTTAAAAACATCTTTACAGCTGTCGGTAGTTTTGATATTGCATAAAGCTCTCACCGCCTTCTTTTGCAAACCAAAAATTCTTCCTAAGCCAGGTGAATGACCCCAAACAACTATACCATATGTTGCAACAGCATGAAAATTTGCAAAATAGGATATGTTGGCCGCTTCATGTTGATTGTAAAGATTGCTGAAGTTTAATTTTTTACTTAGGGCATCAATATGTAGATTCCATCTTAACTTGGGATCAAGAGATAAACCCAAGAACCTTACAGCAGGTAAGTTTGAGGATAACTTCATAACAAATAATAATTGACTCAGTTTTATTTTCATTTAGTTTTAAACGGTTGTTCGAGAACCATTCTTTAGACTAAGTTAAAGCGGCGAAAGACTTGAAAGGTAGTATTGCCAATTAGAATCTTTTATTAATACGGAAGTATCATCAGCGTAGATATACATATCCTCACTGGCATTAAATGGTAGATTATTGATGTATATACAAATAACAGAGGGCCCAGTATAGATCCGAGGGCACTACACTTAATAGTTTACATGTTCCAGACGTATCATTCTCCCAAAGTATATACTGTTGCTTACCTACAAGATATGATCTAAGGAGATTTAGCTTTTGACCTTTTATACCATAAAAGCACAATTTTCTCAATATTATATCATGACAAACGCTTTACTTAAATCAAGAAAACTGATTTGCACCGACTGTTGCTCATTCAGGGCGTTTTGTACAAAGTCTATAACATCCATTATTGCGGTAATACTCGATCTTCTACTACGATAACCATACTGCCTATTGTTTAGAAGGTCAAAGCGATGAAGGAATTTCAGTAACCTTTGGGTACTAATTTTTCAAAAACCTTCGACACTGTAGGGAGAATAGATATTGGTCTATAGTTTTCACATTTATTTACATCTCCTTTTGTATGCAATGCGTAATCGCAAAGCAGTACCTTGGCCATTTTTATTTCTTCTGGAAAAATACTTTCCGTGACGCATTGATTGAAAATTACAGTCAACGGATCCGCACATAAATGAATTACTTTCTTCAAGATATTAACACTTAAACCATACATATCAGCAGTGCTATTATTCTTCATCTTATCAACAATATCAATAATCTCACCTGACGAAATCGGTTCAAAGAGGAAGAATTTTACATTATCACTTTTCATTTGTTTTATGTAAATTTCTTGGGAGTTTGTTGTAACAATATCTTGCATGATATTGGCAGTGATAGATATAATCACTTAAATCGGAAGCTTTTAGATTAGAAGCAGTCTTCTCTGTACGGTTAGTTTGACGCTCGTTGTTGATGACATCCGATATGGCTTTGACTTTGTTGTTAGCATTTAAAATATATTCATCCACAGTTCGTTCCTTATTTTCGATAACATCATATATTCTTTTTTATATTACTTATATAAGTACAAACCTTCAGCATCTTTAGATGCTTTAACTATCACAAATATGGCATCAAGGATTTCTTGTAATTTTTTTAGTTCCGGAGGATTGTTGAAATTTACTCTTTTAGCATTTTTTTAATTGGGTTTATTTTACATAATAAATCATAAATTTAACGAAACAAATAATGTTATTACTTCAACTCACAAAAGAAGCTTTCGACCTTTCAATTAAACCCATCAATACTTCATACTCCAGTGATCGGGCAAAATCGTCAGATATGTGAAAATTGTGCGTTGTAGATGTATAATTGTGCTTGACATTTGAGAAAATGTTGTCAATACAAGTGGAAGATTCCGTGGTTACTCTTGAAACTTCATTAAATATCATCTCAAAATTATATGATCTGAATAAGTCCAATAAATTATTGGAATTATTATTTACTTCCAGGAAATTAATATAAATATCACCCATAATGATCACATCGCCTTGCTCTTTGGCTAACAAGTTTTGCATGAGTTTACTCAATGAGTAAACTCATGCAATGGTGAGCGATAAATTACTGTTAACTATTATAAAATAGTTTAATATATAATAACTGCAATTTCAAATTCCTTTTCTAATGATAATAATTGAATCTCTTTTCATTCTTTAAAGTAAAAATCCTATTTAATGAGAATCATGGCTCCACCATAACTGAATTTCTTACGACAAAAAATGGACCCGATGATATAATTTTTAAATTTGATTCCATCGATATGCATTTGTTTCAACGAGTGTTCTGTGATACCTACATAATCATATTTATTTACGGCCAGAATTCTTTGTAGAGCATCAATTTTTCCGGGTAAAGATCTTATATTTATTTAATATTTAATTTGATTTGGTCTTACAATAGTTAGGGTTGCCTTGTTTTCTAATATATTCGTTCAAAAAAACGATTAATGTGTGCCCCCTCCGGCCAAATATCTGGTTTTATGATATCATCACTATGAACAAACGAAAAGACACTTTAAACGATGAGTACTGGTCTGGATACTTAGCTTTAAGTTGTTCAATTTTAACATTGAAACCCTTATTGATTAGATACTTTGAGACATTCTCACTTCTAGTATCAGATTCTAAACCATACACATGATAATGAGCACAACGGGTGACACCTTTTAAATCAATATTACTTGCACAACACCGTGTGTGACTTCAGGCCTATGTATTTCTTCTTATTTGCGTCATAATTGATTGCTTTATTTTCAATTACATTTGTTTGTATGTTTTGTTGTTTTTTAATATTTGTGAAAATGTTATTCTTTTTGGTTCGCTTTTACACTGAGTTATTTTTAAATCAACAGCATTTTTGCACGTTGGATGTCATTGCTCTTTCCCAAATAAACCTGATTTTCCAACAAAACTGCTTTATGTTCTTTATTTACATCGGCGGAACGACCAACGACATCTAATTTGATTGAATTTGATTTTGTTTCACTTATAGTTTGCTGTTTACGCAAAGTTTCTTTTTACTAATTCTATTAATAGGATTAGGTTGAGCCATTAATCTTAATCCAACCCAACCAACTACTTAGCACTAAATATTAGTTGGTTTTAGTTAAACCATCAAATTTAAAAATTGACTAGACGAGCAATACAAAATATCATTGCATTTATTCCTTTCACCGTAAACGCACTGCATACAGACTGTTATTTATAATTGGAGCAGCAACAGTGTTAAAAATTTTGCAAAACACAAATACCGATCTTATAAAATTTTCTGCTACTTAGAATGCTATGCTATGCTGCTAAAAATGAATTATTTGTAAACAACATTTCATTGGAATGATCCAACGAGAACAGAATGTAATCAGAAATTGAATGTATGAACAGGAACAGTTGTCAATAAAATTATTGGATATTTAATATATAATAATAAATATTTAGATATATTGCAGGAATAACATTAAAACAATGTTTCAGGAACGATTTGAACTTGATAATATTTGGTTTCCACAAAATGGCTTATAAGCAGGACTCATAATACCCGTAAGGTTATGAATTTCTAAATAACAGTTTTGAAGATAATTCAAGTCGTATTAAGTGGCCAGCACGATCCCCTGATTAAGCACCTAACGATTTTTTGTGGCCTTTTAAGTAACTATTTACGAGTATGGAGAAGGTAACAAGCAATACAATTACATTAGAAGGATTTGCTAACATTCGGTAAATTTTTTATAACTAGTTGATTTACTGTTCAGCTTAAGAAGGAGGTTTATTTGAGCATTTATTAAAAATAGAGCAGAATTTAATTTTTTTTTCATTTGAAATGATCTGATGCTTCATAACCAAGATAACTCGGACTATGTACGACGGATTTATTTCGTTTTGATTTTAACTAAATCTTTCTTATTTATACAATTTTACAAATTACGGTTAATGAAATTAATTGATAGCTAATTTTAACAAAATCAAGGGCTGATTCTTCAGCTAATTTTAAAGGTACTTTCTTATATATATCATGGAAAACTTCGGCTCCCCTGAAGAGCTATGCACTTCTTCGGCTGATTATATTATTTTTAGTTCTTTTAAATTTTCGGTCAAATTTGTCCGCTTGTTGCTAAACATTTTGGAATTATATAGGTATTATTATAATGGAATTGAAGATTAAGTTGAACAGTGTGAACTGCTCTGACTGCTCATTTCGTACTAATTTTACCTTATCGATGAATTTGTTTCTTTTTCTATTTGTATAGAATATTTAATTTGTTAATTTAATGTTTGTACGAATAAATACATTATTATTATTTGATAGTGTCTATCATGACATCTTATTGAAGTTACGAGGGTATGAAGACTTCTGTTGGAGTGGGTCCGATCTTACTTATCGGAATGAGAATAGCGGTGATCTCGTATGATCAAACTAGTGCAGAAGTTACTTCAGACTGGACAAAGGTTTTACGAAGCGTCCCACAAGGATCAATATTGGGACTCCCTCTTTTCCTCTTCCTTTCCTCTTTATCCTATACATAAACAATCACTCAGAAGTGATAGAGGATTTTTTGATACTTTTTTTGATGACTCACTGTAGTATTCATTACAAAAACTGAAGAACTAATATCAGAATTGTTCACCTCACTTTAAATAACCTGCAAATTTAGTTTTCAAATAACAACTTACAATCAAATTTACAAAAAACAAACGTTATAACAATAAGAATTTCCACAAAAAATCGAATTAGATTTAATATTTAATGATATAAATCTTACTTGCAAGCTAATCATCTTCCGTGGAAGCAACATATCAACGATCTGAATGTAAATAAATCGGGTTACGCATTACGGACTACTTCATGGTTGATGTGTGAAAATATAGCTTTGAGTGTGTATTAAGAGCGGGAAGTGACACATTAGCGACAAATCACATAAGTGTACACCTGTTTTATGACCCAACTGATTTGTTTCTTCTTTCTGAATTGGAATGAACCTAGTCGAACTAATTGATGCATTTTTCAGTATCACTCTTTAAGCTCTTTAACTAGGAAGTGGAATTCGCGTCTAGCCGTTTATTCACAGCTGAACCCAATATCTTCCCCCTTTTATTTTTTGAGGAGCCAGTACCATAAAATGAATGTCTTAAAACTATTTATAGACAGAATAAAAAGATATTATAGACCTCCATATGAACTTTTTGAGTGCTACGACTCTATTAATACAAAATGTGATCAGAGTGCATCAGAAGATGACATATCGATGTAAACAGTAATCATCACGTCAGAGTGCATCATGACACTACACGTCAGATAAATGTAAATCTGGCTTTATGCGCATGTCAGTCACGCCTGAGATATGATGTAATTTTTTAGACCCACTCAACGGAGTTTGATCGCGTGTTTATAGCAACAAAAAAAGTGTTTCAGAGCAGTTTTATGGACCGCAACCAATAGAATCATGTAATCCATTATATGAACATTACAACACCTTAACACTACCATCTTTGGAAATTTTAGAAATCGCTATATTTGTGAAAAATAATTCCTTTGTCTCTAATTATGAGCAGAAACATAATTGGTGTAATTAATTTCTGTATTAAGAAAGTGTGCAATCATATTCAAAATGAACTTAAAGTTAAACCAGCTATCAATTTCAAAAAATACTCAACCTTTCTAGTACTAAAATCTAGTTAGATACGATGATGTATCTAATATCTCATCTCTTTATATTACACGGAAATAAAGGAGGTGAATTTTTTTAACAATCAGCGAAATTAGTTTTGAAAACAAATGAAGACAATGACTATCATTACCGTTACTTTCCAAAATAACTACAGAAGATATCTTACAATTAGGAACACCAACAGCTGAAGTCTTTGTGGGATGACTGGCGCTATACCTGATCTTGAAGATGATTAATTAAACGGAGCAGGAGAAATAGCGGTGTCGAAATCAACAAATAGTGAAACTCAAACAAAAGTATAAGATATAAGAAGAAGAAGTACAGGAACCAGCCATTTAGAGCCTACAGAAGGTAAAGAAGATTTCCAAAAAAATGTAAGAACACGTTTAGAGAATATGTTTATACCCAACTTTTAGGAGTGAAAAGTATTGCAAAAGTGTACGCACAGTTTTGAAGGTTTGGTCTTTATTTTTTACTGAACAGATGTTGAATACCATGATAGTATGAGGCGTATAAGTGCAAAAGCAGACATTCGACATTATCTTTAAAAATGAGTTAGACACGGATCTGTATTGTAAATTTAGCAAGGAATCGACTTTTGTGGCCCCCAGATGGTAAGAATACATTTAAGCGAGTTATTGCGATAATAAATTCCGAAAAACTTACCACTGCCAAAAATTCCAGATCAAGCTTGTTATTTTATTATGCAGGTCAATTTATATAATTTTACGGTAGTAAGTGGGTACTCAAAGTCCAAACGCATTCCTGAAAACGTAATATCATTTATTTGGACAGAAAAGGACCGCCAAAGAAGCTCAAATAAAATAGTTTCTGCGGTTTTTCACTCATTGCAGAAGTTTAATTTTGATGAAGAGGTACAGAAGGTGCGTTTGGTATGCGATGGGTGTGGAGGACAAAATAAAAATAGTTCGATGATCGGTATGGTCCAATATTGGGTGAAGTGCTGTTCTCCACCTCAGATACAACTCATAAAACTCGTTTATCCAGTAGTCGGTCATTCTTTCCTCCCTCCAGACCGACTCTTTGGCCAAATCGAGAGGAAGATTAAAAAAATGTGCCACCATAATTAACCCAGAGATGTACCTGAAGATAATTAAAGAGTATGCTACAGTACTTAGAATGGGCGAAGATTACTCAATCTTCGACTGGAAAAGTAAGCTGAAAAAAGTTCAGAAGAGCCCTGGATCTTGGCATTTCCACTTTCAACCGTCTAAACGCATAATTTTTACAAAGGCCACCGATGGTTCCGTTCTTGTCAAAGGTGAACCATTTTACAAAACCGATATTTGTATAGCTAAAAGCATCTGTAAGAAATTTAAAACAATTAACCACTTCAAGTTACAACCACTGAATACCGGCAGAAGCCTTAAACCAGACGAGATAAGAAGCATTTCCTCTTTGCCAGCCAAACACTATGGTGCAGAATGGGAAAACGATGAACGTCTGGAGTTCTTCAAAAACGCCTTTCAAGACAATCCAGCCAACACTTCGAACACTCAGCTGGATCTGAATGACACACTAGTGTTTTCTGATAATGAAGAAGATACTGACTTACGAATTTAAATTTGGTCCTAAGAATCAAATTTTGTACTTTTTTTCAATAAAACTAGCTTCTTTAAAATCTCTTTTATCGCAATTCCAAATTTTGTTAGTGCAGATATTGCTAGTCTTTTTACAGAAACGCAAAATCCAGAACTTTGCATTTCACAAAGAAGAGATTAAATCTGCAAGATTTGTAGATGCAAAACAAGTCATTTTCTTTATCAAAATAACTTCTTTACTATAAGTAATAATAATAAATATAATATTCTAATATTCTTTACTAATATCTACTTTTGGTTAAAATACCAAGTCGATGGAGCGATGATAGGTTTTCCGCGCTTTACTCAAAACTATTCTATTCTCAAATGTCTGGTTTTGCATTTATACTCTTCATATATAGATGTGAAAATAGCAACAATATCACAGTCACATGATGCTATACGCTGATATTTGGAAAAACCAAGAAATATAACATAGTTGAAAGCAGCCTAATGTATGTGCCCAGACTATAAAAGTAAACAGATACAAATTGGACGATTTTTGGTGTATGGATGGCAGTGTAGTAAAGTTATTTAGGATCACCATACGCCATCAGAATACTATTGTTTATGTTATTACATAGCCTTTTTGATGATCTCATAATATCATAGAATTGACAAGACATCGGGTTTCAAGTTTTTTTTCTTTTGGCAGCTTTTAAGTCTTCTGGAAGCATTTCCAGTCCTTTGGAAGCAGTATCAAGTCTTCCAGAAGCGGCACTAACTCTGCTGGAAGCAGTTCAAATCTTTGGAAAGCATTTCAAATCTTCTGGAAGTATGTCAGGTCTTTTGGTAGCAGTATTAAGTCTTCCAAAGGCAGTGCCAAATTTTTTGGAAGTATTTAAAATTTTTCTGGAAGCAGTATCAACTTTAGAAGTCGAGAAGCAGTAGCAAGTCTTGCAGGGATAGTAATAAAGCTGTTGAAAGCAGTTCATATCTTTTGGAAACATTTCAAGTCTTTTGTAAACAGTATCAAGTAATCTAGAAGCGGTAGCAAGTCTTCTGGAAGCATATCAAAAGAAGCATATTAAAGTCTAGAAGCAGTATCAAGTCTTCTGGAAGCAGATTAGGTCTTCTAGAGTATGAAGCCTTCTGCAAGTATTTGAGGTCTTTTGAAATTCGTATGGGTGCTTTGCACACAATAAACATTTTGAATCCGTGCTGGTGAACCTTTTTTAAGAAAGGTCAGCTAATTTTGGAAATTGGAAATTTCTGCTATATCATTAGAAGCTGAGGACAGATACATTCAATAATAATAATTCTGGATTATCATTTATTGAGCATGAGAGATATTATACTAACGTTATAAATGATTTTATTAAGAAAAAACTTCCATTTATGATATTTCGGGAATTTATGCTATATCACTACAAATTGGTGATAAATAGCTAGCAATAAGCCCATTATTATTGATTGGATTGCTTTTTATTTATAACATCCTTTTCTATCACTTTTAATACTTACGATATAGTAGTAGATGATTTTATTAACAAAAATCTTCCGATTTCGGTATTTTGGAAATATCTATGTATCATTGGAACCCGAGGGCAGATGCATATAAAATCATTTTGGATTACGATTTATTGATGCATTAAGGATATTTGGATTCGCAATATCATGCTCCATTAATTTTAGTATTAACGTTATAAATGATTTTGTTAAGAAAAATCTTAAAATCTTTTTGGAGATTTATGCTATATCACTAGAGTATGGCGATAGATAATAGGAATAGGAAATCATTCTGGGCTATGATCTATTGTATTTGGAACACCATTTGTTCGCAACGTCTTTCTTCCCCAGTTTTAATACTTTGGTTACAATTAATTTTATTAACAGTCGAATTTTAATATTTTGAGGTTGGATCGTTATATTACTAAATTAGTTAATTACTAAAATAGAGTACTATGTAGTACTTTATTTGTATTTCAACCTAAAATAACAGATATTTTATATCACTCTGCGCAGTATTAAACTGATGCTTAACTAGTGTTAAGCATCTTCTAAAGGTAATTGAAATCTATAATGCAACAAAGGAAAGAAATTTGAATTATAATGTAGATACTATACAAAGTCAACATTAAAGATTATGATATGAAAACACCTTCATTAATTGAACAGTTAAGTATGTCGTTGACAGAGGAGTAACAACATATAAGGCACGGTACCCACGAAATCGAAGCGATTTATGACAAGAGGTATCAAGGACACCTGAAGTTATTGAAAATTGATACAATTGTTTTGAAAATAATAAACTACACTCTAACACTTTTTGTTTATCATGATAAAAACTATAATATCCAAACACAATTTTAAACACCCGGTATAATGTCGTAATTCTTAGATAGTTAATTCCATAAACCGAAACCGTCAGTAACATGTTGATGTATTGGCTACAAGGAGCTTGTGGTATAGAGTCATAAGCAGTGAATTATAAGTCAAATAGACGTAACGAAACGATCTCGGTTACTGGTTTCGCATCTGAAAGACAGTTGGCAACGACAGCGAATATAAATTCGGTCGTAATTGTTCTTTAATATAGTAAAACGCCCGCCCGGAGGTACTTTACTCACGTATGAGAATCTCGGTTGATGTTTTACCACCAGTGTTAGTCATGAACGAGTTATAGCATTCTTACCAAAGCGTAACGATATGAATTATTACCCGACGTGACGTAACATAGCTTTCAAAATTGAACAGCGGCAACAGACGGATTCGGACCACTAATGGAATCGCGTTTCCCGCAATTATTGCAGATCGATTAACGCAATTCATGCAGTTCGGAACGCGTATGCCATTGTGAATTACTCGTTTCACTGGTGCGAGTTTGCAATTTTATGAGCTTTTTTGGTATCCATTGTCGATGGATTTGTCGTTCGTTTTAATTAAAAATTTATCTCGTTAATAATAAAAAAAAATGCAAAAATCTTAATAGTACTTACTGTAGGGTTGTGGTCTCGACCCGTAATGTGGTTCTTGCAGGAGTGGTTGAGGTCGACCGTTGTTGGTGTTCTCCTTAACTGAAAAAGTAAAATAAGGGCGTTAATAACTTTCTTATAAATTTCAAACTAAGATGCCTTAGAAGGAGAGCGAGCGTAGCTCCGCGAACTTTAATTATTCAACAACCGTATTAGGTCAGAGGGCGTTCTCCAATTTGAGATCGCGTAACTGCTTTGCACCTTTACTATTTACATTTATGAAGGGCGGACGTAAATTAAAGTAGAAAAGAAATTAATGTTGATGCGGAGTGGAGTGGTATCGCGAAATTTTAGCAAACTCGAATGGTCATTTTATGTGGTACCTTTGAGACGAGCATAAAACTCGAGGGCTATAATTTTGGTGAATGATATAAAGTTAAGTGCTGAACCTAGAGCTAACTAGGATAGTTGCTAGTTTTAAACGTTGTCATAAACGGAACTATTGAAGTAATTAAACTATTTTGGAACTCAATAAACTTCATATAAGTAAATTTTTGATCCGATAATTTTTGGCAAACGTATTAAATAGAATAATATATTCGTTAAAGCAATGATTCCGAAACTATGCGCGGAATATGGGTAATCGCTTTTAAAAAGTATAGTGTTCTACTTTTTAAAGAAAGTTAACAATTAAATAAAATAAGACCGCCGCGGAAAAATTGCAATTATCTAGCAAGCCACAAACCGAAAAATATTGAGAACCACTGATTTAGATAATAAAGATGTGCAATCAAGAAGTTTAGATTGATGATTTATCAATGTTAAAGTTTTTCGATGTGTATTGAACACGATAAATGCACAATCTAGCTTTGCCTATCTTTTTTAATTTTGAAAATTTCTTCCTAAAGTCTTTTTTGGGACAATACTGATTTCTGAAGTAGTTTAGGTTATAGTTTTAGTTCCAGAAGAATTTACAGTAATCTAGAGCTAAATAAGAATTAAAACTGGAACTAACACTAGTACTAGAGACACTGAAGACGCGCGGCTAAACCGAAGCTTTCTAGTACTAGGTCTATTGTTAGTTCTAGTTTTAGTTCGATACAAGTATACAACAATCTAAGACTGAATACAAACGAGAAGTAGAGATAATACTAAAACTGACACTAAATCTAGAATTAGAATCATTCCTTTTCTTAAGGCGGACCCTAACCCAATCTAGATTTAGAGCTAACACTAAACTTAGAACTGGAAGGATTAGGGTATAGCCGACTTAAGAGACGTACGGCTAAACCCTAATTTTCTAGATCCAGGTCTAGTGTTAGTACTAAAGCTAGGTTGTAGGTCTAGTATTAATAATACTTTTGGATCCAGAAGGATTTACAACAATCTAGTGCTAAATAAGAACTAAAACTAGAACTGACTCTGTTTCTAGTTCTATGTCTAGCGTTAGTACTAAAGCTGGATTGTAAGTCTAGCATTAGTTATACTTTTAGTTCCAGAAGAATCTATAACAATCTAGAGGTACGACTAAACCTAAATCTTTCTAGGACTAGGTCTAGTGTCAGTGCTAGCTTTAGTTTGATATAAATGTACAACAATTTAAGACTAAATAACAACTAAAATATCTAACATAAAACAAAAAAAGTTTATACTTTTCTAAAATATCATCTGATCATAACCTAATATATAGTGAGTTACTACGTCAGTGCCTAATTTTTAGTGGGATAGGCACCACACACGCAAGTTCTCTAGATGTATAAACACCCACACAACATTGATAATGATTTTATATGGATTGGAGTTGCAATTTATAATATTTATTTTTTATTTTAATGTGCTTACAAAACTTTCTCTTCTTAAATCAGTCCCAGCATCTGTTGCAAACATTTTCTGGGCAGCACGGATTTTGAATTAAGACTTGATACTGCTTCTAGGAGACTGGATACTGCTTCCAAAAGACTTCAAATGCTCTCAAAAGACTTAACTCTGCTTCTAGAAGATTGAATCTGCATCTAGAAGGCTTGAACAGTTTCCAGAAGGTTTAGTACTGCCCCTGGAAGACTTGCTTCTACAAAACTTGATACTGTGTCCAAAAGACTTGAAATATTTCTAAAAGACTTGATTTTGCTTCTATAAAACTTAATGTAGATGCAAATTAAGACTTAAACTGCTTCCAGAAGATTTACTAATACCCCTGGAAAACTTCATACTGATTTTAAGAGACTTGATACTGCTTTCGAAAGACTTAAAATAGTCGCAGAAGATTTGATTTTGCTTATGGAATACTTAATCTGCATCTAAAACTTGAATTGCTTCCAGAAGATTTACTACTGCCTTGGAGACTTGATACTGCTTCTAGAAAACTTGATATTGTTTGCAGGAGACTGTGACAATGCCTCCACAGGACTTGATATTGCTTTGATGTCCTATTGAGCTAGGAACATTTTTTTTGAACACATATGTTATTTTAAGTTTTTTCAGACCTAATTCCGTTTAAATATTTAGCTACTAATACTAACCGTATTTTCATTGCAAAACAACAGACGCAGTGGAGCCAACAAGGCTCAAAAATTGGCATAAATTCGAAAAACAAAAATGCAGGAATCTGCTAAACAATTGAGTTGTTGAAATCGCTAATGTTGTCATTAACTGTGCTAACTGGACTAAAAGTGTTAGTGTGATAGTTTACATGTTGATTCATAATTGAAGTTACATTTAAAAAGCGACTTATGAAATAATCGTTCGTTTATATCAGAGTGTTTGTTTTAATTAAAGGTAATGAGTTTTTTGTAAGGGATTTTACAGATTTTTATCGATTGGAAAAATTCATACTGATTTTAAGAGACTTGATACTGCTTTCGAAAGACTTGAAATAGTCGCAGAAGATTTGATTTTGCTTATGGAATACTTAATCTGCATCTAAAACTTGAATTGCTTCCAGAAGATTTACTACTGCCTTGGAGACTTGATACTGCTTCTAGAAAACTTGATATTATTTGCAGGAGACTGTGACAATGCCTCCACAGGAATTGATATTGCTTTGATGTACTATTGAGCTAGGAACATTTTTTTTGAACACATATGTTATTTTAAGCCTTTTCAGACCTAATTCCGTTTAAATATTTCTCTACTAATACTAACCGTATTTTCATTGCAAAACAACAGACGCAGTGGAGCCAACAAGGCTCAAAAATTGGCATAAATTCGAAAAACAAAAATGCAGGAATCTGCTAAACAATTGAGTTGTTGAAATCGCTAATGTTGTCATTAACTGTGCTAACTGGTCTAAAAGTGTTAGTGTGATAGTTTACATGTTGTTTCATAATCGAAGTTACATTTAAAAAGCGACTTATGAAATAATCGTTCGTTTATATCAGAGTGTTTGTTTTAATTAAAGGTAATCAGTTTTTTGTAAGGGATTTTATAGATTTTTATCGATTGGAAAAATTCATACTGATTTTAAGAGACTTGATACTGCTTTCAAAAGAGTTGAAATAGTCGTAGAAGATTTGATTTTGCTTATGGAATACTTAATCTGCATCTAAAACTTGAATTGCTTCCAGAAGATTTACTACTGCCTTGGAGACTTGATACTGCTTCTAGAAAACTTGATATTGTTTGCAGGAGACTGTGACAATGCCTCCACAGGACTTGATATTGCTTTGATGTCCTATTGAGCTAGGAACATTTTTTTTGAACACATATGTTATTTTAAGTTTTTTCAGACCTAATTCCGTTTAAATATTTAGCTACTAATACTAACCGTATTTTCATTGCAAAACAACAGACGCAGTGGAGCCAACAAGGCTCAAAAATTGGCATAAATTCGAAAAACAAAAATGCAGGAATCTGCTAAACAATTGAGTTGTTGAAATCGCTAATGTTGTCATTAACTGTGCTAACTGGACTAAAAGTGTTAGTGTGATAGTTTACATGTTGATTCATAATTGAAGTTACATTTAAAAAGCGACTTATGAAATAATCGTTCGTTTATATCAGAGTGTTTGTTTTAATTAAAGGTAATCAGTTTTTTGTAAAGGATTTTATAGATTCCTATCGATTGGAAACATTTTTAGTACTCTTAACCTAACGTTTCCCATTTGATTAACGTTTTTTGACGGAGTTAGTGAGTTTTTCGATTTGTGAATAATTGTGAGTAATTTAAGAATTATATGTTTCTTATTAAATTATATTAAATTTTATGTTTTTTATATTTTATGTTTTTAATGTGGTTACATAGTGTTAAAAAATTTTTGAATTTGTGTTATTCAATCTTTGTAGTTTTTGCCCTAATGAAGAATTCAAATAAATTCGAAAGCTTGGTAATGAAAAAAGGAAAACTTTTTGAAATTCCCTAGCAATTTTGTCGCTTTCCCGAGAATTTCCCTTCGTGTCTAACATTGTATCGACCGATACTTCCTTTCACCCTTATAAAACAATGTTTATTAGCAATCGTTATTAACAATATCAATTGTTATTATCATCTATGTAAACTTCCTTTTTGTTTAAGTATGTAATTATATTTGGATACACATTTTCTTTTTAATTCGTTCTATAGAAGAGATAAAGTTTCACATTAGTTCCAAAGCTGATCAAGCTCTGATATGTATATATTCATAATCCTTATTTCTTGTATTTTAAAAAAAAGTTATATTATTGTGCATTTTTTGCCTATCCATATAAAAGAAAAATAATAGTATAAGTTTTTAACAAAAAATCTACTAATGTGTTGCAATTAAATGTTAATGATAAAAATTATGTAGATAGAAAGGTTGGAAAACAATGTACTAATAAAATTATGATGCTAATTCCGCAGGGAAAATCGGAACAAGTTGAAGTAAACATAAGTTTACTTCAACTTGTAATGATGGGCCACAGCAGCTCGCAACATCGATTACTAGTTAATTAACATAATTAATCTAACGAGGTTAATTATATGTGTATTATGTTCCTTGTTTAATTACCATCATAATAAGATAAAAATCCTAGTAAGTGATAATCATATAGAGTACTAATAAAATTTTAATATATACATGAGCGATATATACAGGGTGAGTCAATAATAAAGATTGTGGCTTTATTAATTTAAGTCGAAATGGGAGGGTACAAAATGGAAAGAATTTTTTTAAAGAAATATCATGTATGATATAAACTATATTTTTTTCTCCCCGCAATGATTCTCTAAATGTGAAAGATTTCTTAAACGTAAAATTGCGAGGTCGTCCAATTGCTGGAGTTAAGGAATGTAAAACTGCCTAAGCTTAAATCCGTTGCAGAATTGAGTTATGCTACTCAAATTTTACGAGCTCTTGGAAACACAAAAGCATCAAAACTGGTTACTAGCACCACTCCAACACGATCCAGCAAATACTCAATCCTTACTAATTTCAGCAAGTATCGTAAGTTGGACCGTTTCGTATGATACGGGATAGCTCCAAGATAATTTAGCAAAACGCTCGCCCATCATCTACAAGATTCTGCAAATCTTTAAACATCAACTTTATTTAGGAATCTTCAAAAATTTCCAAGCTTGACAAAAATTTCCAACAAATAGAGTTGATAAAGATATCACAATGATTTAACTTATAATGGAAAATTAATTTCAGTTAGTCATAAATAGCTTTTTCCATGATTCATGGCAAAAAAAATATCTTTAAAATTTTTTAATTCTATTGATTAAATGATCTTGGTTGGATTCCATTTTTTAAATCCTTTTGCATTTATCTTATAAAATCTCACTAAAAAAGTAGAGGATTGATAAACTAATAAAACTAAAAAAAATATTTAAGAACTTTTTAGGGAGAAATCTGGTTTAATGATAGAAATATCCAAGCCAGGATTTCGAAATACAAATTATGATAACATCACAAGACGTTTCTTCGCTAATTTAGAACTTTTTGAGAAATTACGAAGGTAGAAATTAATTTGATCTATGTCATTTTAATAGTTGTCATCTTCTGGTCATTCAATTGATATGAATAAGTTTTGAGAATATCCTCATGAAACAGCTAAATGTTTTGTAGAAAAATTCCATGCCCCAACTCTGCATAAATTTTGTATTCACGAACCAGAAATTATAGCTTCCACTTCGTTAGCCATTGGAAAATTGACTGAAGAGGGCCAAGAAGCTCGTAAAAACGATTTTAAATTGCAAACTGTAAAGAAGATATTTTTAAGGTGCTTTCCCTAGTGTTAGTGTTAAAGCTTTTTCAATGTCTATTGAACACGGTAAGTACACATAATCTTTTTTTGGCAATGAAACAAAAAAGTTACTCGATTTTGAAAACTTCTTCGTAAGGCTAATACTGATTTTTGAAGTGTTTTAGGTTACACTTTTAGTTCTAGATGAATTTATAACAATCTAGAGCTAAATAAGAATTAAACCTAGAACTAACACTAGACCTAGAATTAGAAAGGTTCTGAACTAGAACTAATATTCCTAGAACTAGAATCATTCGGGTTTAGCCGTACGTCTTAAGACGGAACCCAACCCAAACTAACCTAATTTTGGCCAAAATTACTTCCAAATTCATCATCTTTGAATTTAAAATAATAACAATAATGAAACGATGAATGAACTATCTTAATTCATCTTTATCTTTATTTATTTAAGCACTACAGCTGTTTCGGACAAATGTCCTTCTTCTGGAACGCTGTCAATGAAGTTATAATATGGAAGAAACTTGAATGTCTATTCCAGACATCACGAACGTTACAACTCCTTCCACAAGGGGTAGAAGAAGGATATTTGTCCGAAACAGATGTAGCACTTAAATAAATAAAAATATTTTATTCATCGTTTCAGTTTTGTTGTTATTTCAAACAACCTAATTTTAAAACTAATATTAGACTTAGAACTAGAAACTAAACTTCTTGTTCTAGGTCTAGTGTTAGTACTAAAGCTAGGTTGTAGGTGTAGTATTAGTTATACTTTGAGTTCCTGAAGAATTAACAACGATCTAGAACTAAATAAGAATTAAAACTAGTACTAACACTAAACATAGAATTAGAAAAATTCTAGGTCTTCTAGTTTTACTTCGATACAAGTATACAACAATCTAAGACTGAATAACAACGAGAAGTAGAGCTAATAAAGAACCCAACCCAACCCAACGCAAACCAACTTAACTTTAGAACTAACACTAGCCTTAGAACTAGAAACATTAGGATTTAGACGTACGGCTAAACCCTAATTTTCTAGTTCTAGGTCTAGTGTTAGTACTAAAGATAGGTTGTTGATCTAGTATAAGTTATACTTTTAGTTCCAGAAGACTTAAAAACAATCTAGAACTAAATAAAAATTAAAACTAAAACTAACACTAGACCTAGTACTAGAAAGTTTTAGGTTGAACAGTGCGTCTAGTGTTTGTTCTAGTTTTAACATACTTCGATACAAGTATACAATAATTTAAGACTTAACAACAACTAAAAATAGAACTAATACTAACACTAAAGCTATACTAGACCTATAAAAAACTTGGGAGTCTAACTTTGTACCACTCTTAAGACGGAACTTTAGTATACTTAATAAATTTTAAAATTAAAATTGATTAAAATCTGCACTTTTTACTGGTCTGGCTTACAAGTTTTGACCAAAGGTCATCTTCAGAGGCACTATAAAATTGATTATAAATTGTAAATATGTTGTTATAATTAATGCCAAAAGCAACTTACTCGTCAAATCAATAAAATTGTTGTTCAAAATTATTCTCACTTTAAGTATATTGTATTGAACCATAGTTTAATAGGCTTTTGTTGTATGTAAATACAAACTATTTACATAAATTAATAAGTTAACACATTAAAATTATAATTTTATAGATTTTACAGAACAAAGTTAAAATATAAAAGCGATGGTATGCAATATACGATCTTGTTTATGTTAAAAAACGAGAAAATCAGTAATAATAGGGAATCACGTACGAACAAAATTTTGAGAAATAAAAAGTTTAAATGTAGAATTTGATAATAATAAAATTTCTTCTAAAATTTTTGATAACAACTCCTACAACAGTTTATTTATATTTATTGCATCATCAACGATTCGGGACTTTTTCCTATCATCAAGTTTAAAATATCTATAATTGACAAGAAAAACAATCCAAATTACTCCTGGTTAACACTTAATTACTTTTAACAAATTTTTAATTATTAAACATCATAACAATACAAAAAAAAACAAAACCTTGCAGAATATGATTCTTACCAAATTATTTTATTATATAAAAATAAAATTATTACAAATTACTTTCTGCGTGGTTTTGTGCTTTTTTTGTATTGTAATAATGTTTAATTGTTAAAAATTTGTTAAAATTAATTAAGTGTTAGTCAGGAGTAATACGTATTATTTTTCTTATCAATTATTAATAACCATCATCAGGTTATTTTAAACCTGATAATAGAAAAAAGTCCCGAAACGTTGATGATACAATAAATAAAAATAAACTGTTGGAGGAGTTGTTGTCAAAAATTATATATTCTAAAGTAATAAAAAGCCTCCATATACAAAAAAGGAGTTGAAGAATGTAGGGTTTTAAAACCCTACTCCGAAGACGCATATAAAGCGAAATTTTCAAGTACTAAGTCTCGTGTTAGTTCTAGTTTTAGTTTGATGAAAGTATACAACAATTTAAGACTAAATAACAACTATAAATAGAGCCAACACTAACACTAGAGCTAACACTAGACCTAGGATGAAAAGCATTTGGGTTTAGGTGTACCTCTCTTAAGAAGGAACGAAAGCTATCAACGAAACTAAACTTAAAACTAGAAACATTAGGGTTTAGCCGTACGCCTCTTAAACCCTAATGTTTCTAGTTTTAAGTCTAGCATAAGTAGTAAAACTAGGTTGTATATGTCCAGTACTAGTTATTTGGCTAAGTTGTAGTTTAGAAAAATTCACAACAATCTAAAGCTAAATAAGGATTTAAACTAGAACTAACACTAGACCTAGTACTAGAAAGATTTAGGTTAAACCGAAACTTTCAAGTACTAGGACTAGTGCTAGTTCTAGTTTTAGTTCGATATAAGTATACAACAATCTAAAACTGAATAACAACAAGAAATATTGAATAGCTAATACTAAAACTAGGGCTAATACTCGATCTAAAATTAATATCATTCGGGTTTAGCCATTCGGGTTTTTTTTTTAATATCATTCGGGTTTTCCATCTTAAGAGAGGTACTCTTAAGATGGAACCCAACTCAACCCAACCTAACTTTAGAACTAACAATAGACTTAGACCTAGAAATATTAGGGTTTAGTCGTCTTAAGAGACGTATGGCAAACCCTAATTTTGTAGTTCTAGATCTAGTGTTAGTACTAAAGCTAGGTTGTAGGACTAGTATTAGTAATACTTTTAGTTCCAGAAGAATTTACAACAATCTAGAGTTAAATAAGAATTAAAACTAGAACTAACACTAGACCTAGTACTAGAAAGTTTCAGTTTAGCCGTGCGCCTGAAGACGCACGGCTAAACCTAAATCTTTCCAGTACTAGGTCTAGTGTTAGTTCTAGTTTTAGTTCGATACAAGTGTACAATAATTTAAGACTGAGTACCCTACCAGAGTCTTACTTAATACTTGAGTAAACTAGAACTAACACTAATGGTAATATTAGACCTAGAACGAAAAACAAAATGGGTTTAACCGTATCTCTCTTAAGACGAAACCCAACCCAATTCAACCCAACTTCGTTGCAGAACTAACACTAGACTTAGAACTAGAAATATTAAGGATTAACCGTCTTAAGAGACGTGTGGAAAGTTTTTGTATTTATTTAGATGTAATTAGAGTGCCGCCGAAAGAAAATCCGATTATTTAGGGAGGCGCAAACCGAAAAAGGATTGGAAATCTCTGCATTAAAGCTTTAGGGTTTTTCCTTTAAAATTTTTTTTAAAACCGAAAGTTACGCAGAAATAAAAAGAAACGATTAAAAATGCAAAATAACGCGCCGGCACAAAACGTTCCGAAAGCACACTAATGAATGACTGAACAAAAAACCTTAATTTAAAATGCAAATAAATGGGTACATCTCTCTTTGTGCTAGGTATTTTACGAGTTAAGCCACATTCCACTTTTTATGCTCACTGAGCAACGTCTAATGAACGTTGATTTGCATTAGATTTACAAAAGCGTCGTGGTGCAAATTACTCCAACCAATTATGTTTTTAAAAATTATCCCAGATCTTAAAGCAAACAAATTGAAACAAAGGCTTATTGGAAAATACCGACCAACTTCGCCTCTACATTCAAACGTTAACCTTCAAAGTTATAAGTCCGAATTGCAAACTGTCCAATGCCATCCCATGGCTAAGAGTTGGTTTCACTTTAGATATATCTTTCGCGCGGGAATATTGGAAACGATGGAAAAGTAAAAAGCCACCGCCAGTTCATTCTGATCCATAAATCCGGCGAGTTTCAAGTTCGGAACTTTAATCAATCCCGATAAAGTTCTAGAGAAACGACGGCGGTAAGCAAACGTAGCCGTAACGACGTTCCATGCAGAATAAGGCCCCCGGATCCGGAAACTGTGTCAGCACGGCTAGCTGGTTGCATTTTATGCTACTGTGCGCATAATAAATCCGACGATGCCTCTCTTGGATGCAAACGTGATCCTTTATAACTGTCCATATGTTTAAGAGAACTGACGTGAAGAAGATGGTATCACGTTCAGCTAATTTAAACGGATTAAATGTAAACAAAGTGGCTGGTTTTAGACCTATTTCATCAAATTTAATATTATCGTAGTCACTTTTATGATGTAAGCTTTTATCTTGTATTTGACTTTTATTTAGATCTTGTAATGATAAATCAAATAAAAGTAGAAATCCGAGAAAAGCCTGGGATGAGAAATATAACGCAATAAACAACAATTACATTTATGCCACTTTTTACTTAAATTATTATGACATACATAAATGGTAATTTACGTTTTATTATGTGCTAAAAAAAGCGTTGTTTTCGCATGATGTTGTGTTGTGAAAAAATCTAATAAACCATTTTATTCAAAAAAGTTATGAATATGACGAATTTTGTCTTTAATGATACCATAAATTTTTGAAATTATACTCTTTTATATGAAATCCACCATACATTAAAATTCAAACTACAATTAACTAGTAACTGTTTTTCGTCAATCCTTAAAGAACAAAAAAAAATAAAAATTGCAACAATAAAGCAATAAGAAAAGAGATAAGAGTGAAAAGAGCACAAAATAAAAGAAGAAAAAGGTAGAAGATAGAATGGAATATGCCTTAAAATAAATCTCACATATATTACTTGAAAATGAACGTTTAGAATGCTGAGAATGATCTGCCTAAGGGTAAAGTGATGTCTTATGTTTAGATTGTATACATCACATCGGAAACGAATTTTATTCCATAAATATGGAGGAGACTTATTTAAAATTACTCTATGATATCTAAAATTCTTCGTATGTGAAATATGTTCACTCCACTTTATTTCATAAATAAAACGGAGGCAAGCATTCTGAATACACTGAATCAATACAAGAATTATACAATGTATCAACAAAGATTAATAGAGAAAACACCAATGAATATTAATATTGGGCATTTTTAAAGCACGAGTTATCAATTTATCTAGATCACTATTAATGTATTGTTGAGCAAAATACTTGCTCAAGAGCAAATGAAAAGTATAGCTAAGTATTATCAGCATACATACGTACAGTGTAACATCTCAGAACATCGACTAGGTTACATGTATAAATTAAGTACAGTGGAAACCCCAAAACAAACCTTTATGGTATACCAGATATAACAACTCCATCATCGGAATGGAATCCATTTAGACTAACGATTTTGACATCAAATTTAGAAATTTAAACTAATCCATTTAGACTAGCTACTTACGATGAAGTAGAAAAAAACTGTTAACTTTTCGCAAGCAACCAATCTAGTGAAGATTATTGAGAAGGACTCTATGATGTACAATATCAAATTGTTTTTAAGAAATGTAAGAGAATAAGAACAGACGCAGATTTATTGTCAGATTCACAAATAATTAACAAAGCTGTAGTATAATTATATAGATCTGAAGCCAGATTGAACACAAATTGAAATCAAAATCAAAATCTCAAAAGTATTCAAGTTATTGCGGAGACGCAGAGTAATGATTTTTTTCAAAATCTTGGAGACAACCGATAGAGGTACTTACGAATAAGCTGTATGATTATTATTCTTAGGTAGAGAGACAATTAAGGCAATCTTCGAGATGGAGGAGTACACAGAAAATTCCAAACAGTAATTAACTATATGACACAAATAGTTTGATATCAAACAGTTTGTCTCAATGGAAAGCAAACTTACTGAAATTTTGTGTTCACAAGAAAGGAAGAAATCTAAAACATTAGAGATAGATAGTAGCGTATTAGTACAAAAATGGATGATACTATTCAACAAGTGTATTAACTTGTGATGTTAAAGAAAGTTATTGATGGAATCAACATCAGACAAACTCGCAAGGATAGATCGCTGATGATCCCAGATCGCTGTCCAGAATTAATAATACCCATTTTATTAAAAGTATGTTTATCAAAGAGGAAACAGGAAATGATTAAAAAGTGAAACTTTATCGTCTGTATTACTGACATAAACAATATCAGTCTATGGAATTATAGCTTCATTAGAAAAATAATGAAAATCTAGACATTATAACCTTCAGAATCAGGGAATTGTAATACAGATAAATTATTAACATTATGTACCGAAACCACACTGATGTATGAGAAAGGCGTGTAGGGGTGTCAATAATACGTCTAAGACCGAACGATTCATTAGCAATGGCAAATGCTGCCTATTATAAGCACTTGCTACTGCTCCTGCATCGATGATGACGTCACCCAAACAATCGAGGTCATAAGCCACCGCAAAACTATGGATAAAGTGTAGTCAAGATTAATAAGGAAACTATTGCATTGAAGGTAAGGTCTATAAATAACACCAACCATTAAAGAAACATCTTTCAAACGAATATACGTCCATAAAAATTGCGAATATAGAGACCAACACCATCATCAGTGAAGGGGACGTAAAATACCTCATGTAGAATACCTAATATTTTACATGAAAATAATAAAAATTTTCTGCAAAGACGTTTTCTACATTGAGTAGAAAATACAGACGAAAAATATCTTGATATGATATGGAAAGTGTAGAACGTTATGGAACTTAATGATGGTAATAATTTTCATTGGGGCAAGGTGTTAATTTTTATATATTGTTATGCTTAGTTACTGTCTGGATTTAATACAAAACTAACGTCCGCAATGTAAACAATTTTATTTCTCACATTTATTAACGATTTAAACATTAACTCAAATTAATTTATATTATTAAAAGTTTATTCGGAATTGATATCATCGTCGGTATGAAGATTGAAGTTGAAAAGAAAGAAGTTGGAGTAAATGGTCATTAATTTTTTCGCCTTTTTAAAACTTAATTTATTTCGTAGAGGAGTGTATACTATTTAGAAAAAAAGTTGGGCAGACGATGCAGGCATTCACCACAGCCTGATTGCCAATTTACAAAGCACTGATGGTGTACTTTAGTTGTGCACCAAAAGACAAGTGGTTTTAAAAATTTTTTTTCTAAAAGAATTTGGAAAATATTTTGATGTTGTTTAAAATCATCGAAACTTTCTAGACTTTCAGTTTTTAAGAGCAGGACCGAGTACAGGAAGTAAGTAATACGCAACTAATGTGACCCATATCTTTTCTTGTGTTGAGTTCGTCTCGAAATTGTTCGTGATATTCCTCAGGAAATTCCAAGTTTAACCATTCTTTAGCGGAAGCCACAATAGAACACGATGCACTTTGGCAAGTGGTAATTAATTTACAGTTGGGATTTTAGTAGTTGTATGTAGCTATTAACATTTCCTATGAATTCTTCATTATATAGCCATGATAGAGATTTTAAAGTTTTTGTTTTTACATACACAGCAATAGCTTTCATATAAAAAGATGTTTTAAATGTGATATATAAGTAGAGAGTATCACAAGATAATTTCATTATATGACCACCTTATTCAATAATTTTTCTTTCCAGATCAACATTTTTGAACCCCGCAAAATATTTTAACGTTATCTGTTAGAACTTTATTGAGTACACTTTTTGTGAGTATGTTGCAGGCTTCATTGCTGGCCCAGCACCTGTAGCAGCTGTATGACTGCTATAAGTGCTGTGCTAGACAACATGTTTTAATAAAAAACCCATTGTCACCATTACAAAGGCATATACTTCCGCACAAAAAATTGATTTGGCTAATTTGATGGCAAATATTGCTAACTCCCATGATATATTTCGAGAAATCCATTTATATCCATTAGGATACTGACCAGTCCGAGTTCAATCGGACAACTGATGTATTTGATAATAATTTATTTGCAAAGTGTGGAACTTATAGTTCCACACTTTGCAAAGTATTCATGCGTATTTCTTTACTTCTTACGCCATACCATATGTACAGGAAACAACGAACAACATTCACAACAGCGTCAAATGAGACCATAACCTTACATTATGGCATATTGAATTTCGATACAATATCTATACTATCTACATTATTGCCTAAGTAAAGGCTTGTTTATTAATTTTATACAATTTTTCTACGTATAAACGTAGACAATCAAAATCTACGAGTAAAGTCTCATCACTGACCACCATCAATAGTGATGTAATGAAAAGCTTTTGTTGTTCTTAAAACGATCTCCGCGATTTGAGAATAAATTGTTTTATACTGTGAGCGTCAAAAGAAAGTAAACACTAGTTTCTTTTAATTTCGAAATTGATGTTGTGATCCATTTTAACCAGAATGAATTATATTTGTAAATATCTAAATAATTTTTGCACTTTTACTGGTTTAAAATTATATATTTTAATTAATATGTTCTATTTTGACATGTTTCGCTTGTACAATGCAAGCATCATCAGAAAAAAGAACAGTTTATGTTGAAAATTTGATCAATTAACATCTGAACAAAGTCACTTATATAGAAAAATCAAATCTAATCAATCTTGATAAATATAAAAATCGATAAAATACGACGGTACAAGTTAAAATGTCTTAAAATGTCACATTTTAACTTGTAACGTCTTATTTTATACATCGATTTTTTAAGCTATCATACCGATGTTATACCGTTGTCGTGACAAATATAGAACATTTTAAAAGACACAGCAAGTGGTAGAACGTCCAAGTTAATTATAAATATCAAAAATCATCATGGAAAACAATCAGTATTGAAACGCGTAAAATTATATTAAACTTAAATAAAAATGGTAAATTCTTACACGAAATAGCAAAAACAGTTGGAAGAAATTACTGCAAAGTGAAGAAAATTTTGGATAAGTACGCCAGACATCATACTGTAGCGGATTTGCAACGCGTTGGATTACCAAGGCGCCTTACAGAAGCGCAGTGATAAGCGCAGTTACTGTAGCAGCAGTGATAAGAGAACATATCGTAGACAGCTAGCACATCCGTAAGTGCCAGTACCATACGAAGAACACTCTTCTCACTTCCATGGAGTGGCCTACATGGAAGAACACCACGTAAAAAGCCTTACATTTCTAAGATAAATAAACAGAAAAATATCAAAACGAAGTTCCAGATTTTTGAAGAAATATATTGTTCAGCGACGAGAATAAATTTGAAATTTTTGGTAAGAGAAAACCACCAAAGATATGGCGACCGAAAAATGAGGCATTCAAAGAGAAATTTGTAACCAATACTATCAAACACGGTAAAGGCTCGGATATGATCTGGGACTGTATGGCGGCATTGGGGCTTGGTAATATAGTTTTCATAGAGTCAACAATAAATATAAAGGATTATTTAACCATTTTAAAGAACAATGTTTCCCCGAGTATTGATAAATTGGGCTTATCAGAGAACTGGATCTTTCAACAGGATAACGGATAAAGGAATGGTTGCTATACAAGTCCCTAAACCTCTATATCATACACCGCAGTCCCCAGCCCTTAATTCTATGGAGCATCTGTGAGATCACCTTGACAGGAAGATCAGAGAAAGGACCATTTCAAATAAAGATGACCTTAAAAAAGCGTTATCTGAAGAATGGATGAAAATTTCTCCAGATGTTACGAAAAACTTTGTGAAATCCATGGCAAGGAGATTAAGGGAGGTACTGAAGGCAACAGGAGCTCAAACCAAATATTAATAGTTGATGTTATATTTATTTTTGTAGTCAATATCTATTATTTACGTATTCAGTTTACTTTCTTTTGATGCGTAAATTCGATAGACCTTTACAATTAAGTGAATTATTCGGGTAATGATTTGTTTTTTTTCATATTTTTATTGATTTAAATATAAGTATATATATGAGTTGTGAAAACCGCAATAAAACTTTTTGATTTTCGTTATTAACTGCTGTTTTTTTACGCTCACAATATCTGACTTGGTGAGGATACAAAGGCATTTTACCTCAAATAGTCAAGGTACAAGGTTGCCTCTTTGTGAGGAGCTATAATTTTTAGAATTTGATATTTTTTTGTGAATATAACTCGCCCGCAAGCGACCTCTGCGATTTGAAGCAAAATCGTTCCTTGTATATCTTAGTAAATATCTAAAGTTTCCTGTAAAACAATTTTGTTCTCACTCCACCGAGGTCGCTTGCGGGCGAGGCGCTACAATCTTCCAATGTGAAGGATTTTCTGTTGATATTTTAAATCTAGCGTCTCGCCCGCAAGCGACCTCGGCGATTTGAGGCGAAATCGTTCCTTGTATATCTTTATGAGTATATAAAATCTCCTGTAAGACGATTTTAATGTCACTCCGTCGAGGTCGCTGACGAGCCAGGCACTGGATGTGAAATATCAACAGAAAATCGTTCATTTTGGACGATTGTAGCGCCTCGCCCGCAAGCGACCTAGGCGGAGTGAGAGCAAAATCGTCTTATAGGAGACTTTATATATTTACTAAGCTATACAAGAAACGATTTCGCCTCAAGTCACCGAGGTTACTTGAGCACGAGGCGCTGGATTTGAAATATCAACAGAAAATCGTCTATTTTTAAAAGTTGTAGCGCCTCGCCCACAAGCGACCTCGGCGAAGTGACAATAAAATCGTCTTACAGGAGACTTATATATTTACTAAGATGTACAAGCAACAATTTCGCCTCAAATTGCTGAAGTCGCTTGCGGACGAGGCGCTTAATTTGAAATATCAACATAAAGTCGTCCATTTTGGAAAATTGTAGCGCCTCCTCCAAAAGCAACCTAGGCGGAGTGAGAATGAAATCGTCTTATAGGAGATTTTATATATTTACTAAGATGTACAAGGAATGATATCGCCCCAAATCTCGGCTATTTGGGCTACGCCTCGTCGCTTACGGACGAGGCGTAGGATTTGAAATATTAACACAAAATCGTTTATTTTGAAATATTGTAGTACCTCGCGCATAAGCGATCTCGGCGTAGTAAGATAGATCTTGTAAAGTAACGCAAACTATGGATCTAAAAATGCAACAGAGCAATATTATTGAGAATAAAATTTGCTACAAGTTTTGTCCCAAATGTTATTACCATTAAGATCTTTTAAATCAACGAAATTCATCAAGTTTTTATTAGAAAACCATTTCATTTGAAAGTGTATTTCGAATGCTTGTTATTATTATTGATTACAACGCACTATTGCATGTTTCTATTACATAGATTAATTAGAAATTGTTCAATGCAAATACTATTCATGTTAATCAAATAAATAATTCCAATACCGTTATTATGGCATGCATTGAAAATTAAAATATTATGAGTGTCATAAATAGTGATTAAAATAGATAAAAATAAATCGTCACGTATGTATTATGCAAATAAAGGCTTATAGCAGGCCGCGGCCACTGCCAAATCGATACTTCCACAT
Organism: Onthophagus sagittarius; assembly: GCA_036711965.1. Taxonomy (NCBI): domain Eukaryota; kingdom Metazoa; phylum Arthropoda; class Insecta; order Coleoptera; family Scarabaeidae; genus Onthophagus; species Onthophagus sagittarius. The sequence continues at coordinate 66,294,082 of JASERS010000003.1, read as the reverse complement.
TTGATACCCATCTACATGCTTGTAACACCCATCGTCCGTATTGCAAATTTAAAACGTCCGCCTTTATTTCTCGTAATAGTATAAATCGCTCTTCATTCCAGCAAACTCTGTTTAATTGCATTAAACGCTTGAGTTAATCGACAAAGTGACACGTTAGTCTGACGGCAATTTATTGTGCGCCCACATTGACGCTGAATAGTCAACCACCGGTAGTATAAACGACGACGTTCCATCAACAAACACACGTTAATGTTTAAGCAAAGTGAAATTTCGATTACATAACCTATTCAATCTGTTTCCTATCACCTAATCGATTCGAGTCGGGTTTGAAACGAAGAATGGAAATGCATTATTGCAACGAAAGAACGTTTTGAGTTCGCGTGATCTCGGAAATTGATTATTGACTAGTGACAATTCAGGGTCGGTAATTGCACGGGTACCAGGAACAAACACAATTAAGTATTGTACTGGTGTTGACAGATCGAAATTACGATGGAATTGTAACGATAAAAATCTAACAATAAGTAACGAAGTTTGGGTGATACTGTAACACAAAGTAAGACTTATGTACTTGAATGAGAACGACGTTTACAGCTTACGAGAGGTAAAGAATGGTAAGTCTTAAAACTTTTAAGAACTGTCTTGCGATTTATGAAATCTTGCGAATGCAGTGGTGTACTTAGTTTTATTTTGTTCTTCATGTGGTAACTGTTAATTTAAACTTAATTAAATGGGTGGGTGGTGGGTATTATGACGGAAATCTTAAGCTGGATTTAAAAGTGAAGGTATTATGACTTTTTCAAACTAATACTAGCCTTAGAACTAGAAACATTTGGATTTAGCCGGAAGTTTCAGAAGAATTTAAAACACTAGAGTTAAACAAGAATGAAAACTAGAACTTAGAGACGCATAAATCTGAAAGACACAGTGATCATGAATGTGAGGTTAGTCGTTCATCTTCAATAGCTGGTTTCAGTTTCAGCACAGATTCACGTAAGGCTTTTAAGCGCCGCAAATATTGTGATGATTATTTAAAATTAGGATTTGTGCAATCTACTGACAAATATAAACCACAGTGTGTATTAAGTTATGAAATTTTCCCTAATGAAGCTATGAAACCGGCGAAATTACGGAGACACTTAGAAACAAAGCACCCAGACTTTGTTGGAAAGTCATGTAAGTTTTTTAAAATCAAGAGACAAGAAATGAAAAAGATGAAAACATCAGTGGAGAAAATTACTTCAGGCAGTATCGCTGAAAAAGCTACTGTGGTGTCATACGAAGTAGCATTACTCATAGCTAAATCTGGGAAGCCACATATAGTTGCAGAAGAACTAATCTTACCAACGGCAAAAAAATTATGTAATATCATGGGAAGAGAGACAGCTGCTAAGGAAGTAAATACAGATCCTCTTTCAAAGGATTCTATAAAACGTCGAATTGAAGATTTGTCGAAAAATATTGAAGGACAGTTAATTTGTAAATTGAAATCCACCCAGTTGTATGCTTTGCAGCTTGATGAAAATACTGACTTAACAGACAAATTTCACTCATTAGCTTTTGTTAGGTATGCAAATGATAAACGTCTTTCAGAAGTTTTTGTTTTGCAAAGCGATTCTTCACAATAATGCCCATGATGTTTTTGAAGCAGTAAACAATTTTATTTCATCAAATAACCTGGACTGGCAGCGTTGTGTTGGTTTGAGTACTGATGGAGCAGAAGCCATGGCCTCATAATTCGCGTCAAGTCTGTGGCCTCCAAAGTGAAATGAACTCACTGCTCTATTCATAGGGCGGCTTTGGTTATGAAGCAAATGCCAGGAGACCTAAAAACTACGTTAAGTGAAGTTGTGAAAATTGTCAATTATGTTAGGGTGGAAGTATTGGTTGCACTTGTTAAGAATTAAGAATAATTTATTGGGATTGTGTGATTTTACATTTTTGAACAAGATTGCATATCTGGCAGATATCTTTCAGCATTTGAACGTCCTAAATACAAAACTTCAAGGGCCCGATACCGACATATTTGGTGTAGAAGAAAAAGTGGAAGCTATCATAGAAAAACTAAAGCTTTACTCTGATCGAGCTCTTAAGAACACTTACAGCCCCATTACAACTTTGTAAGGGTTCTTAGAAACATCCGAAGAAGAGATGCCTGTAAAAACAAAAGAATTGGTTCCTGAACATTTAATAGGTTTAGCTCAAACTGTTAGGAGCTATTTATGTTAGGATTCATGATGCAGACAACCACGACGGGGAAGAATTAAGAAACCTCCTTTAATCAAGACCAAGCTTTAGATAATTTATTTTTATCTTTATCAGTGTATGCTACAACTATAACCATTAACAACACCAAGTGGTTTTCCAACATTTCTGATTGTGACATACCCCCAGATGTTTCCAACTTTCTCTCTCTGGGTCCTAAGTTTGGTTTGCCAGTGCCTGTCGAAACCGCCCTTATCCCCCAGATATTGGACGATGTAGAGTCGATTTTCAGGTTTATACCTGAAAATGGTTCGAATACCAAGAGAGCCAGCGTAACTAATCTTCTCACAAACCTAATGAAGGTTAGGGACACCCCTTGTCCCTTGAATTGTCTGATCTCCCATCTCAACCAAAAACTGTTCGGTTTATAAAAGAACCTAGATCTGACCCTCTTTTAGTGGTCCCTGTTGACAAGGGCCAAGTCACTGTTGTCCTGAATCAGTCTCAGTATGTGGAAAAGTCTCTTTCTCTTTTGTCAGATACATACACATATCAGATCCTTAAATCTGACCCGACTCTGTCCATCCAGAGAAGACAGAATAAACTTTGCAAACACTTATTTGACTGCGACTATATTCCTAAACAGGTATATAGAACCTTGGTCTGCCATAATTGTGTCTCACCCAAATTCTATGGGTTCCCAAAGATCCATAAGGAAGGCTCTCCACTGAGGCCAATCATTTCTTTTATTGGCTCACCCACATATAGACTGTCAAGCTACCTAGCCACAATTTTATCGTATGCCCTAGCAAACAGAACTAGGTACAATATTTCTCATTCCTTCTCATTCGCTTATGTGATGAAGGGTTTCGTCCTTCCACAGGATTACGTCTTGGTTTCTCTGGATGTCGTATCCCTTTTTACTAACATTCCTCTGGAATTGGTGGTTGAAAGGCTGTCTTCTCAATGCGATTTGATCCAACTGCACACTGGGATTCCCCGTGGTCTCTTCATCAAGATCATTGAATTTCTTTTTGATTTCTCAACATTCTCCTTTAGAGATGTTTACTACAAACAGAAGTTTGGTACTCTCATGGGCAGTCCTCTCAGCCTTTTTTGGTGACTATAGTCATGGATTAGACTCTTGATGTGTGCATCCCCAGATTGCCTTTCAACCTCTATTTCATATATAAATACGTTTTTTTTTTTGATTGCGTGATGAGATAAGAATTTTTTTCTTGGAAAAAAAACTTTAATGCTTTTCTCTGAAAGACAAGTTGTGTGATTTTACATTTTTGAACGAGGTTGCATATCTGGCAGATATCTTTCAGCATTTGAACGTCTTAAATGCAAAACTTCAAGGACCTGATACCGTCATATTTGGTGTAGAAGAAAAAGTGGGAGCTATCATAGAAAAACTAAAGCTTTACTCTGATCGAGTTCTTAAGAACTCTTACAGCCCCATTACAACTTTGTAAGGGTTTTTAGAAACATCCGAAGAAGAGTTGCCTGCAAAAACAAAAGAATTAGTTCCTGAACATTTAATAGGTTTAGCTCTAACTCTTAGGAGCTATTTTCCTGAACCCAACCCTAACAATGAGTGGATCAAATATCCTTTCAAGAAGAGAAGGATTGGTGCCCTTGTTGGTCTTTCTGATACTGAGCAGGACCAATTGTTTGAACTCTGGTGCAGCAGAGCATGGGAGATTGTTTATGAAGAAAATAACTTGACAAGATTTTGGCTACTTGCTAAAGTTGAAGTGCCAGAACTTGCCAAAAAAGCTCTGGAATATATAATTCCCTTTTGTACAACTTATTTGTGTGAAAGAACATTTTCTGAACTGTGCAACCTGAAACCAGCAAAGAGAATAGACTTAAAAATATTAAAACCGATTTAAGGTTAAAACTTAGTAAGATAAATCCCAACATTTTAGAGATTGTTAAAACTAAAAAACAATATCATTCCTCGCACTAAAGAAACATGTTATGAAGTTATTGGAGGATATTACATACATAATTAATTACGGGGGTCCTTGAGTAGATGAAGTTTGAGAACCCCTGGTCTAATGTATGGAACGGTTTACAGTTTATGGTAGAAGAAAGTCCAATTTTTACATAAAAACGGGAACAATTAGTTATCTTTTATAGTTAGAGTATAAAAATCGTAACTATTAATTAAAGCTAATTTAAATGAGTGGGTGGTGGTCATTAAAACGGCAATATTAAACTGAATTTAATACTGAAAGTATTATGACTTCCTGAAACATAATATTGCGTATTCTAACGAGGCTATAAATGTAGACTAAGATGCTGCGTAACGATACAAATATACTGCATTACTTTGTTGGTTAGTAAATATTAGAACAAAATTGGCTTGTTCTCAAACCTGTGGTTTATTTATTTTTTTCTTTTTCAGCATTAGGAAGGAACGTTAATACGAGCCGGGGGGGAAAGAGCCAATCTATATTCCATGCAAATGCGCGGAGGCAGGTGGATGCTACGTTTAACGTTAATGTAGGTATAAGAGGGCTTAGAAAAATAGATCCCGGCACGATCGTGGAGTTCATTTGTGCAGCTTGAATGCCGGAGTTTATATTCATGGTGTGTACGTGACACTATCCTCCAGCGGGCACCGATTGTGCACCACTTTTGCAAAAGGCGCGACCTTACTTATTCAAATATTCCACGTCCCTCTCCAAAGGTACACATATTGTTCGTATAAGTCCCATCACCAAGGAACTTATATGTGATGGAATACGAAATAGCCACGTCATTTCTTAATTTTGCGATATTTCAATAATTTCACTCAAATTAAATTTCATTTGGTCCTAATTTCTTGGTATTATAAATCACGACACGATTTTCCTAAGCGAGGAGTTTAAGGAACTTAATTGTATTCAAGCTGGAGGCTAATCCGATAACCAACAAGGATGAGCTGGAATATTCCATAACGCTCACAACCTAATTTGATTCTTTTCAAAGCTATTTATAGGAGGGTACCGAAGAAAATTCTTAAAATACAAAATAATTTATAATGTAAATTTCATCAATAATGACTGGTTTCTTGATATAATTCACTGAGTTTAACAAAAATGTCAGTTGTTATTCAAAACACATTCACAAAACAAGCAATTTAAAGTCAACAGTAAGAAGTTGGAAGCGATCCAATTAGTACAAAATGAACGAAGTGCGATTTATAAAACTCGTCGGAATCGACAAAATTATGGCTGTTTTGACAAGATAAAGTATGGTGGGCCACAGGATATTTCTTACAAGCTGGGTCAAAATTCGGATTCTCCAAAATTACCCGCAAACAAACGACTGATAAACATGGTCGGATAATTTAAACTGTGCCCTATTTATAATGTGTCGTTGAATGCTTATTTTGTATGATAATGTTTTTTCAGCAGTTTTAAAAATAAGCACGTAAAGATTTTTTTTTAACATTCCCGCGGCTAATTTGGTTTTTGCACAACCAAATATAAAGCACATTTACAACTAAACGAAGTAATTATTTGAAGTAATTGGAACGTATACACGAGCTATGTTGCGTTGTTACAAATTGACATGAATAATAGCTTATCATAAACATCTGTATCGATTTCTAACCACATGTCCTTTACGTTTACGTGTTGCAGTGATATAATATGACACATACATTAGCACATTTGTAATTATTATAGCGCGTTGATGAATGTTGCACTAATTGCGAGACTATACAATTTTAACGGTGTTGATGTAAAGGTTGTAAAGGTTTTTTCATTAATCTAGAATCCTATTAAATTCTTATACGTCAGCTAAGAAAATAAAGCTGCTTTTATGGAATCCTTTCAACGTTCAATGACGTTTTATTGGTCAGTTTATTGGTCTCTTGTGAAATGAACGCACGAGGGCGTCCTTCGGACATCAATACAGAAAGGACTATAACAGGACACTCTCTATCCGCGTTCAAAATTAAATTGGCCCGCCTGCGAGAGAACGTAATCGAGCATTGCGGTCAACGTTGCATGTCAATTTGGGATCATAGGGTAGCAGGGCATCTATTCGGGTTTGCCAGGAACACGGGAAACCGAGACCAATGAAAAATCATGCGGGTTCGATTTGTGATCATCATTCTGGACGACACGTTCGTTGCGTAATGTTCTGTGTTGCGAGATTTGACCTTTTAACAATTAATGGAACGTTATGGTTACGGGGTTCATTTTAGCAAAATTCTAGCTCACGTGCCGCCGCATCTGTATCGGCCGAATGTTTACGATCGATTTCCATGAAGCCTGGCGAATTTCCTGCAGGCTAAGTATAATTACAGTTGGAGGTGCGGGTAAATACACCGATAGTTAATAACCAGATTGTCAGTGATAAACTATTTATTGTGGTATTTATACTGTCAATAAACATATACTAATTTAAGCAAGAATTTCGTAATTGTTATCATTAGGCGCCGGTTATAAGTATACTTATAATTAAATTTATTTAGTCTCTTCAAAAGAAAAAAAGCTCCGCATAATGAAAAAATTGAAAACAAGTATGTTTGTATAAACATTAATTTTGATGTTACTACATTATGCAACTAATGGGTTAAACAAATTATTTGAGAAATAAAGAAACGCCGATTCTAGAGCGAATCTTGCTCTCCATTCCTGAAATGTAATATCACCCTTTACCCTTTACCAATGTTATGACTATAGAAAGAGACCTTTAACTTCTAAGCTAAGTAGATGCTTTGATTTATAATTTTTATAAAAATTTCCCAATAAATCGATTTTTACCAAATTTTTTAAATTAATATAGGAAAAGTTAAAAATGATCAAAAATTGAGTTAATTTAAAAATTGCGTATCTCAAGAACTAAAAGAGATTTTGCAAGGACTTTTTCATCGAAAAGTAGATGCTTTGATTTATAATATTCATAATAATGTTCCAAGAAATCGATTTTCTCCAATTTTTTAAAGTTAATATTGGAAAAGTTAAAAAAAAAGGAAAATGCTTCCTAAGGGCGCAAGAGCCCTTTAAAGATGGCACTTAGAAAGTACTTCTTTAGCAATATCTCATAAACGGGAAGGTTTAGAATTTTACAATGGTGAAATTTGGTATGCAGGGATATTTTTACGTGGCCAAATAAAATAATCACGAAAGGGAAAAAATACGTAAAAAAGGTACTATATAAGGAATTGTCTAAAACCAGTAGTTTCCAAGAAAAATCACATTAAAGGTTTTATGGTATTAAAATAAATTTTAATATATTATTTTATATATGCTAGTAGCTTTCTGTCACATTACAATTTCCACTGTTAGACGATCAAAAAATAATATTTATCACCAATTTTTTAATTAAATTTACTATTGAAGTACGTCTTGGAACCTATAAATTTTTTATTCGTTTTCTTCTCTTTTAATTCTTTCTCTTCTCTCTCTTTGATTATCTTATTTATCACATAAAAATATGCTTACACACCAAATTTCAGCATTATACACCTTCCCATATTTGAAGTATCAGAGAAGAATAATCCGTCTCGGTATATAGCCGCAATTTTCGGACAGCCTATATATAATACACAAATTTTAATTCATTACTTTTGATTATAGTTATTTTTGATTCTAGATAGCGAACGATACTTTTGCATTCGAGAACGAAAGTTTTCTTTGCGAGCTTTAGCGAGAGCTCGCCTTCGGCTCGTGTGAAATCCGACATACACGTTGATGAAAAGCTTAGTTTCCTCACTTGTATTGTAATATACTATTACGTCCTGTGAACAAAAAAAGTATCGTATTGACAGTCACTAAGTACTACGCAAAAGTTAACTTTTAACAGCAGTTTTCGAAATAATAATTTTAATACAATAATCATAATTGACATTATAACTTTGTTTCAGCTAACGTCACAACTCATACATAAGTTATAGTATATTTTTATATAGATAGGTAACCTCAAACGTTTGGTTAGAATGCGGAATTAGATTTGGATACTATCGTCTACAGCGCTGAAATCAGTGGAAGGCGGGAAATAAAAATTAAATTTGTTTTTTTTTTTGAAAGATTTATCGATATTTTTTCGAAAACATTGTTTGGCAAAGACATTATAAACAGTTTTAATATTAATTTTCAGTTTTAATTTTAAACACAGTTAATTTTGTCGTTTATAATCTTTTAGAAAAAAAAAAAACATGGAAAAATATAATGTAGTAATTTATCATTTGATAAAGGGTTTATTAAAAAGTTTTTAAATGCGTGCTTCTAATTCTAGTTTTAATTTAATTCAAATATACAGGGTTACCAAATCAGTTTGTGAGTATTCCATTTCAGAAACAATTCATTGTAGTGGCCTTCGTTAAAAAAATATCATCAGATGCACGGCTAAACCCAACCCAACCCAACTCTGTATATTTGAAATAAAGTAAAACAAAAACTAAGACTAAACCTAGAACTAAAATCATTCGGGCTTAGCCGCCTTGAGAGATATACAGCTAAACCTGAATGTCTCTAGTTCTAGATCTAAAGTTAGATCTAATGATATAAAACTAGAACTAACACTAGAGCAAGAAGTGGAAAGGTTAAGGTTTAGTCGTGCGTCTAAAGTTGTAAGACGCCGTCTTGATAGATGCACTGCTAAATCCAAATGTATTTAGTTCTAGATCTAGAGTTACATATACTGATATAAAACTAGAACTAATACTAGACGTAGAAGTGGAAAACTAAACCCAAAACTTTCCACTTCTAGGTCTAGTGTTAGTTCTAGTTTTACTTCGTACAGGGTTGCCAAATTAGTTTGTGAAGTACTCTCTCTATTCCGGAACTATTAATTGTATGGGCGTTCGCTAAAAAAAATATCCAAGCCAACCCAATACTGTTCTAGATTTAGTATCAGTTTTACTTCAATTCAAATATACAGAGTTGGGTCTAACGAACTCAAATTTTCTATTGGCAATGTTTCCAAATTTCTGGTTTTTGAGTTTGCTATCTGTATTATCCTTCATTTATGGTTATTTGTATACCTAGGTTCTTCATTCCCTCAATAAATGATGGCCATGAAAGAAAAATAAACAATCTGAAAACTTATTTATGTAACAAATGCACATTGTCTAGATATGAGATGGAATAGAACCGAAATGAAAACTGTCAATGCACTAAATCTATGACTAAAAGTAATTGGCTTAAAGTCAATTGGGAACTCAATTGGGAACCTAGATGTAAAGTTATAGCAATGGCAGCAAACGGTTTAGCCACTTGTCACTAGTAAATGATATATGTACAGGTCGTCCTGTATCTTACGGATCAAAGGTATATACGGATGTAGAACACGTTATTCTGAAGTGGTTATTTTAATAAAGTTTTTCATAACATTTTTTTATAAGTTGTCCAACAGCAAATTGACGAAATAAAGGCAAGAAATATACAGGGTTTGCAGTGCATTTTCAGATATTTGAAATGAAATAAAACTAGAACTAGTACTAGACCTACAATCAATCGGGTCAGTCAACCCTGTATATTTGAACCAGAGCCGTCCTAAGATATTCGACGTCCCAAGATTTGGTTGGATGACCGCAACGAGTGCGCCCCTTTTCATCCAAATTCAATGCCAAACAAAGGTCCCCACCGCAGAGGGGACACTAAGTACATGTATGATGGGGATACCATGCATTTCATTGCAAATACAGGCACCCTTCCAGGAGTTGGCATCCTTGGGCTGCAATCCTATTAGCCCTTAAGTTGAGGACGACGCTAACTCTTCCTCCGTACACAACACAACACGCTATAAGTGACAGTACTCAGAATTAAACGCAGGTTCCCCACTTTAATCAAGAATGAATGAGGCATGTTACAATTGATTAAAAGCTCATCAGATGCAACCGCACATGTCATAGAATGGGATTCCCAACTAACTTTACTTGGAACATTACTTGGAGCTTGTATATACAAGGGTGATTTACAACATACGGATCAAACTGAAAAAGATGGTACTAGGGGTCGAATGGATTATATTTTCTTAATAATATTTTTTATTTTAACTACAACTTAATAATTGCGAAGATATAGAACGTTAAAGCTGAATTAATGGCTGAACATTATTTGATACCGGCACTACGTTTAAATTTAAACTACAAATATTTCGAAGCTATTTAAACTATGCATAATTTAAAAAATATATATAACTTGATTTAGTTGTTTAGCAATGGTAATCACGTAATAATTAGAGGATTTAAAAATGTTTACTTTGGTGATATTAATAAATTTATTTGTTCTTAACCAGTTTCAAGCCTTACTCTTCTTCAGTAGCACCCAACAAGTTTACAACAGATAAAACAACAAAACTGATATTAATTTAAACATAAAATAGTGAATTCTAACATCAATATTTTTACACTAGCACAAGACATATTAAAAAACGAATTGATTATAAGTAAACTTAAGTAATGGTCGGACATGTCCTTTAAGCGTCAAAATTGGTCAAAATTAAAACTGATTATTACAAGTCAAAAAGCATAACTGCAATTTACAGCAACGAAGATACATGCTTATTGTTTATGAAGCTGGTGGAGCTACAGATACCTTTGAAAACCGTATTTCTTCGGATAGTCCAACGGGGAAAAGAGACAGGAAATTTGCAATTTAAGAAAGATCTTGGTGGCAGTAGAACATACAGACATGGAGTGAATGTGGAAAAAGAAAGATTATTTTAGGATGGCGTTGACAAGTATTTTAATTGTTCCTTATTGAAAATCAGCGGTTCCCAAAAGTGGACATTGACTTATTCAAAAAGTTAACATGCGATATTTATGTAATCATTAAGTTTTTAACAAAACATTATTAACCCTACGTCTTTAAACGTGGGTCTTTCGAGTGCAGCCTATTTTTTATGGTATTATGCATTTCAAAAAATATGAAACAATTCATTAAATTCATTAATTAAATCTTGCGACTTCATATTCTATCTCATATTACCTTCTTTTTAAATGGGGTCCACACAATGTGTATCAACTTATTAGCAATTTTTTTACTTAAACAGTTTAGGTCGGACACGAAATACCCAGGTTTACAGACGAAGGGTTAAGATAATCTTTTCAGCTTGACTCCTAACACCTATCTTTTCTAATTTATCCGTGTGTTCCAAATCATCCTGTATATCCAATTCAATATCGCCTCAAATCCCTAAAATGGCAAAAACGCGATTAGACATTTATGCTCAATTCATCAAGGTCGTTGGCGAGTGAGTGTCGTCCGCAAGCTAACTCGGCTATTTGAGGGTAAATAGTTCGTTACATGTCTTGGTTGTGATACCAAATCTTTCATAATATGAATATTTATATATTATATATAATGTAGAAGACTATTTATATATTATACTCAAATCGTCGAGGTCGCTTGTGGACGACGGGCTACAACTTTCGAATTGTCGATTTTGTGTTGGCACATCAACTCTAACGCCTCGTCCGCAAGCGACCTCAGCGACTTGAGGCGAAATCGTTTATTACATGTCTTGGTTGAGATACCAAATCTTTCATAATATGACATTTATAATCAAATCATTGAGATCACTTGCAGGCGGGGCGCTACAATCTTTCAAATTCTCAATTTTGTGTTGACATATTAACTCCAGCGCCTCGCCCGTAAACCACCTCGGCGCTTTGAGGTGAAATCATTCATTACATGTCTTAATTGAAACACCAAATCTTCATAAGATGACATTTATACTAAAATCGCCAAGGTCATTTGCGGACGAGGCGCTACAACCTTCGAATTGTCGATCTTGTATTGATACATCAACTCTAGCGCCCCGCCCGCAAACGACCTCGGCGACTTGAGGCGAAATCGTTCTTTACATGTCTTGGTTTAAATATCAATTTTTTATGAGATAATCTATATGCGTAAATCGTCAAGGTACCTTATGGGCGAGACGCTACAACCTTCGAATTGTCGATTTTGTGGCGACACATAAACTCTAGCGCCTCGTCCGCAAGCGACCTCGGCGACTTGAGGTGCAATCGTTCATTATATGTCTTGGTTGAATTTCATGAGATGACATTTATACTTAAATTGACTTAGCAACGTTGATGTGGTATGATGATAGGCGATGTAACAAACAGTTCTAATTAAGTGTATCAACAAAAACTGCGTACTCTGGTTAGTGATTTTATTGGATTTAGAAGAGTTTAAATTGGCTGTACAGTCGAAGCATGAAAGTGGGGCTGGCGCGCCCCAATTTCGACCTGAATATTTAACTGCTATTCGAAATACGTGCTCGCTTCTCGGGACGGCAATATTCAACAGGGCCATCCCCGCTGTATTTCAATTAGGGTTTTATCCAGCCACCTAGGTTACCAAAACTGTAATGAAACTGGACGATCTTCCGTTCCATTTGGATTGCAAATACTGTGTTATTGTTTTCAGCTTTATTTTATCGAAACCGATACCTGAAACTATCGAGTTGGGTTTGTTTTTGTTTACGAGTATTCCAAGAAATAAATATAATAACACCAATAGGATTAATGTGTGTATTGTAAGAGTGCATATCTAATGCAAAATGATTTATGAACCCATTATGAATCCAAACACAGCTATTGTTTCACGAGTATTACGGCGTGGTTAAATACGGCCGAAGGTTCCTTGTTCGCATTAGAACGACCGTCGATTCATACTATTCATCGTCGTTGTCCGCAGACACAAACAAGGTCGCATTTATTTCAGAATGCCATTTATTCGATGTTGCCGAACAATGCCTTCGAGACCAGTATGAATTTGATAACTTTCAAAGTGCACTTTCCACGGATAATTAAGTAAATGTGCATTAGTCTGGGCGTTGAGACGGCAATTAGCAAGTTAGAATGAGATTAAAAAAAGAGAAAATAAAGAATTTTGGAGTTGATAAAAAAATTAAATCCTTTCGTGTAAAGAGAAAGAAAATAGCTTTAACACTATCTATCTAGATTCTAGATTTCAATTGATTTTAACGTCCCCGCTTCAGGATTCCATTTAAATATTAAACCTACACAGAATGGCACTACATTTTCAGTAAATCCGAAAACCACATCCATTACTCTAAATACGATTTAACCGAGCGGTTTGAAAAGGTATAAAGTACAAACAACAGTACACAGAGTTTTAAAGTAGCCCGACGAACCGTCCGTCTATAATTAAAACCAGTCGACGTATTTAACCCGGGAAATAACATGCAGGTCCGACCCTATTATAAATACTACGTGATTAATCGACACGGTCATTCTGTCTCATTAGTTGAGCGTCATTACAAATATATCACCTCATATTGTTCCACAAGGGCTGTGACATGAACAAAGAGGCTTGTTATGAATTTCGCAATTCTTTTACATAGCCATGCCGGCGAACAATTACTACAAGTGGCGCGCACTTGGTTTATTTAGAGAGGCGCGGGCGTTCTATTTAATTTTGATGCTCATTTTGATGCTAAATTTAATTTTTTCTCCCCCTCGGCTTTTCTTTTCAAATCCACTCGCAATGATGCAGTTGAATAAGAGAATTCAAAAACCGAATGTTTGTTATTTTACGCAAACACTGCGATGTTTACCACGCATGTTCGATAATAAAAGGTATTGAAAAGCAAGTTTACATTTCAAAAAAAAAAAAAAATGTAATAACTCTCCCGAACACGGTACTGTTTGGGAGAATTTTCCCCTCATAATATAATGTTCAATACATTTTTCTCCCTACAAAAGAAGACGCCGCAGTAGATATATATCCAGGCGTTATTGTTATTATTATTGGATAATGATTTATGAACGGCGTAGTCTGTCAATGCGATGCGTAAGCAGTGATAAATTACGTTTTATTGCGCAATATTTTCAATTTATAGATAATTAAAATGTATTTTAAACAATTTGCAATTTAGCAGACATCAACAATAAATTCCCGAAGAACTTTTAAATGTCATAATGAAAGAATCACAAATTGCGTGCCAAAGAGACAAAGAGAACGAAGAGACAAAGAAGAATTTTGATGATAAAGTATGCTATGCTAATAAAGGATTTTGATAGGAAAATAGAATAAATTTCGATATTCAGAAAAATTGAATGGAATTATTATTCTTGAAGTTGAAAGATGGTAAACAGTGATATATTATACAGGTGTTTAAGAATTACTCTGGACTATTTTAGGTATGTACCGTTATTAAGCACAAAATATATAATAAAGTTGAGTTATAATAAAGTTCATATCTACATATGTTCCAAATCATTTCATTACAGAGATATTGAAAATGAACAATTTTAATTTGTCAGAGCAAATGTTCAAAATATTTTCTGTTTTGTTGAATGCAAAATTGACCATTATGAATATACGCCTCTCTGGCAAGTCTTATAGTATTAAAATGGCCATTGATACTGTAACAGTGGCTTCCACAATGCGTTTCTCTCAGAGGTTAGATTTCATTCAGGCCCACACACTATTTAACACGTTAGCTGCCATAAGGATCCCCGGTGTTCCTTACAAAAATTGCATTTCACGTTAAAATCTAGTGATATAAGACGTAGGCGAATAAAAAAATTTAAAAACATGGACTTGTAGCCGCAGTTGAGAATGATAATGATTCTGAAGGAAGCTTATCTTGGTCGGAATTTAAGGTTGACGATATGTCATAGGAATCTGGGAATGAAGTGAATCCTGAAATATCAGTTCAAAAGGAAGGTGTGTAAGAGGAAACAGAAAAATGGCAAGAGATATATGTGGACAAATTACTGCTTCATATAGTTTTTAAGCTCAAAATCATACAAAATTGATGACATTGATACACAAAATCAAAAAAGTATAACTCCTGTGCATATATGACGGAAGTTTCTTGACGTAGATATTTTAAAGAGGGAGAGACCAAGTCACTCAGCCAGGATCAATAAATGAGAGATAGTAATGAACAGAAAATGCGGAAGCTTTTTGCTGTCTTTCTTTATATGGGATTTATAAAGTATCCTAAAATAACCTAAAATTATTGGTTCATCAGCATTTTATACAAAAATTCTATCATTCTTATCATCAAAAGTAAAAGAGAGATTTCAAGTATTGCTGAGATTTGTCCATTTTGCTAATAATTCGACAGCAGATAAAAGTGATAGATTATACAAAGATAGAAATGTAATTGACATGATGAAGGAACGATTCCAGAACGAAGCCACAGGTATGGAGTGAAAATGTTTAAGTTAACAGTTTAAATGTTTAACAGTTACTAAACTGCAGTTTGCTGGACTTGCTGAAAAAGTAGCAAAGGAACTATAGCAGCAGAACCATATTTATCTGAAATAAGGCTTATAGTAGTGGATAACTTTTACACAACTGTGTCATTCGCAATATCACTTTTACAAAGAGATACCCATTCATTAGCTACCATATGGAAGAGTAGGAAGTAGTTACCAAAGGATATCATGACAAAAAAACTAAAAGAAAGAGCACAAAACATACTTTGCAAAAGATGGACCAAAAATAGGTTTGGAGAGAAAGTTTGTAAGCCAGTTGCTGCTTTAGAATACAACAAAGATAAGCAAGGGATAGACTTTTAGATCAAATGTCAAGTTATTTTATGCCTCTGAGAAAAACCATCAGATGGTATCACAAAGTAGCTTTTGAAATAGAAATTGAATACTGCTGTAGTCAATGCGCTTTTCATTTACAATCACTTTCACAAAAGGAAAATTTATATTGCCTCATTCAGGGAGATGTTGAGATACTTACTAGTGCTTGAGATACTAGGTATTGAATGACGTTACACTAAAACGTTTAGACTACCTGAACACAGTTTAGTGTAAAGTGAAAAAAAGATAACAAAAATCGGCGAAAAACAAGAAGATGTATAAATTACTACACAGAAGCTGCTAAAAAATGATGTTCAGTGGCACGGAAATAAGGAAAGTTAGTTTCCACAAGATGTCATGTTTGCGACATGTAATAGTTATTTACGTAACCAGTTATGAAAAGACTAATTTTGTATAACGAACGTAATATTTGTCAAAACGAGCGGACGAAACGAGAGAGGTTTGTAAATTGCGTGCGTTAAACAAAATTAGCTGTTTCTTAACGTGTTAAGTACAAAATTGTATCTAATCCCGCTTTAAAATTGAATGAAATCAGAAGAATTTAAATCTGATAATGCTTAAATCTGAATCCTTAGTAACATTCAAAACAAATCAATATTCAGTTAAGTAATATTCCATTACACCATTAGTGGTGTAAAATGTGACGTTACAAAACGTTAAAATGACATGTAAAACCTGACATTTCCTGGCGGTGTTAGATAAATGTGTTTTATAAAACTTCATTGAAAATGCAAAGATAACTTTTATAAGTCAGGATCTCACTTGAGTGATTCTAGAGATCATCATGGCACTAAAGTAAAACAGTTGTTACTGCAGTGCTATGAAGATCACCAGTGAACACACAATTTTCCTGCTTTCGATCCTCATTTACATGCAAAAGAGATATTATTTTTCAAAAAAGAAATTCTAGTATACCATTCTTTTTAGTGTCCCCTACGGAATTGCTTAATTAACAAAGTAAAAAGTATTATTAATCTGTATTTGTATTGGTTAATTTATTATCAAATTGCAACTTTATATGTTTCGACTTTTAACAGTCATCTTCAGAAGCTCTATTATAAAATCAAAATAATGGACATTCCAAAATATCAAGTATAGTTATATTACAAATTTGTTACACCTAAAAATAAACATATTAAAATATGTAAATTAAAATTTAAAATGGACGAACAAGACACTGTATCGATACAGTTGTCTTAATAATAACTATACTTGATATTTTGGAATGTCCATTATTTTGATTTTATAACAAAGCTTTTGAAGATGACCGTTAACAGTTGTAACATGTAAAGCTGCAATTTGATAATAAATTAACCAGTACAAGTACAGATTAATAATACTTTTTACTTTATTTATTAACTACTGGTTAACATGGATTATAATTTAAATCGTTTTAATTACTTAACTGGTTGTATGGTAGCAGTTAATGTGTTAAGGCGTATACCTAGTTAGATTGGCTAAAAAATACCCTGTCGGTAGTGATTCATGTTGTGAATGACAAGAAGGTTTCGCCATACTACCTGAATCCTCTACCAATAAAAGAAAAAAATCCTGCCTTTGTCCACAGCTATAAGCCTCAAGATATTTTAATTTTTGACAGCTATAAAACTGATTTGTGAAGATCTTACTAAAAAAGCTTTTCTACAAAAGTGTCTAGTTAGATTTACATAGAACTACAACGAGAGCTATAACCATCTCATTTAGAAACTCAGCCAGAAGAATCTTTCTAGCTCACTATTGTGTCATATTGACCCATATGCTATGCTGCTTGTATTTTTAACAAACGCAATGTAATCATCTTGAAGATTTTCGAAGAAGTAGCGCTTTTCAAAAGAAAATTGACTCCACGAAAGGCAGCATTCCGCAAATGCAGAAGAAACTTTATAATACAGGACTAGATGACACAATACAAGTCCTAAAAAAAGTTATTAATGAAAAAAATTAAACCTGAAACGATCTCAGAATTTTGTTTTTTTAAGCGTCGCTGCAGTGAACATAACTATTCATGTTCTTTAAGAAAACCATTGTCAATTTATTCGAATCTTTTACGAATCTGCACCAAAATTAGCATTTTTATGGCTCAAAAGCTGATTTTCTTTTCCATAAAAAATCAAAGTTTTTTTAAAAATCGTTGTCATTTACTGAAAAAATCAAATTCTCATAAAAATTTCGTTCACGAAATCGCTACAGTAATAAATCAACAAGATTTCTTTTTTATTGGATTTCAAACGAAGTGGTCCAGAGTTATCTTGTTCATCGCAAGAGGATCTAAGAAAAAACAGTTTTTCGGTTCAATCGGGATTGAAGTTACTATCTTCAATTAATTTTAATGTACTATTGAGCTTTTTCTACCCAATTCAGTCCCAGTGTCTGTTGCGAATATTCTTTTTGTAGAGTACGTACTTTAAATTGAGACATGATACTATTTCTGAGACTTGATACTGTTTTCAGAACACCTGAAGTGTTTCCAGAAGTCACAATACTGCCTCTGGAAGACTTGATAGTACTTTCAAAAGATTTGAAACGCTTTCAGAAGGCTTGATATTGCTTCCACAAGTCGTGATATTGCTGCTAGGAGATTTTATACTGCTTTCAGAACAATAGATACCGCCTCTCGAAAACTTGATACTGGTTCAAAAAAAATTTAAACGCTTTCAGTAAGTTTGATATTGTTTCCACAAGTCTTGATATTGCTTTTAGGAGATATGATACTGCTTCCAGAAGACTTGATACTGCTTCTGGAAAACTTGATACTGTTTGCAGAAGGCCTGAAATATTTTCAGAAGACAAAATACTGCCTATAGTATTTTGAACATGAAATTACACTTGGTACTTCCAAAAGATTTGAAACGCTGTCAAAAAGCTTGATATTGCTTCCATAAGTCCTTATATTGCTTCTAGGAGATTTGGCACTGCTTCCAGAAGACTAGATACTGCCTCTGAAAGACTTGATACTGGTTCCAAAAGACTTGAAACGCTATCAGAAAGTTTGATATTGCTTCTACAAGTCTTGGTATTGTTTTTAGAAGATTTGACATTGCTTCCAGAAGACTCGATACTGCCTCTGGAAGACTTTTTAAAAGACTTGAAATGCTTTCAGAAGACTTGAACTGTTTCCAGAAGATTTAATACTGCCCCGGAAGACTTGCTATTGCTTCCACTAAACTCTAAATGCTTTCAAAGGACTTGATGCTGGTTGTTGAAGATTTGAAATACTTCTTTGAAATACTTGTTTTAGAAGACCTTACATGCTCCCAAAATTCTTAACTTTTCTTGTATTAATTCTCTGTCGACGCAATTCTGTATTTTCAGAACTTATTTAAATAATTTCAATTTCAAAAAAATTTTTTTCAATTAAGCTATAACTGAATTATTCTCACTTCAAAAGCGGCCTTCCAATCTGTCCCACCTTGTAGTTATAATTTGTAAAACTCGAGTAAAGACATGATTTTTCAAAGGGACAAATTTGTCTAAATAATTTAACAATTTCTTGAAGATTTCCGTCGATAAAATTTGTCCAAGCTCATTTTTTAGATACAGAATAACCTAGATAGAAGTTATATATTTAAGAATAAGCTGCAATTTTCTGAAGAGTGAAATATGAACCCAATGATTCTTGAGTTATAACTGAAAATTAAGCAAGATAAGGTCATAATTTGAAAGAGAAATAAAATATGACCATATACGTAGTGATATTTAACTTTATTTTAGTCTCAACCGGTTTCGTTATTTATATTACCATCTTCAGAAGACACGTCAATTAACAATTTAAAAGTTAGAATGTATGTACATTTTAAGAAATGTATGTTTGTGTGCGCTTAAAAATGTATAATGATTGTTCTAACTTTTAAATTGTTAATTGACGTGTCTTCTGAAGATAGTAATATAAATACAGAAACCGGTTGAGACTAAAATAAAATTAAATATCACTAAGTATATAGTCATATTTTATTTCTCTAACTAATTAGTGATAATGGATACAACCATAATTAAATAATTTAAAAGGTCATTAAAAAAGTTCGGCCCCCAGAATGCCAAGCTTTTTGGAAGTTTTACTACGCCGACCCAGTACTGTTACCTTAAATCGAAATTGAACTAAAAAATGTTCTAGAGCGTAATCAGTGGCAACTTGAGAAAAGTGAGAATCATGCATGAATCACATTCCCTCATTATAGACAATTGGAATGATTTCTAAGAGCTTATACAAGTTATTTTGCAAAAAAAATCAAGAAAGATATTCCAGATAGCCTATTTGGTAAAATAATGACCGACGATATTGACACGAAATAGAGCATACCTTAAAGAAAAAGCATGTTGATATTAAGTAGAAGCAATCGTACGAGGATTTCCTTTGTGCCAAGTAAGAGGTGTTTCGAAAATTAACAATACCGTTTCTTGTAAAACAAGATTTGTCAGTAACTATGAGACAGCTCAAGAAGTTAGGGTTTTGTGTAACGTGATATGAGTATAACTGTTGCTAACGCAATGTTCGTTATAAGTTTGTACTCAAGACATCGATACCAAGTATTAATTTTTTGGTGCTAGTACTAGGAGACAACTAAACAGCATCAAGTATTAAATGTTTAATATCAGCAGTTCGTCGAAACCTTTATCGACCAGCGAAATTTTATATGGTATCTTTGAACAGCTGCAGCTCCATATTTACGTCCCTCGTCATAAATTAATAACATGTCTGTTTGTTCTGCAAAAGTGCACAAATTTGTGGTATTTCCCATGATAAATAATAAAGAATGCCATTTTTCGTACTGCACTAGAAAAACTACTATATCAATAGTACTAAGCACTAATTAACACGTTTAATAGCCTATCAAGCAAAAATACCATTTTGCCCTACTTCATTAACAATGCACACAAAAAATTAATTTGGAACATATTATGTTTATATGAACTATTTTGTTTATTTTGTGTTATTTTATTGCGCAATATTTTCGATAATTAAAATACATTATAAGGTGAGGTGCAGTAACTGGGTCGCGGGATAATTGAGTCCCAGGTTTGCATTTTCCGGGTAGTGTGAAATTTGTCCATTTAAACAGTTCATTGCACTGAAACATGAAGTAAACCACAGAAAACAGCACAAATAACCCAATTTCAGTGATATATGTAGATGTGTCTTCGATATTTTGTACTACAAAGTTCTAGAAACTGTTTATGGAACTAAACTTTGTTGAGGTTCAGATAAAAGTGTCAAAGATTTTGGTCATGTAATTAATCAACTGGTTTCTAGAAAAATTAAGAACCCGCCCTAATTATAAGAGAAAGCAAAAAATCTAAAAAAATAAGAAATTAAACCGCGGAATCTCGCTTTAATATTACTTCATGACAATGAAGATGAACATTTAAGCTTTTAGAAATATGCTGATATCAACGAAATACTAAAATCTATAGATAATTTGATGATTAAGTTTGATGATATTATGATAGGAAAATTAACTTCTGTCGATGAGGTCAGCTAAATTTAGACTCGATTTCCATGTGCTAATTGATTTTAATATTCCGTATCTGGTCCAATCCGGATGGCAGTATGTTACGTTATTAATTTTAAAGTTTTAATTAAATTGGCCGGCCGCAAGGCGCCTGCCGTAACGGCTTTGAAGTTACCCCGTCAGAGGGCCGGATTAGCCCACTACTGCTTGTAGGCACTAAATTTGCGTAATCTATAAAAGATTTTTCCATGTTGCTTGGTTCAAAATCTTTAATATCGTCCTCAACATCAATACCTCTACTTCGAAAAAGCGAAAGAGAAAACGTATTCAATTGAGCTTATTTTATCGACATTTTAGATGCAAGCGGCACTTTAATTTCCGCTTTTATAGCCGTCCGAGTTAAGTTGCGAATTATTAACATCGACAGTGTGCCACTCGCTCGACGATCCACGATCGTTTGCCCCGTTAATGCTTCGTGCGGGCGACCTGCCGGAGTGCATTATTCATTTTCAATTTGTTTTTATGTCTTTTTAGAGGTAGGAGATAAAATGAGAAGAACAGAACGCTATTATTCTCGTCCGGACCACTCAACTCCAACCAACGCAGAGATCCCTCATTCAACAATGCTTTTTCAAAATTTACATATACTTTCATAAACATTAATATTGCATAGTATATGTAATTCAGCAATTATATCAAGCGGGGTGTTGCTAATTAATTTAAATGACGCAACATTACAAATTAGACACATGTGAATTGTTGAAACTTGACGGAAGACGAGACCACTTTGATTAAAGCAAGTACAAGACGTTGTACATTATGTACGTGCAATCTTGTTGTGTGAATATTATAGGGGTCTCATTTGCAAGTTGTGTATACTTGGCAAGAAAAGTTTAATACAATTTTGTTTATTTTTCTTTTCAGAATTACTAATTCTGAATCGTAATCAGTATTCGATCAAAACCAACAAAAAACGTGATTATAATTCAATACAATCGTGAATGGATGGGAAAACTAAGCAAGTTGTTGAAAACCCGGGATACAATGTGAATTTGAAAATATGTTATTGTATTTGTTGGGGTATAATTTGCAGTAGAATGGTACCCCTGAATTAGAGGTTTATAATAGGAACATGCAACTCGGTCATTTCACCAACACACATTGTTGGCATTTTTTATTAATAATCTAAATATATGGGGTGAATCAGAAAGAATGGGGAATTTAATTATCGGGGACACCAAAATATGACGATTTAAAATTTTTATTCAAATGTCGGTAGATTTCGATGTACAGAGGAAATTATGAAAGTATGCGGATTTTTGAAGTCATATTTAGATGTTGTCAAAAAGTCTTATAAACACATATTTATAGATTTATTATACTAGATAATAATGATATCTACAGTGTATATTGCAGTACATATGATACACTGAAATGTTAGTAGCTTCCTCACTTATAAAACTTATAAAATCATTTGTCCCAGCGTTCTCATGGAGAGAACTGCCTAATTTGTATAGAGTACTTTCAGAAACTAATAATTGTAGAGGCCTTCGTTAATAAAATGTCTTCAGATACACGGCTAAACTCAACCCAACCCAACCCAACCCTGTATACTCGTCCTAGGCTCCTAGCTATTTGACGCCCCAAGATATTAATGCCAAAGAAAAAAAGGTTGGCACTTCAAAGGGAACACTGGGTACATGTACAATTAATTATAATCATGCATTTCATTGCAAAAATAGGCACCCCTCAGTAGTTGGCGTCCCAGGGTTGTAACCCTATTAGCCTAAATTGCAAGGATTGGCAAACATTGCGAGATATGGAGTCAGCAATTCAGAAGCCCTTCAGTGTTTTCAAAATACGTTTTGTTCTATATATAGAACGAAAAATCTATTAATTCCGATTAATGAACCCTTTATCAATTCGGACTATAAGGGACTCATTACAAATTTTACATTTTCTAATTTTATTCAGATTACAAGGGAATTCGGATTTGCGAGTATACGAATTAGCGGAGCTTTACTGTAATTAATTTCAAATGTATTCTTGCTTTTAAAGTCATTATTTTTCAACATAAGCTGTCTTATTTACTAAAAGTCAACATTGCTCATTCGAGCAATGTTCAATGTCCGTGTGCAATAATGATCGTCATCAACAATAAAGTTATTACCAATTTGAAAATGCCACGACATAATGACTTTTTTAATAATGATATGAGATATATGATTTGCTGTTTTGCTGAAGTCAATTTTAATGCTTTAGCAGCATCTCGAATATATTTGGAATTATAGCCAAATAGAAGGCAACCTAAAC
Source organism: Onthophagus sagittarius (assembly GCA_036711965.1). Taxonomy (NCBI): domain Eukaryota; kingdom Metazoa; phylum Arthropoda; class Insecta; order Coleoptera; family Scarabaeidae; genus Onthophagus; species Onthophagus sagittarius. The sequence goes on along the minus strand of JASERS010000003.1, from coordinate 66,270,568 downwards.
AGACGTTATTTAAATCATATGCTTATGTTATGCCCACGTTTTACAAAATAAATTACGATAATATAAAAATTTTCTTAACAGAAAATGTTCAAACTTTTGCTTTCCATTTCAATATTTGATCGTTGCAATTTAAGTCTTTATTAATAACTGGTAGCCCACCCAGACTCATTCTAGCTTCCTATCTGCAATTTGACGTTTATTTATGACCAAAATTTTATCTAGGCATTTGAACGTCTGGACATATCAATTTAAGATTAAATTTAGTAATTAGAAGTCTAATCAAAGTCATTTCAGTTTTCAATCTGCAATTTAGCAATTTTCCTTGATCTTTACACATTGTGAAGAAGACATTACACCTGAAGACTTTACACATTGAAGAAGACAAAACTTAATAACTTTATCTTAATTAATAATTTTATCTGTACTAATCTGTACTGCTTTATCTTAATAATTTTATTTTAATAACTAAATTAAGTTTGCTTCAAAATGATTTTTACCTCATGCCGAGATCTCAATGAGTTCTTGAGATACCTTGAATGCTTCATGTTCATGAGTACTTCAAAATCATGATAAATTCTAAAAAATGGTTCACAATTTAGCACTTTTTTCTGATCTTTGTACGTGTTCATGAGTAGAAGGGCAATCAGAGACGCTATAAATTCCTATCAGCAATTTAACACTTTCCTTTGAACTTTGCATATTGCCCAGAAAATGTCAAAACTTATTGTATTTTTATTTCAACGCTTGACCATTGTGATTTAATATTGTTGAAAAAAAAAAACTTTCCATCGTTATTGTCAAAATAAAACGCTATTAATGTATTTGTAAGTTTTATTATAAGATGGAATGAATTATTTTTGGTCCATCGGTTTCGGTGTGGATTAGTCTATCTTCATTCTCTCTCCAGTTTCTATTATTAATTATTATATATATCATATAGATAACCTCACATATAAAGAAAAGCCCGCTAATTTTGTGGCTGAACAAATTCTTACAACATATAAACTGTTCTTATAAATAATTAATAGAAACTGGAGAGAAGAATACAATACATTAAATTTTATTATAATTGTATTATACATGATGTATTAGAAAGACCTGATGAAGATAAAGAAGAACATAAAAAAACCCATTCCATCTTATAATAAAAAGTTCATATAAATTAAAAGCGTTTCATTTTACTGTAATTTAAGTCGTTATTTACTACTTGAGAGCTTTACCAAAGTCAACATAGCTTGTTTATTGTAATTTAAAGCTTAATTTAAAACATAAGCAAAATAAGCAAGTCTAGCTTCTTATCTGCAATTTAACACTGTCATTCCATCTTCCTACTTTGTCCAGAAAATCTTGTTTGCATTTCAATGTTAGGTCATTGCAGTTTAAGTCTTAATTTAGGACAAAAGACTCTTACCATAGTAATTTTAGCTTTGTTACTGCAATTTGACATTTCCTTTTGATCTTTGCATTTTGTCCAGAAAACGTCAACATTTTTTCTTTGCACTTTAACGCTTGGTTATTATAATTCAAAGCTTTACTTAGAAGATGGGTACCTACTAATCAGAGTCATTCTATTCTAGGGACCTATCTGCAAGTTAACACTGTCCTTTGACTTTGTATTTTCCAGAAAATATCAAAACATTTTATTTGCATTTCAACGCTTGGCTATTGTAACTTAAGTCTTCATTTATTACATGAGTGCCTTACCTGTGCTTTGTTTCTGCAATTTCACATTGTTCTTTGATCATTGCATTTTTTGTCCAAAATTCATTTCAATGCATAGCCATTGCAATTTAAGTCTTAATTTAATAATAGAGAGTCTTACTATAGTAATTTTAGGTTTATTTCTGCAATTTGACATGTTCCTTCGATCTTTGCATTTTGTTCAGAAAATGTCAATATTTTTCTTTGCATTTTAACGCTTGATTATTGTTATTTAAATCTTAATTTAGAACATGATAGCCTAATCAGAGTCATTTTAGCTTCCTACCTGCAATTTAACACTTTCCTTTGATCCTTACAGTTTGTCCAGAAAATGTCAAAACATAATAAACATGAAAAATTACATTTTATTTTCATGTCAACATTCGACCTTGCAATTTAAGTCTTAATTTAGTACATGCGAGCCAACAGTTATTTAACTTAATGTTTGTAATCTGATACTACCTCTGCTTCATAATAAGTGAGCTAGTATTTTCATTTTTGCCAAATTAAATGTGGCATTTTCATGTTTTAAAAGCAAATACCACATCTATTCTTTAAAATAACTTATACAATGTTAATACAAACGAATAGTAAGCAAGCGATTTTCTCTTCGAAGCTTTTGCATATTTATTTAGTTGGCAATAAGATTCACTCACTTTAAAATTCTTTCAGGAAACTAGCTACTACTCCTAGGAAGACTTAACAATGCTTCTGGAAAACTTGAAATGCTTTCAGATGAATTGATATTGCCTCTGGACGACTTGAAATGCTTCCAAAAGACTTGATATTGGCTTTGGAATGATAGACATGATACCGCTTCTAGACGACTTAAAATGCCTCCAGAAGATATGTAATGCTTCCAGAAAAGTTAAACAACTTCCAGAAGACTTACTACTGTTACTGAAAGACCTGATAATGTTTCTAGAAGTCTTGAAATCCCTTCCACAAAACTTGAAATACTTCCCATAAGATATTGCCTCTGGATGACTTGAAAAGCTTTCAGAAGACTTGATATTTATTCTAGAAGATTTGAAACATTTCCAACAGATTTGATACTGCTTCTAGAAGACTTGATACGCCTCTAGAAGATCTATAATCCTGCAGAAAACTCAACTGAATCACTTCCAGAAGACTTGCTACTATCCCCAGAAGACTTGATACTGCTTCAAGAAGACTTGATATCGCTTCCACAAGATTTGAAATACTTCCAGAAGACTTAATTTTGCCTCTGAAATACTTACAAACGACTTGATACTGCCTCTGGATGACTTGAAATGTTTCGAGAAGACTTGTTACTTATACTACAAGACCTGAAATGCTTCCAGAAATCTTGATATCGGCTCTGAAAGGTATGAAATGCTTCTGATAGATATGATACAGATTCTAGAAGACTTGATATAGCTTCCAGGAGACATTAAATACTTCGAGAAGACGTGATATTGCCTCTGAAAAACTTGAACTGCTTCCATAACACTTGATATTGCATCTGGACGACTTGAAATGTTTCCAGAAGGCTTGATATCGGCTCTGGAAGATTTGAAATGTTTCCAGCAGACATGATGCTGCTTCTAGAAGACTTGACATTCTAAACATTGTTAAACAAGATTTGATATTACGTCTGGACGACTTGAAATGTTTCCAACAGACATAATACTACTTCTGGAAGAATTGATATTGGTTCCAAATGACTTAATGTTATTGTAGAAGACTTGAAACGTTTCCAGAAGACGTGAATTGCTTCCAGAAAACGTAAGTCCCTGAAAGACTTCATAATGCTTCTAGAAGAATTAACATTGCTTCTGAACAACTTCAAATGCTTTCAGAAGACTTGATGTTCTTTATTTTCACGCCTATGTTTAGTGAAAACGTAAATGGGTCTTGTTATGGAAGAGATGTACCTTTTTTTAATGTTTACATTTTGTTCAGAAGACCTCAACATTTAACTTTGCATTTTAACACTTGGTTATTGTAATTTAAAGCTGTATTTACAACATAAGGGCCTAATCAGGGTCATTCTGCTCTGCTACCTGCAATTTACAACATTCATTTGATCTTTGCACTTTGTCCAGAAAATGACAAAACTTTTTAACGCTTTTCATTTTAACGCATAACCCATCGCAATGAAGTTTTAATGTAACAAGATTCTATGCACTAAAAAAGCAATCACACATACTGCGAAGAAAAAACATTTTCAACATTAAGTTCATGTTTGTTTTGGTCCATTTGAATTCCCTCCTAAATTAAATAGATGTGTGTACTTAAGATCTCGTGAAGATCATCTACATGAGCTTTTACACGACTTGCCAGACGTTCTAATAGAAGACATGTAGATTACGCAGGATGCTACGTCATCACATTATAGTCTTCCTGTGCATAATTATTTAAATGAATATTTTGCGCATCGTTGGGTTGGTCGTGGAAGTGAATATGCATGATCAACGAGAAGTCTGATTGAAATTCACTGAATTTTTAAATATTGTCACAAATAAAAGATGTGGTGTATAAAAACAGAATTAATTCGATCGAAGAACTGAAGCGAAAAATACAAATGTTATTCAATATTCAGAGGTCTTTAAAAAAGTGAACTGTAAAATGTGTTGTGGTTTTTTAAATTTGTAGCTCAAATTCATCATACCTCAACTGACAAAATAATCATGATCTGATTTATTAAGCGAGTAGTGTATCTAGCGCCTTCTATGAGCAACCATAAAACAAGTTTCAAATTTTTATTTCTTATGATCGAAAATATAAGAACCGCCGACATTAGATTAAATCATAATATTTTAGTGCCTCGTATCTCCGTTATTTGGATTTCCCATTCTTTCTTACTCACCTGTATAATACAATATTCAATTTCGATATTCGATTTCGATCTTTCAAAAAATTGAATAGGACTAGATTTATTCAGAATACTTATTCAGAGTACTCTTGGTTAAGTGGCAAGTTCAAATGGTATCAATATAAAATGCGGAAGTGCTTTTTGCAAGATGATGTACTTTTCCCTTCGATTTTTACATAAAGCGATATTCAGACTGAGATTATCCACACATCTTTCCTTGAAACGCCCTTGCTATTACTGCAGACAAAAGGATGCATCAACCCATTTCCTCCCATAGTAAAAGAACGTTTGAGATTTTTCATCGAAATAGATGGACGTTGAATCATAAAAAAAATAATTTAAACATGGAACAAGTTAGATTCGAAGGTGTAAAGTGAAATAGTAGGTTGTATTAGAAACGCGATCAGAATATCAAATAACGAGACTTTGGGATTGTGTCGGGGGATGTGCGAAAGAGATATTACATTAGAGTTCAGAAGAACCCTTTTATTTTCGATACCGTTCACGTTCGAGAACATGTTGGCTCGGACGGCTTTTGCAGTGAAAAATAAGTATATACGCACGCGCAGCTACAAATCTTGTAGCGTGTAGATAGCATCAAAGTTCTCGGTGAATGAGGAACCGACCATATATTTTCTGTCGTACCGTACATAACAGGTATGCCATGTAAAACGTGCGGAATTCGAATATTTCATTTTTATCTGATTCCGTTTCAAATTTGGCTTATTTGTACGATTAATTGTACTAATTAAGCAAAATAAACTTAAATGCTCGCATCAATCATTTTCAGTTAATTGATCGATAGTACAAGTAATCCACGGGTAAACAAGAGATCTCTTCAAATACTAAACTACCACAAACCTGTCGAATTCAGTAGGTAAAGTTGGTAAGATAGGTAGGGGGCTTTCGGGTTAATTAAGCTCTCAATTACCGGTCTTCAATTGTTGGCTTTCCGGGAAAGTAAGTTAATACTCCGGGCGCAAATGGAAAATTTTGTGGGAAAGCGCGAACATCTTGGCGAAAGGCGAAGGAAATTGAAGTTTTAGCGCGGTTTCGAGCATTTCCGTGCGCACAAACTGCTCGATATTTTCGAGTAATTTATATAAGTCGGTCTACCGAATATTCCATATGCTATTCAAATGCCGTTTGTAGTTGGAAGTTGAAATCGTTTCAAACGTCAAAATCCAATAGTGAAATAATATCAAAGGAAAGATAAAACAAAGATACTATCTTTATAAACTAAAGTTAGAGTTACCGCAAGTGTAATAATAATAAAAATTATATGATATGACATATTTTAGAGTGAAGATATTGAGTTCAAGGTGGAATCTTATGATTAAGCACTAACACGAAAGAGGCGAGGTATATAGGTCGTTCGGATGATTTAGAGATCTCTTGGGATGGAATTGCAAATGAAATTAGGATAAGCTTTAGTAACCTTAGATGACGTGATAGCCGAATATCTGACAAAACCGCTACTTAAATCCGATTATATGAGTGAATTATTATTTGAAAAATGTTGCGGTTTTAAATTGTATCTGGCGATCGATAATGGTTATTTATAGTATAAGTGGGATAGAAATATAGTTATTGTACGAGTGTGGAGAATTACACAATGAGGTCATAGACAATTACTAAGAAATCAATTTTTTAAAAAAGATTCGAGATTATTTCATCCCAATTCATATTATTACGATATCATATTATTTACGATACTTAGGACAGTCGACGTGCTTATAAGCCGTAACGAGATTATTTTATCCTGAGTAATATTCATGATATAAGAAATAATCCCGGCCGGTTTCAAAGACGTTGGCCGTCACAAATATTCTTCTTGATATAAGAAGTAAACTCGGCCGACGATTTTCGGTTGAATTTCAAGACGTCGGCTGTCCCAAGCATCGTAAATAAGAAAAAGTGGATCTGATAACACTGGAAAAATTTACTTAAATTTATTACTTGTGTTAAGGGACACTCCTGTGAACAATACGCAACATTTTTCTAGTATATGCTGGCAGCGTCATTGAAAATTTATAATCAAACTTGTCAAACGTATGTTTTGCGAATTGTGTGAAAATCTTAACTTTCATAATTAATAATTATTTTCCACATTAATCGTGTGCGAAAAAGTGATTAATTATATGTGTCTTCTTCTACTTGGGTCTATTTGTAATATTATCCTTTTTCTGTCTTATTCTATGAATGCACACTTTGGATCATATTTAAGTAACGCTATAATAAGGATAATTTTTCAGAAAAGTTTGTTTTCAGTAACGTATTAGTTACAGTATGAGATAGAGCCGGTGACCTTTCTTATTAATATTACAACATTCGAACACTAAGTAGTATAATCGAAAAATTTGGCGCGAAAAATTACAAATGAGCAAAATTTCAGTATTTAATTTTTATCCTATTAAAATGTCTGAATATCTGAATGATGTTGAATGTATTATAAAAGAACATTTTGCTTATTTCAGGAGTAATTTACACTTTGACAGTACGGATAATAAGTCCCGTAAAGACTTATTCGACCTCATGAAAAGTTATAGCATGCCAAATTTCAAACAAAAAGTAAATTGTTTAAAAAACCAACTTTTCGAAAAGTACATATCGCTTATTTGCTATAATACTAGAATACAGACACAACTCAAAATCTGCCAATTTTAAGATTTTTGATCAATATACGAGAATAGCCACACTCTATACAAATAATGTTACTTTCGTACTTACGTGGTGATACCGGTAAAAAAGCCATAAAAAGTACAAGGACCGGCCTATATGCCATAATGAAATAATCAGTTTTTATATTCGATTACAAATTGACACTTTTTGACTTGTGTCGATTTTCTAGGAATTGAGCTAGAAATATGTCGCTTCCAATTGTGAAAACGCTTGGTACCTATCACCGATGAAATTGTCTTCGTGTTAAGAAGACGATAAAAGGGTGTTATCCACCCTTGAAAGCGTCCTCAGTGACGATTGTCAGCGCCGAATTTTGTTCAAGCAAAAACTTGAACTGTAATTGGATAATCAGCGACATGAAATAAGTCCAAAATTCCGTAAAATCTTTAATCGCAACTGAGGGTGATGTTGATGGAAAGAAATTTTTTGTCAAACTTTTGTTTATAATGACAATAATTGACGAAAAACTGCCTATTGGCGCAACATCCACAAGAAGTTGCTACATTTGTAGTGGGACTTTCCGAGACTTTAACCAACTCAACAACAAAAAACATTTGATTTGAAGCTACTTGTGTATTGTACTTGTGTATTTGAGGCAGCAGAAATAAACATTTTATCATATCATATCACCACGACTTCAACAAGACTTTGCAAGAAAATTTTCTAGTAATTCTTGGAATAAGGTTATAGTCAACGGATTTCTGTTGAGCTCAGATTCTTTGATTAGTAATATGAAGACTTTTAAAAACGAAAATTTGCTTCGTTTCTATCTAAAACTATCAACATGTTTCTACCAGCACAGCCAAACCCGATGTTTCTTCCAACTGAAAATAACAAAGAGGAGGTCATTTCTGAAGATTGATCAATTTGTAATTTTTTCCTTCCTCAATAATCGTTTCGTAAAATAAACTCTTGTTGTATCGTTTAAGAACAATTGCCAACTATCTAAGCCATAAAAAAATTATATTTATAAATTAAATTATACAAATATCAGTATGTTCATCGGCCGTCCCAAACATCGTTCTTGATATAAGAAGTAAACCTGCCTGATTTTTGATGTCTTCAAATTCAACTGAAAATACTTCCTAATAACAATATTTTGATAACAACGTTTATGATACAAGAAATAATCTCAGTCGCCTCAAATATTGTTCTTGATATAGGGAGCAAACTCGGCCGTTTTCGAAGACGTTGGTCGCCCTACATATAACTTACGATACTTGGAACGGCCGACGTTTTCAAAGTCGGCCGAGTTTACTCCCTATATCAAGAACAATATTTGGGGCGGCCGACGTCATCGAAGTCGGTCGAGGTTACTTCATCGCAAATAATATTCATGATATAAGAAACAAACTTGGCTGACTTTGAAGACGTCGGCCGCCCCAAATATTGTTCTCGATAAAGGAAATATATTCGGCCGACATCAAAGACGTCGGTCACTTATGTATTATTTACAATACTTAGAACAGCCGACGTCTTCGAAGTCGGCCGCCTCAAATATTGTTCTTGATTTAAGAAATAAACTTGGCCGATTTCAAAGACGTTGGTCGCCCTACATATTATTTACGATACTTAGAACGGCCGACGTCTTCAAAGTCGGCCGAGTTTACTTCTTAATCACGAACAATATTTGGGGTGGCCGACTGCATCTAAGTCGGCCGAGATTACTTCATCGCAAGTAATATTCATGATAAGAGAAACAATCTCGGCTGACCTCGAAAATGTCGGCCGCCCCAAATATTGTACTTGATATAAGAAGTAAATTCGGCTGACTCAAAGACGTCGGTCGTCCTATTTATTATTTACGATTCTTAGGACAGCCGACGTCTTCAGAATCAACCGAAAATACTTCATAGTGACGAATAATATTTGGGGCGGCTAACATCTTCGAAATCAGCGAAGATTACGTCTTAATCAGGAGTAATATTTGGGACGTCTTCGAAGTAGGCCAAGATAATTTCATCCCAAGTCATGCAAGATTGAAAGTGTCATGCAAGAAGTCATATTTATGTTCACAATAATCTTCCATGATCTACTCAGAATTTTCAGTAATCCTCTGTTTTAAAGTTATTTCTATGCTGATTTCTATGGATACTTGTTTGTCTTAGCCATCACCTTTATTTGGTAGAAGAGGGGCACCGATACATTAATCTATGTTAGTTAGTGATGGGCGCCAAGATGAACACTCGATGGGTAGGTATTTATAAAATGAGTGTTTCTCTAGGTATTTACCCTAGCCTAACGTCATGATCATGGTGATGGCGGCAAATCGCGATGATCGCAGTGTGATATATCACCATTATCGTGATAGTGATAGTGGCCTCGATCACCCCGCAGCGATCGCTATATGAATTCCATAATTTATATTCCACAGGTGCAATCAGCTGCCACCGCGATCTTAATCGTGGCCGCGCGATCGTGTCAATTTGGCCGTACATTTATTATTTTGAAAATATCTCATTCTTAAGATATGTTGATGAAGTTGTTATTTTATCTCGCTTATTTCCAGAGATGACAATTATTAATCATGTTATTATCAAAGAAACAAAATTATTACCTTATTTTTTATTACATTTAACGATCAAAATGCGCTGAGTTCGGTACCAAATTATTCCGGATTTAAAATCTTTTTGATTTACAGTCTGAATGGTAATAAGTGATGGCAAAAAGATAACAATAATAATTTTAGTAATAATAGTTAAAATTAATACAAAATCAGGAATAGTTTGGTACTAAATCGATTTAATGGGCATAAATAGTAATATTTTTTGTTTTAAAACTTTCTCAAAAAGGTAACAATAATAATACCTCAGATTAAAATATAATTGGTTTTAAGCGAAGCAAAATTTAATTTTCTTTGAAGTGTTATTAATAGATAACAATTATTTTAATATAGTTATTTATTATTATTTTAATAATAGTTATTTAATTATTAATTATTTTATAATTGTTGATAAAATTAATGGTGATATACTTTTTTTAAATTTGTATCCATAATGATAAGTAATGAAGTATAAAGGTAATAGAAATAATAATTTTACCCATTTGTCATTTATATGAGGTATGATTTTCTCTTTTTCACTCCAACAACCCGCACTAATGCTTATCAACATAGAATGTTTTCTTAATTTCAATCTGAAGTTTGATCGTTTATTTTTACTTATTTTATTTATTTTTTTACTACTGTTCACTACTTATGTTATTTTGTGTTTTTATTCTATTGTTTTGGTTCGTCCTGTGCTGTGTCCTATGTACATAAATAAATATATAAAGGAACTTTCCTTTATATATACTTAAATTTTTTGAGAACAAAATCATATTTGAATTTCTCAGTAAATTTTTGAGATATCATGTTATGAATTCAACCAAAATTTCGAGATTTGATCTTAAAAATGAAGTCCTAACAAGAGATCGAAAGAAGACATTTGCTGCCCAACAATTCTTTTAAACAATTTGATAGTTAAATGAAATTTATATTTTTGTTGCTAAAAAACAATACACTAATATCAAACAAAACTGTCATAATTCGGATTAGAACAAGTTATAATGATTCAGACCTACTATAATATATTTATAGTATATTAACAAACAGTTTTATGACACTATACTAATTAATAAATTTTTATTAAAACAAATCATGTTCATCATATACAGTGTTGTATTCCATATTTTTTTACTTCTATATTTTTTATGTAAGAGATAATACCTAACAACGAATAAATGAATTAAATCCTTCCTGATTGGGTTAAAAATGCGTTACATAATGAAACCAGAGCGATAATGAACTTCATTACATAACTCAAATCCCCTCAAATGAGTTTGTTAATGATGACTTATGCAAACAGTCGTAGATAAACGTACTTACGAGCTTTAGTTAAATTACTGTTAAGCTAAATAATTATAAATTGATAAAAAAATCTAACTACAAATCACTACAGATTTGTTTTAATTAATTTAGTTTACTGTGACGTTAACTCTAAATTGATTACGTTAATGTATTCATTAAAATCTTTAAATAGGACAAGCAATCGATGAAAAACTAATTACTCGAATCCAACGTTGAAGGCTTGGATTATTTGATTTATCCCACGAATAAATACTAATTTATTTTAAATTATAACATAATTTTTGTTGCATAATTTCCGCATCAACCAACTACAATATTTGGCTTCATCTTCAAAATTAACATTTTACATTAATATAATTTTGTTCGTGAAAGACACAATTATGAAAATGTTGACCCAGTTACGTTCGTACTAATTAGATGCATATTGCAATGACTGCCAAACGACATTACCACCGGGGTTACCGTAAGCTTTCAAGTCTAATTTCCGTCTTTATACAAACGTGGAGAGTAACATCGTTAAAATGTAATCTCGAACGTATATCGAGATTGCCCCCTCAGAACTTTTTCGATTCTCGTTGCTCTATCAATATCATTTACGAACGGAAATCGCTGTTTGCCGGGCGCCATGTTAACAGAATCTAATTTCGGGTAACACAACTTTGTAATTGACTTAATTTGTGCTGATGAAAACCGCAAGTACGACATTATCATTGTAAATTATCTAATTAACTGACAGTATAGGTCAGAGAAAATTGTTAGATTTGGTTAAAAGATGGTATAAATTATGTAATAATACTTAAGCGAATTGAATTTAAACTTACCACTGACAAGTTGCTATGCAGGATGAGGTCCCAACTTTCCGCCTCGAATTTAGTCATTATACCATCCGTATGACCGCAGAGAATTCCCAATTGTTCGGAAAGTTGGCGGCCCTGATTGAGTGACTATCCTATCCGCTGCGGCGACCTGCACACAGACAGAACAACCACACGTGAGCCTCTTGAACTTGGTGAACTCTTGTTGTTAAGTCTTTGTAGGTGATGTGCATGTTGTTTGTCTGTCTGTATGCAGGTCGCGCTATGGGCGAACATAGCATTTGTCAGTGTTGTACTGTGATGGTTAATTTATTAATATATAATCCATTAGCTCTAATCGTATTTTTTAATAATTACACTCGCATTTATGTATGGTGAGGTGTCCAAACCACACCGTGAAGTGGTCAAGATCCGAGTGACCAGAGCATGCAACTAACAGGTAAAATACGTAACTCGCTAATGTTCATTTGTGCACTGTAACAGTGTAAACGGATATGTTTAACAGAGTGTATAATGATTGTATATCGTGCCAACATGTTTGTATAATGTAAAAAAGATTTTTATAATACGTTATGTTTAGGTTAGTAAAAGCAAAATCCCAGAGATTAAATACATTCTGAAAACTTAAGAAAAAAAAAACAATCTGGCATTACTTATCGTGAAGTTTATTTTTAATGCTCTTGTAGCCGTGAATTTTTACGCTTTAAATCGTAAATATTTTACGAGCAATCCGGTAGGAACTCCTATCGTATACCGAAATAGCTAAAAAGTTTGAGTGGTCCTAAATTAACACTTGCATTAATCTAAAATTTGGTTACGTTTTAAACAAACTTAAACGTTAATAAACTTCTTAATTGATGTATCTAAAAATATATATACAACACCTCCATACTTTGATATAAATTAACTGTTTACGTCTAAAAAATTGCTGGGAAATAAAAGGATCCTCTATGAACCAGGTAATCATAAAATTTCCCATTATTCAGAACCTCGTATAACTGGTCCATAAAATTGTTTGCACCCCCGAGGCAACCCATGCACTGTAAACTGCATAAGCTGATAAACGAAAGCAGCTATATTTTCAGTATACAAGTACGATGTAACAATGAAATAAACTAATAAAATCATTTAATTTAAACCCATTTATAAATTATTATTCATTGAAATGAAATGTATATTTACATTTCATTAAGTAATAAAAACAGTAATCCAGAAAATTAATAACTAATAAAATTCCCAGTGATGCAAAATTAAAAATAATATTTTGATGATATTAACTAATGAATGAATAAACATTTATCGGAGAAGTGAGTAGACAAATATTGATGTTTATTTTTCGATTAGTGCTCTTTCAGCTCAATCCCGATGAAATCAAAACATAAGAATGTATTTACACGATAAGTTAGACGGTTTGTTCAAGTAATTACGTCGGAGAGACATGTAGCAAAGGTATTGTGTGGCATCATGTTAACTTTGGGACAGCCCAACCAGGTAAAGCAATTAGTAATAATTTTGCCACAAACGTGGACGGACAAAACGTATATGCACGATTCAACTTTAAACATTAAAAGTTTCCTTCTGGTATTGGTACTAGGGACAATCAAGTTTATTACAGCTTCCCCCGAACGTTACGTAAAAAGAAAACATGTCAAAACGTGCTTTACAATAAATTGGGTAATTTAAAAATAAATCTTTTACAGCGAAAATTTTTCTGAATGTAAAAACAATATGATTAGGTTTAGTCATAATAATAATAATTCAATAATAACCAAAACAGTTTATTACGAGTGATTTATTTTTCAAAAATGATTAGTTTAGCCTAACACGTTTCGGCGAAAATTCAACCTCAAACTTTGAATTTTCGCCGATGTAATAACGTGATTTACAATTGACGTCTATTTTCTTTTCTCTCATGTTAAATTTGCTAGTGCGTTTTCTGTTTTGACAATGCCTCCGATGATGGCTTTCGGGATGAAATATGTCAGACTAAACTAATAATTTTTGAAAAAGTAGTAATAAACTCTTTTAGATATTATCAGAACTGGTTAAACAATGGATTGTCTAACAAAGATCAATATTACAAGAAAACAAGAGAAATAACACTTGCTATAAAATAAATATAATTTAATAGATTTCTACTCTATCGTTGTTAGTTAATTTACATATTCTTACATTGGGGAGTTGGCTAAAATATTAGATTTGTATACTTTCAATTATAACAAACACAACTTCTCAGTAGAATTTTCAATTTATTTAAAAATTAAAAATATTTAAAATTTCGACGTTTCGAGCTTAATCAGCTCATTATCAAGAAATCATCATTAAGCGTAAATCTACATTCAAATATCTGTTGCTATTGATAACACCGTGTTGAGTGGCGTTTTATTTTTTACGGTGTTCTTTAGTACTTACTTAGTACTCTAGTACTTTACTTGTTTTCTTGTTTACACTGTTTTGTAGTAGTTTTTACGGTGTTTTTCATACGGTGTTATCAGTAACAATAGATATTTTAATGCAGATTTAATTATAAAATGATGACCGGAACTACAAAAACTGCACAGCAATCACGAATGAAAAATGCAGAGAGAACATCATCACCGGCAATAAATTTATTAGATAACTTTTTTAACAACTATAGAACCTGTTCCTCAATAACATCGACAACAAATACTGGAGGATACATCATAGAGTGTACATCAACTATGTTGACATATTAGTATATACTCTAGACTAGTGTTCTTCAACCTGTGTTCCGCGGAACCGTAGGGTTCCACTCAACTCGCTTTAGGGGTTCCGCTACAAATAAAGACATGTCAGATTTCTTCGAGGCGGAACAATTAAATCGGTTGCTAACGCTACATTAAGATATACATTTGCACATGATGGTATTGGTCGATTTTGGATAAAAATAATAGATAAATATTCGGAAGTTTCTAAACGAAAATTGTTGTGATACCTTGCGTAACGACCTATCCTCTCATAAAAATCCTTTTCTACATACGTCCCTACAAAAACGAAGTACAGAAATCGATTTAATGCTGAAAATGATATGTGTTTCCAATTAACATCGAACCATCCAGATATTGATATATTGTGCAGCAATAAACAAGCACAACAATGTCATTAATTTATGTAACTATTATGCGCCAATTTATGGCTCGATATTTTATAGGGAACAATTACTTTTTTTCGAATAAATACAAGTTATTCTTGTATGGACTTTATATAACGAAGGCAGAGACATAAATATTATAGAATAATATTTACGCGGTCTTGTTTGCTAATTGAAAATTTGTCTCGCACAAGATTTATGATACAAAATTTATGTACGGATGAGAATGTTGAATTTAGTGAAGAATTTAATGACTTGTAACGTAATTTATTATTTATTAAATACAGCAACAACTAGAACCTAGTAACGTTGTAACTTGTAGAAATCTTTTAAGACTGAATTTTCCATTCTTTGTAATGTGGTGAAAACTGTATTAAAATAAATGATTTTGATTTTTGAGGTTGAGTTGGTTTGGACTAAAATGAGTTGGGTAAATGTATGTTAAATTGTATCTTAAGCATTCTAATTCATGATATGATATAAAAACTGCGACATAATCAACTGGATAGCTTAAAAATTCTTCTTCATGATATGACATAAAAACTATAAGATAATGTTATTAAAATTTTTTGAAAAAACAAGATTAAAGATGAAGTTTTCAAAGTTATAAATCAAAAGAATAGTGAAATTTACAAAACACCTATAGATTGTATTTTTGCGAATTATGATATGTGTATGTGACATTGTAGCTTGAAGATTTTAGATTACGATATGATATAATAAATATAAGATAATGTTATTCAAATTTTCAGAAAGAAATAGTAAAGAAAATAATGTTAATCTTGTAAATCAAGAAAATCTGAAATTTTCAAACCATCACACAAAGCATATCGACCGCATTCTTAAGAATTATGATATAATTTGTACGATAACTTATAGCTTACGCAATTTGAGACTTAAATGTGTAATTATAATACAACACAGGAGATAATATTAAATTTAAACTTCTACAAATTCTGAATTTGAAAAGTAGTCGATAGTAACAACTCATCATTAAATTGTTTCTGTTAGCAAACCATATGATTCTACACTGTTGTGGAACCTGATGCTGTGACATTATTATCCATCATGTTCCTCAATTAAGTTGTAAGTATTGTTCCAAATATTGTTTATAACATAGAAAACCGTCACTTTAAAAATAGTATTTCTGATATAAAAAGGGATCTCGGACGACTTGGAAGACGTTGCCGCCCTAACTATAGTTTTTAATGTAAAAAATGTTGCTCCAAGTATTTTTCATGGTATAGGTGGCCAACTTAAATCGGGTTTAAAGACGTCTGCAGCCGTATGTATTAGTTGTGATATGAGATTATTAACAAGCAATGCATCCAGCACAAGAATTGTATCAAGCAATAGCAGATTTGCTGAAAAAAAAGCAGTTTCGACGTTCATTTCTCATCTGGCATTACATCCACGACAACATACTACTCCTAATTGTCTTAATCTCCTATTCTCCGAATGTATATTTAGCAATTAAAAACATACGAAATCCTTTTGCCATAAGCAGCCCAAGTTTTATGCCATTCTTTCCTGTTTTAGTGAATTTGGATTTAATTCGCGAAGTAGTAACTCATGTGCCTTAATGATGGTCGATATCTTCGAAAAGAGTTTTGTTAGTTTAATACTGCTGGAATATGATGTTGATAACAATACAACCTAGTCTAACATTTAAAATTTTGTCTTGGAAAATACCTCAAATACATATTCTACTTGCATAAAGTTTATTAAGTTAGATAATAGTTAGTTAATTAAGTTAAAGTTTATTAAGTTAAGCAAGCTGGATTAGATAATCTTGCATACAGTTCATAAAAATGACACATAAAATCAAATCTGGGTGTATTACCGAATGAATGATTTCATATAAAAATTATCTCAAAAAAGGGCGTCGCACAATGACAAAGGTTGAAAAACACTGCTCTAAAGAATTGATCTGCAAAAGCATTAGCTATTTGATGAAGATTAGGGTAAGTCTGCTCATCATACATCACTTTGCCAAGAAGTTGAAAGGTCCCTATTTTTAATCTCATACAACTCCAAAATTACGAGGATCTGAACTAAGTGATTGTTCAACACTAATACTAAAGGAAGTGATGATGCAGTACGATACTAGCAAAGAAAATTCCTCATCACTATACACTGTAACGTCGTACCCTTTACCATCTCTACCATACTCATGAAGCCAAAATGAAGAGAAAAGATAGAGTACGAGATATTTACGAAACATGATAGAACATCATAGAGCCATGGTTAAAGATCAAATGAACTAGAAAAAAAATGATGCTTGAGTGATTAGAAATTGAAAGAATTAGAATATGTTGGGACCCAAGTGAAGACCGTCGCCATGATGATTAGGTTTCGATTCATATAATGATGCGTAAGTAAGCGCAATATGACCAAACAAAATTCGTAATCATTAGTAATCGAGAAAAGATAGAGTATAAGAAATATCTATGAAACATGACAGAACATCATGGAGCCATGGGCAAATATTAAATAAATTGGGGAACTGATGTCTGAGTGATTGATTTTCAATGAATTAAAAATAGAGAGAATTAGAATGATATGTTGGGTCTAAATGAAGAAACCCATTATGATGATTAGTTTCACGTTGATATAGTAATGTAGAAGTAATCACGATACGACGAAACGAAATTTCTCATCATTATATAGCACAACGGCATCCTATTCAATGATCAGTCAAAATCATCATCACAGTCAGAGATCAAATGAACTAGAGAACTGATGTCTGAAAGATCGTGATTGATTGATTTTCACTGAACGAGTAAATTCCTTAGATCCATAACCGTTTTAGTACATATAATTTAAATGCCCCGATAGGTAAAAGGTAAATAGTTCCATAAACTTAAAAGATAAGTCAACAGCAGTAAGTTTATACAAGACGACGTCATGACGAATCATATCAAATGGTTTAGAATAATCTGTATATATCACACCCATCTGACCACCCCTACCCAAAGAGTTACAAATCACCTCAGAAACCACCGCAATTGGTAGTCATTGAACGACGTTTAATAAACCCGTGATGATAAGATGATTGAACTTGCGGATAAATCATCATGGAAATACTCTGCTCATATACATTAACGAACAATATCGGTCAATAATTACTATTCAGTAATGTTAGTATGTTTGTCATGTTTGAATACAGGAACAATATGTAAGTGCTTCCAAAGTTTAGAAAATAAGTAAGTTTTTAAGGGCAAGTTCATTATTAATTAAAGCAGAATTGCAAAAACTGCACAGCAATCACGAAAGAAAAATGCAGGAGAACCTTTTCTTCAGTAATATCAGCAAGATAAACAAGAAAAGCAACAAATACTGGAGGATACGTAGAGTGTACATTTATATTGTAATCAGATATAATAGCATATATCCGCGACAACATCCAAAGGATTCAGCCAAGAAGTCCGTTGAATCCTTTGAAAGGCCTAAATCTCTAATCAAATCGTTTAGTTCCGACTGTGTGAAGAGTTTTGGCTTACTGTAGGTAAGCTCGTAAATACCATCATAGTCACCGTCATCACTGCTTAAAACAACTGATTAACATCATCTAAAATGTTTTCCCATGTAGCTAGAGGACAAGATACAAGTAAATTTGGCACATGAGGAATCGTCTTTAATTTTTCAAATTAAAAACTTGCCACACCAGGACAAAAGTAAGTCATCAGTGTGATAATCTAAACTATGGGTCTTACAAAAGTAATGATTTCTTTTCAGCTTGACACCATTGTCTCAGTTCTTCAAATACACAGAAAACACTTTGTGAGGACCCATTGTTTCATACCAAAATAGACAAAAAGTTTCATACCAAAGTAAGCAAACAAAACCTTTTTAAATCACTAATGCTTCTTTGTTGCTTTTTATCAGTATCAGTGTTGCAGAAACAATCAGTAGAGTTTACAAACCCTGTAGAAGTAATTTCAAAATACAATATTAAAATTGACGAAAAAAGAGTACTTTTCTGATGATCGCAGAAGAATACATTCTATTCATTTTATCTTCATAGATACACATAAACACATTTTTATTTTGTATATGAAGTTAAATTATTAACAAAAATATGAATTTTAAGTAGTACTCTGCACTTTTTTAAAAGAAAGTATAATGTGATGTTGCCAACTAACAAACACAATATATTTATAATGTTTTATAAAATATTTTTTCATATTATATAAAAACCTTAAAAAAACATAAAATGTGTGTTTAAGAAACTTCCAAATAAATCCAAAATAAAGTTAAAACAGAAAGTTAAAAAATAAATAAACAGTATTAAATGTAAACTTTTTCCATCTAGCCTAGTTAACCATTAAACTTTACACCACACCGTCGAGCAATAAAGTTTCGTAGAGGCGCAGACGTTTGAGTAAAAGTGTGCTTTACCATCTACGTAAAGTCCGCTAATACTCAATAAGCCCAACTGTGTCTACACAGATAGGACCTAACATTTCGGGTGCTTAGGTAACATTAATTTTAACGGTTCAACATACTTTTAATTCCGGAAATAAATCTGCGGTCGAATTTTCTAGGGGGGGTGAAGCGTTTCTAAGTAAAATAATGATGTGGCTTTTTCGAGTTAAACCCTTCCAACTGCTAATTGTGACACCGTTTCTAAATTACTTACCATCCATTTAAACGAACTTCTCAGAAGAAAAGAAATTTCAAAATGTACTAATTATATGTCTTTAGATATTCTTTTTCGGCTATTTCGAGAAAGTTACAAAGCTGTATATAGTATATATTACCGTTATTAGTGGGTCCTAACTCACGTTGTTGAATAGATAAATACTTAAATATTTAATGAGATTAAATATTAAACTTGACCACGCTACAGAATTTGGCTAAGAGAAAATGGAAATATCCCCATTCGGGTAGTTTCAAAGGGTGTAGTTATATGATCTTGATATAGAATAATCTAGAGGAATGTCTTAACCGAAATTGTTACAGTGCCTTATGTTGTTTATTATTCGATTAATTTACTTTAAATTTCTCTTTTTTGCTAGTTTTCACGCTATAATGAATTTCTTTTCCGTGTTCTTTATAAATAGAGCATTAATAGAACATGTTACATCAAAATCATTAAATAATTTCTTAATTCTTTAAAAAAATTGTTTTAATTAATAATAAACTCGATTCGCGTAAATACGACATCATCATTTATCTAAATCTCGTGTAAATTCGAATAAAAATATCATTTACAGAAGTAACAAAAACGGTGACATATTCAACATTTCATAACCACTAAATGTGTTCGGAGGATGTAAACATGGTACTTCACACGTCCAAGGTTCCTTGCTCTTGGGTATTTTGGCAACGATCTTGTGTACAAAGTACCCTGTAAATTACCGCGAACAAAAATTATTCACATTCTTGTGATTCGAATTAATACATTCTGAAATTTAATTTAACATTTGATAAATTGTTGTGTTTGGTATTAATTCAGGTAAAATTTAATTTTAAATATAAAAATATTTCATCTCTGAAAATTCGACAATTTTTAATTTATCACAAATTTTCAAAATTATAGATTCCGACGTGTCGATTTCGCTAATAGTGTTTACACACTAAAATATTTTTAAATGGCTCATAAAAAATATTTTGCATACGCTTGCAAAACTGTGTAAATACATATCTAATATAATTTGAAAATATAGGTTTGGCAATTGGTAGTTAGTTATTTTTATTCGAAAAACAATATTTGAATTGAAATGCAGCGCGTATTCGATTTAAATTCAATTAAAAATCAAAATGTATATTATATATTCTAGTGTTTACACGAATGAATTACAAAAATCCACACACGGTTGGAATCAAAAGAGTTTTTAACTAATTCTACCATATTTAAACAAGGTTTTTTCATTAAAAGTTTCGCTTAGCTAATTGGAGGCGTTAAACGGATCATCCTTGTTTATTTAACTCCACAACACCTGGCAGTTAACAGCTTCCGTTTTAACATCTCTAATGATTTACAGAACCGTTGGCGCGGCACATGTGGTTATTTAGTACTTATAAATCATGACCGTTTGATTTATGGTTCACAATAGAGCTAAATTATGTTTTTTTGTCTTCATGATTATTTTGGATATTTTAATATTACAATAAAAATAACATAGGGCTGCGATGAAAAAATTGTTTCAAACATTTTGAATGATGCTTACAGTTTCAATCAAAACCTTTTACGCTGATTACAAAAAAAATGCATCACTCCTTGTTTGATCATAAATCATACATTTAATTTTTTACTTTTAAGGTTTTTATACAGGTGCACTACAAACCAACATTTTTATATATACTGGATGTTACTATAAGTAGTGGCATAATTTTTATCACAAATACTAGAGATAAAATGATAACAAACAAATTTAATCACGAATCATTATCATTTTATCATAAGTATTTTTAATTAAAATTATACAACTTACAAGACTGCCTGTAGTATATAGGATGTATGATTACGGCGTACAGAAATAAACAAATGTTATTTTAAATGGAATTATTCTGATTCTGCATACCAAAATATGTTGACTTTGATAAGATTCGTTGATACGCTTTCGCTCGAGTCATTTTTGTTACAAAGTTTTTTAAGCAGTTTAACACTCCGTCTTCTAAATCTGATATTTTTAGAAACTGATAGAGAGGATTCTTAAAAATTCAACGATCTTCAAACACATTTTAGTTCTTTGTTAGTTTTAGTTTTGTGTTATGAAACACAGTTTATGAGAACTATCTTGATTGTTTCTGCTACACTTATACTAATAAAAAGTAATAGAAAAACATTCATTTTTCAGTTAAAAATGTTAAAAAAGTTTACTTTGGTATGAAACTGAGGAGGATCAAGACAAATAATGGGCTCCTCAAAAAGTGTGTTGATACATCCTGTGTGTTGAAGAATGGTCATTTCGTTTTGTAAATACACCGGTTTGGAGAGAACTTTCAAACTGATAACAATTATTTGCTCTTGCTGTGTGCAAAGTTTTAATTTGAAAAAATACACAGAAGAATTCGAATCCAATTATTCTTTCAGTTATATGCCCTGTGCCTCATGGGCTTGATTTACTTATACCTTGTCCTCTAGATACATTCGAAAATATTTTAGATGATCTTGATCAGTTGTTACTTACGAGCCCACCTACAATAAACCAAAACTTTTCACGCGAAACTACAGGTCTTTCAAAAAATTCAGTCGACGTTTTGAGGTGGAGGTTGAAAGAAAAAGAGAAGGTAACTTAGTTTATGTGCTAAGAGTAAGACATTCAGTTCAGTTGAAAAAATGTTATTACAACCTCGAATCTGTACTTAACAAGCGTAACTCCTTCCATAATTAGTGGACTGTTTGTAGGAATTTGAAAGTGATCTCTATATTATTAGGCCAACAAAGTGACTGAACAAAGTTCCCTGAGTGACTAAGATTTGTTTCAGTGTTTATCAGAATCCTCAAATAGTCCATAATCATCTTCGCTTGAAAGATACTTCCCTTGTCACAAATTTTAATTTTTGTTGTTCTTTGTAAATCTTTTTTACAGCAATTTTTTTATATCAAAAACTAAACATTACGATCATATACGATGTACAAACTGTAAACGACCAAACATATTACTCGTATACCACAGCATTTTTGCATGAACAGATTTGTATTCTTATAAATCACGGTAAGATTTACACCAGCATGCCAGTACGGCAAGATTTACCTTTGGAGCCGAGTTAATCATATGATGTTTCTCGACTAAACATAACATAAATCATATGTTGATTATAAATCATAGTAGTAGTAGGAGTATGATTTATAATTGTCAAAATTGTTCCAATTGGAATGAATATATTTTTAGTGATTATTGTGGAAATTAACGTGTTAAACAAATGGTGTTAAAGAAACAAGTGTTAAAAACAGCCAAACAATGTTGTTAAGATTTGGGACTAAGTTCTAAATCACGAGACTTGGGCTAAAGGCTTTAATTTTGAAATACTATGAATATTGAGCGTTTCCTTCATTACACAGTCCTTGCATCTGCTGTGAATGTTTTCATTGGAGAGCACGTATTTTGAATTGAGAAGCCTCTAGGGGATTTGATACTACTTCCAAAAGATCTGAAATATTTCTAGAAGAACTGAACTGCTTCCAGAAGACTTGTTCTACTTCCAAAACATTTGCAATAATGTCAGAAAACTTAATACTATATCTAGAAGACTTGAAATGCTTCCAGAATACTTAATACAAATTTTAAAAAATTTGACGCGTTTCTCTAAGACTTGATATTGACTATGGAAGAGTTAAAATGCTTCTAGAAGACTTGAGCTGCTTCCAGAAGACTTGCAATTCTGTCAGAAGACGTGATACTGTATCTAGAAAACTTGGAATGCTTCCAGAATACTTTATATTAATTCGAGAAGATTTGAAATGCTTCCAGAAGACTTGATATAGCATCTGGAAGACTTCAAATACTTCTAAAGGTTTGATCCGTTTCCAGAAACCTTTCAATATTGTCCGAAGATTTGATACTGTATTTAGAAGACTTCAATTACTCTCAGCAGATTTTATACTGCTTCCAGAAGACTTGAAATTGTTGCAGAAGACTTCGTACTGCTTCTAGATGACTTGATGTTGCTTCCTAAGAATCTGATATGCGTCCAGAAAACTTTAAATGCTTTCAGAAGACTTGGTACTAATTCTAGCACATTTGAAATGCTTCCAGAAAACATGATATTGTCTATGAAAGACTTGAAATGCATCTATAAACCTTCCAGAATATTTTATATTAATTCTAGAAGATTTGAAATATGTCCAGAAGACTTAATATTACCACGGCAATGTTGTCCAAAGACTTGATTCTGTATCTAGAAGACTTCAAATGCTTCTTGAAGACTTTATACTGCTTCCAGCAGACTTTATATTGCCTACAAATGACTTGATATTGCCTTTGAAAGATTTGAAATTCTTCCACAAGACTTGAAATGCTTGCAGAACACTTAATACTGATTCTAGTAGATTTGACATGAGAATAGACGACTTGATATTGCTTCTGGAAGGCTCAATACTGCTTCCGAATGACTTGAAATTCCAGAAGAGTTGAAATACTTCCAGAAGGTTCGATACTGCCTCTGAAAGATTTGATTTACTTCTAGAAGACTTGCAATGTTTCCAGAAAATTTGATACTGCATCTAAATGACTTGATATCGCTTTCAAATGATTTGAAATGCTTCCAGAAGATTGAAATGATTCCAGAAAACTTAATACTGCTTCTAAATGACTTGATACTGTTTGTAAATGGTTTGAAATGCTGCCAAAAAACTTGAAATACTTCGAAATGATTTGATATTGCCTCTGGAATACTTTAAATGCTTCCAGCAGACTAAAAGTGATTTTTGTTGTGTTTGATTTTGTTGCCAATATGTTAAATAACTATAAACTTCCGGATTGCAACATGAATATAAAGATCATTTCCCTCATCCCCATCTGGATTATTTTCTTGGAAAATCTTAAAGTAGTATGTGAGGAACAAGAAAAACGGTTCCACCAAGGTATAAAAGGAATAGAAAGCAGACATCAAGGGCTATGGAACATTGACATAATGACTGACTTCTGCTGGATGTTAATAAGGGCATTCTCAACTCCACAGCAAGAAAAGTACTAAAGAAGGTTTTGAAGATAAAAGAAAATGTTGCTACAAAGACTCTTCTATTTTTAAGATCTAGCCTTTTAGTGCCTCCATTCTAAAATGAGTGTTCGATTTGTATTTTTTATTTGTTCCAAAATAAGTGTCAATTTTTCAAACAAGTAAAATAACATTATTTAAAGGATTTTTGGTTTCCATCTCTTTAATATTAAAGAAAGTGTGCGAGATGAAAGAAATTGTTATAATAATAAAAGTGAAAAAGAAATATATTACAATATAATAATAACAGGTGTCCTTAAAGATAAATGACGTGGCATGCTCCAGAAGATGAGTGAAAGACTCGAAACAGATAGGGCCAAAAATAAAATAGTCCACATTAACCAAACATAGTTTTATTTCAGTTTCATTAATAAGTAAAATAACATCTTACAAAACTTATAACTTGCATTATGTCAATAACAGAAGAATTTTCAACATTATTGTGTCAAGTAGATGGCGTTCTAAATTATAGACCTTTACATCCCCTTTCCGAATGATATTCAACTCTTAACTCCTAGTAATTTTTTGATTGGTCGTACAATGAGAGCTACTCCTGAGGGAGATATATCACATAATATTAACAAAGTTCGAAATTACGAAAAATTGAAACGATTATTTTGGAAACAATTTTATCAAGATTACCTCACCACTCTTCGACAAAGAGTGAAATGGCATAGTAACGTCGCGGATCCAGATGTTGGTGATAAAGTATTGGCAAACACAACATTGGCCAATGGCGCGAATTATCAAATTCTATGTTGGCAATCACAACAAAAAGGGGTATTAACAGTTATGATAATGGAATGTACTGTTTTGAAAGATATTGTAATGAATTCTTTCAAGGCGAGGGAGAATGTTGAGAATTAATGTTTTGTTACTTTATAAATTATAAACAGTTCTGTCATCTGTCTAGAATAACAAAGATTAATTAAAGAGATAAAGGAAAAATAATTTAAATATAATAAGAAATCAGTTTTTAGACCATAGATTGGTCCCAAACAAACCCAACCCAATTTGATCTAATAAAACAGAGGCCGTTTGAAAAAACAACAATGACCAGTTTCAGGGTTTATGATCTTAATCAATGAGCCTTTGTTGAAAGAGTCACTACTTGATAAAGCCAGTTCATTATAAAATTTATAAATCCCAATCAAACCTAATTTGATAAAACAGAGGCTATTTGCGTCTAATCCACACAAAATATTGACTAGATTTAAGTTGTTGTGATATTAACCAATGAAGCATTAGTTCAAAGAGATCTTGACAAATTAGTCAATAGTTCCTATTTGATAAAGGCAATTAATTATAAGATTGATGAACCCAACCAAATTCAATCCAACCTTGAAGTCTTCAACCTTTATCAGTCCAACTGATAAAGCAAAAATCGTTTGAAGAAAACAAGGACTAGCTTGAGGTTGCTATAAGTTTAACCAATAAGCCTCAATTGAAAGAGACCTCGGGTAAATAGTCCCTGCTCGTTAAAGCAGTTAATTATAAGATTGATGAACCCAACCCAAACTCATCTGATAAAGCAAAGTCCATTTGGGTCTGATCCGCACAAAATAATTACCAGATTTAAGTTGTTATGGTATTAACCAATAAGCATCACTTGAAAGAGATCTCATCAAATTAGTCGATAGTTATTATTTCATAAAGCCAATTAACTATAAGATTGATGAACCCAACCCAATTCAACACAACCTCACCAGATTTAGGTTGTTATAATCTTAATTAATGAACCTCAATTAAAAGAGACCGCATCTAATTAGTCAAGTCTTTACTTGATAAGCCAATTAATTACAATATTGATGAATCAAACCTAACCTCGTCTCATTAGGCGAAGGATAAAGCAAAATACAAAATAATTGTAATAACATGTACGTAAATGATATCGATAATATCTATTTTATGTTTTTGTAAATACTTAACACGGTAAGATTTGCGATATAAAAAAATAAACAATATTATTTCTGGAAATTGCATCAAAAATCAGTTATCAGTTATGAAAACTAAAAAAATTTGAAAAATGTAGTATAATAGTCTAAATTTATAATTGAATTTGTATGTACCAAACTATCTCAATATATCATTTTCATATTAAATAATAATTTTCAAGTTATTTTTGATTAATACTATTATAATAACAGCGATAAGGGGTGACAAAGACATGGTGGTATTCGGTTAGAATGTCGACGTAGCGTTACTCCCGGAATTTATAGGGGTTGTCAGGTGAGCTCATTTCCTCCCCTATTGTGTAGAGTTTATTGAAATAAAATCAGGCACTTTGCATCGTGTACTGTGTCTCGACGGCGGTAATGATATTACACTTCTCTATAGCTCCCTATATGATTTCACTTTCATCAATACGAGGAATTTTTTATTTCATAACATAGTGTAAACTAATTAGACTAACGAAAGATGCTATCGATTGCAATTCAATTAAATTTGCGCACAATAGAACAATTTACAAAACGCTGCAATCAACAGTGTAATTACGCCTATTGCATTATATGCGCCAAGAGAATAGAATTAGTCATCGTACCAGAACTAGATAGGTACTAAATCTAGTCCGAGCGTCAATTTCAATTATTAACTTCATAAGGTCCCTGGAATACTACCAATAATCCCATAAACGTATTCATAGCGTTCATTAATGACCTCATGAATAATAGATAGTAACGTAATGAAACGAACATAGTTTAAAACTGACGTGTTACATCTTTCAGGATACTAATATGATGTAAACCTAAATTAAAGTTGATAACTTATTAAAAAAAAGTTTTGTTGAACTATCGACAATAAAACAATTTAGCCCCTCGAAGTCAGCTCACCATCATTCAATCATAACTTCTAACAGCAAGTTTGAGCGAGTTAAGTGCACTGCCCACAACGCCAACAAAGAACCTATTAAAGACCACTAACATCGTTGTAACGATTTTATCTTGAACCAAGAGAATTCGTCTTTTACCTGTACTTCAAGAAAACTCTTGAAATTGTCAAATAATTTCATTATCTGAGATGCTTTACGCAATTATTAAACTGGGTCATCTATTTAAATTTTCACGACGTCGTCGAAATTAGCAGTTGTTTTTAGACCAAAGGTAATTTCGAGTCTCACTTTTAAAAGTACCCGTAAAAGGTTTTAATTAATGGACGGAATGAACGCTAATTGCTTATACAAGCGATAACTCTTTTATAAGCTTTAATGATTATAATTTTTACAACACGGCGTTACAATATAATTTTATTCAGTGTATTTATTTTCATTATAAAGTGTTGTATGGGCGTGCATAAAATGATTGAATTATGCCAAACACAAGACTTTGTATAATGACATCTGGAAAATGTTGTAGGTGTGGAACACTCAAATAAATAATAGTTATTTACGTACTGTTTGATGATGCGTAAAGTTGCGTTTTACGAGTTTATAACTTTCGTGCCTACCATCACTCGGTACGGAACGCGATAGAATCTCATAAAACGTATCCTACTCACGAGATACACGATAACCTTGTTAAATTCTCATGATATCTGTTTTTTTTATAACGTATTCGTTCGATTATTAGAAACAGACTAAAATAGTGCGTCTTAGATTCGAACGAATATGATATATGTTTGTACCCCAAATGTTTCTAGTCTTAGATCTAGTTTTAATTCAACGAAATATATACAATCTAATATTGAATAACAATTACAAACAGAACTAGCACTAGCATTAAAGCTGACACTTGACGTAAAACTAGAAACATTCGGATTTAGCTGTACGTCTTTTAAGACGGCTAAACCAGAATGTTTCTAGTGCTAAATCTAGTGTGAGTTTTACTTTTAGTTCGCTAAACATACATAAAATTAATGAATATTAATTCTGAATCACAACTAGCTAACATTAGTCCTAGCTGTAGTGTTAGTTCCAGTATTGGGTGATACTTTAAATGTATCTCCGTAATATCGATCTATTCAAAGTATCGAAAGTATAGAAAAATCGACAGTCTCGAATTATCGAAAGTGTCAAATTATTGGAAATAATATTTTAATAATATAGTAAGTACATAATAAGTAAATAATTTATTTTATTCATTTCTCCACCCACCATAACATATTGTAGTTGGGTTAACGACAGATTCGAACGTGCTTGTTGGGCGTAAAAATATTAATTACAATGACATTATCTTCCTGAGCTGAGTGTGAAAGTCTATACCTTTGTAACTATATCATTGAAGTTCAGAATCAATAGTCAGAACAATTATAAAACATAAAGAATAATTGGAAAAGTTACTCGGAGCGTTAGAAAATGCTCAAACTTTGTATTCAAGTATCTTTCAAGTATTCATTATATTCATGATATTAACGCTGAGATGGAAAAATGTAACAAATATTGTTTTATAATCAAGTAAGAGTGAAACATTATGCTGTTAATCATGTAGTAATTCATTACTTCGTTGGGAAAGAAACCACACATGAAATATTAAAGAAGTATCGCAGAAATTAGAGAGACGAATTTAAGATACTCCAGGTAATGATAGAACAAGGCTATAAAAGTCTATATATCATATTCATATAATCACTATATCATATTCAATATAGATTTTATCGCGAATGAAGACAAGCTTTTCCAGGTTTCCAATAAATCTTAAACTGAGTTGTCCGTCAAAAAGGTTGGGTGACAATTTCTCTCTTTGAGAACTTGTTTGGACATCACTATCACTTCATACCTGTGTCCCTTTTTGCCAATTAAAGCAAATCCCATTTAATGTGCTCCCACCCAGCCATCCTGTTCCATCTCTACCTAATTTCGATCAATGTGTGAAGGTTGTACTTTTTGCCACCGAATGCAACCAATTTGCTTCAATCAATGATCGATGATGATCGTGTGCGCATTTACATGAAGCTATGAGACAAAATAATGAGTTTTCTTTAAGATTTAAAATTGGTCTCCGACTTACGCTAATTTGATTTAGACGTAGAAGTATACTTAGAAGTATTACTGTACTTTCAAAATACTTGACATTGCCTCTGCAAAATTTAAAATGCTCCCAAAATACTTGATCTTGCCTCTGAAAGACTTGAAGTGCTTCCAGAACACTTGAACTTGCATCTGGAAGTCATGAAATACTTCCAGATGACTTGGTACTTACTGCCTCTGTAAAACTTGATACCTTTTCCAGAAGATCTGACATTGTTTCCAGAAAACTTGACCCTGGTTGTAGAATCCGTACTTGAAATGCTTCCAGAACACTAAATATTCCCTTTGGAATACTTGATATTGCTTCTAGAAGGCTTAAAAGGTATCCAGAAGAATTGCAATACTTTCAGAAGATTTGATACCGATTTTAAAAGATTTGAAATACTTCCAGAAGATTTGATATTAGCTCTGGACGACTTGAATGTTTCTAGAACACTTAATCTTGCGTCTGGAAAACTTGAAGTGCTTCCTCTGGAAGTCTTGAAATACTTTCAGACGACTTGGTACTTACTGCCCCTGTAAAACAACCCAACCCAACTCCTGTAAAACTGTAAAACCTTTTCTAGAAGATCTGATATTGCTTCCAGAACACTAAATATTCCCTTAGGAAGACTTGATACAGCTTCTTCTAGAAGACTTGCAATATTTTCAGAAGATTTGATGCTGATTATAAAAGACTTGAAATGTTTTCAGAAGATTTAAAGAATTATTGCTTCTGGACGACATGAATGCTTCCAGAACACTTGATCTTGTCTCTGGAAGACTTGAGGAGCTTCTAAAACACTTGATCTTCCCTCTGAAAGATTTGAAGTGCTTCCAGAACACTTGAACTTCCATCTGAAAGTTTTGAAATAATTCCAGATGACTTGGTACTTACTGCCTCTGTAACACTTGGTACACAATGATATGGAACTTATGATATTTTGAAAATTTCGATTTTTTTCATAAAGTTGACAGCTTCCTCTTTCACTTTTTTCATCACTTTTTTTGGAAATTTTAATGATATTACTTTATAGTTTCTATATCACATTATAATCTAGAATCTTTAAGCTTCATTTTGTCATATACATCATATCATAATACACAAAAATATGAAACTTGTGGTATTTTGAAAATTTAGAATTATTTCATAAATTTGACAGTTTCCTTTTTAATTACTTTTTTCTGTAAATTTTGATTGTATTACCTTATAATTTGCATATCACATCATATTCTAGAATAGATTCTTTAAGCTTCACTTTAACATATACACCAGGTCATAATACATACAAGCACCGAACTTATAATATTTTGAAAATTTTATATTATTTCTACTTCAAAAATTTCAGTTTTTTTTAATAACCTTTTTCTGCATATTTCGAAAATATCATCATATAGTTTTGATACCAAATCATAAATTAGAATTTTTAAGCTTAAAATAAATGATAGGTATTACCATATCATAAATCATAAAAATTCGGAAGATATGATATTTTGAAATTTAGTATTATTTGATAAACTTGACTGTTTCCTTTTTAATAATTCTTTTTTTTTCAAAATTTCGATGATATTATAGAGATTTCAAATTAAATCATAAATTAGAAGCTTAAACTTAAATTTAACATACATATCATATCATAGTTCATAAAAATACGGAAAATATAAAATTTTGAAAATTTCGTATAATTTCACAAATTTGACAGTTCCTTGTTTAATTCCTTCTTTCTAAAAATTTTAATGAAATTACTTAATAATATTTATATCGCATCATAATTTAGAATCTTCCAGCTTCCTTTTTAACATATATATCATATTATAATACACAAAAATACGGAACTTACGATATTTTGAAAATTTCGTATTATTTCATAAATTTGACAATTTCATTGAAAACTTGAAATGCTTATAGAAAATTTGATACTGCTTTTAGAAGATTTTTAATGCTTCCAGAAAACTAGGTATTGCCTCTGGAGGACTTGAAATGCTTAAAGACCTGATACTGCTTCTAGAAGACTTGATATTGTACTATTCGATAAAATGCAAAATCTTAACATAAATAGTTCAAAAACGGTTATTTAAACACTAAACACTGTTGGCAGAAGATATTTTTGCTACAAAAGGTAACAAGTTGTTAATAAAATTTGGATTTTGCTTCCAAAATACCAAATACTGTTGGCAAAACACAATATCGTCAGCTCAAGAACTACCAATTCAAGACTATTATCCGTGCCAGAAGTCAAGGATCAAGGAAATCGCTCAATTAAAAAAGTTGCGGTAAAGTTTATTGTAATCAATGAACATTTCTGTGAATCATAGGTTAATTTGGAAATTTTTGGATCCGCGGTTTTTCTTAGTATATGTAAAAACTGGAGCTTATGACCCTTGTTCCCCCCATATCTTTTTGATGAATTACCTCGATTATCGTACTCGATACATAAAACCAAGTAAATACGCAACATTTCGTGTTTTTAACGCTAACAATTTTAGACATAATTAGGAATAACTATCTTCGCAGTATCTTGACTCCCTTAAAGCATTTTAAGACACATCTCAACATGAATTTTCTTTTTTTTTGTAGAATCACCCCTTTAAATATACTATAACCGTAGATTCCTATATATATAAAAAATAATATTCGATACCGAAGTATATATTAATACCAATGACAAGTATCGACACTGTGCCCAGCACTAGTTATTAGTTCTAGCTTTAGTTCAATGGAATATACACAATCTAACATTCAATAACAAACTACAACCATTAAAGCTTAGACTAGACCTAGAACTAGAAACAATCGGATTTAGCCGTACATCTCTTAAAAAGGTTAAATCCTAATGTTTCTAGTTCTAAGACTATAGTGTGAGTTCTACCTTTAGTTCAGTAAACATCTATAACACGTTTGTACTGAACCACAAGTGAAACTAAAACTAGACAATACCCTAGAAAATAGTGCGTCTTAGATTCGATAGAATACGGTAACAGCCACAATAATTTAAAGATGTTGTGATTTTTTAGTAATCTCGGTCATTATGCTTAGTTAAAATAAATTGTAAGGTTAATACTATATCCTAGAAAATTAATGCTTCATTTAACTCAAACAAATTTCGACAATAGCTCGCGCCAGCTTAATAAACGACACTATTGCCCGTAACGGGCTCGATCTTTCAGCTGACGGTTTAAAAGGGTCAACAAAAAGTGACACACCCGTGATTGAACGACAAACCAAAAAGAGTAAAGTCGCCCTGAGGGATACGAGTAACCCCGATAGAAATCGATATCCGGGCTATACCAATGGTCTCGGCTTTCGATCGAAACGTCCCACAATACCTCGACCAGATAACTTGGAAACAAGGCAGTTGTCATATCAAATATCGGTCGAAAGCATTCGAATTCCACTCACCTACTCTACTATAGAGGAAAGACTTTCAGGAGTCAACTGAAAGTTTTCATCTGTATAGTGGCCCGCTTTCGCCCGGGAGCTATTGTGTGGATAAGGAAGTCGAGGACGTCTGCAAGTGCGGAAAATAACCCGAGAGTCTGCAAAATTGACCTTAGCCCAATCGATTTGTGCAAAGTTTTACCCCGGATCGCACGAATAACAGAACATAAGATGAAGCAACAAGGATACCGCAAGAGAAAACACCCTCGTTTAATTTCCGGTTGCCTTGTAAAAGAAATTCCGCCTTTGAAGCTCATTCAGGAGCATTAAAGTTGAAAGGGTAAAGGATTTAATTCGCTAAAAATACAAGACTATCTAACAAAGATAGTGTAATTCTTTATTATCACAGATTTAATAAATTTAATTCTTTTAAATGATTAAATTTATCGTAACTTTATGTAGAAATAAAATTTTACGGTACATCATCAACCAAGGGGAGTTAATCATATTTTTAGCTTCCACCGTAAAGTAATCGTGAAATATAGCAGGACTTCAAAACTACCTTTAGCAACTCTTCAACGTTAAGTAAGCGTTAGCTTGCTGGGTCGAAGAGCAAAGCTGAGAATTTCCGTCCCCTGATATCGGACAACGCTGTGTGCTACGATAAGCAGCATTATTGTCCTCATCTCTCTTCTAGTCTACTTCCCTTCTTCTCGTTTCAGGGGACAACCCAACAACCACCTCGATAAATTCACACCAAGTAACGGTCCATGCGCATTCGATTTTATTAAAAAGCGAGGATAGTACGCAGAGGAATTTCCCGGAACGATTTTTTGAGCGAATCTGGTACGAATTAACGAACATTTACCGAATGAGGGCGTTGGAATAATGGTAGAAATTCAATTCGAAATTTGAATTTATCTCTTTTAAGTATACGAATTTTTATTGGTAGTAATTATACAGAATGATTTAAAAAGAATAATAGAATATTTTTTAGAAATATTATTATTTTATACTATAATTAAAGTTTCCAACTCACTCCAAACCTTCACCCCCAAACTTAATCCTAAAACCCCGACAATTCTCCAACATCAAATAATCCGGAATAGCATTATATTTAACGGCTACACAATACGAAAAGGTTCTCTTAAAAATCTCTATGCAATGTCAGGAGATCGTCAATGCATTCCTGCGCCATTCCACATCAATGTTATGAACGTCAGTCCGGAAAGAAATCTTATTGTATGAAAAAGGAGTTTTAAACACCAAAACTTTGTGATATAAGCAAGATCCGCTCAAGGCGATGTATGAGAAAAATCCTGTCACGCTTTTTAAAAATATAACGCAGACAAGATCTGAATTTTATCCCTATACATACCATCAATACAAGAGCTGTATAGAACATCGCCAAAATTATATAAAGAGAGTACAAGCGCTTTACAACAATGAATTTTAAACTTTTGATAGCAATTTTTGATATAATATCTTGATAGCAGAATACGCACGTTGCAGAAATACATTAATATGTTTTTTGAATCTCAGATATATCTAAAATGATTTCAAGATTACGAACTTCATATAAAATACCAAGTTTAAACTTGTTAAGTCGCAAACATAATCAAGCAGTTTGTCACGGTCAGCATTGATACATACTTTTGCATCCCGAACATTGTCTTCATCAAAGGTATAATAAACTTGCATATCATCTGCATTCGTATGACTCTAGTAGAATTTTAATTAACTGGTAAAATATATGTATGTCTCTGATACCTTATATGTGATCGCATTTTTCGAGAAACTGCAAATGCTGAAAACTCCAACAAAAAACGATAGCTGTTTTATCGTCTTTTGTTTTCCCCTATCGGCAAAAAGTGAAAAAATTATAAAAAGGATGAACGTGCATATCTCACTTGTTACCAAAGATGGAGTAGTATAACTAAAAGATTATATGGGCAATTTTTTACGAACAATTCAGTGGCGTAGGTGGATTTTTTTCCCTATGTTTTATTTTCTAGATTTTACGAGTAACTTCATTTTAACCATAGTTGGCTATGGCTTCAAATAATTCGTTATTTTTTTGTAATAATATATATATATATATATAGTTTGTTAGGAATATTTCTTATAATTATTAAGTAATTGAGAAAAATTCTTGTTAATCGTTGCTAATCTTCTTAAGTCATTACATTTTTGGTAGCAGGCTTAGGTCGATGTTAAACTGTTTCGAAATACTACATTTTATGCTTATATAATATTTTAGTAAAACTTTACATTGAATTTACAGAAAATACAATGGAATTTGTGTTCTTTATAAAATATCGTCGAAAAACATATCGAAATGGTTTTAGAAACATTACATTAATGTCTTGGCTACAGGTGTAATAAATTATCATTCGTATCTCAGTTTATATAAATAGTTGTTATGTCCATAAAGAAGGAATCTAATGACGATAAATCGGGTGATTTTGGTGACCATCTAAGATCTAGATTGGTATTATTTCTCGATTCAATTATTGTCAAAGATTATATTTAAAATTGCACTAATAAGTTTGGTATTATGTGCTGGTGCTCCGACATGTTAAAAATATAATATTTGAGATATGTTCAATGGCAAATTGTCGACATAAAGTGACTACTCTGTAATTACGATTGGTAACGGACCAAAAACATTACTAATCCGATTAAATATTCACTACTATCGTAAATTTTATTGATCTATATCACGTTTAATATCTCCAAATACTATTGGCAAATGTCAAGTTAAATTGACGTCTTCAGCAGGTACGTAAATGATGAGCACTGGCTGTTGGGTACTTGAACATCTTGTTCAACTTCTTTACAAGATATAGATGGATTTACCACAACTGTAGTATATCTTCTGATTTAACCTTTGATCTTCTCAAGGTCATTTTCATATACTTTTATAAACATATCAAATAACGACCCAACCCAAAAGATTTCTGACTTAAGAATGTTGGTTTGCATTATAGCAACTTTGTTACCAAGGCAACGTTAGTTATTAAATACATACAAACCATTGTCTTAGAGAAAACAATATTTTTTGCTTAATATTCAATAATTATAAGAAATATTCCTAACAAACTATATATATATATTTGTTACCAGGAATAAATAACGAATTATTTTAAGCCAACAATGGTTTTCATTAAAAAACATGAATTTAGTAGCAAAATCTCCTAAATAAAATATGGAAAGAAAATTTCACCTACGCCACTGAATTGTTCGTAAAAAGTTGGCCATATAATTAGTTAGTTATAAAACTCCATTTTTGGTAACAACTGAAATATTCACGTTTATCGCTTTCACAAATTTTTCATTTTTTGTTGATAGGGCAAAAACAAAAGACGATAGCTGTTTGGAGTTATCGGCATTTGCAGTTTCTCGAAAAATAAGGTCATAGCATATAAAGCATATGAGATAGTTTATGCAGACATCGAAATTGAGACACTATACATATCAAATACAACATCAGACCCAAAATAGACCCCTGAGGTACACCGGATATCAAAGCGATTGTCTCAGAACACTTGCCATCTACAATGTAATACAATAATGAACTTTTGAAAAATCAAGCAACACGAGAGCTCTAACATAGTTACGAAGGGGACGCGTAAGCTAAAATCGTAGAAGTTTAGAATAAAAGCATTGTTTCACAACTTTGCCCCAAGCATCACAAACTTTAAAATCCGAATTCTGAGTTGGGTTAAGTTGGATTACGTTAGCTTAAGTTGGGTCTATATAGTTTTAAACGGATTTCAAACGAGGTATTGGAACCCAGACCTTAATGTTCGCCATGCTGCTATTCTCATCGTCTAAATCACAAGAAAACTTCTGAATTTCAGATGTTTACATTAAATCGTCCACTTTGGAAGATTGTAGCGCCTCGCCCGCAAGCGATCTCGGCGGAATGAGAATAAAACCGTCTTATAGGAGTCTTTATGTATTTACTAAGATATACAAGGAACGATTTCATCTCAAATCGTCGAGATCGGCTGCGGGCGAGGCGTAGAGTTTGAAATGTTTACATAAAATCGTCCATTTTGAAAGATTGTAGCGCCTCGCCCGCAAGCGACCTTGGTGGAGCAAGAATAAAATCGTTTTATATGCGGCTATATATATATATTTGCTATAAGAAACGACTTCACCTCAAGTCGCCGAGGTCGCTTGCAGGCGAGGCATTGGATTTAAAAAATATCAACAGAAAATCGACGTCAAGCGACCTCGGCGGAGTGAGAATAAAGTCGTCTCATACGAGGATTTATGTAGTTACTAAGATATATAATTAAAGATTTCGTCTCAAATCACGAATGTATTACACATTATGTATTTACTATGAGTATTAACTACAAGGAACGACTTCACCTCAAATCGCCAAGGTCGCTTGCGGGCGAGGCGTTGGATTTGAAATATCAATAAAAAATCGTCGATTTTGGAGGATTTTCGCGCCTCGCCCGCAAGCGACCTTCGCGGAGTGAGTATGAAGTCGTCTTATAGGAGGCTTTATGTATTTACTAAGATATACAAGAAACGATTTCGCCTTAAATCGCCGAGATCGCTTGCGGTCGGGGCACAGTTTCAAATGTTTACATAAAATCATCTTATAAGAGGCTGTATGTATTTAGTAAGATATACAAGGAACGATTTCGCCTTAAATCGCCGAGATCGCTTGCGGTCGGGGCGCAGTTTCAAATGTTTACATAAAATCATCTTATAAGAGGCTGTATGTATTTAGTAAGATATACAAGAAACGATTTCGCCTTAAATCGCCGAGATCGCTTGCGGTCGGGGCGCAGTTTCAAATGTTTACATAAAATCATCTTATAAGAGGCTGTATTTATTTAGCAAGATATACAAGGAACGATTTCGCCTTAAATCGCCGAGATCGCTTGCGGTCGGGGCGCAGTTTCAAATGTTTACATAAAATCATCTTATAAGAGGCTGTATGTATTTAGTAAGATATACAAGGAACGATTTCACCTCAAATCGTCAAGGTCGCTTCCAAGCGAGACGCTAGAAATGAAATATTTACTTAAAATCGTCCATTTTGGGAGATTATAACGACTCGCTCAGCGGAGTAAGAATGAAATCGTCTTATGTGAGGCTTTATATGTATTTACTAAGATATACAAGGAACGATTTTGCCCCAAATCACCTGGTTAACATAAAATCGTTCATTTTGTATAATCATACATACTCCTCATCATATTTTGGTGTCTAGTATCTCCGATATTCGTATTTCCAATTCTTCTTAAGTCACCCTATAAATTAAATGAATCACTTAATGAAGATTTATGATCGTGTAAACATATTTAACCGAAAATATATTATGAAAATAAAAATAAAACCCAATGTAGGTTGAAGAACGAATGTGTGCCGTAGATTGCAGAGTGGCGAAACATAAAATCGATGCACAGTGCACATTGGCAAAGATTTAAAGGCGACCTGCCGTGGCGAGCTCATAACCATAGGAAAAACATTTTTGGCATACACGAGGGTCTGTAGTTGCTTTTGAAGCAGCAAATAAATCATCGCTTGTCGCACGGTGGCGTTCTCCGTTTAATTTTAACAGCACTAATAGTGAAAACAGCTGCAACGTAGTCTAATTACTCAGGACGTAATTGCACATAGCGGAACATCAGCCCAATTCTAGACACAGCCGTTATGTAAAAAAATTTACCATCATTCATTAAGAATTATTTATATTTAAGAATCTAATTAACTTGATATCTGAATTAATTTATGCCACAAAAACAAGCTTAGATAATTCTCGTGGGTACCAAAACTTATAGCAGTAATGAAGCGTAGGAGCGACATGATTGATTAATTACAACTATCGGGAGATAGGTAAGAGATACTTCGTACAGCACATGATGACGATATTAGATCCGGAGGGTCTAATTTACCCACTATCTCTTACGTTTCAAGGTCCTTATAGTGGATAGAAATCCTTGTATAGTGGATGGCCATCGGGTGCATACCTCATCAAATCAAGTGTGGCTAACAATAAGACTTAACCGCACATTCATCAACTTAAGTAGGCATTTACGTCGCAACGTATATTTAAAAATAGGACCATGAGATAGATGCATTTGTATTATCTAAAAACAGAGCGTTTCAAAAGGAAAATCTAAATGAAGTCCATTAACATTCTGACATATAGCCAAATAATATTTAAGATGATTTGGAACTGTACCTCATCTTAAATCACATTTATGCGACAAAAGTGATGTATGGTCTCTAACAAATTGCAAATCAATGTTAAGAAGTTATAAAATTATTGAAATATATAAAACAAAATTAAAAAAATAAAAATATTTTTAGTTTAATTTATTTTTGATGAATTGTAATGCAAATGTAGGAAATGAGACTCAAAATAAATATAAAATGTTGAAGTCAAGGTTAAAATCATATTCACCCGAATGCATCAAGTTAAATTAAATTGGGCAAGTCAAATGCTAATGAGTAGGTATTGTGCGAAATTTTATGAATAGAAAGAGACCTGGCGGAATATGGAAATATTTTCTAAAGGCCCCACGAAGATTCTTTTACTGTCCGGCATTACACTGCCTTTGCATAATGGATGTCCGCGAGATATCAAAAAACTTTCTTCGAACGGTTTCTAAATGAACACACAGAAACAAAGAGAAATACTAAGAAGACTATTCTAATGAGCTGGCTAAATTACTTCTTAACTTCACGATATTCCAAGATTAATTAAGATAAAATTTGTAATTACCTTAATGACCATCGCTGTTACAATAACGGCATTATCAGCATTCGCATTATATCAACTTTCGCGCCAACTTCACCAATTGTAATATTCAATAAAAGTGATGACGTGACATTTTGCACAGATGGCAAAGACAGCAGTGATACGAACAGATAATCGCTGGAAAATACTGCAAATAATACGCGGACGCAGATGTCTTCGATTTGAGTCTAACAAGTGACATCTGCACTTCCATATAAGTAGAATTCGGAGAAACAGAAGGTGCACAACCATTTTGAAGTTTCCCATCACACACATTAAAGGAATTCCTTAAGAAACACCATATAAAGTACTATTTACAATTTTAGTGTTTGGTTAAATAAAAATAATGCGTCGGATATGTTCAAACAGGAATTTTATACTCTAACTATACAAATTAACTAATTATTCTCATTTTTACGTAAAAATTATACTTTTTCTAAAGTGGACATTTTTGACATTCAATTTATGATTTGTAATCATAGAAACCACTTTACTTATTAGACTTGGAACTAAAAATATTTGGGATTAACCATCCTAAGAGAAGTGTGATTAAACCCAAATGTTTTTGGTTCTAGGTTAAATGTTAGTTGTAGAGTTGTTATTAACTCCACTTTTAGCTGTTTTGAGTTTTAGATTATTGTATACTTGTATCGAAGTAAAACTAGAACTAAAATAATTTGTATGTAACTTTTTAATTTATATAAATTTATGTAATTTTTAATGTAATTTTTATGCAACTCTAAATTGTTTTAAATTCTTCTGGAACTAAAAGTATAACCAATACTTGAGTATCTCACGTTGAGACACGGAAACTTATAAAAAAAAAATTTTAAACGGGTTCTGTATTAACCATAATAAAGCACAGAAAGAGGCTAAATGAGGAAGAGGATGTTTCTTTAATTGAAAGAAAAGCGTTACACACTGAAATTCGTAAATCGCACCTCTCCAGAATTTGTTAAGAAAATATGAGGCGATGAGAATAGAAAAGGCAAACTTACTCAACATCGGTTCAATTTTTTTGTTTTTAATTTTTCATTAACTTGAATGATGACAAAACGTTTTATGTAACAATTATGTTGACTTTGCCTGCGAAAATCAAATATCAAGCAAAATCGATGTTTGATTTTAAGCAATACAGCTGAGAAGAACTGCCAACTCAACACGCCCGACCAGCGGTTTCATTTTAGATTATGAATAATAAAGTTGCTTATTATATTGAATCAAATAAAAAAGTAATCTTTTTTAAGTAAATAAAACAATCTGTTTTTGGTGTGAAATAATAGGTACCTAATGATAAAAAATATTAAAGTATTAAAAACTATTAAATAATGTTAGGTAGTTCATTAAAACATCTGGAAATTGTCGTATTTGACTTGATTAACTCATAATTAAAAGAATGTTTATCAAGAAAGATTTATTTTGTTGAGTTCGCCCGTATGCAAAATATTAAAAACAGGGATTTCGCAAAATCATACTTTATCGAATTCATAATTTTTATTCTCAACGCCTCATATCATCAAACCATTTAGACTATAATTCAGACAGCCTTTGAATGCTGGCAATGATATGGCCATACGTTTGCATTTCTATCTTAAGATTGGTAATGAAATATTAAATAATAGAAATTTTCTTAAATTTACAGCGTTTTCTGATGAAAGCAACTTTTCAACAAATGATATTGTTTCTTCCCTGCTGTATCATTATTCGAGTGATATCGGGCGATATTTCACAGAACGAAGCAACTTTGAACATACAGGGTGAATCAATAGTGCGGAAACGGAAGATTGTAGCTTTACCGTTGAAAATAGAAATAATGTTTTTTATGTCATCATATATTACTGTCAAAGCTGTATCGATTAAAATTATTTTCAGCTATACAGGGTGTTTCACTATTCCAGACCCGTATTCAACTTCATTTGTTAAAATGGAACCCTATGTATTTTTTTATATATGTTGATTAGTTGTCTTAAATGCTATAAATGCTAAGTGCATATCTTGTTTTCAAATTTTGTGGTCACTCAAAATTCGTAATCATGTATTGAAGATTGAATGTTGAAGATTGTAATTTGGCATATCGATAAACAAAGCTTGGGTCTTTCGAACGCCTCTAATGCTATTCGGTAATATTCGACAGGGTAGTTACCAGAGCCAGTTAATTTATGGAAAGTTTGGGGGACCAAAACTTTGTTATTTTAAATGGAACACCACCCTACTATTACTTTTTCTAATACCTATTTCGAGAATTCTAGTCTTTTTTGACCTGAATATTCATAGATGTATACTTTTACGAAATAGACACACTGCATTTAATAAAAATTATCTTTTTAACACCTTATATCTTGTGAAAAAATCAGGTTTATACCAACATTTTTGAATCAGTCTAATTATTTCAAAAATTACATGTGTTAGACGTACCATATACTTAACAAAAATTAAAGATAATTAATAGCCTTCTGATGCTTTGAAAAAATACCGGGTGTTCCATTTGAAATAACAAACTTATGGTGCCCCAAACATTTCATAAATTAACCGGTTCTGGTTACTATCCTGTATAATAGTATTCAGTAGTATTACTGTGCTTTGAAAAAAAACCAAAGTTTAGTTAATCGATATGCTAAATTAAAATCTTTAATATATCATAACAATGGTGATAACGAATTTTAAGTTACCACATGATTATATAAAAAATTCACAAAATGATTAATAACTTGGCAACCTTGCATTCAAAATTTGATGCAGCTTTTATTATAATGTATGATAACATAAAACAATTTTCTTTATTTCACATTCATTTCACACGCATTTCAGAAACACATTTTTCGGTTTATTATGAACAACTTTTATAGATGTGCTTTTTATCGATTTTTGTTCCTAAGATACAATTTATAATCAAAATGCCTATTTTAGTATTTTCGTATTCACAATTCATGCAGAATTGTTATAATTAAGTTATAACTGGGTATGGATTATACAGGATGTTTACGGTTTTGTAATTTTGTAATCAATGGATGCTTAAATATCTCAAAAGTGGTTATAAACGTAAAAATGTTTTAAAGAAAATTATATAATAATAGAGATATTATTGTTAAAAAGTTTTTGTAATATTTTTTTATTTTTAAACATATTAACTAAAACCGTTTCTTTTGTTATTCATTAATTGTTCAAAGTTAATGAACAATTAATGAAATTTGTTAACATTTACACACAAGAACTTTCAATTACTTTGGCAACACAAAGTTGTTTATTGAACATTTATTCAAAATGATTTGTAATAAATGTAATTAATTAATTAAAAATATAAGTGTTATGATAGTTAGTTGGCTAATACAAGTGGAGATAAGTTTGGAATTTGAGTATTTTGGTTGAAACCATTGGTAAAGTGATTATAATTGTCACGGATGATCTTCAGGCTGAAAAACCAGTATATTTTACACGTGTGGAAGAAAGCATCGATTCTGTAGCACTGGACAGAGCTATGTCAATTTTCTGTTTATTCAATCAAATTAATTATTTATATCAAAAAACTATTAGGATTTAGTTTTTACTAAAAACTATTAGGACTAGAAACATTAGGGTTTAGCCGTAAGTCTCTTAAGACTGCTAAACCCCAATGTTTCTATTTCTAGGTCTAGTATTAGTTCTAAAGCTGAGTTGGGTTGGGTTTGGTTCTAAACCCAAATGTTTCTGATTTGCCATACGTCTCTTAAAACGGCTAAACCCTAATGTTTCCTCCTTTCTAGTTTCTAGTGTTAGCTCTAGACGTTAGTGTCGACTCTATTCTTAATTGTACAGTGTACAGTGCTGTGGTGCTGGTGGTTCATGTTTTCGTGTAGTGAATAAGTGTTAATAAGTTAATGTATAATTGGGCCATATTTCATCTAAAGTAATGTAAATCAACTAAAACATATAAACGTTTTTACTTTATAAATTAACGTATCTTTTTATTGGTAGTACACAATCGGGAATTAGCTCTCCTAAAACCTCGAGAGCTCGCCGTTTATTTTTATAATCTCAGTTCGTGCGGGAATCTAAATTTAACAAAGCAGTTGCAGCAGGTGACGTCAGAAACGCGAATCCCATTCATAAATGACCGGTGTTATTTATTTACATTGAAGGTGTGTATTGGCACTAATACCAGTACAGCTCCCGGGTAAAACTTGGCTGGATATCCGGATTAAAGTGTAAATTATTCCGTTACCCGACGAGCTAAATGTGAGATGTAACTTGTAATTTATGTAGCGTATTTATGTAGATTAGATTGTCAATTTGAATACTACCTTTATAATGTTGACGCAGTTCATTACTTTAACAATAATCTAATAAATAAGCTTGCACAAAAATATTCGCAATGGAAGAAGTTATGAAGCGCTTTTAAAGGATTCATTTTTTTTACAGTAATAACACTTAGCCTCGAGGTGAAAAACAATATCTGAATTCAA
The DNA here is from genome assembly GCA_036711965.1 of Onthophagus sagittarius. NCBI lineage: Eukaryota > Metazoa > Arthropoda > Insecta > Coleoptera > Scarabaeidae > Onthophagus > Onthophagus sagittarius. The sequence continues at coordinate 66,226,371 of JASERS010000003.1, read as the reverse complement.
TTTTTGCCGTAACGGAGAATTCAATTTAAAAAGGAAGTTACGCATTTTCTTTGTTTCTCTACCATCCCCCTGAACCTTACGACCCTCGGAGAGCAGAAGCAGTTACAGTCTAAATACCTGACCCAATTCCACAAAGTACAACGAAAACATTTTAAATGATCGCAACTTAGAGAACGTGCCGTAACAATTTGTGTTTATACCCTCTTTAAACAGATTGAGAAAAAAAGAACAAATATCAAGAACCGTTTATGTTCCGCGAGAATTTTCAAGTGTAAGTCACGAGCTACACTTTATGAGTTTAATTGACGTGTTTCGGACAATGTTTGAATCTTAATTGGTTACTATCGTATGTGCCAGCTGGCTAAGTGTACCTACTTCAGTTTGTGGTAAAATAGTTACGTTTTCTCTGTTTAATCTCTTACTCACAAAAATTCTCGGAAACACCTAGCATATGGCACATCATAGACTAAACATAGTATAATTTTAATAGTGGTGAATATAATATCATCCTCATTATCCTGCCTATTATTTTAATGATTACGATTCATGTAAAAAAATTAGTAAAAGTCATCTAAGTGCAAAGATGTAAGTCATCAAGTATAAAAATTTTAACACATCTTTATAAATAAAAAAAAAACCTGGGACACTAATATATCGTAATTTTTGCGATGCTCGATTTTCTATACTCGATTCTTAATCGAAGTACCTTCTTATCTAGTCTTGTGAGTGACACATCTCTGTGTACATCTTTGTGATTCTTTATTTCATAGACTTACTATTAACGTAACTTTTTTAAAGAAAATAGTAGGCAGAACATAGTAGTAGTAAGGTTTCTCTATAATGGTACAGTAAAATATTTCTTAGAAAATAAATTCGCAAACAAAACCATTGATTGGCCGAGAATTGGAAAATGAAATTGAAAAATAATGAACGAGGAGGATGATATGGATTTAGATATGAGTATAGACTGACTGCTCAGAACCGCTTAATTCGGAATTTGAACATGGTTCCAACGACAGTGTCCGTGATTTTGAAGAAAATGAGATTGTAGAAGTTATTTTGTAATTTACTAAGAAATCTAACCAACCCAAGTATAAAAATAGTTGGAGCAGAAGATAGAATAATCTCAGCCGACTTTGAAGACTGCAGACATCTTAAGATTTAACACTTGGGCTGGTTACCAACATAGTCAGTGATACCAGAGTAATCTTGTTATTCATTAACAAATACTTCAAATACGTCGGCCACCGTAAGTTATTTTGTGATATAATATAACTTGGGACGGCCGATATCTACGAAGTCGGCCGAGATTGTTTCTTCCATAAGATTGTTAATGAATACCAAGGTTATCCTTGAATTTTATGGAAGAAAATCAAACCAACCCAAGTATCAAGATAGTTGAAGCGGTCGATGGAATAATTTCGGCCTACCTTGAAGGTTGCAGCCATCTTACGATTTGATACTTGGGTTGGTTACCTAGATGGTCGCGAATATCAAAGTAGTCATTATCAATTTTGTGGAAGAAACTTTATTGGCCGACTTCAAAGACATCGGTCGTCTTGCGTTTATTTGTGATATAAGATGTAATCTGGTCCGACTTCGAACACCTCGGTCGCCCACATGATACTTAGGGCGCTCTACGTCTTCGAAGTCAAGTAAGATTACTTCTTATACAATAAATTTAATTTTAACAGCAACACGAACAGGAACAATAAAAGAATACATCAAATAAGAGAAGTAATTAAAAATATTTAAGGAAATGTTTAAAAAGCACTCCATTGATGTCGTCATTTTAAATTAAATCATAATCTAGACAATTTGTAGCTTGATCTGGTCGAGCGATCTAATTCGACGCCTTCAATCCCAACCTACATATTGAGCGAAAATTTCCATTGTAATTTCAAGTATTGAAAAATCTTGGATTTTCTTTCGTCCAACTATGCAAATTTCTTAAATTAATTATCCTACCACCTTCGGAAAAACTAGCAATATTCGTGAAAAATCTTTTTTACAAAAACTAATTGTTATTTAGAATTGCATTCTCTGGCAATATTCCAAACTTATTGGATAATCAGCCAGCTGTACTTCCTAAGCCTCCCACGAAGAACATGCCACACAGCACTTTTTGGCGTCCCAAATTACCTAGCCAAATCTGAAGTATTAGTGGTACTATTTTCTTCTACATATTCTTAAATAATCTATTTTCTTTAGTGCTATTATTGAAATCGGTGACTAATATTTTTGTATTTAACACGAAAATGATGATGATGTTGAAATGGAAGGAATAAAATGATAAACTTCTTCCAACAGAACAGCACTTAAGATGTAATTGTGAACAGACGATATACAGTTAAAAGGTTTTTTACAATTAATTGTTCCTGGAAATTTTATTCCTCTGCCAGAAAGAGACTAAAAAAATTTAAATGAAAATGTTTCGCCACTTTTCAGATATAACTACCATAAATTGCTACCAAATTTATAAAAAAACTGATGGTAGAAACATGGACAACATTTTTGAGTGACCTTTTTAAATGCCAATCGAGGACATTAAAGCCATCTCAGCTACAAGAACGACATTTCTCACCTACAACACAACAAAAGCCCACAAAACAATGCGTCCTTTATCATCAAAACAAACAAGAATTAGAAAGGAATAGCGATATGAGCAGGTCTTTGTTTCAGAAAGTACTACACTAAACGATACACATATAGAAATATACAGGTGTACAAAAAGGATGGAATAGTGGTTAAACAGTAACACTCTCTATATTTTAAGATGCTTGGATTTCTTTTTAAAAGGTGTTGCAAAATACCATAAGACTCTAATGCTAACTGTAATAAGGTTCTATATTCATTCGAAACATGCCAGTTCTCGGTCTAGTGTTAGACCTAAAACTAGATTACAACAAAACTAGATTACAACAATTTAAGACTGCACAATAATCAAAAATAGAGCCAACAATAACATCGGAGCTGACGTTTTAGGCGTACGTATTTTAAGTCGAAATCCAACCCAACCTAACTTCAGAACTTATACCTAGAACTAGAAACATTAGAATTTAGCCGGTTTAATAGACGGCAAGAAAGCTGGTCACAAGACAGAGGCTGGGTATCAATTTTCATCAGGAATATTAGAGCGTGGTAGAAGAGAAGTGCAACTAATCTCATGTAAACTATTGGATGATGCAAGCCATAACAGGTCATGGAATATTTTGTAGTTATAACAAGGAGATAAAAAAGCAACATCTGATGAGTGTTGGTTTCAATATGGATAACTTGACATAAAATCTTTTAATGTGATACATTTCAACAATAGAAAATTTAGTTGAGTTAAGGTTGGAGAGATAAACGTAGACAGTATGTACCGAGGAAATCAAGAATAAAGCTGGAAGAATAAGGAAAACGACCTTACCACTTTGACCAGTATAAGGAAGGAAGAAGTGTGATGAGGAAGGAAGATGAGCAACATCTAAACTAGGGGATCATTCCTCTCCTCGGTATATATAGAATTATTGTAATTTCAAAAAGTAACGGACAATTTTTATTCCGTAATGGTGAGATTCGTGACAGGATCGAATTTCCAGAAAAGCAGAAGAAGAACCAATGTTGCTAATTAAAGGATCTGGTACGCAACCGGCCATGCAAGATCCCAAGCCGGATGTCTGTCTAATAGATTTTCTTTGACCTCCTAGTATATTTTGCTATGCCACATAAAAAAGTGCATTGTATTTGGTCTAGAAATGATGGTGGTCATTCCTTGTCAAAAGGAATATAAAAACCTTAAAAAACATTCACCATGTCGTAAACTCAAACTGCTGTCATCATCTTTACTTTATTTCAACACCAAGCTATGCGGAAAATAGTTTCAAGTAACTTTTATTAATCTTCTTTTTAACATAAGTTGAAGTTAAGGCTTTTGGAACCAGTATTCCATACTTTTTGTATATCTGTATATCTAACATGTTCTATCTAAATTATATCTATGAAGAAAATGTTTTATGATGTTAAGGCATTGTAATAATTAAATAAACCTCATAAGGAGAGACTAATTCATGTTTTTACGCGGTTTTATGATGATCTTAAGAGTAAAAATGTTGGGTATGACGAATATGTTAGTCAAGAACCAAAATCGATAGAATCCATGTTCATAATGGAACCAAAATATGTAATCCATACCTAGTTATAACTAGGTATAGTTAAACTATAGTTTAACTATGACAGTTCTTTATGTATGTAGCAAGAAATACCAACATATTATAACCATATTTTATTGGTTATAAACATAGATTGCAACTCAGGGACAAAAATCGATAGCAAAAAACATCATTAATAAAAATTGTTCATAATGGACCTAAAATATATAATCCATAACTCGTTCAAGCTTAACGATAATGATTTTGATTTTTTATGTATGCACCAAGAAATACGAAACTGGACAATCTTTTTTATAAACATATGTTGTAACTCAAAAACCAAAATCGTCACATGAAATTTTTCCAACAAAAATTGTTCATAATGGACCTAATACATATAATCCATAACCAGTTAGAATATAATCATGGTGGTTCTGTATGTATGTGCCAAGAAATACGAAATATTAAAATTGGCATTTTGGTTATAAACACACATTGTAACTCAGGAACAAAAATTGATAGAAAACAAAACATTACTAATAAAAGTTGTTCATAATGAACCCATAATATATAATCCATAACCAGCTAAAACCGAAGATAATGCTTTCTTATGTATGTACTAAGAAATACGAAAATAGGCAATCTTTATTAGACATATGTTATAATTAAAGAACCAAAATCGATAGAAGAAATCTATTCCAACAAAAGTTGTTCATAATGGACCAAACTGATATAATCCATAACTAGTTAGTGCATAACAATGGTGGTTCTTTATGCATGTGCCTAGAAATACGAAATATTAAAATTGACATTTTGGTTATAAACAAACATTGTAACTCAGGAACAAAAATTGATAGAAAACAAAACATTACTAATAAAAGTTGTTCATAATGGATCCATAATATATAATCCATAACCAGCTAAAACCGAAGATAATGCTTTCTTATGTATGTACTAAGAAATACGAAAATAGGCAATCTTTATTAGACATATGTTATAATTAAAGAACCAAAATCGATAGAAGAAATCTATTCCAACAAAAATTGTTCATAATGGACCAAAGTGATATAATCCATAACTAGTTAGTGCATAACAATGGTGGTTCTTTATGCATGTGCCTAGAAATACGAAATATTAAAATTGACATTATGGTCATAAACATAGATTGTAACTCAGGAACAAAAATCGTTAGAAAAAAACATCGTTAATATATAATGAATCCAAAATATATAACCTACAACCAGTTAAAGCCGAACGATGATGTTTTCTTATGTACGTACCAAGAAATACGAAAATAAGCAATCTTTGTTATAGACATATGTTGTAACTCAAGAACCTAGAAGAAATCGATGGAAAGAATCTTTAGCAACAAAAATTGTTCATAATGAACCTAACGGATATAATATATTCTAGTTAACTGATTCTAGTTTTAGTTCGAGACAAGTATACAATAATCTAAAACAGAATAATGATTCTAGTTCTAGGTATAGGATTAGTTCTGAAGCTAGGTTGTAGTTCTAGTTTTATTGTTAGTTATACTTTTAGTACAAGAAGAATTTAAAACAATATAGAGTTAAACAAGAATTAAAACTAGAACTAACACTAGACCTAGAAAGTTCTATCTTTCTCTATCTTTCTAGTTGTAGGTCTAGTGTTAGTTCTAGTTTTAGTTCGATACAAGTATACAATAATCTAAAACCGAATGGTAAATTAATTAGAGTTAATACAAACACTAAAGCTAACACTAAAACACGAAAAACGTAACTAAACATTATGTTTCTAGTTCTAGGTCTAATGTTAATTCTAAAAATGAAATCCTATGTAGATATCAAAAATAAGGATTCCACAATGATGTATATTTATTAGTGATTATATACTACAATTGTTTCGATGCCTAACAAGGCATCTTTAAGATACAACGTCAATTAGAGAAATAAGTTCATCAAGTTGTTATATACATCAATTTGGAAAAGATTTTTTTCTTACATTTTTAAACTTGTTTATTTACTTAATTACCTCACTTTCAATTCAGCCTTCAGCTTTTAAATTTTTAATTACAACACGCCTTCAGCTTTTTTATTTAATGGGTGAGACGATGGAATGAAGTTTACAGAATTTTACGTTACTCGTCACGTTCAAGCTTCCGAAATCCGTTTTTAAAATTTTTGTCTTTTCCCAATTGATGTATATAACAACTTAATAAACTTATCTTTCTAATTGTCGTTGTATCTGAAGATGCCTTAAAAAGAGAAACATTTATAGTATATAAACTCTAATAAATATACACAAGATTTCATTTTTTATAATTATCACATAATTAACCTCGAGCCCCTCATTGTCAAATAATGTATACAATTTAAAACCAGTTAAAGTATAACGATTACAGATATTTGACATTTAGAAATATATGTAATTTTTCAACTTCGATAATTATGTCATCTTTTACAATTTGAGAATTTTTATCAATTTTTTTTGCGAGAATCTTGAACAGCCTGTATTTTTAATTGTAATTGTATATTTTAAAATAGGAGTTAAATAAGATTTCTAATTACAATTTAAAATTACTTAGAAATTTTCGAGATTTCTTTTCCAAAGTTTCAAATAAGAAAATTATAGGATACGTGCACAGTAATGTAATTATGGGGGAGCAGAAACGAAATTACAAGATTTCAAAGGCCAGTAACCATTCGGACAGCCCCTCTCACAAGAAGAAACGAGGAATCGAGGATTGTCCGCAAACTGACTCAAAGGGGGAAAGAAACGGAGTCGGGCTTTTCTATCGCCAAAAGTATTCGAGAAACGAGGCTCAAATTAGATTTCTTGGGTGCCTGGGTCGGAGTTTATTTACTGATCCGCGCGATTTATAGTTGCTGCAGTGTTCTGTTCACACTGGGGCTAAAATGGTTATAAATTAGCACTTAACTCCTGAAAATTATTCATAAACGGAATAATGTGGTTATTTATTTTATATGGGGAAGAGGAATGTAGACGTCATGGGATAAAGCGTTTGTTAATTGACCTTATACTCCATTAACAAAGTAAACTAAACTTTAGGTAAACACATTAATCTCATGCCAAAATAAAAAAAAACAAATCAATTAGAATTCTTTAGCGGTTGGAGTATTGGCCTTTAGTGGTGCATGCGCGGAAATATATTTGTTCCCAAAGCAATTAGTAAATATTTATTCGTTCCTATATAAACATTTCTCTTGCCGTTTTCGTTTCAATAAGGTTGAGCACTGGCGTGCGGCCAAAGTATTCGGGAACCCGGAATCACCTTTACGCCGACAGTAGGTATTTCTCCCGGGTATTGATTGAACTCCTGTTATTGCAAGTCAAAATGTCTCTGTTATATTTTCTTTGGATGCTACCAAGTTTATATTCCAGAACGAAATTTGCGGGGAAATGCAATATCGGTAGCAACAAAAAGCAAAAATACGTTACACCCATAGATCATCACGACCTACAAATTTCGATTGCTATTTGCATATTTCCGGCGTTTATTAATAGAAATTGAAATAACACAATCGTTCGCAACGGCGATGTTTATTGAATAACAAAGCGGTACACACTTCTACATAATAAGTGGAAATCCTGGTCCCTAGATACTTCGGGGAAACATTTACACAAATTTACATCGCGTTTATATTCGATTAGGGCATACAGAAAGCTTTACATTCAGGTTTAACTCGCAATCGCGCCAACCGCATTCCATTTACAATTCAAACATGTTATTTAAAAGGTAAAAAAATTTATCCCGAGAAAAGCTATCAAATTATTTAAATCCACATATAAAACGCTTATTAATGTAACATATGGTAACTGCTGAATGATGCGATGGTAATAAACCGTTGCCAAAATATGACACAACCTCATAATTTAAACGACATTTTCATAAATGATGTAAGAAATTGCAAATTGAAAATGTTATCTGCAGTTTCAATCAACAGTTTAATTGATACATTAACATGAGTAAATGTTGTCACTCGACAAGTACAGGAAATAGTATTCCAAACCAAAATATTTCTTTACACTGAATGAAAATGTTTATTAAAGACTATAAATATCCGGTGTATATACAACGCGGTTTGACGCGCCAACAGAAAACTGATAAATTCGACAGTACACAAAATTAGTTTTAGTGTAAAATGTAAAGTAGCAATTACTAAATTACTAACTAAAATTAGAACTATTACTATTAAGACTAGATCTAAAATTAGAGATATTTGGGTTTTGCCCTAAGTCGAAATGACGAAATCGGAAAATAATATATAGGGCGAAAACTGATTAATAATTAATTTATACTAATTACAAGATAATTACTAATTAATTACTACGTTGGGTCTGGTTTGGAAGAGAGGCGGTTAAAGAATAAGGCAATAGAATGATGGACTCAGCCATCTACATGACGATCAAGAAGAACCCCTAAGAGAAAATACTAAGGAAAATGATATAATCCACAGGAATTCCAGTAGAAAGGATTGTTTGTAGAGGCGCTGATGCCACCAAGAATTTATGGACTCATAATCCATAAATCAGACGTTTTCCAGTACCCTATCGTGAGTGCCATTAACTCCTCAACATGTAGGCCGAACATCTCACACGATGCTGTCTCTTTTTACAAGGAACACATAATCATATGTTAGAAATTCTATACATTTTCTGAAATCTCTAAAAAGTTAGATTTGGAATCTCTTTTTTTAGAAATCTCTTTAGGGTACCGATATAGTATGCTTTACCGCTACTTCGCCAATAATTCTTTCCGGAAGGATTACCAGAATAGGTGCAAGATCTAGTGGAATACTGTTTAACTTCTAATAACAATTAAAATAGATTCCAAAAACAACAGAAATTTTAGAAAATTAATTATATTATGATATGAACTAATGCGGATAATTTTTTGATAAATGAAAGTGATTAGTTAGAAAACAACTACTACATACAGGCTACTTAGTATACTACGTACTGTAAAAACAATAGAATATTGTACAATTTAAATAATTAGAAGTCTAAAAATCATTACATTCATAAAATTTTGTATGAAAATATTGTTAAAATTTTCAAAATGTCGGTTCGATGTTCAATTTTCAATGGCATCAAGAAGTTTATAGTTTTCTTAAAAAATGGCGCAAAATCTCTATCAGAAGTTTAGAAAATCATTAAGAAACTTCGATCGTCAGTGCAAACAGTGGTACGAAACTTTAATGATACTGACATAATCGATAATAAACCATAGAGTCGAGTTCATCACTGCTAACCCAAAGAGATCAAATACAAACTTTGAAAAAAGTAAAGCAAGACCCAAAATCTAGAGCAGTAAAGGAATTTTTGTGGGGAATGCAGAATTTATTCGGCGTGTTTTAAAAAAATCTGGATACAACGGGAGGAGAGGTAGACTTAAACCTTTGAGCTGTGATGCGAATGAATTAAAAGAGTAGAATTTACTAGAAAATGTGAAAATAATGAATCAATGTTCTGTAACAAAGTGGTATTCACTGATGAAGCAAAGGTAACTTGCTTCAAACTTATGGTCGTATTAATGTGTGAAGGTAACTCAACACCGAGTATAAAAAGAAAGTTACAACCCTCAATGAAACATGATAGTCAGTTTTATTTTGGGGTTGTATGCTGGCAACTAGCGTGGAGAATATTGAGTTTATTGACTGAATTGTGGATAAACGTAAATACATTAATATTTTTAAAAATAATTTAAAAGAAAATGTGGCAAAATTACATTTTGGTAGGAATTGGATCTATCTGCAGAATAACGATCTTAAGCTTTTGTCCTATCTAGCAAAAGAATTTGTGCTAGATAGGTGAGTCAGGGTGAGTCAATAGTGCGGGTACGTAAGATTGTGGCTTTACCGTTAAAAATAAAAAAAAAATGTTTTTATGTCATCATACATTATCGTCAAAGCTGCATCGATTAAAATTAGTTCCAGTTATAAATAATATTTCACTATTCCAGTCCCATTTATGTATTCTTTCACGTATGTTGATTAGTTGTGTTAAGTGCTATAAAGAATCTAATCTCAGCACGATGGTACCTGTTCGCTATGATAGGATTTTTACAACATATTTAAATTGAATTTTTGGAAAGTTGCTTTCAAATACTATTGTCTATGCACCGATCCATACTTTTCCATCTTTTACGAACAGACAATGAAATGACATAACAGGATGATTAAAAACTTGGTAACCTTGCAAACAAAATTTGAGAACAAGATACGATGTATTTAAGACAGGTAATCAACATATGTAAAAAGAGCATAAAGATCCATTTAAAAAATTTAATTTGAGTAGTCCTGAAATAGAGAAATACCCTGTATACCTGAAAATAATTTTAATGGATGCAGCTTTGATGATAATATAAAAACATTTTTTTTTATTTTCAACAATAAAGCCACAATCTCGACCTTGCACTATTGCCTCACCTTGTACAATGTCCCTAAAGTCCTTCATTCCTGCCTCTTCCTCTTCTTGAAGGAAGAAGCACATTAATGGATACGACATTTTAAAACGTGCCATGCACAAAAATTAGTGGATTTTATGCCTCGAATAATAATGGCTATTATTAAAGCCAAAGGTGTTACTAAATATTAATTCATAGTTCACTGTTAAACATTATCTTAAATTGCTTTGTATGTAGATTTTCGCGAGTTTCTAAATATACGTGTTATTGAAAACTCATTGTTTATTATTTTTGTTGTTTGAACATAATAAATAATCTTATTAGATTTGGTTGAATTGTCAAAAGTGCCTATTTTAATAGTTAATTTGTAATTTATTGCGTTGTATATAGACTTTTGTCAGTAACTGTATTTTAGAAAACAGAGTTTTACAAGCAGTATACAAGCATTTAAATGAATTATAGAATTTTGTTCATCAATTTAATTCAACGTACAGATTGCCTAAATCACTACGTAATATAATACTTGATGATTCTGTTGACATTTTTGAGGGGTTAGAACATCATCGTTATGAGACTATAGCTTCTGGCATGGATTTCTCCCGTCATTCTGCTTTTTCTTTGCTTACTGTTACTGTAAAAGGAGTTTATTTCGATTATGGCGAAGTTACTTAACAAACACACGGCTGGTAGCGATGGTATGCCTTCCTTCCTGGTAAAAAATTGTTGTTACATTCTAGCGAGGTTATTATAAAATAATATTGAATTTGGGAATTAAAACTATGACCTTTAGTTTTCGAATAGATGGAAGATTTCCAAAGTTGTTGTGACCTTTTATTGGTATAGATTAATTATGGTCAATTATAAACCTATATCCTTACCACCAATATTCTCAAAAGTATTTGAAAGGGTGATTTTAGTGGAGTAAAAGAATCTCTCATTATATCAACATGGTTTCATATCAAGAAAATCAACAGTAACCAACTTGACATCTTTATTACAACTTCTTTGCGAATCTATGGATAGTCGTGTTTTTTTAATAACATCGTAATCAACTATAGATTGTATTTAAAAAATAAAAGTTTGTGTTATATCTCAAAAATTATGAACTGTATTTAAAATTTTTCAACGGCATTACATTCTACTCAAAGAAGTGTCTTAAGAATGTATTAACAGCTTTTCTTCAATTTCGGAAATAAACAAAATACGAGCATTTCTTGAAATAGCGAAAAAGTGACTTTTTGGGTATAACTTAAAAACAAAAGAAGATAGAGGTTTTGTCTTTGTGGGACTGAATTTTTGTCGGAAGAAGAGACCGGGACATGGTATCTACTTTTTAGTATCTCTTATAGTTGCCGAAGGTACCTATAATAACACCAAAATTTGCCCACGCTGTACATATCTGACAAACCTGCAAAATATGGGTTGAAGATTTGAGCTTTTTTAGACTCCAGAACATATTATGTAACGAACCATAAAATATATTGCGGAGTGCAGCCGGAAGGATCTTACAAGATAAGTAACAAAACTAATAACTGAATGAAATTGATATCATGGAAAAGATGTTACATCATCGTTTGACAGTTGTTGGAATTATTCGTAAAAATAAAAAAGAGATATCTAATGCTTTCATACAACCTATAAAAAAAATCACCAACTTATCATATATTCCTAAGAAAAATAGATGTTCTTAGCGTCAAGTTTACATAGCAGAAGAAACCTAACATAATTAACATTTACAATCATACTAAAGATGAAGTGGATTCGATTCAGTGGACCAGTTATGTGGTGAGTATAATTGTACTCACAACACTAGGCAATGACTCCAATAATACAGAAATCCTAACCAGAAGATTTTCTTTAAATAATTGTCTCTAAACTTTAAAAGGACCAATTAGTCAGAATTGGAAGATGTATTTGCAAGGAATACAAGGCAAACCAGAAAATGTAGAAAATTTTAACATTAATCCTTCAAAATCATAAAATAAAAGAAAATATTGCCAATTTTGCAAGAACAGAAAAAGTCGTTATTTTTGCAAATTATGTAATATTTGCATTTGTAGGGAGAGGCTTGCAATCTTGTTCGTATTGCGGCTTCCTAAATAATTGGAACATTTTCCGCGGCACCCTAAATACATCAGATTTTTTTTAAATCTTTAAGTTTTTTAAAAAATTTTGAAAGCTTTCAGTAAGTCTCTTAAGACGGCTAAACCTTAATGTTTCTAGTTCTAAGTCTGCTGTTAGTTCTGAAGTCAGTGTTGTCCCAAAAAGACTCCAACACCTTAGGAAGAAATTTTCAAAATCTAGCAACTTTTTTTATTCATTGCCAAAGAGAGATTATGTGTACTTATTATATATATGTACAATAGCCATTGGAGAAGCTTTAACACTAAATATTAAGCTGCGGCGCACGAATTTTATGTACTCCAATTGCGTCTAAAAAGTTTAGTTTTGTTAGTTTCAAATATTATTACTGTTATGATAAAAAAGGTTATTCCAAAATAAAAATTTAAAAAGTAGCCTTTTTTATTCTATTTCTTGAATGATAAAACAATAAAATTGCATAATTTGTGCCCTTAAAGGTCAAAGACCAATTCTGAAGTAAAAAAATGAAGCAAACAGAATCTCGAATAAAAGGCGTTACAGACCTAATTTATTCTCTAGTGGAAATTTTAATCAGGTATTCTCTGTAGGGATACACTTTGAGAGACAAACTCAGCTATCAAGCAGTTGAAATAGGGTAAAGATGCGGTAAGTAAAGAAACAGTTGAATTTATCTATCTTCTGTATGTTTCAAGTGGAACAAAACGAATTAAATGTACCTTAAAAAATAACATCGTGGTGTAATGAACGGTCGGTCACCAACACACTTCCGATATTGCAGTTGTGTGATCCCAAAACAGAGTAGATCTAAAGATCGGCGGAGATGATTGCTGGGAACTCTGCAAAACATGAAAGATCATGGAAGAATACTAACAAGACTGCCTTCTTTCCAACCGTACGCAACAGTAATTAGTATAAATTAATTATTAATTAGTTTTCGACCAATACGAACTAGTTTCTAAGGAAGGTTTAATCAAACACTTTTTGAAAAGACGCATTGCAAATCCTGAAAAGCTTTCAGTTTTAGACCTAATATTAGTGGTAGTAATAGTTCTAGTGTTAGCTGTAATTTTACTCTTTGTACTTATATAATACGAATACAATTTAAAAAGGTCATAAAATTGAAGTTGTAGAAATGATAAACTTACACACGAACAGGAAAGCCAGTTCACGTTAGAAACATAATCCAGCTCCATTTAAAAGGGTCTGAATACCTCTAAGGACATCGGTTCCGGTCCAATGTCCCCTAGTTAAACATGCTACTTAACGTGACATTCTGAAACACGAAGAGGAGAACGAGAAAGTCGTAGTACTGGATGAGAGGTGACAACTGGACGGCGACGAGTGATTTGTGGGTCGGGGGATTATGGCTTCGCTCGTAAGGCCTCAATCTGCCCCCCGCGAACAACTTTGCTCCGTTTGCGTCCCGGAAAACCGAAATGATCCTCTGTCGGCAACCGTCGCGGCTCGAACTCTGTCGGCGGTCTTTACCGTCCATCTATTTTGGTCTGATTAATGTTTTACGTCAGTCACACCCAGGAAAAGGAATCCCTCACTATTTCGAGTAGACAAAATTTTCAGTTTCCAAATTTCAATAGTCCAGCTTAAGAGGACATATCATTACTCACGCGAGTGAATAGTGAAAAGTAAATCTAACATAAAAAATTCCGTCAAGTTGAACAAAAGATAAATCTCAACAGCAAATGTTGGTTTAAGCCGCGGCAAGATAGAAACTGCATTTTTCAGCAAGTAATATTTCTCCGTACACTAAAAGTACAACGCGGGGACTAAATTCGGCATTGTGGTTGTAAGCGAATTAACAAAGAGAACGTACCATACTAATGCTCAGATTGCAGAACCGAACATTGTAGGAACTGAAACGAGCGACGCCCTGTAATAAAGTCCGCTACATAAAAAGGATGCTACATAATTTATATCTTTTCACTGCACGGTTTCTACTAACACCCACTCTAAAGGAACATGAGAATTCATAATCAGCGGTGCTATAATAAATGAATCAACCTTAATCTTCTTATCTGTCTGCGCCGAATACATGATTTTAAATAAATTAACTACAATGCAGGTACCCCTATATTCGAATTAGTTCGTAACAAAAAAGGCTTTAATTTTAGTATTAAAACGGAATAGAGATATTTTACGTCTTCGCGGTAATAAGTAATAATACTGGTTGACTTTTCAACACGTGTCAATTAAGTAGAGTTCTATTTTAACACCTAGTCACTACAGACAAAAACAAAAATGCAAGCTTTGGTTCAGAGCCAGGCGACACAAGAGTATTTATAGGAAGACAATGTGAAAGCTTCGGCATTGAATCGCTGCAAGTAGTCTGAAGACATAATTAAATTTGAAATATACCGGACTTATATTTCATTATACACATAGTTAACGTTCTTAATTTGAAACAGCGACAAATGCAAATCCAACAACTAATAGAAGAAGGTGCTACTTTACTGACTTTAAATAATCTCATAGCGGAAAACTTTTCTCATTACGGTGCTGTTTTAGTTATCTGCTCAGTTGGCAATATCTAAAAAGCAATTATAAGTACGTCGGTATAAATTATGCGATTGCATAAATATTTTCTTTTCCGTTTTAAAACTGTTAACTAAACGTTAAAAACATCAAGATCTAAATAATACATAAATTAGGATTCACAAACTGACGAAATAAACGAAAAAACGAATCAAGCAATTCCTATTTTACGTTTGAATCACTTCAGGGTATAACGTTGGTACGTCTTCCATTCGACTTGGTTTAATAATGTTCCTTTGGGGAAAAGAAAAGAAAACTAGTCGGAAAGTAGCATCTCCTTTTGGACTTGTACAGCTCATTATTTATTTGAGTGACTATCGTTTCTGGTAGTCTGTCTAAAAATACTTCGTTTCACGCCAGCTGCAATTCTCAAACTATAAAATCACGCGCATAATATGCGCCATAAACGTTACTGCGAACATAAAATCAGGGTGTTCATGACGCGCTACAATATCATTTTTTTTATTTTCTTTGAGGTGGCGTCAAAGAGTAAAACGATAATTTGAATCATAAATTTGTTTACATTTTGACTTAAAACGTAAAAAAAAACAAAATAATTAAAGATATGTACTATAAGCATTTATAAGAACAGTAAGATTTTATTACCTCTGACTAAAACTTTTTGAACTAAACAGATTTAAATAAACTTAAAATGAAGGATGGTCAAAAAATGTGAAACATTTGTTTAAGTAAACAAAGTATTAAAAAATAAATAAAATTTATGTAAACTAAAGCACAACTATAAAATACAAAAATTGTTTTGAATGAAAACATCGATAAGTAAAAAATTATGATGATTCATGCACAAATGTTTGGTTCTTTGATATAAGATATAGGCATTATAAGTAGACAAATTTTTAGATACTTTCTACAAATATTTTCATTATGATTTATCTTAGAAGGATAAGGGATGGCAATATTACCATTATCACAGATCCATTTCTTGTATTACCAATAAGTGGCATGCATACAGATGGTGTTTGTGTAGAACACGCAAAGTCTTCTAATATCAACAGTATTAGTAGCACAACAATCTGTCACGAAATCTAAAATGTTTTGTTTTCTTCTTGAGTACACAAATTGGCCTCGGATTCCTGTTATTTACACATTTTTAGAACTGGATTTTATCAGCTTGTCTCGCCGATGAGTTAGAATTGCCTAAACACTTTTATCTAGACTTGTCTAAACACTATTTATAAAATGTGCTAAAAGATTTACATTTGCAAACGTTAATAGAAGCTAGGGAAACTAAGCGTAGAAAGAAAAAAAATCGGATAATGATGATTGTAGTGCTGTTTCATTTTCAACTCAAACCATTCAGAATTTTGTCTGTTAGTCATTTGTATACAATATTGGAATCAATGGAGAGTTTACTCTGGTTTGTAAAAATGTCTTTTTATAAACAGATGGATTTTCTCCAGATCAAGGTGGAAGGTTATGTGTCATATTATTGCAGAATATAGCACCTACCGATATAAGGGGCACAAATCGTTTTTGTTCATGATCATATTTCTGAATTTCATTAAATTTTAACATATTACGGTTCTAGAACAAATCAATATTTGTAACGTTTTTATAATAATAATAAGTTTATTGCCACCGAAATCTACAAAAATAATAGAATATTATACATTATTCTATAAAATTAAGGTGGACACAAAGTCAATTTATAGCCATAGACGAAGTTTTCAAACAAATTCACCGCCAATGTAGGTACGTAATTCAAATAAATATTTCATATAGCAATTATATAAGAAAAAGAATATCTAGGATAGAACAAGAGAAAAAAAATACTCGTTGAGGAGGGAAAGAGAATAGGAAGGTGACATAAAAAATTAGACTCGGATAATTGTAGAGAAACCAGATAATTTCTTAACGAAGCCCTGAATACGGAAAAGCTTTAGAGAATTAAGAGAATTACGTAATTCTATGGGTAAATCATTCCACATAATTATATCTTACACAGTAAATGATTTATGATATATTTTGGTACGATGAACGGGAAATATGAGTGAGATATCCGATTGTGCAAGTTTTTAACTGACTGAGAGTAAAATTTTGTTAGTAAAGGTTTTGATCCAAAAACAATCAATACCAAGAACTGTATTAAATATTACCGCTGGTAGAAGCTCACAGCTGTAGATGTATAAACTTGGACGTCATCTGCATAAAAGTGAAAGTTGCACTTAAAAATCTTAGTAATGCTGTTTTTGAAGATACAAAAAGAAGATAGAGTTGTCACCAACAAGCTATAATCTGATCAACACAATCTAATGCCTTGCTAATATCAAGTAAAACCAAAAAGTCAAATGGCGCTAATCACAACCACAACAAATACCATCAGTATGTTTGATGAACCCCGATGTCATGCTATGACCCAATCCGAAACCAGATTGAAAATAAGTGACAAAATAGAGAAAAGGAGTGAACCCATGAGTCGCACCGTAATAGCTTGTAAATACAGACGAGGAAGATGAACGCAAGGTATAATTGAAACAAGCGTTCAGTCCGGCGAAAAATCTACTGAAGATATAGTTGACACCAACAAGTTATGATCAATAGGATCAAATGCCTTGCTAAAGTAAAACAAAACCAGTAACATCAAACGCCTGTTATCAAAACCACAATATATCATCAGTAATTTTGATGAGTGCCGATGTCGTGCTATGATATGGTCGGAAACCAGACTGGAAATTAGTGATAATCTTGTGCTCATCAAAATACTGCTTCACCTGCATACACATCAAGCACTTTTGAAATTACAGAAATAATAGATATAGACGAAAATCATTTAGAATAGTACAACTAAGTTTAGGTATGGGTGGGTAAGTAAGCTAGTTTCCAAATAAAATCGAATTTCGATGTCCCAATAGAGAAGTTAAATATGTGGAGTAGTGAAGGGTATCATATTAGCGGACGCATTAACGACAAGAATTATTAATACCATAACTGAATCATCGAGATTCTGGAAAATAATTGGCCAGAGAATTACAATCAAAATTACTAGGTAAGAAGGACCTTCAACTATCCAAGAAAATGCATGGTTTTCCAAATAGTATTATAAATATAAATATTTTTTTTAATTCTTACAACAATGGTTTTAACGACTGCGGAAAACAGCCTAACCTTTCCGATTGAGGTGCAGGGTGCTAACACAATACCCTTGTCAAAGCGACTATATAAACCGTTGGAGTTGAACAAATCCTACACGAGTGCAGAGTCAAGAAGTTTAATACAAAACAAAGGAGATGATTAACAACACTGATGAAATACACTGCTGCTTTGTTTAAACCAAATAAATGTTACTTCAAGATAAGTTATTGGATCAAAATGACAATCAATCATTCCAATATTTCGATTCTGAAAATCAGTACAACAATATTACAAATAAAAAAAATATATAAGTTTATTTAACTTGTTAAGGTCATATTAATTAAATTAGGTTCTAATATTTTTGTCAATTCTACAGGTATCCCGTAACGATTGCACAATATTCACCAGCGTATTTCTTTAATAGATAATAGACAAAAAAACCAAAGAAATATTGGTCCGAAAATGAAACATTGTTGAGATATACAAAGTTTTAGTTTCATAAGTTTTGTTGTCATCATTAATTTCATAATATAATCCCTTCATGTACGCATTAGATATTAGATATCAGTTTACTTCAAACTTTTCATTGTCTTTAGCCAAATAAGTTTAAATGATTTCATTAATTAAAAATATTTTTTAATAAATTAAAGGAAGGTCATATATCTTTCTTTAATTTATTAAAAAACGGGAAGTGTAACCATCAAACATTCTACGGAAAAACATTGCACAAGTGCAAGTAGAAGAAGCTGTTTTGAGAATTGATGAAAATGCCTCAACCAACATTAGAAGGATTTTTGCACAATATCAAGAAATCAACCGTTCGCTGTATTTTAAGATACCAGTTTATGCGCTTTATCCGTATCACTATAATACTGTTCAAGCTTTAACTGAAACTGATGGCGAAAAACAAGAGATTTTTGTAGATTGGTGATATAGGAAAAGGTACTAAACGTTGACATTCCATAAACATTGTATTTACGAATGAAAAAAAAACTTAATAGTAACAATTCAGTATTACTACTGCAAGAGGCCAGTTATTAAGCCAATTTATCTTCCAAAGTGTTTGACAGCCAATGCTTAAATCAGCGGTAGAAGAATTTTTGCACAAGAAAATATTAAGATTGCTTTATCCGTGTCACTACACCACTGTTCAAGAGAGTATTGGCGAAAAACACATGATTTTTTGTGGGCGGGCTATACAGGAAGAGGTACTATACTAACTTCGAAAAATACTTTGTCGAATAATATACGTTTGGATTGTTTACAACATTTTTTTACAAAGTTAGTATACAGAGGCATTAGGATGAATTACTTCTGTCAATACTACAAGATTGCTACTTTATGCATGATGAAACACCAGCACACTATGCACGCGCTATTCGACCATACTTAAATGACAGATTTGATAATATAATATAATAACGGACCTTTTTTGGACCTATGTTCAGTATTGTACAATCGTTGGGAGACATCTGTATAATTCATAACTAAAACCGTGTTGATTTTGACCAACCAAATTTAATTTTGTTATTGCTATCTCGGATGACCTTAGTCCCAAAAACAGAATATTGTTTTCTTTTTCTAGAGTGAACTGTATAAACTTATACTTCTTATTGGAACTCTCTAATAAAGAACCATATAAACTCTACTTTTTTAAAAACGGAACTTCAAAATTTAAAGTAGGTACAACTTTATTTAAAAGATGATTCATTACTAAATTCCGGATTTTTATGCGATTCCATATTTTGCATATAATTTCATATTTAGCATTTTTACCGCATATAAATTTAGTTATCATCAATGTTATTGCACTATCTGAAAACTGAAATTCGAAGTAGAACTAAACTCCTCTATAATGGCCCTTCAGGACAAACAATAATCATTATGTTGTGCGATTTTGAAGGGGCGTCCTCGTACTTAGCCACACAGTGACCTCTGCGAATTGAGAATAAATTACAAACTGCTTGAGATACTTGCCAAGACATCATATAAACGGGTTTACTCTTAAAAGAATCCATGTTGCAAGCTCTTAGATAAATTTAAAAAAGTTGATAAATTAGAGATAATTAAAATACTTCTTGTACTTGCTATTTAAATATTTATTGAAACCGGTTTCGAAGCTTTATTTCATCATCAGTCAAAACCTTTAATTAAACGAAACATCCAATTAAAATCAAAAACATCATATCACATAAGATAATATAATATTATCATAATATTAAGATGGTGATTGGATAGCAAATTAACTATGGAATTCTTGTTACTATAAGCCAAAATCACATTATATTTAGAAAAAATGATTTTTCGTTGTGTGGGTTTTGACTTTACTATACAGAACGTATTTTTAAGGTGTTGTTTAGTTGGTTTAATGTTTATTTCGAAAGATATGTGGTTCTATGATGTTTTACATTTTTAAGGACTCGACGTGAGTTTGTAATAATTTTTTATTTTTAATTATGATGTTTTTGATTTTAATTAAATGTTTCGTTTAATTAAAGGTTTTGACTGATGATGAAGTAAAGCTTCGAAACCGGTTTGAATAAATATTTAAATAGCAAGTACAAGAAGTATTTTAATTATCTGTAATTTATCAACTTTTTTAAATTTATCAAATAAACGATTTACATCTCCGAGATCTCTTGTCGACAAGAAGCTTCATTTTATCAACAAGAAAGCAGCAATCTTTACAGATTCTAGCGCCTCACCCGCGAGCGACCTCGGCGAAGTGAGGATTGTAACCCAACAACACAAAGTTGTATGCTTGGGTTACTTTCCAAGACTTCAAATTAACGATATACAACGCCGATGTAACTTACTGGCGAGGTGCATCTCTTAATCAACAAGAAATCGTCAATCGTGGAAGATTCTAGTGTGCCACCCGCAAGCGACCTCGACGAAGTGAAGATAGCAGACAACCTTCCATTGCTTTGGGGTACTATCCAAGACATCAAATTGGCAATACACATCGCTGAGGTTACTTGCAGGCAAGGCGATATAATCTGTCAAGAATAATGATTTCTTGTTGATTGTTGATTAAGAGAGGTACTAGACCCGTAAGTGACCTCGACGATGATATCGTTATATATCTTATATTACCAAATTAACGATATACATCACCGAGGTCGCTTACGGGCGAGGCGCCTGCCTTAATTAACAAGAAATCCTCAATCTTGGCAGCTTCTAGTGCCTCGTCCACAAACGATCACAACTAAGTCAAGATAAATTACAATGTTGCATGGTTGGGTTTCTTTCCAAGACATCAAATTAACAATATAGTTGGTCGCTTGCGGGTGTTGTGCCTCTTAATCAACAAGAAATCATCAATTTTAGGAAGTTGTAGCGCCTTCGCATACAAGAGATCTCGGTGAAGTGGAGATAGCAGACAATCTTGCATTGGTTTGGTAACTTTCCAAGATTTCAAATGAACGATACACATCCCGCCGAAGTCGCTTGCGGGCGAGGTACTTTTCTTAATCAACACGAAATTGTTAGAGACCCCTAACAATTTCAACAGAATCCGAAGTGACACAATCATATAAAAAGGGAGAAATTTATCGTGTGATGGAGCTTTAAATATGGAGTTCAATGAATTCATACTTGAACTGTGTTGGCTCATGGCTAAAAGTGAATATCTTGAATTAGTGAAGCCTTGTGATTGTGGATTTTCAAAAAAGGTGACATTAAAAAAACAAATATCACAATAAATTAGTCCGATGTTGCATCAATTTATTCAAGCATTCAGCATCATCCTCGCCAAAGTTGGTAAGTGAATCTTCATAATCCGATTTCCAAACTAATCTAATTTTTTTTTGTTTTATCCATTAGGGATACGCTCCTGATCTTATATTGACATAAGGGGTACGCGAGACAAAAGTTTTGAGAACCTATAATCTAGGTATATTTTTAATACTTGAAAACTTGTGACCTCAGTTTTCGTATACGTCACAAAGGCGAAGCCAATAAATCCGTATATGAGGTTTGCTTAATACTATTGCACTATTTTAAAACTGAAGATTGTAGTGAAACTAAACATCAGTGATGGCCCTTCAAGATAAAGCAAGAATCACTGCGTTGTGCGATTTCTAACAAATCTTTATGATAGGGGAACTTTTAAGGCTGCTCGTGACTATTATCCAGTCTGGAGACATTATTTGTATTTAAACCAAATCAATACAGTGAGACGATTCTTAAATCAAGTAAAACAGGGCGCTTTACTGTTCATCAAGTAACAAGCGAGACCATCTATACTTTTAATACATGATGACCTCAGTTTCACAAGTGAATTGTAAACTCAGATGGAACATCTGGAAGGCGAATTAAAATAAAGCCAAAATTACTTTTAAAGTGTCCACATACTAAGAACTTTACTACAATAAAACTTAAGCAAGGAAAAGTCCACACAAAAGTCCACTAACTTTACGTTTACGCTAAAAAAAATATAGTACTAATTCGAAGCTCTCTACAGTGTTGGTATCTCCATCTGAAAAGATTCCCATCAACTTAAAGAAAATCAACGACCTGAATAAATTGGCCAAGTACACTACAGACTATGAACAGTTTTACAACGATATTCTCCAGTAGCCTAGGATGAATAAATTGAACACAAAATTAATGGTAGTTTTAATGCTCTATGTCGACAGTTATTTACACTTTGACAGATTTAAGCACAAAAATTGTGATTCTTTAGTTTTTGGTCTTTGTTTAAAATCAAACTGATTTTTTAAATTTTTTTCTTTAATATTAATACGTTTAAGAATTTAACATCCAACTGTATTTTAAAAGGCATTATATTACTAAGCAGTTTTTTGAAAAAATTATATATTTTTATGTAGTTTCTACAATAAACAAATATGCTCAATATTCCCTATCTCTATTTTAATATCTTAATGCTTAGGAGTACAACACAATGTAATTTGAATATAATTCATTGATCTGTTTTCACCCCACAAAATCCCACTACATCATTATCGATTAGTTTCGAGTACAACGGATGAGTAGGAGCGAAAGGTAATCTAAGCTATATCCCGTTGTAAAAGATTCCGGGATCAGATTCTGAAAATGGATATCGCTTTAAAAGGATTTAGAACGAAGTGCACTATCACTTTAATCTAGAAAACACCTATAGAAAAGTCAATGGGTAACTATCGACACGTTGAAAATCACCAGTTGAAACATTTTCCTTAAAAATCAAAATATTACTTTTGAAAGATATACAACAAAAAAAGTAAATTTCTATTTATATTCTGCCACACATTTTACTATTGATTTTCTTTAATCCCACTGGGACAGAAGCAACGTTGGGTAATTGGTGTACGTAAATTTTGAAATCAATATAGAATATAGGTCACCTTCGGTAGATACTTGTCAAACTTCACCTTTAACTTAACAATTTATATAATTTTATCACTTTCATCATTATTTGTTTTAAAATATCGAAATCCTACATTAATTTTATTGTTGTAATAACAACGAAAAATGTGATTCAAAAACTTTACGTTTAATGGCGAAACACGATAGTGAATCAAATAGAGTATCTAGAGATCAAATGTTAGCATTTCTTTTTTGTATAATGTGTATTGAGTAAACACAATTCGCATGGAATTAAAAAAAATGTAATTAAAAAAACTATTCACTCACTCATTGAAACGGTGTAATCCCAACTTTCCGAGTCGTTCTTGTGGACATTTAGCTTCTCCGGCTGCAAAAAGAAAAAAAATATTTAACAGTTTTAGCAGGATCGATTTCAAGAGACTAGGGAGGTCAACGATGAATCAAAAAAATTGCAAATCTCCACGTAAAAGGACCGAGATTAAACCGAAAAGCGGATGGATATTTCATTATTCTTTTGAACTCGGCAAACGTATGGAATTGGTTTTGTAGCGGTACGCAGACGACGATAAAGGTCAAATGCGGGATGTTGAATGCAAAAATTAATTAAAACAAACTGAGTGTCGCAACCCGTGGGCGCAATAATTGGCAGCAACTTGTACGATATTAATCCGAAACAATCATCTGCAACACACATATGGTAGCGCGAGTTTTAAAATATACAGATCATTAAACACACCGCTTTCTGCTTTTGTGCTATACGAAATATATTGCCATCATTAAGAGTAACTATTATAAATTATTTTTGATATTATTTGAGTGTTGAGTTTTAAACGAAATTAGTATATAAAAAATTACGGAATTAATATACACAAAAAAAATGTTTAGTTAATTTAATCAATACTTTATTCTCACATACTACCATGAATGTCACACTTTGTATGCGCTAAAAGAGACCTGGCATTTGGCAAGGTACCCAGACGGTACTCGAGCCATCTCTTCCGATCCTATATCGATAGGTCATTTATCATTTTAATTAGCTCTCAGCTGCCGCATTTATAATACAACTCCTCTAGCATAAATTCTATCTCAGTCAAAACAAACGAAACATTAAAAATGTAGTTATACAATTTATTAGAAATAGAATACGATTATTTAATAACTAATTTGAAGTTTGGGGTAAAGGCTTAACTCTCTCTCTCTAAAACTCTAATCGTTTCTCTTCCAATTAAGCAAGATACATTAGAAAAAATGATTGATAATTTTATTGAAGTAAAACAGAAGAATGAATTTAAAATCGAAGACTCGAAAGCAAAATCTGTTATAATTTAGTGTGTAAGTGCTAAACATTTAGATGCAACAACAACTAAAGGAATGTTAAAATCTCTTGAAGATGTCTTTAAACGATGAAGTGTATTCACTAAATTAATACTTAATAAAAGACTTCTTGGACTAAAACATAAAAGACATGAAAAATTTGAAGATCATTTCTAGAAATTTGATAAGTTAATAAGAGAGTTGGATGGTGTTGGACCGAAATTGAAGAAGAAGACAAAGTATGTTGTCTTTTATTGACATTTAATGAAGACTACCGTTTTTCAACGTAGAAGTGTATTCACCAAATTAACACTTAAGAAAAGACTTCGCAGGAAAACATAAAAGAAATGAAATACTTGAAGATCATTTCCAGAAATTTGATAAGTTAATAAGGGAGTTGGATCAAAAACTGAAGACGAGGACAAAGTGCTGTGATTCAATAATTATAGCATAAAAACAATAAATACCAACGTTACCATGAATTTCGTAAAGTCACGATTATTAGATGAGGAATTGAAGTTAACAACAGAGTAAGGGCAAATCAATTATCAATCTGAACCTTCGTTCTTATTATAAATGTGGTAAATTACGCCATAAGTTCGCAGAATGTTGCCAAGCTTGCAATTCAACATACAGAAGAAATTCAAGAAATCGAAGATGGAGCAATCAAAACAATAGAGGACAAAATCATTTGAATTCACAAAGTAGTTCAAATGTAAATATAGCTGAAGAAATTACATTTATTGCTTTAAATGCTAATTCTAATAAATATATGGAAGATTTTATTTTGGATTCAGGTTATACACAACATATGTCATGGGAAAAGTAAAGAAGTTTATGTCAAATGTAGAAGTTAATGAAAATTAAACAAATTACAATGAAATTGTAGATACAATTAACAATTTGCTTCCACAAGTATACAAAATGGAGTAGAATTATGATAGAGAAGACGAAAGTGACACAGAAACTGAAATAACAAACGAATAAATAGAAGAGATAATTGTAGTTCTATAAGGGGGTTTGACGAAAAATTTAAAATTGAAGATGGAAGGTTTACGTTAACCGTTACAGGAAGTGAAGGAGTACACATACTTGGAGTATGGATTTAAGGAGAACAATAAGGAGGGAGGACTTGTTAGAATGTTGGCAATGAGGGGTAAATAGGATTATGGGACAGGTTTAGGAATGGGGTGAGAGGATTTTTGGAAAAGATGTGGGAAGAAGGAGTTTAGTGTTGAATAGCTTAACAAAAAGCGTAGTTATGTATGGGATGGAGATATGGAAATGAAAAGAGCAAGGGCTCGCAGAGGATGTGCAGACCAGATACTAGAGGTGAATGTTGGGAATAGCTAGAGTGACTCTGAGATATATAGTTAGGGAAGAAATGCAGCTCGATAAGTTGAGGTGTACAGTCTTGGGGGAGTGCTGCAGACAGATTGAAGCAGGCAATGGACGTTATGGGTAGCAAAAAAGGGAAGAGTACTATAGAGGCGCGAAGTACTCAATAAATAACGAAAGGGTTGATCAGAAGGAGAAGAGACGGTATTGAAATGTAGAAATAGTTAGAGAGCGCGGACAGGGAGGTGGATAAGCAAGAGAGAAGGACGGCGATAAGGGAAAGTAGGTATAATTCCAATTATTAGGAGGTGTTATCGGAGGGGCTACCAAAGCACCTAATGAGGGAGGGGCATGGCTAGGGGAAGATTCTGGTTGCCAGCCGGGTTCATTGGAAGGGGGGGGGGTGGACGTTCATACAGCATCTCCTGGTGGAGTGTAATGAATTGAGGGAGGAGGAGATGGATTTGAGGCAGGTAATAGAAGAAAGGGTGGAGGGTAAAAGAAGAGAGGAGAAGAAGGGATACAGAGAGTTAACAAAATTGTTATTATAATAATTGGGGCATTATCGTAACCTTTTGGGAAATAAATTATTATTATTATTAATAAGATAATTGCTCCAAAATATCTTTATTAATATGAGGTATATATCACATATTGGATAGTATCTTCAGATAAAAATGATCCTGTAAAATACAAAGAGGCAGTAAAATATGAGCAATGGAAACAAGCCATTCAAAAAGAAGTAAATTCACTTGAAAATTTAAAAACCTAGTCAGAACCATAATAACCAAAAGGAAAGAAAGCAATACAAGGTTGGTGTTCAGAAAAAAAGAGGATGTAATGAAGAAAGCTCGACTGGTAGCAAAAGGATATCAGTTGCAGATGAGAATCCATTTGAACCAAATTATTTACCTGTTGCTCGGATGTCAACAATAAAGTTAATATTATCAATGCTATGGATTATGAAGTAAGACAGTTTGATATTACTACAGCTTTTTTGAATGGAAAATTGGAAAAATGCAATATATACATTAAATAATAAAACATTAAATAAAACAGAGCTCTATGTGGTTTGAAAGAATCGCCAAAAATTTAGAACGAACCGTTTAATAATTTTGCAATAGAAAATAAGTTTAAAAGATCAAAATATGATTGCAAAACTGTAGTCAAATTCTAGCTGGACAAAATAAAAAATCATTGACAAAATTTTTCTTCAAGGCTTCAGCATATCTAACTCCACAAAAAATTATTGTTATAATGAACAATTGTATGTAAGAAGTTACTTTGAAAACGGTTGAATGCAAATAGAGCATCAGACACTGTCGTCATATATATAATGTGATCATCCTTTAGCTACCTATTCGGCGATATGATTGTTTATTTTTGTTTGTGTATTAAACCAACTTGTTTACATATCGTTTAGGAATAAGTTTGAAGCACTGAAATCGTCTGATTGACGAAGGTTAAGTTCAAACTATTGAAATATAAATGAATATGATTTTTAACGCGCAAGTTTTTTATGACATGATATTCACTTCAGATTTTATGAATTTCTGTATTATGATATAACTAATGATACATTCCAAGAAGGATGGTCATAATAAACCATAATTTGAGATATAACAAAAATTCTTCAATTATACAATACAATACAATTTATTGCCACCAAGATATACAATAAAAGAAAAAAAAATGTACACATCATTCCTTAACATTGGTACAAGGTTAACAAAAGGTCGATTTATCGCCAGAGGCGATGTTTTCAAAACGACCCAATCAGCAATGTATGTTAAAAAAATAAATTGATATGGCGAATATAAGTAAAAAAAAATAATAAATTTATGTATAAAGTATTAGAAAAAGAGTACGCAAGAATAAGAAGGAAAGAGACTCGAATTACACAAAAGAAAAATGATTGGAGAAGAAGAAATAAAGCTATCAGCTGAGAACGGAAAGAGAAGAGGCAGATTAAATCAGGAAACAGTCTGAGACAACTGTTGTGACAACAAGCGATCTTTAAGCGATGCTCTGAATACAGAAAAACTACGGGCTTCCCGCAACTCAGTGGGTAAGTTATTCCAGAGAGTTATAGCTTGCACTGTGTATGACCCGTGATATATTTCGGTACGATGAATCGGAAACATGAGTGAGACACCAGATTGTGCTCTAGTAGGAAGACCGCGAGAGGCCATGAACTCAAATGTAGTGAACAGATAGAATGGAGACTGAGAGGAAAGAATCTTGTATAAGGTAGTTAGTATACGGAAAGATCTACGGTTCTCAACGGTAAGCATTTCGAGGTGATTACGATAAGGTGTAACATGCTCACATTTTCTCAGATCGAAGATAAAGCGCACACAATTATTTTGTAACCTCTCTAATTTGTTACGAAGACCAATCGAAAGGTCCGGGTATACGGTATCGGCATAGTCCAAATGGGGAAGAATTAAAGAGTAACAAAGGTTACGACGAACAGTAGATGGAAGGAAACAACCAAGCTTGCGTAGGGAGTAGAAACAGAAATAGACCTTCCTACAGATAGACTGAATCTGGGGCTGCCAGGACAATGCAAAATCCATCATCACACCCAAGTTTTTAACAGTTCGAGAGAATTGTATAATATTACCGTCAAGTGACAAATAGGTATTGTTAAGGGAGTAAAATTTTGTTACCAGAGGCCTTGATCCAAAAGCAATAGCCTGAGTCTTTGCCACATTTAAACCCAAGCCATGGCATCTAGACCAGTCCAGAACGCTAGCAAGATCCCTATTAAGCCGCAACACCGCTGCTGGAACTTCATCCACAGCTGCAGTTGTATAAATTTGGAGGTCATCTGCATATAGGTGAAAGTGTTATTAGTGTAATTATACTTTGATAACTGATAATACTTTTTCATTTTCTCTAGATTTTTTGATAAAACTTTGAGGTGGTGAGATCTTCTGGGATGCTGATTACAAATCTGGGGTTAAAATTATATTTTTTTTCAAAAATCAAGATGGCGAACACAACATACATAATTGAAATTACAAGAAACAGGATAATTTATGCAATGCTTGATATCTGAAGAGTTTTGTTGTTATTTATGGTTTTTGAAAATCTAATTCGACAAAAAAAGTGTAAGAAATTACTGTGCAGCTTTTAGATGGAGTATAAGAGACAAGCAATAGGGGTATGAGAAATTCAGAGCGCTGCATACCAGAAAGTCCTTACATCTAGGTTGTATCTGAATATCCGGTTATAGACTAAACATTTATGGCTCATTGCCCACAATATTAGTGGATGAACTCTTCTATCATCCATTTTGACTGTTGAGTTATGAGAGTTTTGCACTAAAAATCATCAATTCTGATATTTTAGAGATTTTCATAACGTATAATTTTTATATATAAAGCTTATCCATGGATTTTAATTTTTTAGAGTTTTAATTAACTTTTATAATTAGTATCTGTCTGTGTATTGTAGATTTTGAGTTGTTTGTTTTCTATGTGGAAACCCCTAATGATATTTTGAAGATTTTTGTTGTATTAGTGCAATCTTTTTATATCTAGACATTTATCTATTGTAATGAATTAAATATAAAAAAGTCGTTACTCAAAGACAACTATAAGTTTAACAATATTGAAATTAATGAATAATAATAATTAAAAATACAGTCAATATAAGAAATTAATTCAGTTAAAACATCGGTTTTCATAATCACATAAATAGTATCAGTTAATTAAAAGAAGTTGACGAGTGTGTGTTAAATAATAAATAAATCTGTGACGGCGACAGAGTTGGTGAAATATCAAAAAACTGGAAACCTGATGCGCATGTGGAAACGAGTGGTTATTATGAAAAATGTTTATTTTTAAGTTTTGAAAAGTTAAGTTGAAATTAAAATATTTATTTATTATTATGAAGAATAATGGATGGGGGATTAAAAATGGGGATTATTGAAATTTTTATTTTAAATATTAAATGGGAAAAAAAATTTTGAGAAAGGATATTTATTAGAGAAAGGAAAGGGGAGGGTGAGGACCCCAAAAAGTGCGAAAAATATCTACGGCTCTAGAATATTAATCCTCGGCATTTTGGGGAAATTTGCCCCAAAATGCCAGTTAAAGTACAAAGTAAAGACTTTTTTATATTTGATTCAGTACACGTTACTGGTAAAATGGATATTCAAACTAATTTTAATCAAATCTACTTATTGTATGAAAGCAATTTTCAATTTACAAGAATAAGGATGAAAAACAGAAAAGAAATGATACAAAATCGATCCTTATATAAGTAAAGATACAAAGTATGTTCTAGAAGGTTTTCTCCCAAAATACCGATATTGAAACTTCAGAGCATTCTAAATAAAATTCTAAAAGAAAATTGAAAAAATCGATTTTTTGTCGATTTGTCAAATCTAGCGCCTCGCCCTCAAGTGACCTCGGCGAAGTAAAACAACATGCCTTACCAAAGAAACAAAGTCTTTTAAAAAAATTTTTCCCCAGAACGCCGGGGTCGCATGTGAACCAAACGCTACAATTCTCAATACAATTGATTATTATTGTTCGAATTATCAAACCTAGCGCCTCGCCCGCGAGCGACCTCGGCGAAGTGGGTTAAAATCGTTTCATACATTTTGTTCAGCTAGAATCGGGATTCAGCCCAGTATGTGCCGCTAAGAAATCTCGTGTTTACATGTCATTTTGACGTTTTGCAACATCAAATTTTACATAACTGTCTTTTCATACATCACTATTTAATGGTGTAATGAAATATTACTTAACTAAATATTGATCTATTTTGGACGTTACTAATTTGTTTGACACATAAACCTTGTGTCAGATATGAATTTTATACTTAACACTTTAAGAAATTGCTAATTTTTGTTTAACTCAATTTACGAACCTTGACTGGTTACGTAAATAACTACTACATTTTGGACGAAAAAAAGAAAAGACTTTTATCTACTCTCGTTTGTAAAGCCGCTATATTGAAGACATTTTAAGTTTATAAAGTACGTCATTATGGACAGCAGTGCGTAAAGTAACGAAAGAATGCGTGAAGTAGCAATATATTTCAAATGGGATTTTAACAAACGACTTTTACAGCACGTGTTTCCATAGTAACGAGACACAAACACTTTTAAAATAATTTCTTAACACTTACAAAATTGTGACTAATTATTAATATTAATTTTTAGTTCGTAGATAAAACATTATATGAAACTCGCTTCGCTCGTATGAAATAAGCTAACTTCGCGCACTGTCTCATAACGAAATTAATGAATACACAAAAAATGTTTAATTAAGTTAATCAATACTTTATTTTCACATACAACCATGAATGTCACACTTTGTATGCGCTAAAAGAGACCTGACATTTGTAAGGTACACAAACGGTACTTGAGCTTGCCATCTCTTCCGATCCTATATCGATAGGTCATTTATCATTTTAATTAGCTCTTAGCTGCCACATTTATCAAACAACTCCTTTAGCATAAATTCTAACTCACTCAAAACAGACGCAACATTAAAAATGCAATTATACAATTTGTTTTAACTAATAATTAAAATTTGCTTTTTCGGTGATTTGATTTCGTTTGATCACTAGATGTCACTAATTTCGAGGAAAACTTTGAAATTTGTGCGTCAAAATCGCTCTAATTAGCGTGTTGCATGCGGCTCTTTAAAAGTTAACAAAAATATTTCGAAGCTGCGGTTGAGTCATAAACTTGGGCGAAAAACTACGGGAACGTCGCCAAAACATCAAAACCGCCGGTTGAATGAATGTCATAAATATCGTTGGAATCGCAAATCAGCCTGTTGAAACTAACTGCGCTTTAGAGGCGTGTTTACAGCAGACCAAACACAATTTATCATGTAGTAATCACAAACATGTTATATCCATACACATTTGTGTGCGTTATTCGTACAAGTACCCGTAAAATTATAACCATTTCTTAATGTAAAAGCGACCAGCTAAATGCATGGTAAAACTAAATTTTTATGTTAGTTACGCAACTAGGAGAGGTCCGACACCAAATTATACCGGCATTTAACTAAGTTCATTCGCCAAAACTCAACCTCATAAATATGCAAAACTCTTTCTCTTAATAGCATTCTCGCAAAGTGCACGTCTCCGTTGCATATTCTAGCAGTACTATAAATAGAAATACGAGCGTAACCAATTCCTTTTTTGAGATAGATTCTTTTTATTTTATTGAAACAATTTCTGGAAAACTACATTATAGAAATGAGTTTCAATCATGATTCTAAATCCTTACGTAAACACTTTGTTAATGAAATTATATTAATTCAAAAAATTCACCATTAGAATGCGCAGGTATACTCCGCCGTGTTAAAAGACTAAAACGAAAGGAATAAATTACACCTCGACCAACAGCAGAGAATTACGCTACCGAGGTGGCCGTGCGGATTTTAATAATCCTCATCCGCTACGCGAAGGAGCCGGATGTTTGTGTCAACATCGTCGAGTGCCGGGAGCATAAATCTTCGGTTCAGATGCCAGAGTTTGTGTACCCCAAAATTTCCTCTCGTTGTTTATGTTTTCCTCGGACCTGGTACACAACATTGCGCAACATTAAATTAGACTCAAACGTCGCATCGTAAGGCGAGCAACGCGACGTACATTACATTGAAGCAAGAATTAGAATTCTGCACGCCGACAGGATGTGATAAATAATAGAATGATATGAGAATTTTTCGAAAATTTATGATGTAATACAGAGAGATTGAAAAGTCGGATGAATTATTTCTATCTTCCGCGTAATAGCGACACAGGTTGACAACAGAATTAGAAGCCATTGAAACAGAAATTTGTCATTTCATAACGTCCATGAGTGGTTTTTAAATGTGTATGAAGAGCACTAGTAGAATTTCCAGTACATTTGTGTTCACTGAAGAGTTTCTTATACACGATATTTACATAGTCTAATGATCTAGCAGATTAGTCTCACTTAGTACCATTGGGTTAGGTAGGGTTGGAATGAAGCGAGTTGTATTATTAATCATTGGGGGAGGTCTATTCCTACCGCTTAGGTAGGGATAGACACGTTCAGAGATGGGGACGTAAATAAGAGAGCGGAAATACAACGAAAGTGAGGAAAGAAAGAGGTGGGTTGCCAGATACCGTTGTGGTATCTGATGAGGAGATTACGAACAGGTATTGGGTGGATGATTTAGAGAGGTGGAGGAGAAGATGTTATGTTTACAAAATGTAGCGTGTTGAAAGACGAACGGATCCAAAGAGAGATTTTACAAAAGTGGGGAAAAGCTGGAGATGGTTCAGGAAAGCGATTGGAATAAGGTGACGGAAAAAGTGAGAAGCAATAGTTTAGAAATAATACTGATATAAAAAAAATCTGTTAAAATCCCTACTAATAACCCAACAATAACTAGATAAATTGCCCGTTTTCGTGAATGTAGATCAGTTGCTCACTAGTTTCAATCGTCAATCGAAATTGAAAATGTGATGCTATTTTCCGCTTCAAAAAGCTTAAGGAGTCTATCAGCACATATTCAGATATCATACGGTAATACTCAGAAAGAGATGTAAAAATTTAAATTTCGTGTATATTAAGTACACTGTATAAAAGAATTTATTGATCAAGATCAAGAAAAGTGCCTAAATTAGTTCGGACATACATCTAAGAAAGAAGAATTTGAACATTGAACTATTTCTTCAGTGGTAGAGTTCAAAAAGGACTAATTTCGACATCAATGAATATTTAGTCATAGTGAAAAAAACTATATTATCACTAAATCTTTAGTAATAATCATTTGTTTGATTTCTGAAAAAACTGAAAAACATTTACAATGGAAATATCTTTTGGTAGCAGTGTTTATAGTTGCAAGCAGTATCCAATCTTTAATTGGCAGTTTTTAAACTTCTGACATGAGGATTTCTTATCTTTCCAACAGTATTTGGTATTTTGGAAGTAAAATCAAATTTTATTAACAGTTGCTTACTTTGTACAAAAAAATTATCTCCTGCCAAGTTTTTCAGAAGTAATATCAAGTAAGGAACCAAAACTATCCTTTACTATCACCACCTAAGCTATCGAAATTATTTAATTCTTCATCAGAGCAACCATACAAGTATAAGAAGAGAGCAAAAAATCAATTTACATAACAAAAACTAACTTAACTTACAGTTAGAGGTTATGTCGGCGACGTGACTAAATGTGTAAATTGTAAAATTATAAAAAAAACATAAAGACGGTGATGGCCCAGATCGTAATGGCAGAAAGTAACCGGCAATGACAAACGAGCAAGGTTAAACGGCAACGCAGAACAACCACAAAAGTAACAAACAAAGAAGAAATCAGAACCAGCCAGCCCCGAAAGACACGTCGTGATTAAGTGACAGTAAATATCCCTTACATTTTCCACATCCGCGCGGAAATAAATGGAATTAGACTCCTCTAAGATATAGAACATTTCCAAAAAGGGACGTTCATAATAGAATGGAAAACAACACACACTAGAAGAGTTATCAAAGTCGAAAACATGCCGCGTGGTGATGTTCTACAAGGGCTGTGGCATTAGATTTTTTTTAAACACAATCTCTGCGATGTTGATTGAGTGTATTTTTGAAATACTGGCCAGTCCTATCTATACAGTGAGCAGTAAAATTATGGAATAAATTCAACAAAACACATGCAAACATAATTATGTATTATAATCATTATCACTTTCCGATAGTCATTTGTTTTGTTGTTACATAAACGTATTCGCAATGTTCATAAAAGATTATTGACAATCTAGTGACAATTAATTTTATAGATCAAATTAGACTTCAGACCATTGAGATACGATGTTTCAAATTGGAGAAAAAGCCCTTCAGAAATATGACGGTATATTTCGCCCATCTGAACGGTTTACCATTGAAAACCTTAATGAGATTATTAGTGAGAACTGAAACAAATGGCAACTTAACAAAACGTTTGATAAATGGTTCATACACATCTGGTGGATTGATGAGAGACATATCAGAAACGACATTACAATAGAACAGGATCTTATTGATCAGCCAAGGTAACCATTCTTACAGAAGATTGTAACAATATAAAATTTTGTAACCTAAGGGCCTCGCAGATACGAAACATACTGTAATACGAAACGTGTTGATTTTTATATTAAGGGGCTTGTAGAGAAAAAAATTATAAATATCCCCGAATGTATTGATTTGCGATACCAATCTAGAGAAATTTACTGGCCGGAGTTACGTATGACCAAGGAGTCGAGGAATGGTACAGAGTTGTTTTTTCCCTCTTCTATGGTTAACAGTATGGGGGTTGTGCCCATTGAAAGACACCAACGTGGCATTTCTGAGGTCACACTGAAGTGCACAGTCGTCGAGATATTTATAGAGGAAGGGCAACTTAAAGAGAAAAGATTGTATGCAAATATTAAGGACAAAGTCGATCACAAAGGTGGTTCGGATCCGAGTGGACTGCCAAACTTCTGGTTGACCACATCATTGAAAGAGAACAATGACGAGTCAAAGAGAAAGGAAGTGATCCGAAGGAACTGGTATCTATCGATCATGGTGTAAGGGCCTACCAACCACCAATCATCTTTTATCTGTTGGCAGAACAAAATCTCTGACCTTAGTAGCAAAGATGAAGGAATCTTTTATATTTAGTGTAATTACAAAAGGTTCGATAAAATTTCTGCTAGAAAAGACGAGAGGGCATATGTTGGTGATCCGTTGAAAGAAGTGATGAGACGTAATGGAATATTCACTTTATGGATTTTTGTAATACTTTAGAGTGAGCATGAACCAGAATGAGCACCCCATCAAGGAGACCCGTACAGATAAAATTGCTCTTCCTTTGGACTGTAGATGTTGGGTCAGATTTAAGAACCTGAGAAGTTTGTGAGTCCTCTAAAAGTTGCAGGGAGTTACCTAATATTAAGACTTCTGGAAACATTTCAAGTCTTCTAGAAGCAGTACCGTAAGTTTTCTAGAAGCATTTGTGGGGTGTTAGGATTAGAAGGAAAGGATGCAGTGCACCCAAACAAAATTTTATATGAACACCCACGCATATTGCGCCTTTGTTGACAATTCATATTTTCCAATAACATAACACTGCTTTTTGAACAATAAACTTAATATTAGCTGCAGCAGTATAAGGAAATGTAATCAAAATAAACCATATTTTTGAGTAAAGACTCCAAATTATGCAGCACTAAGAGTAGGGAAACCAAGAAGTCGGAATTTCTTTCGCTAGATTAGCTTTATGATATCGTTTAATCATCATCGCCTATAGACCAAGAAGCATTGTTATCCACAACAAAAAAAGGACTTTTATCAACAACTGATCAATGATGACCAGTTGCAAGCTGCAATAACTTGTTTAACATATTGCTTGATTCAAATAAGGTATTTGTATTTGGAAGTTCTCCCCTTTGCCAATATTTCTGAAGGTGGTCCTATGGAGTACAACGACACAAGAATTTAATTTTAAACATAGCGCATTAGTCTTGTTTTTCTTGATCACTTCTATTTTTGTTGTTAACACCAAAGCTACAAGCTCGAAAGCAGTGTTCTTCAAACTGTGTTTTACTTAAACGCTTTGGAGGTTCCACGTTAATTATTTTACAATAAACTGTGCATTGTTCAAAATAACCTAACATCCTTGAGAAACATAATGAACTGGATTCTAACAGGCAAACTGGAATTAAAAATAAAAACAAGTTTTCGTTAGATACAAACACAAATCATCTTTTTAAGGAAAATATTCTTTTTTGTAAAGCTCTGCCAAATCCAACAACAGGCGAAAAAATATTCAATTTATAGTCAAAGCTATATATAGATAGTTGCTAAAGCAGCTTAGAGGAACTTATAGAACTCTACATATGCATATGATGACATTGGTCCATTTTGAAGGGTTCCATAAAAAAATTATCTCAGCAAAGGGTTCCGTTCGTTGAGAAAGGTTGAAGACCACTGCCACGCAACTTCATCGGCAGCGCCATAGAAATTGACGAAAACATTTCAGTGATGTTTAGGGTCGTTGATTATTGCTAGGGATGAAAAATGATTTTAAATCTTACAGAAGTTGATTACTCGTGTTCTTGGCGCCATTCAAAGATTTCATCAGACGCTTTGGGTCAACAAGAAGACGCACGTTACAAATTCGACATACCCCAACCGTTGAGGTAAAAAATCATGTACAATAATTACAATGGATGAATAGTTGCTTTGAGAACATCCTATTGCCTGATTACAATCTACACGGGAATGTACTGTTCTCAGACTAATCGACATTCAGCTTATACTTTCCAGCAGGAGAGCGTTATGATTAGTATAACTTTCGAAAGAGAACAATACCAGTTTGGATAGGAGTATGCATCGAAGCGTACGTACGGAGCTCTGTTTTATCAACGGCAATCTAACCAAGAAGATATTTTGATATTTTGCAATTATGAAGAAATGTTAGCTGAATATATGTTGTCCTTTGATCCATTTATTTTTTTATTTATTTTTTTGGTACAACTTTTTGTTCGTGCACGATTCTGCACGCTCCCATACAGCCCGTTTAATGTTTCAATACCTAGATGTATGGATATCAGCAGAAGGAGGTTGCTTACAAGATTAAAACCCCATAGAACACATGAAGCAGACGTTAGGAACACGAGTTAGAACTCGTAGTGCCGTTATACAAACGCTAGATTATCTTAGAATAACATTAGAAGCAGAAACTAGATTCTCTAAAATTATATTCAAAATCTGATTCTATTTTGTTTGATTTACTTATTCCACTAAATGCGCAAAAATATCCAACCCTGCATGTCACACATCTAATGCAACAATACATTTCTTAAATCAGTTTTTTGCATCGCTAAATGACGTTCTCTTAACGTAACATCTTCAGATTATTTCCTTTGGGGATACATTGAAGAAAAGGTTTACAAAAACAGACCACACTTACTGGATGAACTGAAGTGGAATTTAAGAACGGAAGAATTTTGTATAACGTTTGTTGAATTCGTGCACAAAGTAACCATTGTATGCATTTGATGAAAAACAACACGCATTATAAGAAGTTAAAATAGGATTGTAATGTTACAAAAAGAAGTTCTATTATAATAACTTATTAAACCATATGTATGTTTACATTGATATGTCTGATTCTTTGTTTGAACTAGTTTTGGGAAAATAACTAATTTACAAAGCAGTGAACTCTCCAATTTACAGCTGTCAGTAACACATGTGGCCACAGTTCAATAAAGTAGTTCAACAAATTACTATTTATTTTATATTCAATTAGATATACAAATCTTTTCCATCTCACTGTATAATACTTACTAACATAATAGAAAATCTGTAATACATTTATAGTTAAAGTATAGATCTCTCTCAGATTTTGTATAGAAACACGTGAATGACACTATCTGCCCCCAAATTTCTAAATTAAACCGCCAATAATCAACAAAATCACGACGGACATGTACCAATTCAATCTGACACGTTGACCATTTCGGCTACCATTGATATTCTAATTTGAGTCGAGTTTCGAATCCAAAGCGTAAAATCGCATTAGTTTACGTTTGCGCACGACTGTACACGGCGCCCTTCATAAAGCATTATTCACACGAAGACAAGCGTGTTATTTTTGATCGGCACTAGAGATGCACGTATGCACAAGTAATGCATATTTTATGAGCAGCTTCAAACGCATCGAAACGGAAGTTAAATTTATGATCATCCGCCATTGTGTAGATGCTAAAGATTTGTTTCTAATGTACAAACGTATTATGAAATATTAACATTAACAAAACAAACCAGCATTCGCTAATTCAATCAATAATCTGTTAAGGTTAAAGTGAAAATAAATAATCTAAGAAAAACTTTCTACAGAGGTTGCCAACTAAAATGGGTAGACCTAGTTTTCACAACGAACACATTAAGAGATCAAGACCTTAAATGGGAAATTGACCTATGATCTATTCTATAGAATGCCATAATCGGAAAATTTCTCTTCCTTCCTCATCGGTACAGTTAAAGAAGAAATCGAGAATTCAATAGAAGGAGCTTAATGTAGTTATTTATGTAATTTTTTTTAATATCAAAAGTAATAAGAATTATTAGCATCATTTCCAATTAATCAGTTCACAACTCAATACTATTATACTTTAATAGCGATAATAATCGTATTTATAGATAGAGCCCATAATAAATTAATAATTTAGATTATTAATGGCCATATGATATATTTCCAATACTGTTCAGAACCACTTTGCCATTAATAAACGGCTATTTAATATTGTTTAATTGATGATTGTGCGGACATAAAACCATTTTAAAACAACATTTATATTAGTTATTAATTTAAACGAAAGGGATTATAAAAACAATGTTTTAATGAATACAATAAAAGGAAAAAGGTTCCAAGTTTCAGCATTGGGAAGCAGGTAAGCATACATTAAATTGTCGCGGAAAGGGAAGGACGGAATGGCAGGCAATAAATTTCAAGGGAGATACCACACTCCTTGAATTTCGAGGTTAGTTGTTTATCGATTTAGCAGTTATTCGCTTTATTACCCTCACGACGAGAAAGTTGGCCGGTGCTAAACCTTTTAAAACTTTGTCACTTCGAGTGTTTTATGGCTACATCAGGATTTATTGATTCGCCAAAACATTATACTTCAACATAATAGGTGAAAAATAGTTTCAAAATTGACATAATAACAGAAAAAGATGTTTGAAAAAGTATCTTAAAGTGAACGATAAAGTACATCCACAAGATTTTATATTTTTCTACGACAGCTTGGATAAGTCATCATTACCACACTCATTCGAGGTGATTTCAGTTACGTAATAATTCATTACGTAATTAATGTACGTAATTGACATAATAACAGAAAAAGATGTTTGAAAAAGTATCATAAAGTGAACGATAAAGTGCATCTAAAGGAATTTAAATTTCTGTACGACAGCTTGGATAAGTCATCATTATCACACTCATTCGAGATGATTTGAGTTAAAGAATAGTTCATTACATAATTAATATACGTAATTGCCATAATAACAGAAAAAGATGTTTGAAAAGGTATCTTAAAGTGAACGATAAATCCAAAAGAATTTTATATTTTTCTACGACAGCTTGGTTATGTCATCATTACCACACTCATTCGAGACTATTTGAGTTACGTAATGGTTCATTACATAATTAATGTACGTAATTGACATAATAACAGAAAGATGTTTGAAAAAGTATCTTAAAGTGAACGACAAAGTACGTCCAAAAGAATTTTATATTTTTCTACGACAGCTTCGATAAGT
Organism: Onthophagus sagittarius; assembly: GCA_036711965.1. NCBI lineage: Eukaryota > Metazoa > Arthropoda > Insecta > Coleoptera > Scarabaeidae > Onthophagus > Onthophagus sagittarius. The sequence continues at coordinate 66,185,805 of JASERS010000003.1, read as the reverse complement.
CATCATTACCACACTCATTCGAGATAATTTGAGTTAAAGAATAGTTCATTACATAATTAATATACGTAATTGTCATAATAACAGAAAAAGATGTTTGACAAGGTATCTTAAAGTGAACGATAAATCCAAAAGAATTTTATATTTTTTCATTACCACACTCATTCGAGACTATTTGAGTTACGTAATAGTTCATTACGTAATTCATGTACGTAATTGACATAATAACAGGAAAAGATGTTTGAAAAAGTATTTTAAAGTCAACGATAAAGTACATCCAAAAAATTTATATTTTTTTACGACAGGTTGGATAAGCCATCATTACCACACTCATTCGAGATGATTTGAGTTACGTAATAGTTCATTACGTAATTAAAGTTCATTATAGAACCAATCGAACAGATTTGATTTAAATATTGATTTTTAAGTTACCTTTAGCAAGCGTAGTTAAAATGTATATCACAGGTGGGCTAGACCATGATTATTCGTGTGATTACACGCTCTTTTCTACACTCGTACAGTAATTATATTTGTAGCTCACTTGTAATATAAATAATTATTTTATAGCTGCATTAAGTGAATTTGGTGCGTCAATTAGACTAATGCAGGATAACTTAGTTAATTGGTTATTCATTTAACAAAAACAAACACTAATTAACAGAGAATTGAAATTAAATAGAAGCACTAATAGATGTGTCACGCTTTAAATTTGTAACGAAAATAAAACCGTTTTTGAACGCTAATTGACATATATACATCAAATTAAATTCAAGACAAGGGAGTTTAATTAAGCGCTCGCTACTACCAGCTAGCAGAACATCCTACTCCCTAAATCGAGTTGTAAATTCAATTTTAAGTTTACTCCATTTCAAATAAGACGAATAAGAATTTTCACATTCATTACTCGAATTACTCATATCAAAACATTACGATTTCTTTAATTTTAAAAGCGATATTACAGCAACATCTTAGCAAACGAAATATTACATTACAATTATAATGTTTTAGTTTAAATCAACCTAGCAGAAACTTTGGTTAATTAGTCGGCAAATTCACATCAACGATCGTGGGGAGTGGGTAAGTGTCTTCTAATCTAATCCATCGCTCCGGGATACCGAGGGACTCGGCGTATCATAATGGATAGAACGTTTCCACGATGTTTCCATCAATAAAAGGGTTGAGTGATAATGTGAAAATCAATTCGCAGTTGCAATAAAAGACGTGGGTGCAAATGAGAAATGTGAGCGAGTTAATGCGTTTGAATCCCGGTAGATATTTCAATTCCTGGCACGCGTTCAAGTAAATGTCATACAAATTTTGATTTTACAGTCTCAAATTAACTATATTAAATATATCCAAACTTTCTAAAAAATTACGATTAAGTTACAAAAAAAATTAGCACCTACTAACCCACTTAAATCTGGTTACGCGTTAAGTTTATGAAGGTTAATAGCCGAGTTATAAGCCCTGCTCACGTTTCTAAAACGTAACCATCTTATTATTACCCGATTTAGTTAACGAACAGTGGAAGATTAACCTCATCGTGACCCTGCATACAGGATCGGTTTCATAAAGCGCCTTATTTATCATCACTCAGCACGTTGCATAATATTTTTCGTGTCAAATCACTTTAAAACATACATTTTTTTTTTAATTTAATAGCTAGAACACACATATTTAACTGGACATGATATTGAATTTTCGCCACGCAAATAATGAAAACGTGTATGCAAAAACGTTTTAAAATTGATTTTCACTACACGAAATGAGATTCGTGTTGCATTTGAGTTAAATGGTTCAAATTGAAAAACATTTGATGTTTCCGGTTCATTTGGGATAAAACGACTATTATTAGCCGGACTGGTCTGTATGTGCAAAAATAGCTGCCCATTAGTTATTTAGGACCTATTGTGTTGTTTATTGGATTTGCGTTTCTCTACAGATGTAACAGATAATGAATGTTCAATCCAATCGATTATTAACCTACCGTTTCGTAAACAAACTAAACTTAACTTTAAATTTACATGAGCATGTTTAATTTAAAAGGGGTTTCGTGGAAAATATAGGCGAAGAATTTTAAACTAGTTTTTAAGTTAAATCGGTTTAATTTTAATGGCAGCTATTAAAAAAGTTTTGTTTGATTAGTTTAGCTCGAGTTGTTTTTTGCAAAGTTTCATTTATGTAATAAATTTACATTTTATTTTGCTTCTGTTTGGTCCCCTCAAATACTCAGTTATCCTTACTTCGTATAATTGTTTAATGCATTGCCGATTTACAATATTTTTTTATTATATTTCAGATTTAGCACGTAATCCAATTGTATGATTATTTCCTCAATTTTTTTCCTTATACAGGTGATTTTTAGAGGGCAAATTCAAGATATTTTCTTAAAAATGTTTTGATTTCAACTTAAAAATCACAATGGAATTTCTTGTTTACAGGTTCTACAAGAAAATCTGCCAAAACTCCGAGAAGGTATTTTTTACTTATGCAACGTAATATGTTTATGCACGAAGATTGCCTGCACATTTTAGCCGTATTGTACAAGATTTTCTCGATAATACTTATCCGAAAATGATGTATTGATCTTATCACATTAAATTGTTTTTATCGGGATTCATAAAGAAAAAGTATATACATACTAGCGATATTAATAATGTTAAATTCAATCAACAAAATTGAAGCTTAATAACCATGATGGTTTATTATGGATTATTGGACAATAACAGATTTTTGAGTAAAATGCTAAGCGATGAAGTACATTTTTACCTTGATGGTATTGTTAACCGCCAAAATGGCCGTGAGTGGGGTTCGGAGTACCCACTTGTAATTGTCGAATAACAAATACACGCACAACCTGTCACTATTTGGTGCAGATTTATTTATTTTATATTGGGCGTCATTAGGCCCTATGTTTATAAAAATGAGCTTGATCAAACAATAACTGTTACATGTGCTAGATATCATATGTATGTTTCAACAAGCCACTTATTCGGCTGTTTTTAAGACCGATTTGAAAGTTGCTTAATATTAGACAGAGAAATGTAACGACGACGTTCAAAGCTAAGATTTTCAAGAATAATCTGTTATTGAGTTTGTTTGAGCAATATATCAGGTTGTAAGATAGGGATTTTTGAGTGCGCAAGTGATGATTAATGGCGAACTAATACCATATTTTGTCCCAGCTTCAACAATAGAAATAAAAATCAAAATTGTTAATGATATGATCTATGATTATATGAAATGGATGCACCGATCACTCCAGGAAATCTTTTTGTTCGAAAATACCTTTTTATATCTCCTCTCTCCATTTCAATATGCCATCGTACTTCGTCTTAATATGATGCTTATAAAGTACACTGTTCGGATTACAGATTACTGTCAAACCTAACAGCAGCATCTTATAAGAAATATTATAATTTATGTTACTATTCTGCTAATTTTCCATTTCTTTGATAATTTTAATACTAACTGGCTTTAAATCGATTGTTAGATCTTCAATATCTACTCTACTCAAACAGAAATATTTCATAAATTCTGTGTGTAAATTTTCATTTTTGACCTTATCCACACTGGTATATTCCTCCTTCATCAAGCTTGCTTTTAAGCATTGCAAGTAATTCATCTTCTGCATCACCATTTGATTAAAAATTTATAAAAAATACATCATCTTCCCCTGATGACGAAACATGAGACATGACTGTTTGTACTACGTACTTAGGAAGAATTACAAGTCGATAACAGAGATATTCTGTTTTTAGTATCCAGTGCGCAGAACACTAGATACTGCAACATCCGTCAACAATTTTTCGAAAATCGGCAAATTGTAAAAGTTCTACACCGAACCAGCACCCAACTAATCCTACATTCTGATCGAAGACACGACTAGAAGAGGAAATTTAAAATTTAAGGGTTAATTCTAAAACACCGCTCCATGCTCTGCATGCGTCTCCCAATTTGAAAATTGATTTAGCATTCCTAGAATACACATATCATTCAATTCCTTTCCTAATTGGCTTTTCAATTGATTTTTTACATTTTTATGTAATATTGAGCTTTTAATTACCAATTCAATCCCAATAGTAATTTTGAATGATAGACTTGATGACTAGATAACTTAATACTGCCTCCAAAAGACTTGCAATGCTTCCAGAAGACATGTAGTGCATCAAAAGGACTTGGAATTCTTCGCAAGATTTGATAATGTCCCTAGAAGGTTTGATACTGTTTCCAGAAGACTTGCATTGCTTCCAGAAGACGCTATACTGCATTTGGAAGGTTTGATACCGATTCTAGAAGACGTAAAATACATCCAGAAGACTTAATATTGTCTCTAGAATACTTTAAATGCCCACAAAAGACTTGGTACTATTTCTAGAAGACTTAATATTGATACCAGCAGAATTAAAAAGACTTGAAATGTTTTCAGAAGTCTTGATATTAGAAATGGAAGACTTGAAGTACTTCCAGAAGACTTGCAATGCTTCCAGAAGACTCTATATTGCTTCCAGAAGAGTTGAAATGCTTTCAGAAGACTTGATATTGCCTCTGGAAGTCTTGAAATGGTTCCAAAAGACTTGGTATTGCCTTGGAAAGACTTAAAATGTTTACAGAAAATATGATACTGCCTCTGAAAGTCTTGATACTACTTATAGAAGACTTGAAATCTTTGCAGAAAACTTGATACTAGTGTATAATTACAATACTTACAAGACTGTTCTTTTCCAGAACACTTGCTATTGAATCTGGAAGACTTGAAATGCTCCCAGAAGATTACAAATGCTAAATATATATACTCTTAATTAAATAGTTACATTTTATGACAATTAACACAAAATGAGTTATTTTTCTATATTTATAAATCATTGAGTCGCGTTAAAATACGATCAGGTGACTGCTCTCCCGAGTAGTAAGCTGCGAGGTCGAAATTTCAATAAATAGATTTCTTTATAAAATCAAATAAAATAGAGTTCATTGATGTAGATGTAGATTCGATGAGTTATATTATTTCTTTATCGAAGATAATAAAAATTTATCGTTAAAAGGAAAAGGAAAACAAAAATGAGCCAGAAAGGAAAACAAATTATGTATCAGTTTTGTCATATCAGTTCAGTCAACGTGTTAAATAGCTTCACGTGGTGGAAGAAATTGCTACATTCGGAAAATTATCCGATGAAACACTCCTACAGGTTAAAATAAATCAGCATGAGAGCCAGTCCAGAAACATCTAATCAACACCACAAAATGTTTCAATCACACTCTTATCTCACAACGTGGTATTTAACCCAATTAATAAATGGTATGTTTTGATCATTCTCAATAACACAACAGTTCGGTTAAGACTCATTTAACAACCAATCTGTACCAATAACTTAACGAAAAGTAAGTACCCTCAAGCCAACTAACCCTAAAATAACATAAGTTCCTAAAAATGTATCTAATCTACTTAAACTGACCACAATATGGAAGTACAATACCAAAATAATCCAAGTATTGAAACAATAAAATTAAAAACCGTTACAATATTGCACCTTGAAGACATAAAAGTCCTTAGAAGACTTATTACTCTTTCTAAGACTTGATGTTGCTTCCAGAAGACTTGAAATGTTTCCGAAAATCTTGATATTGCGTGATCAAACCTGAAATGCCTCCAGAAGAATTAAATCTTTAAAATTTTAACTTAATCTTTTTAAAGGAATTTTCAAGCTTCTAGAAGACTTAATCTGCTTCCGTACGTCTTGATACTGCCTCTAAGACACTTGATACTGCTTTTAGAAGACTTGCCTTTTGCAATACTTGAAATATTTCAAGTAGATAGATTTGGATATCCAAAATACTTGACCTTGCCTGTGGAAGACTTAAAATGCTTCTAAGAGACTTGATACTATTTCCGGAAGACTTGCCTGTGGTATACTTGAAATACTTCCAGAAGACTTGAAATGTTTCGAGAAAACTTGAAATTTTCCAGAAGTCTTGATTATTGCCTCTACCAGAAAACTTGATATTGCTTCTAAAAGACTTGTAATGATTCCAGAAGACTTGATATTGTCTGTGAAAGACTTAAAATGCTTCCAGAAGACTTGATCCTCTTCCAGAAGATTTGCCTTTGTAATACATGAATTGCTTTCAAAAAAGTACTCATACAATTGTTAATGGTTTTATCCGGGTTGAAACTACAATTTTTTTCTTCTCAATTCAGTCCCAACATTTGCCGCGAACGTTTGTTTGGAGAAAACAAATTTGGACTTTTTCAAACCTTTTTAGACCCAATTCGTGGAAGAGTATTTTCTCATATCAAGATTTCCATACGTATTTTCAAAAACCAGCGCATATGATTGAGAATAACGTTAGAAGTGTACTTTTTTTATTTTTTAAGATTTTAACAGTTATATGTCAGAAATGTTAAAGTTATGATTATTCTCTTTTAACACGTTAACTGCCCAACACGAGATAACTCGTATTCTTTGAAATGCCCAATACGAATTATCTCGTAAATTTTTTACTTTGCTCTTTTACATGTAAATATAAATAGATGCCTAATTCGCAGACACAATTATTTTTATTTGGCACATAGTTTTGGCGCATTATATTGTTGAAATGATTTAGAATGAGGCGCACATTGTATAATTAATCGGAGGATGGAATCATATGATCGCCAAAACATTACATTATACAGTTTGTTTATACTTCAATAATATTTATTGCAGAAAAAGAACATGGTCCAATACAAATCCTCATTTCAGCAGTATATGAATGATAGCGTTTTAGATTTTGTTAAACTTGCATATTTTTCAATTTCTTGTACAGCATACAAGTGTTTGTTCGACCATAATGCAAGAAAATCAGTGGAATAAATAAATCCCCAAGAATTCGCACTCTGACATTTTCCGTATCCAATTTCAAACAAAAATATTTTAGGGTTTTATATCCACAAATTATTTATGTCTGATATTTGATGTAGTGACATAAGGAGCATTGCATATTTGTTCATAAATTATACATAAAAACAAAAACTTCGTCAGATTCTGATTCACTTAGATTATCAAAATATTCAAGTTAGGCTTCAGTACGTCTTATTACAAGTCATTTCCTTTCCATATATTTGTATTTATTAATTAGTTATAAACTAATAGACACAAAAATATTTAAAATCTACGAAAGTGTATTGTAGAGCTGTGCCGAGGCTTTGTCTAAAAAAAAGACAACCCAACAATGTAAACCCAACAAATCATCCTGTAAACTTTTTAATGATCGTTACGAATCATAATTAGGATTTTTAGTTATACAATATGATTAAATCGATTTGGCTTTTTGGACCGGAAATTGAACAATGCCGTGGCAGTCAACGTGTTAAATATTTACTGAAAATCAAAGATGTTTTAGTTATGTGTAATTGTTTACATTTAGTCAAATTTTAGTTTGTAAAGATTGCTTTTTTAAATTTCATAACATATTTGTCCATTATTAGTTAAAATTTGTTCCACAGTAAATAATACAGGAACAATATCTAGCTTCTTCAATTTCGCAATGAAAGTCTCCTCTAAGTAAGACTGATAAGGCGAAGAAATATAAAAAGGTTGTTTAAAAAAATTAGACTAAACAATATTAATATTGTTCTGATGAAAGGCATCTCTATAATAGAATACCCATTATTGAGACCAACCTCCACAATTACCTGAATCTCTTGTTTAAACTGTTAAGATCTGGGAGGTTATTTAAGGACTGTTAGAAAGGAATTTCAACGATGCGTGGTTGTGTTGTTTACAAGTAAATGAGGTATTAGGGATTATACAATCAGTTGTAGGTTTTCGATAGATATAGAAAATGAGTTTTTAACATTGTATTTAAATTGTTTACTGAAGCTGTTACCGAAAAATGTTCGTATTTGTTTAGAAAATTTCTCTGTGGGTGTATTAATGTATTTTAATTAGGCTCTTGAAGGTAAGAGGAGCGAAATGGTTCATTTGATTACCATATTTAACATCAATGTCAAAGTTCAGGAAATTTCAGGAAACGCTCTCTGTAGGTGGTTAAAATATTTTTGAATTATTTATTACGTGATTGTTCTTTCTATGTATGGTTCTTTGTTGAGGACAACCCCCGCATTCTTATCATCTAGAATGTCGATTAAACTATTATTTTCTATTTTAAATCAAAAATTATTTTTAGTTAAGGAGCATTTTTGTTCATGTTAGGACTTTAAAATTTGCTATCTCTAAGGTTGTTTTGAATGAAATTGTTAAAAAATAATAACACCTGATTTCATTCAATGACATCAATAATTTCTCGTTAGATTGACTAAAGAAAAAAAAAAGAACTTAAGAAACTTTATACATTCTTAAGAAATATAAATTCAACTTAATTTTATAGTTGCATCCAAAATCAAATCTTGTTATTTAACAAAATTAGATTTCTTTTTATAGATTTATTGGAAGTCAATAAGCCATCAATGCAATTTTGATACAATTTTGTAAAAAAGTTTACAAAACAGTGCGTTCATGCTAAAAAAGTCGCGAAACCATCAAAGCTAATAACTCTATCAAATGTACTTTATGATTTAATGAATACATAACAATCAAAAGATCTAAAATCTATGTTCTCTGTTTAATTGAAAGCTTGAATTAATTTTAGGAAACCTTTTACAATGCCGTTATAAAGCACATACGTTCACGATTTCCAAGATTACTGGAAAATTGGATTCGTGGTGCGGAATTGTGAGTTGAAACCTTGAATTTCAATGGCACGTCGAAAATATGTTTATTGTTTCTTTTAACACATTACGTATTATATAAAAAAACAAAACTACTGAGACAATCAATTTTCTAATTTTAACGTTCATTTAAAAATGAGGATGGTACAAATCAGCAGTTCTAAAAGTGGGCGATGACTTACTTAAAAAAATAATATATAATATCTATGAAATGTGTTCTGTTTTAATAAAAAAATGTTGAGAAAATCTCTTTAGTTTGAGTCCTAATATCTACCCTTTTTGTTTGCTCCATATGTTATAAATCGTTTTGGTAAGCGGGATCTGTGGTACATAAAAACTCCACGAAAAACGTTCCAGATCGATTCATGGAATTGGAGAACGCCCTCCATTTCTATCTGTGTGAAAAGGAAAGTCAATTGCTATCGTCTTATTTTTTTGTAAGCTATTTCTATCTTAAAATAAAAAAAAAAAGATTTTGAGGCTACCCGTATCAAACAATATTTAAAAAAAGTATTTTTAGAATTCCAATATTAGATTTTTATAGTTTTCAAAATGACAATCCATTAGCAACTATATACACAATAAAAGTCAACACCTTACTACTGAAACATTTGGCATTCGATCAAAATAGAACAATCACATAAAGAAGTAAATTTTGTATTTCCGAGTGTATTTTTATTTTAAAAGAAGTAAAATAAGTCAAACTGAATATCTTTCGAAACGAAAACTAAATACCGTCTATTCGACCACATTTCACTTCAAGAATATCAAGGGAGTTGTATATCAATGGAAACGTAGGATTTCCCGGTGCGAGTCGGCTGCGAAATCGGAATTTTAGATTGCATCCGAAGAAGAGTTGAACTTGGGATAAATCGTGCGCGATGAGAACGTGTCCACTGACAAAGTATTTGCGATATAAATAGCCTGTGCGGTCGCTGATAGATAAACATTACATTACCGAGACATGCAATAAATGCGGAAATACGTGTATTACAAACGATCAGATGCAAAACATGGTTCTATTACGGCGGCTTCCGTTAAGCGCGTTTAAAGAGCGTTATGCGGTTTAAATATAGCACATCAATCGTAAACACATTATGATGTAGTGAAGCACATGCCAGCTGAGGAAGGTAATTCGAGATTGGTTTAGCTTGAGCAAATATACGCAAGTTATAATTTATGAAAATGTATTGAGGTATTAATACCATCTTGGTAAGTTGGACTGTTTATAAAAGATACAAAGTAATCGGCATAAATCTATCTTGTTATGTACTTTAATCCAAATTAATTTTAAATTTAAACGAAATTGAACGATCCTACAAGTGCTAATCCCCAACAGGGCGAATTTTCTTATACTAATTATGGGTTAATTCAAACTTGGAATCCCTACTTAAAAACTTTAATTAGTCAGATAAGTAAATACTACCGATAATGATTATTACAACGTTCATAAATTTTCATTTTTAAATGCTGTTATCTCACGATTTTAATAACTTTTCTTACAAAACTAATTACAACATTTAATCAGGCGATTAATTTAATTTATAAAACTTTATCAATTAAAAGAGCTTTCACATTAATTGGGTTTTAACTAATACGTTGCAAATATTTAAGCAATTATTAAATCAGATTTGATTAGTTTAATTAAACCAACGCCATACAAGCAATAAAATACCACCACAGTGAGATATTAAATAGTTTGATACAGTGCACCACATCGCATCGTAGACACAGGTGAAAAGTGATATATTTTATTACGTTTTAACGACTTACGGAGAGTAATAACACCTAGTTTACGACCGCTACCATTACACTGCCGAAAATATGGGGTGTGAGTAAAATATAACTTGGCAAATATTTACGAGAAATTATTGTTTTTGCTTTTATAATTATAATTTATTACGCGATTTACATTTAAAACATCAAGTTATTAACATTTAAATTTCTCTCTTAAATGGATTCCCTTTTCAAAAGTTAATTAACGCTACTTTTTACGTAACGCTAAGTCAAAGCAACGGGGGAAGATTGGACAGTTTAGTCCGGCGGGGTAGACCATAATCTAACGGGAAAGTTACCGAGATTACGTGAAAATTGGATAAAATTTGATTTTACGCTTCACTGGACGACTTGGCATAAATATCGAAGGAGGTTACACATTTTTCCAACGTACATTCCATATTCTATCCTATTAACTTTTCAAATCGGTTATGTAAGAGAATGGGTTTATAGCCAAAATCTTTCCCATTTCAACGGTCTTTAATGGAAAATCGCAAATCCTACAAAATCTTTAGTGGAATTTAAAAGGTTTTGACAACAAATAATATCCATCGATTTAAAGGAAGGGGACAATTGAAGCATGCGCGACTTAAAAAGAAGAGATGGAAATGATTGTAAATAAGAAAGAATCTCATTGTATTAAGATGCCGATGGATCGGAGAATTGAAATGGATGAACACTGCAAATATTTGGGAGTTACAATCGATTAAACTGGAAACTAGGAGGATAGAAACGAAAGAAAAGACCACGTAAACCAAACAGCTGGTGGATGGAGGAGCATGTAACTAATTTGATGATATACAGTGCGTGCTTAAAGTATGAAAAGATGAAAAAATAAAACTGAGAAAATGTTGCCAAATTTATAATTTCTGAAATAAAATTATAATCTTTTTTTAATGAAAATTCTTTAATCCAATTCTTATACCGTCAAATACGGTCATGAATGAAAAATAAATTATACGAAAGTTTGCTTTTGTAACAAATACCACTTTTGAGCCGAGTAGCTCCTATTCTTCGTTATTAAAAAAAAAACTGGTGACAGACCTAATAGCCCCCCAAAGAGTTCCTCTAGGGTTCTTTGTAGAAATATAAAATAGTTGCCTAAACATCCCCTCGAGTCCAAAGTCCTAAGGAGATTTAGAAAGAAATATACAAGATATTTCTAAATTGATGCGAAAGATTTCAAGACGTAATTTTTCAACGAATATTAAATCGTGTTTTTCGTATAACCCCTTCTCCTCTAAGTTACAACCCTCTAAAGTTATCATTTTTTATGCATAAACTCATATTAGGAGAAAATGTAAAGGGACATGAAAATTGTGTATTGAAACATTCTATTTAAATGCATTAAAAAAATTTGATGTAAAGTATCATATGGGTAGATTTTTTCACCCCCAAAACAAACAATTTTTATCTCCTAACCTTAGAGGGTTGTGACTTGGAGGAGAAGGGGGTTTGAACAAAAAGTTATATAAAAGACACATCCCACAATTTTCACTGAAAAATCAACCCCTTGAAATCTTTCGCATCAATTTAGAAACAGCCTGTAGAATTGTGATAAGAGTTTCTATAGTCCCCCCAAAGAGATTTATAGATTATTCTTATAAATTATTGCTTCAGAATTTAAAATTAAATAACTTTATTTAATTGATGAATTTAATATGTATTTTCTAAAACTTACTTTATATTCATACATTGTTCAATTTATAACACATGTCTTTTCCCATGAGTGGAAAATAGCTTTGACAATTCCATTACCAAAGGTGAAGGAACCCAACACTATGAACGATTTACGATTCAGTACGATATTACTGTCTGAATACAATCAAGGTTTCGCTTTGGCCATAGCTGCTTTACAACGTTCCCAAAAGTTTCGGAGGACATACCAACGGCTTGAGATAAAGGGATGGGGACAGAGCTTATCATCAGATACTTGTCTATATTGAATTATTTAGGCCTAAACAAATCTGCGATGCAACTTTTCAGGAGTTTTCTTGATTTAAGAAGACAAATTGCGAAATTAGATAAGATTAATGCTTTCAATATCGGACTAAAATCTTAATACCGGTATTTACTAAAGGTTTGGTTATGGATAGGAATGCATGGGGTTTACTTTGCCTAATGACCATTGGGTTGGGTTGAGTTCTGTTATGTTGAGTTGGGTTGTGTTGGATTTTCTTCACTATCGCGAGCAAGTAAGCGAGGACATCAAGAGGTAGGAGAGAAGGACAAGAGAGGGAACATAAAATAAAAGATATGTGCACATAGCTGTAATCGTGGAGGGGTTTTCAAATACCTTGTGAAGGAAGGGAGTGAAGGAAAGGAAGAAGTTGGTGGCCAGATAGCATTGTGGCAATGAGAAAAGAGTGAAAATGTCTGGATTGCGACACACTAGAACATATGTTGAGAGAACATTGCGAGCTGAGAGAAGAAAGTAAGTGATTGCAGATTCTTCACCCATACCATTGCCTGAAGTGAAAAGGAAGCCATTAGAATATCTCACACATTGCTGCAACTAACTGGTTAAACATGGAAAATCGTAGAAAATTACATTTCCTCTGTCACTCATATAAAATAATCTGTGAGAACGTTCCGCCAAATTTATACAGGATCTCACGTAAATGGCAATGTACAGTCGAGATATAGAGCTCTTTCTTAGACAAAAATTGTAGGAAATTTACCACACTATGAACGGAAAATATTTGTATAGGATAGGATGTTAAATGACGTACCGAAATAAACATGTTATTTTAAATGGTAAAAAATATGTTGACTTTGACAATATATGTGATACCTAACCTAGTGCTTTTGGTTTTTGAGTTACTTTAATTAGAAACTTCTTTTAGCAACAGCTTGAGTTAGAAAATGAAAATGAAAAAAGTTGCTGCGTGGATGTACTTAAAAAAGTGTCATTGGCAACATCAGTTTGTCTTATACAGTTTAACCATATTCAATTGTAAAAAATGTCGGAGATTTTAAATAGATTTAAAGTGGGAGAATGTCCCTAGACCTATAAATTGCAGTTGTTGAGATAAGACGGAATTAATCAAAATCATGCAATAAATGGCCGATCTTGTTCATTTTTTCATTATTTGATACGTGATGATATACGTGATTACGCATTGTTGATGATTAAAAAGAAATCAAGATATACAATAAAAGAAAATAAGATTAGTTTCAGAGTAGATGTCCACAATATCAATCACCGTCACGTTGCTACAATTCCGATTCATAAAACAGCGCTTTTCAAGATGTCTTTTTTATATAACCTTGCCTCAATGTATAATGAATGTCCAAACGAAATCTTAGTATGCAGTCTTTCAAACTTATACATTGCTTGCAAAACTTGGACAATTTATTTGAACATTTTTACAGGATAATGAAGGGATACGTGAACATGGGACAAGTATAAACACTGTTGCAACATATGCTGTGGGAACATCGTCGAATAATGATTATTTTACATTTGGTTTTTAGTTTTATCTGCATTTAATGTTTTCTTTGTTTTTTGCCCACATTCATCACTTAATACAGTGCGTTCACGATGAAATTCAGTATATTTTTAGCAATTGCTCTTCTGCCAAAATGATGCAAACCAACAAATTTAAACTTTTGATTTGTGATTTATTTAGGTACTTCACATTAACACTAGATATTAGTTGAAGACCATAGCAGCATAGAACTATATTAGCACAAAATATTAGTTGTGTTGAGTTGAGTTATCAACCTTATATAAACCCAACCCAACTAACTAGCTAATACCAGAAGTTAGTTGGATTGGGTTGAGCCATTAACTTTAACCCAACCCAACTAGCTAGTTAGTGCTAGATATTAATTGGGTTAAGGTGAACCTCAACTTTATCTAAACCCAACCCAACCCAATTATCTAGTGCTAGATATTAGTTGAGTTGGGTTGAGCCGTTAACATTAACTCAATCCAACTACCTAGTTGGTGCTAGATATTAAATGCCTCTAATATGATATTAAGCCATTAATTTTAACCCAACCAGATTAATATTTTGTCTAGTAATAATGTGTTAATGTATTAACATCTAGTACTAATGTAAACTACTAAATTAGCATTAAATACTAATTGGGTTGGGTTGAACTATTAATTTGATATGAACAAAACCCAACTAGATAGTTAGTGCTAGATATTTATTTCTTCTAATTATAGTATTTTCGGGTGATTGTGAAAATCAGAGTTGTTTATCTAAACCTCCTCTGACTATCCTCCAAATTGACTTGAATTAATTTTGTTAATTTTTCATTTGCGTTTTACTAGTAAACATATTATTTTGATATGTTATAAGTATTGTATGAGTTATCAAAGTCAATAAATGAATTATTAATAAATTATTATTAAAATTAATTTGGTAAAGTTGAGCCATCAATCTTAACCTAACTCAACCCAATCCATCAACTTGATCTTAACCCAACCCAATTAGCTAATTAGCACTAGATATTAGGTTGGATTGAGCCATCAAACTTAAATATTGAACAGACGAGCAATTCAAAATATAATTGAATTTATTGATTTTATCGTGAATATACTGCATATTAAATGTAAAAAAATCTTCTTTTTGTACTTCTGATATAAGTTTTATTCTTATTTATGCATTAAGTCTAGCGCATAGCCATTAGCAAAATGCCTTAACTTCTTCACAAGGAACAACTTCATATTTAGACCAAAACACACCATCAAAAATAAGAAAGATCTGATTAAACAAGATCAATGAAACCTATCTTATTATATTATATGGTTTTGTGAAAAAAAGACAACATGAATAAAATAGAAGAACTATACAAATACTTAAACAGAATCCACAATAAATTGAACTTCATCATTGAAGTTGAGAACCAAAGTTTCATAAATTTTTTGGACTTGACATTAAATAAGAAGAACAAGGACATTAACGTCTATCGTAAACCAACGCAGATAGACATTGTCATCACATCACATAAAAATTTGTGGATCCACGAGGATTTAATATCTCAATTTATATTATAATTAATTTAGCAAACCAAAACGGAGATTATGAACCACCATTAATACAATTATTAATAACGCTAAAAATTTATATAAAAATACAACTACATTAACAAGAATTGAAGCAGAAAATCTACCCAAGAGATATTTTCTAGAAGTTTCCAGGGTGATAAGCTGTCTTGGAAAAGCAAAAATCTATTTAATAAATACAACATTGAAACAACCTTCACAAGCAAAAAAAACAATCCACGAGCATTTTAATATCTGCTGTTCAATGTTAAAAAGAATATCAGCATGATGCAAAAAAGCGAAGTCAACAAATTGAAATATTCTAAATAGGATGCATATTACATAGGCGAAACACGAACAGCATTAGAAAAAAAGTCAAAGAACATCTCACCAAAAACACCTCTAATTTCGGACCACTATCTATTATTATTACTAATTTACACAATCGTGAAGTTAGCACCCGATCTTATTATTTACTACTTTTATCATTGAAAAGACGTTCATGTTTCCATACTTTACGCCCGCATTTTGTATTGAAACAGTAACAAAAAAACCTCGTATACCTCTCGGTATACAGATAATATCTATCGATTATTGAAAGTACACAAAAAAAGTAAATAAAAGATGGATATACTTCTTCAAGTTTGTTTGAAATGGAACGATTCAACGTAAAATATTTATTTCAAATGCAGTACTACGCGAACTTACTAAAAGAAAAGTGTCACGAGAAAACAACTTTGCAACAAGTTCCATCGTATGTGAGCAGATACATAATGCATTCAGTGTAAGAGAGAGATTTATTCCGGACACCGCTGCACGCGAGTTCGTTAATGTCTCCTAAAATATTTACAAGTTAGACAAAGGTCGCGGCATAGCAAAGCCTTTAGAAGCAATGGTTACATTGCGTTGCATTGCAGGAGTAGTTCCTCTCTCCGCTGGTTTGTCTTTATCCTCTTTCCGACAATGAATCCCCAAATCTACTGCAAAGCGCTTGTATTGCTAGTTTGCTCCAGATAACATGGACGCAAACTAACTCGCACATGCACTGTTAAAGTTGTAAACCAAGCTAGGTTTTGGAAGATATCGCTAAAAACGCTCACTTTTAAGCATTGTTTGTTCAATCTGTTACAAAAGACTTTTTCACGGAAATCCCCACGTAATCTCAACCAACACAAATACTAATTTTACGTCGGTAATAACTGGCAAACATGATTTAAAACGCATCTGGAACGGCGTTTCATTCGAGGGCTTTGAAGATATTCTCCGAACCATTAGGTTTAAGACCACATTAACGCGGCAAGAAAGAACAGCAAACAATTCAAAGCCTTTCGTATTCGTGTACAAATGAATTTATTTACTTTTTTAGTAAAAACTACAAAATGAGTGAAAAGGACGTCAAATCAAATTATTTGTAGTTGATGTCAACTTAATGCGAAGGATGTTATTCAATTATTACAATAGCGACGGAGTAATTTACCTCTTTGTCTCTTTCTAATCATATTAAGAATTACACTTGCGTGTTTGTAAACAACCTGTTTTCTATTACTTTGAAAACGTATGAAATAATTAAATTAATCGAAAGAAGTAATCAGCAAAAAGAAATAACAATCGTAATTTGAAAATGATGAGGGTCTAATTGTAAATTAGAAATTATTTAGTCCTACATTTATCAACCCTATCCGAAGATCGAAAATAGCACACCAAAATGACCGCTCAATTTTATTAAGTGCTTTACGTGCCGACAATCTAATTTGATTAATGTACCCGGAGGAGATTCGGCGCAATTTAATATTGAATTCAAACTTGGTTGAACATAAAACCGGGAACCGCGGATTGCAGCCAACATTCAATATTAGATTTCAATTTCTGCATTCATGTAATACGACAACGAGCTTTTCATGTTTTAAACCAAATCGATCAATACGTACACGACATAAATATTCGAGATAACAATAAATCAAGAATATTGCAAGAAAAAAATACATCGTAAATGTTTTATTCATTTCGAAAGTGTTTTCACTCAAAATAGCTCGCTCTAATTGGCAAGAGCGTGCAGCAAAGCGGACAAAAACGCATTGAAACTCATTAGAATCAATGTCTCTACGTGGAAAGATGGTATCTGCGGATACGTTATAAGTATAAGCGTACCGCTATCAGATTGACGTGCTTAGAAAACCGTCACTCCGAGTATAACGTTGCGATCGGGTTAAAGTTACCATTTTACATGATAAGCATAGAAAAGTCAAGATTTAAGAGCCGAGTGCATCGCAAGCAAGAAAATGTTATCGATCGTCGAGTCGAGGACGTGATTAATCCGGACAACACAGATCTAACCTAATCGAGATTTGCACATAGGATTAAAGATTTCCTCAGCAAATCTATTACTCAGGTATACATCTCTTTTTTCATCAAATATGTTATTAACTAAGAAATTTTGTAATATACTGAGAAAATAGATTTTATCCTGAATAGACGAGCTGGTTTCATTACGAAGGTTTACCAAATCCTATTAATAGTTGATGTTATATACCCGAACGTGATGGTCTCCTCATTGAACTATTAATTAACATCGATAGGATAACAAACCGTGATAAGCGACTTACGTGTGTTGTGGATACGTGTACGAGATTGACAGACAATAACAAGATTAATGACGACGTAAATGATACCGCCCGTTAAGCTTTATTTACAATATCAAACAAACAAGACGAGAATCCACGTTCATCTTGGATTTTATCCAAAAAGTTATAGATTCAATTTTAGAAGTGGTATATTGTGTCTTAATAGTTATTTTCCATGATAAAATAAATAACATTTATTAGAAACACGTTTTAAGTTACAATGAGGAAAACAATTTTCACTCATTTTTCAAACTTATTTCAACATAAATTATGCAACGTCTTAAAAGACGTAATGTTTCTAGCTCTAGGTCTAGTTCTAAAGCTGGGTTGTAGTATCTAGTATAAGTTATAGTTTTAGTTCCAGAAGAATATAAAACAATATAGAGTTAAACAAGAATTAAAACTAGAACTGAATCTTTGTAGTTCTAGTTTTAGTTGAATACATGTACACAATAATTTAAAATCGAATAATAGGTAAAAACAAAACTAATACCTACACTAAAGCTAACACTAGACTTACAATTACAAATATTTGGGTTTAGCCGTCTAATATTTCTAGTTCTAAGTTTAGTATTAGTACTAAAGTTAGGTTGTAAGTTTAGTATTAGTTTAAGTTGTCTTTATTTTTTTGATCCCGTTAGCAATGCGAAGAGAAACAATAATTTTCAGGAGTAGGATCTTGGACAAAATTAAAACAAACTATTTCAACATGCCAATATTTCGATTAAATTTTTAATCTTCCTCAGGGCGTGTTTCTACAACGATACATCAAACAATTAAAAAAATATATATAAGATAAAATAATTCTTAAACATACCAAAGTCTATGAAACTGGCAAAAAATTTCATATAAAACATCGACAACATTAACATTACTGAAGTATTTATTTATTTTTTAACAGACAATGTTTTGTAAAGTGGATGAACGCACGTGTTTAAGGCGACTAAAAGATTAAAAACCAAACTGACGCCTTTTTTGTGAAGCGGTCAAGGACGTGAATTATAACAATAACAATACAAAATAAAACGTACAAAACCAAAGAATAAAATTTAAAATTAACTATTCACTATCAACCGTTGGGATGTTTCATTTCAAACTTGTTATAATTATCAAAAATCCAAGAATAAATGTTGCTTAGTGATCCTGTGTCTGTTTTAAAGTTAACGGTGTATTTTTCATTTTTAATATGAAACATCTCTAAAAATAAGCGATTATAGTAGTTATTTTCCCTATCCAGAATTGTTACGTTATCAAAATCAAATAGGTGTCCTGTTTCTAAAGAATGTTGAGCAAGGGCGCAACCATTATTTTTGTTATTTTTAACTTCATTTCTATGTTGGTTCATACGATTCTTTAACCATTGCTTTGTTTGCCCAACATAACAACAATGACACGTTCCACAAGGGACACGATAAATGATGTTAGATTGGTACTTTAAAGGTACTTTATCTTTTAAGTTAGAAAAACAGACGCCAGTTTAAATGGGTAGTGTTCAATAATTTTAAACCTAAAGTCAAGGATGTTATCATGAAAAATTTTAATTAATTTTTCTGTTAGACCAGGAACAAAAGTTAACTTCTTGTATTTAACAGGCATTTTTGATGAGTCAATATTTGTATTGGTAAGATTACCGATGTTGAATAAAATTTTGTTAAGAAGTTTTTGAGGATATTGATTTTGTAAAAAGATATTTTTTAAAACATTTAAATTTTTATGCAGAAATTGAGGATCTGAAATGTTGGTAATGCGATGTTTCATAGCTATTATTTTCAGAGTTTCTGATGACTTTGGTGTCTAAAAAGAGAACGTAATGCTCTTCATTTTCAATTTCTATTGTGAACTACATGCATTAATTGTAATTATTGAAGGTTGTTAACACGTGGTTAATTGCGGTTTTGGGAATTGAGAGTATGATATCATCTACATATTTTTTAATGAAAGGAACTCTAAAATTAAGCTTCGGAATGATTTTGTTCAACGTGTAGTCCATAACAATTTGTACCAGAATGGGTGAGATTGGTGAACCCATTGGCGTGCGTTCATCCACTATACAAAACATTCTCTGTTAAAAAATAAATAAATACTTTAGTAATGTTAATGTTGTCGACGTTTTATATGAAATTTTTTGCCAGTTTCATAGACTTAGGTATGTTTAAGAATTATTTTATCTTATATATATTTTTTATTGTTTGATTTATCGTTGTAGAAACACGCCCCGAGGAAGATTAAAAATTTAATCGAAATATTGGCATGTTGAAATAGTTTGTTTTAACTTTGTCCAAGATCCTATTTCTGAAAATTATTGTTTCTCTTAGTATTAGTTTACTTTTAAATCCAGAAGAGTTTACAACAATCTGGAGTTAAACAAGAATTAAAACTAGAACTAACACTAGACCTAGAACCAGAAAGATTCACCGAAACTTTCTAGTTCTAGGTCTAGTGTTAGTTCTAGTTTTAATTCAATATAAGTATCCAACAATTTAAGATCAACTAACAACTAAAAATAGAGCCAACACTAACACTAGAGCTATATAACATTATATCTAGAATAAAAACATTTGGGTTTAGCTGTACCTCTCTTAAGACAGAACCTAACCCAACCCAGCTTCAGAGCCAACACTAGACTTGGAACTACAAATATTAGGGTTTATCCATTTTAAGAGATGCCAATTTTCACCATGTGCATTGAGTGTGTATAACAGTGCTAAAACTAGTAAGGTTACTCGGTACTACGTTTCTACACTTGAAATAAAAATTGCTAACTGTATAGCTGTACGACGGTCTAAATATTGAACATAAATCACAAAAATAGCTATAAAATGAATATTTTAGTTAAAAATTCGTTGTCTTTCCACTAGTCTACGATATTACTCATAACCCAGTAAATGAACAAAGTGTTAATTCACTGGATTTTATGGCAGCATCGTACATATTATTCAAAAGCACACAAAACTTGTATAGAATTGTTCACTGGAACCATATTTAACTTCAAAATACGTACAGCCGATACAATACTTTTTTTGAGTCAAATTTCTTTGAAGGCCACTGCGTCAAATACTTGGAATCGATAATATCAGACATCCCGAAAGGCATTGGCGGCGGTACGAGAAGTGGGTTTTTATTATTAACGTATTTATTAACGTTTATCTATCGTGAATTGCAATCGATTTACATAACGTAAGCTTCTGATACTAAAACTTCTAGTGAAGACGATTTTTAAAATTTATTAGATTAGTAGCTGTAGGATGGTAAATCAAATAAAAGTTTTTTGGTTTGTTCCGTTCGTTTGTTTGTTTCGATTTATTTTTTCATCAAATTTACGTTATGTTCTTTATAACTCAATTTTTCGTAACAAAAGCTTTCTAGAAATTCGTTAATCAGTTTAAAAAAATATTCACCAAAAGTGAAAAAAATATTCAAGAGAGAGAGATTACGTGGAAAATTTAAACGTACGCCACTGCTATATCAAGCGTTGCTCTCAGAGAATAGAACGTTATTGATTTTTTTCCTTTTTGAGAATTTTTGCTCCACAAATATACTGGCTGTATTTAATGAGATATTCAGTAAATGAACGAGGGTTTTTTTAGTGGTTTTCATTGACTGGCATATAGCCATTAATAAGTAATAAGTGAATGAACAACATATGTTCTCAGTACCTAATAATTTTCTTATTTTTTCTGATGTAGATGTCCATTAAGCAACAATATATCAGATTTCGTTATTCAGGAGACAGCTAAAGTTAGCTATTGATGAAACTAGAAGTGGTAAAATCAGATAGAATGCTGCTTAAAAAAAAGAATTTTCAAAAGCAACATTTAATAATAAAATCAGAAATAGTGTGCCTCTGGAACGAAAAATGCGACCTCCACCTATATTATCTGAAACTGAAGAAAAAAGATTAGCAGATTGGATTATCGTAAAAGCGAAATTAGGTTTCCCCATGCACCACGACCGAGTTCAGCTAGCAGTGCAAAACATTCTTAAGGCTAGCTAACTATCGTGAAAATTTGTTGATGACACTGCATGATGACAAACCTGGAAGAAAATGTTTGAAGTTGTTTTTAAAAAGAAGACAATCTTTAGCGGAACGGAAAACGGAAAGTATTTCGAAAGCTCGAGCAGCAGTTACTGGAGATACAATTAGATTTGGTTTAAAAATTTGAGAGAATATCTTCGCAAAGAAAATTTGGAAGAGATTGTTTCTGACCCGACTAAGATATACAATGCTGATGAGACTGGCATAGATTTGTTCTAAGACTGGTAGATTGTTAGGACCGAAAAATTAGAAGTACTTCTATATTGTAAGTAGTGGCTCTAGAAAGGAAAGCATAGGACAATATATGTAATTTTTCGGCAGCTGGTACAATAGTACCTCCGATGCTAATTTGTCCATACCGGATTCGTATTTCTTTGGAAGGTCGGATTCAAATTAGATGGTATTGGAAATTTGTTATAAATATATAATCAGCCATTTTTACCCTTGATTATTGGAAAATAACATGAAATTTCCAATTTTCTTGTTTATGGAAGTCATAAATCACATCTTAATGGGGAATTATTTGACTTTTATATTGAAAAATTACTATCCTCAGACATCTTAACGCTGCGTAGAAGCAGGTAGTTCAAAATCATAAACAAAGAAGCATAATACAAAATACAGAACGAAATCTACTTTTGCTCCTTTATTTCAAAATGTTTTCGCTCAAGCAACAAATGCAAATATAATCAAGCATGTCTTTAGATGTTTCGGATTATATCCATTTGACCCAGAGGCGACAAACTAGAATTAAATCGATGTTCTTTCAAGGAAATGGAAGCAACAACATGAAAAACCTACATCACATTATTTATAAGCAATATTAAAGGTTCTGAATTATTATTGCAAGAATCAAGTCATTGGCAAAAACTCCGAAATTTACCGAATTTAGCAAATATGCAAAGATGATAAACTGAACTGGTGATGAAGATCATTGTGAAAATGGCAGAGAAGACTCTGTGCCATTAACGAATTCAATTATAGATGGAATACCAATTGAGTTTGATAATTTGATCTTGTTTCCAAACAATATTTATATTACCTCGACAATCCTCCATTGGACAATATACAGATGGTTAAGAAAATTTGTACCGAAGAAATTAACAACTTAGAAAGAATACTCAAAGAAAATAATACACTTAACCTGAAAATCCATGATGATAGCAGTTAGCAACAAAAGACGAATGTCTTTTGAATTTCAGTTTTCTTCAAACCAAAACTAGAAATAACTGTTATATTGATTTAGTACAGTCAGAATTACTCACAATTTTAAATTATGATTTGACATGTAAACAGTTTTATGATTGTAGTAAAAATAATAAATTATTATTAAAGAAAGATGGAAACTTTAGGAATAATAAAATCACGGTCACCGTTTATTTTTGTTTTACGTCATCGTTGCCAATGGTGATTTTTTAGTAAGGATGAAAAATCACTCTATTGAACCGAACTGCAACAAATTCGGTCGGTTCGACAAACACTTCATACCTCGGACTACTTTTTCAAGCTATATTTATGAATCGCAACGAATGAATTTACTACAGCTATAGCAAAGTTTGACAGATATGGATGCTAAAACAAGAGAGAGGGGAGACTTTATATATTTACTGGGATATAAAAGGAACGATTTCGCTTTAAGTCACCGAGGTCACTTGCGAGCGAGGCGTTGCGTATGAAATAATATGAAATCGGTCATTTTGAAAGGTTGCAGCGCTTCGCCCGTAAGCGACATCGGCAGAGTATGAATAAAATCGCCTCAGATCGCCAAGGTTATCCAAAATTGAAAAGTTTTTGAAAACATTTCACTCTTACGACTATGACCAAAATTAAAACACGTAAAAACATTTTAAATGCCTCGCCCAGTATGTACTTTACAAAAATATTAAGAACAAATTATATAACGCCATAATTTACGTGTAATACAATATCGACACGAAATCATAACAAAGTAATCGTATACTAAAGATAAGAGATAAAAGAACCAGCTTTTAAAACACCTTTCATAACTTACAACAAAGCCTCCTCTTACACCTATTGTTCGCCGTTATTTAAAGACTGGTAGATCCCATTACTACAATTCGACCTTCCAACTTCATATTTGTCATCGTATTTACGTTTTGATTAGAAATTACGTTAATATAATTGAAATGAAATCGTTAAGGTTGTGTTTTAGTTCGTTTCATCCTCCCTTTGTTTATTTTTTCATCGGGTTCACAGTGTTTGTGTTCTTACCTCGATTTTCACGTCTTCACGTTCCTATCTAAAAATACCTTGTTTTCTTCTTTCAACAACTCTTTAATTTAAAATCTACTATATAATTAGTTTCAACTTCAAATGATACGATGTGTAGTTGATGTATTCTGCTTGACACTTCGCAACTTGTTGATCCACAACATAACAATATTATTTTGTTTTATCTAATAATAGTCTCGACTAAAACTAACTCATCGTTCCTTGTCATATTCAGTAAATTTGTAACATATCTTTATGTACAGGGTGGCCAAATAAGCATGTAAAGTATTAAATTTCGGAAACTACTCAGTATAGATAATTCAAAATTTTATGAATAAAGTGACTAAGAAAAACCACAGAAATTATTTTGAAGTTTCTAGGATGAGGATTGGGGGCATAAACGTCATCTTGAATTAAATATAACAAGACAGTATATAATTTTTAAAGTATAGATTATTTTGTTAAAACATTATCTTTAAAATAAAGTAAAAACAAACAATAGAAAGTTTAAAAAGCTTTCTAACGTTAAAAGAGCTTTTCTTTGACCACAAATCCAACTTTGTTGTAATGATTACAACATATATTATACCTTTTCTTAGAAAAGTTAAATCTGGTGGTTACTTTGTCTTAAGAAAATGCATCAACAATACACTTATTTGGCCATCCTGTACATGGTAATATCAAGTCTTTACACAACATGATTAAAACATTCCTTTTTATCTGTGTTGGTGTTATAAAGACACCCACACATCCAAATATGGTTAGATTTAACTAACCACAAATTAAAAACCAACAATTTAGAAAATAGGAATCGATAACGACACTCAAATTATTCTTAACCTTAACGAAGTGCTCCGCCTATACAGACAATTTAAAATTTAATCGTGTATTGATTATCCCAAAATAGATATTTATACACCCACGTCGTCCCCAAAATAAGTAACGATTAGAATTTATAATAGATTCTCTAATTTTATTTTTTTTTGTTATTAAAACATAGTAACGATGTTTATGATACACAAAGGGACGTCATCAAGAAGAGTAATTCGTAGTAAAAATTTGTTAGACGTTTCTGTTCAGTTATTTGGTATGTATCCAAGAAGAACACAGAGCAATATTTAGGGTTCGCGTTGTATTTATGTCACATAAAGCTTTTTTTACACATAATGCTTGTACTAATGTGTATTTTATTTTCTTACGGAAGTAATTCGTTCCAGTTGGCCAGCGCGACGGACAGAAATATTTTGCACCATCTCCAACGGTGATCACAATGATTCACATACATAGATTTATAATCCTGTTCACACGGTGCTATAAATTACGGGTGTCAGTTGGGTACGCGATGATTTGCTAGTGCTATCATTACCATTAACGAGAACCATCCTTGGTAAAACATCCGCAAAGCATCGTCTAATAAGTCGTGTACGGCCAAAATAGCTAACGCAAATGTTCTATTGCCAAGGAATGTGCGGCAATCTGTGTCATGTAGGCGCATGGTGTTACAAGACGGAACAATTACCGCAATGCTTCAACCCTTTATCAATATGAATAACAAGAAGAAGTACATGACAAATATATTTTTTATATCAAAACATAAACAGGTAAAAACAAGTATATTTAGACGAACATTCATATTTCGTGTTTAAGTACAATTAACGTTATTTTCGATGAAAATAATGGGTTGGGATATTTCACAATTAACATTAGCTGACAAGATAAATTTCTCCTAGCTATTATTTATGGTCTAATAATTTATTTCACTCTTTGATGCTATTCTGTGGAATATTATAAATTATAAGAGAAGAAGGGTACAGTTTTTTATTAGTTTATTCGATAGTTTTGCTATATATAGTTTCGTTATAGAAAATATGAAAAAAACTTTAATTCTATGAGCGAGATACCACCATGTCTTCTTGATCTCACGCAAAAACCTCATAAAGGTCACTACGGTTTTTATATTGGGGATAATTTTGAACTTTAATAGTAGTAACTAAAAAACTTTAAACTTTTGGGACCTCAAAATGTCACCAATCCTTCTATTTTTATATAATTTATCGATTTTTTGAAAGGTGGTTCTTCTACCCGATTGAGGGTAACCATCCTATAATATATCAACAGGTACAGTGCAACAGTTGAAGAAAAAGTTCACAAGCCATTTACGCATCGGGTCAACAATCCTATTATGCAAATGTAGTCGTTTACCGTTGACCTTGTAGCCGATCGAATCGGAAGAAAACAGCAGGCAATAATTCGCAACAACAAGCGTGAGTCGACGGCGAACGCCCGTGTTAAGATCGTTGCGCGATTAGAGCTCACAGCACGCGTTGCTGCCACTAATTTCACGGTCTCCAAATTATTTAATTTAAAAATAAGCCATCGCCAGTCACGCACGTATATACGACACATTCTCCCAGAGCTATTCAAAAAGTCCTCTCTATTATTACGACCAGGAAAATTAAGGAGAGAATTCTTTCAGATCTTTTAATAATTGCTGCTTTCGTTTTCTTTAGCTACTGTTATAAAAAAATAATGAAATGTTTTTATTTCTATGGCATACAATAATTTAAGGGTAGCTACTACTTACTATATTTCCCAAGAAAAAAGAATGATCTTTCAGATTCTCCTAAGTACCCACTTTGTTTCCCAAGTATATCTAGTATGACTAGAATATATCTAAAGGTGTTTTAGCAAGATCGTAAACATCTAATGAAATGTTTACGGGGTTCTGGGTAAAAATAATAATGGTTCTCGTATATTCTTGTTATATTCGGGTATAAGTCCTAATATTTTTACATATTTAGATTTGTTTATTTTCAATATTTATGAATTACTTTTTGCAATTTGATTAAATCGACTCACTCGATTTTTTCAAAAATATCTTCTCATTAGTTCAAAAAATCAGAGATCACTCGAATTTGGTTGTCTCCGACGTCTCATTTTACACCGTTTATACTCCATATATCCAATATCCTAACGTTAATAGTTTGAGATCGATATCAACGTAGTGTGCCATGGAAAACAAATGTTTAATGAGTTATTGACAAACGTCAAAGTGTGATTTACGTTGTTTGATAATTGTAAGTCTAAAGCCAGTTAAAATGAGTACAAATAACGTAAATGATGTTTATACACAGAGGGATATTATTCTTGACTTTCAAGAAAAAGTTATTCTTGGATTTTTTCGAAACAAACACCTATAGGTACTTGTCATATAACTTTTCTTATGTTTTAAAAATAGAAGTATTTTGGAATGAAATATATCATATTCTCAGTATCTAAGAATATGAGATTTTTGTATCGGAAATATTATTCTTGCGTCAATAATTTATAATACTTAAATGAAGAATCAGACAAAATTATTGTTGCAAGAATATGATTTTTAAAAAGAAAGATATCTTCTTATAAAACAGCTAAAAAGTGATTATTAGAATTCGCATTATTCGTATTGATTACTTTAATAATTAAAAGATGAAGTGTCCTTCATCAATTGAAGAATGCGATAAAATTTTATTCTATATTGTTGTTAGTTTAGTGACATTACCATAAATATTATAATTTTAAAAAAGACTCAAACTATGAATGACCTTAAAATCATCAAAAACTCTCTAAAACTTATTTCTAATAGGTAATTATTGACTAAAGATGTCTAAAATAATCAAAAAGTTATCTAAACTTGTTAAAGGTTGTTTAAAATCATCCAAAATTAGTATAAAATATAATAACTAAAATATTCTTTAACTAAAAATTCTCTAAAGTTGTTTAAAATCATTAACAATCATCTACAATCATCCAGAATTAGTTTGGAATCATCCACAAGTTGTCTAAAATTATCCACAAATTGTTTAAAATCATTAAAAACTTGTCTAAAATATATCTCTAATAGCTACTAATTTTCTAAAGATGCCTAAAGCCAATCGTCTATAATTGTCTAAAATTGTTTAAAATCATTAATAACTTAATTAATTAATAACCGTTCATTTTTTTAATCCAATTAGTTTAGGATAAGCCACAAGTTGGCAAAAATCATCTAATATTATATAAATTAATCTAGTTGTCTAAATATCTTTAAAATCATCAAACACTGTCTAAAATATGTCTCTAATAGCCTATAATTGTCCAAAATTGTTTAAAATCATTAATAACCCTCTAAAATCGTCCAACATTTTTTAAATTAACCCAATTATCTAAACTTGGCAAAAGTTATTTAAAATCATCAAAAACTGTCTAAAATTATCAGAAACTGTCCAAAAGATATTTCTAATAGCTAATAATTGTCTAAAGATTTGTAAAATCATCAAAAACTGTTTAAAATATGTTTCTAATCAGCTTTAATGGTCGAAAGTTATTTAAAATCATTAATAACGATCCAAAAAAAAAAACCGTATATATTTCCAATCTCAAAACTCGGATGTCTAAACTTGTCTAAAGTTGTTTAAAATCATAAAAAAATGACTAAAATCGTTAATCGTCTAATGCCTACAGTTACCTAAAATTTTCTAAAATTAATCACAAGTTGTTTAAAATCATCTAAAATTTCTATAAAACAAATTTCTAATAGCTAATAATTGTCTAAAGATGTCTAAAATCATCAAAAATTGTCTGAAATATATCTCTAATCATCTTTGAGGGTCTAAAGTTATTTAAAATCATTAATAACCGTCTAAAATCAACCAAAATTTGATTACAAACAGGTTGTCTGAAATCATGCAACGTATTTAAATTAACCCAGTTGCCTAAAGTTGTTTAAAATCATCAAAAATGATCTAAAAGCATTAGAAACTGTCTAAAATATGTATCTAATAGCCTATAATTCTCTAAACTTATCTAAAATCATCCACAAGTTGTTTAAAATCATCTAAAATTTGTCTAAAATACATCTTTAATAGTTAATAAATGCCTAAAGGTGTGTAATATGATCAAAAATTACCTAAAACATGTTTCTAATAATCTAAATATGGATAATATTACATGAAATCTTTGTTAATACACTTGCTGGCGCAATACCAACATATTCCAATTTCAAGATATTATTAATACACTTATTGCAAGAAAATGATATTGTTGACACAACATTAAGATATTCTTGTTTCAATATAATTAATATATTTACAATTAGATCATCAAGAATACTTATACAATTGTTTTGAGAATGTGTGGATTTTCTTCACTAAACAAAAAAATTTCGTGGATATATCACAATATGATAACCTTGAGCCAATAATAATCTCCGTTAAAGAATATTTTTCTCTAAGTGTGCAAATGAAGTCGTTCTTAATTTATTTTTTATGCATAGAAATTGCGACAATGTTCTTATTAGTGGAACATACAGATTGTTTAATGGAAACAATTCATGTTTATCTTTAATGACACAAAGTAAATTTAGAAGATTAGAAATAAATTTGTTGTACTTTGCACGAATTAATTACTCAAAGTGGAGGGGTAGTAGGGAATCAGTAGTAAGATCTATCTTAAGTACAGATGATCTTGAAGAACCATTAGTTCCACGATGATAAGTTCTCGTTAGATCAAGACCATTCATCATCAATGCAATACCTTCGTTCTAAACAATGGAATACTGGTCGAATAACATATGAAATAAAACATCTTTTATCTTTCCTGAACTTTCGAAATTTGATTGCGATTAGAACGTTAAATCAACCATTACTTTCAGAGATGTTAATAACTAAGCAAATTGCAAAAGGGATTTAAAACGTTGGAACAGCAACAAAAAGTGCGAGGTGGAAGAACATTTGAACCAAACACGATTGAAAAAAAATCAATTAATTCAATCGATATATAGCCAACGCATAAACTATCATAACAAGAAGCTTCCCAGATAAAGAAGAGAGACAGGAATCCATTGGGAGATATGAAGTGGCTAAACCAGAAACCCCGAAAAAGAGGTTCATTGACTGGAAAGGGACGAGCACAATCATGTAAACTAACCATCTTTAATGGTTTAAAGTTATTTAAAATCATTAAGAACGATCCAAAATCTACCAATATTTGTTTCCAAACATACATAGGTTGTCTGAAATCATGTAACGTTATCTAAATCAACCCAGATGTCTAAACTTGTTCAAAATCATGAAAAAGTGACTAAAATCGTTAATCGTCTAATGGCCTACAGTTATCTAAAATTTTCTAAAATCAATCACAAATTGTTTAAAATCATCTAAAATTTGTCTAAAATATGTCTCGAATAGCAAATAATTGTCTAAAGATGTCCACTATGATCAGAAAGTACCTAAAATATGATTTCAATAATCTAAATATGGTTAACATTATCTGATGTCTTTGTTAATACACTTATTGCTTGTTTCTATACAATTAATATACTTAGATCATCACGAATACTTATTAGCAACTGTTGCTTTGAGAATATGTGGTGTTTCTACACACAACTAAATAATCATCTTGCTTATCATATGATAAGCTTTAGTCAAAAGTAATAATCTTTGTTAAAGAATAATTTTTGTCTTAGTGTATAAATGAAATAATCCTTAATTTATTTTTGACGCGCAGAATTTGCGACAATGTTCTTATTAGTAAAACGTGGTGATTATTTAATGGAAACAATCCATGTTTATATCTGATGAAAAGAGGTAAATTTAGAACAGGATTTTTTCTTGCACGAATTAATTACGTATTAAGCAAACCTTAGCTTATTTTGAAGATAATCTCAACGACTCAATTCGAGCTGCTACAAAGATGATCTGGGTATCAGTAATGCGATATAGGTTGGATTAAAGATCATCCAGACTTAAAGAGATTTAAGGTCACAAACTTAAAATGGAGGTCTTTGAAGAAGCCGATCAAATTGTTAGTAAGGCTTGGTATGAAGGGAAGATTAACATACTTGCTGGCTACGGGCACATCCATGTCTGGTAAGTGAGTCATAGACCCGTCAATGTAGGGCGGATTCGACATCTATGTCAACCCAAGAAAATCAGTAGCCAAAAGAAAACAACAACTTGTTAACGAGGGAAGAAGGAAACTCGTTATTTATGAAAATGGTAGCAAAAAGCTTATTTTTTTAATACTTACAAGTGCAGGCTTTTGATAACAAAACCAAGAAAACTATCAAATCAGCACAAGATTTCCTAACATATCAGAATATAACTACATATATAACCTTTAACCAATGAACCCTAAAACACCTTTGGTCTACTCACTAATTAAATTGATGTAAGTACAGCCATCTCATCAGACCAATTATTTCATCAATAGATTCCAGCACGAATGTATAAGCTTTCAAAATTTCTTATCCCATTTTTTTCAAAAACTTCATACGATTTAAAGTCAATTATACAGTTAGCGAGATTTGATCTTATAAACACCACTCAAAATATAGAATTACCTAAAGACTTCACTCTGTTACCTTTTGACATTAAAAAGTTGTACATCAATACACCAATATTAGAAACCCTAAATATTGTTAAAAACCTAATGAAAAATAAACTTAATAATAATGATTTATAGCATTTCTATAACTTACTTCACCTATGTAAAGAACAAAACTTTCAACAACTCCAACAATAAATATATTAAAATGTGACGTAGATATGTCGATAATATCCTTGTTATCTGGGAAAACAACAACGATGACAACATAAATCAATTGCACACCTATATTAATAATTTACATCAAAACATAACAATTACTTTAGAATCAGAAAATAACAAAATTAATTTTATAGATCTTATACTTATTAATAACAGAATTAAAATGGATTTTAAAGAATATAGAAAGTTCTATATTTATTTATATTATTTAAAGTAGTATTTTTAAAGAGCTCTTCAATGCAAAATACAAAATAAATATACTTCATAATAATGGTGTGTACAAGTTAAAATGTAGAACCTTACCGTTACATACATAGGTGAAACTGACAGATCAATTAAAACTCGCAACAAAGAACATCAACTAAATAACAACTCTAACTTCGGTAGCCATATGTTAGTCATACTTTCGACATCCAACAAAATATCTCTTTATTACATAAACAGAACAACGGTTTCCAACTAAATCTACTTGAGAATTACTGCTCAAACACCACTATTCAAATTTCTTTTCAAATTTATTTCCTCGAAGTAAAAAGATCCTCGTTAACAAACAATTTCTTAAAAAACAATTTTTTAAGTTCCAAGAATATTACAATATACTAATAAAACCAGTTAAAGTATTACGATTTGAATTATTTAAACATATACTGGTAAAATGGATAATTTTAAATACTTATCTTAAAAGCTTCATGTTCTTTAACCCAAAGTTTTTGTCTCAAATCCGTACCACCCTATTTGTCACGCCTCTTAAAATATTAAGCTTTTATTTTGGCAAGAGACAAAAGCTATATGCTGATATTTTTAGAAAAAAAGTTATATGGAATAACAAACATATCTGGACTTGCGTTAACCTGTATGAAATCCATTAAAGAAACCATCAGGTTACGTTTAGTTTAAACATTTTTGCTTAATCATTGATGGTAGGTTATTTTTACGTTATTTATGTTGGCGTTAAAGTGGTAGTGCGTTACCTGAATTGTTTATCTACTGTGATAAAGGATTTTCTTAAAAACCTATCTTTGAATTTGAAAAGTTGTTGGTATCAATCCGTACAATACCATACACCGATAACACATTCAACACTCTCTCTTCTCAACAAATACCAAAAGCAACACTTAAGGACGTTCTTTCCACGTATAATACAATGCTTAAATACGAATGATCGTCATTTCGAACATTTATTGTAACTTGTTTCTTTGATTTTGACAAGAACATATTGAGAAGGCTTGTTTACCATGGACTACTAGGTTAAACATCGATATGATCTATGTCAAGTTTTCAAAAAACCTTTAACTATTTACGTTAAGTTTTAGACATATAGGCTATGGAAGATGTAAAATGTAAAATGAGGCGCTGAAAACGACTTTCCATAGCATGGTTAATATCGATATATGTATGCATTTTTCAAAAAAATATAATTTTCTCATAAACTATTAATTAACGTTAGGTATTCGAATAAAATATGGGGGTGTCAATCAAAAAACATACTTCGACGCACTTCAAAAAGTTAACGTGCCATAGTAAAATGACCACATGATCTAGGCAGCTGTTCTTGGCACTAAAACATACTCCAACATATTGCTTAAGTATGTTCTGAATCTTAAGATGTGCAGAAAACTAAAAACATTTAACTCGAAGAGCTAAAATATTTGCTTATACAGGATATCATAACAGCCTATCAGTCATCATCAAATTTATTCTGACGTTAATCCTGTTTTGTTCGATTGATTTTGAGTGAATTTTTTATAACTATTATTTTATTTAATTCACATCGTGTTCCAGTGTCTTCTTAAAGGAGAAAACTCCATTTATCTACCGTTATTCAATGCCAACATGTATTTTACAGCACAGTAAGCAGGAGATTAAACCAGCGAAACCCGCATCTTATGAATTTTAAACCAAAACTGGCTTCGGCGCCACGAACCCATATAATAAGAAATTATTGGGACGTGAAATGCGGCTACCGCTAACCTTGACTTCATAAACGTTAAAAACAGTTACAAACGTGAGTTATTAAGTTATTCCATAAATGAAATTTTTACTTGGAATCAAATTCGTTGTTTTGAATGCATCACGACGAAACATCGCAAAGAAAAATGACACAAAAATATCAACTGTTGAATGCTACATGTGCAAACAACAAACTGTTGGCCCACAGTCAAAATAAAGCAACTTTAATTAGTAATACGGGGAAAAACTTTTATAATATATTTCATATTAAAATAGTAATATAATGCTTCCAAAGTTCTATTACATTTAATCTCAAGTTATAAAATCGATACGGTTTCCTGGAAACACAGAAATAACGATGACCTAAAGGTGAGGTCGCTACAGCACCACAAACCATGCAGCAATTTATCTTAAATAATCAATCGTAAATTTCTCCATTCTCGAGAAATTTCATTTTGGTCACGATACAATTACACGAAATTGTTCGTGGATATAAAAATATTCACATAAAATATTGCTGAAATTAATTTTATTTAATTACAAATTATTTTCTAATGCAATGGCTCGTTGAGGTTTCATTTCTCAACCATAAACAAATTGGTACCCTTTGCAAATGCTTTTACCTCGGAAACATTGAATATAATTAAATATTTGAACACTCCAGTTACAGGTTTCAAGTTGAAACGAACTGTGAAGCTCTAGTAATGACTTTTAGAAGTTCAAAGGTCTAACAAATTACAGGAAGGTATAGGAGTTGACACTGGAAACGTGAAATGCTAAGCAAACTACTACAGTTTCATTAAAAAGAAATACACTACTTTGCGTCGCTTGAACCAACCAACAAAGGAACGGCAGTTAAGGGACCGGAGTGCGTTACCGACAACTTTTTCCTGTTGGTACGCGTTTAAACGCATGCACGTTTATGACATTACCGTCCCCAAAGACATATCTAATTGCTCACAAACGATTTTACGGAGCCGTGGATGTGCACTCTCCTTTAAGATCGTTTACGGCTCTCGGGAGACATCGCGAGCACGTCACGATCGTGCCGAAAATATAAATTTACCTTTCAGGACTTTTCCATAAAAATATTTTACCACGCGGTTCCCGAGATGATATTTGCATGCCAGTGGTTGGAACGTAAATAACTACGACCGCAAATATTTCGCAGGTGAAATTCTAGGCCACTTTTTTCAACAAAACTGCAAACGTACAGAGTGATTTAAAAGTTGATTCCAAAATTGAAATTCCAGGAAGAAATGTCAAGTTTAATAAATAGACCACCTGTTAGATACACTGTTAGAATTATTTTTTAAACGAATACTTTCAATTTACCATTATTTAATTATTCTTCAATTTATATTTCCATATTACCTAATATTGCATCCCTTTGTTAACCACGACAAATTGTAATTCATCGCGTAATTCAATTTTTTCCATTATGCGTAAATTGCCTCGATAAACTAATTGCAATGCAGGCGAGGTGCACAAAAAAGCGTTAAATTACCCGGCAGAGCAAAACGATTCAAATACTGGTAAATAACGATTCGTGCGGATTAAATTTCGAAATAACTGAGGGAACTTCTGCCGGTACGGCCAAAGTTCACTTATGTAACATTTCTCCAAAAGCATTAATCTAATAGGTTACCTCATCAGAAAATGTCGGAATCGAGCGAACACTTTCACGAGATATATGGTATGCATCGATATCGTGAAGGTTAACATGCAACAGAAACCACAAGTAAGCTGCTTTCACCAATAATTGAAATTTACCGTGGTCTATACTTAGATGAGATGTGAGATTTTACTCTTATATAGGGTGTTTAGAAATTGTGATCAGATATTTTACCCACTTATAGTTCTCATCAATGTAAACAAAAAAGACTTTGTAATATTCAGCAATGTCACTTTTATCAGACAGAGATATCAAACGTCTAAATTACAACCATAAGTTTATCCTCCCAAGTAATTTCAAACCAATAGACGTAGCCATTTAAACAAAAACCCAACTTATGTATAATACCAACCTTAAACAGATATTCCACGAGAATAAAGAAGTCAAAAATAACATGAAAACTAACCACAATAATAATACATTAGTATGCTACTAAGAGATGTTAAATCATTTAAACGAGGATTAACAAAAAATAACTTCAGCCTAACCATGGGGATATAAAGCAGGATATATAATCTCAAATAAAAAAGATTTAATAACGGTTCTTAAAATGCTTCTTACTTAAAACGCTTTTGGTCGACTTAATAATACTTCCAGAAGATTTGAAACACTTCTAGATGACTTGATACTTCTTCCAGAAGACTTGAACTTATTCTAGATTACTTCCTACTGTTTCTGAAAAACTTACAATGTTTCCAGACGACTTAAACTACTTCGAGAAGACTTGATA
Organism: Onthophagus sagittarius; assembly: GCA_036711965.1. Classification (NCBI taxonomy): domain Eukaryota; kingdom Metazoa; phylum Arthropoda; class Insecta; order Coleoptera; family Scarabaeidae; genus Onthophagus; species Onthophagus sagittarius. The sequence goes on along the minus strand of JASERS010000003.1, from coordinate 66,149,513 downwards.
TTGCTTCTAGAAGTCTTAATTCTGCTTCCAGAAGACTTTCAACGGTCCCAGACGACTTTATACTGCCCTTGGAAGACTTGAAATGTTTCCAGAAGAATTGTAATGCTTCTAGAATACTTGAACTTATTTTAGATTACTTCTTACTACTTCCAAAAAACTTACAATGCTTCCATAAGACTTAAACTGCTTTCAAACTGCTTTAATTGCTTCTGGAAGACTTAATAGTGCTTCCAGGAGATATGATATTGCTTCTAGAATTCTTGATTCTGCTTCCAGAAGACTTACAATGCTCCCAGAAGACTTGATACTGCCGTTGTAACACTTGAAATGCTTCTAGAAGAATTTTAATGCTTTCAGAAGACTTAAACTGATTTCAGATTACTTCACACTGCTTCCAAAAGAATTACAATGCTTCCAGAAGACTTGAACTACTTTTAGAAAACTTGCTACTGCTTCTAGAAGACTTCATACTACTTCCAAGATACTTGATATTACTGTTAGAAGACTTGATTCTGCTTCCAGAAGACTTATAATGCTTCTAGAAGACTTGATATTTCTCTTGTAAGACTTGAAATACTTCCAGAAGACTTGATACTACTTGTAAAACTGCTGACAGGAAACATTTTGATGGCAAACAAGATACTATTGATAAATCATTTGAAATTACTTTGAAAATATTAAATATTGTTGGACAAACTGCAAACTCTTGAAGTAAGTAGTCCAAAAACTGTTAATTAAAAACTAAATACTGCTGGCAGAAAACATTTTTATTGTAAAAGGGAAGAAACTGTTAATAAAACTTGATTTTGTTTTCAAAATATCAAATACTGTTGGTAAAATACTAAATCTTCATATCAGAAGTTTGAAAACTGCCAATTTAAGACTAGATACTGCTTTTAAAACTATAAACACTGATGACAAAAGACTTTTCGAATCTAAACGAACCACAGACACCAGATACATTAGTATTCTGGGTATATAAGCACCCATACAAAATTTGTATTGGATTTATCAAGAATGCAGTTACCACTTTGAACTATTTTTTCAATGGTAAATTTTATAAATTCCTCGAATTACCCGGGTATTTAACAACACTAATGGACAATAAAAGAATATCTAATGCAAGATATGCTCAAATTCGATCATCATCGAACCGAACACATTATATTTATTGATTTAATTGCTTGCAACTAACATTTCATCTTTGAAAACCAATACATCTTCCAAATATAAGATGGGCTCGCCTATATCTAGTATCATATCAGAGATATTCGTTAATAACATTGAAAATTATCTATTATTAGATAAGTACAAAATATTCACATCAACATCGCATACTAAGGATGATATGTAGATGCTAAGCTATATGGTACCTTCTAAACACAATTAATAATCTATGTAATCTACAGTTCATCATGGAGATCGAAAAATATGATAATTGACTTTATAGATTTAGAAATGTCAAAAAAACTACTCAACATATTTATAAAAAACATCATCTGAGACGCCATTATTCCTAAAAAATTATTTAACAACAGCAAGCATAAACAGGCCTCATTCAACCAATACAACTACAAAAGAGAAATAAGAACAATACTCAAGATAAGCATTGAGATAATGTGCAACAACACACATAACAAATTAATCAAACTTATACACTGAGAATACATTGCTCATTAACAATCAATAACACTATACATAATCCAGAAAGAGGAGAACAAAGCTGTGTTCATAAAATACGCTGTGCTAACTTTCTACATTGGCCAAATGGGTCGCAACTTAAAAACAACATTTAAGAAGCACCACAACAAAGAAACCTCGGGAAGGATCCCAGCAGTTAATATTAATGCCTGTTTAAAGATTTTTACATCAGCAACAATTGTATCCTAATCATGTTCAATGAGTGTAAGAACTTGTTGCTACTAATTACGTTTCAAGAAAAGATTTTGTGAAGTAATGTTGCAGAAGCTTGCACAAAATCCGATATTTCGTGCTAATATTTTACTCACTGACAAAGCTGCTTTCACAAAATATGATATTTTGAATTTTCTTAACAATCACATTTGGGCGGATGAAAATCCTTAATTAATTTTGAAATACGTCACAAGAGAAAACATTAAAACAATTAATTACAATTAATACGGCAGGCTTTTGTATTGGTACAGGAAACTTATTGTAGAGATGCAATCCGAGTATTAGTGAGTTAGAGTTAGTTTGCTTTTTGAATACATAGTAACTGGCAGTATCTGGTGATACACATATCTCCCGTGCATATAGGCAAACGGTAGTGTCATTATAATATGTTGGATGAATAGAGGCTTGCATGTCGATGTTTGAGGAAACCCATCAATTTCGCGAACAGCTCTTTTTTGCAGATGGAATACTTTTAGAGCAATTAGAAGAGTTATCCCATACCGCAATTACATACAGCCAATTAATTGTCGCACTCTTCTAAACGGATATATTTGACGACTAAATCTGTTACAATGTAACTCTACGTGATCATACCAAGTAAGAAGACTGTCCAGGACAACACCTAAATACTGCACCTTTCCTCGACCAGAAACCATTGTTACTGTACATTAATATATGTAGCCGGAGCCTACGATATTACAGGCCGTACTGTGTTGGTGGGGGTTCGAGGTACAGATTACGATGACAAAGACAGACTACAGTAGTCTAGCCGTTTTAAGAGGGCGCTCACTGTTACACATACGTCTAGATAAGAAAAAAGGAAAACAAAAATTATGATGAAATATTAATCAAAAATGTAATTTTCTTTATAAAAAGAGGTAAATCTGACGGAAACCAACATCAAATATGACGCAGAAAACCTGCAGAGAAAACCTTGAGAATAACTAACATTTAGAATTTTGAGGAGGCTCCGACTACATTACAGCTCCACAGTTAAAAATCGACTGATCGGTACCCTGAGATTCAGATTCGTACCCCGAGATTCGAGTCTCCCCACCATTATAGTACGGCCTGTAATATCGTAGGCTCCGATGTACCTCATGCATCGTTTACGCTCTTGGAAAGAATAACATATGGGGATCTCCATTGTATTTTGGGATTTGCAATGACAACTAATACTGCTAAGAAGATTGAAAACAGAAAACTCGACAAATTCCGATGAGGCGCATTCTCCTCACAATAAAGATTCTCAGAGAAATTAAGAGTGGCAGATGCAAACCTAAATAAGAGGTTGAGCTTAATTAAGACTGAGGTACTAGAAGTTGGGCGAAGCAGAAACCATCCCATTGTGGAATACGTGACAATGATCATTTGGCATGTGATGGTCTTAAACTGATGCCGCAAGTTATGTATTGATGTCATGGACACACATCCTTATCTCCGAGATACATTAAACAATGAGTGGACTGTAGATTGGCTTGAAACGACATTGTATAAGGGAACGTGTTAAACCGAGATGGAGCCATAGATTGGAAAATCTGTTTGATTTGGGAGAACTCCATATGTTTTGGGGGATACTTTAATACTTAGATTAACAGGCCGAGAACCGGATAGGCTACTACTGAAGCATATTTGCACAAAATTAGACAAAGAGGTAGCTCAGAATATGACTGTGGAGTTCAGGGTGACGTTAATCACTTTGTACTTGAGTAGCCACAGTATGAAGACAGAAGATCGAAGAAATTAAGACATAAACTACTGCAACACAAATTGCAGAAAATTAAGCTATGTGAAATGAGTCTCAGCCCTCAGACTCGAGAAGAGTTTATGAGTATATTTACTTTTCCTTTCATTAAAATTGCATCATTAGTTATTACATGGCTTTTAGTAGCTTTTGTTGTATTTCTTGTAATCAATATGTTTGAAATGCTTTAGTTAATTAGTTGCTTGATAGATATGTAGAGTATATTAGCGTTATGTATTTATGCATTAAAAGTTGATACAAGGTGCTTTTGTTTTGGCTTTTGCTGATTGTTTTTTGGTAAAATTGTACTAGCGCACTACAATAACAATACGCCATTTAAACGCAGTGATTGGAAACAAATAAGCACAGGTTTCCAAGTCACATTACCGAGCCTTATCATTGTGACGGAGAAACGATGGCTGAATAAAACGGAATTCATTGTTTTGGGTAAAAAAATATATGGTCATATTATTCAGTATGGTGTGAGTCAATCAACATTGTTTCAAAGACTTATAAACTATTTATGAGTTCTGATTTAATCCAGCGATCGATTACAAATTTTAAAAAAGTTTATGACAATTTTATGGCATGAATATTCCGTATCCTGATGAGGAGGTTAATAATTTGATCATCTAAATTACCGGATTTAAATCCTCTGAACTTTTTTGTATGGGCTTACTTAAAATTATTAGTGTATTCAGCACCTATAAAAATAACTTGGAGGATCTCCAGTCGAGAACACAAATCGCATATGAGACTATTCGCCAATTTCAAGATGTCAAGCATGTGTTCACACGGAGGGAGATCAGGTAGAACATTTACTTTAAATATTTTGTGTTCAGTTTTTATGTTCTGTTTCCATTTTCCCCAATGAAATAAACATTTGAAGACCAAGACGTTTCATTCACTAATAATACTGGGATTGTTTATATCTGCGAAACCACAGCTTTTATTAGAACATAGGTTTATTAAGATTCTTTGTTTATCTTATCGAGAACTATAAATGGCTAAAATACCCAAACACAACTTTTAAATATCCTGTACATCAAAGTTAGAAATGAAAAATAAGTTATTAGGAAGCGTATCTCATCAAAAATGTGTACTAAACATGAACAGAAAGGGGTAAGTCCACAGATATGCAAGATATAATATTTTTACTAAAACTGCAAAACAGAGGTATTATTTATATACATATTTCATCAAAAACATTTTTAAAATGTAACGAGATAATGGAAACTATATTACGAGTAAACAACGTAAATGAATTTCAGTGACTTTTTTATGGCAAAGGTACGTATTACCGTCATATTTTGGAACAGATATTGCGTGAATAGAACACAGAAGCCTAAAAGCATTCCGCTTTTAACAAACAAACCTATATAAAAAGACGCGGTTTAGCTAGCGTTGCAAAAAGCTGGCGCGGATCCAGATTTTTTTCTAATGAACGGATGTACACACACGCATCCCATAAGCTATAGTCGCCCACAACCAGGAAAACGTTACGATAGGTTAGTTACACTTTAGATCGTTTCACAAACCGCGCCATCGAACGGTCTCTTTCCGAACAAAAAAAAGCTCGAATCCGATATCCACGCAAAGACGATTTTGCAATTTCAATTAGCAGAAACAATGGGCGTACAGAAACGGTAGTGGCACCAATATGCGCCACTACGTCTAAAATTAAAATGGAACATTCTCGTTTGTTTGAACCTGGACTACGGTTGTCCTCGGTCAGTTGGCAATTGTAATTTAATTGGATTTATTGCGCTGCCGCGGCGCAGCCCCTGCCGATAAATCCAGCCTTTGGGACGTTCCCTACGATCAGATCCGCCAGTTAGCGATGATATAAGATGTGGTATGGCGACGAATGCATTGACGCGACACTGCCATTTGGCGAAATACGTGCCAAAAGTATACGACAAAAAACAAGGGCACCTGTTGGCACTTACCTTAGCGAAGTCTATCTTCAATGTACAGCACCCGGAGTATATGTCGGCCCCATTCAGTGTGTCTTTCGCACGAATTGCTGCTTCCACACTGTCAAATGTATGTAATTATTAAGGAAATTAATTACGTAAATTTACATTGAAGCTTAATCATCCAACGTTTAGAGTAAGACATGGCTAATAAGAATGTAGCCGTTAGTTATTGATTTAAAAGTATTGATTCTAGACCTACAGTTAAGTAAAAGTAATTGCATTAAAAGGATATTCCACCATAGCTTGGACGCCGTTCTTCTTGAATATGACGATTCGCAAAACTTGCCCACTCGATTGGCAAATGGTGTGGAGAACATCCTGTAACAAAAACAATCATTATTATTATTGGTTTTCTTAGATTATCGTAAAATCGGGTCACCTCATTTAAATAACCTTGTTTGTCACATACTTCATAAATAGAACTACTACTACAGATTAGTTTATAAGCCCAACAAAAGTTGCAAACAAAGTTTTCCCTCTCGCGTACGCTGCTACAAAGTTAACATCTCCTTCGCTTTGATCTATTCCACGCACAGACAATGAACAGGAACAAAAGGCTTCTCGTTTCTAACGTGAAGCCATGTTTCAATTAGCGTTTACAAGAACGTACGTCAACCTCGATAGACAAGTTGTGCCGGGTAAACAACGTCGCGTCAACGACGTATTGCTAATAGAAAGTTTATTTTGGTCCTGTGATGTATTACGGCAATTTTGAACCGATATTTATAATGAATCAATCTATGCTTCACCTGCGTAGAATTTACGGCCAAATTTATTCGATAATGTTTGAAAGTGAGTTCTCAAACACGTCACTAATGAGAATCTTGCATCCTGGATTGTTGGTATGAAAATGTCTATTACGATAGTGTATCATAAATATTTAATTTTGAGGCTTGTGTGGTTTATGGCACGTTTTTGTTCAGCATCAAGCGATTTACGTTTTATATTAGTAACCAAAATATTTATTATTAGAATGGGGTTACATTGTTTTGAATGTTATATTTTTATAGTTGATCATCAAAGTTTATTATTAGAAACGAAAGAATATTCTAAAACCTTTCAAAAACATGTTTTCTTGGTATTGTAGGAATCGACTGGAGAAATGCGACTTTCATATGAATTCCATCAAAACAAATATTGTACAATCCCCAAGGAACTCCAAAAGGAAGGTCGGTTATCTCCCTCTTCATTCGTCACTATCTCTTTTGAAGGTCAAACGTTCCCTCAGCGCATTTTAGCGGCGACAAATCGCAACGTTTTCTGACAGGGTATCTTTGGGATTAAATTTTACATAAACGAACGAACGATATGTTTCACATGGCTGGCTCCGTAAACTAATATCAGTGTCAGGTTGCATGCATGTTTCATATTTAAGCCCCAGCATAAATTTCATGCATATATCGCGCTGGTGTAACTACTTGCTCTATATTTCCGAAATGTCACCACTTCCAAAACGAATTCGAGCTACGACTTGAACTTGATGTACAGTACGATCCATAAATGTACGAAGTTACGAAACAAGATGTAATTAGATCAGTGATGCGAGACAAGTAAATACCCCATGGATAGGTATTTATGAATTGGGTATTCATCCCAGTATTTAGGAAGTAAACTGAAAAAGATTGCGAACCTTTGGGAGTTCAAATTGATGATTTATGAGTGTCGTCACTTGAATACGATAAATACACATAATCTATCTTTGGCAATGAAAGAAAAAAATTACTGAATTTTGAAAATTTGTTTTTGTTTCACTTGAATACGATAAATACACATAATCTATCTTTGGCAATGAAAGAAAAAAATTACTGAATTTTGAAAATTTGTTTTTTTTTTTTGGCCAATACTGATTTCTGAAGTAGTTTAAGTTATACTTTTAGTTTCAAAAGAATTTATAGCAATCTAGAGCAAATTCAGAATTAAAACTAGAACTAACGCTAGACCTAGTACTAGAAAGATTCAGGTTTAGCCTAGATTCATTCGTGTTTAACCGTATGTATCTTAAGACGGAACCCAACCCAACCCAACCTAGCTTTAAAACTAACACTAGACTTAGAACTAGAAATATTAGGGTTTAGCCGTCTAACGAGACGTACGGCTAAATCCTAATGTTTCTAGTTCTAAGTCTAGTGTTAATACCAAAGTTAGATTGTAGTCTGAAGGCGAACGGCTAAACCGATACATTCTAGTTCCAGCGTTAGTTCTAGTTTTAGTTCGATACAAGTATACAATAATCTAAACCTAAATAGCTGCTAAATTAGAGCTAATAACAACAAGTACTGCTAGCCTTCCAGAAGCAATGTCAAGTCTTCTGGAAATATTTCAGGTCTTCTAAAAGCAATATTAAGTCTTCTGGAAGCATTTCAAATTTTCTAGAAGCAGTATGAAATCTTTCAGACGCAATATCAAGTCTTCCAGAAGCAATATGAAATTTTCTGTTAGCATTTCAAGTTTCCTAGAAGCAGTACCAAGTCTTCTAGAGGCATTTCAAGTCATTTAGAAGTAATATAAAGTCTTCTGGAAGCAATTCAAGTCTTCCAGAAGCAATATCAAGTCTTCTGGATGTATTTCAAATCTTCCTGAGGCAGTGTAAAGTTTTCCAGAGGCAATATTAAGACTTCTAGAAGCAATATGAAATTTTCTGTTAGCATTTCAGGTTTCCTAGAAGCAGTATCAAGTATTCCAGCGGCACTTCAAGTCTTTTAGAAGCAACATTAAGTCTTCTGAAAGCTTTTTCAGTCTCCTAGAAGCAGTATCAAGTCTTCCAGATGCAATATCAACTCTTCTAAAAATAGTATCAAGTTTTCTGGAAGCATTGCAAGTCTTCTGGAAATATTTCAACTCTTCTAGAAGGAATATCAAGCCTCAATTCAAAATATGAATTGATACAAGCATACAATAATATAAACCTGCATAACAGCTAACTTAGAGCTAATACCATCAAGTATTTCAAGTCTTCCAGAAGCAGTATCAAGTCTTTCAGAGGCACTTGCAAGTCTTTTAGAAGCAATATCAAGTCTTCTGGAAGCATCTCCAGTCTCCTAGAAGCAGTATCAAGTCTTTCAAATGCAATATCAAGCCTTCTAGAAACAATATCAAGTTTTCCGAAAGTATTTCAAGTCTTCCAGGAACAAAATCTAGTCTTCTGGAAGCATTGCAAGTCTTCTGGAAGTATTTCAAGTCTTATAAAAGGAACATCAAGCCTCAATTCAAAATGCGTACTATTTAAAAAAACATTCACAACAGATGCTAGGACTGAATTGGGAAGCAATTTAAAAAGCAATTGAAAACGGTTACTTCAATTCTCCATCAACAAATGACACAAACAGAAAACCCTATGAATTCGCCGCCTATGTCTATGATATTACAACGTTAGACAACGTTAACAGAATTTTCCTAACTTTGCCTACCAATTTTTGACATGGCCTATGATGTTTTAAACGCATTTAGATGATTTCAAAAGAATTTATAACATGTTGTATCACTTCTGACATTTTTATATGGTATTTTAGTCATGGTGATAACTTATAAACAAAATTTCTTATATTTTATGATAATTTATATTTATCTGTATTATCAAATACATGATATTACGAATTTTTCAAAAATTTCTTGTAAATTTTTGACAATCTATGACAAAAGAAGCGTTTTTTGATATTCTCTACAGTATCAGATGCCTTTAGACAATATCATAAGAATTTTACATTTTCTATCAATATTAACAGTTGTGTATGGTATTATGGTCATAGTCTAGATGATCAGAACTTCAAAAGAATTTTTCTGTCGCCTCCTGTCAATTTTAAAGTCTTCAATCTACGACAGATGCCTTTAAAACAAATGACAATTACGATAAGGTCAAATGCCTTTAGACCTTATCGTAAGAATTTTACAACACTCTCTATCAATTTTGACAGGTAGGAAGGTGCGTTTTTTGACATTGTCTACAGCATTAGATGCCTTGAGACAATGTCATAATAATTTTGAATTTTTCAACATTTTCTATCAATTTTGACAGTTGTGTATAGTATTATGGTCATGTAAACCTCTCAGAACTTCAAAAGAATCTTTCTATTGCCTCCTGTCAATTTTAATGTCTTCAATCTATGACAAAAGATGCGTTTTTTGCATCAGATGTCTTTAGACAATATCATAAGAATTTTACATCTTCCATCAATTTTGACAGTTGTGTATGGTATCATGTTCATGTAAACTTCAAAAAAAATTTTCTATTGCCTCCTGTCAATTTTTAGTCTTCAATCCATAACAGAAGATGCATTTTTTGACATTGTCTACAGCATCAGATGCCTTTAGGCAATATCGTAAGAATTTTACAACATTTTCTCTCAATTTTGACAGTTGTGTATGGTATTATGGTCATGTAGTCTTCTCAGAACTTTAACAGAATCTTTCTATTGCCTCCTGTCAATTTTTAACATCTGTGACATAGAACGCAGTTAAACAATTTCAAAAGATTTTTTTTAATGTCTTCAATCAATTCTCGATATTGTCTATATTATCAAACGCATTTTGACAACTTCAAAAGAATTTTCTAACACTTTCTATCAGTTTTGGCAGTTATTCATGGTATTATTGTTATACTCAAATTTTCAAAACAAAATTTCTGACATTTTCTGCCAATTTGGATGTTATCTATGACATCAAATGCATTTAAACAATTTCAAAAGAATTTTCAACATTTTATATCAGTTTTGACAGTTGTATCTGGAATTGTAATCATGTTAAGCTGACCGGCTACGCAAATTTTGTTCACATTGTAGTCATGTAGACCAGGGGTTCCCAACATTTTTTGATTGAATTTTCCAAAAATTGTGCGGACCAATCAATTATTTTGAACAATGTCGTGTTAATTGTAAATATAAGATTAAATGATATTAACTTTTGAATGTTAACAATATATTCAAAAGATTTTTTAACTTGGAATTTTTAAATTGTTCACTGACCAACATGGCAGATAATTTCAAAACAAAATTTCTTACTTTTTCTACCAATCTGGACATTATTGGCCAATACTGATTTCTGAAGTAGTTTAGGTTATTCTTTTAGTTCCTGAAGAATTTATAAAAGTCCAGTGTTAGTCCTAGTTTTAGTTTGATACAAAAATGCAACAATTTAAGACTGAATGACACTTGAAAATAGAACCAACACTAACACTGGGGCTAATACTAAACATAAAACGAAAGACTTTTTTACAAGTAAGACAAATTTCCATCTTGGGTAAATACTCTACTATGTTTCTTTTAAAATAAGTACCCGGGTATTTAACAACACTAAATTAGATACATTTACCTAACAGCTACATGGCGACACTTCAAAAATACACTCGTTTTAGTCACGCTATTTTAAACTTATTACCATATGAGAACGACACCATTATGTTTTTAGTTTTTATCTTGAAATTATGTAGGTAACATAAGATAACATGGAATCAATCAAGTGTATTGTGAAAGAAGTGACACTAACGACTTTAGGGATATCTAAATAGACATTCGAAAACATTAAATTTGAAATCTGTACCTCGACTCGGTTCTGTTAGGAACAGGTGTCATGCGCTAAAAGCATGATTTGACATGACACAACCACACATCCTAAACATAAATATCCATACAGACCACAATCCATGTTCAAATGTATAGTAAGAGCCGACCGTGATGTATCACGTCATGTCGTGTTGAGGCCGATTCACAAACTACGCGAGCTAGAAAAATATTTTTCTTCGGTGATATCGAGCCCAAACTATTTATAGCATCCCATTTCAGCAAGAATTATATCCTAACACTAAATGTTTTTGAAGGTACTAAAATTGATATTAAATATCAAGTTTTATAGATGGAAATTTTAATAAAAATAATGTCCCACTTGTTAATTAACATCCTTAAATCAACCATAACGATCCGGTAACGCGCGAACCTTCAAATTATTAAAACGAAGAGTCCCATTAATCTGCGTGATAACTGCGTAAAATTGAGGGCGATAAATAAGAGTCGCCCAAAAAGAAAAAAAATACGAGATCGTGCGACGGATATTTCTGTGTGAGCACTAATTAAGCAAGGTAATTTATAAGCTGGAAAATCGGTGGTGTAATTTCATACAGCCTACTCGTTTAACTGAATTACCACAAGACGGTAACCGTGATGGTAATTAAAATTAGCCAATCTCTGATTAGTCTAAGTGACATAATTAACTTTCGAGGAGGTGTCAGATTACCAACGGCGTTAAGCTATATTTACCACGGAATTACATGGTGATGTGCCCGTGCTCATCTATTTTCAACGTACCAAGCAAGCTGCGTATGTTGTTACATTTCCAATTCAAACTTTATAGAAACTGTCAAGGGGTTAACTTGTTACTTTGAACAGCTTGTCTTAACAGATTAACATTTCATAATCTAGTTTATTTCGAAAAATAATAAAAAAAAAACCACAACATTCCATTCGAAATAAAAATCAATAAAATATCGAAGATCGTTTCCTTGTAAGTACCAACATATATCCAAAAGGCAATTTCCAAGAACATGTTCTATGGAAGCTTTACGATAAAGGTTTCCGGAGATATACTTAACCTGTTCATCGTCTTCGAGAACCCCAAGGCTTTAATAAAACTTCCCCCGTGTGATATTTCAAATCAAAATCCTTGAGATGTTTTCGTTTGAAAACGAAAAAAGAAATCATAAAAACCAAATATTTTTTTTTATGAATTAATCACCCTGTACAAACAACAGCAAGAAATATCAATAAACAAAAACAAAAAGTAATCTAGGACAACCACACCTACTTTTGACCCGCCTTTTCGCTCTTAGCTCACCAACAATCAGTAAATACCATATCATATAATTATAAAATTTTATTCAATACCAACGTAAAAGCTCCGTCTCGTTCAAGCGAAACGTCCTGTAATTAGGCGCATAAATCTCCGTAATGCTACTGCATCAAGGTACGATTATGTGTAAGACCGTTATCAATTACTCGTCTTAATGTAATAAAGGTGTCGCGGTAAATATAGCACCAGTTACACCTGACACCATTTTACTTAGCATTGCAATCTTGCAAAACTACATGCTCGAGTATTTACGGCTAACGTAGCTGTCCGCGGGGGCCCAACCTCGTATATTGCTTTCATGGACATTAAAGTGCCTCGTGCATTTACCTTGAACACTTAACAAGCGTTTTTGTTGATGTACACGGAATGTATTTCAATTTCATTTCATTTCGTGTACTTCAAACGCAAGATACTGTAATGGTAATGAATACTATGCGTGTCGATGAAAAAAATTACTCACTTTTAAAACTGATTTATTCTATTTTTCTATGCTCACTTTCCTATAAAATTCATAAAAGCTGTTCAATTCAATTCATTCAATTTATTCGGTGAGATAACACTTTTTTAACTATGCATTATGCTTTATAACCCAAGAAATGATGAAAATTTCGCTGAAAGAACTCTCAGTGTTACTTGAAATTTTCAACATTTTCCTCCTAGCAATTAATGAATTTCTACCCACAAAATGTCACTTTATCTGATTGCCAAACTGTCAAGTAGATACCTTGTAAAGCTCCTAGTGCAACGTCATTAAAACTTTGCCCATATTAATGATTTTGATTGGGAGATTACTAAATTTGGACCACACTACAATTGCTCAGATATGGTCTTTATGGTTCGAAAAAGGTATGCACGTGAAGATCGACTCCCTAAGCGGACGACTACCTGGGACAACCAAGACTTGTCGATAGCTACTGTTTACAAAAGAACTTCCTTTCGGCTTCATTCACACTGTCCTTACCTTCGGCTTCCATTAACACATCCCCATAAAGCAGCCAAACTTACATGGTATCAAGAACGGCAAGGGTAGATTCATCAATGGAATGACATGATCTGTAGTTATGAACCAAGTTTTTATTTATGGGTGAATGATATTTACCCATAACGTTCTGGAACCAGTGTTAGTATCTTTAAAGAAGACGTTGCAGAATAGCACTTTCCAACAGAGTAATACATGACTCCGTGCAGCTCGTTGAAAGACGACACAGAGCCTTAACATCAAGGGTTGTTATTTCGGGAACAATATGTACTGGACGAAGGTCTCTCTTCACGTTCATTCCACACATTAAGCGCATGTCGTTATATCGCCAACATTTTTTAACCGGAGTTAGTTCGTTTCATATAGACGTTGCAGAATGCCACTTGTCAATAGAATAAATGCTAGACCTGCTGTGGTTAGAAAAAAGTTCCTAGAGCAAGTTGGATAGCAGATTTTGCCCTGGCTTGCACGGTCATCAGACTTCTCAAACGTCCTGAGAATTTGGATGGATTCGACACCATTTAGGGGTTGCATGGAACGAAATACCCCAGAGATGACTTAATAGAGAGCATGGATAGAGGAGTGAATGGATGCATAGCTGTGCGTGGATATGCAACATGGCTTTTAATTCATGGATGATTTATGAGTTGTATTTGAGTAATTACAAAAAAATTATTACCAGCTCAGATATGTTCTGTTTGAACTCTAAATTGCCATCATATCGTCATAAGTATTACTTAACACTATATTAAATTTAAATAACTGAAAATTAACGTTTAAAAATTAAAAAGTAATTAATAATATAGTAGACCCCCGATTATCCGTGCGCGGAATATCCGAGCTACGGATTATCTGTGCCATAACATTTTCATTAATTTCTTTTCCATTTCTAATCGATCGCTGGAAGAATAAAAATTAGAGATTTAAAAAAAAAATTGAAAAGGGTTTGTTGCATCATTATCACGAATCTATGAAGACGGAAAGCAAGCAGTACGAGATATCATTAAGAAGAAAATAAGACTGCAAAATTTTATATCTCAGTTCTTCTCCACTCTTGAAAATATATCTGCACGAACATCAATGAAAGGCTCAACTTCTTAACAACCTGATTCAGCTCTTTCAAAGTGGTTTCTTAAAAAAAAGTCGGAGGGTACCTATTTCGGGTGCAATGGTTGTTGCAAGTAATCAACAGGCTGCTTTGATATCTTGTGACATATGCCAAGATTGATTTCGTACGAAGTTTATTCCTAAAGTCAAATCGTATTTCAAGAAGGAAAAGTTGCCTTAAAAGGTCCTTCTTCCGAACAATGCTTCCTGTCATTGTAATGAAAAAATTGATGGAAATTAGTTTGTTTTTTCTTTCCACCTAATGTTACCTCAATTGCACAATCAATGAATCAGAGTGTCATTCAGAAAATGGACCGAAAAGAATTAATGATGAATTTGTTGAATGAAATTGATTTGTTTTCGAATCGTTGCGATCAAAGCAAAAATTTTCACAGTGGCATATGCATAGAATTAAGTGACTGGTACCACCACCAAAAAGGTTTTGTACGGTATGGCACGGAGGAAGATGAAAGCATTGTATTAACATCTGATGAGGAAAAAGAAATCTAAGTTATATTAATCTAATAACATCAGTACACAATGCCGATATATATAGTTCTAGGGAATGAGCGATGATGAGATCGAAAAATAGAACCAGTGTGAAGCAAATTAACTGGGTTCGTAACTCAAACGAAAATAAAAAATTTTTTTTGAAAGAACATTTTCCCCATAATACATAAATAAGCTTAGTTAAGTTCTCTTTTTATTCTGTTGTTATTATGCAAAACAATTTTTGGACTACCCGTACCTCTTCCTGTGCCGTGGACCACGGATAATTGCGGTTCTACTGTACATCCCAATACAACCCAACTTAACTCAACCCATCGCAATGATACGACTTATATGGGACTTAGCAGTCTCACTTCCAGAATCTGTTTTCAATTCCTTTCTTCTTTTATCACGATACATCCGCTCAACATATATTTGAAACATATAGCGTTTCCCAATTCTCCCTGCACTGCCGACATAACCTCTCTACATTATCCGTCTAATTATATTCGCTATCTCTCATTGGCACAATAAAATCTGGCAGCCAGCTTCTTTTTATCCCCACTTCTTCCCTTCGCAAAGTATTTTGGAAGCCTCTCCATCATTATAACTCCATATCTTTCATTCTACCTTCCCTCTCTTATCAGTGTCCTTCTCTCCTTTCCCTGGATGTTCCTATTTCTGTCCTTTACCTCATCTCACTAAGTAATAATAACACAACTCAGCCCAATCCCAACCAACGGTACGACTTAAGTTAGACTAATCTGACAAATTATTAGACAAAATAAACACCATGGATAAGAAATCTTTAATAATCATAGAAAAGGGCATTGTGAACAGTATATTTGAAATCATATCACAATATAGAAATAGAATCATATATACCTGACAGTTTTACTACTGGTCTTCACACATGTTTAACTACGGCTATCGTCAATATACGATTTGATAAATTAAAACCGGAAGATTGTATTTATTATTCTTAATTTTATGATTCTGACAAATCCATTTCAAGTAAGTTTAAAGTAGATGGCTTTGTAGTACTTCAAATGGATTTTTTATGACCGTGTTTTTTTTTGTCGGTCGTTGAAAAAACTTGTATTGAGCCATGTGTAGTAAACAACCGTCATTTCAGATTATATAGATTTACCGCATTCCAATGAAAATATTTCAAGAGAATTTTCATTATACCATTGAAAATGGATGCAACATCTCGTGGTTCTCGCGTCTCAAAGCGAAGATATCAAGAGCGGATATTGGTATATCCAATGATAAAGAAGAATATCTGTCAGTTACCGAGGTTGATAGCGAAATTGATAACAGTGAAAGTGACAATAACTGTAATAGTGATAGTGATGAAGAAATTTTGTAGGAGATATGCAGGTTTTGCATTGGCAAAACTGTGAAATTCCGTTATCTCGGATGCTTTTGAAATAAATAATGCAAGTACTGAATACGATTATTTTGTAGTTATTTGATGAACCAATAATTACAACAATCTTTTGAATTTCCTTCAAAAAGAAAACAAATGAAAATAAAATAATGAAAAAACATTAAATTTCTATTTACTGGTCAACTGGTTCTATTGTCGTCAGTAGCTTTATCTCCAAGTACATGACGAGAGATATAGATTCATGCAATTATTGCGTTATGTTTATTTCGCGGATAACAACAATCCACCAGATTATAGTGATAAATGGCTAATTAGAATGATTTTTGAAAAACTTAATGCAAAACTTCAACATTTTTTCATTCTTTTCAAAAACTTATACAGGTGTTCCCGTGACTCGGGGCATAAAATTAACCACATATACTAGAGCAAAAATGATGATGATTCGTGAAAAAAAATTATTATAAAAGTCTTCAAATGGCCAAGATATGAGCCATCAAAGTTCAGAAATTTTAACACATTTTTCTAAATATTTTCAAAACCATTAATGGTAGAGGGTTGAAATTTGGTACAGAGTAAACAAACATCATGCAAAATCATTGAACCAATTTTGACTTTGGCCGGATGACGGCAACCATGTTACACAGGGTGTTCCTAAAATTTGTTTGCTCAGAACTTTTTTGTTTGTTCATAACCCTACATTTATTTTTGTAGTTTTTAATAGAAAATTTATTTTCGAAACTTTTTTCACTCTTTGAAAATTTTGATAACATTAACCGTTTGCGAGTTAAACGCGAAAATATTAAGCTTCGATTTCAATGGTAACACTAAACACAATAATTTTCGAAAAAGTTGGCCATGGCAATTAAAAAAAAAAACAAATTGAGCCGTCAACTTGCTTATGTAGTTTAAACATAAAGTTGTTTGTTAATGAAGTTTTTATTAATTTTGCGTGTTCAAAATGGACAATTACACATTTAGTGAACAAACAGACATGATTTTGACATTGGGAGAATGTCATGGAATCGCCGTAGCAGCCGCTAACCGTTATCGGGAGAAATTTCCGAACCGCAGAGCGCCCAATCGAAAAACATTTTTAAGAATTGAAACCCGTTTAAGGGAAAATGGGACGTTTAAGCCGAATTTTAGTAACAACGGTAAAGTCA
Source organism: Onthophagus sagittarius (assembly GCA_036711965.1). Taxonomy (NCBI): domain Eukaryota; kingdom Metazoa; phylum Arthropoda; class Insecta; order Coleoptera; family Scarabaeidae; genus Onthophagus; species Onthophagus sagittarius. The sequence goes on along the minus strand of JASERS010000003.1, from coordinate 66,131,911 downwards.
GATCAGTCCGAACAACCGAACTAGAAGAAGATATTCTAGACTACGTACAAGAAAATCCTACAGCTAGTACTTTGGATATGGCGAGGCATTTTTTAACGTCAAAAACAACTATCTAGCGTGTTCTTCACGAGCAACAGCTTTATCCATATCATAGTTATAAAGTTCAGGAAGTTCGACAGGCTGATTACCCACTACGACTGCAATATTGTCAAATAATGCAGCACAAAATCCAAATTGATGATCAATTTTTAGAAAAAATACTTTTTGCAGATGAATCGACATTTTCTAAAGATGGAATCATCAAGTTGAGAAATTCACATAGTTGGGCGGACGAAAATCCAAGATTTAAGAAAGCTTGGAAATCGCAATGGAGGTTTTCTCTTAACGTTTGGGCTGGCATTGTGGGCGACGTCATTATAGGACCCGTTTTCTTGCCGTCAAGGCTGGATGGCCATGCATACAGGGGACATTTAGAGCAATTAAATGATTTTTTAGATGACGTTCCTTTAAACACAAGACAAGAAATGTGGTATATGCATGATGGTGCTCCTGCGCATAGTACACATGCTGTCCAAGAATTTCTATGTGAACGGTTTCCGGAACGGTGGATTGGACGAGGAGTGGATGCACCGATAAGTTGGCCCCCCCGATCGCCGGATCTTACACCTCTAGATTTTTATTTATGGGGACGCATTAAATCGCTTGTGTACTGCGTTGAAATAACTTCAGTTGATCAACTGAGGTTACGAATTGTTGATTCATTTGATCAACTTCGAACTGAAATCAACGTCCTCAGCAGAGTGCGCTTTAATTTAAGACGGCGATATCAGGCGTGCATTGAAGCCGGCGGGAGTGTTTTTGAACATCTGCTTTAGTATTTTTTTTTGTTCTGTTTTATTTATTACCATTTGTTTATAATTTTATTGTTCTTGTTCATATTCTTGTTAGAATTTTTATTATGTTCTTGTTTGTTGTTACCGCGAAAATTAAATTTATTGTTTTGGAAATTACATTCTTTTATTCAATTAAAATAAATTAACACTGGATTTAACTAAATCTACACTGAGAAATTTATGCAAATAATGGTTATTAGATCAGTTCGTTTTTCAATTGTCATCGCCTTCTCAGATCTTGTGGAATATGTTTTATTTGTTACGATTGAAATCAAAGCTTAACAGTTTCGCGTATAACTCGAAAACAGTCAATGTTATCAAAATTTTCAAAGAGTGAAAAAAGTTTCGAAAATAAATTTTCTATTAAAAACTACAAAAATAAATGTAGGGTTACGAACAAACAAAAAAGTTCTGAGCAAACAAATTTTAGGAACACCCTGTATAACATGGTTGCCGTCATCCGGCCAAAGTCAAAATTGGTTCAATGATTTTGCATGATGTTTGTTTACTCTGTACCAAATTTCAACCCTCTACCATTAATGGTTTTGAAAATATTTAGAAAAATGTGTTAAAATTTCTGAACTTTGATGGCCCATATCTTGGCCATTTGAAGACTTTTATAATAATTTTTTTTCACGAATCATCATCATTTTTGCTCTAGTATATGTGGTTAATTTTATGCCCCGAGTCACGGGAACACCCTGTATATACGATTCGTATCGCTGTTATTGCTGCACTTAGCAGGTTGCACTTGCAACAATTAATTCCATCAAAAAGACATTGATTCGGAATAAAACTTTTTGTATTACGTGATTGTGAGACAGGTATTGGCTTGAAGATGTTAGTATACACTAGTCGTGAAATAGACATTTCCCGAAATGGTCCCCTAGGTATTTCCGAGGATGTAGTAAAAAAACTTACGGCAAATTGTGTACAAAAAGCAGCTCAATTGCATAAGCAGAAAGAACACTGGTTTATTCGGTACAGGAAAAAGAAAATAAAAAACTTTTTTCAAAATTGTTACATCGAGTACCACAAGAAAAGTGCGGAAATACGTGAGTGATGCTTTCAATATTTCAGAAACAAGCAATGCAAAATTGAGGAAAATTTGCATGAGCGGGAGAAGAAACCTGACTGTGTATTAGACTACACTCAAAACATGTGACTGATGGATGAATGTGGTATGCACTTATCTGTGGAATGTGAAAATCAACAATGGTAGGAATAAGAAATTATTTTTCCATCTGCTAGGTGTTTCCATGCTACTATATGTTCCTATTATTACGAATGTTGTGACGCAAATTTTAGAAAAGCATGGAACTCTCCATCGGCTGGACCAGAAAGACCATAGACGCAGTTGAATGATAGCTGCAATGAATTTTATGGAAAGAAATTATTTTGCAAATATTCCACTTATCAGAAATAAAGCCAAGGCACAAAGAATTTTTCACTATGTTCCAATACTCAGTTGAGAGAAAGAAAACTGAAGGATGTTACAACTTGGTGTCCTATAGTAAGACAGAATGTTACAAACTTTTACGCGGCATGGTTTAAAGACCACTTTAAAATTTCTTCGCAGTGTCGCCGCGGTCGGCATTATGCGCATATTTTGGCTCTGTACCGCCATATGTTCTTAAGTCACAGACATTATTAGAAAATCATTCGATCATGTTTATACGTAAACGTTTTTAAGCATTTGGAACCACTCTTCCGACTAAAAGCAAGGAAGCGGCTGAAATTCATCGCCAGATAATGATCTGACGGTGAAGATCATGGTTCATGACAATGTTAGCCCATATACGGTCAATCGAACTCAAGACTTGATCAGATCATTTAAAGGCCAGGAACAATTTGGCTATCCTGTAGAGTCGTATCTAGCGCCTAGTGACTACCACGCCTTCATGAATTTGAAGAGACATTTGCGTGGTCATCGGTTCGACAATGATAACGATGTCAAAATGATCGTGATGCAGTCTCTGTATATAAAAAATAACTGAAAGTACTTACATTCGTGTAAAAAAAATGTTTAGAAATTGTTCATTTTTATTTCAAAATGACCCTTAGGTATATTTATAGCTAATACAAAATATCATTTAGATTTGGTTTATCATTCATAATTAGAAAATCGTTTTGGTTCAAATCAAATTTTCTTCTCAGAAATGAATTTTTTTGGTAATGATTTATGTTGTTTTCTACCTTCTTTGTACCTCTACCTTCTGCCGTTGTTCGTCTATCGATAGAATTATTTCCGTGTTGAAATTTTGCAAAAGTTTCACTACGTACTTCTTCTGGCAAATATGTATCATCAGTGGCGTGGTCTCGATAAACATTAATTCCCAAGATATTATTGATTAGCCCTAGGTCTATCATTTTTAATGTTGACCTTATCTTTCGTTTTATACTTTCTAGGGTCAACCCAACCCTGCTTTGACATCATAATCGGATCATCAATGTAAATAATCATGATCACCTTCATTTTCTGTAATCTAGTATCTTGTAACACTCACGATCAGAATGTTTCAAACTGTAAAGTGGTTTCAGTAATATTCTCTTCGTGATTAATAAACATTTCATGCTGCTTCATACATATTTCATCGTTCAGTTTCCCTTGTACATAAGCCGAAATTGCATGGATTTAGTACTACATCCATTACATCTATTTTGCATTAGCAGATGCTGCTAGCATTGCTCTAATTGTTTCATGTCTCGCTACGGGAGCCAATACTTCGTGACAGTCTACTCCTTGTTCTTGATGTATCTGCTCGTGCTACAAGTTTTGCCTTGTACTTCTCAATTTCTCCCTTTTGGTTAGTTTTTGTTTTTAATATTAATTTTTGTTTATATGATGCTGTTTAGGGATCTACGTTTTTTTTATGTTGTAAATTTTCCTTGGGTGCTCTTGTTTATCTGTTCGGATGATTTTTGGACAGCCTGGTCCTCTCTGTTGATTATCTGATACATCATCGACTGTTTCTAGCTCTTCTTTGGTTGAAAAAACTTCGTTTTTATCCTACATCTTCATCATTGGATAAATCTTGATTTCATTTGATTAGTCTGCATTTGAATAGAATGGAATGTTGTATGAAGATTTGTCGATCTCTTTAATGACAATTTTGGTCCCTAGTTTTCATAATCAATAAGCTTTTGATTCTTCAAAATATCCTACCAGAATATAATTGTCACATTAGGTTAGAAGTTGCCTCTATTTTGACTCTTATTGAGAGCGGTTACTTTGTTACCGATATATCTCAAAAAAACAACGTAGAGTTTTTGTTGTGTACAAGTTTCGTATGGAGTTACCCCATCCAGTTATTGCTTCTGCCTGTAATGATTGTGGCTGATCAGCATGCAGAAAAAAACATTTTCTTTGAAATTTACGCTTTGAATTTTGATGTTTTAAAATTGTAAGTAATCTAATTCTTAATGGGTTGTGTATTTCATGTGAAAGTGACTGTATAAAAAAACCTATAACCATTTGACTCTTTTTGGAATCCCTTGAGTTGGCAATAAATTCGAGACAATAGCGGGTATTAGTGAGACTCTTTCTACAAAGCGGGGGGTTGCGAGTCTCATTTAAAATAAACATTGGCTGGCTCTTAGAGTTAACGAACGGGAGGTAGTTGTAACATAAAAAGTCAAAGCAACTATAGTTGGGAAAATCGTTTCAAGGAAATTATACTGCGACCAGTCAGGAAAAGGTGTGTAATTCGATTTAATCACAGATCGCGCACAACACATAAACAACATAAATCCCTCGTTCGCTTGTATTTCAGTCAAAACCAACTACACTTGGGGTAATTGGGTCAGATTAAAATTACAATTGTATAAAGTAGACTACAACACGTATAAAATAACGTGAAATTTCGCTGGAATTAATTTTAAAAACAGGTATTTGCAGAATTGTCGCTGCTTTATTAGTTTTCGTTGAATATGATCCCAATTATTACACTCGTGGTTGAATAATTTAAACTGAATAGGTAAAATAAATTTTAGTTGAAACGTTAATTATGGATGTGTTGGAAAACATAAACCGCGTCATGTTGCACGTTTTCATCATAAATTTATAATTTCACTTATTTGTATATTTGCTATGAATATACATTAATTTAATAACATTAAGTGTTATAGTTACATAAAGATTTAACAAAATAAATATTTTAAAGTTTGTACTAAAATAAACATTCTCCGTACAGATTAGTACCTCCTTTGTTCCAGAAAAATCCTGTCTACTTGTGTGCAACAACGTTGGGCGTCTTATTCGAGAAAAATAAGGCCCCTCAAAAGCAAAGCACGTACACGTAACACCTTTCTCGTACTTGGACAACCGTATTTCTCTTAAATAACCTTAAAGCTCAATGAAAGGAAAACATCCAAGGAGGAAGAATCCCGTCAAGCAATAGTATCATTTTTCTTCTTCCCGTTTCGGTTCTGTATCCATATAGGTCGAAGGCGTAAAAACGACACGATGCGATTACCTCACCGAGCGGCGGCGCGGCTTCTCGGTCCTTTTCAAAAATACTGTTCTATGACCAATATGACCAGACTGCAGCGGCACGACCCTTGATGAATTAGTTATGACGCTTTTCACGGTCGTTCCATTAAAGGTTTCTATAGCGAAACTCTAGAGAGTGTTTGTGACGGCGAACCATTAAGAAAAAGGACGACATTTGAAAACCTTTAAGTATTACGTACGAATAGCGAATGTTAATTACCCACAATTGCGGGATTTCGATTTGTATATATACTCGTATTTCAAAAGGTTAATAGAAAATTCAATTGCCATTTTCATTTCCACGATTTAGGGATATTTTCTAACGATTCAATTAAGGTAGAAAAACATTGAAACTCAATCACATAACAAATTATTACTTATACTATTACGGTTACAAAAATGCTTTGATTTGGAAGTTGAATATACTCACTTTCATATGAAATCCACCACTTAACTCTTATGTTATTTGAAATTTTGCCGAGAGATTGGGAGAAGGATGAACCAAAGGCCACACTACAGTTGCTCGGACATGATCTTGTGGTCCGAAGTAGGTAAGAAGAGTACATGGATTGCAAACGATAAGGTCAATTGCAGTGGATTGGACGACAAGTGTTAGGCGATACTTGTCAATGACTACTGTAGAAGAATTTCTTCCTTTGGGCTACATTCATACCGTCTTTATCTTAGGTTTCCATTTACACCTTCCCATAAACCAGCCAGACTTGAATGGTGTCAAGAATGGCAAGGGTATAATAGATAACGCAAGACCCCATACTACTGTGATAATAAGAAGGTTCCTAGAGCAGGTTGAAGATGCATATTTTGCAGGATCACCAAACTTGTCGATTTAACATGTCTTAGATATGATGGGTCGGCGGCTAACGCAAGCATCTAGGCCCCCTGAACATCTGGATGAACTTTGACATCATTTAGAGGTTGTATGGAACGAAATTCCTTGAAGAATGTTAATTTTCTTCTTACTAACTTTATTCTTTTTCTTAGTAAATAATAAAGCAATAGTGACATCGTGATAAACAATATCATTAACTATACCATCACCCTGAGCTGCAAGAAAGAGTTGAAATGTTGTACCCTCTGGATTCATAAATAAGAGTCTAAACTCGAAGGGATGGAGACGTGAACAGTTGGAGCATGAAAAAATGTAGCAGATACAAATTAAGTATTGATGATTGAAGGAGGTGGAAGATAAAATATCTCAGGTTATATTAAGAACTAGTATTATAAGGCATCACGATACATGAGATCGAAATAGCCCACTATAAAACAGGAAATCCTATTTCCTTGGAAATATATTTTACTATATTTTCCGAGTTCAAAGTAAGCCGATTTAACAAAATATAACCCAGTAAATCGAAATCCAACACATTGCTAGTTATAACTCTTTCAATATACATAATTATTATCAAAGAGAGTTTCGTAAAAGCAACGGCTTAAATTACAATGTTCAAACCTACACATGCCTTATACAATAATTCAATTTATTATGTAAATCTATTGCATAAATACAAGATATACGGGGCGAGGCTTTTAAATTGAGACGACATTATAATTTATAAACTATCAATTATTATCATTTAATAGAAAAAAGATTCAAATAAAACATTCATCACATGAAGGGGGAAAATATTGTGTATGGTTTTTACAGCATTTTAGAATCGCTATTTATGTCTTTTATTTGTTAAATCAATTTCAACCTTAATTAAGGAAACTTAATAAATTTGTAGTTCAGGAAACTTTGACAGATAAGAGTACAAAAACAACTACGGGCTGTTACCGGTTCTGCTTTCTACTCTGAAGTTTTTTTTTTACTGAACAGAACATTTTTGATAGCCATAAGGTTTAAGACCAAAAATCCCAAGACTATATAAAAAAGAACATTAAATGAGGTGAAGGTCAAAGATGTGGTATGACAAACCTACAAACAACAAATTGAGGTAATCAAAAATGGACAAATGTCATTAATAAAAGCATCGAAACATTTCAAAATATCAGCAACAACATTGACACTTAAGTTGAACGGATGGCAAGGAAAAAACCCAAGACAGTCAACATTGAAAATTGAAAATAAAAAAACTGTTTTACGCCAGCAGCTAGAAACGCATCCAGTTAAAATATTAAAAATTATAAATGAATAGGGAATCTATCCAAAGAAGAAGTGAAAATGTCGTTTCAAAATATATAAATAAAAATTTGAAAAATCCTGAAAGAGTTAAGAGAGCTAGAAATGATCCGTTTATCGTTCAAGATGTAATTATGAAAAATTGAAGGGCATTCTAGAAGATGAACAACTAATTGACAAGCTCCATAACATATGAAATTGTGACGGGTCCAGCTTTGTAGAGCTGATTCTGACTCTGATGGAAAATGGTTTTAAAGAGACAGTAGTCTTACCACAACCACAGTTTTGGCATATGTCAACACTGCTGGTGAATATTTGCCTCGTGCAATAATACATCTACGTAAAAGACTAAACAGCATGCTTGGAGGTGAAGAAGCTTTTCCAAACACAGCTTACTTTTTATTAGCAAACATGGATATATATCATACATGTCATATCGTCCAGCCACTTAACGTGACATTTTTTAAGGAGCTGAAATCCAAGTGGCAGGATGGGCCAGAAATCATATCGCTCAAAAAGTTTGGAAGAGTACATTTTCTGATCTTATAGGAAAAGCCTGAAGAACTATTAAAAGGGATACAATTGAGAAGGAAAAATATGGAATTTCCAATCCCACAATCCCTGGAGTTAGCCAAGTTATTGATGAATCAATTCATCATCCAGAAAATTGCAAAGGTACAAAGAATACTTGAAACCCTCAATCAAACAAGAAAGTACCCATAATAGTAATAGTAGAGTCTGGAGAAAAACCTATGATATTGCTGAATATTGCTTGTAAAATTCAAAGAAAGTCAATAAATTATATATATAATAATAATACTTTATTTCCTGCAGATTTTTCCAATGACAGGAAATCTTACTACTTACAGAACATAAAATAACGCAAATATAAGCACAAAATAATAAAGCAACAATAAGCAGTAAGCTAATCCGAAATTCACAATCTCTCAAGATACATGATTACTAGTTGCCTTTAACACTATGCCCAAATAATCAGGGAAAAAATCACAGTAAGGCACAGTACGATTACTATACTCCCACATAAATGAAATGGGAGAATTACGTAACATATCCGTGCGACAACAGCAATTATAAAAAGTTAGACGAGAACGTGGATTTAGTCGTGACACGACAAACAATAACCTTTCCAACAGCCAACTGCAATCTATATCACAACGTAAAAGTTATGTTGTTAGATATGTTTGTTGCATACAATTTCAAGTAAACGTAATTTCATTGTCAATGAAAAGGATTTCATATATCACGTTAGTCCAAATACTGGGTGTTTTACAATACGTCAATATTATACAATAAGGACCTCATTCCTTGCGACTTCAATTTTCTAAACCTGTAGATATTTTTGAGAGATGGATTTTTGACAGATAAATTAAAGATACAATATTTTATTTTTTAAGTTTTTATTGTCCTATGAATAAAGTACCCACTAATCAAAAAATGTTTCTTTTATGTACAAAATTGTCACATACATACTGAATAACAGAACACAGACTCTAGTTAATGTCACAATCACCATAGAATGACACATTCTAACGTATGTATGGGGGAAATATGACACATTACATTTAGTTTAGTAAAACATGAAACAAATTGACATAATCATAAAATTATTTACATAAAGTAAATAATAAATATACTACTTAGTAACATAATGTATGAAGCATATGCGCTCCACTCAGACACATTTTAATAAGTAATCATGCCATAATTTGGTAATCAAGCTGACATTATTTTGTTTATGATTTCTGCCTTAGCAGATGCATATGTTTGTCACGATGTAAGAGTTGTCAGAAGATTTGGACATTCTCAATCTTTTGTACAGCGAACATTGCTAGAAGAACTGCTTCATCCATGTGACATTATTGTTTCTGGATTGATGGGAATGACCCTCTCTCTCATCACCGGCACCCATAACATCTATTGTAACTTATAGCCCTTCAGAAGTTTAGAGCAAATGTAGGTCGGTCCTTAATAAACCTTAAAATTGCTCCAAGGTTTTGTTCCTTTATGTCAGTGGTTGTCAAGAGAAGTTTAGTGAAAATGTTATCTTCTTTGTCTTCAGCTCTTTCTGACTCGTCGTTGCAAAGACGACAAGTTTGATCCTCGGATTATCAAATTTGGAAATGATGGTATTTGAGTGGTGCATGACCGGTTAGGAAGACTGAAAGCGTCCTTAGATAGGTTTTTTAGATAGATTAGGATTTGTTTTGTAAAGCACCCATCATATATCATCCGTGTCACTTGCAGTAGTGCAACATTTACGACCAACGAATAAGTAAGTGTATAGTTATTATAGCCAAAATACGAACATTAATAGTTCATAACATATAGTTCATAGAATATTAGTTTTTGTAGTCAAAATATTTTTAAATTAACTATATCGTCTGAGTAAGATCAAACTGGATTCAAGAAGATCTTCTCCAAGTTAGACAATATTCTAGTCGTGCAACAACTGATAGAAACATCGAATGAAACTATGAGTTTTCAATCTTGTAATTTGTAGACTGAGAAATCGTTTGACAATATATGAACCGAAACAATCTTACAGGGTCATACAAAAAACATCTGGTATGGAAGGTCAGTACATTCGTATATTAAAGTATGTATATAAAAACTAAACTAAACATCAAAATGAACAAAAATGAAAGGACGATAACTCTAAGAAATGGAATGAAGCAACGATGATGTGACTTCTGTGAAGCTATTTACTGCAGTATTCGAAACAATGTTTATAGAAAAATGGAACGATCTGGCAATAATAATAAATAGGCATTGGTTGAACAACAGGCTAAAGTTTGCTGATGACATAGTACTTATAAGAAAAAACGAAACAGAAGTAAGAAAAATGCTGGAAACAATATCGAGAAGAGGGAAGCAAATTGATCTGAAGATAAATATAAGCAAGACAAAAATAATGTACGTAAATTGTGAATAGGAAAATAAAATAATTGTTAATGGAAAAAAAAAGACAAAGTTTATAAAAGATTACAACTAAAAACACAGAAGAAGCAGTATCACGGAGAATGGTGATGGGATGGCACAAATGTTTAACAGATACAAAAATATGTGGAAGTCAAACATAAAAATAGCGCTAGAAAAAAGCCTGTCATGATTAACAAACAAAATTACTTAAAAGGTTAGGGCAATGCATAGAAAAATGGTTGGCATTACAAAAAAAGAAAAACAAAAGAATGCATAAGGGAAAAGGTAAACATTGAATATAGGAAAAACAGTATTGGATCGAAAATAGAATTGGTAGGATGATGGACCAAGAAAATCTTGGAATGGCACTAAATAGACAGAAAGAGAAGAAAAGGAAGACCAACTGCCAGCTAAGAAAATGAGTTTAAGAGTAGTAACATGGCCTAGGTAGCTTGGAACCGGCAAGAATGGAAAAGAGTAAAAGAGATATATCACGAGCATACGAACTCAGTCCCAGTATGGGAATGCCACATAATTACAACAAAATAGTTACCGAAACAAAGAAGAGCGAAGATGAAACTTTAATTTGTTAAATTTTGATTTTGATTTGTTAAAGTATGATTTTGGGTTCCTTAAATTTTGATTTTCATTTGTTAAATTATATCATAAATGAAAGATTAACTCTACAATATTAACATTAATTTAGTATTAAATGCCAAAAGTATTATATGATGAATGAATTGTATGAATTGAATTGTATTATATGAGTTGTTCCTTTTTTTGGTTACAATAAATGGCTATCTATGTAGCTATCTATATCATCTGATGAAGCAACCTTTATAAGAGATGGCGTGCAGATAACGTGCATAACAGTAACATGTATTCAGTAGAAAATTTGCAAAGCGTCACGAGCAGGACTTCAAAGACTTAGTATAAATGTTTAGCACCTGTGTTCATCGATCAAAGATTGAATTCGGACAGCTATCCAAATTTATTGTGAAATACATATCATGGGTGATATTCCATTGGCAGAGATGGACAAAATTTGGTACCAACATGATGGTGCAGCTCCACACACAACAAGAAGTGGTTAAATGACCTTTTTAACATTTTAATATAAGGTAAGATAACCAAACCGTATCTAAATTTGATTGTTACTTTTTATTTCAAATTTTATTTTGTATCACAATTCAAACTGTTACGCAGGAGTTATGAATCATCCTGCAAGCATCAATTTAAAAAATAACTTGTTTAATGATTGAAATACATAGATAACGCTTCTAAAGTATAATGAAAACCATGCCTCTACTAATGGTTATATTTCTGATTCTACACATTTATTTCCCCCCTTTATATGATAAAAGTTATATCTACAACTTCTTCTATAAAAATGGTAGTTATTATCCCGGCACATCTTGTGTTTATGCAAATTCTAGCATTTTTTAACAATAAATGTATGAGGTATGTATAGGTACAAATTGGGCTTAACCAAGCACTATAACGAATATTCTAACAAACTTTAGACTTTCTTCTTTAACCTTCCATGCAATATATGATAGTTTTTGTTATGTAAATTAAGGAATCACCAAATATTTTAAAACTACATACTTCGTGAAGTAATTGCAGATTTTAGACTTAAAAAAATTATAAATGAGCCACTATTATATTTATGCAATCTTTCTAATACGTAAATATTCTCAAAATAGTGCAGCCCTTGAGTCTTGTTAGCAGAATGAAATTGTATGAACTAAGTTGCGAAGGGACTGATTTGTTTAGTATTAACAAATACTTAGCAGCAACCTTTGGAGGTCCCAAACGAATCAGAGATAAAAAAAGATAAGCTAGAGGAATTTATGTCTAAAATACCATAGCTTTTTATGATATAGCCTTACTTAACTCTTTATTGCTATAAATCTAGTATTTTTAAGCACAATCACTTGCGATCTGATTTATCTATATGATGTAACAACCTGATACCAACAGTCAATGTTCAAATATTTATTGATTAAATACAGTTCTAAATACCACACTTGTTTATCAACACCTAGTTAATACAAACACCGACCAAATCAAACCGATTTACAAATCACCAAATATTTCTCAACATTCGTTACGATATTTCCCATTAGTAACCAAAAAATCGTAATTAACCGGTCAATTTTCATGCTTTCAATTTTTGTCATAGCCAAGCGATCAACTAACAATCATGACTCACCAGTAAATTTGCACGACTGGTATTTGAAAAGGTTAAGGTTTCGCTACTAATTGTAAATAAAACTTTAATCGCCCCGTTTACATACAGCACGATTAAAAGATAAATTGCGACTTAAATAGCTTATAAAATATGTGACAAGTTATTTTGGGATTAGATCTAATCTAATTATTTGGGATTACTTACCACAGTAATCGGATACATTGGATTGATGATGGTAAATAATAACACATGATTTGGCTTAGATTCTTCTTGTCGTTTCCTACGAGGTTCTTCTGTTGCATAATTACCGGTATGAACCTAAAACAAAAATTCAATAAATACAAATTACAAAACTAAATTAACTTGTTTGTAATGCAAACGATGTTGAGATCATGTAACCCCTAATAAAACTCACACGATCGTTAATCGAGTTTGAGTTTAAGACTTGCGGTTTATTCACGTCAGGTTTAATTCCTAACCCTACCTTTTCAGCCACTTACGTAAGACTCATTCATCAACTTCTCGAATGATGTGAGGTGTACTACTTCATTCATTTTTACAGAAAATGAAATAAATTTAATTCTCACAAAAAAAAGTAGTAAAAAAAATGATGCTCCTGCCAAGAATTTAAGTAAATAAATCTAAAACTCCCAACAATGATAAATGAACAGGTTGAAGTCGACCAATTATCGTAAAACCAGCATAACAACACCTGCGTGGAAATTTTGAGAAACATCAAACTTCTTTAGAATGCATCAACTGTCACAGGGAACGTCTAAAGTAGTTGCCATCGGACAAGGTTGATCCATGCAAAAGCTCGCAAGCGAAAAGTAATTTTCTGGTCATTAAAGTGACTAATTGCATCTCGAATATGCAAAGGTCCGCCGGACTATATATAACACTCTAATTTAGTCACAGTGATTGACAGCCACGTGATCGAGCCGTACCTTTGCGCTTAAAACACTAAAAATGCATCTAAAATTAGATCAAAATGTTACCCGAACATTTTACTTTACAAGTTTAGCCAGCTCGGGGATACAGTTGCATTAAATAAACATCGAAAATAAATACTCAAATGAAACGAATTGCGCAATTTTATCCAGTGCGTTATCACAATTTTGAATTACACGAAAACTGTATTACTTTAATTTAATTCTACTTGCAACATAGCTCAATATCAAAAACACATTTCACTTAGCGATAAACAAATCAAATTTCCAGCGAACATAATCATTTATTCTCCGATTGCAGTCTCTACAAATAGAGATTTATCAAGTTGGAATATTTTATAGCATCTCAAGTGTAATATCAATAAAGTTATCGGTATTATGATAGCACGGTAACTACTCACCGACAATAACATAATATCGGAGAAATGAGGTCGAATAATCTGAGATTACGGTAGATAAAAAACGAATCAATTTCGTTCCGGTTCCTTAATTAATATTTATTGTGTGAATATTAATATTAAGCGCAATTAAGATCCCACTTAGTAAAAAGAAAAGTAATACACGGTCAACGTGATACAGTTGCTGCATTCACCGGGTGACCTTTTACTTACTTTCACAACCAGGCGTTACCAGTCCGTATTTCTTTGTTGTACCTACAATAAACCAGCTTCTTTTTCGCTCTTTTTTATAATCCTCGGATATTGGATGACTGGCGAATCATGATTCCATCGTGGATTCTTTTTAACTACTCGACCGTAAAACTCCGTGGGAACCAGAAGCGACAATTTCAGTTTAATAGCTCCAATAAATTAAACTTATTTAAAATTCATTCAATTACCATCTATTAAGTGGAGATCTGAGATATCAATGTTAATGCATTTCCATCTATACATTAATTCTCGATTAATTGTATGCTTGCTTAGACGGTAAATATTTTAAAAGCTAAATTTTGTTTGTTCAACAGATTTAAGACCAATATCAAACGGATTATTTAATTTCACCCAGATCCAATAAACTTGACGGTAAGTATTAACATTAAATTTGGATTGATGCCAATTTGTGTTCAAGACTGGTTTGCTACCGCGTGAATGAGTCATTTTGATTTTTAGGATTGCACGCATAAATTCATCAGATGAATAAACTTCCCAATTATAGATTTTTTGTGAAAGGTAATAAAATTATAAAAAACAATAACATTGAACTAAACATAACAACATAACACAAATAAATCTGTACTTACATATATAGTTTTACGAATGAATAATTCAGATTCTAGGAGCACACGCAAAGCGTGGGTTCAAATACCTCTATAATTACTTTATAAAACACGTGGTAATTTACATTTATAAAACCATTAATAAGGAATTTTTAGATACTTATTAACAAATAAATACTTGATAGAATCTAATAATTGTATGGGGTGAATTTATATAAAATATCAAATATCAAAATTTCTTGATACCGAAATTGGGATAACCGCCAATACTTGTTTTTGCTAAAAAATCAGTCAAAGTGTGCATCTTGCACTTTGACTGATTTCTTTGACTTGTAAGAACTTGTTACAATTTTTCTGTAGCAACATTCCAATTATTTAAGCTCGTACAAGTTAATCTTGTCACAATAACTGTTGTGTTAAAACTTCAAACTAACAAACCTTATAATATGTTGTTATATGAACGCAACAAACTATGCGGTTCAGGAATTATGCCAAAATAGTAGACGTTGAAATACCTTGGAGAATGCGAAACGACAACGCTTAAAAGCACAAGATAGTGAAATCTTTATCATTTAAGACCTTGGCTCAACTGCGAAAATTCTTCAAATGCAGAGTGTGGGTTAAGAGACTTCAGCAAGCACCAAATGAAAGCAAAGAGATTATTAATGAATATAAAACAACGTAATAAATTTCAGCATTTCTTTGCGTAATAGTTTTTTTATGTGGAACTGTATTACTGTCATAGAAGTATAAATACCCAGAAAAATTGGGCTTCAGTTTTTCATGTAGAATCCAATGCGAGTACGTATTTATTGGACTTTAAGTTGGTAAGCTTTCATGGCCCATATTATTAAAAATTAAATTAAATCTGAAAGAGTCTTTAAATTTATTTTAGTTGTAAAATATAGAAAACTAATAACCGACTGTGGTTGATAGTTAAGAAACAATCGAAGTAATTACAATCGTTTATTAATTAAATGTATTGAAAAGGTTGTTTCTTTAAAACATCATTTTTTTAAAACCTTTAAACCGTCATCATATATTACGTCTAATTGCCAATAAGATGTTTTGATAAAGTAGGTCACAAATTATATTAAGATGAACTAGCAATTCCATTTTAACAAATCATCACACGTTCGTTAAACTAACTAAACATCACAATGATATATTAAAATTGAAAAATAAATAGTTAAAAATATACGATATGTTAGAACTGAAGAATAAAACAACATCAATAGGAATATTAACTGTATAAATTGAGACACGTCATTGTGGGACATTTTTAGTAAAAATGTTATTAAAACAATATAATGATGAACCTGGAGGCTAACTAAAATTGATTTAAAGACGGTTTTCAGGCCAAAGTTAACGTTTAGGATGTAATTTGCAACCTTTTTACAAAAAAAATGAAGAACAAAGAATGACAAAGATCAGATCACCATGATCACCACGAAAGACAACCATTTCTCCTTCATATCTTTCCACATTTTTCTCTATTACTATTATTCATGTTCTCTGCCTATCTGCTTCCTAATATCATTGTCGTCGTACATTTCATTTCTCAGACGATTACCTTTATATCATTACCTTTATAAACGTTTTATTTTTTTTTTCATGGTTCTGTACTATACAAGGCGTTTAAAAGTTTTCTATACAGAAAAGTAGGTTTAGTCTGTAATAGCAAAGTCATACAATCAGTTTATTCTTTCTTCTGTAAATGCATCCATCGACCAGCGTTTGACTTGCTCTGAGTACGGTGTTCTTCGGAGCATGACACCTAACATCAGTCTTGTTCTTTTAGAAATCTTATATCTGAACTTTAAGGAACATATTTTCTAAGTCGGTGTTCTTTAATCTGTGTTGTTACCCCGTGGTTCCACAATGCGATGCTACAAAATTCGAAAGAATGTCTGATTTTTGCGAAGCAAGAATTAATGTATTGTTTGAAACAGCACATTAAAATCAACATTTGCACATCACGGCATTGATCCAATTTGGAATAAAATCAATGGAAGCGTATCCGGAAATTTTCAAACGCGCCGTAAAAGAATTGATGTCTTTTGTAACAACAAACCTCTGTTCAAGTATGTCGTTACAAAATGGAAGTACAGATCATAGGTGCCGGATATGTGGGTGCTCTAGGTGTACAAGCACCCAAACAATTTTTTAATGGTTGCAGAGTACCAATATGGATAAACACCAAATACGAGCGTTCGTTGATTGTACTAGCAACCCATGCAACAGAATTGTTGATGGTTTTATCTGGATTGAAGTTGTCATTTTCAATTAATCTGTTAATTTGAATGAAATATTTAAGCTTTTTCCTCAATTCAGTCCCAGACTCTGCTTCAAGGAGACCTAATACTGCCTCCAAAAGACTTGATATTGCTACCAGAAGAGTTGAAATGCTTCCGAATGAGTTGGACTGCTTTCAGATGACTCGATACTGCCTTTGGAAGATTTGTCACTGCTTCTAAAAGAAATGGCATGCTTCCAGAATACTTGAAATGTATCCAGAGGACTTGAAGTACTTCCAGAAGACAAGTTACTGCCCTTTGAAGATCTAATACTGCTTTTAGAAGACTTGATACTGCTTCCAGAGGATTTGAACTGCTTTCAAAAGATTCGATACTGCCTCTGGAAGAGTTGTTGCTGTGACAGCATCCAAAAGAGCTGAAATGCTTACAAAAGATATGATTCTGCTTGTAGATGACTTGAAATGCTTCTAGAACACTTGATATTGATTTCAGAAGATTTAAACTGCTTTCAAAAGGTTTAAAATTGCCTCTGGAAAACTTGTCGCTGCAACAAAAAGACCTAAAATGTTTACGGTAGACTTGATACTGCTTATAGATAACTTAAAATGCTTCTAGAAGACTTGATATTGTTTCCAGAAGACTTGTAATGCTTCCAGAAGTGTTGAACTATTTCCAGAAGATTTGCTACTGCTTCTAGAAAACTTGAAGTGCTTGCAGAAGACTCGATACTGCCTCTAAAAGATTTATCATTCCAAAAGGCTTAAAATGCATCCAGAAGAGTTGAACTGCTTCCAGGAAACTCGCTACCGCCACAGGAAGACTTGATACTGCTTCTAGAAGACTTGATATTGCTTCCAGAAGATTTGAACCGCTTTCAGAAGACTCGCTACTGCCACTGGAAGACTTGATACTACTTCTAGAAACTTAATATTGCTTTTAGAAGAGTTGAAATGCTGCCAGAAGACTTTAAATTCTTTTAGATGACTTGAAATGCTTCCACAAAGCTTGACACTGCTTCTAGAAGACTTAATTTGCTTCCAAAAGAGTCGGGTTGCTTCCAGAAAACTTGAACTGCTTCCAGAACATTCGATACTACATCTGAAGATTTATGCTTCCAAAAGACTTGAAATGCTTTCAAAAGACTTGAAATACTTTCAAAAGACTTGAAATGCTCTGAAATGACTTGAAATGGTTCCAGAAGACTTGATATTGTCTTTGGAAGAGCTTCCAAAAGAGCACAAATATAATGTGTCGTGTTGCTAATGATTTTATCCGAATTGAAATTACAATTTTTAATTTATTTCAATGTACTCTTGAACTTATTCTTCGCTCAGCACATAGCAGTCTACGTATGGCTTTTATCATATGAGTTTTTATAGCGAAGGCAGAAACGCACCGCACTTTGTTTATAACATGTAATTTGTAATTATAATGCAACACATTCATCCCTAATCCGTCCTTAACCCTAAATCCGTCCCTAAATCCTTTCCTAATTCAATTTGAGTATGTTACTGAATTAAGGGTGTCATTGACACTTTATTTCAAAAGAGGGTTTACTTGATTTAACATCGTTGAAGAACATTGCTCCAACCGTTTAACTGAAAAAATATTCAAGAAAATCGAAATTACATAACTTTCCCCTCGCTTAAGGGTTAACGACATAACAAGAAAGATTTAAACGATTTTTCATTATAACTTCGCATTGTTTACTAAACGTTATCTATGTAAAATAAACCATAATGAAAATATTCAAAAATATCTTTATTTTGAAGAGTCATATCTTCTAACCATTTCTGGGTATAGATCAATTATGATTACACGAATCGTTATCATTTTATCTCTTGTATTTGTGATCAAAATTATGCTACGACTTAAACACACTATATATCTTAACCTATAGAACCCTTTCCACGCCAGTTTCATTTTTCAATGTGGATTCGTCATTTACACTTGCCTTACTCTTTGTCTACCCTTAGGTTTTGTCCCTCATCAAGAACGACATCTAATTGTGCGGTACTAATTCACCGTAATGGGCCATCAAAGAAAAGAAGGTACAAATAACAGATAGTTAAAGAAGATGATACTTACTAAAAGCAACCAATAACTCAAGGATGACCAGAAAAATTAATCGTCATAACAATAATACTAATAGAGAAGTTGGGATTGAGGTCAGTCTAACTTGAACAAATTTATTGTACTCAAAGATTTACTCACTCCACACCAAACGTAGCTTATTAGTACTTAATAGTGCAGGAATAAAATGTAAAACATTAAAGTGTATTTCCGACAAAATCTTTTTCTGAATATTTAGACGATATGTACGACAAACAAACATAGACATTTTAGATCAAGTAGAAGATATAAGATGCAGCTAATGAAAAATTGCTATTTAATTAGACACTCCACAAAAGAGAGTAATAAACACACTCTACGAATAATGTTTATTTACATACCATTTAGGTAAGATACAAGATTTACTGATAGAAGATTACGTTAATCCATTAAGTAATGACATATTTTCAAAATATTGTTTAATTATTAGCTATTATAAGTTTATTGTAGAATGTTTTATTTGGTGAGTTTAATCAATTTTTTTACCAAAAAAACATTTGAATTTATGAATTTTGCGGTATGATCGTATCTCTATGAACACGTGAATTCTCTGAAAATAATGGCACACAGCCACCATCCTTGGCGGGAACTTCGCACTTTCTCAAATAGTATTGAGCCATTTCTCTAATAAAACTTAATTGTGGCATATTATTGCCTCCACCTTTCATCAGAATCCAAGCATTTTGGATGCATGCATTTCATAAGATTCATCTTATGAAAGAATTGTAGT
This sequence comes from Onthophagus sagittarius, assembly GCA_036711965.1. NCBI lineage: Eukaryota > Metazoa > Arthropoda > Insecta > Coleoptera > Scarabaeidae > Onthophagus > Onthophagus sagittarius. Next base: position 66,111,986 of record JASERS010000003.1, on the reverse strand, counting down.
ATGTAATAAGGTTTAGACGTGGAGTCCCAACACGTCCAAGCGCACAATTTCCTCTAATAATAAAATTAGGCGTGGTACACCATGCTAACCTAATTTGGTTATAATTGAGTAAATGTAAATAGATTGTACAAATAAAACCATTTATTAGTGTTATTTTTTAGTGTTTTACGTCGGAATTCGGAATAGACCATATTTTTATAAACCATACTTTGTAACTGAATTTCATGGGCTTACCATAACTAATTTCTGGTTGTAGAAGATAATGGTGGAGAAAATCGTTCTTTACGAGGTTGGGAAATGGTCTTAGTTTTGTAAATATCTCTCCATATATAATTGCGTTTTCTCATTGCAATGCAAATATTTGTTTGATTCTTGTACCAAAAAAATTGATCACAATTTTGTTCGTAAAAATTACAAAGAAATCAACAAGACATATTTCTATATTGAGTATACCCATTTTCAGGAAACATGTCTCCGGTGACATGCAAATCACTTTGTATCATCCAATTTCCCTTGATAAATTTTTTTAACAGAGTAATTGAGTGGAAAGTCATTTTCACTGTCGCCTTCGTCAGCACAATCACGATGCGATTAGACATTGGAAATCGGCAGCCCCATGTAAACACGATCCACACCGTCATCCGACTTGTGAAAACTTGATTGTTGGCGTGGCCATATGGTCACGCTAGTACAGAATAGGTTAAACGAGCTGAATTTGGTCGATAGATAAATAAGGATCATCGTGTTGTATCGCACATTTCTTTCAAATGAAGCAACATTTACTCATGACGGACTACATAATACTCGCAACAATCATGTATGATCGAATAAAAATCCTCATGAAAACAACTTTCAACATAAGTTTTTCTGAAATGTGTGGTGTAGTACGAGCAACAATTATTTATAATTAGCCCTTTCATTTTGGAGAATCGTCTCACAGGAAACCACTACCTACAGTTTTCACAAAATAAATTATTGCAAAATATTCCTCGAAACATTACAAAGCAAATCTACTTTCAACACGATGGAGCTCCGGCTCATTTCGTTCGTCGAGTCAAGAGATATTTGGACTAAAGGACTTTAGTGCATTGGCTTGGTCGTATTAATCACATTCGTTGACCTTTAAGATCTCCAGATTTCACAGCACTTGATTACCGTTTGTGACGCAGCTTCAAAAGTGAAGTACAAACTCTTTCAAAAGTTGAAACTAGGGATGTATTGCTTAGGCGCGTTCTAAATAATGCAGTTAATATTAAAGAATAAAAATATAGCAATTACAAAAGAAAATAAAAGATGATCAGATAAGAAAATATTCATTTTATACCCCACAATGTTTGGCCCGTTCCTCCCGACTCACTTAACATACAAATATCCACAGAAGTTGGGTCAGAATTGTATTATTCATTACTCATGTACTTTCATTCATTACAAATCCTTTCATACTATTACAAAGTCTCCACGCTGTAAATAAGCTTAAAATCGTTTATTACGATCTTGCTAACTTCGGTTTTCTCATTTTCACCCACTATGATCACTCTTTTAGTAAACTAAAAGGATTACTTTTCATTAAGCACTTTGACGAAAGCGTCCGTTTACATATGATGATTCGGATTCGAATAACATTCCAGATTTTAACACAAGCATCGTAACCGAAATCTTCGTCAATATATACAACGTTAAAGAAGCAATAAATCACTATTTTTCACAAAGGTATTTGAAATAAAGTTCAAAGCGAAATCAAGGTGTAAACTTCAACACAAAAATAACTAACCCCAATTTGAAGTAATAATAACAAACATACATTATGACAACGTTTCCACTTTTTGAATGATTATTTATATTTCGCAAAAGAAGATTTTTAAATTTTATTTTCATACTTTTTTGTTTTTATGTGAAAATCGTTGCCGTCGCATAATAAACTTTGCAGTCGCATTCGCATTTTTTAATGAATCCTAATTAAACACACAAAAGTAATAATGAAAGCAGGTTTTATTCTGTTCATTTTTGTTATTTATGTCATTACACATTTCAAGTAAAAATTGTATAAAGTGATGGGCTAACTGGGTTGTGGTTTATAATTGGGCCCCAAGTTTGTATTTGATATAATTAATTAAATTATTTATTTGATTGAATTATATTATTTTATTATAAATTTGTTGTAATTTGCTGTTACTTAAAAGCAAATTGGTAAATTTGGGAAAGTAGAATTCTCAACAGAAGCCATGGGGGGCACCAATCACTGGGTCTCAATTATCCTGAACAATTAAACAGTGAGGGGGAACTAGACACCATGCTTGGGGCAACTAGACTTTGTTGAAATCCAATTACAGTATCAAAGATGTTGGTCATGTAATCAATTATTGGTTGTAAGCGAAAATCAAAACAAAATCGCGGCCTCTGATGAAGATAGTACTGTGGTGATGAAATATTGCGTCATGACAATGAAAAGGAACATTTAAGTTTTTCGAAAGATGCTGATATCATCGACATACTAAAATCTGGAGATTTTTACACAACTTTTATAGATTTTATGTCATTTATATTTGGAAAGGAAATGTGCCAACATGGCCAAACAATGAGATTCCTAATAACTGGGGAAGATGTCCAGAAATTAATCAAACCAATAGAAACCAAATTGGCCCGTCATAAGGCCATGTTTAGTTTCGAAGATGATTTGTCTGAGTTTACAACCATTTTTCATTTTTAGATTGTTTAGGCAATACAATTGTTCTTTGTCTTACTTAGATTACTTTCAAAGATGTTCCTTTTAAGTTCAAAAATAATTATTATTTATATTCATTTCTTAAACCTTTATTTGACTGAGAAATAAAACACCGCCTAATAACAAGAATATTGCTAAATGCCGAAAATCTTAATGTTTGCTATTGAAATTTTGTTCTATTTACTCAAGAAGAATTGGATGTGTTTTTAGGCATTCTCATAATTTCTAGAGTTCAGAAGTCAAACAAAGATTATAAATCCGAAATGTGGAAACGGGATTCTTAGCCACTCGCGTTCTTTTAACTTTTTACGGTTTAACAGCCAACCTACTCGCACTGAACGGGCTTAAGACAGACAAAGTTGCTCCTATTCGTAACGTTTAGATGCTAAATAACAATTTGGTCAAATATTATATGCCAAAAGAATGCATAACGTGCGGTGCTTCGAATGGTTACCCCCTACAAAGCCTAATTTACACAACCGAAAACCGTCAAATGGTGTACTACAAAAAATATTGAGAAGTGACTTGGTTAGATTTGGTTTCCAAATACAAGAACAAAGGATAATTTCTTCACAAGTCTTTCATTAGTACAGACTCAATTCCTGGAAGATGTCTTTAAGAGATAAGATGTGGAAAAGATAGGATGGAATTCTAGTCACGGAATGACAAATGTTGCAGAACTAAGGTGCTACTTTGTCTTGGTTCTCTCGTGCATTTGTCTTTTGGGAGAGGTGAAAAGTATCTTTAGATATGTGTATATTGGTCTTTTGCCAGTTTGTATTTGGTCATTTAAGCAAAGTATGTCTGGATGATTATGGATTACCTCATATGCCCCTAATAACTCCATTAATTTGCTTCCTTGATGTGATGTATAATTTGAGTGTTATTCTGTTTGTTAAATTCATGTTTATGTATCATTAGATATTTACCAATTACCTAAGCCTCGTCTCTAAAGCTCTTCCGGTTCCTCCCATGCATGTTGCTTTGTATGTGTTGCATCCTAATTCATAAACACCACTTCTTTCTAGTATAGTAAAATTGTGTTTATTATTAATGAGTGATTTTGAGATGGTGTTGGTTTTAATATTATATTTAATTTGTTGCTTGCAAATGTATTTCTTATTTTAGATGCTATATGCCCGTCTTTTATTGGTCGTATTGTTGTTTTTGTTTGTCATTTTATTGATTATATGTTCTGGAAATTGGTTTGCTTTGGTTATCTGTATTTCGGTCATCAACCTAAAAACTTGCTTCGAAGAAAAAGAAACTCGTACCGAAATTTACGGCACGAGTTTAATAAATAAATACTCCACCCACACAGACAATAGAACCAGAGAGAAGATGATTAGAAGACTGATTAAGGAGGAAATTAAAAAAATCTATGCAAAGATGAACAACATAAGTATTAAATTATACCACTTATATCAAGAAATGGTAATAATATGCGACTATTTACAAATTAAGGATATTATTAAAAATTCCATAATGATACAGAGAAGCACGCTATAAAATAACGAAACTAAAAAGACGTCCACAAGCTAAATACCGAAAAAATGAAGAAACGAACAATAAAAACAATCATGCATTTTATAACAAAATAACCAACCTATCAAAGACAACATTCAACCAAGGGGAAATGAAACTACTCAACAAAGGAGACAAATACGACCTCCACAGGAAATCTACAATACGAACAACAGGTTTAGAAATTGAAGCTGCAATGAAAAATAAACCAGAATATAAAAATATTTACAGAGGAAAAAGACGATTACTGATAAGATAAGAAGCAAGAAGAGAGAGACTGAAGATGGAAATAGTAACTGATTGAATACAAAGAAGAAAATTAATGATGACAACCTAATCATTACTAAAGGAGAAAACACGCTGGTACAGTCATACTGAATAGAATATAAATTCATTCAAATCAAAATAAGGCCTTGCAAACGTATTTAACAAGGTTAAAAAAATACAATAAATCAAATTAAAAAAACAATAATTAAATACGAACAATACCTCGATGAATCTGAAAATACCAAGGATTTACATTAAACTACACAAAGATTAATATTTCATACAACCGATTAAAGCCTTAATTATCTCTACGACACACACAATAGCGAAACTCCACAGAACAGATTTCTTTAAAAATATAATTGATTTCCAATCAAAAAACACATAATTAAAAATTAGATTTTTAATTAAATTTAAACTAATACAGTAATATGTACATACAATTTATCTACGTTTAATGATTTTGTTTTTAAAAAATCTGTTTTTTGAATAAATACTGATATTTCAATTAAAATAAATTCAAAATTCCTTAAAACCGACTATGTCGGAGACGAATACTTGCTTCTTCTACAGAAGTTTCAATCGCCATTTAGACAAATACATACATTTCATGTATAATGAAATACAGTAAACGCCCGACTATCGGCGGAATTGGTACTAACATAAATAGCATAAGTACTATATTTTAAATCATTGAAATACAAACCAGAATAATAAATGAAAAATAATAGATACAAAAATAAATGTTCAGACGCACGGCTAAACCCAAAACTTTCCACTTCTAGATCTAGTATTAGTTCCAGTTTTACTTCAATTCAAGTATACAAGGTTACCAAATCAGTTTGTAAAATACTCTGTTTCAGACACCGTTCATTGTAGACGACTTCGTTAAACAAGTCTTCAGATGCACAGCTAAACCCAACCCAACCTAACCCTGTATATTTGAAGCACAACTGTACCACGATACTCCGCACCCCAGGGCTGGCTTAAAAGAATGTAAAATTCAATGCTAAAAAAAGATCCGCACCTCAAAGGGGGTACTGAGTTGGCACCCAAGGGTTGTAGCCCTGTTAACCCTTAAGATTAGGACGGCGCTGGTAGTCACACATGACAATGTTCAAATCAAACCCAACTTAAATCTTGAAAAAAATATGTATATCACGGCACCCGCGGAAATCCGTACCGCGGATCTGATTGGGATTCTTAATTCAGATTTTGGTGCCATCCCTATCACAGATGTTGCTTTTGAGTTCAAAAATATTTGCTATTAATTAAAAAGACTTTTTTCAATAAATTTGTACACTGATGGCATTGATATCTCTAAGCAATTTTAGATATAAGCTCTTACACCTTCATATTAGATCCCTGAAAATTATTGAATAAATTCTCTGTATATTTGACTCCATTCTTTAGAAATATAAGATCGATGTAGTTAACCCAAGACAAAGCGAACTACATTACATTATATCAAAAAAAATAGAAGAATGTTCCAATTACCTAATTCCTAACTGTTTCGGCTGGAACCGGTTTGTTAATTCGGATTTTGGTGCCATCCCTAACACAGATCTTCCTTTTGAGATCAAAAATAGTTGCTATTTATTAAAGAGATTTTTTTTTCAATAAGTTTGTACATTAGTGACATCCATTTCTTTAAGCAATTTTAGATACAAGCTCTTACATCTTCATTTTAGATCTTTGAAAGTTATTGATTTGAATAGATTCTCTGTATGTTTGGCTTCAGTCTGTAGAAGTGCAAGAATCGACGTAGTTAACCCAAGAATCGCATTACAGTAAAGCTTCGCTGATTCGTACACTTACATATACGAATTCCCTTGCAATCCTAACAAAATTAGAAAATGTTCATTATGTCCCTTGTAGTCCAAATTGGTAAAGTAAAATACTAAAGAGCTTCTATTAAAATTACTATATTCATAGACCTCTACGGTGACGAATTTTTCTTTAAACCCGAATCTTTCCACTTGTAGGTCTAGTGTTAGTTCTAGTTTTATATCATTAGATCTAAATCTACATCTAAAACTATAAACATTCGGGTTTAGCTGTACATATCTTAAGACGTCTAAACCCGAATGATTTAGTTCTCTCGGTTGGGTTTAGTCGTGCATCTGAAGACATTTTTCAAGGAAGGCACCTACAATAAATAATTTCTGAAATAGAATAGTTTACAAACGGATTTGGCGACCCTGTATATTTGAATTGAAGTAAAACCAGAACTAACATTAGACCTAAAATCATTCGGGTATAATTCTAGGTCTAGTAGTTAAAATTTTGTACTCCTATGAAAACGGAAGCACTCGTTTCGTTCGTCTAACCCAGCCCTAGGGCGCCAAATATCTTAGGACGGTAGTAAATAGAACCTTATGTGCCATGGCATTGTCCATTCTACAAATAAAAGTAATCGGTATGATGCTACAGCAAATTATGCAGTTCTCTCCATGAAGACTCTGGACAAACGATTTAAAGTGAGGAAGCTAGTAAAAGCTTCAGTGTATCATATGTACCGTAAGATAAACTGCAGATATTATTTTCTAGTACAATAAATCTATAAACATGTGTTTATAAAACTTTTTGACAACATCTAAATATGACTTCAATAATCCGTATGCTTCCATAATTCGAATTAAGCTGGTATGAAACATATAAGTGCAAGTTACTTTTTAGTTAAAAAATATTTGTTATTTATTAAGCAGGATTTTCTTCAGTAAATTTGTACACTGCACACTGGCGAATTTTTTAAAAATGTCGGTCAAAGTTGAAAACAGTTAAAGAGTAAAATTCGACATGCAATTATTACTATTCGATTAAGTAAACATTAAGGTGTCTTGAAACACCTTCTTTATAATTATTGTAATATTTTAGTTGTCGATTGATTGTTTGGTAAACAGTTATTACGTAAATAAAACGTCGATAAAAATTGTGATTTTTGATTAATTTTTTTTATTTTATGAATTTTTTTTCAATGTATTGTTTGACATCATATGTTAAATTGAGAAAATCTTTTTTTTTTGACATATTAGATAGCCAAAATAAAATTTCTTTAACATTGTTAAAAAAATATTGTATATATCTTGTAATATACTGCGTTTTATTATACACTGTGTACAGGGTGGGCAAATTTTTGGTGTTTTTATAGGGTATCTCTGAAACTATAAGAGATACGAAAAAAATAGGTGCCATGTCTCGATCTCTTTTTTCGAGAAATATTCAATTCCGCAAAAAGAAAACCTCTATCTTCTTTTGTTTTTAAGTTATAGCCAAAAAGTAATATTTTCGCCATTTCAAAAAATGCTCATATCTCGTTTATTTTTGAAATTGAAGAAACGCAGTTAATACATTCTTAAGACACTTTTTTGGGTAGAATGTAATGCCGTTGAAAAATTTTAAATAAATTATAAAGTTGATAATTTTTGAGATATAATACAAAGTTGTGTTTTTTTAAATACAACCAATAGTAGATTATGGTGCTACCTAACAGATAAGGCTAATTTTATAGTGCTTCTCAAACATTAAACCAAAAGTTAACTATTAAATTTTATAATGAAATCACACCAAATTTTCAAATTGTCCCCTGTTATTTTGGACACATAAATTGCACCTCTTGTCTCATGTTATGTCAAAATCACGAACAATCATGAATGAAATGACAAGTAAACTCTCGTTACCATTATAACTAAGTGGCATATGACGCTTTCCACGCCTACTATTATAAAAATTTTCATTTTTTTCTTTAATATCTTTGATTTGAAAAATAACGCTTATTTTCCGCAATAACACCATACATGCGATACATCATTGGAAAGCTAAAAATGTGCTCTTTTTAGTAATACCATAATCTACTATTGGTTGTATTTTAAAAAAACCCAAGTTTGTGTTATATCTCAAAAATTACCAATTTTATTTAAAATCTTTCACCGCGATTATATTCTACTTAAAAAAGTGTCTTAAGAATTTATTAGCCGGGTTTCTTCAATTTCAAAAATAAACAAAATAGGAACATTTTTTGAAATGGCGAAAATATGACTTTGGCTATAACTTAAAAACAAAAGAAGATAGAGGTTTTGTCTTTACGGGATTGAATATTTCTCGAAAAAAGAGATCGGGACATGGCACCTATTTTTTTCGTATCTCTTATAGTTTCAGAGATATTCAGAGATAATGTATTGGTTTGCTATTTATTTTTTGGTTGGGGAAGCGCATCTACAGCGCATCTAACCTTTCCATCACAAAAATTGATACTATAGAGTGCTCCACAAAATAGTTTTTATCCAAAATTTCAATAATTTTTATGGAACACTAATTATACAAAAATCAGCTTCAGCAGAGGAAAAAGATGATGGTGGAAGACCACAAGTTTCCATCCAAGTTGTAACGAACGAACAAAAAGAAGAAAAACAAAAGCTTATATTTGATTTTCTCTTGACAAACTTACATATGCTGCTCTAATGGAACTGAGGTCGGAAGGTAAATTAGATGTAACAGATGTAATAAAGCAATAGTATATTACAGTACAAGTGAGGAAACTAAGGTTTTTCACTCACGCGTACACTCAGCAGCAGAAGTCTGCGTACAAAAAGCTTGTAATATTTTAATTGAAAAAACAAGAGTCATAATCTAATGTGATAAACTTGATTTTTTTTTATTTTGTATATTAACTACATATAATTCTATTAACAAAATATGCTTCAACAAAACAGAAACAGTAGTTACAGAAAAAAATCAAAACTAAAAATTCTACAAATAACGGGTATGCAAAAATCTGCGTACAAGTCAGGACAGTATTTATAAAAAATTCATAAATGAGATCATTGTTTCTATATTAATATGAGGTCGGATAACCTTTACGTTTAATGACCTCCCTTAAACGTTTAGGCATCGAGTGCACTAATTTCTTCGTTTCGTCCGCACTGATTTTGGCCCATTCCTCAATCATAACATTTTTTAACGTTTCCTTCGACGTTATGTTGTGTTGCCGAATCCTGCGTTCCAGTAAATCCCAGAAGTGTTCGATGGGATTCAAGTCCGGCGATTGTGGAGGTGTTTTAAGTTGCTTTGGAGTATTGTATAGTAGCCAAAGCTTAGTGTTGTGGGCGCAATGTTTGGGGTCATATCTTGTTGAAAAAAGTATTCGGGCCCCAAGCCCATGTTTTCGATGCTAGGCTTCAAATTTTCTTTTAAAATGTCTATATACATTTTATGGTCCATTGTCGATGTTATGAAAACCAACCTTCCCACCCCTCGTGTTTTACAGTCGCTTTCAAATTTTCGGGATTAAGGGCAGTATTAGGTTTTCTCCATACAAGTTGTTTACCCTTAATGCCGAAAATGCAAAATTTGCTCTCGTCTGTAAAGAGAACTTTCTCCCAGAATTCAATGGGCTTGTCTAAGAGTTTTTTTGCAAAGGCGATCCGCTTCTGACAATTGACCTCTGACACAAATGGCTTTTTTCGTGCAACGCGACTGTGATAGTTAGCTTTTTTTAACGTCCTTCTCACCGTATCTTTGCTGATAGTTTTATGAAATTCTTCTTGTACATTTTCTACTATTTTTTTTTGCCGTCAGCCTAGGTTCTTTTCTAACCTGCTGTACAATTTTTCGCTTCTCTCGATTTGTTAAAAGGGGTGGTCTACCAGATCGCGGACGTGAGAGGTAATCTTCAGTGTCTTTATAATTATTAATTACTCTTTGAATGGAAGAGTGTGACCTGCCGACAGTTTCTCCTATTTTTCGAAAAGATTTTCCCTCTTTCCATAACTTTACAATAATTTTTCTCTCTCCCAATTCAATTTCCTTTCCTTTCGTGTCCATTCTAACTTTTAGCTTCTAAGCCTCTGCTAATATAATTGACACCGATTATCTTTTATTTAAATCGGAAAGCGTACATCGCCAACTACATATTTAAGTAAATAAGTATATTTTGGAGAAGGCGTCTTTATTTGTACCCAGATTTTTGCATACTCATTATTTGGAGAATTTTTAATTTTAATTTTTTTTTGTAACTAATATTTCTGTTTTATTGATGCATATTATGTTAATAGAATTATATGTAGTTAATACACAAAATAAAAAAAAATTGAAGTTTATCACATTAGATCATGACCCTTATTTTTTCAGTTAAAGTGTTAGAAGTTTTTTGTACGCAGACTTCTGCTGCTAAGTGTATGTCAGATTTTTACACGAGCCGTAGGCGAGTGTGGTAAGACATACAAGTCAGTGAAAAATATTGGTTTTAAAATTTGTTAATTCCTGGCTAATGCCATGTCGATATGTCGAAGACGACACTTTTTGACACTGTCATCCTCTTAATTGATTGATAAACAACCAATTGTGTCAAATTGTTAATTGTCATCATTACGCTTAAAATTAATAAACTAATCAAAATTAATAATTTATACAAGTGAAATACTTCATTTAATTTTCCTTGTGTGCTCTCTACCGTTTTCTAGTTCACATCCGTTATGTTTAAGCAAAGAGTTGTACCTTTAAAGGTTTAAATTTCGCTAATAAATTTAAGCTAATTTCAAAAATAGGATTGAACAACAAATAGTTTTTTTTTGAAAGTTGTTATTTTCACTCACTCTGCTAACATTCATAGCAACGGGTGAGTGAAAATATTTTTCACTCACTCTAATTTTCTTCATCCACTATTAGCGAAATTTAAACCTTTAAAGATACAACTCTTTGTTTAAACGTAACGGATGTGAACTAAAAAACGGTAGAGAGCACAGAAGGAAAATTAAATGAAGTATTTCACTTGTATAAATTATTAATCTTAATTAATTTGCGTAATGATGACAATTAACAATTTGACACAATTGGTTCTTTATCAATCAATTAAGAGTATGACAACATCAAAAAGTCCCACAATTTGACACAACTGGCTGTTTATCAATCAATTATGAGGATAACAATGTCAAAAAGTGTCGTCTCCGACATATCGACATGTCATTAGCCAGGAATAAACGAATTTTAAGACCGAATTTTCTCTAAATATTAGGATTGAACGAAACGCTATACAGCACACGTGAAAAACCAATATTTTCCACTCACTTGTATGCCTTTCCATCTGACATGCGCGTAAGTGAAAAACCTTAGTTTCCTCAGTTGTACTGTAATATACTATTATTCAGATAGTTTTTTCTACTCCCACTCGCGCATCAAGATTCAAGGTTAGGTTTTGTGTTAGTCAAAGAAATCTTTGACTGCCATCATATCTGATGGTATTAATAGCGCTATATTAGTACTTGTAGTATCTTCTACAGCCCATTGGTATAGCATTTTGAAATGGCTTTAAGTTTAAAGCTATAACTTTACGTTAGGGAAGTTAAGTTGGAGGTTCCGCGTACTAGAGCTTTCAGTACATAAGTATTACAACTTGTAAGTATATCATAAAGTACTTCATATTGGTTAATTCTGTAGATATTTTTCTTAATTTACAAAAATTTTTACAACTAATAAATCAAAATATCTTTTTGTACATGATTTTTAACTAATTCGCTTCTTTGCCCTGGTGGCATTCATATCTTTAACAATTTTATGTACAAGCTTTTACATCTTCATTTTAGATCTCTGAGAATTATTAAACAAATTCTCTATATGTTTGACTTCATTCTTTAGAAGTATAAGAATCGATGTAGTTAACCGAAGACAAAGTAAAACCATTTCTCCCATTCTATGAGGTAACTAAACTTTTTTATATTTTTTGGGTAAAAGTTAACCGTTGCATAGAGTTCACATAGGTTATGGTTTTTAGAATTATCCCCAGTAACCAGATTCCAGTTGGCCTTTAGAAGTGCAAAAGTCTTCAGACGCACGGCTAAAATCAAAATTTTCCACTTCTAGATCTAGTTTTACTTCAACTGAAATATACGATACTAAACCCAACTCAACCCAACCCTGTATATTTGAATTGAAATAAAATTAGGGCTAACACTAAACCTGGAAGTAGAATCATTCGAGTTTAGCCGTCTTAAAGAGACGTACGGCTAAATCTGAATGGTTCTAGTTCTAGATCTGAATCTTCTGTTCTAGAAGTGGAAAGATTGGGGTTTAGCCATGCGTCTGAAGACGCACATCTATCTTTCCACTTCTAGGTCTAGTGTTAGTTCTAGTTTTACTTAAATTTAATATACTTAAATTTAAGTAGTTGGGTTGCCAAATCAGTTTGTAAAGTACTCTGTTTCAAAAGTCTTCAGATGCACGTCCAAACCCAACCTAATCCTGTATATTTGAAGCAGAACTGTACCAAAATATTCGGCACCCCAGGGCTGAGTTCAACGAATGAAACTAGTGCGTCCCTTTTCATGTAAAATTTAATGCCAAAAAAAGATCCGCACCTCAGAGGGGCCACTGAGTTAGCACTCAAAGGCTGTAGCCCTATTAACCCTTAGGTTTAGGACGCTTACTAAGAATGTTCCAGTTACTTGATTCTTAACTGATAAGATAAAGACAATGTAAGTACATGAAAGGTTATATGAAAAATATGAAAGGAACTTCCAGTTACGTGATTCCTAACTGATTCGTCTGGAGCCGGTTCGTCAATTCCGATTTTGGTGCCATTCCTAATAAAGATGTTCCTTTGAGTTTAAAAATATTTGCTATTTATTAAAAAGACTAATTTTCTGTATATTTGTACACTGGTGGCATTCACATCTTTAAGCAACTTTAGATACAAGCTCTTACGTCTTATTCATTCTAAATCTCTGAAACTTTTTGAATAGATTCTCAGTATGTTTGAGTTCATTCTTTAGAACTGCAAGAATCGATGTAGTTAACCCAAGACAAAGTAAGTACATGTAGCCCTCCTCTAACACGGTATCTTATAACACGGTTTCGCTATAACACGATTCGTAAATTGCGGGAAACCTCCTACAACACGGTATCCTACAACACGTTTTCGCTATAACGCGATGAGAAAACTGCAAATCCTTTGTACATACAACACTGTATGTACTTATACAGACCGGGTAAAGTGCCCGACGCGGCTCTGCGAGCCACGTGCACGATGTCACTTCCAAATTGCTGGAAGAGCAAGACGGTTGTTCCTCTTATCGGGCCCTATGTCCCCCGTAGGACATTGGGGTACGCCCAGTTAGGGTGGGAACACACGATTGCTGCTTAATAATTAGGCAACGCCTACGATAATTCTGGTTTAAAATGCGTGTGTTTTTTCCTCGAAGAGTCAGTCCGTCAGTTTTCCCTGTGGTTTTCGTACGTTCTTTACTTTCATCTCCGTGGCCTGAAAACAAAAGTGTCTCACGCTGCTACTCGGTAGTCTACGTCGCGCCACGGTGTGTTAAAGAACAATTTTTTTATCTTTAAGACATTAAGCTTCAGCCCCAAGCAATGTCAGGTAAAGATAAAACAACGTTCAAGAGAAAATTCATTTCTTTGGAAGTAAAGATTCAAATCTTGGATCGTCTATCGAAAGGAGAAAAAGCATCCCACATTGGGAAAAACCTTAATTTGAACGAAGCAACAATTAGAACAATCAAGAAAAATGAAAAAGAAATCAGAAGTGCAGTTGCCGCAGGATCTTCGACATCCGCAAAACGTTCAGCCCGCCCCAGACCAGCAATAATTGAGAAAATGGAAAAGGCCCTCAGCATTTGGATTGACGATTGCTGTCAAAAAAAAATTCCATTAGATGGCAATATTATAAAACAAAAAGGATTAAAAATTTACAACCATCTCAAACAACAAGGAGAATCCTCTGTCAATCCAGATTTTGTGGCGAGTAAAGGTTGGTTCGAGAAATTCAAAAAGCGTTTTGCGATTCATAGCATAAGAATCCAAGGAGAGTCTGCGTCGGCTGATCATGAAGCTGCTAGGACGTATCCAGAAAAAATTCAAAACATTATAGCCGAGCAAGGATACACAGCAGATCAAGTTTTCAATGCCGACGAAACTGGGCTTTGGTGGAAAAAAATGCCCAGTAAAACTTTCATATCGAAGACAAAAAAAACTGCACCCGGATTTAAGGTGTCCAAAGATCGTTTAACGCTCCTTTTGTGCAGTAATGCATCGGAGGACTTCATGACAAAACCGATGCTAGTGTACAGATCTTTGAATCCTCGTGCACTAAAAAACGTGAATAAAAACACCTTGCCGGTATACTGGACAGCAAATTCGAGAGCTTGGGTAACAGGACATTTATTTAGAGATTGGTTTTTGAATTGTTTTGTGCCAAGCGTTGAGCGGTATTTAAAGCGAAAAAATTTGAGCTGCAAGGCGCTGTTGCTATTAGATAATGCTCCATGCCACCCACAAGATTTAACACATCCCAACATCAAAATAATGTTCTTACCACCGAACACTACTTCGTTGCTCCAACCACTGGATCAAGGTATTATTTACACCTTTAAAACATATTACATAAAAAGATAGTTACAGTGGATTTTAGACGCAGCCGATTCGCAATCAATTAGCGTCATGGAAGCATGGAAGAAATTTTCCATCAAGCACTGCATCGATATCATATCTTTGTCACTGAATGAAATAAAAACATCAACATTAAATGCGTGTTGGAAGAAGATATGGCCCTCTGCAATTGAAACGGAAAACATACGTGAAACATTAGAAAATGAAATTGGTGCGATATTAGAAGTCGCTAAATCAATCGGAGGCGAAGGTTTTGTGGATATGGCTTCCAAAGACATTGAAGATTTATTAGTAGAAGAAGAAGTTGACGAAGCGGAATTAATCGAAATGGCATCCCTAGATGCAAATCAAATCGATTTTGAGGACGCTAGCTCTGACGAAGATTGTGCAGTCAAGAATTTAACATTAAAAAAATTACAAGAAGGCCTATGCTTAGCGGAAAATCTGGAATCATTTTTCTTGAATGAAGACCCTTCGACGGAAAGAAGTCGAAAATTCAAAAGGGAGCTGCAAAACTGTTTAGCTCCATACCGGGAAATTTACAATGATCTAATAAGAACCAGCAAGCAAAGTTCCATTACAGATTTTTTTAAGAGGGGAAAACATACAAAAACTTTAAATAACGAAAAAAGTTCAGAAAGTGAAGGCGATGTCGTTCCACCGAAAAAACGTTCTCGGTTGATTATACTGAGCAGTGACGACGAGTAAATTCATTAAATTATGGTTGCGTAATTAAATAAAAAATATTTATAAAAATAAAAATTTTTTTTTATACTTTGTGTTGTACATACATTTATATTTTTAATAAAAATTACGTTGTTTATGTCGAATTAAGAAAAATATTTGTTTTTAATAAGTTTTTGGAACGTAACCCCCCTTTTTGCACTAGCTCTGGGTCTCATGCAACACGGTTTCACACAACACGGCATTTTCTAGGAACCTAACTACCGTGTTATAGGAGGGTTGCCTGTATATGTAAAACCTAGAAAGAAGTTCCAGTTCCCCAGTTCTAGCTCATTCTCTTTAATATTTTTTGGAAGTTTAATGACCATCCTTCCTTTTAGAGTAAAAATTCTTAAACTCATATACAACAAAGATATGATTTTTTAGAATTTTCCCCAGTAACTAGGTACCAGTTGGCCCACCTCATCTTATAACTCAATGATCTTCATGTGTAGTTAAAAAAACGATAAGGACTTAGCACGAAATTTGGCGAAGAGCCAAAAATTACACATGCAGGTACTTCACGATGTTACGAAACGGCACGCACTGTTTACGTTTTAGAAAAAATAAATTAGCGAATTTATCGTGCCTTTTAATTTTAATACACATACTTTTTTAAACTTGACGTTGTTCGCGTTAAAAATAGAAAATCACAACCTGACGTGAAGTGCATCGCATTCTTGTTAGCCTTGATAGGTCATTGCCTAGAAAACAAACTCTATATGCAAAGCCGAAGAAGAACACAGAGTTAATTTACTTATTCCACATCTCCGCATGGATAGATGAACATGTAACTCCTCCTCTAAATAGATGTGCCGTTTTAAAAGAAGAACGGGGCGAAAAAAGCGGGATAATTTAATTTTTTTTAATGAAAAAGACATTATTCGAATCTCCCTCTTCGTCGTTAAAGTCAAAGATCGATATGCACTATCTGTCAAAACACCGGCTGCTTAAGTTTTTGCATAAACTTTAAAATTCTCAACTTGGAATATATCGTAAACAAAAACTTTCAAACACTTGTCACGCATTATAGGTTAAAATTAAGTTACCCCACATCATTTTAATAAGGAATAACAATCGTGAACGTTAAAAAGTAATTGATAAATGATCGAAATAAGCAGGAGATAATGCAAAACAGTGATTGGAAAAGAACACCCGGCGGTGACACTTAAGATACCGTCCTAATAAACGGATTTTTTTGCATTTCGGAAACTTGGAACGTTTTAGTAATGATAACAGGGATACTTACTCTGTTATTAGATGAGTCCACATCCGTTCTCTGTCGTTTATTCAGCGGTCCGTCTCCATTGAACGCCATTTTGATATAACCGAGCATACGAAATTCAACCTACCGCTACAACGGCACGCGCAGCACTGTCAATTTTTTCAGCGTCGGCCGATGCGATGCGATGCTCGCCTGTTGTCCCACTCTGACAACTAAAGACAACGCCATCTCTCGGTTTCCACGCCGACCGATATTTAATGCAGATTTCCTTCGGAAATTTTATTTAAATAAAATCAATAATTCGCCACCTGCGTCTGAATATACTAAAACCAAGATATTAGGAATCTATTATTCTTATAATACATCTAGAAATATTTTTTATTGGGATTATATTAATGTAAAAATAAAAAAAAATGGCATAATGAATCATTAAAAATTTGGTTAGAAATATTATTAATACATTTATATTTGAAAATATCAACAAAATAATAATAATAATAATAATAATATTTATTTGAAAAGACACAATTACAGAATATTATAATACAAAACTTCGAATACTATTACTAGCAAAGAAAACAACCAATACTGTATCTATTTAAATAAAACCAAAAAATAAACGATGACAAAATATTTTAATAAATTATTTCGGTGCTACAATTGTTTCGGATATTGTATATCCTTCTTCCGGCACGACTAAAAATTAAACAAGTTTAAGAAAGATCGACTACTTAAAATTATAGTTAAAAACACAATATTTACCGTCAATTATATAACGATGATTAGTACATGTGTAAAATTCATAACCTTGTTATGTGTTCCAATAATTCATCGGAAGGATGATCCCAGAATTATATATAACTTACGTACATTTAACTTATAAATTTAAAACATTAAAATGTTTGCTTCGAAAGAAAAGTCGTTACAGTTAAAAGAACAGATTTATACTAGCGATAAAACAAGATTTATGACATGCGAATTTTTAAAAATTAAAGAAAACAGGTTCTGAATAAGTATGACAAGGATGTAAAATATTTAAAGATATTATTAAATGTATGATAGGAAATATCGATTTTTGTTTTCAATATTGGTCAGATCATTTAGTAGCAGGTTGTTGTCTTTCGAACATAAGTTGATGTGAAGTTCTTCATATAGATCCAATTCGTGCGATTTTTTAAGGTTTTTAATGAGCTTAACATTTTGAAGTTGCATGTTATGGCCACTGTTTTGTATGTGTTTGAAAACTGAAGAATTTTCTCTCGTCATGTGTTCTTTAAATCTCGTACAAAGATTTCTACCCGTTTGGCCTATGTAAACCTTATTACACTCGGGACATTCGATTCGATATACTCCACTTCGCAGCTCATACCTCATTTTTGGTTTATTATTAATCAGTCTATTGTAAACTTTATTGTTAGAGATAAATGCTATATTCAAATTGTACTTATGTAAGTTCCTTTTCATCTTAAATTCAATTATTGGTGAGAAAGGCAAAGATATATATTTATTTTTTATTTTATAATGTGGGTATATGAGATTAATGATTTTTGAATTGTGCACCAAATTGTAAACATGTTGAATTTCATGAACATTGTAACCATTATCTATGCCGATTTTAACTATTGTTTTTATTTCTTTAGATATACATTCTGGTTGTAGAGGTATATTGTAGAGTCTATTGAATAAATATCTAAAGTTTGCGTATTTATGTTGCATACAACTAAATGAGTTGTTGGGAATAATATTATCAGTAAAGGTCGGCTTTCTGAAGATATCAAAATCCAGCGAATTTCTATTTAAGTTTTTCCGAATAGTGAGGTCTAAGAAGTTGATACTGTTATTTATCTCCATTTCCGTGGTGAACTCCAATTGGCTTAGATTGTTAATTACATTAAGTAGAGCTTTAAGTTTTGCAGGATTGCCTTTATAAACAATCAGAATATCGTCAACGTAGCGTGCGTAAAAAGTGATGTCTTTAACAAATAGTTTATATTTGTCATCAAATAATTCATTTTCGATGTGATTAACGTATATGTCTGAAAGGATACCTGAAATGGACGATCCCATAGGTAGACCATTCTGCATTTTGTATTGTTTGTTATTAAAGCCGAAAAAGTTTTGTTTACACACGTGATTGAGTACCCTTAGAAAACTATCAATCTCCAGCAGATCAATATGTAAGTCTGTGGCTTTTTTTATAAGAAAACTTTTAATTAGTTCCATTGTAGTGGTAACTGGTATATTAGAGTATAGGTTTTTAATATCAAGCGAAATGAGTTTGTGGTTTTTATCAATTTTTATATTAGAAAGTTTTTTGACTAGTTCAGCGGAATTTTTAATTGTATATTGAAATGTGTTATTGAAAGCACTGTATAAAAATTTTTGGATTGTTTTTGAAATTTTATGTGTGGGCGTATTAATATTTCCTATAATTGGTCTAATGCTCTTATTTTCTTTGTGTAACTTAATAAGACACTTCATCTGCGGTGTTATTGGGTTCATTTCTATAGAATTAAAGCTAGTAATATTAAATGTCTTTAAAAAGGCTAGATTTTCTTTTATGATTTTCTTTAATTTATTGTTATATGTAATGGTCGGATTATTTTTAATCTCTATGATGTTGTTTTGGCTAAAAAATTCCATGGCTTTTGAAATGTAATCCTCCTTATCTAAAATCACCAATCCTGCACCCTTGTCCCCTGTTGTTATAATTAAGTTATTATCTTTGATAGTTTGATTAAGTTTTTTTATTTCTTCATTCAGATTTAATAAGCTATTAAGTGAATTTGATTGTGATTTGTTGACATTTTTAATTATGTTATTGTTTTCGTTGAATATTCCGTTAATATCTTTATTATAAAGTAATTGGGATTCTAATTTTACGGCCAGCTATTAATACGCCCACACATAAAATTTCAAAAACAATCCAAAAATTTTTATACAGTGCTTTCAATAACACATTTCAATATACAATTAAAAATTCCGCTGAACTAGTCAAAAAACTTTCTAATATAAAAATTGATAAAAACCACAAACTCATTTCGCTTGATATTAAAAACCTATACTCTAATATACCAGTTACCACTACAATGGAACTAATTAAAAGTTTTCTTATAAAAAAAGCCACAGACTTACATATTGATCTGCTGGAGATTGATAGTTTTCTAAGGGTACTCAATCACGTGTGTAAACAAAACTTTTTCGGCTTTAATAACAAACAATACAAAATGCAGAATGGTCTACCTATGGGATCGTCCATTTCAGGTATCCTTTCAGACATATACGTTAATCACATCGAAAATGAATTATTTGATGACAAATATAAACTATTTGTTAAAGACATCACTTTTTACGCACGCTACGTTGACGATATTCTGATTGTTTATAAAGGCAATCCTGCAAAACTTAAATCTCTACTTAATGTAATTAACAATCTAAGCCAATTGGAGTTCACCACGGAAATGGAGATAAATAACAGTATCAACTTCTTAGACCTCACTATTCGGAAAAACTTAAATAGAAATTCGCTGGATTTTGATATCTTCAGAAAGCCGACCTTTACTGATAATATTATTCCCAACAACTCATTTAGTTGTATGCAACATAAATACGCAAACTTTAGATATTTATTCAATAGACTCTACAATATACCTCTACAACCAGAATGTATATCTAAAGAAATAAAAACAATAGTTAAAATCGGCATAGATAATGGTTACAATGTTCATGAAATTCAACATGTTTACAATTTGGTGCACAATTCAAAAATCATTAATCTCATATACCCACATTATAAAATAAAAAATAAATATATATCTTTGCCTTTCTCATCAATAATTGAATTTAAGATGAAAAGGAACCTACATAAGTACAATTTGAATATAGCATTTATCTCTAACAATAAAGTTTACAATAGACTGATTAATAATAAACCAAAAATGAGGTATGAGCTGCGAAGTGGAGTATATCGAATCGAATATCCCGAGTGTAATAAGGTTTACATAGGCCAAACGGGTAGAAATCTTTGTACGAGATTTAAAGAACACATGACGAGAGAAAATTCTTCAGTTTTCAAACACATACAAAACAGTGGCCATAACATGCAACTTCAAAATGTTAAGCTCATTAAAAACCTTAAAAAATCGCACGAATTGGATCTATATGAAGAACTTCACATCAACTTATGTTCGAAAGACAACAACCTGCTACTAACTTTTCTTTCGAAGCAAACATTTTAATGTTTTAAATTTATAAGTTAAATGTACGTAAGTTATATATAATTCTGGGATCATCCTTCCGATGAATTATTGGAACACATAACAAGGTTATGAATTTTACACATGTACTAATCATCGTTATATAATAGACGGTAAATATTGTGTTTTTAACTATAATTTTAAGTAGTCGATCTTTCTTAAACTTGTTTATATCCGAAACAATTGTAGCACCGAAATAATTTATTAAAATATTTTGTCATCGTTTATTTTTTGGTTTTATTTAAATATTAATTTTACGATGAGTTTAGAATCGTTATTGACTAAAAAAAAAAAAAAAACAATACTGTATCCTTTCAAAGGGGATTGAGTCAGCGCACCAGGTAAAACCAGGAATAACTGTTTTTCATCAACCCCAATATAACAAAATTAAGAATTAATTTATAATAATAATAACAATGACAATGATCTAAGAAGACTTACGAGACGAAAGAGAAGAGAAAAGAAAGAGAAAAACAACAAAAAGGAAGGAAAGCAACATAAGAGAAACATGTACAAGAAAAGAAAGAAAGAAAACAAAAAGAACAAAAAAAAAAGATAAGAGTCTATTGGCGCTGCTGCTGAAGCAAATGAGATCTGTAAGCTGATCTAAAGGATTGCTCACTCCGCTGCTTAATTTGCTCTGGGATGCTGTTGAGAACTTTGCAAACAGAATACGAAAAGGACCTTTTGAAAAGTTCAGTACGGTGAGCTGGTATCGTAAGCGTGAAACGATGACGAATGTTCAAATTATGAACATCACAGCGAAAGCAAATTTTGTTCCATAAATAAGGAGGGGTTTTATATAAAATGACTCGGTGAAAGAGACAAGCAGCGTGTAGAGACCTCCGATTCGCCATATTAAGCCAGTTGACCCGACCTTGAGCACTCGAGACATGATCTCTCCTTCTCAAACCAAAAATGAAACGCAAGCAAGCGTTTTGAACACGTTGAATACGAGTGGAAGTAAAGTTATCTATACAAGAGCCGTATAAGACATCACCGAAATTAAAGAGAGACAAAACCAAAGATTCACATAACTGTATTTTTAAACGTAAATTAAGTAAGCAACGATTATTGTAAAGGAGTCGAATGGTAGAGTAAGCACTACGAATAAGGTTTGAAACATGAGATCGAAATCTAAAAGAAGAATCTATAACAATACCTAGATTCCTAGCCTCTTCAGTAAAGTTAAGTGAAACATCACCAATCTTGATAGATAGAGACTTTCGCATAGAATCACGGAAGGATGGACACCAAACAGCATAACGGAGGATTTCTTAGCATTAATATTTAAACATAGCTGAGACGCACGAGTGATTAACCTTTGCAAATCGTCGTTAATACATTCCTGAGCAACGCAAAGTTGATCTGGAGTAAAAGAAAAATACAGTTGCGTGTCGTCGGCGAACAAATGCACAGAGCAGTGCCTCAAAACATCAGTTAGATTAAAAGTATAAATTAAATAAAGTAAAGGACCAAGAACCGATCCCTGAGGCACCCTAGACGTAACGGATGCTTCCACTGATTGCAGGCCATTGAGTGTGACAATCTGCTTGCGATTACATAAATAGTGCTTAAAGAAAGAACACACATTGCGAGAACATCCAATGTAATGAAGAATGGCAAGAAGTATCTCATGATGCACAGTGTCAAAAGCTTTTGAAAAGTCAAGTAAAACAAGAACAGAAGCAGATTTGCGATCAATTTTCCGGATAATGTTATCGCAAACTTCTAAAAGTGCTGTGCTACAACTGAAACCGGATCTGAAACCAGATTGAGTGCATGGTAGAATCTTGAACGTATCTAAATGACTGCGTAGACGTAAACTAATGATTTTCTCCAGAACCTTGGAGAGAACCGAGAGAATGCTAATAGGTCTAAGGTCACAGTAACTTGCAGGGTTGCTGGTTTTAGGAAGAGGCATAACAAGGGCAGTCTTCCAAGCGGAAGGAAACACAGTGCTGTTACAATGCTGAGTAATAAATTATAAATAAATAAAGTATTTAAGAAATGAAATGGGAACTATAATTAAATTTACCACTATGCCAAAGTTGGCAACACAAATTTCTAATGACCAGTTATAAGTTATTGTATTAATTAAAATAATAAATAAAGTTAATATTTAGTCGATTTTATTTAAAATTGGCAGATTTAAACTAGTTTATTTTATCATTTTATATTTTTATACAGGGTGTCTCACGTAACTGGTTCATTAAAACTTTTTTAGGTTCCACTATTCGTAGAGGCTTGAAATTTTGGTAACATGGGTTGTTCATTCCGATCTATTAATCTAAAATATTTTCAAGATGGCCGCCACTTCCGGTCTACCGGAAGTAGACTTCAACTTCGATATTTTAAATGGAATGCTATAGTTTTTATTACACCATTCAATTACACATAAGAAAATACTGTGAGCGTCAAAAGAAAGTAAACACTAGCTGTTTACTTCTAAAAACCCTTTTTACTACGATTCTGTTAACTTACAATAAAAATTTATATACCCAAATTTACGACATTATTTGTGAGCAATCCTATCGTAAAAAATAGTTAAGCAAAAAACCCCACAAATATGGTAAATCCCTTTTAGAGTAAAAATACCCCGATTTTTACGCGTCAAAAGAAAGTAAACAGCCGGTCCGGTTGTTGTAAATTCATTTTAGATTTAGGGGAAGTACCACACTTCTCGCATAAATACTTATAAACCCCTCCCAGGACAACTTTAGAACATTTTAGAAAAAACAGCAAGTGGTTGAACGTCGAAATTAATTATAAATACCAAAAATCATCATGGGAAAACAAACAAGTATAGAAACGCGTAAAATTATATTAATTTTAAATAAAAAAGGTAAATCCTTACGCGAAATAGCTAAAATAATGGGAAGAAATCACTGCACAATAAAAAAAATTTTGGATAAATACGCAAAACATCATACTGTAGCCGTTTTACAACGCGTTGGCGCCTTACAGAAGCACAGGCTAGAGCAGTGGTAAGAGAAGTGAAGAATAATCCATGTTCAAGTGCGGTTAAAATAGCAAACGACATATCGCAGATAGCAAACACAACCATAAGTTCCAGTACCATACGAAGAACACTCCATAGAAGTGGCCTGCATGGAAGAACACCCCGTAAAAAGCCTTACATATCGAAAATAAATAAACAGAAACGTCTTGATTTCGCAAAAAAATATCAGAACGAAGCTCCAGATTTTTGGAAAAATATATTATTTAGTGATGAAGGTAAATTTGAAACTTTTGGTAAAAGAAAACCACCAAAGATATGGCGGCCAAAAAATGAGGCCTTCAAAGAGAAATTTGTTACCAATACCATCAAACACGGTGGATGCTCGGTTATGGTCTGGGGCTGTATGGCGGCGTCAGGGGTCGGTAATCTAGTTTTTATTGAATCAACAATGAATAAAATGGACTATTTAACCATTTTAAAGAACAATATTTCCCCGAGTATTAATGAATTGGGCTTATCAGAGAACTGGATCTTCCAACAGGATAACGATCCAAAGCACATTTCCAAAATTGTGAAGGAATGGATGCTATACCGAGTCCCTAAAACCCTTGATCATCCACCGCAGTCCCCAGACCTTAATCCTATAGAACATCTGTGGGATCACCTTGACAGGAAGATCAGCGAAAGGACAATTTCAAATAAAGACGACCTTAAAAAAGCTTTAACTGAAGAATGGATGAAAACCCCTCAAAATATTACAATAAACTTGGTGGAATTCATGCCAAGGAGATTAAGGGAGGTGTTGAAGGCCAAAGGAGCTCAAACCAAGTATTAAAAGTTAATATTATATATATTTTTGTACTTAATACCTATTAGTTCCGAATTCTGTTTACTTTCTTTTGACGCGTAAATTCGGTAGATATTTACAATAATCTGAATTATTATGGGTAATGATTTGTTTTTTTTTTTCATGTTTCTATTGATTCAAATATAGTATAGATGAGTTGTGAAGACTGCAATAAAACTTTTTGATTTTCGTTATTAACTGCATTTTTATTAACCTTTTAATAGAAAAACAACAGCTGTTTACTTTTTTTTGACGCTCACAGTATATTGACTGTACCATGTTTATATATATTGCGCTGTATTATGTACATTGTGGAGAATCGCAATTGTTTCAGTGAGCACTCTGATGTTCATTCTCACAATACACGTGGGAAAGAATATCTACGTCCAACCTTTTTCCGGCTTACAAAGACCCAGGGCGAATAAAAATTTTTGACTTTCTCTCAACTGCATACAGAGAAACGGTAATTCAATTTTTGACTATCCTGTATAAGATACATTAAGACAATAAGTGCCACTATATGCCAAATTTCATAAAAATACCTTAAGCGATTCCGAAAATATTAATTAATATCCTTTTTTTAAAATTTAGTACCCTGTATATTATACAGGGTATTAAATTATACCCCATAGTTTGTATATATATATATATAAGCAATCTAGTTATAGCTCAGAACTAAAATATATTTATAATCTAGCACAAAATAATGGTTTTCCTAAAGAATTAATAACTAAAATAATACAAAATTCACAAAACAGATTAGATCCTTTATATGTTCAAAGCCGAAACAAAAACCCCTTCATATCTATTCCCTATCACCCTTCTCTAATGCCTTTCAAACAAATTCTATCAAAATTTAATCTAAATCTAAGATTCCACAATAAAAACTTCGTTTTAAATATCCTGTCTAATCACAATCCTAAAACTGACCCTTTAAATCAGAGTGGTATATATTCTGTTGATTGCCTTAATTGTAATGCGAGATATATAGGGCAGACTGGTGGGAAACTACAAATTAGAATTAAAGAACGCCAACAGAAACTTGAATCAAATATATTCCAACATCAAGTTAAAACCGGTCATAAAATTAATTTTAAAGGAGTTAAGCTTTTAAACCGATGCAACAAGGGTCATAAAATGGATCTACTAGAATATCATGGAATCGATAAAAACAATAATGTCCCTAAAATAAATATTATAAATGATCAGACAGAACTCCAGCGCAAACCACATTTCACCGATCTTTGTTAATCTCGTTACATCTCTTTTTAATCATGTCCTATTATATAATTTATTTTATTTCATGTCTGTTCTTTGTGGTGTGTTTATCGTGTTATTTTATCATATTTTATCAATTTTAAACATTTATTAATTTATGTTAGAATTTTTTATACATCTGACAGTAAGTTATTTTATTTCTTAATTCTCAATTTTAGTTTTATCAATTATTCAGGATTTCTTGTTATCACTTATTATTTTTTAATATTTTTGTAGATTCAGCTGATGATGGCTTATTAGCCAAAACCGGTACTGAATAAATTTAATTTTATAGCGTGATAGAAGTTATTTATTTATTTTTTTTCCGAAATTTATATTTTAACACGCAATATGGATTTCCAAAGAAAAAAACATTTTTTGATTGGCCTAATAATATATTTTCCTTATATTGATGTTTGCGTGCTTAGTTTTACAGTTTTAACTTGAGAATCATCGTTGATTTCTCATTTCATTCTTCAGCAAAAATGTAGCTAAGGTTTAAATAAATAATTTTTATTAATATATCCAAACAAAAAGTTTATTTGGAGAAATTTTATCGAATGGAAACTTCGACAAATTGTTAAATTTTGAAAAACAAATCTTTTTTGAAAAATAATGTCTTTACCGGAACTCTAAGAATTGTGCCTATAAAAATGGTTGATTTTATGAAATTATCAACAAAAATTAAGAAAAAATAAAGTTTAAAGAAGAACAACATTTTCTTGTAAAAACAATTACTCTAGAACTGGTGGGAAGTTATATATAAATTCCTAACACAAACTTATAATATTCATAATTCTATATCAAACAGAATATTGGTCTTCAAATTTGGTACAGGTAATAGTCTTACCATCAAGACTTGTTTACAACCCCCATTTATTAAAAAAATCTGCCGAAATCTGCACCGATTATATAGGGTGTTATACATACACCCTGATTATAGGGATTGTAGGGGCATAATAACAAAGTTTTAAGTATTTTTATGAGTTTTCAAACTACAGTAACTTCAGGACGACGTTTGCTGGATAAAAATCAATACGTATTTTTTTTCTATTCTTTTTTAGTGTTCCCACAAGAGTGATTTTTTTTCAAGAAGACTTTGTCCTAAAGGATGAGAATTGTACCAGTTATCAGTGGTTAAATTTCGACTTCTATAATGTATTGATTGCGGGACTTCTATAACTATAATGTAGGCCACATCCTTTGCAACTTTACTGTCTTCCTTATCGGCGTATACTTTTCCTCTTAAAAAATAAACGCTGCGAACGCAACATTATATATGATTACCGTATTTTGCTGTTTTTATTTGGTAAGTATTGTATAAGACTACACCTATCAACATTATTATTTTTATTTTATTACATTAGGTATCAACATTTCATCTAATGTTGCATACTCACTCATCGAGTAATACTTCTTATAATATCCGACGAAAGGAGTCCAAATATTTGAAATCGCTGCAGTACATGCGGTTGATGGAACTTTCTTATACCACTTGGTTACATTATTATCTTATTATCTTTTCCTAAGAAATAACAATCACTATCATCACCTTCTGGCTTCATCGCTACTCATTTTAGTTTCCTATTCTTCACTACTCTCTATTTGTGTTTCGATCTGTTCTGGTTCAAATGTTTCATCGACGAAATATACGTAGGTTCTTTGAGAACATTAGCGTATCCCAGAAGGATCAATAGTTCAGTACGATCAACTTTGTTTAAACTTTTTCTTGTCATATTTTACTAGCACATTAAAAGTGATATACATTTCAATAATAATAATACAATTTATTGCCAAGATATACAATACAAGAAAAAAACATGTATACATCATTCCTTAACATTAATACAAGGTTAACAAAAGGTCGATTTATCGCTAGAGGCGATGTTTTCAAAACGACCCAATTAACAATGTATGTTTAAAAAAATTGATATGGCGAATATAAGTTAAAAAATAATAAGTTTATATATTAAGTATTAGAAAAAGAATACGCAAGAACAAGAAGGAAACTGACTCAAATTAAGCAAACAATGATTGGAGAAGAAGAAATAAAGCTGTCAGCTGAGAACGGAAAGAGAAGAGGTAGATTAAATCAGGAAACAGTCTGAGATAACTGTTGTGACAACAGGTGACCTCTAAGCAATGCTCTGAATACGGGCTTTCCGCAACTCAGTAGGTAAGTTATTCCAGAGGGTTATAGCTTGCACTGTGTCTGACCCATGATATATTTCGGTACGATGAATCGGAAACATGTGTAAGACACCAGATTGTGTTCTAGTAGGAAGACCGCGAGAGGTCATGAACTGAAATGCAGTGAACAGATAGATTGGAGACTGAGAGGAAAGAATCTTGTATAAGGTAGTTAGTATGCGGAAAGATCTACGGTTCTCAACGGTAAGCATTTCGAGGTGATTACGATAAGGTGTAACTGTTTATATTTTCTCAGGTCGAAGATAAAGCGCACACAATTATTTTGTAACCTCTCCAATTTGTTACGAAGACCAATCGAAAGAAGAAAGAATTGCCACCAACATACCATGATCAACAAAATCAAATGCCTTGCTGAAATCGAGCAAGACCAATAAGGTCAAACACCGATCATCACAACCACGTTTAATATCATCAGTAATCTTGATGAGCGCCGATGTCGTGCTATGGCCTGGCCGGAAGCCTGATTGAAAATCAATGATAATTGTATGCTCATCAAAATACTGCTGCACCTGCATATATACCAAGCGCTCTAGTGCTTTAGAAATTACAGAAATAATGGATATAGGACGAAAATCACTCAGACAAGTGGGACATTTAAGTTTAGGTATGGGTACAACGTAAGCTAGTTTCCAAATAGAGGGGAAGGTCGATGTCTCAATAGAAGTTAAGAGAAGTTAAACATGTGGAGTAGTGGAGGAATGATTATATACAAAATGGGAAGGAGTTGCTTAATACTGACAACATCAGCACCAACACTGGTGGTCTTAGAATGACTGAGAGTCTGGCGGACTTGTAGCTCGTCAAACAGCTCCAAGGAAAATCTAGAATTAACATTAGCAGAGGCAGTAATAGCGGTAATAGTTGATGCCTTAACTGAATCATCGAAAGTAATGGGAGGTTCGGCAAAATAATTGACGAGAGAATCACAATCAAAACCACCATGATAAGAAGATAATTCAACTACACCAAGAGAATGCATAGTTTTCCAGAAAGTGTTAGGGGTAGCATAAGACAATTTCCGATAAATATACAATTTTTTTAAGTTCTTACAACGGTGGTTGCAGCGGTTACGCAAGGTACGGTAGGATTCCCAGTTAGCAATGAATGGATGTCTTCGAAGAAGAGTTTTTGCAGCATTGCGTCTGCGCATAAGATCTTTAACATCACCATTGAGCCAGGGTGCGGGTAAGTGCTTTGTTTTGCGTGGAAGCAAAGGGGCATGACAATCATACAATTTCCTGAGTTGCGTATTGAAGTAGTTAATCTTTTCGTTAATATCCGACATGCGGTGTAACTATATAACATTTTACTAACTACCCAAAGAAAAAGGTATATATATTTTTTTAATAAGTCGAGGTGACAGTAATTCAAAAACTTAAAATAATTAATAATTAATGAACCTACTCTAATTAACTAACATGTATCTTTGAAATATGTAAAAAACTCATTTATTGACAATAATCATCGTAATTCGGTAATTCTCAAACTAATAAATCTCTCCAGTACGCGAGACTAAAACTATAAAGTAATTTAGTTTGTAAACGAGAAGAATGAAGGAAATGCAGGAAACTGTGCATATTTGGATCAGTCATAAAAGATAAAACTTTAAACATTTTTTCTAATTAAGCCAAAGTCAATCTTTTCTAGTAACGAAAGAATACATGGAAGAAAAAAAAGACAAACTGTGTTAATTTTATAGCCCAATTTAGAACGGTCAGTCATATTGACTAAGGTTGGGCCGACTATGATTTTGGCCGACTAACGACGATTAATCGGCCATTGCCGATCATTCCAAAGTTCGGACGTGTTCGAATACTTTTGGAAGCGCTTATATGCTACATAATCTTATTGTAACTAGGGCTGGGAGATACTTTAAATGAGTTATTGAGTATCAATACCTTCGTGGTATCGATACTATTCAAAGTATCGAAAATATCGAAGTATTGAAAGTATCGAACTATCAAAAGTATCGAAAATATCGAAAGCATCGAATTATTAGAAATAATAGTGCATAATAAGCATATTTATTATGTATTTCCTTCCTAGATTTTACTTTTGGATACTGTACGTTATCTTAATGACGGCCAACATGTTGGCAGTGTGAGTATTTATACCTCCAAAGTCCTGCTCATCATTTGGAAGTCTGTTAACCTGCTAGGAATATGAGTTAGAACTGTTCCAAACACTGCACATTATCTTAACAACTGCTAACATTTTGGCAGCATGAGCTATTATGTCTCCAAAGTTATGCTCATCAATTTGAA
Organism: Onthophagus sagittarius; assembly: GCA_036711965.1. Taxonomy (NCBI): domain Eukaryota; kingdom Metazoa; phylum Arthropoda; class Insecta; order Coleoptera; family Scarabaeidae; genus Onthophagus; species Onthophagus sagittarius. The sequence continues at coordinate 66,081,333 of JASERS010000003.1, read as the reverse complement.
ATTTGTCAACTTATTACTGTTTCAAATACTGTACACTATGAGTGCTTGTGTCTCCATAGTTCTGCTCGTCAGCTTAAAGTCTGCCAACTTATTGGCAGCATGAGCTATTACTATTCCACAGACTATGTATTATCTTAGACTGCCAGCTTGCTGACAGCATGAGCTATTACTGTTCCACAGATTATATATTATTTTAACAACTGTCAACTTGTTGGCAGCATGAGCTTTTATGTCTCTATAGTCCTTCTCATCAGACTTGTTGGCAGCATGAACTATTACTGTACTACAGACTATATGTTATCTTAATGACTGCCGACTTGACTGAACATGAGCTTCCACCGAGAGTTGCTATTAGACGTCTTTTAAACAGTTCCCGTGCGGTTGTTATAAGCAATGTGCAGAAATTTTATTAGACAAATCGTCTCAAAATGATGTGCTCTACATCGCTATACACCTCTGATCCGGAAGATATGGGACACCTGTATACTATCTTTTTACTGTTCAAAACACTGTACATTATATTAAAAACTATTACCTTATAGGCAGCATGACCTATTATGTCTTCAGAATCATTTTTGGCAATTTGAGGTCTGCCAACTTGTAGGCAGCATGAGCTGTTATATTTCCCAAGTCCTGCTCATCACTTTGAAGTCTTCAAACTTGTTAACAGCATAAGCTATTACCATTCCACAGACTATACATTATTTTGATTTTTAAGCTATTATTATTCCAAACACTACACATTAACTTAAAGACTTATATCTCCAAAGTCCTGCTTCTCAGTTTGAAGTCTGCCAACTTGATGACACCATGAGTTATTCCTGTTCTAAACACCACTGTATATTATCTTAAAGACTGCTGAGAGCTGTTATATCTCCAAAGACCTGTTCATCAGCTTAAAGTCTGCAAACTTGTTGATAGAATGAGTCAATTCTATTTCATAGACTATAAATATATAATAATAATTTGAAGGACTGCCAACTTGTTGACAAGGAGAGCTATTATGTCTCCAAAATCTTGTTCATTAGTTTGAAGTCTGCTAACTTATTCATAATATGAGCTATTCCAAATATTGTACATTATCCTAAAGACTCGGTATCATGAGCTATTATGCCTTAAAGCTCCTACTCATCACTTTGTAGTCTGCTAACTTGTTTACACTTGATTTATTCGAACAGAGAATTACGTATCAATTTATTAAAAAAAATATATGATTTCTTATGGACAATTAACTGCGAACTAGCACCGTATTTTGCCACAGCTCGAACAGTAGAAATAAAAAACAAAATGAAGGATGAGAGATGGTCATATCTGATCACTGTAGGATATTAATTTGTACGAAAATGTCTTTCTGCATCTCCTTTCATTGTCTCAGTACGTCACCCTTTACTTCGTCTAATAGATTGCTTATAAAATAAATTTTTCGTTGAATTACAGGTTGTAGGGAACTTGTGCTAATACTAAACCTATCAGCTGCATCTCGGAAAGAAGCCGTCCAATGACTAGTTAATCACGGACATGTTAATATGTGCTGTCTTTCCATTAATTTTCCATTTCTCTTTAGTAACTACTAGGGCTGGGCGGTAGCATAAATAAGATACAGAGTATTAGTACCTTTGTGGTAGCGATTTTATTCAAAGTATCGAATTATTGGAAATAATTTTTTTAATAATAAAATAATGTATATAATAAGCACATTTTTTATGTATTTTCCTTCGTAGATTTTAATTTTGGAGTTAAAGTGGTGGAAATAATAAAGACAAAATAAAAGAGAAATAAATTCCGCACTTCAACACTTATTAAGAACATATGGATTCAATATGTTCTTAACAATTTTCCTTGATTATCGTATTCGTCGGGAAAAAACAAGAATATACGTAAAATTTCGAGTTATTATTTGTAACAGGAATTGAAATAATAAGGAATAACCACATATTGACTGTCATCTTCAAAGTATATTAGCTCTCTTGAAGTACTTTAGGACAGATCTTGATCTGATGTATATCGATCTTAAATATACTGTAATCTCAATTTCCTGTATACATAAAACAAGTTGCAATACTTCGACACTTTCGATATTTCAATACTTTTCATACTTCGATACCGATACTTTGCTGGTAGCGAATATCGATACTGAGGTAAGTATCGATTCCATCGACAAGTATCGACACTTTGCTCAACACTGATTGTAACAAGTATGATAACTCTGTTTCCTAGAACTATTTCGAAACATAAATTAATAATTAATAATAATTATATAACTCGGTATATTCGGTTTTTTTTTTCGTAATACAGATATTTGTGGTAAAGTCTTATTTTTATAAAGAAAATTTTAATCTTCTGAGCAAAGCTGAGAAAGAAATTACGTGTATGGGTACTTTAAAGTACACCCACATTCAAAAATTAATCATTTTTCACTATGTAATAAATAAATACATAACATTATTTTTATTTTATTTTTCGTTGGTATATTTTTTGCAGCATTATAATAAACGCCGACTAATCGGTTTTATTGTTTAATGTGGTCGAATAGTCGCCGATTAATCGGTACAACCCTAATATTGACCCATATATGCACTCTGATTGTTAAAGGTCGTTTGCTATAATGACTAATATTGAAAACCGCTATAAGATAAGAAATGTTGGGGAAGGTTAAGTTGGTTTATCAGGGTAAATTACCCGGACGTAAACAAATATTGACTTAGGTTGAGGAGTAGTGTTACCACATCCCATTCCATGTTTTTAGTCAAACAATCCGGTTTTGTGGTGATTAGTCTTTGTTAGTTATTAATTTCGTCGGTTTTTATGCAAATCATGAATTTATACATTTTTTAAAATCATCATTGCATATTTGTAATTCGACATGACATGATAACAGCGGATTTAGCAATAATTATTTTAAATGACAAATGAAAACGTAATATTTTTATAAACGTTTATAAGTATTAATGTTATTATATCTTGCTTTTTTTGTTATTACCTAGTATATAATTAGTAAATGATGGGTTCCACGAATACTTTTTACTCAAATGTCTGTGTTAACAAGTTTCGAAAGGTAGCAACATTGAAACAATGAAAAAACGTTACTTATAACATTTGTGTTTAATATAATAATACAAAAAAGGTATTGCAAAATACGTTATTAAACTACTTAAATATATTAAATTTAAAGTTATTTTCTGACCATACACAATTTATTGATTATCTCGCAGAGTGTAAACATCGATTTTTGCTACATTATCTAGGTGATTATTATTCCAAGTTTCAATAGTGATAACAATACGATTACGTTATGATTTGCGATTAAAAATATATTTATATGCTTTCAATTAGATAACCATTGATTCACTTTCCGTCGTGATATGTTGATGAAATTCCTCATTTTAAATGACACTTCACTTTCTCAACAGCCCATTCGTTGTTATAAAGTGTTTATCGTTATTATCAATGTTATTTGTAATTATGATGCGGCATAATTTGCACTGTAATTTCTACAAAACATCAAAAAGTTGTGTAGTGAAGTTTTTATAAAACCTTCCTAAATTAAGTAACTTTCTTGATTTTAAACGATGTCCTTGCGACGATTCCTATCATAATTATCGTATTTGTATATATTTTTTATAAATTAGAAAAACAATAACACCTTTTTCACATTAACAAAATCAACATGTTGCTCTATCAAAAAGAAACACTCATTCCATATCGCAAGTCACGATTACAAGTTGATCATTAGCCAAACAACAATGACCTCGGCGTAAAACGCGCGGTACGTTAAAAACAGATCAACGTTCAGAGGCTGTGTAGTGCTATTAAGATATTTATCGTGGAAAGAACAGCAACCTTAAACCGTTAATCGTGTAGTGATGGAGCTTCTTTTGTTTATAATTCCAACAATATTATTATTGGTGTATACGTACTATAAAAAATCGTTTCAATACTGGGAAAAAAAGGGGATTCCAACAATAAAACCTAAAATACCTTTTGGAAATATCGGTAATCCATTCGATGGAAAAGGAATTGAAAGGATGGTACGTACGTACAAAACGTTTAAATCCATGGGGACCCAGTATGGTGGTTTTTACGCAGGAGCGTCACCAATTTTATTGGTAATTCATCCAGACGCCGTTAAAACGATTGTAAATAAAGATTTTCAAAGTTTTAATAGTCACGGTAACGTTTTCGACGAAAAGGAAGAACCGTTATTGGGCCACTTATTCAATTTGGAAGGAAAAAGATGGCGCGATATGAGAGTGAAACTCACGCCAACTTTTACTTCTGGCAAAATGAAGATGATGTTTCAAACGATGTTGGATTGCGGCGAGCAACTTGAAAAGTTTGTTCTTGAATGCAACGAAAGTGGAAAACCATTAGATATTAAAGATACCGTCGCATGTTACACCACTGACGTCATTGGTTCATGTGCTTTTGGATTGGAGTGTAACAGCTTCACAAATCCTAACGCCGAATTTAGAAATTATGGTAGAAAAATTTTTAAACCAAGCTTAAAATTTACTTTAAGAAGACTTTTAAATCTCCCACCCCGTATCATACAATTATTACGTTTACGTGTACTTAACCAAGAATTATCAGATTTCTTCATCGGCGTGGTAAACGACACCATCAATTATAGACGGACCCAAAACATTACAAGAAACGATTTCATGCAAATTTTAATGAACATGCAAGATTCTGCGAAAGAAGAAGGAAAAGCATCAATGACTACGGAAGAAATTGCTGCTCAAGCGTTTGTCTTTTTCTTAGCCGGATTTGAAACATCATCCACCACGGCATCTTTTTGTTTATACGAATTAGCGCATAATCAAGATATACAAGATAAATTGCGCGAGGAAATTCGTTCAAAAATAAAAGAACACGGCGATAAAATCACTTATGATGGAATCATGGAAATGAAATATTTAGACCAAGTTGTTAACGAAGCTTTACGAAAATATCCACCGGTCCATATCCTTCCAAGACGATGTACCGAAAATTGTACTCTCCCAAATGGAGTTTTAATTGAAAAAGGGACAAAAGTTTTCGTGAGCATTTTAGGAATGCATAGAGATGAGGAATATTTTCCTAATCCTGACAAATTCGATCCGGATAGATTTTCCGAAAAAAATAAACATAACATTGTTCCTTACTCTTATTTACCGTTTGGAGAAGGTCCAAGAATTTGCATTGGTAAGTTTCTAACGAAAGTTGTAATATTTACAATTAATTATTTTGTTTTAGGTTTACGATTTGGGGTGATGCAAACAAAACTTGCTATATGTTTATTACTAAAAAATTTCAAGCTATTTCCTCATTCTTCCGTTAAGTATCCATTGCAGTTTGATAGTCATTCTGTGGTTTTATCTGGAAAAGATCCCATTATTCTTACTACGGAAAAAGTGAAGTAATAATCATCATAATCTGATCTTCAAAAATCAAATATCATCTTGTACTTCAAAATTTTTTGTTGGAGTGTAACTAAATCTAAAATTGAAATTGTATCTTTATGTTCTATTTAAGTGTTATTATAATTATTAATGTTTAATATATTCTATGTTTGTGACGATATTTAACTTTAAATTAATAAAAACATTAAAATATTAGCACTAGAAATGTTATTGAACCCAGAATTAGTGTTTACTATTTAATACTTTTCATTAACTGGTTAAACGAAATACCTTTTTAATTTTTTGTAAATTGTTCTTTATTTTAATTGCTCGAATATAATTCACAGTCAAAAGTTTCTTTTATTAAACGAAAATTTTGACGATATAAATGAATTAACGAAAATACAAATTTTTTTATTTAAATTTGAAGATTTGTTGCAAACATCTTTGATTTCTACATTAACAAAATTATTTAAAATGTTTTCTGGTATAACAGCGTTTATAAATAAAACAGAATTTTATACAGTTTTTATAATGCAGAACGATTCGAAAACATGACTCAACTCCTTTGATGTTTACTGTTTTCTTTTCTAATTTTACACCGTATTGTGTTTTGTTATTTCGAGATACATCAATAAATACCTATTTTAATATTTTTATTATTCGACAATGTTTCAGTTTTCTCATCATCACTGTCATTCTCTTCATCATATCGTGACATAAAATCGGAAGATTAACTTATTTTGCGCAGGGATTCACTTGAAAACAGGTAAGCGTTTATTAAAACCTGATCAATTTCAATAATAATTAGTTAAAAAAATTATTTAATTATACGAAGCGTTATAATGAAAAAATTCTAAAAACGGGGGGGGGGGATATAAACAGTCAGTACAACTCATCATTAAAAAAAATTAACTTGTATTTAAAAATATAACCTTTTTCAAAATGATATAACTACTATTATTATTATTGCCTGGGTGGGGGTGATCCTTTTTATTACCGCGAGTTAAAATTCAGAGTCTTGAATTTTAATTTTTAAAAAGTTTATTTGAATTTTAACACTAAATCTTCAATATTTAATTATAACTTTAACTTTTAACTTTTACAAAAAATTGAAATGAATTATTAATATTTTGTTTGTTTAACTTTTTAACTTGTTGTTTCTTAAATCTAAGTATCGAACTTTACGAATTGCGGGACGTCGCGATTGTAGCTAAGTCGTGTAGCTCCGGTTTATATATTGTAATAAATGCTTATTCGGCATTTATTCCTTAGGAGGGCATCTAAAACTCCTCACGCTGAAGAGGGAAACATAACCTGGAATTTTTCTTAAAATGACCATGTTTGTTTTCCTAAGTTTCCTTTGGGTGGTTCTTCTTTTGATGGTTTAAACGTTTTCTTTCTGTAAGTTTTCTTAATTATAAACCCTGCAATCAGAAATACAATTAAGCAATAGAATAAGATGGTCCATATCGTGATTGGTCTTTCGTGTAGATATGGTTCTTCGATTCTCTTCATATCTTCGGATAGTTTCTTGAGTTTTCCAATGACATCTTGAACTTTACTATCTTGGACTTCTTTAAGTTTCTCTATTTCTCCGTTCCAAGGTAATTTTTGTTCAGGTATATCAGTTATCTTCAGGTGAGGTATCTTGATTATTTTTTCGGTGATTAGTCGAGATTGGTATGCTTTCAATGTGGCAGCCCCAATTTGTAGGAAACATCCTGGTGTTATTTTGATGGTGTAGGTACCATTTAGTATTTCAAATTCTTCTATCTTCCTACAGACCTTCTTTACTTTCTGAGGTGTGGATGTTGTGATAAGCCATCGATCGTCTGTTATTCTTGTTATTCTTGGGGTTGTTATTTCGTCCATTTTTGTCTCGCAATTTTCATATTGTCCCATAATAAGTATCAGTCGTACTTCGCATAAACGTTTAAACGTTTCTTCAAGGCTGATATGATGACTTGTCTCATAACATATAAATTCTGATGGTAATATTTCTTTGCATGCCGCACGAGTAGCTATAAATTTCTCATTATTGATTGCTAAATATGGAGTTTTTGGAGTTATCGAAGCAAAGGTGGACAAATTATATCTTCTCGGAAGTGGAAATAATTGATATAAGGAATAGGGTAATTTTTCAATGATAGGAATCATAAGAACATAATATAATTTGAAATCTTTCATAAACGCTTTAACTGTTATTATTTGTTCAATGTAGTACATGCTGTCTTCATCTGGACTTATTGGTAATTTATCATCTATAAGCTGTTCTTGAATATGAGTTAACTCATGATGTAAGGTGTTTTTGTCTAGAATAGATGGATGGAATATACCTGCCTTTGCAAATACTATAGAATTTATTATAGTAGATAAGATGTTGTTGACTCTGTCCATCATAAATATAAGCTGATTAATGATAGCATGCATCGATATAAATTTTTGGGACTCCAAGGCGAAATAGGATGCGTTCTTCATCGCAGCTCCCATCTGTAGTATTCTGGATGTTAGGATTTCTTGATTTGATTTAATGATCTTTATTGAGTCATTAAATTCTGTCAAAGCTTTTATCGATAAACTAATCTGTTTGTCAACAATGGTTTTAATCTTATTTTGAGATGATTGGATTTCCTGTATCGCTTGATCGTAACGAAGGGCATCTTCTTCGTCCAGATTTTCTCTGATCGCTTTTATTATACTCTCTGCAATGTTAATTGCACCTCTTTTAGATTTTGGATGATTTTTCGGGAACATTTCTTCGACCTATCTCTTCATTTGTTCTATTCCGGTTTTCATTATGGAAATAAAATTGTACATTTCCTTTCCGTAAGATGATTCTGTTTGTTTGATCATTTTTAAACAATCTTCATAATGTTGTTTAGTTGTCTCTATTTCGTGTAGCAATTGTTCTAGATTGTAGACGGTTGTTAGACTCCAAATAACTGTGAGCATTTTGAACTCTGCCCAATAACACGGGTAGAAGTCCTGTGTTGTCTTCTATGTTGTGCGGAAATCATAATCGATGTTCAACTGAACCAATATCCGGTATATCCTTGAATTTAAGTAATTCGTCCAATAAAGTGGGCACGATTGTTCTCAGTTTGTTTAAGACACTACACAAACCGTTAAAACGGACCGCGAATTCACGACGATTTTTATTCGCGAATACGTTGTAGTATCCTACTGACTGCGCCAGTTAAAATTCAGAGTCTTGAATTTTAATTTTTAAAAAGTTTATTTGAATTTTAACACTAAATCTACAATATTTAATTATAACTTTAACTTTTAACTTTTACAATAAATTGAAATGAATTATTAATATTTTAACTTTTTAACTTGTTTCTTAAATCTAAGTATCGAATTTTACGAATTGCGGGACGTCGCGATTGTAGCTAAGTCTGGCGTTCGTAGTTGCGCTCGGGTTTATATATTGTAATAAATGCTTATTCGGCATTTATTCCTTAGGAGGGCATCTATAACTCGCGATCTAAAAAATCTTTTGTAATTTTAGCCGTTCAAAGATTTATGGCAAATGTTGATCCTCAAGGAAGCTGAATATTGCTTCAAGGTCTTATTGATTTGTGTCGGTGAGTGGCAAAAGAGCTTCATCAAATATTTTGTGTCTTAGGCGGCCTCTGGCAATGCAATTACAAGTATATCTTCAACTGATTCTTATTCGTCATTATAAAGCCGACAAGTTTGATCTTCAGCTAACCCAATATGGAAGTTGTGGTATTTGAGTGGTGCATGGCCAATCAGGAAGCCAGAGAACGTTCTTAGATCCTGTTTGTTGAGATATAAAACCTCTTGAGTTTTGTTTTGTGACGAAGTTATCATATGTCCCACTTGTCTATGACTTTTTAGTTCTTTCTAGCGTGAAGCTAATCTTGAGGCCTCCCAACTGTTAATAACCTGGTTTAAGTGGCTTTTGTTAGTCCACAATTGGAATGGAGTCCAATAAAGGATGTTTTCACTGCATCCTTGGAAACTACGACCTAAAACCATATTTTATCCGGTTTAACCGTAAGAGTGATAGATTAAACTAGATTAAAGATACTAAACTCAAAATTAGACCTTAATACTTGATCTGAATCATTTGAGTTTAGCCGAACAACTCTTAAAGACAGCTAAATCTGAATGATTCTAGTCCCAGATCTAGCGTTACTTCTAATATTAGTTCAATAACAAGATACAACATCTAGAAGAATATCCAATACATCTGGAACTAACACTGGACCTAGAAGTGAAAACAATCTCATTTATCCGTCTTGAATAATACTCGACTGATTATGCCATATAACAAAATGAATGTTTGAAAACATCTCTCAAGTGAAAAGCCAAAAGTGTCAACAACAGTGCCAACCTTGTTAATTTAACTAACTTCATCAAATATTTAATTTTGATGAATAATACAATACTTTAATACAGAATATTAATCAAATACCTTCTTTCCATATAGAGAAGAGAGTAGAAGAGAAGTGTAAAATCATCTTAGAAGTAGGAAACAAGAAATTTAAAATTATAAATGAAAAACAACGACAGATAGAAAGAGAAGGTGTTCGGCCAACTTCTTGTAATAGCTATTTCAAAAATCAATTCAAAGTAAATTTTAAATTTAATTATATTAACATTAGAAGGAAAAGTTTGATAGATTATAACTTGTCAAAATGTATCCAATACGGAAGAATTACGGAAGAAATAACTTAAGTCACACAACGAAGAAAAAGGACTTAACCAGACTTATATTAATTCAGTTAACAACAGAAATGACAATCAACAAAATTACAATTATAATCATTCTATAGAACTAAATTCTATTGAATTTATCTATTCTATTGAACTATCATTAGGACTAATACTAGATATAAAACTAGAACCTTTCGAGTTTTGCTGTTCGTTTTTTGAAAAAATATTTGGTTTCGGATGCCATGTTGCAATCTTCTTCAGAAACTGTTTCAAAGTTCCATGATCTGCTGAGTTCCCGGCGATTTTCTCTGTCGACGTAGTTTTTATGTCTGTGGATTTCTGTGGCTTCCCTTGGCAGCCTTTGGTGATATTTATGTCAGTCCTAGCCAGAACCTTTGTTTTGTCGAAGTCCCTTCGGCGTCCCTCTGGATGGCAATGTTCCGCAACCGCCGACTGTTGAATCTTCCTCAGCTTCACATCCCTCTCGTGCTCCTTAATTCAGGCATTCGATGTTACGCCCGGTTTTGCCAACGTAAAGCTTCCCACAACTGTTTGATAGCCGATGATAAACACCTGCTCCTTTTAATAGAGGTAGCTTGTCTTTGGCTATCGGGAGTGTATTCCGAATTTTGGCGACCGTTACGTATCGCACCACGACATCGTTTTTCTTGAGGTGTCTTGTAATTCGTTCCGTTACACCGGAAACATAAGGAAGACAGAAAAATCCAGCTAGTTCTGTACTTGCTGCTGCTTCCTCTCCATACTTCCACTGCTTGGTTGATGTCCCTCAAACCGTTCCTCCTTTAGGTTGTCTCCTTCACATATTTTTGCTGCTCTCTGGAATAAAGTACGGATCTCGGACCTCTTTTGTTGGGGATGATGGTTTGATGTAGCCTCTAAGTACTTGTTGGTGTGGGTCTCCTTCCGATATATCCCAATTTCCATGTCATCATTTATCGTCCTGGTGACCAATACATCTAAGAAAGGCAACTGCTTTTCAGATTCCGTTTCAATGGTAAACTCGATCATGGGATGTTGAGCGTTTAAGTGATCTAAAATTCATAGAGGCATTCTCTACCATGGTGCCATACCCCAAACGTTTCGTCCACATGTCGGAGTCATAACTTTGGTTTTCACTGGTTCTTCTTCAAAGCATCTTCTTCGAATAATTCCATGTAAAAATTAGCTATAACCGGCGACAAAGGAGATCTCATGGCTGGCTTTCAAACTGCTCGTAAAATTCTCCTTTCTAACTAAAATACGTCGACGATAAACAATATTCCACTAGATCTGGAACATATTCTGGTAATCTCTCCGGAATAAGTTTTTGGCGAAGAGCGTCTACTGCATCTCTAATTGGTACCCTAATAAAAGGAGATTCTACATCGAAGCTAACCAAAATATACTCAGCATTTAATTTAACATTTTTTACCGATTCCACAAAATGTGTCGAGTCTCTAATATATAATTCTGTATTACCTACAAAACGAGTGAGAATTTTCGCGAGATGTTTGGTCAGTAGGTATGTTGTGGAGTTGATGGCATTGACGATAGAATGAAGAGGGACGTCTGGTTGTCCATAAATTCTTGGTGGTACCGGCTCTTGCACAAACAAACCTTTATGGTGTTCCGGTGGAATTCCTCTGAATTTTACATGGTTCTTCATTTTCCTTACGATCTTGTCTGTAAGGCCCTTCTTGATCTTCCTGTAGGTGGTTGAGTCCAGTAGATATAAGTAGATATAAGCAGTAGGTACAAGTATAAGTAGATATAATACTAAAATTGTATGTAAAAATGTAGCGTTTCTCAAAATGACTTAACCTGAATGTATGTAGTCGTAGCTCTAGAATAGATTCACATTTACTTCAATAGAAAGATACAACAAACTAGCATTGAATAACAAATAAAGCTAAAACTAACTCTCATCACCGCGAGCTAAAAGATATTTTGTAATTTTAGCCGTTCAAAGATTTATGGCAACTGCGAGTCCTCAATGAAAATAAATATTGCTCCAAGGTCTTGTTGATTTGTGTCAATTTGCATAATTACATAGTTAAAATTTTTGAAGAGCCTATTTAGTTCTAAAAGTTTTGGTCCCTTATAATCGATTACATAAGTGGTTAAGCTAGAAGAAAGGAATTTATCAATATCTGCAAGTCTTATTTACGTCATTTCCACTATAAAATCTCAACGTAGTTGGCACTTAAATTAGGAATCAAATACTAGGAAATTTTTTTTCGTAATTTTTCTTCAGTGTCACTTGTAGAAGCAAGAACTTGTGACTTGAATACCCCCAAAGAGATCAGTGTCAACTAGAATGCAATTTTGTAATTGCAATAATCACGTCTAATCACTTGTATAATCAAAATTTTATAAGAGACAAAAAGTTTCAGAACTAAATGGGCTATTCATATTTTTAGTAATAATTTTAGTAGTTTATTTTTTAGTAATAACTTCTGAAATATATGCCTTTTCCATCAATCCTATCTTTTTAAAATTGTATCAAAAACCATAAAGAGACGTGAACTGAATCTAGGAACTTACTTGATTTGAGTTGTGAATAGCTGGTTTCAATTGATAAACGTGTTTTCGAGTTTGGTAACTTTGAAATCCTCTGGCGGGTTAACAAACAAACTTTGAATATAGATAATTTCACTTAAATCGACCTATATTGAATCAAGAAATCTGTGACACTTGTATATCGGGATTAGTGTTTTAAAAAATTAATACTCAAATGATTATGTTATTTTACACAATGAATGCTTAAAAGCAACAGTTCTCAGGTGGCGGCCGATTTCAGAGATGCACTTCTCGGAGAGAAGCCGTTCTCGGAAGTTGACGGAAAACACTCCGTATAACTTCTATTGATTTCCTTGCCATATGAGCAGTAATAATCTTTTAGTGAACCACGTACACTTGAAAAACTAAATGAAGTAATTTATGTGGATGTTGGGTTAAATCGATAGAACAATGTTAGACAGAGTGGAAAACGGTCGCCTTATAGATATACAGTGGACGCCGCTTATTAGAATCACGGATAATGTTATCAATCGGATATTGTTATCACTTTTGGGAAGAACGGGCCGGACGTGTAATATTATATAACAAAAATTTTCGCTTATAGTAATCATGATTTCGGTTTATGTTATCATTTCTTTCTTAAAAATGTTTTCGACATGAGCAATAAATTTTATTTTTACGAGCAAAATAAATAATGTTGACATAGATTCGGTGAATTTCCAAACTCTGCATTTGAAAACTCGAACACACGACGCTCGGCTGTGTACGTTACGTCTCAGTTCTATTCTAACCTTTTGTAATGGCTGACGTAAAAAAGAGACGTGATCTTAGTTTAAGTGAAAAAATTAACATTTTAGAAAAATATGACAAGTTGCCGAAATTGAGTCAGCGAAATGCAGCAGCACAATTAAAAATCTCACAACCAATTTTGTGTAAAATTTTAAAAAAACGTGTGGAAATAGAAGATGCTGCTAAAAAAAATGAGAATATACTGACTAAAAGAAATCGAACTGGGAAATACGCTCAAGTGGAATCTGCGTTGAAACTATGGTTTGCGAATGTCCGCGAACATGACGCACGTGTAGATGGCCCGTTGATGCGACAGAAAGCGGAAGAACTTGCAAATAAAATGGGAAAAGAAAATTTTGTTGCAACGGAGGGATGGTTTCACCGTTGGAAAAAAAAGAGAAAACATCGTATACAAACGGACACACGGCGAGCAAAAAGATGCTGATTTTAAGAGTGCAGAACACTGGATTGAAAATGAATTGCTGAAATGAGATTGCTGGGGAATTTACTCCTAATGATATTTTTAATGCAGACGAGACTGGGCTTTACTATCGCGCTCTCCCCGATCATACATACATGTTTAAAAAAGACAATGCAAAGGGTTGTAAGACATCGAAAGAACGTATAACAATTTTGTGTTGTGCAAATATGTCGGGTGACAAAGAACAGCTTTTAGTAATCGGCAAAAGTAAGAATCCACGTTGTTTTAAGAGTGTCAAAAATCTACCTGTTGATTATTATTCAAATACAAATGCCTGGATGACATCCTTAATTTTTAATGACTGGCTCTTAAAATGGGATAGGAGAGTAAATCGCAAAATTGCTCTTCTCGTGGACAATTGCGCTGCACACTGTGTAAATTGTCAATTAAAAAATATAAAAGTTATTTTTTTACCGGCCAATACTACTTCGATAATACAACCGTGTGATCAAGGCATTATAAGGACCATGAAAGCGTATTACCGGAAAGAGATGCGTGCTAGAATTTTGGAAAGTATGGAGGATACCCTAAATATGAGCGCAAATGATCTAGCCAAGAAAACAAATTTATTAGACGCTTTACATCTTATTACCATGTCGTGGAGCCGAGTTTCCAAAATTACAATAAAGAATTGTTTCAAACATGGTGGATTTTCAAAAGATGACATAGAACCTGAACACCTAAACATTCAGCCACCCGACATGACGACAAGTGAGTTCGAGGAGTGGATGGCAATAGATAACGAGTTAAATGTTGCACAGAACGTAACAGAAGAAGAGATTTGCGAAAGTGTAATGTGCAAAAGTGTAACAACGTCATCAATTGAAAATCAAGAGCCAGAGGAAGAAGTAGACATACAAACAATGCAACCCCCAACTATGAGCGAAATGAGAAAAGCGCTGGAAGTTTTGCGACGTGGTGTGCAGCACAGGTCATCTGATTTTCAGACGCATTACGATTATGAAATTTTTGTTAATAACTTGCTCCGCGAAAATCAGAGACAAACAACGCTAGATGAGTTTTTTTAATATGAATTTGTTTTTTATTTTGTTTCAAATTTAAATGGAATACATATTTTATGTAGTAACATTTTTTAAGAGTTTATGTTACGTTATATATGTACATATTTTTAATTAAAATAAAGTTTTGTTTTTTCGGCTATTATTATCAATCGGTTATTGTTATCATAAACCCCGAGTCCCGTTGTGATCACAATAAGCGGCGTGCACTGTATACTGTTGGGAATAATTTACGAATACATCCTTTATAATCTGAACGCATGTGTCTAGCATATGATACCAGATAAAGTAGTATAGCATACAATCGCATGGAAAACGATGCGACCCTGCTGGAAGGGATATAGCAATGGCTTAAGTGTCCTCCGTGAGCGGTGGTTACCATCGCTACACGAAGTGATATAGAGTTAATATGTGATTATATTGTAGTAGGAAGCATGCCTTCTCAACTCGCCTCCATACTCACTCAATGTAAACCGGGGGAGGCAGATAATCTTGAAGTTTCCGACACATACTGTACAGCACGTTTGATGTGCGATCGAGCGTTGTCATGTATAGAAGACGTCAGCGCCGCTGAACGTAGGGATGTACAGTTGGCCGTAGCACTACATCTACGTATCGTAAACCCATCATCGTCTGCTGAACACGCAGCGCATTTGTATGTCCATCATGTGTAATCGCAATCAATGTCACCATCAATAACACCCAAGTCGTTAAAAATTGGTGGGCTGCTGAGTATAGGGAGTTTGTTTTCCGACGGATCAAGGTTTGAATTAATCATCGATTACACACTAATTTTGGTTCGCTGGAGACGTGTTGAGCGTCTACCCTGCTTTGTCTGCAAGAAAGAAGTATCTACCGCCAACTGAGAATTATGGTATGAGGTGCAATTACACATGATGGACATACTGCGTCGTACTCATGAACATACTGGTCTGCTGCGTGTACAGTAGACCATGGCGGGTAAACGATACTTACATTTAGATGAAGTGAAAGCACCATATAAGAATGCTTAATGCTTCCATTAAGAGACCATCTCGTGCTCCGGATCTGAGTCCGATCAAACATGTTTGGGGTAGGCTGGGTCGGAGATTTCAACTTTATCCGGCTCCTCTGGCTAACTTTGAGGAGCTATGGATGCAAGGCATGGTTGACACCTTCCTTACTACAATATAGCCATATACCAGCTCTGTCACGTCATGTAGCGATGGTATACACCATTCACGGAGTATATTTTCGTCATTTCTGCATCCCCTTCCAGCAGGGTTGTGTAGCTCCCAAGATGAGTTTAAGTTATACTGCTTTAGTACCACTTCCATACTCATACATTAATGTTGTAAAATGGCATAATGTTAGGCATCTTATTAGAACAAGTTATCATTGGTTCTTTTACATATGAATTACGTAATCTTGATGAATCTTGAGACTTGGAAACTTTATAAATTCTCCTTGGTTGTTTGATGCACACAATAAACTTTAAAGTTACTAGTGAAAAATACTTGCTATCGCACATGGCAAATATTTTAATACCGTATTTAGCAGAATTGCACAAAACTGTATCTACCTCTAAAGAAGTGCAACATTTCATTGTTGGTGTAGCTGACGTTGTAGCTGATAACTTATCAATTTTTTTTATTCCTTGTTGATTTATCATCAAACTGAAGGCTTCTCAAACGTTTATAACCCATTATTGCTCGAAGAATTTGGATACCTGTACTATCACTGTTCCAAAGATACGTTCACATGAGATTCTTTCTTCGTATCAATCAAGAAAACAGTTCCAAATAAAGCTAATATTTCGCAAATTATCGTGTTGTGGCAGTCTTGTTCCCTAGAATGAGATATTTTATTTCATTTGGATTTGATAAACATATTTGTACATCGGATAACATCGTCAATCGTATTTGGAGTTATAATTGCTTGACATGCACTTATTCCGTCGGTAATGTTCAATGTTTTCTCTTTTAATCTTTTAGGATGTCTTTACCCTTAAATGAAAAACAGAAGGAAAGAAATTTTTACCTAATACACGTAGAGACAGGAATAGTTATGAAAAGAAATGATAGCAGCGCTGGGATTTATCCTTAACTTTCGAAGGTTGTTTATTGGGATTCTTACACCATTTCAATAATTCGTCATCATCTAGGTTTACCTCAAATTTGTTGTTCTTTCTGTCTTTTTTCATTACATTTGGTTTTCTTCTTCTAGAAACAAATTACCAGTACTTGTCTGTGTTTCTTCAATTTCATCGGTGTGTGTACGTCTATTTTATACACAAAATCTGTTGGTAAATTCACAATTTTTTTTCTAATATTTAAACTTCTCAAAAATTTGCAACCCTAGCTCTTAAAAAATAACTTGATTCTAAGGGAATGCCTGTTAAGGAAAAGTTTTTTACTCGGAAATTATATCATTCTACTTAAACCGAATTGTTAATAAAGCGTTTTATTAAATAGTAATCGTTTCCTTTTTTACGGCTTCCTGCAACTCACTACTCTCATCATATCCTTCATAGTCTCCTAGTCATCTCCACACAGGTTACATTACCTTTTCACATCATCCGCACAGTATCCTCATTTTCACAGCGAAATCTTTAAATCATTCTCTTCCCCTCCTCACCCCCTTTCCATACGTATATACCTTAGAAGTTCCTTCATCACTATCGTACCATATCTCACATTGTATCTACCGCTCCATATCTATAACCTTCTTGTCTGTACACCCTTCTATTTTCTATGCTAGTTCCCTATCCATGTATTAATCTTCCGTTCTTGATTTCCCTCCAGCACTTTCTCAGAATTTTGCAAAGCGGTCGTCTTTCTATCCTCCCCTTGTATTTTACTGCTCTTCTCCCAGTTACCACCCTGGCACACATTAACCTCTTTCCTCACATTATATCCTGGAGTTTCTTCGCCTGAACATCGATCTTTGCTCAACGCAGTCTTCATTATCTTATTATTAGAGGTGATTATTATTCCAATAGTGATAATAATACGATTGCGTGTGACTTGTAATTAGAAATGTGTTTATATAATTTCAATTCGATAAGTAATGAATCTCATTCTTTCCAGATATTCTGTTGGTATCTACGAAAATCATTGTAGCCCTAATAACACTTCACTTTCTAAAAAGCTATAAACTGTTACCGTTATTATAACTGTTATTTGTAATTATGATGCGACATAAATTACATCGTGTCTTGCACATTATTATAATGCAACAATCATTGCATCCCGTCTTGCAAATTAGATGAAATTTAAACATTCCATTCAATATGGCCCAGAATGATGCCGTTGTGATACATTTCTATATAAACGCGTTTAATGCTCAATAAAGATAGAAATAGATAGGATGTTTTTTTTTAATTGATTTTTTCGTTTATTTGTTTTTCTATTCAAAATAAACATACATTACATATTGCAAGTCACGATTACAACTTGAGCATTGGTCAAGCAATCATGACCTCAGTGTAAATCGCGCGCTACCATTTAACACAGATCAACGTTCGAATCTGTGCAGTATTATTAAGACATTGACCGTGTAAAGAACAACAATTTTAATCCGTTAATCGTGCAGTGATGGAGGTTCTTTGGTTTGTAATTCCAACAATAATATTATTGTTGTATGCGTACTTCAAAAAATCGTTTCAATACTGGGAAAAAAGGAGAATGCCAACAATAAAACCTACAATACCCTTTGGAAATATTGGTAATCCACTCGATGGTAAAGGAGTTGAAAAAATAGTACGTTTATACGAAACATTTAAATCAATGGGGCTTCAATATGGTGGTTTTTACGTAGGAACGTTACCAATTTTATTGTTAATTCATCCAGATGCGGTTAAAACGGTTGTAAATAAAGATTTTCAAAGCTTTAACAGTCACGGTATCGTTATTGACGAAAAGAGAGAACCGTTACTGGCCCACTTATTCAATCTGGAAGGAAAAAGATGGCGCGATATGAGAGTGAAACTCACACCAACTTTTACTTCTGGAAAAATGAAGATGATGTTTCAAACGATGTTGGACTACGGCGAGCAACTAGAAAAGTTTGTTCTCGTATGTAACGAAAGTGGAAAACCGTTAGATATTAAAGATACCATCGCCTGTTACACTACTGATGTCATTGGTTCTTGTGCTTTTGGATTGGAATGCAACAGCTTCACAAATCCTAACGCTGAATTTAGAAATTGCGGAAGAAAAATTTTTACACCAGGTGTAAAAGTTACTTTAAGAAGACTTTTAACTCTTCCGCCTCGTATCGTACAATTGTTACGTTTAAATATAGTTAACCCAGATTTGGCGAATTTTTTCATCCACGTCGTAAATGACACGATCAATTCTAGGCGGACGCAAAACATCGTGAGAAATGATTTCATGCAAATTTTAATGAACATGCAAGATTCTGCAAAAGCAGAAGGAAAAGCACCAATGACCACGGAACAAGTTGCTGCTCAAGCGTTTGTTTTTTTCTTAGCCGGGTTTGAAACATCATCAACAACGGCATCTTTTTGTTTATATGAATTAGCACATAATCAAGATATACAAGATAAATTACGCGAGGAGATTTGTTCAAAAATAAAAGAAAACGAAGGTAAAATCACTTACGATGGAATCATGGAAATGAAATATTTAGACCAAGTTGTTAATGAAACTCTACGAAAGTATCCACCGGTCCATGTCCTTCCAAGACGATGTACTGAAAATTGTACTCTCCCAAATGGAGTTTTAATTGAAAAAGGTATAAAAGTTTTCGTGAGCGTTTTAGGAATGCATAGGGATGAGGAATATTTTCCTAATCCTGAAAAATTCGATCCAGATAGATTTTCTGAAGAAAATAAGCATAACATCGTTCCTTACACTTATTTGCCGTTCGGGGAAGGTCCAAGAATTTGTATTGGTAAGTTTAGACTTGACATAAAGTTTAATTTACGGTGGGTTCATGCATCGTGTTTTAGTTTCAGTCAAAGACATAGTCGTAAGAGTGAAAAGTTAAGATATTGTAGTATTGTACATTCAATATCTTACGACTAAAATAGTATTTGTCTTAGTCCCAAGAGTTGCCCAACTTTTAACTAGATACTTAAAACTAAAACCTTCGGTCGTAACTTGACGCATGTGCACTTTACTCTTTCGTGCTCTTGTAATATGGCCAGCATTAATATAGTTAGTACAACTGATTCAGTACTATTTGATGCTTTTTGGTGCTTTAGTAAGCACTGAGTTATATCTAGTATTTTTTCGAAATTAACGGGATCTATTTAATCTATAATTAGAACTATTAGACACTTATTATTTCAACATTACTAACAGAAAATTGCGATTAAGGACTAACGAATAATATAAATGGAATCATGCTGATTATGTTAACTGATTTACTTCTTGTATATCTTACAATTAGTAAATATATAGTCTCCTATAAGACGATTTCATTCTCACTCTGCCGAGATCGTTTTACAGCTATGACGTCACATACGGAATATTTTTCGGTGCACGTTAAAACTTTATAATTTTGAGATTGGTATTGTCAAATTTTTTCTGGAGAGCACAAGTTAATTTCACTTCAGTTAATTAAGTGATGTTTGTTTTGAACAACTAAAAATACATATTTAGTTAACATTAGTTTGAAAGGTAAGGTTTGAGGGAAAATGGCTTTTATCACATTTCTTTATAGTAGATCCTTTCCATCCATGAGATACATTATTTGATTTCAACAATCAAAATTCTCGTCTTTAATGTGTGCACCTATCAAGAAAATATTTCTTTATACTCGCTTGCTGTTATAACAACTACCATTATTTCACTATGACCATCTATTGACACAAATTTTAGCCATCATTGATCTTCTCATAGGCTCAGGTGAAAAATATAGAGCTACAAAATAATGATTTATAACAATTTTATTGCACTGTTATTATTTTACATTATACTCTTAATAAGTCATCGATGCATTCACTGTGAATGTCTTTCAATACTTTGACACAATGTGCTAAATTGTTTTATACTATGTACTTCAAATATTTGATGAATCTTTCAATGTAGAGGATAGTTGAAATTCAATGCCCGAATAGCCTATGTTGGAAAATATAATTGAAAACAGCTAGCCTGTATGTCTAAATCTCTTTTTTTAATAAATGCGTGTGTCGAAAACTTCAAAGCGCTGTCGTATTTTGTTTTTCTTCCAGAGGTCTAAATTGAAAATATCGTAAAAGCGAATGCAATTAGCTGGTTTATTATTATAGGTGGAGTAGTGCCGTCCTAAGATATTTGGCGCCATAGGGCTGGGTTGGACGAATGAAACGAGTAATCTCCTTTTTATACAAAAATTTTAAAAAAAGATTTTAGTTCTAGGTCTAGTGTTAGTTCTAGTTTTACTTCAATTGAAATACACAAGGTTGCCAAACCAGTTTGTAAAGTACTCTATTTCAGAAACTATTCATTGTAAAGGCCTTCGTTAAAGAAATGTCTTCAGATGCAAGGCTAAACCCAACCCAATCCAACCTTGTATATTTAATAAAATCATTCGAGTTTAGCCCTCTTGAGAGATGTACGGCTAAACTTGAATGTTTCTAGTTGTAGATCTAGAGTTAGATCTAATAATATAAAACTAGAACTAACACTAAACCTAGATACCAAATTGTCTGAAGACGCACGACTAAACCCAATACGTTCCAGGTCTAGGTTTGGTGTTAGTTCTAGTTTTATTTCAAGTAAAATATACAGAACTATTTATTGTTCAATAAACGCATATTAGTGCATTTTTCAAAGAAACCAAATTCATGTTCACCTGTATCGGCCAAATGTCGCGTCGGTCCTGTATACAGGCTTACCAAATCAGTTTGTAAAGTACTCTATTTCAGAAACAATTCATTGCGGCTGGGTAAAAGTATCCATATATCGATAGGTATCGATGCAGGAGTGCGTATCGAATAGCCGATATATCGTCACATCTATATACTGATACAAAAACAATATCGATATCGATACGAAGAAAATATCGATACAAAGAAAGCAGTTATAATTTTATCCAAGCAGTATCCAGATTTCTTTCAGAAGTATTTAGACTTGAATTATCAATATTTAGTCTTTTAATAACTGTAGCTTCTGTAAAGCGAATGTAGTCTTCAGTTATTAGAGCCTACTATTTTGCCAACAGTATCTAGATTTCTGTTTTTAGTTTTTGGAAATTTATCAGCAGTTGTAACCTTCTTCAAGCAGTATCCATACTTCTTTCAAAACTATTTAGCTTTTATTAGCAGTACACGGTCTTTTTACAGGAGTTATTCTGTAAAGATAAAATAGTGTTCAATTACCTGCATCTAATTTTCTGTTCACAGTATCCAGACTTCTGCCAGCAGTTATAATCTTCTACAAGCAGTATCCAAACCTTTTTAGTCTTTTTACTGCAGTTAGTATCGTTTTTTTGCCAATAGTATCCACACTTTTGCAAGTAGTTTCTAGACTTCTGCCAGTAATTATAATCGTCTACGAGCGATATCTACAGTTCTTTCAGAAGTGTTTATCGTTTAAATAGCAATATTCAACGGTTTAATGGCAACATCTGTAAAAAATACATAATGTTGAATTATCTGTAGCTAGTTTTCTGCTAATACTCTCTAGACATCTGCCAGCACTTTCTAACTAAATAACTACCATATCGATTGTCATATTTATATGGGTACCGATACAATATCAATGAATATCGATGCAATATCGATATATGTATACTTCTACAATATATGTATCGAATATTGATATACTTCATGCTGCATCGCACACCCCTACCCCCTACTATTCATTGTAGAACCCGCCGAATTATACGAATTTCCTCTTATTTTTTAATTTAATTATGTATGCATTTTGACATTTCGAACTATTTTAAATAGATCATCATCAAAAACTGCTCTTTATCAAGTATCCAGACTTATATGTATATCTAATTTTTAATAACATTACAATACTACATGCTCATACGGATCTAGTAACTTTAAGAAAGACTTTACTTTATTGGAAATGAAATAGATACTTAATAAAGATACTTGATACAAAGCAGTTTCTGAAGATGAACTATTTAAAATAATTCGAAACGTCAAAATGTATTGATAATTAAAATAAAAAATTAAGAAGAAATTCGTGTAATTCAAATTTTCTATAATCTTTAAAAGATAGCTAAAAGATATTTGAGCCAGAGCCTGAGTCCAGCAGTTGCCCAAGTATGTATATGTCCAAGTCTTTTAACGTATGGGTATTGGGTGCTGAAGAAAACTGAAATGAGAAAAGATACAAACGACAAATTAGATCTGAGAAGGTCTGAAAAATCAAAATTCGTGCTCTCCAAAAAAACGTTCCCAACAGATCATACTGGCGATTTTTTTAAAAATCTCGCTCAAAAATGGGAAAATTTAAGGAAGAAGTCAATAAATAAAATATTTTAGTTGTCAGTTGATTGTTGTAGCAAACAGTTATAATGGAATATAACGGATAGAAATTTTGATTATTTTATTCGTTTTTTGTAGAAGCGAAGTTAACAAAATTTCTGAACAATGTGATGAGTAGGACACGGAATTTTCGTAACAAAACGATACGATTTCTCCTCTCTACTGACTATAAATGGCAATGGCGTCTTATAGGTGGCGATGTTAATAAAGAACTTTGTATGTTTCATTCTAGGAGAACTGGTCCACAACAGGCAAAGTCTTTCTTAGGTGCCAAAATACGTATTAGCGGTGTCCTCTCATACTAGTTCATCTGTCGCTTCTTTGCCAGTAACTTCAAAGTGATGTCTTGATACTCAGTGATATCCTGGTACCCATAACATTCAATAATGGCTGTAAAGCTCCCTACAGTCATTAATCAGAGCTGAAACCATTTTCAGGACTTGCAGCGCTTGTAGAGCGCTTTGACTGTCTAAAGCTGAGCGTCTACGAGAGCGGCGCGGTGCTCTTATTGATCCATTAAAAACCAGGCGGTTTTTAATGGATCAATAAGATCCATTAAAAATGATAAGATGAGAAAGAAAGAGATGAGAGATTAATCAGCTGACTTAGCAGAGGGAAATATGTTTATTTCTTATCGGTTCATTGAAAACCGCGCCGCTCTAGTGGACACTTAGCTTAAGAAACATTTCTCTAAAAGAATTTTAGCGACCATGTCAATAGCAAATACTCCATGGAGTGTAGTATATTAAGTACCTAGGCTCTAAGCTTACCAACCCTTTTGTTTTCCATAGCCCTTTGGTAAGACACTTTAGTACTTTCGGCTACTTTCTCTATATGCATGGGCACAGGAGTTAGGCAAAGTAGAACATCCATTTATTTTAGCGTGTTGTTTAACGTGCTATGTTGTCTTTTTTTATTAACAAAGGAAATTTAATATTTTACGAAGAAAATTGTACTTACACGGAATGAAATCACTTTACACACTTTATTGTTCAAATAAAAAAATCTACTTTCCAAACTAAATCACTTTTATTAAAAAAATGAAATTATTTCTTTATTTTACAATGACTGCAACTTGTAACATTCTTTTGAGATGAACATGAGAATTGACGTAACTGTTATTCTTAACAAAAATCGAAAAAAAAAGAATTCTCGTATTACGGACAGCTTTCTTTTTTGAAAAACGAGACAACAACGTCTTAAACAAGTTTTCGCTTCTCAGTCACAATTGATAACTTGAAGAAATTTAAATTTAACAACAAAAAAACCAAGCGGTAATAAATAATAAAAGAAATTGAATGAAATGACATTTGAATATAAACAATTAATTAACTTCATTTTAACCCGACTAAATAAAGAAAACTACGGAGTTCCGCGTACTAAACATTTCACTACATAAGTAACTTTGTTGAATCTTTGTTGCTTCTGTAGATATATTTTTTTTTAATTTCTACCAATTTTAGAGTAATCAGACAAAATTTTTTTTGTCAAGATTTATTATTTATAATTTAAAGATAATTTGGTTTTGTGAGATGTAGGAACTAAATTATTAAGAATAAGCTCAATACTACATAAATAATAATTGAAAGTAGTAGTTTCGGCGCTGATAAAACAATTAACAATTTTGTATGAGTACTATTTTGGAAGAACTTTAGGTCTTCCAGAGACAATATCAAACCTACTGGAAGAAACATCAAGTCTTCTAAAAATAATAGGCAATATCCAGTCTTCTGGAAGCGTTTCAAGTCCTCAAAAAGCAGTATCAAGTCTTGGAAGCAATATCAAATTAAGTCTTCTGGTAACATTTCAAATCTTTCAGAGGCAATAGCAGTCTTCCAGAAGTAGTGTCAAGTCTTCTGGAAGCATTTTAAGCCTTTGGAAGCAGTATCAAGTTTTCCAGAAGCAGTATCGAGTTTTCTGAAATCATGTCAAGTCTTCTAAAAATATGTTAAATGTTCTGGAAGCATTTCAAGTCTTCTAGAAACATTTTAAGTCTTTTGGATGCAGTATTAAATGTCAATTTATAATATTGCTGGGACTGAATTGGGAATAGCTCAAGAGTACATTAAAATTTAAAAATATTTCAAAATTGCAATCTCAAGATAGATAAAACCATTAAAAATATGTGTGCGCCTGTGGACCCAAAGAATTCCGGTATCCGGCGCCTATGAAGTCAATAAAGGAATGAAATAATTGGCCACTTTATTAACTGAAGTGATATTACCTTGTTCTCCTGAGTAAATTCGACAATACCAAGCGCAAAGTTGCATTATTTTATATTATGTAATATGAAATTCTAACGTGCACAGAAAAATTTTCCGACGTCATCGCTGTGATGACTCATTGTGTACGTTATTTTTTGACTTGCGTGGTATTAACGTTAGTATTAACGTGTACCTAGAAGCTTCCTTTTGTTTTAACTCCGCCAAGGTTACTTGCGGACGGGGGCTATAGTTTTCCGAAATAGACAATATTTTAAATCCAGACAATAGACAGTTTACCAACTAAAAAAAAAACAAAGGGTGGTGTGGCTGACTCTGCTCTTTATTGCGATATATCCGGTTCTGAAGATTCCGAAGTTATCATAACACCAGCAAAATCTGAAGTTTGGTAGTGTAGGTTAAAAGTATTTCTTATAATGTTAGAAGCAAAATATCTCTAACGAATAAAATGGTTTCACCCAAGATTTCTTTTATTTTTAATTGGTTTAAATGTATTATGCCTAATTATGCTTGAATATTACAGTAAGCAAACGTTAAGACTATGAGTATGACTAAAATTAAAACACGTAATAGAACCCACCATAACTTATTTATACTATTTTAGGTTTAAGATTTGGATTGATGCAAACAAAACTTGCTCTATGTTTATTATTAAAAAATTTCAAGCTTTTTCCTCATTCTTCCGTTAAATATCCAATGCAGTTTGATACTAATGCGTTGGTTTTATCTGGAAAAGATCCCATTATTCTTACTACGGAAAAAGTGAAGTAAAAATCATCATAATCAGATCTTTAAGAAATCAGATATTATACTTCAAAATTTTATGTGGAAGTGTAATTGAATCAGAAATCGAAATTGTAGTGAATTTGTTAATATTTAATGTATATAATAATATTTAGATTCAAATTAATAAAATGATTAAAACATAATCTCTAGAAATTAACTGGACCTAAAACTAGAGTCATTGGAATTCTCGAATATCTCTCAAAATAACGACAAACTAACGGTGAATGATCTTCAATCTAAAATAAAGAAACCAAAATTAAAATTAGTCGACCTTCGCTTAACAAAGTTGATCATTATTCCACTAACGATAATAATACGATTGCGTTATGACTTGTGATAAAAAAATATATGCTACTAATTAGATAACCGTTAGTTCACTTTGTATCTTGATATTATGTTGATTTTTGGTGAAATTATGTAACTTGCACAAAATTTCGATGCAACTATCGAGTTAAAAGGTGTGTTCTCAACATAATCCCCTATACCTCTGAGTTTTAACATCCCCTACATTAATAATTAACTTTGATTTGAAAATAAAAAAACAATAAAGTAAATCATGATTACAAGTTGAACATTAGTTAAACAACGATGACATCGCCTAAAAATATACGCGCTATATTTAAATACTGATAAACGTTTCGAAGCTGTGTAGTATTATTAAGACATTCTCCGTCTAAAGGACAATTTTAATCCATTAATCGCGTAGTGATGGAGATTCTTTGGTTTATAATACCAACAATAATATTATTGTTGTACACATACTATAAAAAATCGTTTCAATACTGGGAAAAAAAAGGCATGCCAACAATAAGGCCTAAAATTCCCTTTGGAAACTTTGGTAATCCATTCGACGGTAAAGGAATTGAAAGAATGGTACGTATGTACAAAACATTTAAATTAATGGGGGCCCAATACGGCGGTTTTTACGCGGGAACATCACCGATGTTAATGTTAATTCATCCAGACGCTATTAAAACGGTTGTAAACAAGGATTTCCAAAGCTTTAACAGTCATGGTAACATTTTCGACGAAGAGAAAGACCCATTATTGGCCCACATATTCAATTTGGAAGGAAAAAGATGGCGTGATATGAGAGTGAAGCTCACGCCAAGTTTTACTTCTGGAAAAATGAAGATGATGTTCCAAACGATGTTGACTTGTGGAGAACAACTTGAAAAATTTGTTCTTGAATGCAACGAAAGTGGAAAACCGTTAGATATTAAAGATACCGCGGCGTGTTACACCACTGATGTCATTGGATCATGTGCTTTTGGATTGGAATGTAACAGCTTCACAAATCCTAACGCTGAATTTAGAAATTGCGGGAGAAAAATTTTTGAACCAAGCGTAAAAGTAACTTTAAGAAGACTTTTAAATCTCCCACCGCGCATCTTATATTTATTAGGTTTACGTTTTCTTAACAAAGATTTGGCGAAATTTTTTATGGGCGTGGTAAATGATACAATTAATTATAGACGGACGCAAAACATCACCAGGAATGATTTCATTCAACTTTTAATAAACATGCAAGACTCCGCGAAAGCAGAAGGAAAAACACCAATGACCACAAAAGAAATTGCTGCTCAAGCATTTGCATTTTTCATGGCCGGATTTGAAACATCATCAACCACGGCATCTTTCTGTTTATACGAATTAGCACATAATCAAGATATACAAGATAAATTACGCGAAGAAATTTGCTCAAAAATAAAAGAAAACGGTGGTAAAATCACTTACGATGGAATTTTGGAGATGAAATATTTAGATCAAGTTGTTAACGAAGCTTTACGAAAGTATCCACCACTCCACCTCCTTCCAAGACGATGTACTGAAAATTGCACTCTTCCAAACGGAGTTTTAATTGAAAAAGGTACAAAAGTTTACGCGAGCATTTTAGGATTGCACAGAGATGAGGAATATTTTCCTAATCCTGACAAATTCGATCCAGATAGATTTTCTGAAGAAAATAAGCATAACATCATTCCTTACACATACTTACCGTTCGGGGAAGGCCCTAGAATTTGCATTGGTAAGTTTCAATCTAACGTAAAGTTTTATTACTATTTATTATGTTTTAGGATTAAGATTTGGAGTGATGCAAACTAAACTTGCTATATGTTTATTGCTAAAAAGTTTTAAGCTTTTTCCTCATTCTTCCGTTAAATATCCATTGCAGTTTGATGGTAATTCTTTGGTTTTAGCTGCAAAAGATCCCATTATTCTTACTACGGAAAAAGTGAATTAATAACCATCAGTAGTCTTTAAGAAGTCAGATATTATACTTAACAATTTTATGTTGGAATGTAATTAAAACCTGAAATCGATATTATAGCGTTATTTTCTTCTTAGGATCAAACCAACCACTGAATACCAAATTAAAGTAGAGCTATCACTAGATCTAGATCTTTAGATGGTAGTTGTAGATGATCTAGTCTTAGTTCTTATTCAATGAAAATATGGAACAATGTGATACCTAGCAATAACAGAAAATAAAATTAAAGTTAGCACTTGATTAAAGACTAGAACTGGATTCATTCGGATTTAGCTGTGCAACTCTTACGGCGGCTAAACCCGAATGATCTCTTTCCTTTTTCAAAGATGAGCTCGGCAGATCATCAAACGATGCTTTAGACCACCCTCGTTTCGTGTATGAGGAAGAATGGTGCCCGCCACATAATCTATTAGCAAGACAACGCCTCCATCCATGCTAACATCTCCACCAAGGTGTGATTTGCGGCCATTAACATCACTGTCCTTCTATGGTCAGCACGTTACTCTTATGCAAACCCTGTAGAGAAGCTCTGGGGCATAGTGGTTCATCGTGTATACAAGAACAACAAGTACCTAGTTACCGGGTTGAATGCTGCCATCAACAAGAAATGGGACGACATCGAGCCCTACGTGTTTTCAATTCGACGTAAGAGCGCATGCCCTAGCGGTTTCTTTCTTATCATTATGCCGCAACAAATATTTGGAAAATCAAGTGATTGAGAAATAGGATTTCCTGATACGTGAACAACCGTAATTATCCAAAATGGCATACAAAAATGGTATATATCTCTTTCGATTTCCATTGACCATTCGGCCGAACTCACTAAAATTCAAGTTGCTATCTACTTACTATTGCTAATATTATTATTAACCAAGCATCAAATGAAACTATTTGATAAAATCTACGTTTCATGCTACAAATAATTTTTTCCAACGCCATCGTCAAGCGTATATCAAATTTTTATTTTGGGCAAATATTTGAAAAGCGGTGTTATCGCGTGTATTCTACTAGATTACACCATCTTGTTTCAAACAACGGTTTTAATGTTAGACCAGTTACATTAGATATAGAGAATGTAAAAATACTTCATGGATTAATGGAAGATGAAAAAGATCGTCATTCAATTTCAAGCGTGTGTCAACTTTTGTTTTGGGTAACTATTTGCAAAACAGTGTTATCGCACCTATTCTACTAGAAAATAATTGTGTGCGCTTTATCTTCGACCTGAGAAAGTATGACCATGTTACACCTTATCGTAATCACCTCGAAGTGCTCAATCTCCAATCTACCTGTTTGTTGCATTTCAGTTCATGGCTTCTCGTGGTCTTTCTACTACACCACAATCTGGAGTTTCACTCATGTTTCCCCTTCATCATACCGAAATATATCATATATCATATAGCTATAACTCTGTGGTATAACTTACCCACTGAGTTGCGTGAAGCCCGCAGTTTTTCCGTATTCAGAGCTTCGTTTAGAGGTCTTAGTTGTCTTAACAGTTATCTCGGAGTGTTTCCTGATACAATCTTCTTCTTCTTTTTCCGTTTCCAGCTTACTAATGTTAACGAATAATGTATATATATTTTTTTTTTCTCTCTTATTCTATATCTTGGTGGCAATAAATTGTATTATTATTATTAAAAATATATTATTCGACAAGTGTATAATGGCGGCTAATACTCACGAAGATGTGGAATTGTTTTAAAAACTGATAGACTTTTCAGATCATTTCTATTTTTTGATTGGTCGCCCATGGTGAAACTGTGTAATTATGGCTTTTATTCAACACTTTGTCATACGTAGTAATGCATGTAATTACCTGTCAAAAATCAAATATATAACGAATAGATAATTTAATAGCTGTAGATAAATTTATTAAATTTAGATTCATTTGACGCATAGAACGCTGGCAGCTCTGTGTTCCTGTGTTTTCGTTAAACTTTAAAGCTGGGTTAGATAAAATTTTGTACTTAACACGTCATGAAACTGCTAATCATGTTTCACTCACCCAATTAACAAAACTCGATCGCTTTGAGCGCTCGTTTTGGCAAATATTGCGTTCGTTAAACACAATTAGTCTTTTTCTATCTGGCTACGTAAACAAATAACTCGCGCGGAAAATTAAGGAAGCAATGATATGTAATTTTAGTTTTTTGACACTTTTTTTTAGTTAAAAGGTTAGTTTAATACTTGAAATCAACCACGGTGTGCCTCACTAAATTTCTTACACTCGTACGGTATTTTTTGTCAACAACAACGGGTTTTTTGTTTTATCCTTCTACATTTAATCAAAATAAGTACATTCGAACTACAAGACTTTTTTATGAGTCGCAAAATACATGAAAGTAAATCAAATTATTGTCTAACTAAGGTATTAAATTTGCAAAAAGAAGAACAAATGCCTAGCGATCATAATATATGTATTATTTCAGCTAAAAAAAAGAAACTATTTAACACAGACATCATAAATTTAAATTTTTGCTATTGAATAATAGAATTCCTTAGTGTATTTGCTATCATAAATAGTATATCTGTGTGCGGAAAGTGCAAACACGACTTATCGTTTGGGCAGATAGATGATAGAGGACTGGGATTCAAAATATCCATGAAATATAAGTGCGCTACTTTCCTTATCGATTTTGGACCATTTATTCGTAACGGTTTTCGCATTATAGCAAAAGAAGGGATAAATATTTTTTGTGGCATCATGAATTTCCGATAAGGACTCAGCCAAAGTTGTTACAATAACATAGTGCAACACATTTATACATTGAGCAAGAAATTATTTTAAATTTGCTGTAAAAAAGGAAGAAAGACACATATAGAACTTGACTGTTGGTGGAGAAGGTTATTGGAGAGGAGCTTTTTCCTAACTTTAGTATAATAACGCTAATAGGCTATAACGCGGGCGAAGTTATTGATCTAATTGTGAAAAATACTTATTGTCAAGCTTGTACCTATTTTAAAATTAAACCAAGGGACACTGAATATGAGATACATAAAGAAAAATTTCTGATAAACTATCGCGACTCTCCCGGAATAATGGATGTCGATGCAATTCTCGACATGAAAATGACATGAAATGTTTAAAAGGTCAAAAGAACTCCATGGAGTAAAATGTAGCAATTTTTTGGTGATGGAGATAGTAAGACCTTCAAAGCTTTTCAAATCGATCAACCTTATGGTAATGGAGGCCGTAATTAAAAAAAAACACAGCTAAACTCGGTGAAAAATAAATTTTACAGATGTACTTATTAAGAAATTGACCAAATACTATGGACTTGTCACTAGGAGGAATCCACACTCGAAGGATGATATGAAGAATGCTATAAAGACTGCATATCATCATATGATTTCAACTAAAGATAAAATGTGCAATGTAGCTCAACGAATTTTCCACCGATTTTGATGAAACTTTTCATAAATACTGAGTACCACTGAGTTACAATCAATGGCTGTTCGAGTTGCGTTCGAGTTTAAAAGAAACAAACATTTTACGTGATTTTAAATGTAAGTACGAAGGCTTTCACGACCGGTGTTAATTAAACTAAAATTAGAACTAACACTAACACTAGAACTACCACTAGGACTAACACTAGATTTAATTGTAAAACTAGAAACTTTCGGGTTTTGCAGTGCATTTTTTAAAAAAAATTAAACATGGAAACATCTGCAGGCGATATTATAGTCGCCTGCTGAGCCAAAATTTTTTCGAAAACGCATAGCAAAACCCGAAAGTTTCTAGTTTTAGATCTAGTGTTAGTTCTGATTTTAAATTAATTATTATAATTATAATTATTTAATAACTAATTATTATTGGCAAACGGGGATCGTTAGGTAACATCGTAATCCTCGCTACTTAGCAATAACTACATTTCAATAAACCTCAACTCTGGTCAAAAATGCCATGGAAAGTTAACACAGTTTTTGGTTAATTTTGAAAAACGATCGTAAACATATTAAAAGATGTATCCTTAAGAAATACCATATTTTTTTTACTATATGGGTTGTTAATGTAACACTGTAATAGCTTCTTGAATACTGGATTTACTTCCTTTTTTCAACACTGTTCGTAAGCAGATTTTATTTTCCATGTAAAACTTTAATTAACACTACAAAAAAAGTCCCAGAAGATCCCAGGTTGAAATTTGTTTTTTCAAGTAGTTTCAAAGCTACACTACAGCCGTTTCTAAAAGAATAAATTGCCCCATTTATCTGTTTTGGTTTCTGATGTTGAGCGATGCGGAAATTATGTTTTGCTGAATGATTATGGTTAGAAATTACAAAGAAATGCTGTCAGATTGTCAGCTTTACAGCAGTGTAATACTAGAACTATTACTAGGACTAAAACTAGAAGCTTTCGGGTTTTACCGCGTGCTTTTTGAAAAAATATTAGACATTTCGGATGCCATGTTGCAACCATCTTTAGAAACTGGATCAAATGAACCAATGATCCAAAAATTTTGGATTGGAATGTAACAGCTTCACAAATCCTAACGCTGAATTTAGAAATTCCGTGAGAAAAATTTTTGAACCAAGCGTAAAAGTAACTTTAAGAAGACTTTTAAATCTCCCACCGCGCATTTTATATTTATTAGGTTTACGTTTTCTTAACAAAGATTTGGCGAAATTTTTTATGGGCGTGGTAAATGATACAATTAATTATAGACGGACGCAAAACATCACCAGGAATGATTTCATTCAACTTTTAATAAACATGCAAGACTCCGCGAAAGCAGAAGGAAAAACACCAATGACCACAAAAGAAATTGCTGCTCAAGCATTTGCATTTTTCATGGCCGGATTTGAAACATCATCAACCACGGCATCTTTCTGTTTATACGAATTAGCACATAATCAAGATATACAAGATAAATTACGCGAAGAAATTTGCTCAAAAATAAAAGAAAACGGTGGTAAAATCACTTACGATGGAATTTTGGAGATGAAATATTTAGATCAAGTTGTTAACGAAGCTTTACGAAAGTATCCACCACTCCACCTCCTTCCAAGACGATGTACTGAAAATTGCACTCTTCCAAACGGAGTTTTAATTGAAAAAGGTACAAAAGTTTACGCGAGCATTTTAGGATTGCACAGAGATGAGGAATATTTTCCTAATCCTGACAAATTCGATCCAGATAGATTTTCTGAAGAAAATAAGCATAACATCATTCCTTACACATACTTACCGTTCGGGGAAGGCCCTAGAATTTGCATTGGTAAGTTTCAATCTAACGTAAAGTTTTAATACTATTTATTATGTTTTAGGATTAAGATTTGGAGTGATGCAAACTAAACTTGCTATATGTTTATTGCTAAAAAGTTTTAAGTTTTTCCTCATTCTTCCGTTAAATATCCATTGCAGTTTGATGGTAATTGTTTGGTTTTAGCTGCAAAAGATCCCATTATTCTTACTACGGAAAAAGTGAATTAATAACCATCAGTAGTCTTTAAGAAGTCAGATATTATACTTAACAATTTTATGTTGGAATGTAATTAAACTGAAATCGATATTATAGCGTTATTTTCTTCTTAAGATCAAACCAAGCACTGAATACCAAATTAAAGTAGAGCTATCACTAGATCTAGATCATTAGATGGTAGTTGTAGATGATCTAGTCTTAGTTCTTATTCAATGAAAATATGGAACAATGTGATACCTAGCAATAACAGAAAATAAAATTAAAGTTAGCACTTGATTAAAGACTAGAACTGGATTCATTCGGATTTAGCTGAGCAACTCTTACGGCAGCTAAACCCGAATGATCTCTTTCCTTTTTCAAAGATGAGCTCGGCAGATCATCAAACGATGCTTTAGACCACCCTCGTTTCGTGTATGAAGAAGAATGGTGCCCGCCACATAATCTATTAGCAAGACAACGTCTCCATCCATGCTAACATCTCCACCAAGGTGTGATTTACTGCCATGAACATCACTGTCCTTCTATGATCAGCACGTTACCCCTATGCAAACCCTATAGAGAAGCTCTGGGGCATAGTGGTTCATCGTGTATACAAGAACAACAAGTACCTAGTTACCGGGTTGAATGCTGCCATCAACAAGAAATGGGACGACATCGAGCCCTACGTGTTTTCAATTCGACGTACGAGCGCATGCCCTAGCGGTTTCTTTCTTATCATTATGCCGCAATAAATATTTGGAAAATCAAGTGATTGAGAAATAGGATTTCCTGATACGTGAACAACCGTATTTATCCAAGGTGCATACAAAAATGGTATATATCTCTTTCGATATCCATTGACCATTCGGCCGAACTCACTAAAATTCAAGTTGCTATCTACTTACTATTGCTAATATTATTATTAACCAAGCATCAAATGAAACTATTTGATAAAATCTACGTTTCATGCTACAAATAATTTTTTTCCAACGCCATCGTCAAGCGTATATCAAATTTTTATTTTGGGCAAATATTTGAAAAGCGGTGTTATCGCGTGTATTCTACTAGATTACACCATCTTGTTTCAAACAACGGTTTTAATATTAGACCAGTTACATTAGATATAGAGGATGTAAAAATACTTCATGGATTAATGGAAGATGAAAAAAATCGTCATCTTCAATTTCAAGCGTGTGTCAACTTTTGTTTTGGGTAACTATTTGCAAAACAGTGTTATCGCACCTATTCTACTAGACTAGACCATCTTGTTTCAGACAACGGTTTCAATGTTAGAGCAGCTACATTAGATACACACGATGAAAAAATACTCTATCGATTAATAGAAGATGAAAAAGAGTTGAAAAAACTAATCGTTTCGTGGCTAATGTGAACTGCTAAATTTAAAGTATGACTTGAAGAAGGGACGTAAAATGTGCCAGGATTTATTTAAACAATTCTTTTTTGCAATTCTGTTTTTATCGCGCATATCCCTGTCCCATTACATTATTGTTCTTTATTTAGGATTTCTAAGATAGCGTGTGGAATAGTATAGGATAGTTTTGCCGACCTTAAATCAGGATATCCTAAGTTAAATATAAACTCATCTTTAAATTTTTCGAATATAGTTGCTACAATTGTAATCGTGGTCTCTGAGTTGGTATTAGAACCACCAGTATCTAATTTTTTTTCTTATTTAGTATCAGCAGAGGATACGTCAGAGAAAACATAGGCATCATTACCAACATGAGGTCTGTGTACACGGCACATTGCGTCGGCACGCTCCTGGTTACAGCACAAACAGACAGACAACACAAGCCCTCCGTCACTTGCCCATGACCTTAATAACTTAACGGTATTTTAAACCGGTTCAAGGGTTGCGTTGGGTTGTTATTGTATACTCACAATACCCAAATTTTAACACGTTGTGGCTAAGCTAAAGTGATTACAAAACGCTCTCAGCAATTTCGTCGGTCATTGAGTAGCGGTAAATACTCATAATTTTTAGTTAGATTAGATTGAACTGCTTTTTATTGCTTCTATTTAATGTTAATGTTGTAATTTAATGTATATTATTAGACGTGGTTGTGATCATCGGCGTTGGAGCTTATTGGTCTTGCTCGATTTCAGCAAGGCATTTGATTCTGTTGATCATAGTTTGTTGGTGGAAATTCTATCTTCTGTGGGTTTTTCGTCGAGCTGTGTTGTTTGGCTTCAATCGTACCTTTCTAATCGTTCTTTGTGTGTACGTGACTCATCTTCTTCGTCTGTAGTTACAAGCCACTGCGGTGAGTCTCAAGGCAGTGTCTTGGGTCCACTCCTATTTTCAGTCTTTATAAATTCCATTTCTAAAATAATTAAGTGCAACTTTCACCTATATGCAGACGATTTCCAAATTTATACAACTGCAGCTGTGGATGAACTTCCAGCAGCGGTAATGCGGCTTAATAGGGATCTTGCTAGTGTTCGGGACTGGTATAGATGCCATGGCTTGGGTTTAAATGTAGCAAAGACTCAGGCTATTGCTTTTGGATCAAGGCTCTTGGTAAAAAAAATACTCTCTTAATAATACCCGTTTTTCACTTAATGGTAATACCATACAAGTCTCCCGAATTATTAAAAACTTGGTGGTGATAATGGATTCTGCGTTGTCCTGGCAGCTCCAGATTCAGGCTATCTGTAGGAAGATCTATTTCTATTTCTACTCCCTACGCAAACTTGGTTGTTTCTTTCCACCTATTATTCGTCTTAACCTCTGTTACTCTTTAATTCTTCCCCATTTGAACTATGCCAATACCTGGTTTGGTCTTCGTAGCAAATTGAAGAGTTTGCAAAATAATTGTGTGCGCTTTATCTTCGACCTGAGAAAGTATGACCATGTTACACCTTATCGTAATCACTTCGAAGTGCTCAATCTCCAATCTACCTGTTTGTTGCATTTCAGTTCATGGCCTCTCGTGGTCTTTCTACTACACCACAATCTGGAGTTTCACTCATGTTTCCCCTTCATCATACCGAAATATATCATATATCATATAGCTATAACTCTGTGGTATAACTTACCCACTGAGTTGCGTGAAGCCCGCAGTTTTTCCGTATTCAGAGCTTCGTTTAGAAGTCTTAGTTGTCTCAACAGTTATCTCGGAGTGTTTCCTGATACAATCTGCTTCTTCTTTTTCCGTTTCCAGCTGACTAATGTTAAAGAATAATGTATATATATTTTTTTTCTCTCTTATTCTATATCTTGGTGGCAATAAATTGTATTATTATTATTAAAAGTATATTATTCGACAAGTGTATAATGGCGGCTGTTACTCACGAAGATGTGGAATTGTTTTAAAAACTTGATAGACTTTTCAGATCATTTCTATTTTTTGATTGATCGCCCATGGTGAAACTGTGTAATTATGGCTTTTATTCAACACTTTGTCATACGCAGTAATGCATGTAATTACCTGTCAAAAATCAAATATATAACGAATAGATAATTTAATAGCTGTAGATAAATTTATTAAATTTAGATTCATTTGACGCATAGAACGCTGGCAGCTCTGTGTTCGTGTGTTTTCGTTAAACTTTAAAGCTGCGTTAGATAAAATTTTGTACTTAACACGTCATGAAACTGCTAATCATGTTTCACTCACCCAATTAACAAAACTCGATCGCTTTGAGTGCTCGTTTTGGCAAATATAGCGTTCGTTATTTCTCGTCCGGTATTTTTTGTCAACAACAACGGGTTTTTTGTTTTATCCTTCTACAATTAATCAAAATAAGTACATTCGAACTACAAGACTTTTTAATGAGTCGCAAAATACATGAAAGTAAATCAAATTATTGTCTAACTAAGGTATTAAATTTGCAAAAAGAAGAAAAAATTCCTAGCGATCATAATATATGTATTATTTCAGCTAAAAAAAAAGAAACTATCTAACACAGACATCATAAATTTAAATTTTTGTTATTGAATAATAGAATTCCTTAGTGTATTTGCTATCATAAATAGTATAGCTGTGTGCGGAAAGTGCAAACACGACTTATCGTTTGGGCAGATAGATGATAGAGGACTGGGATTCAAAATATCCATGAAATATAAGTGCGCTACTTTCCTTATCGATTTTGGACCATTTATTCGTAACGGTTTTCACATTATAGCAAAAGAAGGGATAAATATTTTTTGTGGCATCATGAATTTCCGATAAGGACTCAGCCAAAGTTGTTACAATAACATAGTGCAACACATTTATACATTGAGCAAGAAATTATTTTAAATTTGCTGTAAAAAAGGAAGAAAGACACATATGGAACTTGACTGTTGGTGGAGAAGGTTATTGGCAGAGGAACTTTTTTGTCTAACTTTAGTATAATAACGCTAATCGGCTATAACACGGGCGAAGTTATTGATCTAATTATGAAAAATACTTATTGTCAAGCTTGTACCTATTTTAAAATTAAACCAAGGATGCTGAATATGAGATACATAAAGAAAAATTTCTGATAAACTATCGCGACTCTTCCGGAAAAATGGATGTTGATGCAATTTTCGACATGAAAATGACATGAAATGTTTAAAAGGTCAAAAGAACTCCATGGAGTAAAATATAGCAATTTTTTGGTGATGGAGATAGTAAGACCTTCAAAGCTTTTCAAATCGATCAACCTTATGGTAATGGAGGCCGTAATTTAACAAAAAAATAAAATTAAAAAAAAATCTCGGTCTGAGATAGTAGTTGGGAAATTTGACCGTCCTCTGTTTTTAAAATGGATTTTGAGGGATGAGTGGGCGCATTATCAAGTAGAAGAACGGCCTTTTTGGTTCATCCAAGCCTTTGGATGATAATAATTACATGAGAGATTTCTAGTTTCTGTTCCTTTAAAGGATCTTGGTCTTTTAGCTTTCTCAATCACTGTCAACTTGATTTTGTGCATACCCGTTGCATTTAAGCACGTCATAATTGTCACTCTTTCCTTGCTGGATTTGTGACCGGGCGCTGATCTTTCAGAGTGTGCAGCCAGTGTTTTCGAGGGCATCGTTTTCCAAAAAAGACCACTCTCATCCGCGTTATATATTTGGTCAGGAGACAAGTTAAAGAAGAAACTATTGAATTGAATTCTTCGTTAAATAGTGTTGCAGCCGTTAAATCACTCAATGTTTCGCCGTGAATGTCTGTCTAATACCATATCGATTTTCAAATCTAAATAGCCACCCTTGTGAAGCAGTAAGCATTCCGTCAATTTTGAGATTTTCGTGAAACCATACTGCCTTCTCACACACCATTGGCCCAGAGATCGGAATTCGTTCAGCTCGTTTCTGTTTGAACCACTCAAAAAGAGCAGATTCCATATCAGCGAGTATTGATTTTTTCATTGTTTTTCTCGTAACCGATGTACTGGACGTAGACACAAACTTCAAAATCTTATCTTTTCGTTTAATTAGATCACGCGCTGTTTGTTCACCAATACTGAATTCATCCGCAAGCTTTTTTACACTTTCTCCACGATCTACTACACGATTTATGATTGCAACCTTTTTCTCGAAAGAAAGAACTACACGTTTTCGCTTTGAGTCCATCGTTAGGAAACGAATCTCACGGCAAATAAAAGACTACTGAAGAGAAATGAACAAAACCAGCAAAGGATTTCTTAAAAGGAACTATAAACTACATCTGATGAAAATAAGAGGCGCCTATAACATATTAGGCGCCGTCACACCGACGCCTCAACGTGTCGCGACGCCAAGGTTGACAGTCGTCCATCGGTACTTTTTATTGAAAGATATGGGTTAATCGCGAACACGGATAATCGAGGTTCTACTGTAATAGGTATAATATACAGGTGAGTCAATAGTGCGCGGACGGAAAATTGTGGCCTTACTGTTGAAAATAAAAACAAAAGTTTTTATGTCTCATATATTATAATTAAAACTGCATCAATTAAAATTATTT
Organism: Onthophagus sagittarius; assembly: GCA_036711965.1. Lineage (NCBI taxonomy): Eukaryota > Metazoa > Arthropoda > Insecta > Coleoptera > Scarabaeidae > Onthophagus > Onthophagus sagittarius. The sequence continues at coordinate 66,041,396 of JASERS010000003.1, read as the reverse complement.
TCAGCTCTACAGGGTGTTTCACTATTCTAGGACCCTACTCAACTTCATTTTTTTTAAATGAAACCCTATGCATCTTGTTACATATGTTGATTATATGATATGTTGACCTGTCTTAATTGCTATAAATACGTATCTTGTTTTAAAATTTTGCATGCAAAGTTGCCAAGTTATTAATCGTTTTGTGAAAATTTTTTAAAAATCATATGGTGACTTAAAATTCGTTATCACCATAATTATTAATTACTGAAGATTGTTATTTGGCATAGCGATAAACAAAACTTTGGTCTTGCAAACCCCACTAATACTATTGAATAATATTATACAGGATGGTTACCAGAACCGGTTAATTTAAGAAATGTTCAAGGGACCACAACTTTGTTATTTTAAATAGAACACCCTGTATTTTTTCAATGCTTTAGAAGACTTTATTAAGTACCTTTCATTTTTATTAAGCGTATGGTATATCTGACATGTGTACTTTTTGTGATAATTAGACTATTTCAAAAATGTCAGCATAAATCTGATTTTTTCACAATAAACTATAAGGGATACATTTTTAAATAAATAAAAGTATAATTAATTCGTAAAAGATGGAAAAGTATGGATCTGTGCACAAACAATAGTATTAAAAAAACAACTTTCCAAACATCCTTTTTAAATATGCTGCAAAAATCTTATCACAGTGAGTGAGGAGGTATACTATCGTGTGGAGACCACATTCTTTGTCAAACATCTAGTGAAACATTTTCAAAAATGGCTAGCAGCGATTGATTTTTTAAGAAATTTAAAAAGAATGTCCGTTAACGGTTGCTTCGAATAAATACAATCTGATCCAATAAGATCCTACAATCCCTGTCCAGATATTTTAGAACCATCCATATCAGTGAGCTACTTCTCATATAAAATTAGTGTTGGCAATATTGTAGTAATGAAAAATAAGGCGGTTAACATCGTTATTTTCACGAAATATCGTTAATTCGCTGAATAGAAGATAATCAATTATGCTCTTGTTGAACTTTTTCTAATACCTATTTCGAAAATTTTAGTCTTTTTTGAACTGAATATGCACATATGCTTACTTTTTCATTAATTGGTAATTGTTTATACCAACATTTTTGAATCAGTCCAATTATCTCAAAAAGTACATGTGTTACATATAGCGAAAGATAATTACTAAACCCTTTTGAAGCACTAAAAAAATATAAGGTGTTCCATTTAAAATAACAAAGTTATGGTACCCCGAACATACCGTAAATTAACTGGTTCTGGTAACCATCCTGTATATTATCCGAAACTATTAGTGGCGTTCGAAAGACCCAAGCTTTGTTTATCGATGTGCCAAATTACAATCTTCAATATTTAATAATAATGACCATAAGCAATTTTAAGTGACCCCATTCTTCAAAAATTTTCACGAAATGATTAACCACTGGGCAACCTTGCATTCAAAATTTGAAAACAATATATGCACTTATAGCATTTAAGACAGCCAATCAGCATATGTGAAAAGATACAGTGTTCCATTTAAAAAAATTAAGTTGAATACGGGACTGGAATAGTAGAACATCCTGTATAGTTGAAGATAATTTTAATCGATGAAGCTTTGGCACTAAAGCATAACGACATAAAAACATTTTTTTTTAATTTTCACCGGTAAAGCCACAATCCCCGCACTATTGACTCACCCTTCATAACTTATTACTTTTTTTTCAAAATAGTCCTAAATTCTGTACATATACAGGGTGTGGCACTTAAGACGCCTCGGACCATAGCTCCTTTACGATAAAAGCCATCGAAAAAAATCTAAGAGCAAAGGGGTGCATAATTACTATCGCTATGTTTCAAAAATATTTCTAATCATCAGTGGCGTGCCGTATTCCAGTGGCGTACCAAACTTATGTTTATTTAAATGGAATGCCTTATTTTTTATTGCAGATTTTGCTCGAAGAGTACTTCTTTTTTATCTCATTTTAATTAATAATTTTCAAAATTGATTTTTCTTTGCGCCCCATTTTTGACATTGTTTTGTAGAGAAACCAATTGACGCCGACGCCTAAATTTTGAATTGAGGGACAGGTTAAGACCTCGTATACCTTAGAGTAATTCTTTTTCGGGTGCATGTTGTCTTTTTTTTCGAAAATTTCAAATGGTATCCCCCTAAAAAAATTACGGCGTTGTGCAGCCAAAACTCTATATTTTCCATTAGTATAAAAAAAATCACACATTGGATAACAAAATTTCGGAGAAAAAGGAATTCCATCGCAAATGACGGGAAACGGTTTCCGTTTCCAAGTGTGCCATGAGAAAACAAAAACACAAATACGGTCAACACAATATGTATTTATTCAACATGATATAAAAAATGCAGATAAACAAAATTTAACAACTTAAACTAAATGTTCGAAATGACGCTCTTCCTGCTGGAGGCATAAACGCAACCTCGACTCACAGGCTCTAGACACTGCCCTGAGGACTTCTGGTGATATACCGCGGAAAGCCGCGCGGATTCTTTCCCTCATATCCTCGACTGTAGTTGATACCGTCCTGTAAACCTCATCTTTGATATGACCCTAAAGGAAGAAGTCAAGGGAAGTGAGGTTTGGTGATCTAGGCGCCACCTCACAGGCCCCCCACGACCAATCCAGGAGTCCGGAAACGTTTCATCGAGAAATTCCCGAACGACACGGCTATTATGTGCAGAAGCTCCATCGTGCTGGAAAGCTATCTGTTGTAGAGCCGCTAGAGGGACATTTTCCAAGACATCATCCAAGTCGTCGCGAAAGAACCACAAATAACTTGCTTAAAAGTAAGGACCCAAAAGGTGTTCTAACATTCTCATGGCGTGTAGTTTACGTCTCATCGGTGTAAAAATGGTGGTTGTAGCGATTGACATGCCCACTTCTATGGAACGTCGCTTCATCAGAAAATAATACGCGCATAAGAAATGATTCCTCCTGCTCAATTTTGTTGATAGCCCACATGCAGAAATCTTGCCTGGCATAAAAATTTTGAGGTTGCAATTCTTGGTGCAGTTGAATCTTAAATGGAGGGAATTTGTACTTTTTAAGAACACGATGATCGCGTTGAAATATCGTGATTCCTACTAATATCACGGACACTGGTATGAGGATCTTCAATAACTGCCTCCAGCACTTGCAGTTCATTATTTTCGGTCAAAACTGCCTTCTTTCTAACTCTCCTTGGCCCTTCCACACTTCCCGTAGTAGTAAATCTGTCCAACACTTTTTTAAACGCGCGTTCATTTGGATGTGCCCTGTGCGGATATCTCGCAGCGTACACTCGTGACGCCAAGAAACAATTCTTGTTACATTCTTCAAGAATAAATATCATGTCAACCATTTCCTCTTGAGTTCGGAACATTTTTAGAACGTTTATCAAAAATGATTTATGACTGCTGCTGGCGTCTAATAATTTACTTTGACAATTACATATCTTTTGTTTTCTCATGGTACACTTCGGACACAACCCAACCCAACCCAACCCAACCGCGAACCCAACCCAACCCAACCGCGAACCCAACCCAACCATAAGTATTAAATATTTTCTATGACATCGGAACGGGAAACGTTTTCCGCCATTTGCGATGAAATTGCTTTTTTCTCCGAAATTTTGCTATGCAATGTGTGATCTTTTTTATACCAATGAAAAATTTAGAGTTTTGGCTGTCCCCAGGGTAAGCTTTCTTGATAGGTATAAAGTAACGACGGAATTTTTATTTAATGTTACAGTCCACTAGATGGTGCAGCCTACATATTTTGCCAGCAATTTGCAATTTACGTTAGCAACCGTTAATAATTAATTGTCATAATTGACTTTTATATTATTTCGTTTATGTCTACAGCATAGAAAATATTTAATACTTATTATTTAGTATGCAGTAATCAACAGTAATTGATAATAGTGTGGAAAGGTAATATAAAGGAAATTGTATAACTGGAGGTGAATATAAACATAAAAAATTGGTAACGCCCGATATTTATGAGTATTTACGTTTTCACTTGGTCCACTAAAGAACTTGCAGAGATCGGGCAGTCCGGCCGACGATCGACGAGTTTTTGCGAAGAGGTGAATTGCTTGCAAAGATTTTGTTAAATACTAGGGAGGCATATGATAAAGACAGCCTACATAGCCAAGGATATGACAACGATTCTTCCAGTAATCGTTGGTAATCATTGTTCTTTAAAGAGAAAAAAATAAATTTATTTAATAAACCATTGTGGTTTTTATCAATTAAGCTTAGAAGTAGAAATCTAAATATACATAAATCTGTAAGCTATATAGCTATATTTAAATTAAAAAAAGCTTATTTAAATTACTTTTATAACAATCCCCTTGGCGGTGCTGCTTTCGAATTGGTCGTTAAAATAGTGGGGAGAAATGCTTCTATATAAGCATTAATTAAATATTTTCTATGGCTGTCCCATGCCGTAATTTTTTTAGGGGGGTGTCATTTGAAATTTTCGAAAAAATGCCAACATGCGAAGATCAATCAAAAACTATTTTTTTTCCATAAATTACCCGAAAAAGAATTATTTTAAGGTATACGAGGTCTTAACCTGTCCCTCAATTCAAAATTTAGGCGCCGGCGTCAATTAGTTTCTCTAAAAAAAAAATGTTAAAAATGGGGCGCAATTTTGAAAGAATGGGTTATAACAGCGAAACCGCTAAAGTTAAGGGTATAACGTATTAGATAAAAAAAGAAGTACTCTTCGAGCACTTTCCAAATCTCCAATAAAAAATAGGATATTCCATTTAAAAAACAAGTTTGGCACGCCACTGGAATACGGCACGCAACTGATGATTAGAAATATTTTTGAAACATAGCGACGGTAATTATGCACCACTTTGCTCTTAGATTTTTTTCGATAGCTTTTATCATAAAGGAGCTATGGTCCGAGGCGTCTTAAGTGCCACACCTTGTATATATAATTTTTTTATTTTTTCCTCAGCAAAGCGTATTGATGTATTGAAACGATAAAATTTTGTTTTTTATTTAAAAATTCCATTAAATACTTAATGGAATAGGGCTATTCTATCGACAGGTGATAAAATTTATCAATAAACTTCTTTTTTAACATTGGAGGTTCAAACAGAATAATCTGGTCTTATTAACGTTGAAATTTAAGCAATAATATTCCTGAGCTTACCTTATTGAAGCTTTGATTAAAGTGGCTTTCAAAAAAGATAAATAAATGAGTATCGTTTTAGTTTAATAACAAGATAGAACCTAACTAAATAATAACTACATTTGGAACCAACACTTAACCTAGAACTAAAAATATCTAAAAATTAAGATGATAGTAATAATAAAATTCTTACTCTTAGCATTTTTCATTTATTAAAAAATAAACAAATCAGTTCTAAGAAAAACTAAAATTTTCTTAACTCATTCAACAATGCTTCTTCGCACTTCTTTATATCTTCAAGTAACTTCTCATCTTCAGTCTCCAACTTAATTTTTTTCTTAGGCTGTTCAATTTTATTTGATTCATCGCTATCATCAATTTCTATACAAATCAGACTATCTGTTTCAACCAACTTATCCTTACCCGCATCAGATCCACTTTTATTCCCATTACCTTCATTCGTTTTACTAAGCCCTTTTTTTAATAATTTCGCTTTACGCATCAAATCAATTTTGGTAGTATCCTTCTTCGGACGCCCGACTTTTCTTTTCGGTGGTTGTTGTGGTGGCCGATTCGCAAAAGTCCTATCCGACGGTTGAATTCCAGACATGATCGCCGGCCATTTAAACAAACTTTTCAACCGAAAAGCAAATTCTTCCTGTTCCGAAACAATCAATTTCCGCACTATAGGATCGCAAAGATCGATTTGGGCACTTAAAGAATTTTTAATCATATTTTTAGCGGCGCTAAAACTCATAGCGTTCATCGTTTGAGTCAACTTAGATTTACATCTTTCATAATTTAATAATAAACCTCGCATACCGACCAACGTGTTTAAATTGGGCGGTAAAATCATAGAGTCAAAATGTTTAAATTCGACTTTAATCACTTTCTTTTGAGGGCCGTTCAATTCGTGCGAATGTTGAGAATAGACGTTTTGAAATACGTTCGTTAATATTTGTTTATCTAACGAGTCTAAATTTGAAATTGAGTTTAATTCTGTTTCGGAGGGTACCACTAAAACCGCGCGCATTATCGCTAATAAAGATTTGACCGTAGCGCAAATCATGTTGATATTTGAGCCCGGGATTTCTTTGGCTGTTCGTAATCTGTGAGTACTTTGAAAATATTGGATTAATTCATCGTCAACCATTGAGTTAACGTAACGCACTTTAGGTTTTCGACCCGGTTTTGCGCCGTGTGTTTTTATTTTTTCAGTTATTTCTTTTAAAGATGGCACTGTCGCGCTTGATTTATACATATCGGCTATTTTTCGAATCAATGTAGTGTTCAAATTTGATTTTTTCGTCTCGTCTTTTCTAGGAAGATTCTCAATGGTTTTATCTTTATTAGTTTCTAACCACTTATTTAGATAATGGTATCTGTGTCTAAAATGGGCTGCATTTCTTGTAGGGACTGTGTCGACGAGTAATTGCCATTTTTTAGGTCCGTGACATTTCACATGTTGCATTATTGCGTTGTCTTCTAATAAAGACCAACTTCCGGTTTTCATAACTGCGTATTTTAAGTAACTGGTGTATCTATATGATAATTGTATTTTGCTACGATATGGTATATATTCGCAAATGGTGTTGTAATTCGCCCCGAATTTTTCCACTAAAATCAAGAGGAGGATATCTTCTTCCAAGGAAAAAGCACCCCTTTTTTGGCATGTAGTTTGATTTAAATAAACTGTATATCGGTTGTATAATTGCTTTTTAAGTCTATTTGTAAAATGTTCTGCAACTTTCGTCCAGGGGATGTAATTGCCGATTCGGTATGCGTTTACAGCCCTAATTAATTGGGTGTCTTCATCGAAATCAAATCTACCTACATCAACTGAATTCATTAGCTTCTCACGAAACTGTATGCAAACTGTATACGCTGTTCGATTTGTACCTAATTCTTTAGCTATCGTATCCCAATCTTGGAATTCGTGTTTTTCAGCTAAATCGGTTAATTTTTTGTTTTCCGTTTCGGTCCATTTAGCGCTTTTATTGATTGAAGGCTTTAAAAACATATTCCACATTCCTTCACATCCGTATGACGAGTGCCTACCTAAATAATATTTATTTAATGTCATCATATTTTTAGTTAAATCAAAAATTAAGCTATAACAAAAGGATAACTGCTTACTCTTACAGTTTTGCCTTTGCTGAAAATAATAGTAATTTGTATCTACAGGTCACCATCAGGTAATTTTAACTTATTTATATTTATATGAAATCAATGATGTAATCCATTTTAACCGGTGAATAATTATAAATGAGATGATTTTCTTTTTCTTTTGCACAATTTACTGGTTTAATTAATGTAAATAATTCGAATTCAATGAAGAATTGTTAAATTATTTATTATTATTCTATTTGACATGTTTCGCCCAAACAATGTAGGCATTAGGGATTGTAAATTTACCGACTTTTTCAATTACCGGTAATTCGGTAATAATTCAAGCAAAACCGGTTTTTATCGATAATTTACCGGTATTTTTTTTAATATGTATTACTATGAATAAACAATACTTGTTACAAATAAAAACACTTTATTGAAATGGGATGTTAGATTTTCTTTTATTGATGCAGTGCTGGTAGTGGTAGATGTCGAAGAAATTGGTATAGTAGCAAAATGTTTGCTATCGGAATCACTTATTTCTTTCGCCGGTAATTCAGTAGTACCTATTTCAATTTTATTCACACATTTGTAATTGCAGTTTTGCTGGTTTTACCAAAAATTCCGTCGTCTTCCTCATTTGAACGCCGATCAGCAATATCTGCATCAGAAAGATATTGCAGTACGTCAAAATAAGAAGTTCGCCTTTCTTTTATGCAATGTATCAAAGCATTATAAGTTCGTTGCTGAAAAGTGTGTTTAGATTTGCTAGTTCGTCAAGCATGAATTTTAGTGTTATATCAGCAATATACAGATTAACATCTTCACGACAAAGTGTTTCAACAGCAACATTTATCAGTTGTAATGCTAATATTATGTCAGACAATAATGTAAGTTCATCATTGGTAAATTGATTTCCTGATTTTAAATCTATGAGACTCTTCCTAACACAATCTTTAATCAATAAGAAACGTTTCAGCATATCCAGCAAACTATTCCAGCGAGTTTTCGAGTCTACCATCAATGAAAGTTCTTTGCCAAATTCTTCTTTTACATGTTTTTGTAATGTATCATCGTTTTTCGTTGGACTCTTCCGAAATATTTTGCACACTTTTCGAACTTTTGTTATGAGAGAATTCATTTGTACGTTTTGAAAAGAATTTAGGTGTGAATCAGTTATCATATCTTGTACTACTCCAAAACCTTTACCATTGTCTTCATCATCTTCATCGTTGTCATCGTCAAATATGTCATTATCATTTGCATCTGCTGGCAATTCAACAGATGTATGTGCGTTGTCAATATCGCTGAAATTATTTTTATTATATAGAACTTTGATTATAGCCAACTGTATTCCATGTACAAGACATAATTGATGATTTGCATTAGTCAATCCTATTGCTTTCTTCATTACAGAGAAATTTCAAACTCTTTCAGTTTACTTTCAATGAGAATTACACATCGCTCAGCAGGCATAGATCCATGAATACGACATAAACCAAGGTTCCACAATTTGTTGTCACTTCTGTGAACATTAATGTTCATATATGGATAGTTCTTAATAGATGTCCATTCGTCTAATGTTGGACTACACGCTTTATTATCAATTATATCTCTTGGGTTATTTCGTTTACAATTTCCTGCTTGACTCTCTCTGAATATTGCAACACAATTTTTCGAATTGTCTTTGGGGATTTAGGAATGTCTGTATAGTCTTTAGCGATTAATATCATTCGCAAATCTTGAGATGTACAGAATTTTATAAACGGGATTCCATCTTGTGCGGTCATTCGCGCTAGTACAGCAGGAGAAGAAATGTGGCTGAAGTTAGATTCAGATTCGAATCTGAAGCAGATTCAGATTCATTATTTTACAGTCGACCAGACAAATACTTATAATGAACACTAAATAATTATTTTTCTTATTATTTAGGGAATGTGGCACCCTGAAACCATGTTAGGAAATTCACTTAGCGATCTTTTAACCCCTCTGCAAAGGGACAGATGCGGACAGGGCGGGGGATTAATAATAATAACTCGGTATTAGGTGTAAAACATAAATAATTTTTTTCACAAAATCTGGAAAGTGTAGCACCCTGGAACCATATTAGAAAATTCACTTAACCCTCCTAGAACCCCTCTGCTTAGGGACACACAAGAATTTAGAGGTGGGGGCGGGGGGGTGAATAATTTAAGTTATGACGGTTTTAGGTGTAAAATGTAAATAATTTTTTTCTCAAAATCTGGGAAGTGTAGCACCCTAGAACCATATTAGAAAATTCACTTAACCCTTCTAGAACCCCTCTGCTTAGAGACACACAAAAATTTAGAGGTGGGGGCGGGGGGTGAATAATTTAAGTTATGACGGTTTTAGGTGTAAAATGTAAATAATTTTTTTCTCAAAATCTGGGAAGTGTAGCACCCTAGAACCATATTAGAAAATTCACTTAACCCTTCTAGAACCCCTCTGCTTAGGGACACACAAAAATTTAGAGGTGGGGGCGGGGGGTGAATAATTTAAGTTATGACGGTTTTAGGTGTAAAATGTAAATAATTTTTTTCGCAAAATCTGGGAAGTGTAGCACCCTAGAACCATATTAGAAAATTCACTTAACCCTTCTAGAACCCCTCTGCTTAGGGACACACAAGAATTTAGAGGTGGGGGCGGGGGGTGAATAATTTAAGTTATGACGGTTTTAGGTGTAAAATGTAAATATTTTTTTTCTCAAAATTTGGGAAGTGTAGCACCCTAGAACCATATTAGAAAATTCACTTAACCCTTCTAGAACCCCTCTGCTTAGGGACACACAAAAATTTAGAGGTGGGGGCGGGGGGTGAATAATTTAAGTTATGACGGTTTTAGGTGTAAAATGTAAATAATTTTTTTCTCAAAATCTGGGAAGTGTAGCACCCTAGAACCATATTAGAAAATTCACTTAACCCTTCTAGAACCCCTCTGCTTAGGGACACACAAAAATTTAGAGGTGGGGGCGGGGGGTGAATAATTTAAGTTATGACGGTTTTAGGTGTAAAACGTAAATAATTTTTTTCTCAAAATCTGGGAAGTGTAGCACCCTAGAACCATATTAGAAAATTCACTTAACCCTTCTAGAACCCCTCTGCTTAGGGACACACCAGAATTTAGAGGTGGGGGCGGGGGGTGAATAATTTAAGTTATGACGGTTTTAGGTGTAAAATGTAAATATTTTTTTTCTCAAAATTTGGGAAGTGTAGCACCCTAGAACCATATTAGAAAATTCACTTAACCCTTCTAGAACCCCTCTGCTTAGGGACACACAAAAATTTAGAGGTGGGGGCGGGGGGTGAATAATTTAAGTTATGACGGTTTTAGGTGTAAAATGTAAATAATTTTTTTCTCAAAATCTGGGAAGTGTAGCACCCTAGAACCATATTAGAAAATTCACTTAACCCTTCTAGAACCCCTCTGCTTAGGGACACACAAAAATTTAGAGGTGGGGGCGGGGGGTGAATAATTTAAGTTATGACGGTTTTAGGTGTAAAATGTAAATAATTTTTTTCTCAAAATCTGGGAAGTGTAGCACCCTAGAACCATATTAGAAAATTCACTTAACCCTTCTAGAACCCCTCTGCTTAGGGACACACCAGAATTTAGAGGTGGGGGCGGGGGGTGAATAATTTAAGTTATGACGGTTTTAGGTGTAAAATGTAAATATTTTTTTTCTCAAAATTTGGGAAGTGTAGCACCCTAGAACCATATTAGAAAATTCACTTAACCCTTCTAGAACCCCTCTGCTTAGGGACACACAAAAATTTAGAGGTGGGGGCGGGGGGTGAATAATTTAAGTTATGACGGTTTTAGGTGTAAAATGTAAATAATTTTTTTCTCAAAATCTGGGAAGTGTAGCACCCTAGAACCACATTAGAAAATTCACTTAACCCTTCTAGAACCCCTCTGCTTAGGGACACACAAAAATTTAGAGGTGGGGGCGGGGGGTGAATAATTTAAGTTATGACGGTTTTAGGTGTAAAATGTAAATAATTTTTTTCTCAAAATCTGGGAAGTGTAGCACCCTAGAACCACATTAGAAAATTCACTTAACCCTTCTAGAACCCCTCTGCTTAGGGACACACAAAAATTTAGAGGTGGGGGCGGGGGGTGAATAATTTAAGTTATGACGGTTTTTTTAGGTGTAAAATGTAAATAATTTTTTTCTCAAAATCTGGGAAGTGTAGCACCCTAGAACCATATTAGAAAATTCACTTAACCCTTCTAGAACCCCTCTGCTTAGGGACACACAAAAATTTAGAGGTGGGGGCGGGGGGTGAATAATTTAAGTTATGACGGTTTTAGGTGTAAAATGTAAATAATTTCTTTCTCAAAATCTGGGAAGTGTAGCACCCTAGAACCATATTAGAAAATTCACTTAACCCTTCTAGAACCCCTCTGCTCAGGGACACACAAAAATTTAGAGGTGGGGGCGGGGGGTGAATAATTTAAGTTATGACGGTTTTAGGTGTAAAATGTAAATAATTTTTTTCTCAAAATCTGGGAAGTGTAGCACCCTAGAACCATATTAGAAAATTCACTTAACCCTTCTAGAACCCCTCTGCTTAGGGACACACAAAAATTTAGAGGTGGGGGCGGGGGGTGAATAATTTAAGTTATGACGGTTTTAGGTGTAAAATGTAAATAATTTTTTTCTCAAAATCTGGGAAGTGTAGCACCCTAGAACCATATTAGAAAATTCACTTAACCCTTCTAGAACCCCTCTGCTTAGGGACACACAAAAATTTAGAGGTGGGGGCGGGGGGTGAATAATTTAAGTTATGACGGTTTTAGGTGTAAAATGTAAATAATTTTTTTCTCAAAATCTGGGAAGTGTAGCACCCTAGAACCATATTAGAAAATTCACTTAACCCTTCTAGAACCCCTCTGCTTAGGGACACACAAAGATTTAGAGGTGGGGGCGGGGGGTGAATAATTTAAGTTATGACGGTTTTAGGTGTAAAATGTAAATAATTTTTTTCTCAAAATCTGGGAAGTGTAGCACCCTAGAACCATATTAGAAAATTCACTTAACCCTTCTAGAACCCCTCTGCTTAGGGACACACAAAAATTTAGAGGTGGGGGCGGGGGGTGAATAATTTAAGTTATGACGGTTTTAGGTGTAAAATGTAAATAATTTTTTTCTCAAAATCTGGGAAGTGTAGCACCCTAGAACCATATTAGAAAATTCACTTAACCCTTCTAGAACCCCTCTGCTCAGGGACACACAAAAATTTAGAGGTGGGGGCGGGGGGTGAATAATTTAAGTTATGACGGTTTTAGGTGTAAAATGTAAATAATTTTTTTCTCAAAATCTGGGAAGTGTAGCACCCTAGAACCATATTAGAAAATTCACTTAACCCTTCTAGAACCCCTCTGCAAAGGGACACACACAAATTTAGAGGTGGGGGCGGGGGGGTTTAAAAACGTCATTATTTTAAGCTTTAATGCGAATGGTCCGAAGAAACAGAAAAATTTAATATCAACGGTTTTGGCTTGTTATAAAATTGATTTAGCATGATACCTGAAACTCATCTAGAAGCAGAAGAAGAGTTCCGAATATCTTGTTTTAATATCTATAGATTTGATCGCAACTCACAAACAGCTTGAAGCTAAATAGCGATACTAATTAAACGCACATTAAAACACAAACCTTATGACCTAACGAATATTTCGCTAGAGACGGTCGCTATCCAACTTTATCCCATAAACATGAGATCAGTTACAATAATTTGTGCTTATAGACAACCAAACCGTAAATTGATAAAAGAAGAATTTAGTCAACTATTGAATAATTATCCTCTTTTAATAATTGGCGATTGAAACAGTAAATTGAAAATATGGAGATGTTAAATCTATAACCCATCAGGTTCATGTCTCGAAGAAATGTATAGTTAACATCTTTTGCAAATTTAAGAGATCTATAGTATTGATTCACCAAATACGTATCCCAGTCCTACCTCTATAGATGGATCTGTCTCATTGCTTATCTCAACAATCAAAAATGTAGCTAGAATGTCTATTAAACCTAATAGATCCATTCCATCAAATCATAATTTACCTCCCAAGTATTTCCCGTCTTGATCAAGGAAAAAAGAGACGTAGCTGGTAGAGAACTCATGATCGTGTCTTAAAGCAGAAGCTAAATAAACTGACACACACTATCCTTAGAATCCTTAGAATTCTATTGAATTACTAGTTATCAGAATCTTCTAAGTACTATCCATACAGTAAAGATACTGGAATGTGAATAACAACTAAAAGAATACTGAAAAAATATGAAAAAATTTGTACAATTACTCATGAAGGAATACAGTTGTCTACTGATGAAGATAAAACCCAAGCATTTGTCGATTACCTTGAAGTAACCTTTATTTCTCATATACCCCGAGAAAACACGTCATTGGCCAATGCTACTGAAACATATAATGAAACGCATCTTCCACGAATAGCAATGGTGGACGAAGAAGTCACTAATGAGGAAATCGGATATTTAATTTACAATCTACCCAATCGAAAAGTTCCAGGGCATGACCCTATACGAAATTTAATTTTAACATACTTTCCCTCGAACATTACTACCTACCTAACTGATATCTCCAATTTATGCCTACAAATTGGTTACTTACCGGTCACTTCGAAAAAAGCTGAGATACTAATGTTCGGCAAACCTGGTAAAACGAGCAGTACTATATCTAATTACCGTCCTATTAGCCTCTTACCGACACTATCTAAATTGTTTGAAAACGTAATTTTGCGAAGATTTCAAGAACAGTTGATAGAAAGAAATATTATTCCAAATATTCAGTTCGGGTTTCAGACGCAACACTCGGCGATTCACAAATTGGTGCATGTTACAGAATTTATTAAGAAAAGTTATGAAAATAAGTTGTTCACCACCATTGCCTTTGACTGTTTGGAGGGCGGGTTTAAAATTCAGGCTTAGATAACTATATTACAGAAATACTTATGTCATATCTTCAGAAGCGAACATTTTATGTAAGATAGAATGGGTCATATTCAGATTCACGTTGTATCAGAGGAGTTCCAAGGGGGTATATTAGCACCTTATTCAATATATTTACATGATATACCATACCGCCAAAGTTTTAATTAAAAAGACTCTATTTGCTGACGAGTGTTGATTATAACTCAAGGTAGTGATTTAGAGAAAACAATAGAACACCTTCAAGATGCTATTAATAACATGCAGAAATGACTTACTAAATGGTGCCTATTCCTAAGTGAAGACAAGTTTTTATTCAAAATCTTTACATTACGACGTTACCAAAATTCAATAAACGTTGCAATCAATAATTCAGAATATCGGTGGAATCTTAAAGACAAAGCTATTAAATACTTACGTCTGCATCTTGATCAGTGATTAAATTGGGATATGCGTATAAACAACAGATCAAATTTGGGATACGCACGATTGAAACAGTTATTTCTTCTAATAAATAGGAAAAGAGTTACCTAAAATCTAAATGTACAATGATACTATATAAAGTATTAATAAGATTTCTGGTAACCTATGATTGCCTAGTGTGGAGCAACGCTGGTACCACAAATATTATTTATTATAGGAGTATCTACAGCGGACGACGGACGGCTGTGGATACTCCTTAGTTTGTTCGTAACGATCAGATACATCGAACTAAATAAAATGCCTATTAAGGATTTTGTAAGATGTCCAACCAGGCGGTTCCATAAAATCATCAATAAATGTTGTAGTGCAGCTAACATTGGTTTGGGTTTCAAGAATATACATAGCCGTTTAACAAGAAAGTTGCCACAAGATTTATTGTAAATTAAAATTTAACTATTTGCCTTAGGAAAACCACTACTTTTCCTTAATGTTATTAATCGTTATGTATATGTAAATGTGATTTGAACCATGATTGAAACACATTAGCGAATATTATATTGTATGTTGAGTTGATTTTAATAAAGTTAAAAAAAAGAGAGAGATTGAGAAAAAATTATTTACGTTTTACACCTAAAACCGAGTTAATTTAAATTATTCATCCCCCGCCCCCACCTCTAAATTTTTGTGTGTCCCTTTGCAGAGGGGTTCTAGAAGGGTTAAGTGAATTTTCTAATATGGTTCTAGGGTGCTACACTTCCCAAATTTTGAGAAAGAAAATATTTACATTTTACACCTAAAACCGTCATAACTTAAATTATTCACCCCCCGCCCCCACCTCTAAATTTTTGTGTGTCCCTAAGCAGAGGGGTTCTAGAAGGGTTAAGTGAATTTTCTAATATGGTTCTAGGGTGCTACACTTCCCAGATTTTGAGAAAAGAATTATTTACATTTTACACCTAAAACCGTCATAACTTAAATTATTCACCCCCCGCCCCCACCTCTAAATTTTTGTGTGTCCCTAAGCAGAGGGGTTCTAGAAGGGTTAAGTGAATTTTCTAATATGGTTCTAGGGTGCTACACTTCCCAGATTTTGAGAAAAAAATTATTTACATTTTACACCTAAAACCGTCATAACTTAAATTATTCACCCCCCGCCCCCACCTCTAAATTTTTGTGTGTCCCTAAGCAGAGGGGTTCTAGAAGGGTTAAGTGAATTTTCTAATATGGTTCTAGGGTGCTACACTTCCCAGATTTTGAGAAAAAAATTATTTACATTTTACACCTAAAACCGTCATAACTTAAATTATTCACCCCCCGCCCCCACCTCTAAATTTTTGTGTGTCCCTCAGCAGAGGGGTTCTAGAAGGGTTAAGTGAATTTTCTAATATGGTTCTAGGGTGCTACACTTCCCAGATTTTGAGAAAAAAATTATTTACATTTTACACCTAAAACCGTCATAACTTAAATTATTCACCCCCCGCCCCCACCTCTAAATTTTTGTGTGTCCCTAAGCAGAGGGATTCTAGAAGGGTTAAGTGAATTTTCTAATATGGTTCTAGGGTGCTACACTTCCCAGATTTTGAGAAAAAAATTATTTACATTTTACACCTAAAACCGTCATAATTTAAATTATTCACCCCCCGCCCCCACCTCTAAATTTTTGTGTGTCCCTAAGCAGAGGGGTTCTAGAAGGGTTAAGTGAATTTTCTAATATGGTTCTAGGGTGCTACACTTCCCAGATTTTGAGAAAAGAATTATTTACATTTTACACCTAAAACCGTCATAACTTAAATTATTCACCCCCCGCCCCCACCTCTAAATTATTGTGTGTCCCTAAGCAGAGGGGTTCTAGAAGGGTTAAGTGAATTTTCTAATATGGTTCTAGGGTGCTACACTTCCCAGATTTTGAGAAAAAAATTATTTACGTTTTACACCTAAAACCGTCATAACTTAAATTATTCACCCCCCGCCCCCACCTCTAAATTTTTGTGTGTCCCTAAGCAGAGGGGTTCTAGAAGGGTTAAGTGAATTTTCTAATATGGTTCTAGGGTGCTACACTTCCCAGATTTTGAGAAAAAAATTATTTACATTTTACACCTAAAACCGTCATAACTTAAATTATTCACCCCCCGCCCCCACCTCTAAATTTTTGTGTGTCCCTAAGCAGAGGGGTTCTAGAAGGGTTAAGTGAATTTTCTAATATGGTTCTAGGGTGCTACACTTCCCAGATTTTGAGAAAAAAATTATTTACATTTTACACCTAAAACCGTCATAACTTAAATTATTCACCCCCCGCCCCCACCTCTAAATCTTTGTGTGTCCCTAAGCAGAGGGGTTCTAGAAGGGTTACGTGAATTTTCTAATATGGTTCTAGGGTGCTACACTTCCCAGATTTTGAGAAAAAAATTATTTACATTTTACACCTAAAACCGTCATAACTTAAATTATTCACCCCCCGCCCCCACCTCTAAATTTTTGTGTGTCCCTAAGCAGAGGGGTTCTAGAAGGGTTAAGTGAATTTTCTAATATGGTTCTAGGGTGCTACACTTCCCAGATTTTGAGAAAAAAATTATTTACATTTTACACCTAAAACCGTCATAACTTAAATTATTCACCCCCCGCCCCCACCTCTAAATTTTTGTGTGTCCCTAAGCAGAGGGGTTCTAGAAGGGTTAAGTGAATTTTCTAATATGGTTCTAGGGTGCTACACTTCCCAGATTTTGAGAAAAAAATTATTTACATTTTACACCTAAAACCGTCATAACTTAAATTATTCACCCCCCGCCCCCACCTCTAAATTTTTGTGTGTCCCTAAGCAGAGGGATTCTAGAAGGGTTAAGTGAATTTTCTAATATGGTTCTAGGGTGCTACACTTCCCAGATTTTGAGAAAAAAATTATTTACATTTTACACCTAAAACCGTCATAATTTAAATTATTCACCCCCCGCCCCCACCTCTAAATTTTTGTGTGTCCCTAAGCAGAGGGGTTCTAGAAGGGTTAAGTGAATTTTCTAATATGGTTCTAGGGTGCTACACTTCCCAGATTTTGAGAAAAGAATTATTTACATTTTACACCTAAAACCGTCATAACTTAAATTATTCACCCCCCGCCCCCACCTCTAAATTTTTGTGTGTCCCTAAGCAGAGGGGTTCTAGAAGGGTTAAGTGAATTTTCTAATATGGTTCTAGGGTGCTACACTTCCCAGATTTTGAGAAAAAAATTATTTACGTTTTACACCTAAAACCGTCATAACTTAAATTATTCACCCCCCGCCCCCACCTCTAAATTTTTGTGTGTCCCTAAGCAGAGGGGTTCTAGAAGGGTTAAGTGAATTTTCTAATATGGTTCTAGGGTGCTACACTTCCCAGATTTTGAGAAAAAAATTATTTACGTTTTACACCTAAAACCGTCATAACTTAAATTATTCACCCCCCGCCCCCACCTCTAAATTTTTGTGTGTCCCTAAGCAGAGGGGTTCTAGAAGGGTTAAGTGAATTTTCTAATATGGTTCTAGGGTGCTACACTTCCCAGATTTTGAGAAAAAAATTATTTACGTTTTACACCTAAAACCGTCATAACTTAAATTATTCACCCCCCGCCCCCACCTCTAAATTTTTGTGTGTCCCTAAGCAGAGGGGTTCTAGAAGGGTTAAGTGAATTTTCTAATATGGTTCTAGGGTGCTACACTTCCCAGATTTTGAGAAAAAAATTATTTACATTTTATACCTAAAACCGTCATAACTTAAATTATTCACCCCCCGCCCCCACCTCTAAATTTTTGTGTGTCCCTAAGCAGAGAGGTTCTAGAAGGGTTAAGTGAATTTTCTAATATGGTTCTAGGGTGCTACACTTCCCAGAGTTTGTGAAAAAAATTATTTACGTTTTACACCTAAAACCATCATAATTCAAATTATTCACCCCCCGCCCCCACCTCTAAATTTTTGTGTGTCCCTTTGCAGAGGGGTTCTAGGAGGGTTAAGTGAATTTTCTAATATGGTTCCAGGGTGCTACACTTTCCAGATTTTGTGAAAAAAATTATTTACGTTTTACACCTTAATACCGAGTTATTATTATTAATCCCCGCCCTGTCCGCATCTGTCCCTTTGCAGAGGGGTTAAAAGATCGCTAAGTGAATTTCCTAACATGGTTTCAGGGTGCCACATTCCCTAAATAATAAGAAAAATAATTATATAGTGTTCATTATAAGTATTTGTCTGGTCGACTGTAAAAAAATGAATCTGAATCTGCTTCAGATTCGAATCTGAATCTAACTTCAGCCACATGGAGAAGAATCATCAACTGTTTTCTTAAAATATGCTGTGTAGGCGTGTAGGGATGCGTACACTACTTGAAAGCAAGGGTAATCACCCAAGTTAAAAACTAGGTAACGGTTAGTGATGCGACGAGTCGGCAACTTTTGGAATCGAGTCGACTCGAGTCAGATTTAAAAAGACTCGAATCGAAACCGCGTCGGAATCGAGTCGGACTCGATTCTTGAGAATCGATTCCATTATTGAGAATCGAGTCAGACTCGATTCTTTACAATCGATTCTATTTTTGGGAATCGACTCGGACTCGATTCTTAAGAATCAATTCCATTATCAAGTCAAACTCGATTCTTTAGAATCGATTCTATCTATTTTGAAAATTGAGTCGAACTCGATTCTAAAGAATCAATTCCGTTTTTGAGAATCGAGTTCGAATTGATTCCAACGCGGTATCGATTCGTAAAGTATATTGTTAAAATAAATTTTTTTTGTTATATTACGTTAGAACGCATGCAACATATTATGTGATCAAAACGAAAATTGGGTGAAATATTAGATGAGAAAAAAGTGTCATCTATCAACAGAGATGAAATGTCAACTGTTTTTCCTGTTAACGAAAAAAATACTTTAAAAAAATCTTAGAAAGGTTTGATAAAAACATGGACACATTGCAGACAGTAGTTCTCAACAAAAAATATAGATTCCTATTAACGTCATCTTCAACGTTGTCCTGCTCAAAGAAATTGTATTAAAATTAAACTTTAAGTGAAATAAAATGGAAACTCTCATCGATGTTGTAGAGAATGTAGACCCAAATTTGGAACAAAGTTTTGATGTTGTACATATGCTTCGTGATGCGTTTACTTGTTACAAAACCATGTACATATGTAGAAAAAATGAAGATTGGCTTTAGACAATTAACAATAAAAAGATTTTGAAGTAAAGCCTAACAATCCAGTCAATAACCGCTTATTTAATAAGTTATTGACAAGTTATTAACATGAGGGCAAAAAACGTATTGTACGTATCTGCGAACGTACGTTAAGCGGGCGTTGACTGTATATCCTATTGATTTGATACTTTATATCGTTTGTATATGTACAAATAGGCTAAACAAGACGCCGCATCGTGACGACAACTCGGCGCGCCGCACTGCCTAGACTTAAAAAAAAATATACGTATGTATACCGGATTTTGTCAGTCGCCGATAGAACGAGTCGTCGTAAGTTGAGAACTGCACATTGTTTTAAAATATTTAATTATTTTCTGATATTATCTTCCGTCAATGAGGTAAATTCATAACATAGAATAGATAAAAAATAACAATTAACAATTACCTAATTCTAGATAATCTTGAATTCGGACAACACCTGAACAGTTTAAATTTAGTGTATTACCTACAAAGATTTTAGCATGCCGCCAAAAAAGTCTGTGGTATGGGATTATTTTATAAAGGACAAAACAACACATCGTGTGAAATGCAATTTGTGTAAACAAACTTTTAAAGATTTTGGAAATACAACCAATTTAACGAGACATTTAAAGACAAGCCACCCCATACAATACTGTAGCAATACCGGGGAAAACAATATGGAAATCGATAGTGAAAATGTATTAGAAGCGTCAACATCAACATGTGATGGTATCAAAACTACTGCATTAATTTCAAGTAGTGTTCGTAAATCGGTAACACAACGTAAGCTCCAGTTTTCTTCAAATCAAAATACTAACAAAATTAATCAAGCCTTGGTGAATATGATATGCACAGATCTTCAACCATTACAAATTGTAGAAAACCCAGGTTTTAAAAATTTTGTAACTTCCTTAAACCCTAATTATACCTTACCGTGTCGAAAAACATTATCTGAAACGTTGTTAACAGACAGATATTCTGTTGCGCGGGCTGCTTTTTTGGAAAAGATGAAGCATGTGCCTTATGTATCTATCACCACTGATACTTGGACGTCTGACAGTACAAAATCCTTTATTGCAATAACGTGTCATTACATATATAATTCTAATTTGGAAACAGTTATTCTATCTACTATTGAAATTAAAAAGTCCCATACGGCTGAAAATTTTGCTAACATTTTACGTAAAACATTGGCCGATAAGTGGAAGTTGATGGATAAAGTGACAGCAATTGTAACGGATAACGCAGCAAACATCAAAAAAGCTGTTACACTTTTAAACATTCAACAAATTTCATGTAATGCGCATACATTAAATTTGATTGTTCAAAATTCAATTGAAGCTGACAACGAGCTTTGCATTTTGATTGAAAAATGTAGGCAAATAGTAGGTTATTTTAAAAGAAGTTCATCGGGCGCTAATACTTTAGCAGAAATTCAAGAAAAAATGAACCTACCGAAATTAAAATTGAAGCAAGATGTAACCACTAGATGGAATTCAACCTATTTCATGCATGAAAGACTAAAATTTGTAAGAGTACCGTTGGCAGCTGCGTTATCAGCTTTGCCCGCAGCACCTAATAATTTAAGTGAATGTCAATGGGATCAAATCGGTAACTGCATCGATATATTACAACCCATTCAAGAAATGACAAGAATTTTATCAGGAGAGCAATATCCCACACTCTCCTGCATAATTCCGTTGATAAGAGGGCTACATCATGCTTTAGAAAGTATTCGGCCATCTACTACGCTTGGCATGAATTTAAAAAGAAATATCATTAATAACTTAAATGTCAGGTTTGATAAAGTAGAGAGTACGGCAATGTATGCAGTGAGCACTTTACTTGACCCCAGATTTAAGATCGCTGCATTTTTGGATGTTGCAAAGGCAAACGAAGCTAAGGATGTGCTTAAAAACGAATTATGTACAATTGCGCCGCCGGAGATGCAGGAAACTGTTGAAAATGTGGAACCCGGAAATTGTGACGGAAAATCAAGTTTATGGAACTTTTTAGACAGCAAAGTGTCAGCACATACAAAACATGTGGATTCATCGGCGGCAGGACAATTATTGCACTATTTGGATTTACCATATGAGCCTCGAAATTCAAATCCTCTTTTATTTTGGTTGAAGCGGAAAGATATAAATGCAGATTTGTATCAAATATCTACAAAATATTTTTCCATACCAGCCACATCGATGCCATCTGAGCGCGTTTTTTCTAAAGCTGGTTTGCTTTGCAATCGTAGGCGCAATCTTTTAGGTTCAAAAAAAATTGACATGATTTTATTTTTAAATAGTTGCAAACAGTAAATTTATTATTTATTATCTTATATTATTTGTAGTTATGTTGCATTTTATTTTCTATTTTGTAATCCATCCCAACCTTTTAATAGATAAGATCAATAAATGAATAAAAATAAAATACTTTTTTTTTCTGAAAAACATGCGATCAAAAATGCGTCGCATGGTTACCATAAAGTGGTAAAGCAACTTTTTTATTTTGCGTTTTTTTTTGGTGTTTTGTTTGAATAATTATTTCAAATTAATATACCATTTTATCGTGGTCCTCATTGTTATATCAAACACAAATTTTTGTTTGAATTAATTTTGACATTGTATTTAAACTTCGTGCTTTTCTTCAGCTTTTTGGTCTGAGCATTCCTTCTGATGCACACCATATATGCATTAGAAGAATATAACATATGCATGTCGTTCATTACCACTCTGTACAATATAAATAAAATAAAATGATTTGAATGATGGAAGTATATTCAATCAAATATCAGTTGATAGCTCTATGACACCGTCTTTTGGCACGGCGCGACGTCGTGACGGATTACATACATAAATGGGTTCCAAAAATCGATCTCATCTATGCATTTTATAAATTTTATATGTCTTAAATTATCTAAAGTAAAACAATATTCCTGGATTTTCAATTTATAGAAACGTAACTGCCATACAATAAAACAATAAATATCGTATAATAGTAAAAGGTCATTTTGTCGTTTTCTCATTCATGACATTAATAAATAATAAATTAATTAAGAGCTATTTTTAGAATTAATATATTCGAGTGGAACTGAATTTTGACTCGAGTCCAACTTGACACATAGAATCGAGTCGGACTCGTATTCCGATTCGAGTGGGAATCGATCTTAGAATCGAGTCGGACTCATACTCCGACTCGAGTCGGAATCGATTCTCAGAATCGAATTGGAATCGATTCTTAGAATCGAGTCGGAATCGAGTAGGAATCGAGTCGAAATCGAGTAGGAATCGAGTCGGAATCGAGTAGGAATCGATTCTTAGGATCGAGTACAAGAATGTTTAGAATCGATTCTACTCGAGTAGTTGGAAGAATCGAGTCGAAACTCGATTCTCGCTGACTCGTCGCATCACTAGTAACGGTGATTCCCCGAAATATTGAGGAGTATCGAGTCGTGACCGGCGGTGACCGAATTGATTGCTGGGTAGATTTACTATATGTAATATATCGAATTACCGGTAAACATGACCAATTACCAATTAATTTTATTAAAAATGTACAGATATTTTTGGCGATTACCGGTTAACCGGTTTAC
Organism: Onthophagus sagittarius; assembly: GCA_036711965.1. Taxonomy (NCBI): domain Eukaryota; kingdom Metazoa; phylum Arthropoda; class Insecta; order Coleoptera; family Scarabaeidae; genus Onthophagus; species Onthophagus sagittarius. Next base: position 66,017,973 of record JASERS010000003.1, on the reverse strand, counting down.
CGGTATTACAATCCCTAGTAGGCATCTTCAGAACTACAAAAGTTGAAATTAAATTAATATAATTCGTTAATTAAGAAACAGATAAATAAATAAAGCTTAAAACAAATATACTACTTACAAACGAATAAATTTAAAACTATTATCAACCAAATTAAAAACCACATGGAGTTGGAAAACAATTGAGAAGGAGTCGAACGTTGGACATCTTGTAACGTTAAAAATAACCTGTTCTGAAGCAACAAGTCGTAATAAGAATAAAATACGCATGTGTCAAAATATTATATTAAAGTCCAATTGAAAATTTCATTTTACTGTTATTTAATAAAACAACAAAAATAAAACCAACAATGACGACAATAGAACAAATATGATTGTTATGTTATATATAAAAATGAAATGCAATCAATACAACATATATACAGCACATATATGGAATTACCAACTTACAGTTATATATGTGCCGTAACGCGTGAATCCTCAGTATCCCAGAGGAAAGGTCTATTCAGTTATTTGTATATAGGTATACTTGAATATAAAATTTGGTCGTTCAAGCATTCTACATTCGTTTTAGAAGTTTTATACTTTTCTATTTCATATCTCTCGAGAAGACTAAGTTTGTATCCCTTATTTATACAATTCAACACTTTGACATTTCTATCCGTATAGAATTCATGTGAATTGTTGGTCAAATGTTTACCAAAATTGGACTGCTCTCTCTGTATGTATTCCTTGATTCTTGTTCCAATGGAACGGCCCGTCTCTCCTATATAAAACGTTCCACATGTGTCACACTCCAAATAGTAAACACCATTTTTGTCTAGTGGTTGTATTTTATCTTTTGTATTAAACAATATTCTATGTAGGGTGTTTGTGTTTTTATATGATAAGTTGATGTTATATTTTTTACAGCCACGTTTCAGAGCATAGCCCATATTACCTGGGTAAGAAATTGATTTGTATATTTCGCATTCGGATTTTAAAGGTTTCAGAGTTGTGGATTGATTTATATTTTGTTGGATGATGAATTTATTAATCATTGAATTTATTTGTTTTATATCGAAATCGTTATTAGTACCTATTAATCTGATTATATTTAGTTCTTTGTCTTTGTTTTCTTTTGAGAGAGGAGTGTTGAACCATCTTTGTAAATATGCTCTGAAAGCTGTAATTTTATGACATTGAGAATGAAAGGATGTATTTGGGATAATTGTGTCCGTTTGAGTATTTTTTCTATAAATATCATACTCTATTGAAATTCTTCAATCATGTTTAAACCCTCATCGTTCCATACTACTATAATATCGTTCACATATCGTCGCCATAAGACGATGTTATCATTAATACTGTTTTTATCATCAAGTAAGTTCTCTTCTAAAAGATTAAGGAAAATGTTTGATAACAGACCACTTAGGGGGGATCCCATAAGTAGACCCTCGTTATATTTGTAGAATTTATGATTAAACTGGCAAAAATTCTGTTCTAGGCAGATTTTTATAAGGTCGTACACATATGTAGCATTTCTTATGCCGATCTTATTGCATAGCAATTTTTTGGTAATGTCTAATGTTTCATTAACTGGAAAATTTGTGTAAAGATTAACTATATCGAATGATAACAAAGTAAAGTTATGTGGAAAATTTAGGTTCTGTAATGTGGTAATTAAATCCATTCTATTATCGATAGCATATTTTGCTTTAAAATCAATGTTATTATTGAAAAATTGAATCAGAAATTTTGCAATTCTATATGTACTAGAGTCGATGGACGAAATGATTGGTCTTATTGGGTAATTCTGTTTATGAAGTTCTATTAAAGAGTAGACCAAAGGAATTTTTGGGTTCATTGGTGAAATAAGATGTATCATGTAATCATTGATTTTTAGAAATTCTGTGATGTTTTTGATAACTTTTTTAACTTTTGTATGAAAACTAGCTGTTGGGTTTTTCTTTAATTGGACAAAGTTATTGTCTTTGAAAAATTTTAAAGTTTTGTCTATGTAGACATTTTTATCTAATATAACTAGACCTGCATTCTTATCTGCTTTGGTTACGATCAGCGACCATACAGTGCAATTGTTGGTCAGTATAACACAAGCTGTTTCTCTCGATTATAAGACCCGCCAAATCTTTTGTTGTAAAAAATATTTAATAATTAAAAAAATTTTAAAAAACGATGATGGAACATAATGAAGAATCCTTCAATGAATTATACGCGGATGCTTTTTCTGATTGTCCGAGTGATTGTGAATCAAATTGTGGTAACTGTGAAAATGATACTGTATCAGAAGATAGCGACTGTGATATCAGGCCACCAAAATATCAAAAAAGAAATATAATAGCATCAGATAGTGACGACGATTTGGAAGAAGAGTGGAACGAACATGATATTACACCAAACTTACAGAATTATTTAAATGTTCCTGGTGCAACTATTGAATTTGGTAACGCGCCGACTATCAGTGAAGTAACGCCTTTATTTTTTGATAGTGGTTTTTCTGATTTAGTCGTTACGCAGACCAATTTGTAATTTGTAATTTCTCAAATGAAAGAGGTACATAAAATTTCTGCAAAGACGGTATCATGGATGGAAGTTACCACTAATGAAATAAAAAAATTTCTTGATTACTAATATTGATGGGCCAAACCAGAAAATGTCATTGGAGAGATTATTAGTCAACGGATCCTTTAGTTGAAACACCAATATTTCGAGCAACTATGTCCAGAATGCGATTTGAACAAATTCTTACATTTTTTCATTTAAATGATAATACGCAACATACATCTCCCAAAGACAGACTTTACAAAATTGGACCACTTTTGAATTATAGCAGGAGTTAGCTCTAGACGAAGCAATGGTACCATACAGAGGACGCATCAGCTTTAGGACATACAACCCAGCGAAGATAACAAAATATGGAATTTTGATCAGAATGCTTTGTGAAAGTGAGAGTGGGTATATATGCAACTTCGAGATCTATTCGGGGCAGGCAAAAAGCTGCAAGAAGCAATATTGTCTGTGTTGGAGCCGTATCTTGGTCAGTGGCATCATATATATCAAGACAATTATTATAACAGTGTATCTACAGCCGAAATATTACTCAGAAAAAAAAAAAACTCTAGTGTGTGGTACCATACGGGAAAACCGTGGCTTACCAAAGATCCTGATAGAAAAATGCAAAAGTCTGCACAGAGGAGAAATGACTTTTTTACGGAAGGGACCTGTTATCTTTATTGCTTGGAAGGATAAAAGAATAGTACGGATGATATCAACTATTCATGATGCTTCCATGAAATCAAGTGGAAATCGAAAAAAAAAAATTATATAGACGATACAATCAAACCAACTTGCATATTGCAATACAATAAATATATGAAAGGGGTAGATCGTACAGATCAGTACTTGGCAAACAGCAATATTTTACGAAAAACTGTAAAATGGTACAAAAAATTTGCATTTTTTCTGATAAACTGCACCTTGTTTAATGCTTATAAACTGTACTGTACCTATCTGCCAGAAAATAAAACAAGATACAAGAGATTTCTACTGGAAATAGCTAGAGAATGGATAAGTGTGGATTTCAAAGAATGTAGCATTGCACCTGACACTCCTCGAATTTCTAAAACAGCTCCTTATAAAGACACACCCTTCAGGCTTTCCGGACAAGTACGAGACCACGTCTTAGAAAAAATAGTCACTGCCAGAAAAGCAAATCCGACTAGAGCGTGTAGAGTATGCTCTTCAAAGGGAAAACGAAGCGAAACTAGATTTATTTGTAAAAGCTGTTGTGTACCATTACACGTAGGTGATTATTAAAAGTTGAATAATAAATAAAATTTATTAAAGTTTATTTTTATTGTTTTACTTCCACATCCAATTACGACATAATAGCCGGTGACATGAGATAAATTTTTAGTAAAATTGCCGGTCAACAATGTGTTAAAAATAGCTCCTTCCCTTCCTCTTTTTCTATGTTATTTTATGGTGAAGATTTGTATTGTATTTTTGTTTTTTTAATGATAGATTTTAATTTTATGTTCATTTTAAAGTACAAATATTCGTGTTCTCACCTGATTTTACTTCTATATTATCCTTTTTTTTGACAGTAAGTTTATTGCTAAGTATTTTTCTTTGCTAATTAATACAATAAATAATTTAGATTCAGCTGATAATGAATTTGAATTACATTCAAAACCGGATTTGATGAAAATTTAAAACGTTAAGCAAGTAAGAAGTTCTCCTTTTGTTTTTTTTTATTTTGTTATATTAAATAAAAATTTACCTGCTAAATCCTGAGTTGAAATTAAAATCCAGTCGATAACACCATCCTCCAAATCAGGCACAATAGTATTTTCATTCTTTTTCAACATTTCAACTTTTTTTTCTAAATCCTTAATTTTTTCTATGATTTTATTCACATCCGGACCTTTGTAGTCCTTCTTTACCCTTAACAATTCAGATATTTTCTTATTAACCTCTTTAATTTGGTACTGATTATACTGAAAACATACAGCTCTTCTGAGTACAGTTTGATCCTGAACGGTCCATCTTCCAGAATTATAATTCCAATAATTATAAGTAATTTTGCGTCGTTTAGCATCCTCATTAAACGCGCAAGGATATTTTAGACCCGACTTGTGAAAATACGGGTGATGCATTCTATTTTTTGGTAGTTTATTTTCAACTTTAATACGCGCCTCTTCATTTACTTTTGTTATATTCTGCAAGACTTCTTTGTAAGACATATAAAGCTTGTACAATATTGATTTTAAGTTAATATTTTTTGCCCGATTCAAAACTAATAAATGTTTTAATTTCGGGTCTTTACATGAATTGATTACACTGATTTCTTCGTTTGATAAGTGAGGTTTAATTACGTTAAAACTTTTGCTTATTTTGAGACAATCAACTGCAAGATATTCCTCTTCTGCTATATGGAGTTTATCTTCGGATATATTCTCGATTGTTGTTAATGATGAGTCACTTTCGTATCCATCTGACTCCTACAATTAATTATTAAATCGTATTTTTGAGATTAATGAGGAAATATTCATTTTTACCTCATCTTCGTCGCTGATGTTAAAATTTAATTCAAAATCTTCCTGTACTTGTTCTTTTTCTTGCTCAAGGACAGCTTGTAATTTTCTAATATCTTCGATATTGGTATCCATCATTTCTTTATCTTCCTCAACCGACTCGGCCATTATATTTCTTTAATGGAAATTAACAATAACACTTTTAACTGACAGATCGTAAAAAGTGAGGTTAAAAACGTTTGTTATGGAAAAGTTAGGTTGATTTTCAAATTTTACCTTAAACTTATGCAACCCAAATAACAAGTGTGTGTATATGTAAGAAACATCAATACAGATTCAATTTTGAGGTTAGGAATATGTTAAATTAATTTACTAATTTGATTGAAAATGAAAAGAAATTGTGGTTTATGTGATAACGAAGGAAAATATAAGTGCCCCATTTGTGTTATTGAATAGTTAGTGTCCTTAATTAATCCTTAAATTTTGTTAATTATATACAAAATATTTTAGCTGCTCCTTGAATTGCTTTAAAAAACATAAAGAAAATCAATGTAATCCCCACACAAAACTGATAGAAAATAAAGCACAAGAAGATGAAGGTAATCTCAAAGAGGACGAATTTTTTACTAAAGATACAGTTCCTACAGAAAAACTGCAGTTATTAGGCAAGTATAATAAACCTTCCCCTAGCTCGGTTCCAACAATATAATTCTTTTAGGGCATGATAAAAATGTGCAAACACTGCTTCAAAATAAACACTTAAGGGAGTTTATAAAAGAAATTGATCAATCTTCTAATCCCAAGCAGATTATGCAAAAAGCCATGATGGAACCAATTTTTGTTGAATTTGTTGATGCATGCTTATTAGTTGTTGATGATTCTAAGCAATAGTAGTAGATATTTTAATTGTACGCAAGGGAATAAAAATATGCAAAGAGTTTTCTTTAATTAATATCTGAAATTCCCATGTTTTACAATATAATCGTGAATATAAGAGAATTATCATTCACTCTCACAGAGACCCCTTATGGGGTTCAATTACCATTTATCTGCATTAATAATTGACGAAAAATATATACAGGTGCCCATTTTTTTCGTTACTAGTATGGATTATACCAGTAAATATTGTCTTTATCAAAATCTTTTTATATAAAAGTTGCTTAGCATTTTATTTGCCAAAGTAAGACATAATTCAAATGCTTCTATTTCAGAAAATAAATGATATTAGGTTCATTTGGTAGAGATTTTTTATTCTCTATGACGATTTAAAATATTAGTACCTTTATACTTGAAAATTTTTGAAAAAATTGATAAAGTTGTTTATTAGAGTAATTTTACTAGGGTGTCCAATTCTCAAGACCAAACATATTTTCAGAATTCGGGACTAAGTTCTAAATCATCCGTTTCTAGATTTAAAAATCCCGACATTCCCGAAATCAAAATAATTGCAAACTTATTTTTTAGAAAACATTTATTTAAAATCTTCATTAGGTGCCAAGCTCATGGGTTCTCTGAGTGTACATTTTCATAATTGTTAATGATTATCTGGACTGATATCGTTATCTTCAATTAATTTTTTAATGTTAATTATTTAAAAGCTTTACGTCCCAATCCAGTCCTAGCATCTGCTACATATGTTTTTATTTGAGAGCACGTGTTTTAAATTGAGTCTTGGTACTGCTTCTTCTTGATACTACTTGTAGAATATTTGTTCTACTTTCAGATTTAACACTGCTTCTAGATGATTTGATACTGGTTATAAAAAACTTAAAATACTTCCAAAATACTTGAAATGCTTTCAGAAGACTTGAATTGCTTCTGGAAGGCTTAAACCACCTCTGGAAAACTTGATATTATTTCCAAAAGACTTGAAATATTTCCAGAACATTTGAAATTCTTTCAGAAGACTGGAACTATTTTCAGAAAGCTTACTGCGACCCCTGGAAGACTTGATATAGCTGTTAGAAAACTTAGTATTGCTTGCAGAAAATGTGAAATGCTTCTAAAAGACTTGAAATGCTTCCAAAACACTTGAAATTCTTCCAGAAGACTTAATACTGCTTTAAGAAAATTGGAAATGATTTCTTGAGCACTTGATACTACATCTAGAAGACTTAATATTGCTTTTAGAAGACTTGAAACGTTTTCAGAAGGCTTGATACTGCTTCTAAGAGACTTGACACTACTCCCAAAAGACTAAAAATGCTTGCAGAAGATTTGATCTACTCCCGGAAGACTCGATACTGCCACTGGAAGAATTAATATTGCTTCTAGAAAACTTGATGTTGCTTGCAGAAGAGTTGCAATGCTTACAGAAGACCTGCAATCCTTCCAGAAGACTAGATATTGCCTCTAGAAGGTTTGAAATGTTGTTTCAGAACTTTTGATGTTTTCTCTGGAAAACTTAAAATGCTTCCAGAAGATTTAAAATGCTTCCTGAAAGGCTGGAACTGTGGCTAGATTTGAAATGCTTTTAGAAGACTTGATCTGCTTCTAGAAGGCTTGATATTACTTATAGAAGACCTCCAGAAGACTTGATCTGTTTTCTGAAGATTTGATTCTACTTCCAGAAGGTTTTCAAAGTCCCTGAAAAAGTTGATACTACTTTTAGAAAACTTGACATTGATTGCAGAAGACCTATAATGTTTCCAGAATACTTGCAATCCTTCCAGAAGTCTTGATACTGCATCTAGGAGACTTGAAATGCTTCCAGAAGACTTGATATTGCCTCTAGATAATTTGAAATGACTTTATGTTGCCTGTATCATGGTTATTATAATTTTATGGACACAAATTTTATATATTAAATTTTATCGGTGAAGTATCAATAATAAATGTGTGACTTTTGTTCTTTTTGGTGAAGCAAGAGTTAATGGATATTTTTAAGTATATAACATTTGGAATTATATTTTAAAATACAAAAGGTTTTTGGAAATTTTTTGAAGTTATTTTTCCTTCTATTTTGATAAACACATAATTTGATTTATCCAACTTTATGAATAAATGTTTTTTCAAGGTAATGATGACCCACTGTTCAAGGTCCCAGTTTAGTAAAATGAGATAATAAAAAGAATTCATTTAAAGGTTGGATTGGGTTAAAGTGCTTCCTCTTGCAAGTACTGCGGTTTTTAAACTTCAATGGAATCTTTCCAGTGTTGTGGTTATTACAATTTTAAGGACGCAAGATTTACATGGAATAATTACATTTTATTGATGAAGAATTAATAATAAATATAATTTTTTATATTTAAAGAAGTATATTGTATTTTTCCGATTTGGACATTTTTTTTTATTCCATTGTTTTTATAATAACGCATATGATATTTTTAAAATATCATATTATTAACAACTACTAAACCTAAAATAAACAGAAAACACACTGGCATAATATTCATACATTCTAGAAAACTTGAAATACTTTCAGAACATTTGATACACCTTCCAAACGACATTAAATACTTCCAGAAGACTTAAAATGTATCCAGAATAGTTGAAATGCTTCTAAAAGACATCAACTGCTTGCAGAATACTCGCTCCGAATATAGAGGACTTGATACTGCTTCTGAAAGACCTTAAGTGCTGCCAGAAGATTTAGTACTGCCTCCTGGGAAGGTTTGATACTGCTTCTAGAAGATTTGAAATGCTTGCAGAAGACTTGATACTGCCTCTGGAAGACTTGCTGCTGCTTGCAAAAGAGTTGATCTGCTTCCAGATGATATGTTACTGCTTATAGATGACTTGTTATTACTTCCAACAGACTTGAAATCTATCCAGAAGACTTGAAATCTATCCAGAAGACTTGAAATCTATCCAGAAGACTTGAATTACTTCTAGTAGACATCAACTAGAAGACTTCCAGAAGATTTACTAAGCCTCTGGAAGAGTTGATATTGCTTCTAATAAATTTGAGATTGCTTGAGGAAGATTTGCAATGCTTCCAGAAGACGTGTAATTCTTCTAGAAAATGTAACACTACAGCCAAAAGACTTGATACTGCTACTAGAAACTTGAAATGGTTTCAGAAGACATGATATTGCCTGTGTTGTGGTTATTGTAATTGTATAGATACAAATTTTATATATTTAATTTTATTGATGACGAATTAACAATAAATGTAAATTTCATGTTTTAAAAAGTTTTAATACTGCTTCTAAAAAACTTGTATTGCTTGCAGAAGACTTGATACAGACTCTGGAAAACTAAATGCTGATACCCGGATAGTGTCGGGTTGGCTTTCCAAAATCCTTCCCCCTCTTTCCTCCGGAACCGCCCATAGGACGTAACCTCGGAGCGACAACATCGAAACGAAAAATAACGTTCTGTCTCTTGACCCATCTACTCAAACATTAACTTACTTTTCCCTTTCTCTCTTTGAATTTTTCTCTCGTGCTTTTCTTTCATTTTCATAATACGGTAAATCAACTTTGGAGCATAACCTCTATCATGTTATCCGGGTTTAAATTGACCACACGTTGCTCATTGCACTCTCGTCTAATTTGCTCAAAATGTTTACAAATAAAAATTTGTGTGCTCCGGTGTATCCTCCACCTCATGAAACTCACATATTCCAGAGTCCGCTTTTCCAATTTTACAAAGGCAATTTCCAAAAATCCCATGGCCGGTCAATGTGTGAGTTAAGAAGTGATCAACATGCCCCCATTCTCTTTTTGTCCAGTCTTCCACGTCCGGTATAAGTCTTTTCGTCCATCCCTAACGTTGATTCCACCTCTCTTTCCATTTTTCCATAAGGATTATCCTAATCTCCTTTCTGTGCCTTTTGCCTTTCTTATATAGGTCAAAGGTGGCATTCCCGCCATAACTTCTATCGCCGTTGCAGAAACGATCCTGTAGGCCGATGTAATACCTATTATTCAACCTCCTATTTACCACCGTTAGTATGTTTGTAAACCTTTGGAACTTCAGGACTCTAGCCCAAACCGGTGACGCATATAACGAAATTTGGCATAACTCTTATCAACACGTTGATTATTTGATTCGCTTTTTTTGCCATTTTTTTGAAATGCGTGGTCATTTTCATGTCTCTATCCAAGTGTACTTCTAAGAAACCTGAAATACTTTCAGAGGACTTCAATTCCTTTTAAAAGACTCGATATTGACTCTGAAAGACTAGATGTAAATTTTGGCAGAGTTAATACTGACTGATTAATAAAAAGTGAGATAAACATAATAAATCAGAAAAATAAATTAAGTGCATTTTAGATTTAGCTACTAATACCAACCGTATTTTACATGCAAAGCAACAGGCGGTAGAAGAATTGTTTCGAATATTTTATTTTTTTCTCAAATCCAACACTGTTGAAAACTCCCGTCTTCATAGAGGTCTCAGACCTACGATTTCATTTCTATCATGAAATCTTGGAACGGACTCGGCACCAAATCCCGGGACTAGACTAAGCATCAGAGATCATCAGGTATTTTGAATTATTTACCGTAAATCTACATACCAAAATAAATCAAGAGAACACTAAATTAACAGAAAATTAACATTGAAATAGTTTCCACGGCTATAAATGTTCAAAATGTTCGTCATTAACTGCAAGGCAGTAGCCCAACCTATCATAAAGAAGTTGAAATAATTTTTTAACAGTTTTGGAGAAATTTTGGTATTTCTATAAAAACATCAATATTTTAATCTTCATTTATTGGAAACCTCTACAAACTAGTTTTCGGTAGATTTTTAACATTGTCAACTTCATGTGGCCATGATTACAATTTCTGAGCAGCTTCTACTAAATGAAGCATTTTGACTTATTTATATAAATAAGTTTCGGTTACATTTAATAGCTTACAGTCATTTTTTAAGACAAATAAGATCTTAGGCAACTAATCTCCGTGCAAAAAGGCGAGGCCCCATTACGAGTTTTTCAAAATTAGGGCTCGCTAATTTTTGAAGAGGTAAACTAACCTTGGGGGAGTGTTACTTATTATAGAAACTTAATTTTAATAAACTGATAACGGAATTGGACAAACGACATTATTTAACATATTTTGGTGAAAAACTTTTCTGAATCTCGATTTTCTACGAAACTATATCGGGTATCTCTCAAATGTGGCTCACCCACGTATTTTTGTTTATTATTAGTGATATAAGAAAACCATTTGTAATGCATGATTAAGTCATTAAAATGGATTATTATGACATGAAATCATTCTCCTTGTACTTGTGGTTATACCGGAAGTGATTGCCAATTTTCCTACTTTTCAAAATTATAAATTTATTAAGATAAAAATAAAATATGCCCACATTAAGAACACATCGTGTTACCAACAGTTTAAATTTGAATCTTTTTCGTTTGCAGGCACTCTAAAAAATCGGATACTTTTTCTGCGATATAATAAAAACCGAAAACCCGACAATTTCTAAATTAACATATGATACGCAGAAATGCTCACTGATTATAATAAACTTTTCCGCAATTTTTTCAATGAGTGATTACGAAGATATTGATATCTAAAGTAAGGAGCCTTGAGTTTTTGCACGAAGTTTAGACTCATGTGTGAGTAAAATTAACTTTATTTTATATTTTCTTCAGCAATTTTCTAGTACAAGGGTACTATATAAGGGTATATTTTATGTCGCCAGAAATAGAATAAAAAACTCTATCAAAAGAGCCTAATGAAAGGCTCCATTGATTGCTATTTAAAAGAAACAAGTATTCTTCATTGCTCATTTACTTTCTGAAATAAAAACGTTTGAATATTGTCTTATCATGGCAATTAAAATACTAAATAACTTTATATAAAAAGGTTTTTTGTAAAATGAATATTTATTGAAATGTATACTACATTTCATTTAGATTAGGCACCCCCTGTATATATGGGCTTATATTTAGGGCTTGTAAACGTACTAAAAGTATTTACAGATCATCAAGTCTTATCGATAATATCTCACCAAGTAAATAATTAATTTTCTATTCATAGAGATACATGAGGGAATAGGGTTCAAAGTCTAAGGTACAGCGATAAAAATGCCGTCTGGTTAAGAACATCGCAAAAATTATCACAGATAACTAACATTGTTAACATTATTTATATTATACAAGACTCTTCTAATGATGCAGATTTGATATTGTAATTTTTTTATTACAGAACGTAAATAATTATAATTTAAAAAAGATTATTAAATATAAATTTTTAAAATTTTTTTTCTTTATCAATGTTTATGGCTGGTTTCAAACGAAACGTTATCTAAAGAACGATTTTTTTTTTCATCTCGATGTCCAGTTAAATGACATCGGGTTTCAAACGAAACAGTTTAGTCGCCGAATTACACCGATACATTATAAACAAATAATCCAGTATCATGTCGGTGATAAATAATATAATTAAAATTAACAAATTATATTCCCGTAATTCTGGAGTTTTGAGAACTTATTTAAGATATTCTAGCTCTCAACCTGAATTTTTAAAATCGCCTTTTCCCGATGTTAACATTCCCGATATTAACATCGTCGATTATGTTATGCAGGATTTTGGGAGATGGCCTAATAAAATTGCTTTGGTAAGAAAAATGTTTACTTAATGTATCACGTTTTATTCAGATATAAATATTTTAGGAATGCGGAATAACAGGAAGAAAATATTCATTCGACGATGTGCGAATAAAATCAAATAAATTCGGGATGGCTTTAAAAGAAATTTTGAAACTTAAAAAAGGCGACGTTTTAGCTTTAGTTTTACCGAATGTCCCAGAATACGGGCTTTGCGTGTTTGGTGCTATGAAAATGGGAATTACTATAACAACAGTTAATCCAATATACACCCCAGGTAATCTTATTAATTCCTATTTATTATTTTTATCAAGATTATTTAAAATTTTTTTAACATCATTTTATATTATTATAGCGGAGGTTGAAAGACAACTTATTGATTCAAATGCAAAAGCAGTGGTGACTTTAGGGTTGTTTATTCCTCTTGTTAAAGCAGCCACAGCTAACATTAATAAGATTCCTATAATTGCTATTAAAAGTGATGTGAGTTATTTAATTAAAATGATCTTGTTTAATGAATAATTAAATTTTATTTTGTTAGCCAAATGAGCAATTTCCTGAAGGAACGATTATATTTGATGAGTTATTGGGAGCAAATGTTAATTGTAAAGAAGATCCTATTTATGGAGATGAAATTGCTGTTATCCCTTATTCAAGTGGGACAACTGGTTTGCCAAAAGGAGTAGAATTAACCAATAAGAATTTAGTAGCAAACGTTACTCAATACAATTACGACGCAGAACCAGGTAAATTACAACAATGAAAAAAGTCATCCTTAATTAATCTATTTTCCAGAAAGAGAACACGACATTTTACCGAGCGTTCTCCCAATGTTTCATATTTACGGTTTTACAAATCAAATTTTGGGATCTCTACAAAAAGGAATTAAGTTGGTTACTCTTCCCAAATTTACACCTGAACTCTATTTATCAACGATTGTAAAGCAAAAAGTAACAGCACTTATGGTGGTACCACCAATCGGTATTATTCAAAAACGATTTACAATTTTTTTTTAATAAAATTTAATTTTTTTAGTTTTATTTTTAAATTCTCACCCAGCCGTTAAACGAGAGCACTTACAACATCTTCGATGCATCGTTTGTGGGGGAGCACCGTTGAGTGCAAATGACGAGGCTAAATTTAAAGAGAAAGTGGGGAAGAATATCCCAATAATACAAGGTAAACAATTAAAAAGATTTAAACAAAAACTTTAAACATTGAAATGGCTAAATTTGAAAAGACTTTTTAGATCATTTTTAAACTATGTGACAATGGAAACAATGATATATAGATATTCTCAAAGGTTATCTTATCTTTTTATTATGTCCTGAACTCAAATTAATTTTCCAACTGATTTTAAAATCCGGTTTCTTTTTAAAATTAATTTTACTCTTCGATTTTCATCGATTTTTCAAAAATGATTAAGAAAATTGTTATTTTTATGAAATGTTACTAATTTTGGTTCAGTTCAAAACTTGATATCACAATAATGATTTCAGGTATTCAAATATGGTTTTGTTTACGGAAAAGTATATACAGTAAAACTTCGCTTATCCAAATCAATTAGATCCAGCTTAATTTAGATTATGGAAGCGGAGTAGTGAAATCATATTTAGATATTGTCAAAAAAGTCTTATAAACACATATTTATGGATTTATTGTATTAGATAATAATATTATCTAAAGTTTATCTTACAATACATATGATACAATGAAGGTTTTACTAGCTTCCTCACTTTTAATTCGTTTCTTATTGATTGTTGAATGGACAATGGAATGGCGTCATCAGATTCCTCTTCTTCATCTGATTATCCAAATATATTTCTTTCCTCTTTTCTAATAGCAATGCTTTTCAGTGCTTTGGAAATGTCGTCCTTCTCTACCGATAGAACGAAAAATCTCTTAATTCCGATTAGTGAATCTTTTACCAATTCGGACTACAAGAGACATGATGCATATTTCACGTTTTCTGATTTTGTTCGGATTATAAGAAATTCAGATTTGAGGATGCAACAATTAGCGGAGCTTAACTTATTTTTGTCATTCCGTTATAATGACAAAAATCAAGATCATAAAGTGTCTATTTTTTATTGTCGTTGCGGCCCCCCCCTGTATATTTATATATAGGTGTCCCGCAAGGGATATTCGGATATTCAACGGATATTCTTCTTATTCGTTGATTCTTGTTCGTATGTTTATTCTTAAAACTAATCCCGAGATAGTTTGCGTAGGAGATGAAGAGAGTGATGATGGGGACGTAGAGGAGTTACAGATAGGTTTTTTAATAATTCATAGGGAAAGTTGTTAGTAGCAATATGGGCTAAAAATTGCAAGCGGAGATCGATTGAAGGTATTTCGCTAAGGTGATAAAGAAGTTGATTGTTAACGGATTTGGTGGGTGACGAATACATGAGATGCATCTCAGAGCAGATCCCAGAGCTACTTCTAAATGGTACCTGTTTCTTCTAGGCACCTCAACCGGGATCGGGGGTGCATATTCAATTATTGGTCTGCAGATTGTCTTGTAAATATATGAGGCACATTTCGTTTATATGCCACAACCCTGAAAAGTTAGTGATCAGAAGTGCTGCTTTCATTTTCATTGTCACTTTGATGGCATGGTCGGAGAATTTTAGTCTTCTGTCTATCCATATCCTCAGGTATTTACACGTTCTGATAGAAGATAAGACCGTTGATTGGATGGTTACCGTAGACAAGGAAGCATGAATGAATTTGAATTTTGGAAGGTTTAATTTGAATTCGCCGTTTCAACAGCTAACGCTAAAAGATTTGTACTAAAGTCTGTAACTTTGTACAACGGATATTATGGTAGCGCCGTGTGTTACAAAGGTGTTGTCGTCTGTATTCATTAGAGCATATGAATCGAAATTAAAGATATATAGGTTGGGAGGATAAATATCGGAGCAAAACAAATTATACAACGTCGGGAAGAAGGGATCTTTGGGGAAGGCCTTGCTGAGTGGAGAATTTTCGGGAGAAGGTGTGACAATAGAGGAGCTAATGGAGAGAAATTCCTTAAGAGTTGAAAGCTTTACTGATAGCGTGCTAGTTGGAAGTTGGAAATCAGTCTTATCAGATCGTGGGACGTAGATCTAGCAGGTTGAGAGCTAAACTGGTAATTCAGTATTTTATCAGATACGGTTCCCAATAGATTGTTCCTGATGTAAGTTTCCAAAATCTTGCCGATAGCGGGAAGGAGGGAAATAGGCTGATAATTGGATGGAGCTAATAACGAAGATTTTTTTCCAAATTTAGGGAAAATGTTGGTTGGTGATGCAGAAATTTAATATTTTTATAATATAGGGATGAATGCGGGCATCAAGCTTTCTGAGAATGTTTTTGTGAGAGGGTCATGCCCAAGAGCGCTTGTACAGTTGCTTATGAATATGAAGTATTCGTCCACTTGGTTATTCTAGCCTTGTTGACGGTGTAGAAAAAAGCATCGTCATACCTTCATATGACATTAACAATTTCTTCGGGGTTGGTATGTGATGTGCCATCTGAAGAGTTAATAAGTTCGCAGGTTTCAGGGGACTTTTGATATCTTGATGGTTTCCGGACTTATCTTTTTTCTTTTTGATACGTTGATGTTATTGCAAGCTTCAATGTACTTCTGGCTTTTGAATTGTTTAATTATGGTTTGAATGTATTAATTCATTAAATTTCCTTTTAAGTCTGGAATCTCAGATATTCTAAAGTAAGCGTCTCTTTTCCTTTATTGACCTAACTATGAATGTAGGTAATAGGAAAATTATAATTTTTTTTTAGTTTATACGGATTGGCTTGTTCAATCGATTTCTTAAGATGTTCATTAAATTAAGATATGGTCACTTCAGTAATAATAAGGTTAGTGTTAATGAATGTTGAGATGGCCAAGTTCACTCATTCCATATTGCAGAGGTTGTAGTTATTTAAAATATTTGGAGTTCGTCTTGGTAAGGGAATTGTCAACTTTAGGGAATCAGAATGCCTAGGTGGTGAGGGCATAGATCGCGAGTGACCGAAACGTTAGTAATTAGTGAATTTATGTTTCTCTACTAGAACATCATATCCGGAGTCGTATTTTGATTGTTTTTCATGGTGAACGTTGAAAGAGTTTTAATGCAAACAAAATTAATTCTGTATTCTAATCTATTAATAACGTTATCTTAACGTTGTCAACTTGATTGGATATTTAAATTTTATCTCAACAAACATTGCGCAGTTGATGCGATTGATATTTATAGTTTCCAACTAAATGCGATTTTGGATTGTAACTATTAATGTTTGTGTACAGCAATCGTGGCTCAGCTTGGAAACATATTGAAGATTGATCATGATTATGTACGTATAACTACCGGAGAAAGTAAATGAAAGCAATTGTGCTGATTTGATGCTGTTCCATAAATGTACTCTTTATGTAGTTAATGAGCTCCTACTGATGTAAGTACTTAAAACAGTTACAGCCCTTAGGCCCCATTGGACCCCTTGTGCATTTTCCCGGTACCACCTCCAGTCACATCAGCCAGACTAAGGAATTACCAAAGGCCAGGACGTCATCCAGAGGCATGTTCCTGATACCATCTGTAGTCGGCCAAGCCTCGCCGAGAGTCCTAAATCTGAGGTCCGTTAGAGAGGGGCAATCACACAAGATGTGTCAAGAAGCTTCATATTATGAAGGTGCTTATTTGCCTTACAGTGCCCTATGTGGAGGACTGTGGCTAATAAGAATAGCTTCTTAAAATAGCAGTAAGAACTTCTTGTGGGTGAAACGCTTGATCATGTTGATATGAGTATGGTAATCGCACCTATTATAAAGGTGGGATTATCGGCTCGGATGCGCACAGCCCTCTGTCAACGGTATGCTTAGCAAGTCTGACCGCATGTTTGTTGCAAGTCAGACTCAACGCTGAAGTCAGCAGCAATTTTAATAGCAGTTAATTCCACTTGTATGACGGTGGTACCTTTCCCCAGAGGTTCCGAGAGTCCTATCCGGGGGTAATGGGAGAAGACTCCCGCTCCTGCACCACTCTGTCTTCTTGAGCCATCAGTGTAGATATTCAAGGTTTTCTTTGCATCTACTACTGTGGGACTGATGTGGGTGAGGTAATTCTTTATGAAAACGTATTTTGTCGGTGAGCAATCCGTTTTGAACTCGAGTAGGGGTGTGTCCTGTACTGCAGCGCTCCAGAGTGTAGAACTGCCTCAAACGTCCCCATCCTTTATAACTTCTACTGGTTGTAGTATTTTCATAATTACCAACGCAACTTCTTGAATATGTAGATTCAGTGGTGGCAGGTTTAACATGATTTGCATGGCCGCGGTGGGAGTAGGTCGCAGCGCACCTGTAGCAAACAGACACGCGAGTCTATGTATTCTATTGAGTGTAGTGATGGCGGTAAACTTAATTTAATACAACAGCACCGTAAGTAAGTATTTGTTGGATTACAGCCGTGTAAATCCACAGGGAAGTCTTTGGTGACAACCCCCACGTCCTCCCGATAGCCCTATGGCACTGGCGAATAGTGCCGTAGTGTCTATAATTAAGCTCAAGTACTTGACCTCTGTAGACAGTTTGAGTGATGAGTTAGCAAGCGTTGGCATTCTAGAGTTACCTATGTTGCGCATGCGTGTAAAAACAATCATTTCTGTTTTCTTGGGGTTGACGGTGAGAGATTGTTTGATACACCAATTCTCAATTATATTGAGTGCTTTTTGCATCCTTTTGAGGAGTACGTTTACGTACTTAACTTTAATAAGAATTGTCAGATCATCGGTTTAGCGATCATAAAATCGGCCAGTTTTAGGCGTTTTAAGTGGCCATCCAGTGGTGTACTTGTGCACAGCCTCTGGTAGGGTGGATTGGCCAGTCCTTAATTTTACGATTCTAAGCTTTTTAAGAGTATTCTTGATCCAACCACAGAGGGTCGCAAGAACATTATGCTCTAGAAAAGCCTCGCTAATGCCGGAGAAGGTGGTTTTGTCGAAAGCGCCTTCCAAGTCAATGAAGACACCCAAGGCGGACTCCTTGTGGTCCAGTGCATCACCAACGAAGCTGGTCACTGCGTGAAGGGCTGTCAGCGTGGACTTTCTTTCGCTGTGTCCACAGCGTACATGTATGATGGAGGCACGATGCATTTTATTGCAAAAACAGTAGAGGGATTCTCTCAAAAAATTATAACAAAATATGCAAAAGGAAAATATATGCATTCTATTTAATATAAAAATGTTAGTTATCATAGCCTCATTGTAAAAATAAACTTATAATGGTTTAAAAAAGTATTTTGTGTTTCAAGTACAAACATTTTTATTTTCAAATTATTTTTTTATAGGTTACGGTCTTACAGAAACATCACCACTAGTTCTATCTGTTCCGGAAGGAAAAGAAAAAGATGGAGGAATGGGTTACGTTGTTAATAACACCATAGTAAAAGTAGTTTCAATCGATGATCCGGAATGTAAACATTTAGGTCCGCATAATGTAGGAGAATTGCTCGTGAAAGGACCCCAAGTAATGAAAGGATACCATAATAAACCTAAAGAAACCGAAGAAGCTTTTTGGAACGGCTTCTTAAGAACGGGAGATTTAGTCCGTTACGATGAAGAAGGAATGTTTTATATTTGCGATAGAATTAAAGAATTGATTAAAGTGAAAGGCTTTCAAGTTCCTCCAGCGGAATTGGAGGAGGTTATTAGACGATTTCCTGGCGTTGAAGAAGCCGCTGTTGTGGGAGTTCCGCATGAGAGATTTGGGGAGGCACCTAAAGCATATATTGTTCAAAAACAAGGAAGTAAAGTTGATGTTGATAAATTGGTGGAGTTTGTTAACGTAAATGTGGCGCCGTATAAACAACTTTCCGGTGGAGTTTCCGTTGTAGATAAGATTCCTAAGAATCCATCCGGAAAAATATTGAGGAGACAATTAAAAATTTTATATGAAAAATAAATTATAATAAAAAATTTAATAAAATTGTTTGCAATTTTATATAGGCTACCCAATCATGCTTCATGTTAAAAATATAGACGAATTAACGTATACTTTGAGATTTTTTAGTGTTGTGCAAAATGGCGCTTTCAAAAATAACGCGATGTTTTTCTTTAACGAAAAGATGTTTTAGTAGCAAATTAGATTTCATTAAATCCTCTTTACCAGACGTGGATATTCCACGTATTAGTTTGGTTGAGTATGTTATGAAAGATTTTGGAAGGTGGGGAAATAAAGTGGCTGTGGTAAGTATGCTAAACAAACAACTCCAGATGATCAAAAAATAACATCTTAATCACGAATAAAATTTTAGGAATGCGCAGAAACGGGAAATAAATATACTTATAATGATATTCAAATTAAATCCTTTCAATTAGCCAAATCGCTAAAAAATATAAAACTACAAAAAAATGATGTAATAGCATTAATTCTCCCTAATATTCCTGAGTTTCCTATATCCATCTTAGGGTCAATGTTAGCGGGGTTAAGAATAACTACCGTAAATCCATCCTATACCTCAAGTAATTTAATAATTTTTGTATCCAATGAAATGTTTTGATAAAAATAATTGTATTTTTAGCGGAAATTCAGCGACAACTTGTAGATGCTGATGTAAAAGGAATTATAACTGTTGGAAGTGTTGTTGAAAATGTTCAAAATGCGATTAAGATGGCAAAAAAGACTATACCAGTTATTTCAATTAAGTCTACGGTAAGTACAAAGTGTCCCAATTTCGTTTTTCGCATAGGCTATCTCTCAAACTGAAAGAGATAAAAAAAATTAGCTTATATGTTGTGGCCCCTTTTTTTGAGAATATGCTAAATTTCAAACGGTCTTTTTTTTCACCATATCGGGAAAAAGTGAAAAATTTCCGAAAACGGCAAATATGAATTTATTACTTATTATGAAAAATCAAGTATTATATATAAAAGGTTGTAGGAGCAATTTTTTGCGGATAATTCAATGGAATTTTTTCGCATGTTTAATTTTCGAAATTTTACGACTAACTTTAATGTATACCATAGTTTATTATAGCTTAAAGTAGTTCATTATTTTTTCCTGATAACAAATATATATAAGATGTTAATGTAAGTCGTGGCATAATTTTCATTACAAATATTAGATTAAAAATAATGATGATTAGAATCTTCAAAATTCGTGATCTATACCTAGGAATGACTAAGATATGGGCCTTAAAGTTAAGAAATGTGTAGACATTTGCTTAAATATTTTCAATATGGTTGCTTTTAGAAAGATAAAATTTGAATAAATAATGATAAATTTGGATATCTATTATTTTTATCGAATGTTACAGATTTTACAAATTTAAGTTAACAACATAACTTGAACGTACTTTTCTTTATAGATCATAAAAAATCTCATCAAGAATTCGCTTTTCTACGATTCTTTGAAGATAAGCAAAAAAGGTTGAGTTCAAAAGTTGATCTTTCAAAACCGAATTGAGATATTCAAATATGGTTTTGTTCTCGAAAAAGGACTACTTTTCTTTATAAATCATTAAAAGTTTCATCAGGGTATTTATATTTTTTATTTATATTCTTAAAATATAATCAAGGAAATTCTTGATAAATAACAAATATCTCCAAAGTCCTGCTCATCAGATTAAAGTCTGCCAACTGTTCAAGAGATTATATATTATCTTAATGACTGCCAACTTGATGGCAGCATGAGCTGTTATCTCTCCAAAGTCCTGTTCCTCAGATTAAAGTCCGCCAACTTGTTGGCAGCATGAGCTGTTACGTTTCCAAAGTTCTGTTTATCAGATTAAAGTCTGCCAACTTGTTGGCAGCATGAGCTATTACTGTTCCACATACTACATATTATTTTAACGACTGCCAACTTGTTGGTAGCATAAGCTATTACTGTTCAACAGATTATACAATATTTTAATGACTACCAACTTGTTGGCAGCATGAGGTATTATGTCTCGAAAGTCCTGCCCATTAGATAAGATCTATCAACTTGTTGGCAGCATGAGCTATTATTGTTCCACAGACTATATATTATCTTAATGACTGCCAACTTCTTGGCAGTATAAGCTATTACTGTTGCACAGACTATATATTATTTTAATGACTGCCAACTTCTTGGCAGTATAAGCTATTACTGTTCCACAGACTATATATTATTTTAATGACTGTCAACTTGTTGGCAGCATAAGCTGTACTGTTCCATCGATTATGTATTGTCTTAATAAATGCTAACTTGTTGGCAGCATAAGCGATTACTGTTCAAAACACAGTACATTATCTTAATGATTTCTACTTTATTGGCAGCGTGAGCTATTATGCCTCCAAAGTCATTCTTAGCAATTTAAAGTCTGCCAACTTGTTGACAGCATGAGTTGTTATATCTCCAAAGTCCTGCTCAGCAGTTTGAAGTCTGCAGACTTATTGGCAGCATGAGCTATTACTGTTCCACAGACTATATATTATCTTAATGACTACCAACTTGTTGGCAGCATAAGCTATTGCTGTTCAACAGATTATATATTATCTTAATGACTGCCAGCTTGCTACCAGTATGAGCTATTATGCCTCCAAAATTTTGCTCATCAGTTTGAACTCTGCTAACTTATTGGCAACATGACTTGTTACTGATCTAAATATTGTACATTATCTTAAAGACTTCATACATCATGGGCCATTATGTCTCATCACTTTGAAGTCTGCTAACTTGTTTACAGTTGTTTTAATCGACCGGAGAATTCCGAATTAGTTTGTAAAAAATAATGGATTCTAGATTGCGCATGTGCAAGCGACAATTAATTGTAAAAAAACACCGTATTTTGTCACAGTTCGAGCAGTAGAAATAAAAAACAAATTTTTTTGATATGACATGAACATGCATGGATATGACCTAACCTAATTTTAAGTAGCGAGTGCCAGTTGTATATTAATGCAGGATTATACGAAAAAAGATGGAGAAATGGATGCACTGATCATATCTGATCACTGCGGTATATCCATTTTTCGAAAATGTCTTTCTATATCCCCTTTCTCCGTCACAGTACGCGATTCTTTACTTCGTCTAATAGATGCTTATAAAAGAAATTGTTCGTTAAATTACAGGTTGTAGGGAACTTACGCTAGTATCAAACCTATCAGCTGCACCTCAGAAAAAAGCCGTCCAATGACTAGTTAATCGCAGACATGTTAATATGTGCTGTTTTTCCATTAATTTCCCATTTCTCTTTAGTAACTACTAGGGCAGGGCGATACCATAAATGAGATATCGAGTATCGATGACTCCGTGGTATCGATACCATTCAAAGTATCGCAGTATCGAATTATAGAAAATTTTTTTTATGTGTTATTCTTCGTAGATTTTAATTATGGTTTTAAAATGGTGGAAAGAATAAAGGCAAAACAAAAGAAAAATAAATTACGCACTTCTTAACTTATTGGTTTGCACAAAATTTAATAGAATTTGTGTCCTTTACAAGACCATGTCCAAAGACATATCAAAATGCCCATATGCGCCGGATTTTGAATATATGTATGGGTGCTGAAAAAAACTGAATTGAGAATAATCTCAAACGATGAAAAAATCCTGAATTGAGTCTCAAAAAGTCTGCACAAATTCAAAATGTCATACTTAATATAACATTTGGAAGAAAAAGCGTAATACATTAAGCTTAAGTACATTAAAATTTCCAAAGTTGATAGTTATAATTTCAATCCAGATAAAAATAGTAATAATTTTATATGGGTACTCTTTTGGAAGGATTCTTAGTCTTCTGGAAGCATTTCAAGTCTTCCAGAGGCAATATCAAGTCTTTTGGAAACATATCAAATTTTCTAGAAGCAGCATTGAGTCTTGTGGAAGCATTTCAACTATTTTGGAAGTAGTATCAAGTTTTGCAGAAGCAATATCGAGTCTTCTGAAAGTATTTGAGGTCATCTGGAAGTATTTTAAATCTTCTAAATGCAGTATCAAGCCTTCTGGACGCATTTCAAGTCTTCTGCAAGCAATATCAAATTTATAGAAGCTGTATCAAATCTTCTAGAAGCATTTTATGTTTTCTGAAAGCACTTAGAGTCTTTTGGAGTTATCTAGAAGCAGTATCAAGTCTTCTGGAGACAGATCAAGTTTCCTAGAAGCACTATCAAAGTCGGGATGCTGGGACTGAATTGGGAAAAAGCACTTGGTAGTACATTAAAAGAAAAAAGTAAAAATAGTAAAAAAAGTTTCGAGTGTTAGTTACCACGTTAGCATTTGACCATTGACACATATACCAGGGGTCACAGTGAAACAATCGGGAACACCATCATGCCCAATGACAACAATCGACGATTTCGAAGGATTGATCACGAGGCAGTACCTAACCGTAAGCATGATTAGGTCATTCTAAACAAGCATGTGGTTGTATATGATAGACCAATGAAAGGAAGAATTGAAAACAGAGTTTCATGATGAAATCAAGTAGTACAAGCGCGATGCTGAGATCCACATCCATTTTCCGAAAAATATCGTCGGTCACATCCAACAGAGCAGATGAGCAACTAAAGCCAAACCTAAAGCTAGACCGTTTATTAGGTCTAAAATACTTATAGGTCTAAGATCTTTCAATTGATATGGGTTATTGGTTTTAGCTAACGGAACCACCAAAGTGATCTTTCAATCAAGAAAAACTCACAAAAATTAAAAATATAGATAAATGGCAAAATAGTTGGATAACAAAGTAATAACATCTTCCTACTGACCTGTGGCATTAGTTTTAATGCATCCTTAGCTTGTAAGATTTCCTTAAAGGGAAAAAGATAAGGTTACAGGTTGGAACTATAAGAAGCAACCAGGTTCGCATTTTCAGCAAGTTGGTTTTGGGAACACAAGAAATAATCATTAAGTGAGTTCAAAATACTAATACTGTCAGGGATTTCACGATTTTTGCTACGGTTTCGAATTTTCATAAGTAAAGAGTTTGATAAAGTTACCACTCCTGAACTCTCACCGTTAGCACCAACAGCAGTGTATCGTCACTGATGTTGATGCAATGAGGGACCAATCTATAATTCGATGCAATTGAAACTGAACCAAGGTATAAACAAAGAAACGGACACCAATTGTGATAGGCTTAATACAGTTAGTAAGTTCAATTCACAGGTATTCACAACATTGGCTTTTCTCTTGGTGCAAAATTGTAAAATCTAAATTACTCTTAACATTCAGTCTGGCGGCGTCAGACTGACCTCTACGAAGGTTAGCCCTAACGTTTAATCTATTGCGACCAACACAGCGATAATAAGGTATACTGAATGCAGTGAAATAATATCTGCATAAACCTGTCTTAGATATAGCAAAAACGTTAAAGTTAGCATCAATAATAAGGTCCTTTACAGCAGGAAAGTGACCTTCATTACAGAAAAAAAAACAGATGTGTGTTCAATGTATGATATGTATGGTGTTCTCTTTTAAATAACAGAATCGTACCATATAGTATCTACGAAGAAAATTTAAATGCAGATAAATTATTGAACATACTAAGGGCAGGAACACATTTAAATAGCTTGTTGCCACACATCGTTACGCAACTCGACTTTGCGGTCATCAAACAGCCAATTCTCCATATAAACCTGTGCACCATAGCTAGATGTCTAACGTGTTGTGTCTCCACGCAACGCAACGCTGTTCAATGCGACGTATATCTCCACTATCTCCACAGTGAGTGATTTTACATCGAGTGGCGTGTATTTAATGGATTTACTGGATTTAAAAGAACATTAGCTTGTTCATGAAATGAAACAGCTAATTAACTGAAATGCAACTCTATAAGGAATGCACGAAAGCTTAAAATAAAATGATTGGGCTGAAGTGGACATGTTTTTTTAAGCATTGCCAAATATATTCCGCTGAAGGATTTGCGTTATTATCTCCTTCAGTAACAAATTTTGTCGCAGTACCACAGTATAACCAGACGAGTAGTGGGGATATAAAATAACTAAATCTATTCAAAAAGAAGTGCAGACTGTGGCGATCATTCAAACGTTCCTCAATTTCAACAATCATAAACAACCCCAAATTTTTCCATTTCTTCATCAAATTCAACTGAGCAGTGCAGGATCTTTTCAAATACTCTAGAGTAGTGTTTCCTAATACAACGGTCGCAAACCAAAACTTATAAAATGGGTCCCAAATTTCCACATAAGACTAGTACAACTAAATTGCCTAAATTTGTAACCTAAATTTAAACAACATTAAAACAAATCTTTTAGAGTGCATTTTAGAATTTATTCATGCTTACACGAATTTTTTTCTGTATTTTATAAACATATTTTATAAACTAAATTTTATAAACTACTTTGATTAAAATATCTGACAACAAAAATTGATTTAAAAAAAATCAATTTATTAGATTGATTTTAAAAATTTCCTTCATCATTTCTGAAAAATCATAAAAAATCGACTTCTTATGATATCTCAATGATTCTTTTATGATTAATAAAGGAAAGTATGCATTTATCCGAGAACAAATGCCTTAGTATCTCAATTCGTTTTGGAGATATCAACTTTTGAACTCAATCTAAATTTATGTAATTTCATAAAATTAAAACTTTCGTTAATCATTTTTGAAAAATTGTAAAAAATCGAATCATCTTGATGAAGTTTTCCGGGAATAAATCCGTCCGTGAATATCTCAATTCGTTTTTGAGATATCAAGTTTTGAACTCATACTAAATTTATACCATTATATAAAATTAAAAACTTCATTAATCAGTAATGATGTGAAAGAAAAAAAATTCTTAAGGTATGCTGATTATTTTTTTGTGATTTATTAAGGAAAGGATAGGATTTTGTGATTTTTAAACTCATTCTGAATTAGTATTATTATATAGAATTAAAAATTTTGTTAAATTAAAAATTCCTAAGATATCTTGATGAATTTTGTTGTACTTTATAAGGGAAAGTGTGCAGTTTTCCGGGAATAAATCCATCTGTGATTATCTCAATTCGTATTTGAGATATCAAGCATAAACTTAAGCATTCTTAAGCACTTAAGATTCTATTAGGCATAAAATCGAATTCTTGAGCATAAAGAAAGGATATCTTGATGAATTTTGTTATGATTTATAAAGGAAGGTGTGAAGTTTTTCGAGAATAAATCCATCTGTGAATATCTCGATTCGTTTTTGAGATATCAAGTTTTAAACTTATTATAAATTTGTACCACTATATGAAATTAAAAATTTTGCTAATCATTTTTGAAACATTGTAAAAAATCGACTTCTTAAGAATAAAGAAAGGATATCTCGATGAATTTCGTTGTGATTTATAAAGGAAAGTGTGAACTATGTACTACTAAACTATGTATGCACTAACTATGTATGCACTTGCACATCCTCCTACACTCTCCGGCTATATTAACCATCCTAAGGAATTTCTGAAGGCTAGGATACAGCTCAGAGGTGTGTTCCTGATGCCATCTGTGCTCGGCCATTCCTCTCCAAAGTCTCTCATTCTGAGGTCTTGTAGAATGGGAGATTCACACAAGCTGTGTCGAACAGTCTCCTCTTGTGGACAGCCTCGAGTAACTCCTCCATGAAGACTGACATCGCCAGTCCTAATCTTAAGTATCCTATGCTTGAGAGCGTTCTCAATCCAACCACAAAGAGTTGGTGGAACTTTATGCTCAAGCAAGTCATCGTTAATACTAGAGAAAGTTGTTTTATCAAAAGCTCGCTCTATATCTATAAACACACCAAGGGCGGACTCCTTTGAGTCCAGCGCCCCACCAACAAAGCTGGTCACCGAGTGAAGAGCCGTTAGTGTGGACTTGCCTTGAGTGTAGGCATGCTGAATAGTATTTACTGGTGCAATTAGAAGACAGAATTCCTAATATAGTGATCACACAACCTCTCCAACGATTTCGGTGTGAAATAATCTAACTTACCCGGTTTTGGTATGAAGTTCACCGTAACCTCACGCCACCAATTGGGTATATAGTGTAGCGCCAGGCAGGCCTGGAAAATTCTCACCAGGTGAGGTACAAGATCCTCCAAGCCCCATTGTAGAAGGGCTGGTATAATACCATCTGGTCCTGGTATTTTGAACGGCGAAAAACTATTAAAGTGTGAACTTTTCCGAGAATAAATCCGGCCTTGAGTATTCAATTCATTTTTGAGATATTTAGTTTTGAACTCAACTTAAATTTGTAGCATTTCATAAAATAAATAGTAAAAAGATATTTTTTCTATTTTTAATTCGTGTAAAACAGAATTAGATGTAACACTATCAAAAATTTCGAATTAGGGATCATGTAGTGTCAGTTCTGGTGCTTTATGGGTAGCAATATAAGAAAAGTTGGGAAGCGGTGGTCTATGAACTATATAATACATTAAAGAATGGTTCCAAACCTATTTCAGTGTTTCTTCCTAAAGCAAAAGTAAAATATATGCATAATACTAATCTTTTGGTCCTTAACGTAAATGACACAATCTGCACCGTCGTCGGAACACGTATGAAGTTGTACCTAAATTCAGTATGATTTACTCAAGTTTCAACACGTACAGTACTATCAGCTTCGTTACTATCAGCTGTTGTACATATTAAGAGAATTATTCGACAAACATCTTGTGGGTGGCTGGAATAGAAACAGTGGCCATAACCGGTGCATTTGCCCTATTGTATTTTAAAATAACTATGAATTTAATTCCTTATACCCGTCTCAGCGATTTTTCTATAAATTGTTTTTAATTTAACGAATTTATTCGTTACGCTCAAAGTACTGGAGGGAAAAGACTGGTCGAAATTATATTGAATAAGATCCGTTAGTGTAAGGGCCACTTTTAACACCTCTTGATAAATTTATCTCACATTTAAAAACCGGCTCAGAGCCAATGGGAACGCTTAAAATCGATATAACCACCGCTAGTTAGTTTAACTGGATGACATAACATATAAGCTACTTTTCTTCCGTTTCTTTCAGTTAGGGTTTAGTTTAATTAAAGAAGAGTAATTGTAATCTATAAAACAAATTAATTTGAATTGATTTATATAGACCAATGAGCCATTACCAAATAATACCATATCGTTTGCCGATTTATTAACCGGCCAATTAGAAAATTTCTCCGAAAATTTATTGGGCTATGATGATATTGTAGTAATGCCTTATTCAAGTGGAACTACAGGTTTACCCAAAGGTGTTGAGTTAACCAACATGAATTTGGTATCAAATATTACTCAATTTCTTTCTCCCGCATACGGATATTTAGAGGAAGCTACCGGTACATACCCTCTACCTATTATTGTTAGTTAACATAAATATGATTCATTTTAAATTTTTAGAAACTCATCAAGATGTTCTTCCCGCCATTTTACCAATGTATCATATTTATGGGTTCACTTTACAAACTTTAGCATTATTAAAGAAAGGATGCAAAATCGTTACATTATCAAAATTCACTCCAGAATTGTATTTAAAGTCCATCGTTAATCACAAAGCAAATATTTTAATGGTGGCACCTCCAGTTGGTAATTACAACAAATTATGATAAAGAATTTTATTACAAACATTTTCGTTTTAGTAATGTTTTTAAATTCTCATCCATCCGTTAAAAAGGAACATCTTCAAAGTATACGTTCTTTAATGTGCGGAGCTGCTCCATTAGGTGCCAGTGATGAGAATAAATTTCGAGATAAAGTGGGTCATAAAATAAATATATATCAAGGTACATTAAATCTGTGTCTTGTTGCAAAAAAGATCATTATCAAAACCTCTTAAAATAAAGTGGTGAAAAAAACATTGACTCTTTTTGCATCAAGCCCAGACATCATTATAAACCTGAAATAATATTATTGATATCGAAAAAATAAAAATTTTAGGTTTAGGATTAACTGAAACCTCTCCAGCGATTATAATGATCCCAGCCCATCGCGAAGGTTCAGTTCATGGAAGCATCGGCCACCCATTCCCTAACACAACCGTAAAAGTGGTTGCTTTAGGAGATACAGATTTAAAACACCTCGGACCAAACGAAACTGGCGAATTATTAGTTAAAGGTCCACAAGTTATGGCTGGATATCATAACAACCCCGCAGAAACTTCCGCAGCTTTCGTTGATGGCTGGTTTCGCACTGGAGATATGGTCAAATACAATGAAGATGAAATGTTTTTCGTTGCTGATAGGATTAAAGAATTAATAAAAGTGAAGGGGTATCAAGTTGCTCCGGCTGAGCTAGAAGAAACCATCCGAAGTTTTGAAGGAGTTGCTGAAGCCGCTGTGATCGGTGTGCCTCATCCCAAATTTGGTGAAGTTCCAAGGGCGTATATAATGCCTAAACAAGGTGTAAACATCGATTTGAAAAAATTAAATGATCATGTTAAAGCAAATTTGGCTTCGTATAAACAACTTGAAGGTGGAACTATTATCGTTGATATGATTCCGAAAAGCCCATCAGGGAAAATTATGAGAAGACAACTCAAATTAAAATTTGAAGAAACTGGAATTTAAATAAACATCATTTTAAAAATGTTTAATGTTATAATATAATTATTTTTATAGCCTTTTCAATAAACAATGAAGTTTAATAATCAATCATCTCTTTATTGAAAACAGCTCTATATCTCATTATAATTTACGATCGGGAATGAGCGTGCGTGTTTGCATCAATGCCGTTGACATTGAAGGTCTTATCAGAATTTACGTTGTAAACTCGATAGTTAAGAGGACGGACTGTTCATGAATAACTGGTTTTTGGTGTGTAAGATTTTGTAAGTACGATGCAAGTACAACGTGTTATTTTAAAGATAAGGCGCGTATCATGCGCGATTTATAGACAATGCTACAACGCGAGTGATAATTGTATGCGGTCGGTATATGAAGATGTTGTCGTTCCAGACGGTGTTAATTTCGTTGAATATTCATGGAGAAATTTTAAATATTTTCCAAACCGTATTGCGACGGTAGGTATTTTTATTACTTGCGTTTTCGAATCAGGTTTGAAATAATAAATATAGGGTAATATGTAACAATTTTAAAACTTAAGATAAAGAGACAAAGGAAAGTTAGGTCTGCATATTCTTGATTTAAAGTCAAGGTTGAGATTTTTGGTTTTGATGAACTCCAATAATAACATTTAATAGACTCAAAGTATGATTGAAAGCATAGAAATATTTTATTCATGATATTAAGTCTTTGGGCGGCAAACAGCTGCATTCTGTATGGAGGGATCATATTTTGTATAATACAAAATAATAAAATATTTTTTTAATTGTTATTGCATTACACTTTCAAGTAAAATAAGAATAGTATTTTATTTACATAAAATTATTTGTACCTGCTACTGTTATTTATATGTATGTACAGGCTGGGCCAAATTGGACACATTTAAAACGAAAGTCCTCTTTCTATAAGAGGTAGAGAAAAAATGATATCAATATCTGAGGATTCATTTTCAAGAAACTTAAAAAGAAACATCCTGTATCTCTTACGGTTTCAGTGATACAGGATGTTTTTGAAAGAATGCATTTTCGCAAAGTCGTCATAACTTTTCGTATTGAAAAATTTTCTTTTCTGTGAAAACATTTCCGAAGAAACTCTTTATGAAAAATCCGATAGAATAATTTCACGTTCGATTTATTTATTTATTATTTGATGAAACAAATGCATTGTTTATGAGTATCTATCTATCAAATTATAATTCAAATTGTAAATGCTTATCGTTCAAGTATTTCGTAGTTGTTATCAAATTTCATAATAATGTTATATGAAAATAATGAAAAATGGGACATGACGATAAAATTTATATCATGACCGATATTCAGGAAGAATCGCGAAAAAAGTGATAAAATTTGAAAGATCGTGAGGGTTTTATCTTTAAAAAATAAAAAGCTGGTGAATGGATGAAACTACTTTATTAAGTAATTTAATAATCTGTGCGACAATTGTTTCGAACTATTTCTTGCTCTTCTTCAGACACGACTATAATGAACGATAAAAGCAAATATAATAATATGATTGAAAAGACAATAAGATAATAACAAATGAAGAAAAAAAACAAAGTACTGTCAATTAAAACGCCGCAAAACAGTTGAAGGGCGTTATACATTTCGTTTCTACCATTTTCATAAATTGAAAAATCACAATCTAGTTTGGTAACAATACAGACTCAAACGCATCAAAATTACACTTTAAAATTTAAACAAATAAGAAACGTATTAAAATTAATTGTAAAGGAGACGTTAACATAAACAAATGACAACAAAGAGATCAAGAGAACAAACAGATACACAATAAAAAACTATCTTGTTTAAGCAGTTTAATAAAGTTGTTTCATCGTTTCACTTGTTTTCTGTGGAGGTTTTATTTTTAAGAATGAAGAAGTGACGTGCATATCAAATTGAAGGCTAAACCTACCTCTTTCAAATGATATATAATTCGTTGTATCAATTTTAAATCGATTCCATCTAAGAAAGGTTAAAGGATGATTAGTTTTTGATATTGAAGTAGAATACGAAACAAGTTATTAATTTTGAAAGATCGTGCAAGGCTTATTTTTGAAAATGAAGTAGTTACTTACACACCAAACTGAAGGCTGAACTTTCCTCTTTAAAATGATGTATAACCCGTTGTTTACATTTGAAATCACTTCCACCTAAGAGATGTTAGAGATGATGTGTTTTTTAGGTTTTGGTAAAATCACAAAAAAATGATAGAATTTGAAAAAGATCGTGGAGGTCTTATATTTGAAAATGAAGAATTGGCTTGTATATTAAATAAAAGGTTGAGCCTTGCTATTTAAAATGATGTATAACTCGTTGTTTCAATTTGAAATTGATTCCACTTAACAAATATTAAAAGATGATATGTTTTAGTAGTTTCGTGTTTTAGTAGTATCATGAAAAGAAAAATGATAAAATATTAAAGATCGCGGTGGTCTTATATACATCAAATTTAAGGTTGAACCTTCGTCTTTCAAATGATGTATAACTCCTTATTTCAATTTGAAATCGATGTCACCTAAGAAGTGTTAAAAGATGATGTGTTTTTGCAACTTTAGTAGAATCAACAAAAAAAATAAATTTGAAAGATCGTGTAGGTCATATTTTTGAAAATAAAGAAATACTTGTGTATCAAAATAAAGGTTAAACCTTCGTCTTTCAAATGATGTATAACTCGTTGTTGCAATTTGAAATCGATTCCACTTAAGAAATGTTAAAGGATGATGTGTTTTTGGCGTTTTATTGGAATCACAAAAAAAGTGATAAAATTTTAAAGATTGTGGAGGTCTTATTAAATAATAATCAATCCATAATTCTTGCCATCGTTAGATGTGAATTTAAAAAGTCATTAATTTGCTAAGAAGTAACTAGCATTTTTATAAATACATATGTATGTTAACCGTAAATACATAAAAAGATTATGAAAAGATGTGGTCTTTTTTCGAGTCACATTTTAACAATTTCCAAAACCAAAACAGGTATGGCCACTGTAAAGTTTGACTTAAATTATTTCCCATTTGTATTACATGAAAAAACAAATCTCTTAATCATAAATAAATGTACAGTGAATTTCATTAATGTCTGTTGAGGTATTTTCCAGACATAGCAAAATATTAACTTGACCATCAATAACTTTAAAACGATACACTTTTCTGTATACTTTTTTAAATTAATTTTAATCTTTTGGACCATAGAATCTCGTGCTACCATTTACTCACAATCGACGTCTTGCTGTTAGTAAATCAAAGATAGGCGTGTGACCATATTTACACTATGATTATTTTTGACCCAGATAATATTGGATTTTTTCTTACCAAATCTGTTCCAGCATCATAAAAGATTTTTTATTGGAAGATTTATTCCCAACATAGTTCACTTTTTTTGTGAGCATTTTTTTGACGGTTTTTGACATGGGTATATATAAATAAACCGCCGCAACAGTGGATTAAACAATCTATTGTCAGGATATACGCCGCAATTTACGGTACTAGGCGTTTTTCTCAGCACCTCCCGTAAACAAGTGTTACTAATTTCACTATTCATCGTGCATGTTACATGTAACCACTTTTTACATTTGAGGCACTGCAACTAATTGAACATTTCTGTTGTCTATGAATGTACGTATGTAGGTATGTAAGAAAAAGGGAGGGCATGCGTACACACTTAGGCCCTAACGATTTCCTTATACATCCCCCTACATTCACTCTGGCTACATCAAAAAGCATCAGATGTGTCTCTAACGCCATCCGTAGTAGGCCATTCTTTCCCTAACACACTCAATCTGAGATCTTGTAGAGCAGAACATTTACATAAGATGTGATATACTGTCTTGGCATCCTGTTCAGCACGATTCAGCACTAAGCAGGGTATTACTATATTGACCTCATAGTGATCTGAAACAACATATTTCTTAATTACTCGCATGACGCTCCTACCCACGCTCACAATTTTCTGTGCTCAGTCAGCTAACAGCTTCTTAGAGCTACAACAGATTCTCTGCTGTCGGCAAAAATTGTAAAGGTCCTTACCACAGAAATTAGAGCTAACAATATAGATAGCAGCAAATTTTATAGTGACTAATTTCGCCTCTGGTTGATGAACTTTCCTACTATCGTACCATTTCGTCTACAAGAACCATCAGTGTAGATTTTAATGGTGTTATTTCCATCTACATGCAGCACTTCAATGGATGTGCGTTCATCAACGCCTTCCCCCAAACCACTGCACTTTTCCGGGTTCCTTATCGTTGAAGTCTTACTTTTCGTAGTCGTAGCATGGTAATCAGCGTCAACTCCTAAATGTATAGATGTAGGAGTAATATATTTAGAATATTTTTCATGTAATGTACACACACAAGTCTTTGTATTTTATTTAGCGTAGTATAGGCGGTAACCTTGTAATAACTTGATATATAAATAATAACTTAATACATAAATATGTTTATATTATTCTTTTTCTTCCTCATTTTTTGTTGTTCAGTTCTGCTTAATAAGTTACATTGGCATTCTCGCTGGCAGGTTCGTCATTTAATAAGTTGATGCTAATCTTCCAGGATAGTTCTCCAGTTTACCATCAAGTTATTACATCTTTGGGTAACAAGTTCCATGTCATCTCAATCACCTTACGGCACTGGCCAAATGTGACATTAGCCTTCTTGCTTCTATTATCTACTCTATTATCTAGCAGTGATTTCGGGGATAGTTTCCTATCTAAAGTGGGACTGATGTATTTAACCTCTTTTGACAAACTCAGTGCCAATTTTCGCAATCGAGTCAACTTTCGCAATCCAAATACCACTTTTTCGCAATTTGATATTGTCATGGTATGATCTAAACAAGCTCTGCGTAGCGATCGCATATCTATATTTAAGGCCTATATAAGATTATGTTAATGAACTGACAGAGCTCGTGTGTGGCATCTCATCAACAAATAAAGTTACAATCAACTACACTTTTCACATCATACTATGTAAATAAGCACTAACGCTGATAATTTTATATAACCAAAGCTCCATCCAATGGTTTACAAAAAGAACTGACATTCTGCATTTACCCTAGCTGATTTATTCCTTGATTTCTTCGATGTACATGTTGAACTCGATTTACGACGGCCCGACTTACGACGACTAACATCTTTGGTCAAAAGTTTGTGTATGTAGATCTCATAACATTGCGAATTCAAATTTTCTGTTCAGTGATATATTTGTATACCTAGGTTTGAAAATGTAATTACTTCGGAATTACTATTGGTCATCAATTACTACTATAATTACTATTGGTTGATAGAATTATTTCGGGGGAGATTGAAACCCTCATCAGAACTCCAATATTCTCATCACGTCGAGATTCAAGATGACTTAATCAACACGTAATATGTACAAGGTGGACTAAATTGGACACACAATGGAATAAATCAGCTTTCCTTCAAAGCAGTATTTTAGTAGTGGCATAAAAATGATTTATTGATTTTCTTTAACATTTCTTAGATGAAAGCAATTTCAAATTGAAACAACGAGTTATACATAATTTAAAAGTTGAAGCTTCAACCTTCAGCTTGATATGTTATTTCTTCGATTTCAAAAAGAAGACCTCCGCGGTCTTTTTCAAACTTTCCCTTTTTTTAATGATTCTACTAAAGCGTCAAATACACGTCATCCTTTACCATGTCTTAGGTGAAATTGGTTTTAAATTGAAACAGTGAGTTGTACATCATTTAAAAGGGGAAGGTTCAACCTTCAATTTGATATACTAGTCATTTCTTCATTTTCAAAAATAAAACGTCCACAATTTTTCAAAATTCTTCATTGTTTTCGTGATTCCACTAAAACGTCAAAAAAAAAAACATCACCATTTCTTACATGGAATCGATTTCAAATTGAAACAACTAGTCATACATCATTTCAAAGAGCAAAGTTCGGCCTTCAAATTGGTATGTAAGTCATTTCCTCATTTTCAAAAATAAGACCTAATGATATCTCAAATTTTGATTTGTTTACAATTAATAATTCAAATAATTTCTCGAGTTACGATAAAATCGACTTGCGACAAAGTCATATAATCATATAATTAATTAAATATTTTAGGAATGCGCCCAAACCGGTAGAAAATACACATTTGACGATGTCCGAAAAAAATCAGAAAACTTAGCTTACACTCTTCAAAATAATTTGAAACTTCAACGTGGTGATACAATTGCGTTATTATTACCAAATGTATCAGAGTATCCAATATGCATTTATGGGATTATTATGAGTGGTTTACGAATGACAACTATCAACCCTACTTATACAGCAGGTACATTTTATTATTGTCGTAAAATTTAATATTTTTTTAAAATTTTTGTAAATTTTTTTAGAGGAGATTGCGCGTCAATTAGCTGACTCAGAATCTAAAGTAATTATAACGTTAAATGATTATTACGCAACATGTACAAAAGCCATGGATTTGATTAAGAGGCCATTAGATGTGTTTATAATAAAAACATCAAGTGGAGAATCAATTCCTAATAAGACTATTGATTTTCATGATTTTATTAATTGCACGAATAAATTTATAGAAACAAATTTGAAAAATGAAGATGTTGTTTTTCTTCCGTACTCAAGTGGAACTACAGGTTTACCAAAAGGAGTTATGATTACTGCAATGAATTTAATGTCAGTTATGGCCCAAGTTGATACAAATGATGTTAGATTTTATGTACCAACAACAGGTAATCAACAAATATTTTTAGTCAAATTTACCTAAATTTATTTTTAGAATCTCATCAAGATGTTATCCCTCAAATATTACCAATGTTTCACATCTACGGATACGCTATATGCACAATTTCAGCATTACAAAGAGGAGTTAAATTAGTTACAATTCCAAAATTTACACCCGAATTTTATCTCGAATGTTTAGAAAAGCATAAACCAACGATTTTAGGTCTAGTTCCACCCTTAGTGTTGTTTCTTCATTCCCATCCAGCGGTAAAACCAAAACATTTCGAAAAATTGCGTGTTATAACAAGCGGGGCCGCTCCTTTAGGAAAATCAGATGAGGATAAATTTCGAGAAAAGGTCGGAAAGCCGATTAATATTATGCAAGGTTATGGGTTAACGGAAACTTCAGGATTTGCGTTGTGTACGCCATCATCGAAAGAAGGGAAATATCCCGGAACGATGGGACATCCAATTCCAAGTTGTACGGTTAAAGTTGTAAAACCCGAAGATAAAACTTTGAAACATTTAAATCCCAACGAAGTGGGAGAACTATTGATAAAGGGACCACAAGTTATGAAAAGCTATTATAACCGTCCTGAAGAAAACAAAAATAGCTTCGTAAACGGTTGGTTTCGAACTGGCGATTTGGTTCGTTACGACGAGAATAACATGTTTTACATCGTTGATCGTATAAAAGAACTTATTAAAGTTAAAGGATTACAAGTAGCCCCCGCTGAATTAGAAGAGGTTATTAGAGGTTTTCCGGATGTTGCTGAAGCAGGAGTTATTGGAATTCCTGACAAATTTTCCGGCGAAGTCCCTAGAGCTTATGTTGTTCCAAAAGTTGGTCGGAAAATTAATTTGATTCAATTAGAGGAGTATGTTCGAAGAA
Organism: Onthophagus sagittarius; assembly: GCA_036711965.1. NCBI lineage: Eukaryota > Metazoa > Arthropoda > Insecta > Coleoptera > Scarabaeidae > Onthophagus > Onthophagus sagittarius. The sequence continues at coordinate 65,980,390 of JASERS010000003.1, read as the reverse complement.
AAGTTGCTCCCCATAAAAAATTAGCTGGTGGTGTTGCTGTAATTGATAGTATTCCAAAAACTGCTTCCGGGAAGATATTGAAAAGAGAGTTAGTTTTAAGATATCAAAATGAAAGGAAATAAATAAATTCTTTTAATTGTTAATGTTTAAAAGATAATTTATATAATATATTTAAGATTTTCTTTTAGTTACTAATAAACTATATTATAACAAATTTTGTTACTTCTTTACTTATTATTATTATTATGTGAAAAATACCAGAAAAAGTATTGTCTATTTCAATTTACGTCAGATAAGAGAACTGTCCGACATGAATCAATCAACAACATTTAATTAACTTAACATGTTGTTCATAAATTAAATTCTCTTTGTAATCGCAAAATTATCTATTAGCCGTACATATGGCATAACATAATATAATGAACTAACTTGTACCAATTTGGAAGCTAAGGAAACACCATACTCTCTACACCACATCTCTCTGTTGTTATCTTCCTTTCTAATTAAGATAGATTGGGGAATTTAGATTTAAATTAAAGATCAATCTTTATAGAATATTTATGGTTAATTTCATTTCTTCCCTATTTATAGCTTGAAAGATATGATTTTTTGAAACAAAAGTAACTCTATGCAACTTTGTTAAAACATTGTAAAAAGTAACCTATCTTAAAACGTTGTTATCTTCCTTTCTAATTAAGATAGATTGGGGAATTTAGATTTAAATTAAAGATCAATCTTTATAAAATTTTTGTGGTTAATTTCATTTTATTCCTATTTATAGCTTAAAAGATATGATTTTTTGAAACAAAAGTAACTCTATGTGACTTTGTTAAAACATTGTAAAAAGTTGATAAAGTTTCTTCCAACAACATCGTAAGATATATATAAAATGAAAAAGCTTTGGTTTGGCTTAAAACGATGTATTTTTATTATTGAGTCAAATCTTCGGTGCGACACGTGTTTCGGCAGTAACGGCATCGACAGGCACGACTACATTTATAAAAGAGAGAAAAAACTAAGTCAAAAAACATAAAAGTCTTTAAATGATTAAAAAAATTACCGTCAATGGACACGTTGTTGTGATGAGTATGTGAACAGCGGAAAGCACCTTTTACATATATACATTAGAAATGTTTGATCTTACAAATTTGAACCTGAAAAGCTGTATTAAAATAAGTCAAGTGTAAAATATAATGAAATGAAACTTGAAAATTACCTTATTCTCAAAACCACCCACGCTAATTTTATCTTATGAAATATTTGAAAAATTGAAGCCAAAAATTAAATAAAATGTTGCCAAAAGTTATGCCAAAACAATATTCGTTACAAACGTTGTTAAAACATTGCAAAAAGTAACCTATCTTAAAACGATGTTATATTTCTTTTTAATTAAGATAGAGTGGTGGTGGTGAAGTTGCATTTAAACTAAGGGCCAATCTTTAGAGAACATTTTTGATGAATTACATTTCTTCGCTATTTATAGCTTTCGAGATGTGATTTTCTGAAATAAATATAAGTCAAGGCAAGTTAGATAATACATTGTAAAAAGCAACATATCTTGAAACGCCTTCCTCTCGTCACTACTCTTCCTTTCTAATTAAGATAGAGTGGTGAAGTTCAATTTTAATTAAAGACCAATTTTCATAGAATATTCACGGTTAATTTCATTTCTTCTCTATTTATAACTTAAAAGATATGATTTTATGAAACAAAAGTAACTTAATGAAAGTTTATTAAAACATTATAAAAAGTAATCTATCTTAAAATGATCTTCCTTTCTAATTAAGATAGAGCAGTGAAGTTGCAATTAAATTAAGGACCAATATTTAAAGAACATTAGTGATTAATTGCATTTCTTCGCTATTTATAGCATACGAGATATGATTTTCTGAAACAAATGTAACTCAAGGCAAGTTAGTTAATACGTTGTAAAAAGCAACCTATATTGAAACATTGCTATCTTCCTTTCTAATTAAGATAGAGTGGTGAAGTTGGATTTAATTAAAGACCAATCTTTATAGAATATTTACGGCTAATTTTATTTCTTCCCTATTTATAGCCTAAAAGATATGATTATTGAAACAAAAGTAACTCAATGCAAGTTTGTTAAAACATTGTAAAAGTAACCTATCCTAAAACGATGTTATCATCATTTCTATTAAGATACAGTAGTGAAATTGCATTTCAATTAAGCACCAATCTTTAGAAAACATTTCCGATGAATTGCATCTCTTCGCTAATTATAGCTTACGAGATATGATTTTCAGAAATAAATGAAACTCAAGGCAAGTTAGTTAACACATTTTAAAAAGCAACATATTTTTAAACGTTGCTATCTTCCTTTCTAATTAAAATAGAGTGGTGAAGTTGGATTTTAATTAAAGACCAATCTTTATAGAATATTTGTGGTTAATTTCATTTCTTCTCTATTTATAGCTTAAAAGATATGATTTTTTGAGATAAAAGTAACTCAATGCAGTTTTGTTAAAACATTGTAAAAAGTTCTTTATATTATATATCATAATTATGGCATTTTAACAGAGCTTCCTTCTATTATCTAAATACAGGTTGCTTCATTTAAAATACCCTCTATAATAATAACATTCAATGGTATTCAAATTGTAATCTCCAATATTTAATAATAATGCTGAAAACGAAATTTAAGTGAAGCCATAAATTTCGAAAAATGTTTTGAAAGTAATTAATAACTTGACGACCTTCCATTCAAAATTTAAAAGCAAGATATGTAGCATATGTAAAAAGATATATAAGGTTCTATTTAAAATAATTACGTTGCGTACGGACCTGGAATGGTGAAACACCCTGTATAGTTGAAAATAATTTTAGTCGATGCAGTTTTGATACATGATGACTGATAAGATTTTATTTTATTTAGACACTATCTTTCGTCTCCGCATTATTGATTCACCCTGTACATTTATTTAGAGATAAAGTCATGGTACTCTTTTTTCGTTTCCTACAAAATGGTAGGAAACGAACCTTAAGCAAGATTCTTTACTTGGAGGATGGATATTTCAAAATATAATACCTTTTTTAAAATATCTTCATGGGGATGATTTAGAAATGTAACCTGAATTAACACTTTTTATGTGTAAATTAAACTGGTATTACGCAACTTGATTATTAATTGCTTTTTGTTAATTCAAACCAATATTTTTTTCTGAGGTTGGGTTACATTCATTGGATTCATATTTCTAAGTTCTATTAAAAGTTGCTATTATGTAAGCTTCAATTATCAATACAGTGGGGAAAATCAACAAAACGGTCGCTTTTTCTCGATTTTTTGGAAAGTTGTACTATGTTTGACTAACATACATCATAATACCGATGATTTTAAAGATTATTATAGAAGGTTTTTGATGTTGAAGAATACCAGAGTGGCAGCCCAACAGTTGCTTAATCTTGGTTCCTTTGATTTGCGTAGAGTAACATTCAACAGATCGCATTGATTAATTGAAATAAAAAAAATGTTTTGTGTTAAAATGCCTTCGATAGTGAGCGTTCGATTTTCAAATTGCTCTGTATATATTTTTTTTGTGAAAAAAATTCTCTTAATATTGTTTTTAATAACATTGAGTAGCTAAAAACAAAGCATACAATTGTCATTAATAGTAATTACTGTGTTTACACGTTTACTGAACTTTGATTTCATGCTTAATTCATTTTTAATTATAACTCATGGATTCTAATGAACTTACTGATGTGTTAAAAGTTTGCTTTGGATGCAGAAAAAGCTCTAGAAACTAACGAAAATTTAGCCAACTGGAACAAATATCTACGAAAATTTATGATCATACAAAACATTACAAAATGATCCACTGTTTTATGACAAAATTATTTGGACAAACGAATGTATGTTATGAACAATGGACTTTAATTGAAATATTCACTGTCATTGTAGCCAACAAAATCCTGAATACATCTTGCAAACTAATTTTCAAAATCGGTTCAGTGAAAATGTGTGGTGTGGATTATTTGGAAATCGTCTAATTGGGCCATTTTTTATTGAAGGGTAAATCAGTCAAAAATAGCCAGAAAATACAAACATTCTGAAGGAACGAATAATGATGGTTTATCTTTTGGTGTCTTAAGAAGATGGGCAACATCTATAATTTTGTTTATGTTTTAATTTTATTGAATGTTTGTATTTATTTTTTTGTGTAATGGTGATATATTTTTCTTTAAGACAGACTAAAGTGTGTGCAAAAATATCAAGGCCCTTCACATTAAATGAGAAAGAAATCGATATCTTCCTAACCGCAAAAAGCATTTCATCGGCGAACATTTTGGCGTGTCATATATTAATTTGGAAATTGTCTTCGGAAAAAACTTTGGTTTCGAAAAATTACCGATTGGTTGGAATATGGATAAAATAAAATATGCACCACACTAAGAATAAACACATGGGCTTATCACTAGTTCAAAATATTTTTTTATCAAACAGTTGTTGCGATAAATACCGATAATTACCAAGTAGATAAAGTTGCTGTCATAACCTTTACCGCAATTTTATTCATTGACCGGTTACGAACATACCGACCTAATAAAATGAGTAATTTGAAAAAAGTTATTGCAAGATATCATACATAACGCTGAAAAAAATTTGTGATACCATTTCATTTGGTACCTAGTTCAAGAAAATCGGAATATAAATAACAGAATTACAGCTTAAGTCGTTTCTTATCTGACTCACGGTATATATTTTTATCATAAATAAATGGCAAAAACAAGGCTTAATTATTATTTTTTAATGAACCTTAAAGTTCATGCAAAAATCAACAAGTTAAATAATGCGACGCTCATTATTATCCATTAAAAACTCATTTAAAGTTTTTTGTATGGAAAAATAGTTGTGGGTGTCCAACCGTAGAGATCAAAAATATTTTTGAGATTCAGGATTCAGTTCTACATCCCAATAGTTGGGCTAAAAGTTTTGAAATTAATATGATTGCAAAAACACATTTAGAAACGTACATTGAGATTGTTTACTTTAATGTTATTGTAGAACATATCCTTAGGCGCCGAATACCACTCGCAGAAAATTTTATTACTGATATTATCTGACTTGATAGTGCTCCCAGAAGACCTGAAATGGTTCTAGGAGACCTGATACTAGTTCTAGAACAGTTGAATTGGCTTGCAAAACACTTGGAATGCTCCCAGAAGACTTGATAATGCGTTTAGAATACTTGAAATGTTTTCCGAAGACTTGATACTTCTTCTAGATGACTGGTTACAATTTCTAGAAAACTTGATATTGCTTGCAAAAGACTTAAAGTGCTTTCAGAAGACTTGCAATGCTTCTAGAAGACTTCATACTGCTTATAGAAGATATATAATAATAATAGTTTATTCTTCAACAATACCTATAAAAAAAACTGTATTAATGCTAAATAAATTTTAAAAAAACATTACTCTTCTTCCAGAACAACCTTATATTTAAAAAAAGCTATCAAAACAGGTCAGTAAATGCCTAAAAAGAACATAAAGCTAAGATTCTGTATTATCCCTAAATTATCGATCTTAAAGAATCAAAATTTAATAACCCTCCGAGATGTTCCTGAATGTTAAGATGACTGCTTGTTAAAAAGGTAATCAAACAGCAAACATTAAAACGCACAGCCACGCCTAACTTTCATATAATCTGTGATAGAGTTGTGTAGAGAATGTATACTGCAGGTAAATGATCGCTCAAAAAGTAAGTTACCTCTAACATAAATTGTTCTACCCAAGTACGGTGGATTACGACCAAGCATTTTAATACGAGTCTGCACGATACGAGACTAAGCTTGATATTGAAAAATTCCTAAAAGAATATATAACCTTTACATTCAGAAAACTGAAATCTATAAGTTTTGAAATATTCTGCCGATATCGAAATGTATTAACAATAATTCGCCAATCAACAAGTTGTTCTAACCAAATTGTACTGCTATAATAATATAGGAATCACATTAATGCCAACACTGATTTTAACCAGTCATTGAGTGTCATCCGTACACATGTGACCCAAAATTGATCCTTTTGGAACACACTTATTAACATGCATTGGATTAGAAACCGAACCATCGAACCACCGAACTTGATACATTGATGCCAATTACTTAAATTACATTTAATTAAGTCTAGCAAAAATTGATGATACACGATATAGTTTAAAATTGATATAAGCAATTGGTGTCTAATTGAATCAAATGCCTTTGTAAAATCTAATAAAACCAAATATCTACAATTAAATGCTCCCAGAAGACTTGAAATGCTTCAAAAAGACTTGATAGTGCTTCTAGAAGACTTGATATTGTTTTTAGAAGACTTGAAACGCTTCCAGAAGACTCGATGATGCTGCTAGATGAATTGAAATGTTGCCAAAAGACTTGATACTGCCTCTTGAAAACTTGATCTACTTCCAGAAGACTTAATACTATTTCCAGAAGACTTGATACTGTTTCTGGAGGATTTGAAATGCTTTCAGATACCTTGAAATGCTTCCAGAAGACTTGGTATGCTTTCAGAAGAAATGAAATGCTTTCAGAAGACTTAATATTATTTTTAGAGGTCTTGAAATGCTTCCAGAAGACTTGAAATGCTTCCAGAAGACTTGAAATGCTTCCACGGGTTACAGTTTCTAGAACACTTGAGCTGTTTCCAGAAGACTTCTTACTGTTTCTAGAACACTTGAAATGTTTCTAAAAATCTTAATACTATTTCTAAAAAGACTTGAAATGTTTCCAGAGGACTTGTCACTGTTTTTAGAAGACTTGAAAGCTTCCAGAAGAATGGATACTGTTTCTAGAAAACATGAAACGCTTTCAGAAGACTTGATACTATTTACAGAATACATGATACTGCTTCTAGAAGACTTGATATTATTTCTATAAGACTTGAAATACTTCTACAAAACTTGACATGCTACTAGATGACTTGAAATACTTCCGGATGAAATGAAATGATCCCAGAATACTTAAAATACTTCCAGAAGACTTGTTTCGAAATTTCATAAGTAAAGAGTTTGATAAATCTACCACTACTGAACTCTCAACGTTAGCACCAACATCAGTGTATTGTCACTGATGTTGATGCAATGAGGGACGATGACGTAGTTGTAACACAGGTTGGCGAATCTATAATTCGATGCAATTGAAACTGAACAAAGGTATAAACAAAGAATCGATCATTCACCTGTAACGACACCAATTGTGACAGGCTTGATACAGTTAGTAAGTTCAATCCACAGGTGTTTACAACATTGGGTTTTGTCTGGGTGCAAAATTGTAAAATGAAGTGGCCTTCATTACAGAAAAAACAGATGTGTTCAATGTATGATATGTATGGTGTTATCCTTTAAATAACAGAATTCTACCATATAGTAACTATGAAGAAAATTTAAATGCAGATAAATTATTGAACATATTAAAGGCAGGAACACATTTAAATAGCGTGTCGCCACACATCGTTGCGCAACTCGACTTTGTGGTCATCAAACAGCCAATTCTCCATATAAACCTGTGCACCATAGCTAGATGTCTAACGTGTTGTGTCTCCACGCAACGCAACGCTGTTCAATGCAACGTATATCTCCACTATCTCTACAGTGAGTGACTTTACATCGAGTGGCGTGTATTCAATGGATTTACTAGATTTAGATAGATTTAGATTTTCATGAAATGGAACAGCTAATTAACAGAAATGCAACTCTATAAGGTATGCACGAAAGTTTAAAACAAAATAATTGGACTGAAGTGGACATGTTTTTTTAAGCATTGCCAAATAGATTAGATTGATAAAACATTCGGCGTTATTTGTTAAATTATCTGTCAATTCCGCTGAAGGATTTGAGTTATTATCTCCTTCAGCAACAAATTCCGTCCCAGTACCACATGAAAACATGTATTGTTTCCTATTACAAGGGTCGCAAACCAAAACTTATAAAATGGGTCCCAAATTTCCACATAAAACTAGTACACACCTAAATTGCCTAAATTTATAACCTAAATTTAAACAACATTAAAAAAATTTCTTTTAGAGTTTATTTTAGAATTTATTCATGCTTACACGAATTTTTTTTTGTATTTTATTAATGAAAGTACGCAGGATATCCGAGATTAAAACCGCGTGAGTATCTCATTTCGTTTTTGAAATATGAGCATTTGAACTCAAATTTATCAAATTTCATAAAATTAAAAATTTTGTTAATCATTTTTGAAAAATTGTAGATAATCGAATTCTTAATATATTTCGATGGTATTTTTTGTGATTTTTAAAGGAGAGTATACAGGGTGACACAAAAGTCTGGAATGTAGCAAATAACTTTGCTATTTTTACTTTTAACAAAAGATCTTTTTTATAAAAGTTGTTAGGTTTATTATAATGTATATTTGGTATAAGTTTGTATTATTTATAGTTTGGTTACAATGGTAACAAATTTTTTATTTGAAGTTGGACGTTTTCTCTTTTCGTAAATTTTTGTTAGAGCGTATTTAGCTCTATATGTTGAGCATATTATATCGTAAGGTTATATAATGAAAAAATTAGATAATTGATTTTCATAAAATTGTTCAGATATTTTAATCAAAGTAGGTGCTTAAACAGCGTTAATACCTAAATTTATGCAGTAAAAAGAGTCGAAGTAATTTTTAATAATTGAATTAAACAAATGAATTAAAACAGCGCATTGAGATCGGCAAGTGTGACGATAATCAAGAATTGCCGTTTAATATTATTTTTCCGATGAGGCAACATTTACGCTAAATGGAGTGGTAAATCGTCACATCTGCCGATATTGGAGTGATGTGAATCCACAATGCAGATAAATAATTAGATCTCCTCCAAAATCAAATTCTGCCGTGGAAGTATTGTTTCCGAGACAGGACAGAAGAATGCATGAAAATTTATCTTTTTCAACAAGATGGAGCACCTCCACATTATGAATTGAGTACGCCAGAGTATTTGCACTTACATTTTCCGGGGAAATGGATTGGAGACGTGGACCCATTGAGTGGCCACCAAGGTCTGCCGATTTGACACCAATGGATTTTTTATGGGGTTTTTTAAAAAACAGGATTTTTAAGAATAGACATCGCAATCTAGAAGAACTCTGCTAAACATTAAGTTCTGGAATACGAGAAATTTCAGTTCGTATGCTTTCAAAGTGTGTGCATAATTTTAGATAAGGTTTTGACGTTTAAAAGTAAATGGTGGTCAATTTGAACATTTATTGTAGTTTTAGTATTGTTTGTTTTTTTTTAAGTTCTTTTTGATTTTTTTTGTTAACACATTAGTTAATATTTTCTTTTTTTTGAACTAATTCGCCATAATTATATTAGTGGAACAGAAGCGACGTTTTAATTAATAATTCAGTAATTAATGCCATTTTACCGCCTACTTCGATCCTTCCAGTGGATTAATTTAGATAGAGAGTATACAGGGTGACACAAAAGTCTGGAATGTAGCAAATAACTTTGCTATTTTTACTTTTAACAAAAGATCTTTTTTATAAAAGTTGTTAGGTTTATTATAATGTATATTTGGTATAAGTTTGTATTATTTATAGTTTGGTTACAATGGTAACAATTTTTTTATTTGAAGTTGGACGTTTTCTTTTTTCGTAAATTTTAGTTAGAGCGTATTTAGCTCTATATGTTGAGCATATTATATCGTAAGGTTATATAATGAAAAAATTAGATAATTGATTTTCATAAAATTGTTCAGATATTTTAATCAAAGTAGGTGCTTAAACAGCGTTAATACCTAAATTTATGCAGTAAAAAGAGTCGAAGTAATTTTTAATAATTGAATTAAACAAATGAATTAAAACAGCGCATTGAGATCGGCAAGTGTGACGATAATCAAGAATTGCCGTTTAATATTATTTTTCCGATGAGGCAACATTTACGCTAAATGGAGTGGTAAATCGTCACATCTGCCGATATTGGAGTGATGCGAATGCGTGATGCAGATAGATATTTAGATCTCCTCCAAAATCAAATTCTGCCGTGGAAGTATTGTTTCCGAGACAGGACAGAAGAATGCATGAAAATTTATCTTTTTCAACAAGATGGAGCACCTCCACATTATGAATTGAGTGCGCCAGAGTATTTGCACTTACATTTTTCCGGGGAAATGGATTGGAGACGTGGACCCATTGAGTGGCCACCAAGGTCTGCCGATTTGACACCAATGGATTTTTTATGGGGTTTTTAAAAAAACAGGATTTTTAAGAATAGACATCGCAATCTAGAAGAACTCTGCGAAACATTAAGTTCTGGAATACGAGAAATTTCAGTTGGTATGCTTTCAAAGTGTGTGCATAATTTTAGATAAGGTTTTGACGTTTAAAAGTAAATGGTGGTCAATTTGAACATTTATTGTAGTTTTAGTATTGTTTGTTTTTTTTTAAGTTCTTTTTGATTTTTTTTGTTAACACATTAGTTAATATTTTCTTTTTTTTGAACTAATTCGCCATAATTATATTAGTGGAACAGAAGCGACGTTTTAATTAATAATTCAGTAATTAATGCCATTTTACCGCCTACTTCGATCCTTCCAGTGGATTAATTTAGATAGAGAGTATACAGGGTGACACAAAAGTCTGGAATGTAGCAAATAACTTTGCTATTTTTACTTTTAACAAAAGATCTTTTTTATAAAAGTTGTTAGGTTTATTATAATGTATATTTGGTATAAGTTTGTATTATTTATAGTTTGGTTACAATGGTAACAATTTTTTTATTTGAAGTTGGACGTTTTCTTTTTTCGTAAATTTTAGTTAGAGCGTATTTAGCTCTATATGTTGAGCATATTATATCGTAAGGTTATATAATGAAAAAATTAGATAATTGATTTTCATAAAATTGTTCAGATATTTTAATCAAAGTAGGTGCTTAAACAGCGTTAATACCTAAATTTATGCAGTAAAAAGAGTCGAAGTAATTTTTAATAATTGAATTAAACAAATGAATTAAAACAGCGCATTGAGATCGGCAAGTGTGACGATAATCAAGAATTGCCGTTTAATATTATTTTTCCGATGAGGCAACATTTACGCTAAATGGAGTGGTAAATCGTCACATCTGCCGATATTGGAGTGATGCGAATGCGTGATGCAGATAGATATTTAGATCTCCTCCAAAATCAAATTCTGCCGTGGAAGTATTGTTTCCGAGACAGGACAGAAGAATGCATGAAAATTTATCTTTTTCAACAAGATGGAGCACCTCCACATTATGAATTGAGTGCGCCAGAGTATTTGCACTTACATTTTTCCGGGGAAATGGATTGGAGACGTGGACCCATTGAGTGGCCACCAAGGTCTGCCGATTTGACACCAATGGATTTTTTATGGGGTTTTTAAAAAAACAGGATTTTTAAGAATAGACATCGCAATCTAGAAGAACTCTGCGAAACATTAAGTTCTGGAATACGAGAAATTTCAGTTGGTATGCTTTCAAAGTGTGTGCATAATTTTAGATAAGGTTTTGACGTTTAAAAGTAAATGGTGGTCAATTTGAACATTTATGGTAGTTTTAGTATTGTTTGTTTTTTTAAGTTTTTTTTTGATTTTTTTTTGTTAACACATTAGTTAATATTTTCTTTTTTTTTAACTAATTCGCCATAATTATATTAGTGGAACAGAAGCGACGTTTTAATTAATAATTCAGTAATTAATGTCATTTTATCGCCTACTTCGATCCTTCCAGTGGATTAATTTAGCGCCTGTTTCAGCGCCTACTTTGATTAAAATGTCTGACAACAATTTTAATTTAAAAAATCTGAAAAATTAATGTTAAAAAACATTAATTTATCAGATTTTTTCAGATTTTATCAGAGAGTATATGAAAATAAAAATTTCATTAATCAGTTTTGAAAAATCGTAAAAAATCGAATTCTTAAGATGTCTTGATTATTTTTGTGATTTGTAAAGGAAAGTATGCACTTTTCCGGCAACAAATCCATCCATGAGCCTGGATAATTCGTTTTGGAGTTAATGATTTTTTTATGATTCACAAAAGAAAGTATGCATTCGAGAACAAATGCCTCAGTATCGCAATTCGTTTTGAAGATATTAACATTTAAACTCAATCTAAATTTATAAAATTTCGTTAATCATTTTTGATAAATCGTAAAAAATCGAATTCTTAAGATATCTTGATGAATTTTTTTGAACTTTTCCGAGAATAAATCCGTCTGTGAATATCTCACTCCGTTTTTGAGATATCAAATTTTGAATTCATACTAAATTTGTACCATTATATAAAATTAAAAATTTCATTAATCAGTATTGAAAGAAAAAAATTCTTAAGATATTCTGATTATTTTTTTTTGGGATTTATCAAGGTAAGGATAGGATTTTGTGATTTTTAAACTAATTCTCAATTTGTATTATTATATAAAATTAAAAATTTTGTTAATTATTTTTGAAAAATCGTAAAATATCGAATTCTTAAGATAACGTGACGGCTTTTTTTGTGATTTATTAAGGAAAGTATACACTTTTTCGGCAACAAATCTATCCGTGAATATCTAGGCTTGTTTTTGAGATATCAAGTTATGAACTGATCAAGTTATGAAAGTGTGCAGTTTTCCGGGAATAAATCCATCCGTGAATATTTCAATTCCTATTTGAGATATCAAACTTTAAATTCATCCTAAATTTATACCACTATATGAAATTAAAAATTTCGTTAATCATTTTTGAAATATTGTGAAAAATCTAATTCTTATTTCGATTTAATTCTCTTCCAGTCCCACGGCTGAAAGACTCCGGTCGATGGCCGTTTTAGGACTTGTATTATTTGTTGTTATACCTCATATTGGTTATTTTCCCTTTTTTTCTGTATGAGTCTTAAATAAATTTACTGTATATATCGAATTCTTAAGATATCTTAATAATTTTTTTTCTTTTTTTTCACTTTTACGAGAATAAATCCTTCCGTGAATATCTCAATTCGTTTTTGAGATATAAAGTTTTGAACTCATACTAAATTTGTACCATTATATAAAATTAAAATTTCATTAATTAGTAATGATGTGAAAGAAAAAAAAATCTTAAGATATGCTGATTATTTTTTTGTGTTTTATTAAGGAAAGGATAGGATGAATAAAGAAAGGATATATTGATGAATTTTGTTATGATTTATAAAGGAAAGTGTGAACTTTACCGAGAATAAAGCTGTCCTTGAGTATTCAATTCATTTTTGAGATATTAAGTTTTGAACTCATCCTATATTTGTAGCATTTCATAAAATAAGCAGTAAAAAGATATTTTTTTCGGTTTTTAATTCGTGTAAAAACAGAATTAGATGTAACACTATTAAAAATTTCGAATTAGGGATCATGTAATTTTTTTGGTGCTTTATGGGTAGCAATATAAGAAAACTTGGGAAGCGGTGGTCTATGATCTATGAACTATGTAATACATTAAAGAATGGTTCCAAATCTATTTCAGTGTTTCTTCCTAAAGCAAAAGTAAAATATATACTTAATACTAATCTTTTGTTCCTTAACGTAAATGGCATAAACTGCACCGTCGTCGGAACACGTATGAAGTTGTACCTAAATTCAGTATGATTTACTCAAGTTTCAACACGCACGGTATTAAGACGCCGTCGATAGAGCATTCAAGAAACTTATAAGCTTCGTTACTATCAGCTGTTGTACATATTAAGAGAATTATTCGACAAACATCTTGTATGGGGCTGGAATAGAAACAGTGGCCATAATCGGTGCATTTGCCATATTGTATTTTAAAAAACTGTGAATTTAATTTCTTATACCCGTCTCAGCGATATTTCTATAAATTGTTTTTAATTTAACGAATTTATTCGTTACGTACAAAATACTGGAGTGAAAAGACTGGTCGAAATTATATTGAATAAGATCCGTTAGTTTAAAGGCCACTTTTATCACCTCTTGATAAATTTATCTCAAAGTAGATAAATTTAGCTCAGAGCCAATGGGAACGCTTAAAATCGATATAACCACCGTTAGTTAGTTTAACTGGATGACATAGCATAAGCTACTTTTCTTCCGTCTCTTTTTGCTAGGGCTTAGCTTAATTAAAATAAAAGTAATTGTAATCTATAAAACTAATTAATTTGAATTAATTTATACAGCCCAATGAACCATTACCAAATAATACCATATCATTTTCCGACTTATTAACCGGAAAATTAGAAAATTTCTCCGAAAATTTATTGGGCTATGATGACATTAGTACAATGTCATCATAGCCATTCATTCACCAACATGAATTTGGTATCAAATATTACTCTATTTCTTTCTTCCGCATACGGATATTTAGAGGAAGCTACCGGTACATACCCTCTATCTATTATTGTTAGTTAACATAAATATGATTCATTTTAAATTTTTAGAAACGCATCAAGATATTCTTCCCGCCATATTTATGGGTTCACTTTACAAACTTTAACATTATTAAAGAAAGGATGCAAAATCGTTACTTTATCAAAATTCACTCCAGAATCGTATTTAAAGTCCATCGTTAATCACAAAGCAAATATTTCAATGGTGGCACTTCCAGTAGGTAATTACAACAAATTATGATAAAGAATTTTATTACAAACAGTTTCGTTTTAGTAATGTTTTTAAATTCTCATCCATCCGTAGAAAAAGAACATCTTCAAAGTATACGTTCTTTAATGTGCGGAGCTGCTCCATTAGGTATCAGTGATGAGAATACATTTCGCGATAAAGTGGGTCATAAAATAAATATATATCAAGGTAGATTAAATCTGTGACTTGATGCAAAAAAGATCATTACCAAAACATCTTACAAAAAGTGGTGAAAAAACATTGACTCTTTTTGCATCAAGCCCAGACATCATTATAAACCTGAAATAATATTATTGATACCGAAAAAATAAAAATTGTAGGTTTAGGCTTAACTGAAACCTCTTCAGCGATTATAATGATCCCAGCCCATCGCGAAGGTTCAGTTCATAGAAGCATCGGCCACCCATTCCCTAACACAACCGTAAAAGTGGTTGCTTTAGGAGATACAGATTTAAAACACCTCGGACCAAACGAAACTGGCGAATTATTAGTTAATGGTCCATAAGTTATGGCTGGATATCATAACAAACAATTGATGGCAGGTTTCGCACTGGAGATATGGTCAAATACAATGAAGATGAATTGTTTTTCGTTGCTGATAGGTTTAAAGAATTAGTAAAAGTAAAGGGGTATCAAGTTGCTCCGGCTGAGCAATAAGAAACCATCCCAAGTTTTGAAGGAGTTGCTGAAGCCGCTGTGATCGGAGTGCCTCATCTCAAATTTGGTGAAGCTCCAAGGGCGTATATAATGCCTAAACAAGGTGCAAACATCGATTTGAAAAAATTAAATGATCATGTTAAAGCAAATTTGGCTTCGTATAAATAACTTGAAGGTGGAGCTGTTATCGTCGATATGATTCCGAAAAGCCCATCAGGGAAAATTATGAGGAGACAATTCAAATTAAAATTTGAAGAAACTGGAATTTAAATAAACATCATTTTAAAAGTTTTAATATTATAATACAATTATTTTTATAGCCTTTTCAATAAACATTGAAATCTGATAATCAATCATCGCTTTATTGAAAACAGCTTTATATCTCATTACAATTTACGATCGGGAATGTGCGTGTTTGCATCAATGCCGTTGCAATTGAAGGTCTTATCAGTATTTACGTTGTAAACTAGATAGTTGAAAGGACGGACTGTTCAGGAATACCTGTTTTTTTGGTGTATAAGCTTTTGTAAGTACGATGCAAGTACAACGCGCTATTTTAAAGATAAGACGCGTATCATGCGCGATTTATAGACAATGCTACAACTCGAGTGATAATTATATGCGGTCGGTATATGAAGATGTTGTCGTTCCAGACGGTGTTAATTTCGTTGAATATTCATGGAGAAATTTTAAATATTTTCCAAACCATATTGCGATGGTAGGTATTTTTATTACTTGCGTTTCCAAATCAGGTTTGAAATAATACATATTACGTAATAAATAACAATTTAAAAGTTTAGATAAAGAAACAAGGGAAAGTTAGGTCTGCATATTCTTGATTTAAAGTTAAGGTTGAGATTTTTGGTTTTGATGAACTCCAATAATAACATTAAGTAGACTCAAAGTATGACTGAAAGCATTGAAATATTTTATTCGTGATATTAAGTCTTTGGGCGGCAAACAGCTGCATTTTGTATGGAGGGATCATATTTTGTATGAAACAAAATACTAAAATATTTTTTTAATTGTTATTGCATTACACTTTCAAGTAATATAAGAATTATATTTTATTTACATAAAATTATCTGTACCTGCTACTGTTATTTATATGTATGTACAGGCTGGGCCAAATTGGACACATTTAAAACAAAAGTCCTCTTTCTATAAGAGGTAAAGAAAAAATGATATCAATATCTGAGGATCAATTTTCAAGAAACTTAAAACGAAACATTCTGTATCTCTTACGGTTTCAGTAATACAGGATGTTTTTAAAAGAATGCATTTTCGAAAAGTCGTCATAACTTTTTCGTATTGAAAAATTTTCTTTTCTGTGAAAACATTTCCTAAGAAATTCTTTATGTAAAATTCGATAAAATAAGTTCACGTTCCATTTATTTATTTATTATTTGATGAGACAAATAATAAACAAAAACAATGTCAAAAACATTGTTTATGAGTATCTATCTGTCAAATTATAATTCAAATTGTAAATGCTTATCGTTCAAGTATTTCGTAGTTGTTATCAAATTTCATAATAATGTTATATGAAAATAATGAAAAATGGGACATGATGATAAAATTTATATTATGACCGATATTTAGGAAGAATCGCGAATCGCGATAAAATTTGAAAGATCGTGAGGGTCTTATCTTTAAAAAATGAAAACAACTGGTGAAAGGATGAAATTACTTTATTAAGTAATTTAAAAATCTGTGCGACAATTGTTTCGAACTATTTCTTGCTATTCTTCAGACACGACTATAATGAAAGATAAAAACAAATATAATAATATGTTTGAAAAGTCAATAAAATAATAACAAATGACAGTTGAAGGAACAGTTGAAATACATTTCGTTTCTACCATTTCCATAAATTGAAAAATCACAATCTAGTTTGGTAACAACACAGACTTAAACGCATTAAAATTACACTTTAAAGTTTAAACAAATTAGAAACGTATTAAAATTAATTGTAAAGGAGACGTTAACATAAACAAATGACAACAAAGAGATCAAGAGAACAAACAGATACACAATAAAAAACTATCTTGTTTAAGCAGTTTAATAAAGTTGTTTCATCGTTTCACTTGTTTTCTGTGGAGGTTTTATTTTTAAGAATGAAGAAGCGACGTGCATATCAAATTGAAGGCTAAACCTGCCTCTTTCGAATGATATATAATTAGTTGTTTCAATTTTAAATAGATTCCATCTAAGAAATGTTAAAGGATGATGTGTTTTTCACGTTTTAGATTTAAAGTTAGTTTTAAAGATTGTGGTGATCGTATTTATGAAAATGAAGAAATAACTTATATATCAATTTAAGGTTGAACCTTCGTCTTTCAAACGATGTATATCTCGTTGTTGCAATTTGAAATCGATTCCACCTAAGAAATATTAAAGGATGATGTGTCTTTGACGTTTTAGTAGAATCACTAAAAAGTTATAAAATTTTAAAGATTGTGGTGATCGTATTTTTGAAAATAAGGAAATAACTTATATATCAATTTAAGGTTGAATTTTCGTCTTTCAAACAATGTATAACTCCTTGTTTGAATTTGAAACCGATTCCACCTAAGAAATGTTAAAAGATGATGTGATTTTAACGTTTTAGTAGAATCAGGAGGAAAGTGATAAAATTTGAAGAAATATACTTTTTTAAAGATTAAAAAAATAAGAAACGTATTAAAATGAATTGTAAATGGGATGTTGACGCAAACAAATGACATGTCAAAGAGGCCAAGAGAACAAACGGATACACAATTAAAAACTATCTTGTATAAGCAGTTTAATAAAGTAATTCCATCGTTTCACGAACGGTTCATCGAAAGTTAAAGGATGATTTGTTTTTGACGTTTAAGTGGAACGACGAAAAAAATTATTAGATTTGAAAGATCGTGCAGGTTTTATTTTTGAACATGAAGAAGTGACTTGTATACCAAATTGAAGGTTTAACATTTCTCTTTTAAGTCATGTATAACTCCTTGTTTCAATTTGAAATTGATTCCACCTAAGAAATGTTGAAATGTGAATGATGTAATTTTGGCGTATTACTAGAATCACGAAAAGCGTGATAAAAATTGAAAAAGATCGTGGAGGTCTTATTTTTGAAAATGCAGAAATGACTTGCATATCAAATTCAAGGTTGAACCTTCCTCTTTCAAGTGATGTGAAACTCATTCCACTTAACAAATGTAAAAGGTGATGTGTTTTTGATGTTTTAGTAGTAGCACGAAAAAACAATTATATAATTTTAGAGATCGTGGAGGTGCTTATTATTGAATGTGAAAAAATGCCTTATACATCAAGTTGAAGGTTGAACATTTCTCTTTCAAGTGATGTATAACTCGTTGTTTCAGTTGAGATCGATTCCACCTAAGAAATGTTTAAGGATGATTGATGTTTTAGTAGAATCACAAAAAAAAGTTATGAAATTCTAAAGATTGTGGAGGTCTTATTTTTGAAAATAAAAAAATGACTTGCATATCAAATTAAAGGTTGAACCGTCCTCTTTAAGATGATTATAACTCGTTGTTTCAATATGAAATCGATTCCATTTAAGAAATGTTAAAGGATGATGTGTTTTTGACGTTTTAGTAGTATTACGAAAAAAAAATTATAAAATTTGGAAGAGCGTGGAGGTTTTATTAAATAATAATCAATCCATAATTCGTGCTATCATTAGATATGAATTTAAAAAAGTCGTGTTTTATGAAATAAACAGTCATTCATTTGCTAGGAAATAATTATAATTTTTATAAATACCTAGGTATGCTAACAGTAAATATATAAAAGATTATAGAAATGTGTAGTCTTTTTTCGAGTCAGATTTTAACAATTTCCAAAACCAAAACACGTATGGCCACTGTAAGGTTAAACATAAATTATTTCGCATGTGTAATACATGAATTAACAAATCTCTTATTATTTCATCGCCTAGCTATCTAGATACCATAATATAGGTATGCCTTTTACTCATAAATAAATACACCGTGTATTTCATTAAAGTCTGTTGAGGTATTCTCCAGATATAGCAACAAATGTGAATCATTTACTCACAATCGACGTCTTGCTGTTAGTAAATCAAAAATAGGCTTGTGGCCATAGCTTCACGATGATCATTTTTGATCCAGATAATAATGAATTTTTTCTTACAAATTCAATTCCAGCTTCTTGGAAAATTTTTGATTGGAATGGTTTGTTCCCAATTCAACTTTCTTTCTTTTGTGAGCACCCATACATGTTTTCAAAAACCGGTGCAACAGTGGATCAAATACTCTATTCTCAGGATATATGGCGCAATTTACTGTATTAGGCATTTTTCTCAGCACCTACCGTGAGCAAGTGTTACATATTTCATTATACATCGTGCACTGTTACATGTAGCCACATTTTACATTTGAGGCACTGAAACTAATCAAACTTTTCTGTAATCTATGAATGTATGTATGTAGGTATGCAAGCAAAAGGGAGGTCATGCATACACACTTAACCCTAGGCATGCCTAGGGAATTGTCGAAGCACAGGGCATAGTTCAGAGGTGTGTCTCTAACGCCATCCGTAGTGAGCCATTTTTTCCCTAACACCCTCAATCAGAGATCTTGTAGGGCAAAACATTTATATAAGACGTGATATACCGTCTTGTTATCCTATTCATAAGTATGACTGCGTATTACTATATTGACCTTATAGTGACCTGTAACATCATGTTCCTTAACTTAGAGCTGCAACAGATTCCCTACTGTCGGTAAAAATTGTAAACGTTCTAATCACAGAAATTAGAGCTAACAATATACACAGCAGCGAATTTTATAGCAATTAATTCCGCCTCTGGTTGATGAACATTCCCACTCTCGTACCTTTTCGTCTACAACAACCATTAGTGTAAATTTTAATGGTATAATTTCCATTCACATGCTGCATTCCAATAGCACCTCTATTGGAACGCCCTCCCCCAGAGCACTGCACTTCTTCAGGTTTCCTCCTCGTTGAACTCTTACTTTTTGTTGTTATAACATGGTAAAGAGCATCACCTCCTAAATGTATAGATATAGGAGTGGTATGTTTAACATATTTTCCATGTAATATACACACACAAGTCTTTGTATTTTATTTAGCGTAGTATAGGCGGTAACCTTGTAATAACTTGATATATAAATAATAACTTAATACATAAATATGTTAGTATTCTTCTTTTTCTTCTTCATTTTTTGTTGTTCAATCCTTCTTAATAAGTCACATTGGCATTCGCGCTGTAGCTTCGTCATTTAATAATTTGATGCTAATCTTCCAGGATAGTTTTCCAGTTTAGCATCAAGTTATTACAACATCTTTGGGTAACAAGTCCCATGTCATTTTAATCACCCGACGGCACTGGCCGAAAATGATATTAGCCTTCTTGATTCTATTGTCTAGCTGTGATTTCGGGGATAGTTTCCTATCTAGAGTGGGACTCATGTATTAAACCTCTTTTGACAAACTCAGTTCCAATTTTCGCAATCGAGTCAACGTTCGCAATCCAAATATCACTTTTTGGCACTTCGGTACTGTCATGGTATGATCTAAACAAGCTCTGCATAGCTATCGCATATCTGTATTTAAGGCTTGTTCAAGATTATGTTAATGAGCTGACAGTGTTCGTGTGGCATCTCATCAACAAAAATAGTTACAATCAACTACACTTTTCACAACATACTACGTAAATAAGCACTAACCCTGAGAATTTTATATAACCACAGCTCCATCCAATGGTTTACAAAAAGAACTGATATTCTGAATTTACCCTAGCTGATTTATTCCTTTATTTCTTCGATGTACAGGTTGAACACGATTTACGACGACCCGACTTACGACGACTAACAAATTTGGTCAACAGTTTGTGTCTATAGATCTCATAACATTGCGAATTCAAATTTTCTGTTCAGTGTAATATTTATATACCTATGTTTGAAAATGTAATTATTTAGAAATTACTATTGGCCATTAAAGAAAAATAAACTATAAACAGACAGACTGTTAGTGCGTATGAAAAGGTTGCTTGTGTACTAGACCCCTTCAAAATTCCAATAAACTGATCGCAGTTCTGATAGTCCCCAAAGTATTCTAGAGTTTTCTGTAGAAATAAAGAAAAGTTCCGTTCATCACAGAATCAACCCAGCAAATAAAAAGATGAAAGGCTACCTTCATGATTGTGTAAATTTAACTGATCATAGCATTAAAACTTTAAAGCTATAATTTAAAAGAATAGTTAATAGAATTCTTTCGGGGGAGATTGAAACCCTCATCAGAACTCCAGCATTCTCATCCCGTCGGGTCTCAAGATGACTTAATCAGCAAATAATATGTACAGGATGGACTCAATTAAAGAAAATAATATTAGTGTCTAAGACTTGATCATTATATAAAAAACTTAACTAAACCTCTCACGGCTTCAGAAATACAGGTGTTTTTTAAAAACGTGCAAATTCGAAAAGTATTCTTAACTATTTTCTTATTGAAAAATCTTTCTTTCTGTGAAAACATTTTCAAACCACCTTTTTATATAGAATTCGATGGAATAAATCAGCTTTCTCAAAGCAATATTTTAGTAGTTATTAGCATAAAAATGATTTTTTGATTTTTTTACATTTCTTGGATGGAATTGATTGCAAATTGAAACGAGTTATTCATCATTTTAAAGAGAAAGGTGCAACCTTGAATTTGATATGCAAGTCATTTCTTAATTTTCAAAAATAACACATCCACGATCTCTTTCAAATATAATACCGTTTTTCGTAATTGTAGTAAAACCTCAAAAACACATCATCCTATAACATTTCTTAGGTCGAATCGATTTCAAATTGAAACAACGAGTTATAGATCATTTTAAAAAGGAAGGTACAATCTTCAATTTGATATGCAAGTCATTTCTTCATTTTTAAAAATAAGACCTTTATGATCAAATTTTTTTCCCTCGTTCAAATTTTATAACCTTTTTCGTAATTCTACTAAAACGTCAAAAACACATAATCCTTTAACATTTCTTAGGTGGTATCGATTTCAAATTGAAACAACGGGTTATACAACATTGTAAAGAAAAAGTCAACTTTAAATTTGGTAAGCAAGCCATTTCTTCATTTTCAAAAATGAGGCCTTCACGATTTTTTTCAAATATTATCATTTTTTTCGTGATTCTACTAAAACTTCAAAAACACATTATCCTTTAACATTTTTTAAGTGGAATTGATTTCAAATTGAAACAACGAGTTATATATCATTACTGCTGTTGTTAACAGAAATCTATAATTTTGATATCTTTGGTTTAAGTGAAACATGGTTGAGTCCTGCTATTGATGATTCATCTGTTGAAATGAGTGGTTATAAGCTTGTTCGAAGGGATCGCGGAGCGAGGGGTGGAGGTGTGGCGTTCTACATTCGCGATAATATTAAGTATAAAATTTTGCCTACATAAGGTTTTGCCTTCTTAGAACAATTATGGGTTGAAGTTCGAGTTGAACGCAGTTCATTTATAATTTGGGATTTGTTATCGACCTTCTGGTACTGATACTCAAATGTTTCTATCGACTTTGAATGAGACACTAGCTGATATGTTTTTGTTGGGTGATGGATTAATGTTTGTTGGCCACTGATGCTCGGCGTATTCAGGTGGTACAAAATTCTTGTATCTGGTTTATATTTGGAATGCGCCACCGCCAGAGAATATCGCACAAGCTGACAGAATTAAGGTGGCTCAATATGTCAAAGACACGTCATCTATATTTTAGCTGTTTCCTTTATAAAATACTGTCAAGTAAGTTACCACTATATCTAACTAACAAGATTATTTATAGGACAGATATTCATAATATTAATATAATATACGGCGTAAGCACCTCATTCATATTCCTCGTCACCGTACCTAATTGTTTAAAAGATCATTTCGTTATAATGCTCGTGTTCTAAATAAGTATAGCACGGTCTTTGCTCAACACTCATTTCACACTATTAAAAGATTTTTGTACCTCAATTTGTTTAATGGTTAGCACGTCGATTTGCCTTTTGCCAGATTTCAATCCAGTCATTCTTTTTTTGCTTTTTTTTGTATTTTTTTTTATTGTTTTTTATTATCGTTTTTGTTTGCAAATATTTCAAGTCTCCGTCACTGTATAATACAAATAATACAAATTTAGTTTTGAGAATAACGGGTTTTCCAGGAAGACCAGGACGTCTTACTTTAAGGCTTACTGATGGAAATACCCTTTGGCAAATTATGAATATTATACTCTTTATTTATTTACTTGATTTTTTTTTGTAATTTTCTTTTTGTAATTTAGTATTTACAATATTATTATTAGTTATAGTATTTTCAATTTGATATACAAGTCATTTCTTTATATTCAAAAATAAAACGTTCATAATTTTTCCAATTTCTTCATTGTTTTCGTCAAAAGCACACCATCTTTTAATATTTCTTGAGTGGGATCGATTTCAAACAACAGGTTATACATCATTTGAAAGAAAAAGGTTCAACCTTCACTTTGATGTACAAATTATTTCTTCATCTTCAAAAATATGTCCTGTACGATCTTTCATATTTCATAATTTTTAACTTGATTCCACTAAAACGTTAAAAAAACGTCATTCTTTAACATTTCTTAAATGAAATCCATTTCAAATTGAAACAACTAGTTATACATTTCAAAGAGTAAGGTTTGGCCTTCAATTTAGTATGTAAGTCATTTCTTCATTTTCAAAAATAAGACTTCTTTGATCTTTCAAATTCTGATTTCTTTAAAATTAATAATTCAACTAATTTCTCGATTTACGACAAAATCCACTTACGACGAAGTAATATAATCGTATAATTTATTAAATATTTTAGGAATGCGCCCAAACCGGTAGAAAATACACATTTGACGATGTCCGAAAGAAATCAGAAAACTTGGCTTACACTCTTCAAAATAATTTGAAACTTCAACGTGGTGATACAATTGCGTTACTATTACCAAATGTACCAGAGTATCCAATATGCATTTATGGGATTATTTTGAGTGGTTTACGAATGACCGCTATCAACCCCACTTATACAGCAGGTAGTTTTATTATTATAGTCAAATTTAATAAATTTTTTTAATTGTTTGCAATTTTTTTAGAGGTGATTGCACGTCAGTTAGCTGACTCAGAATCTAAAGCAATTATAACGTTAAATGATTATTACGCAACATGTACAAAAGCCATGGATTTCATTAAAAGACCATTAGATGTGTTTATAATAAAAACATCAAGTGGAGAATCAATTCCTAATAAGACTATTGATTTTCATGATTTCATTAATTGCACGAATACATTTATAGAACCAAATTTGAAAAATGAAGATGTTGTTTTTCTTCCGTACTCAAGTGGGACTACTGATTTACCAAAAGCAGTTATGATTACTGCAATGAATTTAATGTCAGTTATGGCCCAAGTTGATACAAATGATATTAGATTTTATGCACCAACAACAGGTAATCACCAAATATTTTTAGTAAAATTTACCTAAACTTATTTTTAGAATCACATCAAGATGTTATCCCTCAAATATTACAAATGTTTCACATCTACGGATACGCTATATGCACAATTTCACCATTACAAAGAGGAGTAAAAATAGTTACAATTTCAAGATTTACACCCGAGTTTTATCTCGAATGTTTAGAAAAGCATAAACCGACGATTTTAGGTCTTATTCCACCCTTAGTTTCGTTTCTTCATTCCCATCCAGCGGTAAAACCAAAACATTTCGAAAAATTGCGTGTTATAACAAGCGGGGCCGCTCCGTTAGGAAAATCAGATGAGAATAAATTTCTAGAAAAGGTCGGAAAGCCGATTAATGTTATGCAAGGTTATGGGTTAACGGAAACTTCAGGATTTGCATTGTGTACGCCATCATCGAAAGAAGGGAAATATCCCGGAATGTTGGGACATCCAATTCCAAGTTGTAAGGTTAAAGTTGTAAAACCCGAAGATAAAACTTTGAAACATTTAAATCCCAACGAAGTGGGAGAACTATTGATAAAGGGACCACAAGTTATGAAAAGTTATTATAAGCGTCCCGAAAAAACCAAAAATAGTTTCGTAAACGGTTGGTTTCGAACTGGCGATTTGGTTCGTTACGACGAGAATAACATATTTTATATCGTTGATCGTATAAAAGAACTTATTAATGTTAAAGGATTAGAAGTAAGCCCCGCTGAATTAGAAGAGGTTATTAGAGGCTTTCCGGATGTTGCTGAAGCAGGAGTTATTGGAATTCCTGACAAATTTTCCGGCGAAGTCCCTAGAGCTTATGTTGTTCCAAAAGTTGGTCGGAAAATTAATTTGATTCAATTAGAGGAGTATGTTCGAAGAAAAGTTGCTCCCCATAAAAAATTAGCTGGTGGTATTGCAGTAATTGATAGTATTCCGAAAACTGCTTCTGGGAAGATATTGAAAAGAGAGTTAGTTTTAATATATCAAAATGAAAAGAAATAAAGTATTTTTTTTAATTTTAATGCTAAAAAATTATTTTATATAATATAGATATTCTTTTATTTACTAATAAATGAAGTTATAATAAATTCAGTTACTTCTTTACTTTTTATTATTATGTGAAAAAAGACTAGAAAAGGTATTGTTTATTTCAATTTACGTCAGATAAGAGAACTGTTCGACATGAATTAATCAACAACATTTAATTAACATGTTGTTCATAAATTAAATTCTTCTTGTAATCGCAAAATTAACTATTAGACGTACATATGGCATAACATAATGTAATGAATTAACTTGTACCAATTTGGATGCAAAGGAAACACCATACTACTCTCTACACCACACTAACCTCAACACTAATACTGCTCTCAAAAACAGGAATTTCCCTACTGTATAGATTTACCAAGTACCAAATGTGTAATTGTTATAGTTTAAAAGAAAAATGTAATCCTAAAAAACTTGAACTGGAAAATATGAAGTGGTGACGTTTTTGATTAAGGATTTATAGCTTAAGACATATGATTTATTAAAATAAAAGTAAC
The DNA here is from genome assembly GCA_036711965.1 of Onthophagus sagittarius. NCBI lineage: Eukaryota > Metazoa > Arthropoda > Insecta > Coleoptera > Scarabaeidae > Onthophagus > Onthophagus sagittarius. The sequence continues at coordinate 65,954,111 of JASERS010000003.1, read as the reverse complement.
TTAACCTAAGTTTCTTAAAACATTGTAAAAAGCAACCTATTTTGAAACGTTGCTATCTTCCTTTCTAATTAAGATAGAGTGGTGAAGTTGGATTTATATTAAGGACCAATATTTTGAGAATATTTATGATGAATTGCATTTCTTCCATATTTATATGATTATATGATTTTCTGAAATTAATGTAACCCAAGGCAAGTTTGTTGAAACACTGAAAAAAACAACTTATCTTAAAACGTTGTTACTTTCCTTTCTAATTAAGATGGAGAGGTGAAGTTGGAATCAAATTAAAGATCAATCTTTATAGATTATTTATGATGAATTTCATTTCTTCGTTATTTATAATTTAAATGATAAGATTTTATGAAACAAAAGTAACTCAACGCATGTTTGTTAAAACATTGTGAAAACAAACATATTTTAAAACGTTGTTATCTTGCTCTCTAATTAAGATAGAGTAGTGAAGTTGGATTTAATATAAAGATTAATCTTTATAGAATATTTATGGTTAATTTCATTTGTTTCTTGTTTACAGCTTAAAGATATGATTTTTTGAAACAAAAGTAACTAACTCAATGCAAGTTTGTTAAAACATTGTAAAATGTAACCTATCTTAAAACGATGTTATCCTCCTTTCTAATAAAGATAGAATGATGAAGTTGGATTTAAATGAAAGATCAATCTTTATAGATCATTTAAGGTGAATATAATTTCTTCGGTATTTATAACTTAAGAGATATGATTTTTGAAAATAAAAGTAACTTATCCTAAGTTTCTTAAAACATTGTAAAAAGCAATCTATCTTAAAATATTGCTATCTTCCTTTCTAATTAAGACAGACTAATGATGTTGGATTTAAATTGAAGTTCAATCTTCAGTTCAAATTTCATTTGTTCGCTATTTATAGCTTAAGAGATATGATTTTCTGAAATTAATGTAACCCAAGGCAAGTTTGTTGAAACACTGAAAAAAGCAACTTATCTTAAAACGTTGTTACCTTCCTTTCTATTTAAGATGGAGAGGTGAAGTTGGAATCAAATTAAAGATCAATCTTTACAGAATATTTATGATGAATTTAATTTCTTCGTTATTTATAGTTTAAAAGATAAGATTTTTGAAACAAAAGTAACTCAACGCATGCTGTTTTAACATTGTGAAAACCAACATATTTTAAAACGTTGTTATCTTTCTCTTTAATTAAGATAGTGTAGTGAAGTTGGATTTAATATAAAGATTAATCTTTATAGAATATTTATGGTTAATTTCATTTCTTTCTTGTTTACAGCTTAAAGATGAAACAGATTTTTTTACAGATTTTTTGAAACAAAAGTAACTTAATGCAAGTTTGTTAAAACATTATAAAATGTAACCTATCTTAAAACGATGTTATCCTCCTTTCTAATTAAGATAGAACGATGAAGTTGGATTTAAATTAAAGATCAATCTTTATAGATCATTTAAGGTGAATATAATTTCTTCGGTATTTATAACTTAAGAGATATGATTTTTGAAAATAAAAGTAACTTATTCTAAGTTTCTTAAAACATTGTAAAAAGCAATCTATCTTAAAAAGTTGCTATATTCCTTTCTAATTGAGACAGACTGGTGAAGTTGGACTTAAATTGAAGATCAATCTTTATAGAATATTTTTGATGAATTTCATTTCTTCGCTATTTATTGCTTAAGAGATATGATTTTCTGAAATAAACGTGTTAACACAAGCGTTTGTTAAAACATTATAAAAAGTAACCTATCTTAAAACGTTATCTTCCTTTCTAATTAAGGCAGAGTGGTAAAAACTTTATAGAATATTTACGGTATCAATTAAATGCTTTTTTGGATTTTTTAGTAAACAGATCTAAAAATATACTAAATCTGAACAACATACACCATAACACCGATGATTTTAAAGATTATTATACATAGAAGGTTTTTAATTTTGAAGAATGTCAAAGTGGCAGCCTAGCAGCTGCTTAATGTTGGCTCTTTTGATTTGCGTTGTGCAACATTCAACAGATCGTTGAATAGAATTAATTTTTTCTGAAACCACCGACGTAGATAAATCCAAAATCGCACAAAAACAGTTACTGAAATCATATCATGAGACTGTTCACGATACTATTTCATTTGGTACATACTTCAAGAAAATTGAAATATAAATAACAGAATTAAAGCTTAGGTCGTTTCTTATCTGATTCACAGTATATATTTTTACCATAAACAAATAACAAAAACAAGGCTTAATTATTATTTTTTAATGAACCTTTAACTTCATGCAAATACCAGTAAGTTAAACAATGCGAAGCTCGTTATGATTAGTTAAATTTGCAGGTTATATTGTACTAAAATTAGAACTAACACTAGGACCAATACTAGAACTACCACTAGGGCTAATACTAGATCTAAAACTAGAACCTTTCGGATTGCGGTGTGTCCTTTGAAAAAAAAGTTTGTCGTTTCGAAGTGACAATATTGGGGATCGTAAAACAATATGTCGGTCGAAATCTAATTAATAATTAATTTAGAGTAATTATAAGCTAATTATTAACTAATTGTTGCGTCACGTCCGGTTTGGAAGTCATGTTCGTCTTCACCACCATCATCCATTTTCTGCTGAGTTCCCAGCTATCTTCTCTGCTGACGTTGTTTTTATGTCGGTGGATTTCTACGGCATCCCTTGTTAACCTTTGGTGATATAATAATAGTATTTGACAATAATATAGTTATAATAATATAGTGATAAGTGTATTATATTTCATCAATCAATAAGACCAAAATTATTCTTCAGTAGTGATATAGTAATCATATTATTGTCAACACTGATTTTAATCAGTGATTGTAGTTGCTGAACGTGTCTCTCACTACCAAACAAAAGAGCAGCGCATCAATTGTCGAATTCAAAAACAAACAATATTTACAAACACAATTCAAAAGTCTCTGAAGATAACATTTAATTCTCTTAACAGCATTTTCATAATTATTAAATGGAAAACCATAATACAGTTGAGTATCATCCGCATACATGTGGACACTACAAATTTGATACAATTGTATAGTAAGGATGTATAAATGGTAAACAGCAGAGGGCCTAAAATTAATCCCTTTGAAACACCCTTATTAACATGCAATGGACCAGAAACGGAAAAATTTAATTAAGTCTAGGAAAGATTAATGATACTCAATGTAGTTTAAAACGGGTACAAGCAATTGATGACTAATTGAATCAAATGCTTTTGTAAAATCTAATGAAACCAAAATACCACAATCAAATGCTGATATATTTGTATGCTGCTCCATGATATTGCTTTATTATCGACAGCCGCAAATTGTCATATGGCCAAAAATTTACAATGAACATACAACATTATAAATTACAATAAAACATTAGAACACGAAAATAACTTTTTAAATAAGAAACACAGAGTACTTTGTCGTTTGGGACAAAATTTAATGGATTTAATATGTCCTTTACAAAACCAATGAAACCAAAATACCACAATCAAATGCTGATATATTTGTATGCTGCTCCATGATATTGCATCTGTAAGACTTGAAATGCTTCCAGAATACTTGATATTGCTTCCGGAAGACTTCAAATGCTTTCAGAAGACTTTGTATTGTTTCTAGAAGATTTTAAATATTACCAGAATACTTAAAATGTTTCCAGAAGACTCGTTAGTTCTTTTAGAAGACTTGAAATACTTCCAGCAGTTGTTAGTTGTTATACTGCTGTCAGAAGGCAGTATGAACCTGCTTCTAGAAGATTTTAAATGTCACCAGAAAACTTGAAATGCTTTCAGAAGACTAGAAATGCGTCCAGAAGACTTGGTGTTGCTTCGAGAAGACATAAAATGCTTCTAGAGAACTTTGTATCACTCTTAGAAGATATGAAATGTTTCTACAAGGCTTGAAATGCCAGCAGAAAACTTGAAATGCATCTAGAAGACTTGATACTGCTTCTGAGAAAGTTGATATTATTTTCAGAAGACATTAAATGATTTCAAAAGACTAGAAATGCTTCCAGAAGATTCAATTCTGTTTCTAGAGGGCTTAAAATGCTTCCAGAAAAATTTGTACTGTTTCTAGAAGATTTCAAATCTTACCAGAATGCTTAAAATGTTTCCAGAAGACTTGTTAGTTCTTCTAGGCTTGACATACTTCCAGCAGTTTCTATACTGTTATCAGAAGGCTTCATACTGCTTCTAGAAGATTTTAAATGCTACCAGAAAAGTTGAAATGCTTTCCGAAGTCTAGAAATGCTAGAAATGCTGTCTTCTAGAAAATTATTTCTAGAAGACATTAAATGCTTTCAGCATCAAGCAAAGCATCATACTACTTCTAGAAGATTTAAAATGTTTTATTTCCAGAAGACTTGAAATGGTTCCAGAAGACTTGAAACTGCTTTCAGAACCCTTGAAATACTTCCAGTACATTTTATAGTATTTCTAGAGGACTTGAAATGCTACCAAAAGACTTGATACTGGTTCCCTCTGATACTGATACTGATTGCCTCTGAAAAACTTGAAATGGAGTGGCAGCATCTACGGTAAGTATTTTTTTTGCGGAGCACCATGATGTTTAATTTTTTTCAGACCTTTTCAGACCCAATTTTGACTTTTTATTGGAAAGCCGTTTGAACCTACTTCACTTATGGTAAGTTACCTTTAAAGATTTATCTCATAATTCACAGAGCTACAAGAAAATCTTTCCGGATATTCACAAACTATATTGGTGTAAGAATAATTAGCTTAATGGCAGTTTTACCCAAGACCCAGAAGAATCATTGCATTTACTAATGGATGTTCACTTTAAAGATTCTTTACAAGATTTTTCGTTGCTTCTACACCAAGTGAAGTACATTTCTTTTAAAGACAACACATGTGATCATTACATTGGAGAATATGTACTTAAAGCGTTTCAGTTGCACTTGCATCAGTACGCTTACATTAAAGGTAATTCTGTGGCCACTGCTCTACATATGGTAGTGCATTAATCAAACTCTTGATTCCAATGAGTCTATTTCAGAAACTTTTCTTGACATAAAGGGAACGTTTGACAAAACTGCTTTTAATAGCATTAAGGGATAAGACTATTTTATCTGGATAAGAATAATGCTAGCTAGCAGAGTTATTCAGACTAAAGCGAAAGGTCACAAAGTACATAGAGATGTGGTTACATTCTGTGATAAGACCGATGGTAGCTCACAGAGCTATACTTTGGTGCTCAGCACTGAAGCATGCGTACTAATTGCCGAATCAATTGCAACGACGGGCTTGCAGTCAGTCGAGAAGACAAACGTAAACAACAACATCATTGGGATTAAGGGATATGATCATGGGAACAGGCTGGCAAAACGGGCGGCTAACATATCACTGGTCCTCTCTGAATCATTTGTACCATTAGTCGTCAATACAGTATCAAAGCTGATAAGCTCCATCTCCTATCAGGCTTTTTGCGATAGATGAGATGAAACGCCATCAGGTGCTTTTGCAAAGAAAACTCTGCTCTACCCTAACCAAAAGGTTTTACTCAGATTCTTAGAAAATCAAAAAGTGGCTCCTCACCTACTTTCTAACCGGACACTATAGGCTACGTAAGCACATGAAGCTGGCAAATACATCTTGCTTTTAGGGTGTGAAATGGAAGAGGAGACGGTAAGTCATATTGTTAATGACTATCCCAAACTCGCGTACCTAAGGGAATCCATTTTCGGAATACCATGACCTCAAATCTCAGATATAAGGAACATGTTCCTCTGATCCATATTAACGTTCGCGAAGGCATTAGGTTAGTTGTCTGACCCTTGTATGAACGATCAACTGTGGGTATACATAAAGGGAACGCTGGAGCGTAAGAGCTACGATAGATAATCACCCCCACGTGAAAATACATACATCTTACAAGTCCTCAAAACAAACTCCTTTTGCTAAACGTAGTACGTGTTTTGTAATTTTGAGAAGTAGATGAGGGTACTGTTATTAGTTGCAGAACCAACAGAATCGGGCAAAATTTGTACGATATTGTTTAAAACATCTCTCAGAATCAGGACGGCTGTATTTTTCTGTAAATATTCAATTTTCACATCCTCAAATAGGTCGTATATATTTAACTAAAATTAGAATTAACACTAGAACTATCACTCACAAAATGGTTCTGGTGGAAGTCTTTGAACCAGTTTCTGGAGAAAGTTACAACATGGCATCAACATAGTTCTACAACTAGTATTAGCCCTGGTGATAGTTCTACTGTTAGTTCTAATTTTAGTTCTTATTTCAATTTACATCGGTCGTGAAAGCCTTCGAACTTATAGGTCGTATATATTGATGAGATGTTCGGTAGCATTGTTTATAGAAACACAATTCTTTGAGTTCAAGACAAACAGAGGTTACAGAGGTTTGAGTATAGGAGAATTACTGAGCTTAAGCCGTAAATGAAATATCGTTAAGCCAAAAATATACCTCTAGTATATTTCAAGAACTTTTTTGATCATGGCAGGATAGAGAATGAGTATAATAATTTTATTACTTTAAAATTTTGTCAATTTTGTTAAATTTCGATTCAAGCCATTGGAAACATATTTTTGATATGCTAAATGAATTTGCTAAGTAAAAGAGTCGAAACGAAAAAATCTTCATTTACCTAATCCTACTTTCTTAGAGATACAACTAAAACAAAACCCAAACATCCAAATTAACAATACAATTTTTCAATTTATACACATTGTTATTATCATTATGAGATATGAACTTACACGATAACAAAATTTCTAAATATAGGACTAATTTTAAAGCAAAAAATTTCGTTGTTCGTTGTTAGTAAATTTTTAGGACGTCATTTATAACGTTTATAAATCTATTTATAATCGCGCGAAGTGTAAAGTACATTTATACCAATACAAAACTTTTCCTACACATACTTTAGAAATAGTTCACATTAAAATGATAATAGTATTCATATTTTTTTTATTGTACCTCCTTACGATAAGAAGCCGTATAAAGGAGGGGATATCATGTTCAAACTTAGTTCCTGATGGTAAATAGAGTTAGTTTACATTCTAATTTGAATCGGCCATGTCGCTTGTAAAACGCGCGGTAAATAAAAATCCTCGATTCTTATTTACAGTTTTATACAAAAGATTATATGGCGCTCAACATGATTACCTCACATCATCATTACCAGACGTTTATATTCCTAAGACAAATTTCATCGAATACGCTTTAAAAGATTTTCATTTATTTCCAAAGCACATTGCAACGGTGAAGTTTGATTATAAATTTGATTGAGATTGTAATCATTTAGATTTTAGGAATGTGCAATTACCGGGAGGAAATATACTTTCGATGATTTAAGGAAAAAGGCTGAGAATTTAAGTAAATCTGTAAGGAAATATTTAAAATTAGATCAACGAGATGTTGTAGCGGTATTGTTGCCGAATTTACCTGAATATCCTATTTGTATGTACGGATTACCGATGGCTGGAATGCAAATAACAACAATAAATCCAATGTACACAGCAGGTAATAAACGGTAAATATTATTAAACCGTCAATTTATTATGTATACACTTTATTTATTATTATTTTCAGAGGAGATCCAGCGTCAGCTAATCGATTCAAACGCTAAAGCTATTATTACATTAAATGAACATTATACCACGATAAATAGGGCTTTTGAATTAATGCAAAAGAAGATTCCTATTGTTATAATTAAGACGATGGTTGCGGAATCAATTCCTGCAGGAACGGTTGATTTTCATGAACTTGTTAATCATAAAGTGGATGGTGTTGATGTTAAGGTGTTAGAAAATTCAGATACGTTCTTTTTGCCTTATTCAAGTGGGACTACTGGGTTACCAAAAGGGGTTATGCTTACTGGGAATAATATTATGGCTTGTTTCAGTTTAATGAATGCGCCGGATGTTAAATTTTTTCGGCATGCTATATTAGGTTTGATTAAATCATAATTTTCTTAATTATTGATTAATTTAATTCATTATTATAGATGGCGAACAAGAAATTGTACCCGTTATATTACCCATGTACCATATTTATGGATTTTCTATCAGCACTTTAGTACTTCTTCAAAGTGGGGCTAAACTCATAACGCTACCAAAATTTTCTCCGGATATTTTCGTTAATTGCTTAAAGACACATTCACCTACAATCCTCATGTTAGTCCCACCTTTAGTTATCTTCATGCATTCTCACCAAGGGGTGAAACGAGAATATTTAAAAAAATTGCGGTCTGTGGTATGTGGGGCTGCGCCTCTTTCAAAGATGGATGAGGAGAAATTGAGGGAGCGAGTTGGGCATCGGATTAAAATGTTGCAAGGGTTTGGTATGACCGAAACGACGAGCATAGTTTTGGCAACCCCCGATTCGAAGGAAGGAAAATTTCCCGGGAGTATGGGACATCTTCTCCCAAACACAATACTAAAATTAGTCAAACCAGACGATCCAGAATTAAAACAATTAGGGCCAAACACCGTTGGGGAAATGTTGGTGAAAGGACCCCAAATTATGAAAGGATATTTTAACCGACCGGAAGAAGATAAAAATAGTTTCGTTGATGGTTGGTTCCGCACGGGAGATTTAGCCACTTACAACGAGGACCAATTCTTTTACATCGTCGATAGGATAAAAGAATTAATAAAAGTGAAAGGGTATCAAGTTGCACCAGCTGAGCTCGAAGAGGTAATAAGAACTTTCCCTGGGGTGCTTGAAGCAGGGGTGATTGGGATTCCTCATAGATATTACGGCGAAATACCAAGAGCGTATGTTGTACCAAAATTGGGGAGTAAAATCGATGTTATAAAATTAGAAAAATATGTCAAAGAAAAAGTTGCCCCCCACAAAAAATTACTTGGAGGAGTTGCAATCGTGGAAAATCTCCCGAAAAGCGCAGCCGGGAAATTACTTCGAAGACAATTAAAATTACAATATCAAGAAGAACTTTCCAAAAAGTAATATTAACAATTTTTTTATTTTAATAAATTTTAGAAACATGAAACGTATTCATTTCTTAAAAAAGAATTATTTATAAGATAACTTAATAAGATAATCATATCACTCCCAAATAAAATCAAAGGTCCCCTTTTTTCTTATTCCAAGGTCTTGTGGCGTTCAACTTGAACTCGCACGACACAGTTTGTATACCAACGTGGTATTTGAAGTGGGGATTTGAAATATATGATAAGCGAGTGTAATAAACGAATCCGATTACTTCAACAATATCGCTCCACTATGAGAGTTATTACAAGATTATTTTCAAAAAATAAATCCCCTTTAAAATTAATACGCAGGAACCACAGCGTTGAATATATAAGCTCACAATTACCGGATGTTGAAAAAACTAGTGATAATGTAGCTGAGTATATCATGCGAGACTTTAGTAAGTGGACGAATAAAACGGCTATAGTAAGTAAATTTTTCCATCATTCTAAACATGCTTAAGAATTTATTTTCAGCATTGTTTTGTTACTGGAAAAAAATACACCTACGATGAACTAAGGATAAATTCCCATAACTTAAGTAGATCGTTACGAAAAATACTTGGTTTAAAAACTGGGGATGTAGTAGCAATCTTATTACCAAACAGCCCTCAATTCGCCGTTTGCACCTTAGCGATTTTATTATCAGGGTTGCGCCTTACAACACTTAACCCTGTTTACACTCCACGTAACAACATTTAACAATAAATAATTATTTATTCTTAGATTACACCGAAATTTCTTTAGATGAAATTCAACGTCAACTCGTCGATGCGAACGTAAAGGCGATTTTCACAGTTAACAGTGCCGTTAATAATGTGCAAGAAGCTTTAAAATCGGCTCAACTGAAAATACCGATTATTGTAGCGACATCTACGGTGAGTAAACAACTGCGATTTAATAATATATTTGCGCGTTTTGCGATGATATATAGGGTATTTAAGTTTGAAAATTGGACGCGCGGATAAATTGTGATAAGTATCGGAGTCAAAATGGACCTCTGCTATATATCAAACGCAACTACCGTTGAAGATGAGATTGCACCAAACTGACTGTCGCCTATCCAAATGATAATCTCGAAACACTCAACAGTCGGGTTTTGAATGAATGAATTCGAATACTGATTTCGATGTGATATAACATGATTTAAAATTGAGCAGTCTGGTTAATTGGACCTGTGGTTAATGAGATAAAACGTATAAAAGCGAAATTTTCTGTTTGCTTATTTGGTCCAATAATTCAGGTTAACGAAAATTCCGGAATTTCTGAATTTATTCAATTCAAATGAGAGTTTTAACGTTAATAAAACATGACTATTTTATCGAGATTCTTTATGTTGCAAGAAAGAGTCAAAAATATCGTTAAACAGTTTATCCGCAGAATACCACTCAAATAAAAATGCGAGGATAAAAGCCGTTACTTTTAAAGACTGCTTTATCAAAGGATTAAAGAATAAAATCTAAAAAAAGATTTTATTAGTCGACAAATGTCGAGTTCATCCTCGTTTGGACCAACTAAGAACATCCAATTAGAATTTTTTTTCAAGGTTTAAATAATTTAAAACGCAATTTTACACATTTTAATTTCTTTCTCAATGATTTTTCGTTGGAAACGTCAGTTTCGTATATGATTTTAAAGAGGGCATTTTTGTCTTTAATTTGAACCATGATTATCTCCATTATTTTATTCATATCGATTTTTGGAATTATTCCATTTTATTATTTAAATGTTATCTAAGTTACGTAATCTCACATTTTTTAATTATTAGCTCATTAATTCTTGAATAAAATAGCGATTAACATACATTATTTTAAATAGGACGTCTTCAATTCAAGCTATAATTCATCCCATTATCTTCATTATTAAAGCTGTTGACATTTTTTTTAAATTAAACAATTTGAAACGTAATCTTACACATTTAAAACTCTGCCTCCATTTCGTTTCAAAGAGAGCATTTTCGTCTACAATTTGACTCATTAATCATTCTATTATCGCCATTATTTTAGTATTGGCGATTTTTTTAATTTTTCCATTTTTGATATTTTACTGTTATCTAAGTTTAAACGCAATCTTATATATTTAAGTTTTAATCTCAATAATTTTTTAATAAAACAAAGGTTATCATACCTCATTTCAAAGAAGACATATTCTAACAAATTCTGCGAATTTCTCTATTATGATATAACAAATGATATAATCTAAGAAGATGTGCTATAATGAACCATAATTTTCAATTACACTTTGATAACTGATAATACTTTTTCATTTTCTCTTGATTTTTTGATAAAACTTGGAGGTGGTGAGATCTTTTGGGATGTTGCTTACTAATCCTGTATTAAAATTATAAATCTTTCAAATATCAAAATGACAGATACAACATAGAGAATTAAAACCGCAAAAAACAGAATAATTTATGCAAAGCTTGCTATCTGAAGGGTTTTATTGTTATTTATGACTGCTGGAAATCTAATTCCACAGAAATTTTTTTATTATAGTAGACGATAGTGTATAAGAAATTACTGTGCAGCTTTCAGAGGAAACACATAAAAGACAAGCAATAAAGATATGAAGAATTCAGAGCCCAGCATACTTATATCTAGAAAACTCCTTATCTCTAGGTTTTATCTGGTTATGGGCTAAGCGTTTATGATTCATTGCCAACAATCTTAATGGACGAGTTTTCTACCATCCATTTTGATTTTTGAGTTATGAAAGATTTTAAAAATTATCAATTCTGATATTTTAGAGATTTTTATAACGAGTAGTTTTCATACATAAGGCTTCTCCATGGCTCTTAATTTTAGAGTTTTACTTAATTTTTATAATAAGTCTCGTAAATGAGGACATTTTGGAGATTTTTGACCATTCTCCCAGAGTCCGCATATCTGGGTTGTGTTTGGTTATGGATTGGTGTTTATCCTTTATTACAAACTTTTTGCGTTCATGCAAAATGTATCTCTCTCTCTCTTGTAGTTTTTGAGTTTGTTTATTCTAGTTTTTGAATTTTGAAGATATTTGTTGTATTTCTGCAATCTTCTTATATGGTATACCTGTATACATATTTCATGAACGCAATTTTGAAGAATTAGGAGGGTGTTGATTTGAAATCCAGCGCTTCGTCCGCAAGCGAAGTCGTTCCTAGTAAGATATGTACTTACTAGAGCACTGTACGAGTACGATTATCACTGACGAATACGATTATCTCGTGTGTACTTGTACGCATCAAATTTTTTTTACTCGCATCGTTTCGCATCGGCATCGGCGAGTATGACAGTAATCGGCATCGTTTAGAATCGGTATCGGCAAGTATAATCATATTCGACATCATTTCGCATCGTCATTTACGCAATTTGTTTGTGCTGAAGGAATGGATATTATATGAGACATTTATAAGATAGTGAAATATGCGACATAAGACAAATTCAAAAACGGATTATTACAGTAAGTTTATTCTAGAATGTAGTCTATTCTATACAAATAACTGCCTATAGAAAAAATGTAATATAGTCTTGAATTAAAAAAGAAAGTGTTCATTGGTGTTATCTTAGACAAAGGTTTGACTTGGTCATCACACAATAGTTGCCAAACCAAAAAAGCAACGATTGTGGTAACTTAGGGATTAAATTCCAGAGTGAAAGTGTGAAGCTGTTTATAAACTGTGTAGGTGTGATAAGCTGTGCGAGTTCCTCCTTGAAGCTCACACCGCTACATTACATCTACTTTCTTAAGTAAGACACATTTTGGCATTCAGATGATACTCAGAGCAACACAAGGCAAAACACTAACTATCTACACTGCTGGATCAAAGAAGGCAGGAGGTTCTGGAGCAGGAATATTCTGGCACGATTTCCAGCAACACCTTTTCACTTCACTAGCGTCGTACTATACGAAGGACCAAGCCGAAATAATAAGAATATGAAACAGTGGCAGAAAAGAATCTTGAAAACAAGATTCGAGAATACAATTTCAGTCATCAAAAGACATAAATCACAAGACTATAAATAGCTTCAAATGCATTATCATTCAGAAATTATTTTCATACATTAAAGATACGCCCCCATAGTTAAGAATGTCTACTTGCCATTCGTGACAAGTTGTGTATGTTTGTCAAGCTGACACAAAACGTGTGAGACAATAAAATCCACGATCCGACGATTATTCACGATGCGTACTGCTCACGATACCCGATGCTACGATGCAGTTCAGATGAATATTACTCATAATCAGAACGAAAATGTAATCGGCGATGCATTGCCGAACGATGCCGAATATGTACTCGCATCGTTTAGTTGTGTACTCGCGGATTATTTATCCGATTACTTTTTACGTACTCGTGCAGTGCTCTAGTACTTACTAAAGATATAAAGTCTTCTAGAAGAAGATTTTCTTACAGAACGATCCACCAAAATTAATGATTTTTTGTCGACTTGTCAAATTTGGCGCTTCACCCGCAAGCAACCTCGGCGAAGTGGGAGAAAATCGGTCCTTACAGGTCTTAATAAAATTTTGTGTAGATTTATGAAATCTAGCGCCTCGTCCGCAAGCGATCTCGGCGAAGTTGGATGAAGTCGTTCCTTACATATCTTACTAAAGATAGGTCTTCTAGAAGAAGATTTTCTCGCAGAACGTCGAGGTCGCTTGTGGCCGAGGTACTAGAATCCTCCAAATTTGTGTCGATTTCTCAAAATTGGCGTCTCGCCCGCAAGCGACCTCGGGGATGTGGGTCACAATCGTTTCTTAAATGTTTTACTAAAGATACAAAGTCTTCTAAAAGAAAATTTTTCCTACGACACCGAGATTAAGTGCGAGCGAGGCGCTACAACTCTCCACAATTGATGATTTTGTGTCGATTTGTCAAATTTGCCGCCTCGTCCGCAAGCAATATCGGCGAAATGTGAGAAAATCGTTCAATACATGTCTTAGTAAAGATACAAAATCTTCTAAAAGAAGATATTCCCCGAGGCGTTACAATTTTCCAAAATTGATGATTTTGTATCGACTTGTTAAATCTGGCGCCTAGATCGTAAGCAACTTCTGCGAAGTGGGAGGAAATCGTTCCTTACATATCTTAGTAAAGACACAAAATTTTCTAGAAGATATTTTCCCAACATGCCGACGTCGGGTGTGAGCAAGGTGTTACAATCCTTCAAAATTAAAGATATTGTGTCGATTTATCAAATCTAGCGCTTCGCAAACTGGGTCGAAATTGTTCCTTACATGTCTTAGTAAAGATATAAAATATTCTAGAAGAAGATTTTTCCCGAAAACGCTGAGATCACTTGAGTGCGAGGCGCTACAACTCTCAATAATTGCATAGTCCATAACCAGATTATGCAATAGTGAATCGTTATCGATAATTTTGTTATCGTATTGTGTTTTAAGCTATTCTAGTCTTCTAGCCCTTATTAAGCTGATCAAATAATTTTAACCAGCTAGATGCGGGATTCAGCCCAGTGTGCGCCGTTACTTTTACAAACTGCTTTATCAAAGGATTAAAGAAGGTTGAAGAACTGTTTTATCAAGGTTTAAATAATTTAAAATGCAACCTCACACATTTTAATTTCTTACTCAATAATTTCCCAGTAATCATCTTAAAGATGCCTTCTTTAAGATTCAATTTGAACCATAATTCATCCCATTATCTTCATCATTTTAGTCATGACGATTTTTTGAATTCTACCATTTTAATAATATATTATTTTAAAGAAGACATCTTCAATTCAAGCTATAATTATCGCCATTATTTTAGCATTGTCGATATTTTGAATTCCTTTTTTTAATATTTTACTGTTATCGAAGTTTAAACGCAATTTTATGTATTTCGGTTTTGTTATCATAATTATTTTAAAGAAGACATATTCATCTTCAGTTTAAACCATGATCACTTACTTTGTCTTCATTGGTAAAGCCAAGGCAATTTTTTGAAGTTTACGTAATTTAAACGTTGTCTTTTATCATATATTATCTTAAAGCGGACATTTTCATCTTCAATTCCATCCATAAGCAGAGTAGTAGTCACCTGCTAAGATAAGTGTGTTAAAGATGTTTTATGACGATTATTTTATATTGGCATAAAATATGCGCTTATCATTGCTAACTACTTTCGACACTTTAATTTTTTTTGCTTATTTTAATTTGGATTATGGAATTTACCTACTTTTAAGATAGTTTAATTATGGAAATTATGTACTATGGTGTTAGAATTATTGCAGTTTATGGAAGATAGAAGAAATGCGACAGTTGAATAACAAATTTGAACGGATGTTCAAATTTACAGTCTTGCTTCATTCATCAAGAAGACATGTTATCTCTGACAATCTGTTTCAGAAGTGGTTTTCTTAACAAACCTAACTAAAATTAAAAGTGACTTTCAAAGTTACAAGATTAACTGAGATTATTTACAAGTTACGACTTTAATTTTTTAAGTAATCTTAATTTAATACTTCAATTGGATTCAATTCAATTAGTATTCAAATAGACTCAATTAGTTTTTTGTTTTTACATATAAATAATCTGAGATATGGGTATAATTGTGTACAACAGTTACAACTACGAACTAGCAATGAGTTACCTTTAAAAAGCTTTATACATATAATAAAAAGTTGCTTATTTTATTTTACATATGTTTATTTATTATTCTAGACCTTTCTATGCATTTTGTAGTTGTAAGTACACTATTACGTTTTTAGGTCTTCAAAGTACATTTTATTATATGTATAGTCAGAAAAATAGTTAGATATTAGAACTACAAACTAGTTAATACTTAAACTACTACTACTAGTAATCAAAGTATCATATTCTAAACGTAGTTTAACCACCAAGTAGTTAATCTACTTTTTGTTGAAAATATTTAATGGTTGTACTCCCCTACTCTCTTCGAGTAGTTAGTTCAGCTCTGTCTAATATTTTAGCCATAGCGATTTTTGGAATTTCAGTAGTTTTATTATTTTAATGTTATTTATCTTGGATCGCAATTCCACACATTGCAATGAATAGTTTAAGAATTCTTGAATAAAGTAGCCATTTATACATATATTGTTTTAGGGAAGACAACTTCATTTTAAGCCATGACTCATTCCAGAGTTTCCATTATTAAAGGTATAGACATTTTTTAAGTTTAAATATTTTGAAATACAATCTTTAATTTCTGTCTTAATAATTTCTTGTTGAAAAGTGAATTGAAATGATACATGATGTATCATTTCAGAGAGCATTTTCGTCTTCAATTCGATCCGTGAACCATTGTATCCATTATTTTAACCAAGACAATGGTTTGAATTCTCTCATTTTTATTATTTTATTGTTATCCAACAATAAGTTTAAACGCAATCTTACCTTTTTCAATTTTAATCTTAATAATTTTTAAATAACACTGAGGTTATCATACATAATTTTAAAGAAGACATGTTCATATATAATTTAAGCAATGATTCATTCCTTTATCTCCATTATTAAAGCTGAAACCATTTTTTGAAGATTAAATAATTTGAAAAGCAATCTTACACATTTTAATTTCTATGTTAATAATGTTGCGTTGAAGCGTTATCATATATCACTTTAAAAGAGGCATTTTCGTCTTCAGTTTGATCTATGAATCATTAAATTACTTCCATTATTTTAGTTATGGTGATTTATTGTAATCCTCCCATTCTTATTTTTGACTGTTTAAAAGCAAATTTATATACTATAGTTATAATTTTTAAATGAAATAGCAATTTTTATACACTATTTTAAAGAAGACATCTTAGTCTTTAGTTTAGTATAAATGACTGTAAGCTCAATATAAATTCGTTCAACTCCACTATTAACGTCAACATGATTTTTTAAAGTTTAATTAATTTGAAACATAATTATCCTATATCGTTTTAAAGAGAGCATTTTCGTTTTCAGTTTGATCAATTTTTTCCATTATTGTTGTTACTATTATCTAACATCAAACCCAACCTTACATACTTTAATTTTTATTTTAACAATTTTTAACTAAAACCACGGTTATCATACATCATTTTAAAGAAGACATCTTCCTCTTCAATTGAAGCCATGATGATTAATTCACTTATCTCTATTATTAAAGCCAAGGCGATTTTTTATAGTTTAATTAATTTAAAAGTCAATCTTACACATTTTAATATCCATCTCAATAATTACTCATTGAAACGCTAGTTATCATATATCTCGTCTAAAAGGCATTATGAAGAGAGACAATGTGGAATTTACTACAGGTCAAAGCATCGTTGATGCTTTTGCAGATTACTTTAGTTCAGTTTATATTCGATCAGACCCTGTGAACGATAATGTAAATGTCGACCATTCCCATAATAACCTACTGTTCATTGACTGCTTCACATTGGAGGAGGTTGTTGACGCATTGAAGCATGCTAAAAATGCCAGTACTGCCGGAGTAGATGGGAAGTTTGATCTTAAGGGACTGTGCTTCCATTTTAGCCAAGCCGCTCCTCAAGATCTTCAATTTAATATTGGCTACCTTTACATTTCCATCCATATGGAAGCAATCTTTCGTCTGTCCAATTTTAAAGAAGGGCAACTCGTCGGAAATAGTGAACTACAGACCTATTTCGTTGCTGTGCGGCTTTTCCAAGACTTTTGAGAGTATTCTCTTCAAGCATATCTCATTCCACTTAAAGACCTGGTTAAGCCCCTACCAGCATGGTTTTGTTTCTGGACGTTCTACCGTCACAAATCTCTCTTGCTTCACTCAATATACGGCAGATATCGTTGATACTAGAGGTCAAGTCGACGCTATATATTTGGACTTTCAGAAGGCCTTTGATCAATTGGACCATTTCATCTTGCTTAACAAACTGCATAATCTTGGATTTGGTCCAACACTGGTACTGTTAATGAAATCTTACTTACTGGGTCGTCAGCAGTTTGTTCGTTACGGAAGCTTCATCTCTGAGGGTATTTCTCCGACTTCAGGTGTTCCGCAGGGTTCCAACCTTGGACCACTACTTTTTCTGGCACTCATCAACGATTTAACGGATGTGTTGGCCTGTGAAAAGCTTTTGTTTGCGGATGACCTCAAAATTTTTTCGTCCATAAACGATGTTACTGATTGTGAGCGCCTACAAAGTGATCTTGTGCGAGTGCAGGAATGGTGCTGGTGTAATCGCTTATCCGTTAATGCATCGAAATCTTTTACCATGACTTTTACTAAGAAGTTAGGCGCGGTTAACTATGTGTATTACTTAAACGATCAACCGTTAAACTCGGAGTCTAAGTGCCGTGACCTTGGTGTTTTGTTCGATTGTGGTCTTACGTTTAATGAACACATTATAACCCTTGTTACTAAGCGCTACAATATTTATGGTTTTATAGTTCGTAATGGTAGGGAGTTATCTGTGCAATGCTTGTGCTCTTTGTTTTGTGCGCTGATTAGATCACGTTTAGAATATGCCGCAACTGTCTGGTCTCCTTTTTACATATATTATACAAACTTTACATACTTGAGTCGATTCAAAGATCCTTTTTAAAATACTTATGCTTCCGTTCTGAATTTGTATACCCGCCTCGCGGCTTAGACTACAACCTACTTTTATCGAGATTTAATTTCCTTTCAAATCCCCTATCTCGCTCATGTATGAATATGCTAACCGAGTGGCGCCACACTGTGATCTATTCTTTGATTCTTTGAGCACCGTGATCGGGGTTGCTGTCGAGTTTGCTTAACATGTTTCGTTGATTATTTATTAATGTTATTTGCTCTTTGTTGTTTTTTTGGCTTTTTGGTACTATGTTTAATATTTGTAATATAGTGTATTGTTTATATCACTATAAGTATGCGCTTACATTTATATTTTTTTGAATTGTGTTATTGATTTCCTGTAACTGGGTGGTGTAAACCTGTAGGAAATAAAGGATTATTATTATTATTAAAGTGGTTGTCATATCCAGATCCATAAATCATTTTGATTATGTTAATGTTATCTAAGTTAAAATGCAATCTCACACATTTTAATTGTCAGCTCCTAAACAAAATAGCGATTATTATACATCATTTTAAAGAAGACATCTCCATCTTCAATTTAAGCCAAGATTCAGTCTTTTATCCACATCATTATCATCTTACACATCTTATCATCATCATCATTTTACACATGTTAATTTTTATGTCATTAATTTCTCGTTGAAATGCCATCTAATAAAGAAGTAAATGCATATATTTTTTGGCCAAATTGGGGATTATTTTCAAATATCTCATCGCATTTTGCATAAATTGGTTGCCATTTATCAAATAGAACTGGATTTTCGTAAAAACTTTCTTGCTTTTTATCATAATCTTTATTCTATTTGTTGTTGTTATTATTATTAAAACCGAAATTTAATTGTTTCTGGCAAACATTTCATTTTGTTTATCAAACTTCACTTTTCAATCGTTTACATGTTCTTCCTTTTTATCCAAAAATGGCAATTTCTTCAACAAAAAAAACTTCAACAATTATATCGATTTTCGTTTTATACAATCTTTCACGATCCTTATCAGCAATTTCTATTTTTTTTCTCAATCTTTTTTCGGGATCATCTGTTTTTTAAGCTCGTCTCTTTTTTGTTAATCTTTTTTAATTTTCTCATAAAACTTTAACAAAACATCAACGACTAACTCACAAATAACAGTTGTCAGTATTCACACATACGCTTAAATCGATTTCTTGCAATGCTTTAAATTTAGTGTGATTGAACTTTTTCCGACAAATAAAGTCTTCTCGATTGAATGAGATTTTATACATTCTAATTCCTGTCTCAATAATTTCACGTTGAAATGCCAGTTATCATATATAGTCTTAAAAAGAGCATGTTCGTCTTCAATTTGATTCATAAATAATCTCAGTATCTCCATTATATTAACTATGGCGATATCTTTTACTTCTCTCTCTTTTACTATCTTTTATTTTCAATAATTTTTGAATAAAAGAGAGGTTATCATAAATTATTTTAAAGTGACATCTTCATCTTCAATTGAAATCATGATTTATTCCTTAATCTCCATCATCTGCACCCATTTTTTGAATTTTACATAATATGAAATACTATTTAATTTCAATTTTTATCTAATTCATCCAATTATTTCCATTATTTAAGCTAAGGCGATTTTCTTGAATTCTTCCATTGTTATTATTTTACTGTTATCTATTTTACTACTTTGTTATACTGTCGAAAGCAGACATCGATAACAAACAGTAAATTCTAGAAAAATCTAAGCCAGGATATGGACATAACAAGAAATGTTCAAACAGGACACTATTTACATCCAAACAAATTTCAAGACAACTTCTGAAGCTATCCACACTACCCAAAAGAATATCATCGAATATTAAATAAAAGATGATGTGACCTCTACTGCTATTAAACCTATTCTAATGAATCATTTATTTACATTAATTGGAGTCTTTAATTTTCCTGATTTCTCCTTACCTGCAAATCAATATTCAGTTAAAACCAGAATTATCAATAATTTTTTAAATATACTTAATGCTGCACAATACAATAACGTGAAGAATAAGGGTAGCAGACTGCTGGATTTGTTGGTTTCTAATTTCGATCTGAATTTTCATATAATGCGCTCCGATAATCCGCCAATTATCAACAACGATTTCCATCTTGTAGTAATTTACTGTATATCTTCTGTCGAACTAATTACCCTGCATTGTATGACCACTTCTCCAACTACGATTGGTCATTTTTAATGTCTCACACTGATGTGGAATATGCCATTGTATGCCTTTTATGATGCCATTTACACAATTCTTAATACATGTGTTTCATTCAAAACTAACTATAATAATTATAAATTTATCACAAAAAATGGATTCGATCAAGGTATTTAGTGTATTATAGTGTATTTAAGAGTTTGTGAGCCTTACTAAAAGTTGAAATATAACAATAGTTATAATAATTACCTTTACAACATGCAAGAAAATCGAAACAAACCCATCCAGTTTATGGATTTTTTGCATGCTAAGCTTAACTACAATTTCAGAGTTTATTTGTAACACTTTAGACAGACGTAAGTGGATGCTATTTATACTGATCTATCCAAATGTTTGATCTAATTGACCATAATATTCTCCTAGCTAAATTAAACTCTTTTGGATTTGTCATGTCAACGGTTTAAATGTGGTTTTATTTGTGGGGTAAAAATGTTACGTTGCCTATAATAGATATTTTTTTAATGATTATATCCTTACATGTTTTATAAGATTATATCCCACAAGGATCAAATTTGGGTACCCTCCTATTTTGTTATCTACATAAATCAGCTACTTCTGAAGACTGAATGCCCCATATTTGTATATGCAGATGATATCAAAATCTTTAGTCAGATATCAACGGAGACTACAACAAAATCTAACAACAATAGTACAATGGTGTAAGACATACAAACTTAAGCTAAACATTGACAAATTATGTAAGTAATTTGTTGTCAAGTTATGTACTTACCTACAGCGGACGTTCAACACCATTCATTTATTCCTATCATTTATTCCTCGTGAGAGGAATACAAGGATTTGGTGGTGTTATTTGATGCTAGCCTTACTTTTAAACAACATACCACTGAAACGTGTTCGGATGTTTTTATAACCCTTAGTTTCGTGTTACTTGTGTGTGAACACTTCACTGATATAAGAATGCTAAAATCTTTGTATTGTGCTTATATCGTGAGTAAGGTCGAATATGCTGCTCTAAATTGGAATTTATTATATGCATGTGAAATCCTGCGTATTGATCGAGTCCATCGCAGATTTTTAAAACATCTTTCAAATCTGATGGGATTCAGCCTGAAAGAAGTGGCGGACAGAAGAGATACATCCCATATGAAATTTATTCTAAAACTTTTGGTGAATAACATTGATTCCCCTTTTCTTTTTGAGAGACTGGGTTTTGCTGTTCCCAAGATGTATTCAAGATTTGCCTGCACCTTTGTCATTATTGATATAATAAATATTAGCGCTTGTGTATAATTACTAGCACGTTTAAATTTTCTGCCTTACATATTTATTTAAATAGAAAAAAATTCACCACAGATACGGTGTTTCAGGTTTTTGTTATAAAAAAACCTTGGTAACATAGATATCTGGCTGATAACTGTCGTATCGGCACCTCTGGGTACCTGATAAGTTGTCACATACAAACTATCTCAATAATTTTGGGTTGAAACGGCAGTTATTATAATTTGATAATAAATAAATAATTTGATCCTTGAATAATTCCATTATCTCCGATGATTTAAAATTTTTCATTTTTATTATTTTAATGTTATGAAGGTTGGAACATAATCTCGAATATTTGATTTTCTATCTTAATAATACTTTAAATTTTTTAACAAAACAGATTATCATGTATCATTTAAACAAAAACATCACAGCTGTTTGAGATTTATTAAATATTTCATTTTCTTCGATAAAATCTTTGAAGTGACGAAATATTTAGAGGAAATGAAACTAATTTTGCAGTTTAATATGTCATTCGGTGTCAAGATAAATCCTTATGGTCTTTTATCTTTCGTTATTTTGAGTTTTTTGGTTGAAGTATCCAATTTGCTACAAGTAGTATCCTAACGCAGTAGCCACTTTTGGCATTATAATCTACTCCTTTTCTGTAGTTTTCTGCAAACATTATCTAATTTTCAACCAGCAATTTCTAAATTTAGATAAACTTTGCAGGTCTTTTCTTGTAAGCTGTATAAGGCGACAAGAATGAAGTGAAATGTCTTAAACGACTTAAATATACTCAATAAAATTTTTCTATTGTTGCGTGCGATTTTTTTTCATTTCAAAATTTAATTTTAGCAAAATGAGTCTGTCCCGAAAGGTCTAATCAAATATGAAGAATTAGTGAATTTAAAGTCCGATTCCACCCCATTGGAGCAATTGGACAATGACGACTTTTGCTTTTTACCGTATTCAAGTGGAACAACTGGGCTTCCTAAGGGGGTGATGTTAACCAATAACAATTTGACCATAAACATAGCTCAATATCAAGTATTTAATTTTATGGAAACAACAACAGGTAAAGTATAATTCATCTTTTTCACAAAAGAATGACATTAGTTATTGCTTTATAGATAATTTCCAAGATGTTCTACCACTAGTAATACCAATGTTCCACATTTATGGCTTCTCGATCTCAACAGCTTCTGCTTTACAGAAGGGGGTTAAATTAGTAACTCTACCCAAATTTAATCCCACCGATTTTCTGAATATTATCAAAGAAACTTCACCCACTATATTAAATTTAGCCCCACCATTATGTAAGATTTAAAAACCAAACTTGAAATAATTTAATTTTTTTTATTTGTAGTGATTTTCTTAAATACTTATCCTGACGTTAAAACGGAATATCTTAAATCGATAAGAACTGTTCTTTGCGGAGCTGCACCACTTGGTAAATCAGATGAAGATAAATTCAGGGAGAAGATTGGGAAGCCTGTAAATATTGTGCAGGCTTATGGATTAACGGAAACAGCCCCTTTGGCAATGAGCATTCCCATACCGAAACAGGGTAAATTTCCTGGAGCTATGGGCGAACCAATATCAAATACGTTAATGAAAGTAGTCAAAATCGATGATCCTGAAAACAAACTAATACCACCGCACCAAGTTGGAGAATTATTAATTAAAGGTCCTCAAGTCATGAAAGGATACTTTAATAAACCAGAAGAAACTAAGAAATCGATAACACCTGACGGTTGGTTTAGAACGGGCGATATGGTGCGCTACGATGAAAACGGAATGTTTTATATAGCCGATCGAATCAAAGAATTAATTAAAGTGAAGGGTTTTCAAGTACCTCCCGCAGAATTAGAAGAAATTATAAGAAATTTTCATGGAGTAGCCGATGCTGCGGTTATTGGTATAACTCATGAAGTATCCGGTGAAATTCCTAGGGCTTATGTCGTTCCAAAACGTGGTGTTAAAATCGATCCGAATCATTTGCGTAAATTTGTCGACGAAAAAGTCGCCCCGTACAAGAGATTATCTGGAGGTGTTGCCATTGTTAACGAGATTCCTAAAAATCCTTCGGGAAAGATTTTAAGGAGGATATTAAGAACGAATTTTGAAAAAGACGGAATTTAATTTTTATATCTCTTAAATATGAAATAAAATTATCTTAAAAAAAAGTAATTAATTCATATCATTTACGTCATAATAATATAACAAATCTTATTAATTATCTAAGGTCATCATAACATTCAAAGCGTACTTTACAAATTCTATTTTTACTTTTTATGGTCATATCAAATTAATCTCCGAGAAAAACACGTTAAAATCTCAACATATTCTCCGAAATCTCAACGATTAATTGTGGTCATTATGCAAATTTTATCACGTTTATTTCGGAGAAATTCGATAGTGTTGACTCGGTCCTTTCGTAGAAAGTTTTCTTCCGCGCAAGATCTTAAATCTACATTACCTGATATAGAAATACCTAAATTAAATATAGTTGAATACGTTTTTCAAAATTTTGAGAGATGGTCCAAAAACGTGGCGGTGGTTCGTTAAAAAAAACGATTATTGTGCATTCGATCAAAAATATTTTTAGGAATGCGGATTATCTGGGAAAAAGTACACTTATGATGAAGTAAGGTTGAATTCAATTTATTTCGGGAACGCTTTGCGAAAGTTATTGAAGCTTGAAAAGGGAGATGTTGTGGCGATTCATCTCCCTAATATACCAGAATATCCTATATGTGCTTTAGGAATCCTTTCTTGCGGATTAAGGATAACAACTATCAATCCGGCTTATACTTCAGGTATTTAGTTACTACTCCAGATTCAATTTTACTACATTAAACTTTTTAGCCGAAATAAAAAGGCAAATACTCGATTCGAACGCTAAATTAATTATAACATTAAACGATGGGTATCAAAATTGCAAAGATGCCATATTAAGCCTTAAGAAATCTATTCCAATTGTTGTTGTGAAAGAAAAGGTTTTAATGTGAATTTAGAATCCCTCGAAGTTTCTTATTATAGTTTTTAGAATGAAGACTCAATTCCTGATGGGTGTATTAATTTCCAAGAATTAATTAATTGCAAAGATAAGACCGAAAAATATATCGCGCTCGGTTACGATGATGTTGTGCATCTTCCATATTCAAGCGGAACAACGGGAATGCCAAAAGGAGTCATGTTGACCAACAAAAACATTGTTGCTAACATCGCACAATTCCACTCCCCGCAAATAGCAATTATAAAAGAATGTTTCGGTGAAATTCAATAAAAGTTAATAAATCATAATTTTTTCTTAAAATGTTCAGGTTCTGAGCAAGACGTGATTCCATGCGTTCTACCAATGTTTCACATATTCGGATTTTCGTTATGCATGATGGCATTACTTCAAAAGGGTTGTAAGCTCGTTACTTTACCCAAGTTTACACCAAACACTTTTTTGAGCGTTTTAACTAACCATAAACCACACGCGATGGAGTTGGTTCCCCCCATAGGTTCGTAATATTAATTAATACTTAATTAATATAACTTATTTATGATTTAAGTGGTGTTTCTGAATACGCACGAAGGTGTGAAGAAAGAGCATTTCGAAAATCTTCGCACGATTTTATGTGGGGCCGCCCCATTAGGAGCTTTGGACGAAGAGAAATTTAGAAAAACTGCAGGAAAATCTTTGAATGTTTTACAAGGTTTAAAATCTTTATATTATTAGTAAAATAATTATTTTATTTCGTAATTATAGGTTATGGTTTAACTGAAACTTCACCGAGTGTGTGTTCAATGCCTGTAAGTCAAGAAGGGAAATACCCAGGAAGTATAGGACATCCTTTACCAAACACCGCAATAAAAATTATAAAAATAGACGATCAAGAAGGAAAACATTTAGGTCCAAACAAAGTTGGAGAGTTATTAATCAAAGGTCCTCAAGTAATGCAAGGTTATTTCAATAAAGATGAAGAAACGAAGAATGCCTTCTTAAACGGTTGGTTTCGCAGTGGAGATTTAGCAAGATACAACGAAGATGGCATGTTGTATATCGAGGATCGAATTAAAGAGTTGATTAAAGTGAAGGGATTTCAAGTGCCTCCTGCTGAGCTTGAAGAAATAATTAGGGATTTCCCCGGAGTTGCGGAAGCTGCGGTTATTGGTATCCCTAATAAGTATAGCGGTGAGCTTCCAAGAGCATACGTCGTTTCAAAACTAGGGCATAATGTTAATGTAGCGAAGTTGGAAGAATTTGTTAATTCGAAAGTAACTTCGTATAAAAAATTGGCGGGAGGGATAGCATTAGTTGACTCTATTCCAAAAACTGCATCAGGGAAAATTTTGAGAAGAGAATTAAAACAATCATTTGAAAAAGATGGGATCTAAAAACTTAAGTTTTATCATTTATAACCTAAAATAAAAACATCAAAAGTTTCTTGGAATATTTTTTATTGATTGTATACTTTGCTACAATAGAGCCCCGATTATACGCGAGCGGAAGATCCGCGGTGCGGATTATTCGAGGGTGCTTGATATACATATTTATTTCAAGATATACAGGGTTTTTATTGGTTATGTTGTCATGTAGGTAACGATCAGCGCCGTTTTAAACGTAACGGTTAATAGGGCTACAGCCCTAGGGAATCTATTTTTGCAATGAAAAGGGACACACTCGTTTCGTTCGTTCAACCCAGCCAAATATATAGGGTTGGGTTGGGTTTAGTCATACATCTGAAGACATTTTTTTAATGAAGGCCTCTACAATGAATAGTTTCTGAAATTTAGTACTTCACAAACTTATTTGGCAATCCTGTATAATTGAATTGAAGTAAAGCTAGATTTAATACTAGACCCAGAAGTAGAAAATTTTGGGTTTAGCCGTGCATCTGAGCATTTTTTGTATTGATTATTTTTTATTTATTATTCTGTTTTTATTTCAATGATTTAAAATACAGTACGAATGCTAAAATATGCATTATATTTTAGCATTAGTACTAGAATAGCGCCGATATTTCATTATCGGCACTATTCTTACCACTCAATTCTAAGGATAATCGGGGTTTTGCTGTACTTTACTACAGTTTTATTTGATATTTTTACAGTATGATATATCTTATACTAAGAAATACAATACATTTTTCATGATATTGGCAAATCATAACTCCACAACTCCAAATAATAACTTTTTCAAACACGAATACACTGTTGGAACTAATTCACGAGCACACCTTATATTAACCTGAACGCGTGTGTCTAGCACAATGAAATTTTGTATAGAAGTAGTGCTAAAGTGGTATAATTTACCCTCGCACGGAGAACGGCGCAACCCATTTGGAAGGAGATACAGTAATAGCGAATATATATTTCATAAGTGACGGGTACCATTCCATTGTAGCGGAAGGGTTGGAAACCATGCCTCGTTATTCGCCTCCATAGCTCCTCAATGTTAACCGGGGGAGCTGGATAATATTGAAATCTCCGACCCATCATATCTCAAACATGTTTAATCAGACTCTGATCCACTGAATGAGCTAATCATGGAAGTATTCTTGTACGGTGCTCTTCCACAAAGGTCTGTACAAAACGGCTGATGTGCGATTGCGCGTTGTCATACATGCAAGACGTGGATTCTGCTGAACGTAGAAAACTACAATTGACCGTAGCACCTTTTGTAAGTGAGGTAAGGCCGTCACTGAAACGACTTCAACATCTGGTAATTAGTGCTGTCACCAGAAACAATATTTCGCGCTTCGTAATTCTAAGTCTGAAGGATTTTTACCTGATCCTATCGATGCAAACAAGATTAAATGGCAAGTGCGCGGACACTATTTTAGAACCGTGCACTAAAGCAGCACGTTTTTACACAACTAACACTCGTTATCAGATCGATGATAAGGAGAACTGCCAAATGGACTTACTCTAGATTTGTATTCCGATTTGGTGGTCTTGTCGATGGATCGCAACCTGGACCTTATTGGAGTCTTCTTGGGATAATTTCGGAAGAATTGTGAATGCCCGAATAGAAAAAATGTTGCAAATGAAACTTAATCACAGTTTTCGATATCCGACGAAACTTAAGGTTGGCGTTAAAGCTAAATCTGTATTCTGTATTCGCGGGAAGGCAGGCTTTATTACTTTTTGCTCATAGCACTTTAACCTCTTTGGTCAGCTCCAGGGTCCTTCCAGCCATTTTACCCTAGAGGCAAAAGCTAAAATTTGTCCTGGTTGTGCTGTCCTGATTCCAGTCATGCCAATCTGGATATCTCCAAATATGGAAAACCTTAATGCTTGGAGGGCCACATAATTGCATAATACGTGTTCCGCAGATTCTTCTTCCTAACCACAACCTCTGAAGATGTCGGTGTTACTTATTCCCATGTTTCGTAGGTGCCTCTTTAAAGGCCAGTGTCCAGTGATTAAACCTATGATCAAACGTAGGTTCTTCCTGGACAGCTTCATAAATAAATCAATTCGTTTGTGGTTGGTGTACATCCTTAACTTGACGACATCCTGGTGTCCTGTCTCACTAATTTAGAAACATCTTACGTATTTCCTCTTAAGGAAGTTTTATTAAAGACTTTATTATTGGGGCGATGATAAGTTCTGGTAATCCCGGAGGTTCACTTGCAGCTTTCCTCGCTAATTTATCTGCCATGTCATGAAGTTTATTTCCAGAATGACCCTTTGACCAGCAGATCGTGATCTCATTACGAGTGGCTGCCTCACAAAGATTGTTATGGTAGTCTTCAAGTAACCAGGATAATAGCGATACCGCCCAAGCAAAAGGAGGGCTTGTCTGGAATCAGAATGTATTATAATTTTTCTCTCACAATTTTGTTTGGAAACTTCTTCAGTCCGCCAGAGAAATGGTCACTAGATCACATTCGCAGTGATTTAGAAACTTTTATTGTTGGTTCGACGGAATAAACCGAAGCACCACATTCTGTTTCTATTCGAGATCCGTCCATTCATAATTCGAGGACGGTTTCATCAGGCATGAGTTATTCCCCTATCTTTATTTCATATGGCCTTTTGAAGATAACACGCATTGGAATCATATCTACCCCACCGTTTGGAGCAAACCAAAATCTAAGTTGTTATCTAATGGAGCGCTGATAGAGTTTCGATTCGAAAATCTTTCTGAGAAGATGGTGATATGAAATTGAATTCTCTGTCTGATCTCTATAAGGTCTTAAGTAACCTTGGCTATTGGAAGGGTGCAAAACCTTCTTCAGGCATTCTTAACATCTGGACATCCCCGACACCTGAGGCCAATCCAAAATACGGGGAGGTTATTTTACAATCATTTTTTGAGGAAATTTGGGGAAGAGAAGAATTCCTCAACTACAAGACCAGGAGATAACATCCACCACTAGCTAATCCCAAAAATCGCTACGTAATTCCCTGACAGAAGGAAACCATCAAATTTTTACGTGATTTAAAATCTAAGCTTTTAACGACTTCCTCGTGTGGATCTGCGTCTCTTAAATCAATCTATGGATACATAACTTTTCCAAAAATTTAACCCGAAGTCTGGTTTCTATACCGAATATTGTTGTTACCGGACGCGTTGCACGCTAGGAATTACTAATTCGTGTGGTTTATTCCCAAAACCACCTAATAAATTCCGAATTATTACATTCCTCCCCCTTTAAAAAAAATGCCCTCAATTTCTACTTATCGATTGAGGAAGGGGCTCGCAAGGGATTACTGCCTGAACCAAACGTTAGAGCATTATCACTAGCTCTCCTACTGAACATAAGTCCTTGCGAGGTACTACGCTATTAAAAAACAAAAACAAAATTAGTGCTACGGCTACATATACAAATATTATGCCTGTGCGTTAACGTATGTTAGAGTGAAATGATTTCTAGCGCATACGTCTGTCCGTACACTTGAGTCACTCTTACTTCTCGTGGTATAGACTATACTCATACACCAATTCTGCGACACCTATAATAAAAATAAATTAAAATGATAATCAAAAACCCATGCGAAACGCTTAAATGCATTTCGGAAAAATCCAGCTGTTCCTACGCTAGTCCTCGACTACTAAGATGTCCCTTGAGATACCATCAAGGGTAAGTGGGGTTGCTTCTCCACCATCGTTTCCTCGTTTGTGTCCGTATCCTCATTAAAATGCGTAGTACTCCGCTTCTATTTCCATTTTCAAACGAATCCTTCGTCGCTGTGGAAACCGAAGATCATCTCTGAACAAAACAATGTTTCATATCGTTGTCATCTGAAACTAAAGCTAGTTTCTTTACTTCATAATTCTCTCAACATCTACGTAGATTCTTTAACGTCTTAACTATGTCGTGCTTCTCAACCTGGTCGCCTCTTGGACCAATTATCATGGAGGACTGCTACTTAGCCGACTTTCTTCTTTTGATTCAGTAACAGTAGGCGACGGTCTAATTTATTTTTAAATTGAGCCGCGGTATCATCGTTCATACTCAAATCCTCAGTATCAAATTTCTAGGTACTGAAAATACATTGCTGTCGCTTATCTTGATACTCGTTGGTTTCGTTGTAACTGCTGATATCGTTAACGTCTTTGATTTCGTTTTCTTCGTCTTCTTAGACAATATCGCTGACTCCAAGATCTCGATTGGCTCTTTCGACGAGTTCGATGTCTTTCATCGTCGGTTGGGAACATCTATGCATTTTCCTATACATATATTGGACAATTGTACTTTATATACTTACTACTTATTGTGCACAAAGAAAGCTTCCGCCTCAAATCGTCAGGGTCGCTTGTGGACGAGGGGCTACAATCTTCCAAAATAAATAATTTCGTGTTAATATTTCATATCCTCGTCCGCAAGCGACCTCGGCGATTTGAACCGAAATCTTTCCTTGTATATCCTAAGACAAAGTCTCCTATAAGATGATTTTCTCACTCCGCCGAGATCGCTTGTGGTCGAGGTGTTACAATTTTGTGAAAATACCGATTTCGTGTAAGGTCGAAACAATTGGTCTTTCCCGTTTATTTCGATAAAGTACTAGATAGAAATAGCATCAAATAGTATTGGATCTAGTACAATTATACATACTGTGCTACATTACAAGATTACGACAGAGAAAAGTGAATTTAAGAACTTAATTTTTTATTTTGAAATCAATTTATAACCTAAAATAAAAACATCAAAAGATTCTTGTGATATTTTTTATTAATTGTGTATTTCGGTTTTATTTAATATTTTCACAGTATGATTTATCTTATGTTAAGAAATAGAATATATCTTTCATGATATTGGTTAAGAATCGAAATCGTAACTGGCAGGTGGTTCACAACGTCCATAATGAGTTATAGCGTGTACTAAAATCGTCGACTTTTTCGAAGTGCGCACTCCAAATACCACGGCTGAGTTCCTTTGAGCACTGTGTACTCTCGATCGTAGTATATCATCAACGCTAATTTCATACCCAATTACCAGATTATTGCACGGTTGTGTCCATTTAACTAAAACACTTTCTGATGATATTCGCTTAACTTCTTTGATTGATACGATCGCAGCTGTGGGGGCACATTTTCCGCATGGACCAGGCGGGGGTAGTGGCATGTTGTTTGGTATAGCATTTGCAGAAACTGAATCAGGTTTACTTTGTAATTTGCCTTGCATTTCTTGAATAATTTTATCTTTGGTTTCACATTTCTCTTGAAGGCTTCTTAATGAATTTTGAAGATCGAGTATTTTTAATGGGCAAGGGGGTGGTGCTGCTGCACTTCCAGGATAATGACATGCAGCATCTACTTCTGCACTGTCACATGAGCAGCGAATCTGTTCCATGAGAGCTTCTAGTTCTTCTATTTCCTTCTTTCGATCTACATTATTTTCATGAGATCCGTTGTTATTGTCCTGTTTTGCACTTTTAAGGCAATGTTTACATTTGCAACCAGAAACGCTATCTTTCGATTTTTTTCTTTTGCGCACGTCATCCTCTGTAGATTTACTCCTTTGCTTCTTTTTGGGAGGTCCACAAGAACAAGTCCCAACGCATTTGCAAGGTCGACTAGATTTCGACTTTGACTTGTGCTTAGATTGTTTAGATTTATCTTTTGGGGAACATATAGGACATTTACAACCTTTTCCGTGATTAACTGCCAACGGACCACAAATTGGGCATTGGCATGATGGGCCATGTTTATCTTCTAAAGAATTCCTTGATGCAATATTCACGTCAGCGCATGGTTTGCACAGACATTGTGGGCAATCACACTGTGGTCCGTGTGGGGCCGAAACTGGAGAGCAAATGGGGCATGTACAACTTTGTCCATGTTTATCCGCAGGTTGTGGTTGTTTCGGACATGGTTCGCAAATACACTCGGGACATTTGCAGCCTGCTCCATGTTTCGGATCCATACAAGGAGTACAGCGACACGCTGGACAATCGCAATCTGCACCATGTTGTTCTGGCATGTCCTTTTTTATCTTCTCCAACGTGCGTTTAGTTCTAAATATAGGATCTTCGCAGGGATCACAAACGCACTTATCACAGTTGCATTCCTTCCCATGCTCTTTCTGTTCGGCTTTCTTTTTACTTCCGGAGCATGTACAAGACGTACATGTGCAGTTTCCCCCATGTCCTGTATTGAGAGAACTTCGGAAAGGATCTAGTTCGCAAGGATCACACGCGCAATCATGACATTGACAACCTTTTTTCTGTTGGGTAGACTTTTTAAAAGCATCTTTTAATGGACTCAAATCTGGCATGTCTACTTGATCCCAGTTTTTAAATATTGAGGACATTGGGGCGTGTGTAATTGCTCTAATTTTAGGATCTCTACACTTCTTGCACATGCAAAACCAGCAATCACATTTACCTTCATTATCAGCACCCGTATCACAAAGTTTAGTTTGCTCTCTTTTTTGTGCTTCTATGACATCATCATAACAAGGGTTGCATTTACATGATGAACAATTACAATCGACAGGATGGTGGGATGCTACTTCATCCTTCACACTTCCCTTTCCTTTATCCACATCAGTTCCTTCTCCCCCAGCGGCTCCCCCAGCGGCTCCCCCAGCGGCCCCCCCGGCAGCTCCCCCAGCGGCTCCACCTTTTGTTCCTTTATACAGACAGTTATCACAAGTGAAATTCTCGTCACAATCGCACGTAACTTTCGATTTCTTGGCTAAACAGTTCTCACAAGTAAAATTCTCATCACATACGCATTCAATGTTCATTTTTTTATCTCTACAGGGATTACATTTGCACTCCGGGCAATCGCATTCGGGACTATGTTGTGCTTCAAATTCACGTTTCTTTCGGTTCATGTTCTCATCAGCACAATTCTCGCACAAAAAGTCTTCGCATTCGCAAGGAGGAACATCAAGACATTTCTCGCAATCACAGTCCGGAGTGCATTTACAATCTGGATGACGTTTCTTTCCAGGACCTAAAGGTGGTAAAGAGTTTTCATTCCCATCAAGTTGTTTAGATGATGCTCCACCTTTGCTCGCATTGTCTTGGTCCATTGGTTCACATCCACACAATTCAGCTAAATCTGGGCTGGGTGGTGCATCGCCTTCAACAAGATATTGTTCAAATAATTTATCACCGGCGTCTTGACGTTCAGCATCTTGACGTTCAGCACCTTGATGTTCATCACCGTGATGGTCAGGAAACTTTTCTTTATCCCCACATGGTGCGCATACACATTCAGGGCATGTACAAGGATTGTTTGGAATATTGAAATGAGCACATCGAGCACATATGCACTCTGGGCAATCGCAATCTGGCACGTGTACGCATTCCTCGCAAATACATTGTGCACAAGTGCAATCTGGATGATGTGGTGGAAGAGTTGCAGGGCAAACAAAGGTTTTAACTTTTGTTTCATCAGCGCAAGGATCGCATACACAAACATTGCAATCGCAAGGAACTTTGTGTGGATCTTTAGAACCTTCCACTGCGGGACTTTTTACGAAACCTTTACTAGGATCGCATAAACAATCCACGCAAGCGCAATCTGGAGGGTGTGCAGCATCTCCAACGGTGCTCCTATCAAATTTCGATGGGTCGCAAATACAATCAATACAAGTACAATTGGGGGGGTGTTCGGATTCACAAACTGGTTCCTTGCACTCGCAAATAGTAATATTGCATTTTCTGCATTTACATCCAATAGGTGCACCAGTAGGTGTACCGTCCGGTCCTAATGCTCCCATTTTCGCTAGATCTTCTTCCTTAATTGGAGTTCCATCGGCCGTCATCATATGACCTTCTGTGTCTAATATCGGTTGGCCAGTTGCATCCAATTGTACACCAGCCGGTAACACTTGTCCACTAGGCGTTACCATGTGGCCTTCTGCATCCATTTGCACGCTTGCTGGTAGTGCATGACCGCTTGTAGTTAACATATGCCCTTCTGCATCGACAAGTGGCTTACCACTTGCATCTAATTGAACACCAGGCGGTATTATCTGGCCGCTAGCTGTTACCATGTGACCTTCTGCATCAACTTGCACACCAGGAGGAAGTACTTGACCAGTTTCAGTTACCATGTGACCCTCTGCATCTAATTTCGGGTGTCCGCTTTCATCTAATTGAACACCAGGCGGCAATACATGGCCACTAGCTGTTACCATATGACCTTCTGCATCAACTTGCACACCAGGAGGAATTACTTGACCGGTTGCAGTTACCATGTGACCTTCTGCATCTAATTTCGGATGTCCGCTTTCATCTAATTGAACCCCTGGTGGTAATACATGTCCACTGGCTGATACAAGAGGACCTTCTGCATCTACTTGTACACCATCTGGTAACACTTCACCGGTTGCAGTTACCATGTGACCTTCTGCATCTAATTTCGGGTGTCCGCTTTCATCTAATTGAACACCGGGTGGTAATACATGGCCGCTAGGTGATACAAGGTGCCCTTCAGCATCTACTTGCACGCCATCTGGTAGTGCATGACCGCTGGCAGTTAGCACGTGACCCTCAGCATCTAACATTGGGTGCCCGCTTTCATCTAATTGAACGCCCGGTGGTAATACATGGCCGCTAGGTGAAACAACGTGACCTTCTGCATCTAATTGTACACCAGGTGGTAATACATGGCCACTTGGTGTTACGATGTGACCTTCTGCATCTATTTGTGCACCAGGTGGTAAAACATGGCCACTAGGTGATACAATGTGACCTTCTGCATCTATTTGTGCACCAGGTGGTAATACATGGCCACTAGGCGATACAATATGACCTTCCGCATCTATTTGTGCACCAGGTGGTAATACATGGCCACTAGGTGATACAATGTGACCTTCTGCATCTATTTGTGCACCAGGTGGTAATACATGGCCACTAGGTGATACAATGTGACCTTCTGCATCTATTTGTGCACCGGGTGGTAATACATGGCCACTAGGTGATACAATATGACCTTCCGCATCTATTTGTGCACCAGGTGGTAATACATGGCCGCTGGGTGTCACAATATGACCTTCAGCATCTATTTGTACACCTTCTGGTAATGCGTGGCCGCTGGCTGTTAGCATGTGGCCCTCTGCATCTAACATCGGGTGTCCGCTTTCATCTAATTGTACACCAGGTGGTAATATATGCCCGCTAGGTGAAACTATGTGACCTTCTGCATCCAGTTGTACACCAGGTGGTAATACATGTCCACTAGGTGTTACGATATGACCCTCTGCATCTATTTGAGCGCCAGGTGGTAGTACATGTCCGCTGGGTGTAACAATGTGGCCTTCTGCATCTATTTGTGCTCCAGGTGGTAATACATGCCCACTAGGTGTTACAATGTGGCCTTCTGCATCTATTTGTGCACCAGGAGGTAATACATGGCCACTAGGGGTTACAAGGTGACCTTCAGCATCTATTTGCACACCTTCTGGTAATGCGTGACCACTAGCGGTTAACATATGACCCTCCGCATCTAAAAGCGGGTGTCCACTTTCATCCAATTGTACACCAGGCGGTAATATATGACCGCTAGGTGAAATTATGTGACCTTCAGCATCTAGTTGTACACCAGGTGGTAATACATGTCCACTAGGTGTTACAATGTGACCTTCTGCGTCTATTTTTGCACCAGTCGGTAGTACATGGCCACTAGGTGTTACAAGGTGACCTTCAGCATCTACTTGCACACCTTCTGGTAATGCGTGACCGCTGGCAGTTAGCATATGACCCTCCGCATCTAAAAGCGGGTGACCACTTTCGTCTAATTGTACACCAGGCGGTAGTATATGCCCACTAGGTGAAATTATGTGACCTTCTGCATCTAGTTGGACACCAGGTGGTAATACATGTCCACTAGGTGTTACAATGTGGCCTTCTGCATCTATTTGCGCACCAGCAGGTAATACATGGCCGCTAGGTGTAACAAGGTGTCCTTCAGCATCTATTTGTACACCTTCTGGTAATGCGTGACCACTTGCTGTTAACATGTGACCCTCCGCATCTAAAAGCGGGTGTCCACTCTCGTCTAATTGTACACCAGGCGGTAATATATGACCGCTAGGTGAAATTATGTGTCCTTCTGCATCTAGTTGTACACCAGGTGGTAATACGTGTCCACTAGGTGTTACAATATGACCTTCTGCATCTATTTGTGCACCAGCTGGTAAGACATGTCCGCTAGGTGTTACAAGGTGACCTTCAGCATCTATTTGTACTCCTTCTGGTAATGCGTGACCGCTGGCAGTTAACATGTGACCCTCAGCATCTAAAATTGGTTGTCCATTTTCATCTAACATTACCCCTGCTGGTGGCTTTATTTCTTCAATAGCACCTTTACTTGAAAGACGGCGTCTCTTTTTGCAAGTCGGAAGAGAACATGATCGTCGGGATGGTGCTTTACTTTTTTTACAAGTTTTTGGAGTACATATTCCTTCAACTCCTTGACTATCGCCCATTGACTCCGACTTAGATGGTGTCATTACACTTGCATCGGCTGTCGGTGGCTTACCACATATGGCTTTAGCACAAATTGGCACACATTCATAAGAGGGTTTACACAAAGGAGTGTCATCTACATCGAATGAACGCATTGTGCTTACTGATTCTTGTATGCAAGCACAGGTTTTGAGGCATCCATTGGCCCCATCACCGCTATTCTCTGATTTTTTATCTCTTTCTTCGCATGTGCTTGAAGTACATGATGGATTTTCTAAAATACTCTCGGATCCTGGAGTTTGTAAATCAACGGTTTTAATTGCTGTCGATTGCTCAGAACAGGCACATGCAGCAATTTGAGCAAAAGGTATGCTATCGCCATCGCAAGTGCATTTGCAATTTGAACATTCTTGTGGAGGGGTGTCATACGCTGTGCTACCATCTGAGCATGTACACTCCAACATAGGTGAAATACCTCCCCCATATTTAGAGCTTTGCTCACTAAATGGTTGATTACCCATACAAATACAACGTCCACTCGGTCCTGTTGATAGGTCAAACTTTAAGCTTCCTCTTCCTGATGAAATTCTTTGCGCTCCACCGAATGCTGTACTATCACAACCACAGGGAGCTCTACCATCAGAACTAACTAAGGTACGTTGTCCACTGTCAACGGATAATGGTGTTGTACGCCTACTTCTTCGGCAACATATAGATCCTGTTCCTTTACTCATTTGTGCAATTGAACTTCCAATACGATTAGGGCATGGAATAATCTTGCCTTGCGAGTTATCACTGAAATTAGTTGCTGATGATGCGGTAGTATCGACTTTTCCACATCTTACATTCATAGGTGATAAGGCAGCGTTTACGGTGCTTGGGCAACAAGGTGCTTGACATGCGCACTGTTTATCTCGATCCCCTGGCACGCCTTCTGGTATCTCTCGCGAAACTTGTAATTTTATAGGACATGTTGAAGCATCACACGTTGATTGAGTATAATTTGAAGTAGCATTTCTACCTGAAAACGCATTACCGTTTGTGGTTTTTGATCCTTTAAATCGACAAGAACAAGATTTCGAAACAGTTTTTCGGGCTTCTCCTTTAGATGTTTCTTGAGGTGTATCTCGCATATTTCCTTGAGGTGAATCCATAGTGCTGGTTTGTTTTGAACAAGAGCAGCACGGTCCTCTGCTTTGTCTCCCATCGGTTTCTGATGAATGCACACTCATTAATGATTTTACCTTGCTTTCGTCCATTGTATCTACAGCTTGATTTCTAGCAAGCAATACGGGGCAAGTAGGAATGGCACATATAGCATTATACGGGTCTTCTTTGTCCTCTAAGTCGTAATAGTTTTGTTGAATACCAACATCACCACGATCATTAGAATCGACCCCTTTAATACTTCCTGATTTTGATTTGATTGCGGAGAGATTTTCAGCAGAAAGATTGTTGTCGGTTTTACTTGAAT
This sequence comes from Onthophagus sagittarius, assembly GCA_036711965.1. Lineage (NCBI taxonomy): Eukaryota > Metazoa > Arthropoda > Insecta > Coleoptera > Scarabaeidae > Onthophagus > Onthophagus sagittarius. The sequence goes on along the minus strand of JASERS010000003.1, from coordinate 65,915,827 downwards.
CGCTATCGTCGTATTTTGTTGTGCTTTTAATAACGCAACATGGTGGTTCGCATCGGATGGTAACATCCAATTGGATCTTTGAGCCTGTATCATCACCATCGTCTCTATTCGCACATTCTGAACATAATGTCTTCTTTCCTTTCCCGCATTCGCATTTCCACGGACCATCACCTCCGCGTTCTCCACTAGCGCAAATATCTGGTTTGCAAATATGTTCGTCAGTTCCAAGATCAACTTCTTCATCCGCCACCTTTTCTTCTTCTTCTTTTTCTAATTCACATTGACATTCTTGATCTGTTGCTGTGCATTGACAAGCTTTATCGGAACTACAAGGGCACGGTTTCTTCACTACGCTTTCAACTTCTGAAACTTCTGCAGGTTCCTCAACTTCATCGACTGGTGGAACAGGTTCGGGTGTGGCTTCCTCGCTAGTTAATTCAGGTTCTTCCTCTATCGCGCTTGGTTCACTTTCTACTTCCGTAGTTTCTTCTTCTGTTTCGCTTCGAGCGACGTCTCCTATCGCACCTTCATCAATTTCAGTGTGCTCAGATTCTTCTGTTGGCTCACTAGTTACCTCGGTTGGTACTAACGATTCTTCTTCAATGGGTTTTTCTTCTTCGAACTCCGTCATGTCAGTATGAACTTCGACATTACCAGAATCAGTCAATTTAACGGTTGTATCAATTAACCCTACTGGTCCTTCGGTTGTTATGTGTAACTCACTCCCAGACGCTGTTGCTGTTGTAACATAATCACCTTCAGTTGATCTGCTGATAATTTTCACTGATTCTGCATCAGGACTCGGGACAATATCAGCTGGTGCTTCAGCTTCTGGTAATGGTACTAATTCTTCCTCAACATCAATTGCACATGGTGGTTTATCAAGTGCTTTGCAAGAAATGAGGACTGCAGTTTCATCTAATAGGCGCCCTTCTTCGTCAAATAACGGCTTTTCTTCTTCAATTAACGTTTCATCTACAATTGGTTCTAGAGTTTGGTCGTCTAACGGGACATCTAAGATTGATTTTGTGGTTTCGTCGGGCAATATTTCGGGTTCTGGTTGCTCTTCTAAAGTAATATCACCTTTTTCATCTACAATTGGGATATCTTCTTGCACTAGCTGCCCATCTGGAGCTATTTCTTCTTCTACAGGCGGTTTTTCTTCATCACCACCTGCGTCTTCGATTACTTTCTCTTCGAGAGGTTGTTCGCTTAATAAAGTTAAAACTGCTGTTAATACATAATTGGATGGTATTCGATGGCCGTTCAAGTCTAATAAATGTCCAGTTTCATCTAATTTTGGTTTTCCATCCTCTCCCATTAACACGTCCATTGGTTTTCCATCGGGTCCTATTGCAAGAACATCTTTTAGAGGTGGTAGTTTCTCCAAACAAGGAGGTCCGTAACAAACTCTTCTCCGTTCTTCATCTTCTGGTTCTTCCACGACGGGAGTTGCGTCTTGAACCTCTTCACCTTCTACATGTTCTGTGTCTAATGGAGCTTCTTCTGCCTCTATTGTGTCTAATGGAGCTTCTTCTGCATCTAATGGTGCTTCTACAATTTCTTCTTTTTCTTCTTCAGGTACTTCTTGTTGAGCAGTTGCATCTAAAGGAACTTCATCTCCTTCACCTTTTTCAGCTCCATCTCCATCTCCGTCGCCTTCAATTCTATATGATAAAGTAATAAATATGTGCAGCAAAATGAATCAAGCTAATTTCTTACTGGGCTATTTCGTCTGTGGAAGCTTTTTCCTCATCTCCTTGCGCCTCTGTTGGAATAATCTCCTCCGGAGGTGCTTCAGCTTCTAAATTTCAAATTAACTTGTAAGAGTGAGAATAAAACTATTAATTTGGTGTAGTATTACCTATTTGAGCATCATCTTCCTCTTCCTCATCTCCTTGTACTTCCAAATAATCTAATATAATAGATAATAATTCCTGACCTAATATTTCATCTTCTTCGCTTGTTACAACTGGTGGTGCTACATCTTTTGTGGGCACCGTATCTTCGAGACAAATCCCTTCAATTTCACATTCACAATAAGGCAAGCTGTCGCTACTCGGAACATGTACTGGATCAGGCACATTTATCATATCCACCAAATTCTTGATGTACTTCACAGTGTCTACTAAATCATTGTCAACACATTGGCACTCAGCGGCTTGAGTTAACAAAGTTTGAAGATTTTGTGCGATTACATCTAATTCATTTAGACTTTTTGCTCCTTTGATAGGGCATGGTCTATCTTTGGGGCACACTTTCTCATCGGGAAGATCCTTACAACTTATACTTGAACTTAAACTTGAGGATCGCTTGCTGTCTCGACGACGCGGTTGGGGTCCTCCACCACCGCCATCCCATCCACCATCATCTCCAGCATCCGAACTTCCTTTAGAGGGCTTCTTTGGAATACTTTTTTGGATACGTCGTTTTTGGGCGTATAATCGACTAATTGTGTGGATCTCGCTTAATTTTTGATTGATAATATCGGTTTGTAATTCACTACATCGACAGTTCAACATACATAATTCCTCTTTTAATCGTTTGTTGACCATGTTTAAATCAGCTAAGTATTGATTGGCGTGTTGTAATTGACTTTGAAAAAATTCAAATTCTTTTTCTTCAGCCATTCGTTTACATTCCGCACCCCCTTGTTGACGACGAAATATTTCCTCCAAATCACGAATTTTCTTCTTCTCAGCTTCGATTTCCCGTTTCATCGGCTCCTCGACGTTTTCTTTAAGATGTTTAATATTGGCTATAGTCTCTTCAATCTCAGCTTCAAGGTTGTTATTATTCTCCTCGAGTTTTTCGTTTAAACGTTTTAAATTAAGTATTTCATAATCTCCACTACCACTTGTACCCATAAATCCTTGCGTATCTTTAACTCGTTGCTGATAACACTTTTCAGTGCGACCTAAATCTTCCATTTCTTTACTTAGTGCTTTTTCACTTTCCAACATTTTACTAAGTTTTTCGACATATTCTGCATCATCTTGCCCTACACTCACATTATCAGGTAATGAAGAGCTATCCGATTCTTGTTCAGTACACGAACAACTTCCGTTATCATCTTGTGATTTATCCGAGTTTGATTTTGATGTAGGTTCTGTTGGTTCATTACAATTGCAGGGAGTTTTGTAACGATTATCAGCTAATGGGCATGGGTTACATTTGCAAGCATTTCCTATTGGCGGCTTAGAAGGAATGGAGGAAGGTTTATTATTATTTTTTTGGGTAGGTGCGTTGGATGTTAATTTCTTGCATGAACATGGAACTCCATAGGCACCATCAGCTAATGGACATATTTTGCAAGGACAATCATTAGGATTTGCACCCTTTTGCATACCAATTTGCACATTTTCTGAGGAATAACTACAACCGCATTTCTTTAGTATTCCTCGCGTATTTATGTTATCATTTACCACTTTTTGTTGATTATTCAAATTGTTATGAATGGTGGGTGGAGCAACATCTAAGGGACATGGATTGCATGAACAAGGATTTGTATTTCTATTTTGTACATTAACTGCACCATCTATAGGACAACCGCACTTTTTGACCGACATATTTGCTGCATTCACCGGTTGAGGATGATAATTTGCATTGTTTATCACTTGAGGATTATAATTTCCATTATTCATCGATTGAGGATTATAATTTCCATATCCAATTGGGGGGAGATTTTGTGCTGGTTGAGTCGAATTCGTACATTGACAGGGAATATTGTAAGAAATGTCACCCAAAGGGCACGTTTTGCAACTACATGCATTGGGATTTCCATTTTGAGGGTTTACCTCATTTCTAATGGGGGCAGGATTGTAATTTGTGGTTCCAATTTGAGGAGAATTGCCATTTGGTTGTGCGCATTGACATCGAATATCATATGGAAGATTGACCATAGGGCACGTTTTGCATGCACATGGATTTATGTTATTTCCATTTGGTACATTAACATTTACATTAGCTGCTCCATTGATTGGAAATGGACAACCGCATTTTTTGACTGAATTAGCAATCGCTTCATTTTTCGTTGGTTGTAAAGTTTGCTGAATCGTAGCTGCGGGTTGACCAAAATTGCCATTTCTTTGTATTGGTGCTGTTTTAATACATTGACATGGTACGTCATAAGGGACGTCACCCAACGGACACGTTTGGCATGAACACGGATTTATATTTCCATTTTGTGTAGAATTGTTATTATTTGATACAGGTTGAGAATGTCCTGTTCCTTTAATGCATTTGCATGGGATATCAAGAGGAACATCACCCAAAGGACAAGTTTGACATGTACATGAATTGAGGTTGCCATTGTTTCCCGGGATGGAGGTGTAGTCCAAGGTTCCAATTTGAACAGAATTATTATCTACAGTATTTTTATTTTGGGCACCTAATTCATCATTCGGCTTCGGGCAACCGCACTTTTTAAGTACATTAGGACCACCAATTTGAACGGTATTGTCAGTTTTTTGGGTGGGTTGTGGAACATTTACTTGTTCATTACATCGACAGGGAATGTTATAAGGAACATTACCCAAAGGACATGTTTCGCATGTGCAAGTGTTGGCGTTTCCATTTTGCGTGTTTCCCGGAATGACACAACCGCATTTTTTCAACTGAGATGGCCAATTTTGATTTTGTACGACAGGATACATTTGAAAAGTATCCAAGCGTTGCTTAATGTTGGGTTGGGCTTCAAGTAGTTGGGCATTGCGTAACTCATTGTGCCTGCACTGCCAGAACTCTCGATGGGAACTTCTTTGGGCCGGATTTCCCATGATTACGGAATGCGGTAATTTCGGCGATAACGTGAATGAAAGGTTTACACATAATTTTGTATGGTGTGCTAAATTCTTTGCGATATTGACGCTGAATTTATTTGACAATAAATTTCATAATTTCTGTTGCTATGGTTACGATGTTATAAAAAAATTGTCGAACGTTTTGCGTTCACTCTCAATATCATTAACATTTTGAATCAAAATAAGGATTTATTTCGTTAAGTTATTAGCATTTATTGTCATCTTTACAAAAATAGAGTAAATCACAAATATTGCATATATTAAGACAGATGTCGACAGAAATTAGCGTAATTCAACAATATCAACGACTACTACCGCAATTTGTTACATATACAAATAATACTCGTCCAGATCTTCTTCCTCATTTTAAATTATCTGCAAAAACATAAACAAACATTAATATTATAAATTTTTTAACTCAATTTATTTACATAATCTGTCTCCTTTGCATTTACTCCAAATGTATATAATAGATTACTTTTTCGTTGTTTCCTTCTTTTTGCACGTATCCAGAGTGCAATATCTTTGAGCAGCACCAGCCCGCATTTTTTTGCAAGTTGTCGGAATACAAGATTTATCAAGCCTTTCTCGCGATGTTTTTGTATTAGCTCCCATAGAGCTAGTACATACATTTATGGCGCAATCTCGGACACATTTAACTGGCAGACAACTTTTGTGGATCTTATCAAAAGACTGCATTGTGCTAACTGATTCTGGCAAGCAAGCGCAGTTTTTAAGACATTTCGAAGGGCTTGATCTTTCTAATTTATCGAATTCTTCGCAAATAGATGAGGTGCATGATGGACTTACCAAAATGCTTTCTGAATCTTTCGATTTACTCACGCTGGATTGATCTGAGTACCCAGCACTATTATCGCACTTCTTTCCAGGAGGTGGTCCAAAGATAGTGCCTCCACCGCTCATTCTTTGAACGAAACATATTCCGCAAGGTGCTTGAATTTTTCTGTCCTCTTTTGGATTTCTGGAAACTTGACCTGTTTCTTTTCTCGGCATTGTACTAGCATCTTTTGGACAAGGACAACAAGCTGCTTCGCAGAAATTATTTTCATCAATTGAATCAACCCCTTTCTCTTTATATATAACAGGTTTGTTACCAGCAGAAGTACTAGTTTTTCGACTAAATACGGGACATGTACTCTTATTTTTGCACGTAACATTGGTACAACCCGATTCATCCGCTACTGGTACATCCAAGTCGCAATAATTCTTTTGAATGCCAACATTTCCGCAGGTATCCGCACAAACTCCGCGAGAAACCCCAGATGGTTTAGTCTTACTTTCACTATCCTTTGATTGATCTTTTGATTGATCACTTAATTGATCCTTTGATTGACCTTTTAATTTATCCTTTGATTCGTCTTTTAATTGACCGTTTAATTGATCTTTCGATGTTAACTTAGATGGATCGCAACTGATTGTAACATCCAACTTAATTCTTGAACTTTTCTTACCACGCGGCTTATTAGCACATTCATCACAGAGTGTTGTTGCTTTGTTGCATTCGCATGGCCAAGGTGTATCATCATCTCCGCGTTCACCACTAGCACATATATCTGGTCTGCAAATCCTTTCATCGCCACCTAGGACATCAGCACCTTCTTCTGTTAGATCTTTATCGCGATCTACATCTCCAGTGCTTAGATCAACACTTTCTTTATCACCGACTCCAAGATCAATTGGTTGGTCGTCTGTGATTGGCGCTCCTTCTTCGCCTGGTATTCCTCCTTCACCTGGGACTTCTCCTTCACCTAGTAGTCCTCCTTCACCTAGAACTCCTCCTTCACCTGGAACTTCTCCTTCACCAGGAACTCCTCCTTCACCTGGTACTCCTCCTTCGCCTGGTACTCCTCCTTCGCCTTCACGTAATGATTCATATTCACTTGGTTCTTTCCCTTCACCTGGTACTTCGCCTTCTCCTTCACGTAGTGATTCATCTTCACATTGACATTCTTTATCAACCGCCATACATTGACAAGCTTTATCAGCTCTACAAGGGCACGGTTTTCCTTCACCTTCACCTTCACCTTCAATTCCTAACGCTTCTTGCGATTCTTCCATATCACCAATTGGAGGCATTAAAGTTTCTACTTCTTCCCCATCTTTAGCACCACCCTCAGATATTTCTTCCATTTCGCATACCGGGACTATTGATCTTTCGCCTTCTTCCTCACCTTTCTCCGCTCCTTCCATATCGCATATTGGGACAATTCCTGCTTCGTCTTCTCCCTCACCTAGGCCGGTTTCTTCTCCTTCAGAACCTTCACCTGCCGGACTTATTAAAGATTCGCTTCCTTCTTGTTCTTCTAATTCGCAAATAGGTGGTAAGGACATATCAATTTCACCAATTTGATCTTCATCGTATGTGCTCGCATCATGTTCACTTGGACTTAATTCCGATTCGGATGATTCTTCGCCGGCTATTTCTTTTTCAAGACTCTCAATGTGTTCGTCTTCTCCCTCCTCAGAGCCATAGACAACCTTTTCATCAGTAGTGGGTTCTCCAGTTTCTTCACCTTCCATGTCTGTAGGTGTTACAGATTGTTCTTCTTCGAACTCTGTCATATCTGTAAGGACCTGGAGATGACCGGAATCGGTCATTTTAACAGTTGTGTCTATTAATCCTGCTGGTCCTTCGGTGGTTACGTGTAAAGCATCAGCAGATTCCGCAGCAGTTGTAACATAATCACCTTCCGTTGATCTGCTGATGATTTTCACAGATTCGTCATCAGGGGTAGGAACAACACCTGCTAGAGTTTCCGTTTCAGGTATTGGCACTAAATCTGGTGGTGCTGCTCCAGGTGCTTGGTCAGATATTGGTTGTCCTGTTTCATCCACAGCTGGGCCTCGAGCGGTGTCACCTGGGGCTATAGGATGACCTTCTGTGTCAACAATGGGCTTACCCGTCGCATCAACTGGAGCACCAGCAGCAGTTGGTGTGGGTGCACCATCTGGTACCTGACCAGTGGGGGAAACCACGTGACCTTCTGCGTCCACAATCGGTTTACCAGCTGCATCCGTTGGTGTTGGTCCAGTATCTAAAGCGTGGCCACTAGGCGAAATCATGTGACCTTGTTCATCTACTAATGGTTTTCCATCTTCACCTAGCATTGCTTCTCCTGGTTTGCCAGTTTCGTCTACAGGACGACCTTGTTCATCAACTGCGGCTATCCCTTCGCCTGATATCGGTTTTCCATCAGCATCTAACTGTGTATCAGCTGCTAATTCTCCTGTTATAGGTTCACCATCTTCACCTAACAATCCGTCTTCGTCCATTTCACATGGTGGTCTACCAGCAGGTTGAGCAATATATTTCATACATTCACATGGCGGTTCCTCGGGCTCTAGTTCTGGTTCCATTTCTTCTTCCGGTTCTGGTTCAAGTTCTTGCTCAGCTTCAGCTTCGACTTCAGCTTCAACTTCTTCTTCAATAGGAGCTATAAGTTGTTCTTCTTCGATGAATTCTTCAGGATAATACTCTTCTTCTACGATGGGTTCTTCTTCAAGACTTATAGGGAGCTCTTCTTCAATAGGGGGTTCTAAACAGATTCGTTTAACTCGTTTTGTCTAATACATTTATTAAATTACCTATTTTCTTCACGACGGGTTTTGGGGGTTGAATTATGGGCGGCAATTTCGAACATGAACATTTAATAACTACAATGAAGAAATTTAAATAAAAAAAGACAAAAAATAGTAATATATCATTTTACTAATTGGTGTTGGCGCCTTTTCTGGAGTAACTGGAGGAGATTCTTCTGCTATAGTACACGAACATTCATCATCTATTAATAAATAGAAATATTTATGTAATCAACACAAAATTAAATAATCATACCAGGTGATACTGGCGATGGTCTTCGAATTGGCATCTTTGGAGCACATGGTTCATTTAGCCAATCATCCATACACGAACATAAATCATCATATGACATAGCATCTAAAAAAAATTAATTATTTTTTATGTAATTCAATTAATTTAATCATACCATCACGTTTAGTGGGTGGTCCTCTCACTGCTTCGACTTCAGCTTCAGCTTCACCTTCAGCTTCGTCCCAACCCATTTGAACGTCCAAATAATCTAATAAAAGGCTTAACAATTCCCTACCAAGGCGATCGTCTTCAGCTCGGAAAGGCTGACATTCAGATGAACTCCCAAAAGATAAATCACGCACCGACTCCTTTTCTGTCTCTTCTTCTTTGCATGTACAAGGTTCCAAGCTTTCTGTACTAGCAGTTGATTTATCAGACTTATTCAACATGTGTATTAAATCCCTAATATATGTTACAGTGTCTATTAGATCAGCATTAACACACGCACAAGTCCTGTCATCAGTTGCTTCAGTTATCAAATTGGTTAGATTTTGCTCCATTATTTCCAAATCGGTGGGACCCTTTTTAGCTGGACATGGTTTTTCTTTAGGACATATTAATGAATCGAAATCACTCTTTGATGATGAACGATACGAACTTTTATTTGTGGATTGACGACTTGCTTCACGACGATCAGAACTTCCTTTGGATGTCTTACGTGAAGCTTTTTCTTCGGCAGCACGACGTTTTTGAGCAGATAATCGGCTGATTGTGTGAATTTCACTTAACTTTTGATGGATCATATCGCTTTGCAACTCTTTACACCGACAATTCAACATACACAAGTCTTCTTTCAATCTTTTATTGACCATATTTAATTCAGAAAGATATTCTTTAGCGTCGTTAAGTTTTTTTCGAAAACCGTCGATTTCCTTTTGTTTAGCGATTTGTTTCAAATCTATGCTTCCTTGTTGGCGACGACGTTCATCGTCCAAATCGCGTATTTTCTTTTTCTCCTTTTCAATTTCTTGTTTTATTGGTTCCTCCATGGTTTCCTTTATATATTTTATGTTAGCTATGATATCTTCGATTTCAGCCTGAAGGTTATCGTTGTCTTCCTCTAATTTTCCATTTAGACGTTTTAACGTTATTATTTCATAATCGCCACTTCCACTTTCGTCCGAATGGGTATGCTTTATAAGTTTCTTTTCTCTCCGATCCAAATCGTCAATCTCTTTGTTTAACTTTTTTTCATTTTCTAGTAGTTGACGAATTCTTTCTACGTACGCTGCATCATCTTGATCAACACTCATATCAGGATATGAAGAATATGATTGAGAGAAAGTTTGAGATTCATCTGTGGATTTGAAACTATCTTTACTCTCTTGACATTTACAAGTAGATCTTAACTGAGCATCATCCAACGGGCAAGTTCCACATTTACAAGGTTTCTTTGGTACATTTTGGGCATTCATTTCCTCTCTGCGTGGTTTGGGAGAAATATTTTGTTGCTCCTTACTTTTCCTTCGTTTACGAACATCACCCATAGGACACGTTTCGCGATTACAACCATTAAATTTTCCATTTGGCACATTTTCTTTGTCGTTATCCAAATAAGGACAGCCGCATTCTTTCACCGGTTTCTGATTATAATCCATGACTCTATTCTGATTTTGCACATTTGCTACATCTTTCTCCGGATAAGGACATCCGCATTCTTTCACCGGTTTTTGATAATCTGTGATTCCATCCAAACAATTGCATTTCTTTACAGGCAATTGCATATTTCTTTGATCTTGATTTTGAACATTTACTTCGCCTTGCATTGGACAACCGCATTTCTTTACACCATTATAACCAGTTGTTGCAGTAGGTCCAAAATTATTAAAGTTTTGATTTTGTGTCACACCTTCATCTCTTCCTGCTCCAACTTGTGCAGAATTGAATTGTGTTGGTATGGATTTTGCTCCTCCTATTGGTTTTTCGCATGGGCAAGCTAAATCAAAAGGAACGTCACTTAGAGGACACGTTTGGCACGCACAACTATTTTGATTTTGCACTTCACCATCTCCTACACCTTGGTCAATACCCTCATTTATTTGTGCATTATTTGGTTGTGGTGTATTTGTTAATTTAGCACAGTGGCAAGGGACATTGGTGGGAACATCTCCCAAAGGGCACGTTTGGCACGAACAAGGTAAATTAGGTTGATTAGTATTTAGATTTTGATTCATCTGTGGCATAGGACTACTTCTTATCGCATTTGCATCTTGTCCAAAATTACCGATATTCTGATTCTGCAAATTTGGTCCATCAGTTTTCGGGCACCCGCATTTCTTTAAACCCAACCCAGCATTTGCATTATTTGTTACCGGTTTACCACCATAATCCATTGGTTTATTTGGCCCAGAATTTTGTACATTATTCGCTGTAGCCCCAACTTGGCCTGTATTTAATTTTGTTCCTGCAGATTTTGAGCGGTCCGTTGGTTTAACACATTGGCATGGAATATCAAAGGGTACACCAGTTAGAGGACATGTTTGGCAAGAGCAACTATTAAGATTTCCAGTTTCGCCTTCAGCATCTCCCACAGCTTGGGTACCATTTATTTGGGATGATTTAGCGCAATGACAAGGAACGTCATATGGGACATCTCCCAAAGGGCACGTTTGGCACGAACATGGTAGATTAGGTTGATTAGAATTTAAGTTTTGATTTTGCACATCACTTCGTGGTTCATTTTGTGCATTCACTTCTTCATTCCCCGGAATAGGACAACCGCACGCTTTTGTTGTTTTTTTTACTTCTTTAGGACAACCGCATCTTTTTAGTTGTGGTAGATTGATATTTTCTGTGGGTTTATTTGCAACTTTATCAGTTTGAGGGGGGGAATTGTTATTATTTTGTACGGATTGCGCACCCTCTTCTGCTTTAGCACATTTACAGGGGACTTCAAAAGGAACATCGGTCAAAGGACACGTCTGGCATGAACAAGAGATTTGGAGATTTTGTGTTCCACTTTGGGGAGAATTGTCATTGTTTGCATTAACCTCATTTTGTTTCGATTCATTTTGCTGATTTCCTGCTGGTATAACACAACCACATCTTTTAACCGTTTGGGATGGCCAATTTCCATCTTGCATAATCGGTAATACTTGAAAAGTGGCATTCCTAGCATTGCGTTTCTTTATATTAACTTGATCACTCACGTGGTAACTATTATCTTGGTTACTTTGAGGTACATACGTTACATTTTGCCAACATTCTTTGCTGGGCTTTTTATGGTTCGAATTTTTCATGATACAATAAATTTATCAATAACGTGAATTAAAGTATTACACATAATTTTGAATGCTATTTTAAATTCTTCGGGAGTATTGAGGATATATTTGACAGTATTAATTTGATGTTTCCATGGACATGGACATTTTTGACAGAATGGTGCTACTTTCAACGGGCAAAAATTGAAACTTTTTAGATAAGTCATAATTTTAATTCAAATGAAACGATAATACATAATTAAATACCAATCAAGGACTATCTAATAACAAAATGTATCTGATTGCGGGTTCATGCAACCTGTTTTAGTTTTAGTGATAAGCTTAAACGTTTGCTTTAGCTGTAGTCCAAAGAAAGATATTGTTTATAAACAGTCGTATCAAACTAAAAAAAAATCTGGAGTGAAACCGTTTTGTTTATTAGAAATATTTTCCTTCTAACATGAACATAAAGAAAATTGTGAATGAAAAAACGGCTGGATACTTAAAGGGTATAATTAATCCCATTATCTCATCATACTTAGACTCCGATTAAACATTTACTAGTAAATAACCATATCTTAAGAAAATCACATCGTATCTACCACCATACATTCGCACTCTTCTAATTGGGATCATCTCAAAAATATACCGCTCACTCTTGATCATTCGTCTCGATAACCAATAGACATTATCCTTGGAGCAAACTAATTTCATCGAAAATGGAATTAGAACATTAATGCACCTATTGCTCAAAAAACTCAACTTGATTAGATATTTTCTGGTTCTGTTAATAATGCTTCATCTCATTCTCTGATTCATGATTTTCAAAGCATGATGGTGAATTAATTGAGTTGATTCTAAATGAAACTAAAGTTTTTTTCTCAATGGTAAATTGTTTCAAACGAAATTATAGTTCAAAAACTCAATATTTATTTTTTATGAAAGAGTATCTTGATTTGGTCACATTGTAAAAATACAGCAAGATCAAGAATTACAAATTCCTCTGATTCTTACCTCATTAAGGAATCAAACACAACTACAGAATTACGAGTGGTTTTCAATGGGTCCTAAAAACATCATTGGGAAAATCTCTTGATGATTTACACATAGGCCAAAAGCTCTAAAAAAAGTCTCTCAGATCTCTTGATATATTGGAGACGATATTAATTTGTATTTACTGCAGACATGGAGATTTCGTCAATTTCAACAAATTTTGTGGAGAGATTGTGAAAACAAACCATAATCGGTTTACCAGCTGGCTACAATAACATAGGGGTTAACTTGTGACCCTTACTTGGCGATTAGATATCTCAAATAGTTATCAATAGATTACATTAACGATTTACAGCTAGCAATCAATATAATGTCTAATGTACGTTGATGATGTTATATCAGGTGCTGATGATTTAGAAATAGTAAAATCTCAAATTCATCAGATTGACAATGTTTTGAGATCAGCTGGCTTTGTAGCAAGAAAATGGATGTCAAAACTGATTAATGCGAATTTATGGTGGACTGGTCCTGATTGGTTATCCGAAACCGATTGGTTATGGTCTTCAGAAATACCACCTTTTCTATCCTATATTCCTAAAGAGGATCATGGATTTTGTACTCTAATTACAAGGACCAAGGCGGCGTGGGAGTTGATCGAACAATATTCCAGTTTAAAGAGATAAATACGCATTACATCATGGTGTTTACAAAATAAAGACTGTGTTCAGTTTTAGATTTTTTATCGTCACAAGAGCTTCATAACGCATATATGGTCTGGGTTTGTTAAACTCTAAAAAAATAAAATTTCTTTGATTTCTTTGATTCGTTATTGAATCAAATATTTGAAGCGTAATAATTATTACATCATTATGCCGTTTGTGTCCTTTTGTTGACGAGAATGGTTTCCTGTGACTCTTTTTTTGAAGTTTGTAAATTTGTGCTGGTATCAGAAGCATCTTATCTCTTATATCTTACCTCTTATCATCGATGTCTTCTTTGTCCTCGAGAAAGGGTTTCAACAAGTCATGAAATTATGGGTCAACTTCCATTGACAAAAATCCTTATTTCAAGAATTGATTATGTTGGGCCTTCTTTCTTCTGTAATTTTCGTGGACATGGTTCAAAAACAAGGGCTATTTGACAATATTCGTTTGTATGGCCACCTTTGCCGTCCATTTGGAAGCGGTTGCTGATTATACTGCATCAGGATTTATAGCAGCCTTTAAACTATTCACTGGTCATAGAGGTGTTCTGAAAAAATAAACAAACTTTGGTAGTAGGAGTTACAGCAAGGTTCTATAGATATATTTCAAAGAACCCAACAAACAACAATTGAAAACAGGCAAATAATTGTAGACCTACCTCAAATAGGAAAAAGGAAAAATTTTTTTTCCAAAGATCCGTGGGTTGTTTCCGGGATTTCGGTTAAAAAAGAATATTCTTGGATTTCAACCAACGCCACTTCAATTCTACTCCCATTTTCGAAGACATACTTATGCGAGCAAAGTTTTTCAACTTCGATTCTGATTGAAAATGATACACGATCGTGTTTAAAAGATGTTGATCATGAACACTTTTAAATATAGATCCAATTTTTTATAACATTATATGTATCACATACATAATATGTCTATTTTATTTGAAAAAGTGAAATTGAATGTGAAATTTGAAACATTATCTGCGGCACAATAAAGTGCCGTCATCATATTGTGCCATCATATTGTGCCGCTGGTAAGAAAAGGTTACTAACTAAAGTGGTATATCTCGCCCTCTCATGGAGAGTGGCATAGAAAATAATCCCCATGAGTGACGAGTACAATCACTACACGACGTGGAATTGAGTTGATATGTGTCAACTCGCCTCCATAACTTTTTATTGTTAAAGCGGAGAGTGGAAGTCTTCGACCTATCATATTCCAACCATGTTCACAGATGAGACTAAAATTATCTTTGGGGTTTAGACAGGAAGCAAATATTTTGGAGGAAACCAAATTGTGAGTTTAAAAAGAAGAATCTGGCGAGAACAGTTAAACATAGGGGTGTTTCAGTAACGCACCCCTACGTTTAACTGTTGAAAAATTTAAGGAAATCTGACAGAATTTAATTGTTTGGATATTTTAAAATGTAATTTACGTCAAAGCTCTCAAAAACTTAACCATCCGAGTATTTCTGGTTTCAACAAGATAATGATCCAAAAGAAACTTCAATATACATTATACCTTGTGAAAGATTGATTGGAAAATCATCAACTTTGGTAGATTGTAGCGGTTTGCCCGTAAGCGACCTTGGCTGAGTGAACACAAAATGGTACGCTGGATATGAAACACTAATATGAAATCGTTCATTTTGGAAGATTGTAGCGCCTCGCCCGCAAGCAATCTCTCCCTCAAGCTATCGAGGATATTATTGTCTTATAGAAGATTTTATACATCTTTTAACAATAAGATATACAAGGAACGATTTCATCTCAAATCGCCAATATTGGTTGCGGGCAAGTCGCTGTGTTTGAAATATCAACAAAAAATTGCACATTTTGGAAGATTGGAGTGCCTCACCCACCAGCGACCTCGGCAGAGTGAGAACAAAATAGTCTTATAGAGTATGACTTTATATGTCGTTCTCTTATACATCGTTCATTTTTCGGCGGTTGAAGCGAAATCGTTCCTTATATATCTTAGTAAATATAATAAAATCCATAAGACGATTTTATTCTCGCTCCACCAAGGTCGCTTGCAAAAAATGTCTTACACAGAATTTTGAATGCTATTTGAAATTCTTCAGGAGTAAGAGGATCTTTTACTGATTTCTTATTTTTTATTGAAACATATTTCGTTTAGTAATAATTTTTATTCAAATGAAACGATATTACATAACCAAATACCAATTAAAGACTATCTATGCAACATCTCTAATACAACTACAAGATGTATCCGAGCTAGCTACCGAACTACAATTTAAACTTCCTTCTTGAACTTTATTATGGCTTCGATTTCATTCATTTTTTGTTGTATGAGAGCTTGCTCCATTTGGCCGCATTTGTATTCTAACACTAGAACTTCTTGCTTGATACCATCATTTACCAAGGCCATATCGCCGATATTCTCTTGTGTTCGTGCTAATTGTGATTTTACCAACTCCAATTCATCCGATGATGTATCTACGTAATCGGGACTACTCTTTGTAGCTATTTCAGCTTGCACTTGAACGAATTTTTTTCTTATTCTAAAATAATTTAAACATTAAATGTTCATCAAATTTTTTTAATCAATAATTTTCTTACCTATCCAATTCTCTGTTTAATGGGCCTTCTATTTTTTGTGTGAGCTGATCCCGTTCTAAACGTAAATCTTGGATTCTATCGCATAACGTTTCGTGGAGGCTTTGTAACTCCTTGTTTAAAGACCGTAACATTCTAGCGTTATTACTGGCTGGTTTATTTCCATTTGGCCCTTGGGGTGATGTACTTGGGCGCCCCCCGTTTTGCTGTATTGCATTTTTTAAAGATTTTTCTTGGGCGGTTAAGTTATCTAAGTCTTGTTTTAGGTCGCAGTCTTGCTGCGTTAGCTGCCGCACTTTTTCCAAATATTTCGCATCCGTCGAATCTAATGAGAATGCGCTCATATGATTTGAGCTCTGAGTCGAATTTAAACTGCAGGAGCAATCATCCTTCAAAACAAAATTAATAACATATTAAAGAGTTGATTATAACTTACTGGTGCGGGATTAGATCTTGGTCCTTTCACGGGAACTTCTGTGGTTAATGAATAGCACAAACAACCATTAGTAAATTGTATGTTAGTATACGGATTATTGGGAATCGTAGAATATGGTTTACGATTACTTTGGTATGTGCTGTAATTATCGCAATGACACGAGGATAATGAAGAACTACTTTTTCTCATACTGCTACAGCTCTTCGTAGTTCTGTTGACACAATGTCTGCATGTACAATCGTTATGTTTTGACTTTTTGTGGGAAACACAAGAGCACGAAGAACCAGAACCACTTTCGTGTCGTTTTACATCTTTATCGTCACAAGAACTTCATAACGCATATATAGTCTGGGTGTGTTAAACCCTAAAAAAAAATTAAATTTCTTTGATGAAATCAATTCGTTATTGAACCATAAATATATGAAGCGTAATAATTATTACATCATTATGCCGTTTGTGTCCTTTTGTTGACGAGAATGGTTTCCTGTGCCTCTTCTTTCTCTTTTTTTGAAGTTTGTAAATTTGAACTGGTATGAGAAACATCCTCTTAACTTATTGAAAAACTTTTAACTACGTTGATCATTACTTATCATCATAAGATAAATGTACATGTTATTCGTGTATATCCATCGATGTATCGCTTGCCCTCGAGAAAGGGTTTCAACAAGTCAGGAAATTATGGGTCAACTTCCATTGACAAAAGTCAGTCCTTCTTAATATAAGAATTGATTATGCTGGGCCTTTTTCCTTCCGTAATTTTCGTGGACTTAGTTCAAAACAAGGGCTATTTGACAATATTCGTTTGTATGGCCACCTTTGCCGTCAATTTGGAAGCGGTTACTGATTATACTGCATCAGGATTTATAGCAGCCTTTAAGCTATTCACTGGCATAGAGGTGTTCTGAAAAAATAAACAAACTTTGGTAGTAGGAGTTCCAGCAAGGTTCTATAGAAATATTTCAAAGAACCCAATAAACAACAATTGAAAACAGGCAAATAATTGTAGACCTACCTCAAATACGAAAAAAGAAAATATTTTTTTTCCAAAGATCCGTTAGATGTTTCCGAAATTTCGGTTAAAAAAGAATATTCTTGGATTTCAACCAACGCCACTTCAACTCTACTCCCATTTTCGACGACATATTTATGCGAGTAAAGTTTTTCAACTTGGATACTAATTGAAAATGTTAAACGATCGTGTTTAAAAGATGTTGACCATGAACACTTTTAAATATAGATCCAATTTTTTTATAACATTATATGTATCACATACATAATGTGTCTATTTTATTTGAAAAAGTGAAATTGAATGTGAAATTTGGAACATTATCTGCGGTACGATAAAGTTCGTATTATTGTGTCGCGGGTAAGAAAAGGTTACTAAAGTGGTATATCTCGCCCTCTCATGGAGAGCGACATGGAAAATAATCCTCATGAGCGACAAGTACAATCACTACACGACGTGGAATTGAGTTGATATGTGTCAACTCGCCTCCATAGCAGCTTTTTATTGTTAAAGGGGAGAGTGGAAGTCTTCAACCCATCATATTCCAAATATGTTCGATCCGGGTTACTACCTGCATACAAAATTTAGTAGCGTAAGACACATGTGTTTAGGTAATACAGAGTGTGCTGGTGAATAATTTCCAACAGAGTACAAATCCCAAAATAAGGGTCTACTGAAACAATTCAACGGGTGCTACGAAAGAATAATCTCTTTCTCTCCAGCTCGCCTCGCTAGGTTTTGCGACAACTCATCTAGATAAGCCACAAAGGTTTTGGGAGTGTATAATGTCAACAGATGAGACTAAAATTATGAGGATAATAATAATTGAAATTGTAAGCTTAAAAAGAAGAATCCGGCAGGAACAGTTAAACATAGGGGTGCTTCAGTAACGCACCGAGTATTTCTGGTATCAACAAGATAATAATCCATCATGATAAAGATACCTGGTGAAAGATTGATTGGAAAATCATCAACTTTGGTAGATTGTAGCGATTTGCCCGTAAGCGACCTCGGCTGAGTGAACACAAAATATTACGCTGAATATGAAACACAAATATGAAATCGTTCATTTTGGAAGATTGTAGCGCCTCTCCCGCAAGCAATCTCAGCGTAGTGAGAATATTATTGCCTTATAGAAGATTTTATACATCTTCTAAGATATACAAGGAACGATTTCGTCTCAAATCGCCAATGTCGGTTGCGGGCAAGTCGGTGTATTTGAAATATCAACAGAATATCGCACATTTTGGAAGATTGTAGCGCCACACCTGCAGGGCGCTACCTCGGCAGAGTGAGAACAAAATCGTCTTATAGACTAGAGTATGACTTTATATGTCGTACTCTTATACATCGTTCATTTTTCGGCGGTTGAAGCGAAATCGTTCCTTATTTATCTTAGTAAATATAATAAAATCCATAATACGATTTTATTCTCGCTCCACCAAGGTCGCTTGCAAAAAATGTCTTACACAGAATTTTGAATGCTATTTGAAATTCTTCAGGAGTAAGAGGATCTTTTACTGATATCTTATTTTTTATTGAAACATATTTCATTTAGTAATAATTTTTATTCAAATGAAACGATATTACATAATCAAATACCAATTCAAGACTATCTATGCAACATCTCTAATACAACTACAAGATGTATCCGAGCTAGCTACCGAACTACAATTTAAACTTCCTTCTTGAAGTTTATTTATGGCTTCGATTTCATTCATTTTTTGTTGTATGAGAGCTTGCTCCATTTGACCGCATTTGTATTCTAACACTAGAACTTCTTGCTTGATACCATCATTTACCAAGGCCATATCGCCGATATTCTCTTGTGTTCGTGCTAATTGTGATTTTACCAACTCCAATTCATCCGATGATGTATCTACGTAATCGGGACTACTCTTTGTAGCTATTTCAGCTTGTACTTGAACGAATTTTTTTCTTATTCTAAAATAATTTAAACATTAAATGTTCATCAAATTTTTTTAATCAATAATTTTCTTACCTATCCAATTCTCTGTTTAATGGGCCTTCTATTTTTTGTGTGAGCTGATCCCGTTCTAAACGTAAATCTTGGATTCTATCGCATAACGTTTCGTGGAGGCTTTGTAACTCCTTGTTTAAAGACCGTAACATTCTAGCGTTATTACTGGCTGGTTTATTTCCATTTGGCCCTTGGGGTGATGTACTTGGGCGCCCCCCGTTTTGTTGTATTGCGTTTTTTAAAGATTTTTCTTGGGCGGTTAAGTTATCTAAGTCTTGTTTTAGGTCGCAGTCTTGCTGCGTTAGCTGCCGCACTTTTTCCAAATATTTCGCATCCGTCGAATCTAATGAGAATGCGCTCATATGATTTGAGCTTTGAGTCGAATTTAAACTGCAGGAGCAATCATCCTTCAAAACAAAATTAATAACATATTAAAGAGTTGATTATAACTTACTGGTGCGGGATTAGATCTTGGTCCTTTCACGGGAACTTCTGTGGTTAATGAATAGCACAAACAACCATTAGTAAATTGTATGTTAGTATACGGATTATTGGGAATCGTAGAATATGGTTTACGATTACTTTGGTATGTGCTGTAATTATCGCAATGACACGAGGATAATGAAGAACTACTTTTTCTCATACTGCTACAGCTCTTCGTAGTTCTGTTGACACAATGTCTGCATGTACAATCGTTATGTTTTGACTTTTTGTGGGAAACACAAGAGCACGAAGAACCAGAACCACTTTCGTGTCGTTTTACATCTCCGCTTTGTCTTCTGCTCCTTTGTTGGTTGTGTTGTTTTTGTAGATTTTGTTGGTTCTGTAGTTTTTGTTGGTTCTGTAGTTTTTGTTGGTTCTGTTGGTTTTGTTGGTTCTGTTGGAGCGCTTCTTCCGATGTGCATCCCCGGTGGTCTTTCGTCCTGTAACATAAATGAGAACACCGACATGACCCCGTCAACGAATAATTGCTTATTTTGTCTTTCATATCGCTCGAAAATCTTCTACCGCTTTCTTTAGAAACATAATCAGATTTTCCGTATACATTTTCCTTATACTCATCCGTACACCCTAGATGACTGCTTGTTCGACGACACATTCGTGAGCATCGACATGGTGCCGATAATGAATCATTGTCCTCCGCGTCACAAGACAGCCTTCGTCCATTTGAATCACCAACGTTATTACTTCTTGAACGCGATGTTGAACATTTACAAGTTCTTCGTTCGGCAGAACGTTGTCTAGGTTCAGCATTTGATTGTTTCTCTCCGTTCGATGGAACATTGGGATTCATTGAGCACCGAACATCCTGGGAATAAGGATAAGACATTTTTTCTAAATTCTTTGTTTTAAGACAAAAATTTTGGCTTTTATGTTATCAAATGTTAAGTTGCGCGGAACGTTTTAACACAACAATTTTGAATGGGTGTGACTCATGTCAATTTTTTATGATGTTAATCGTGAGTGACAGTTTTTTGTTTATTACTAAAAAAGGATGTCATGAAAATGTTCGCAAAAAATTTTGATACGACTCTCTAAGCAACGGATCAATTTTGATCTATATAATGATTTAAGAAAACAAAATTAGTTGGATTATTTTAAAGATTATAATCTCTTCCAGATCTTGTGTCATCATTGAAACGACAATTTCTTTGTTGAATGCGTCAGCATCCTTTTTTTGATCTTGATTGTAGCCCCTCGAACAGTTCCATCGTTTCCTGGGTAGATGTCGTTGATAGTCCAAGGGGTCATTGTAGGGGTGGGAAATTTTCATATTTCACTAAATACCACGTCACCTGGTTTGGTTTGATAAACTGCCTCTTCTTGCCACTTGGTCTGGCCTTGCAAATAACCAATACATCACGAACCCATAGTTTCCAAAACTGTGTGGTAATGTATTGTATGTTTTTCTAACGTGATAATACTATATGTTAATTAGAGTGATAATTAGAATCATCATTATGGGAATTTATTCATGCGTCTATCTATACAAAATTGTATTAAGTTCATCAAAATTCAGGTGACAATTACCAATATCTCTTTCCAAATATACTTTAACAGCAGGAAACAAGGAGAAAAAGAATGCAAGATTTTCCAGAGAATCTTTTTAAAGCTGCCAGAAAGGTATCCGTTGTGAGCGTTCCACGACTAAGCCTATCTTTCAAAAACACGGTTTCAACAAAAGGGAAAAATTCTTTCTCGGATAGTCAAAAGAAGAGTCTGTGTACCAGAATGTAATAATCATCGCAATGTCTGAATTCACTTGAATTACTGACACCTTATATACGACGAACGTTTTTATCTGAATTCTAGTTCTGGTAATCCTGAGGAGTACCATCGTAGAATCCATCGAATAAATTTCTCTGTCAATATTTAATGACATTGATTTTTTTACTTTTCACATCAACGTTACTAAGCCTATAATTACACATAATTAAGGTATTGGCAATGTTATTTGGCTTGACATTGTTTTTTTCTATTGTGGCGCTATTTTTGACTTGGCATACCTTTTTTACTGGCATCTTCATTCATCTTCATGGTGAATGAAGATGCACATCATTCAACAACACATCATTCGGTGTTTCTTATATATCAAGGTGCATTCCCTATACACCTTAGTACTTTGTTTTGGAATCTTTGGATCAGGCTAGCATTCCGCAACTTGTTTCTTACTGATAATGTAGATTTTCTGCCAATAAGCCAACATGACGTCTAAATCCATCATGGTGTAGCTGTGATAGACTTAATATTTAAAACTCATTGTCAAACTTAAAACTATAGTTGAGCGATACC
This sequence comes from Onthophagus sagittarius, assembly GCA_036711965.1. Classification (NCBI taxonomy): domain Eukaryota; kingdom Metazoa; phylum Arthropoda; class Insecta; order Coleoptera; family Scarabaeidae; genus Onthophagus; species Onthophagus sagittarius. Next base: position 65,893,447 of record JASERS010000003.1, on the reverse strand, counting down.
TTAAATAAGGTGTTGAGTATTGATACTATTCAAAGTATCGAAATTCGAAAGTATCGAATTGTTGGAAATAATATTTAATAATATAGTAAGTACATAATAAGTAATTTCTTTATGTATTTTTCTTCATAGATTTTAATTCTGTGGTTAAAATGGTGAATAGAGTAAAAAGAATGAGAAATGAATTACGCACCTTATCTTGTTAAAATTTTTGATGATTTTATCTAGATTGAAGATTATCACCATCTTCCGTTATTTTTAAATTTTAATGTACCATTGAGCTTTTTCTACCCAATTCAGTCCTAGCATAAATCTAGAATTGAGAGCATTACTGCTTCTAATAGATTTGATATTGCTTCCAAAAATAATGAATTGTTTCCAAAAGACTAGCAACACTTCCTGCTAGTCTTCCTGCTTGCTGGCTTTGGTAGACATTATACTGCTTAAAAAGATGTTAAATTCTTCTAGAAGACTTGATACTGGTTGAAGAAGACTTGAACTGCTTCCAAGAGATTTGACATTGCCTCTGGAAGACTTGAACTCCTTCTAGAATACTTAAAATCTTTTCAGAATACTTAATATTTCCTTTGGAAGACTTAATACTGCTAAGACTTAAAGGGTTTCCAGAAGACCTTCAATACATTCAGAAGATTTGTTGCTGGTTATAGAAGCCTTGAAATGCTTCAAAAACATTTGGTGTTGCCTCTGGAAGATTTAAGATTGTTTTGAAATCACTTGAAATACTTCTAGAATACTTGATACTGCCCCTGGAAGATTTGAGACTGCTTCTGGAATACTTGAAGTGCTTCCCAAAGATTTAACATTGCTTCTGGAAGCTAGTATATCACTTAATGATTGTTTTGGAACACTTGATACTGTTTCTAGAAGACTTAAAAGCTATCCAGAAGATTTACAATACTTTCAAAAGATTTGATATTGCTTCTAAAAGACTTGAAGCACTTGCAAAAGACTAGATGTTGCTTCTAGAAAACTTAATAAAATGCTTCCTGGAGACTGGATTCTGTTCGTAAAACTGCTGGCAGAAAACATTTTCATCGTAAGAAAGAATATAAACCATTTAACTTTATTTCGAATATATTAAATATTATTGGACAAAAGGAAAAATCCTAACGAAGGAAGTCCAGATACTGTTAATTAAACACTAAATACTGCTGGCAGAGGACATTTTTAATAAAAAAAGCAAAAAGCTGTTAATAAAATTTGATGTTGCTTCTAAAATACAAAAATATTGTTAGCAAGATACAATATATCCATCTCAAAATTTTTAAAAATTGCCAATTCAATACTAAATACATACACCAGATGTATAATATGATGGCATTGATATGTCCATGATGGTCTTATGTTTGTGTCGTATATTGCCGTGTATTGTTCATTTGGTTAATGTATATATTGAGCATTCAGTTTTTCCGAAGATAATAACCCTTGTGAATGCCAAGGATCACTATTTGCCTATTTTGTCTAAAGTTTTTGAAAACAATATTTTTAAGCAGCTATATGATTACGTTCAAGAAAATGATATATTGCCCGAATGTCAGTCGAGATTTCGCCAGATACATAATAATACAACAGATGATCTTCTAAAGAACCGGGATTTGATGTTGAATACCATTGTAGTATTGTTAGATTTCAGTAGAGCGTTCGAGACTTGATTGTAATGTTTTATGTTCGGTTTTGCAATACGAAGTATAGGAAGTGAGCTGCGACAGTTGTTTCAAGGTTATCTTAGTGATAGGTTACAGTTTGTAGAGATTGATGGCTGCCTATCGGAACCTAGATCAATTAATAGGAGGGTCCTACAGAGTAGTATTATGGGCCCATTATTATTTTCGTTATATACTGCTCAACTTCCGTGTATGTTAAGGCATGTAAAGTATCACATGTATGCATATGATTTGCAGCTGTATATATCATTTGAACCGTGGGATTATGAAGACGCTCTCCACAAGATGCAGCAGGATTTGGATGGTGTTCATAATTTTGCATTGAGACATGCGTTTACTCTTAATGCTGGCAAGTCATCGGTAATGATGTTTGCAGATCGATGTGAAAGGTTGATTGAGCATGTACGACTAGAGATCGGGGGAGTTACAACACCATTGGTTGCTGACGCTAAGAATTCGGGTTTGGTTATGGACAACAAATTTAGGTATAAGAAGCAACTTTTGAAATACGTTTCCAGTTCGTACTTGCAATTGCGAAAGTTTTCAAAAATGTATTACCTTCATGCTAGAAGAAGCTGCTATGCAAGGTACTTGCTCTGTCGCAGTTCACTTATCTGACGCCTCTCTATAATGCATATATGGACAGTGTTGGTGTGGTTAGGGTTCAGAAAGTGTAACATTCTAGTTTACGACACAAATATGGAATTCGTAAGTTTGAGCATGTATCTTACAAATTAGAACATGCAAAATGGTTAAATATGCGTAATAGACGAAAACTATAATGCCTCGATATCTCTATAACTTGATTCAATTCCGTATGGATGGATTCAATTCCGTTCATGCGATTAACACTCGATTTCGGAGCCGTCTCTCTCCAAATGTATATAATTTTTAATAATATTAGCAATGAGGTAAAACAGTTCTTCAGTCATTGTTTCAACGTCAGTGTGATCTCGGGGCAGATAACGAAGTAGATAACGGTATATAACGATTGTTGCTGGTTCACGTTTAATGTGAGCAAGATCTGGGTATACTATTAAGTTTTAGTGTTAGTACTAGTGTTAGTTCTAATTTTAGTTCAATTAACACCGGTCGTGAAAGCCTTCGTACTTACATGGTTAGAATTATCTGAAATATTTCAGAGTAGGCTAAAATTGTTATAAATTTTACAAATTTAAAAAATGCTGGGACTGAATTGAGAAGAAAGAGCTCTTGTGTTTATGCGATGTATTAAAACTTTTGTATGGATGCTTGGGCACCGACAACACCACCGTGCTCATCATTAATATACAGTGTTGTTAAATACCCGGGTATTTATTTTCAAGGGAATATACCTAGGTTATATACCTAGGTTATTTATATGTATTTATTTACAAAGTGAAAAATGATTAATTTTTGAAAGTGGGTATACTTTTCAAGTACCCATATATAATTTCTTTCTCAGTTTTGCTCAGAAGCTAAAGATTCTGTGTATAAAAATAACACTACTACAAATACCTGTATTACAAAAGAAAACGAAAACGAATACACCGTGTTAAATAATTATCGTGACCCAGGAGAGCGAATAATATTGGTTGTTTATCTCAATGTTTAGATATTTTACAGATAGTTTTACATTAGTAAGTAGATTGTTATTGTTATGTTTTTTTAGTGCCTTTATGTTTCAAAACAGTTCTACGAAACAGAATTATCGTTCTCGTATAATAATATAATTACTCTCACTGCTGGTGTAAAGCATGTATATGTATATGGTCGTCTCATTTATTGAAGGAATAAAAATTGTAAATCGTAATTACTAGGTAATTACATGTATAAACCTAGGTTTACAAATATATCAGTGAATAGGTAATAGTGATATCTCTTAGAAAATTAAAAAGTACATAGGAAGTTCCATTCAAAAAAGGATTTACAATTTTATCTCAGAAACGATAAACTTAGCAATATTGCCAATAGAAAAATTGTGTTCGCAAGGTTACGTAACCTATATACTGAAAATTTTGTCCTAATTGATCAAACCGTTAAACAATCTGCCAATTTGCACCTTTACACCATAAAAGTGATACGATAAAGAAATTCCATTTAAAATTTTTAACTTTCTCGCAGTTGAATACAAAGAAACGGTAAGACAATTTTTGACCAGCCGGTATAAGACATACTGATATAACAAATGAGCAAAACATTTTTTCATTAACGATAGCTGAAATATGGACTTTTAAAGAGCAAGGTCAAATTTCCGAAAAAGAAACACTAAAAAACGAAATAACTCAAAAACAAGGAACGCAAGGTTTCAACAAATTTTATCAAAGTCATCATATATTTTTACGTATAATTAAATGGTGTAATCAAAATCATAGCATTCCATTTATAATAGCGAAGTTGAGGTCTACTTCCGATAGGCCGGACGTGGCGGCCATCTTGAAAATATTTTAGATTAACAGATCAGAATGAACAACCAAAATTTCAAGCCTCTACTAACCCTCCGTCTGTCGGGTGTGGTCTACGAGTCCAGGACAAAATGATTATGTGAAATATTTTTTAAATTATTTTGCTCAAAACTTCTACGGTCACAGTACCTTTCAAGTATCTGAATATCAACTGTTTTCGCTATAAAAAACTGTTTTTCAAAATTCCAAATAGTCGCTACATAATATTTTGTCCTGACAGACCCTTCCCGATCAAATGTGTAACAATATTCGCAGATGTAATCTGTAAGAATCGTATTCCAGTTGGAACTCTATGCGTTCTTTTTGTGTTTGTAGGGGTATTACCGAGTTATAAAACTATACCTCGGAGTGATCGCAATATAGTTCGGTAGTTCCCTTAATAATTACTATATATACGGTTACCGTATAGTTGACACGCCAGTTTACTATCGAACCCCATTTCGAAGCGTTGTGTAATGTGTTATTTATTTTACAAATATAGAGAATAGAAAAGAATAGAAATGTAAAAACATAACAATTAACGTTTATACTAACTACTGAATGAACAAAAAGCCCGATACATAAAATCTACTTTCCCAATCGCTTGCTTTAAAATAACGATCAAACACTTTTGAAAGTAGTTTTTTATGTAACGTCTTTTTTGAACGTAGTGTAGTATTGTTTCTTTTTGTTGCTCGTTTCAATAAATTAAGTCTGTTCTGATTGGGCTAAAAATGCGTTACGTAATGAAACCAGTGGTATTGAACTTCAATACGTAACTCAAATCACCTTAAATGGATGTCAATATAATGATGATATAATAATAAGGATACTAATAGATAATGATGCCTTATCCATGTAGTCGTAAATAAAACTATTTATACATTTATGCAAAAACTTTACCAATGTTAGACCATATAAGAAACTAAAACGACACAAAGACGGCACAAAAAGACGCAAATCTCTGTTACGTCATGCTATCGAATTTAAAAGACCAATACATTTTTATTGTATAAATGTAGTTTTGCTTTGTTTTCTTGTTCTTGTTAAATTTTCAGTTTTGATTAAGACAATTTACTGAATAACATTTTATGATGCGACGAAAATGATGTCTATAATATCCATCAAGAAGAGTTCTATTCTTCTTCGTTAACTCTGGCATTTAGTAGTACATAACTACAACGAACGTGTACTTTTCTACTACATTGAGCACATACATCCTTGTTGCTACAAGGAAATACGTCTGCACTAATGATTTCACAAATGTAACAATTATTGTTATAGTCCATTATAATATTAGAACCAATATCGCTGTTAAAATTTTCACCAATGGTATATCATGTTTAATTACATTTCCCCTTCCGTTATCATATTTATTCAGCATTTCCTTATTTTCAATTACTCCAAGGTAGTTTTCTATTCCATCATCGATATATACTCTTGGTAATGAATTTTCATCGCTGATGGGTGCGTTTCATTTATTGCCAGTAAATCCTCTTCAATTATTTTACGTTATTAACCCTCCGTCTATTGGCTGTGGTCTACGAGTCCACGACAAAATGATTATGTGAAATATTTTTTAAATTATTTTGCTCAAAACTTCTACGGTCACAGTACCTTTTAAGTATCTGAATATCAACTGTTTTCGCTATAAAAAACTGTTTTTCAAAATTCCAAATAGTCGCTACATAATATTTTGTCCTGACAGACCCTTCCCGATCAAATGTGTAACAATATTTGCAGATGTAATCTGTAAGAATCGTATTCCAGTTGGAACTCTATGCGTTCTTTTTGTGTTTGTAGAGGTATTACCGAGTTATAAAAGTATACCTCGGAGTGATCGCAATATAGTTCGGTAGTTCCCTTAATAATTACTATGTATACGGTTACCGTATCGTTGACACGCCAGTTTACTATTGAACCCCATTTTGAGGCGTTGTGTTATGTGTTATTTATTTTACAAATATAGAGAATAGAAAAGTGCATAAAAAATTATTTATAACTAATATCAAATATCTAGTTAGCAATCTACAAATAGCATACTTACAAATAGGTAAGTAGTATCACACAATTTTCTGATATGATTTGATAAAAAAATAAATGATTTATTATTTGATAGCATTGTGATATGGATCCTTATGAAAAGGAGAGAGAAAGATTACAGAAACTGTATGAAGAAGTTAGCACGGGCAGTGAAATAGAAGAGTCTGACGATAGTTCGATATCAGATCCAGATTTTGTAAGTATCAGTGATCATGATACAGAAACCGAGCAGGAAAACGCAAATGAATAACGTAAATGATGTTCGTATTTTTTTGGTAAAGGTTAAACTAAATGGAAAAAGGCTGTCCCACCTAGAAATATTAGAACTCGCAACGAAAACATAGTGTCTCACCTGCCGGGGGTCATCGGTGAAGCACGTGACGCATTATCTCCCATTCAGTGCTGGATGTACATGTTTGGAAACTGCATTGATATTGTAGTTGAAAACAGTAATTTATTTATTGATAAAATTTCTGTTAAATACCAAGATAAGACTGATTGTAGACCTACCGACTCTGTAGAAATCTAAGCGCTGATGGGTTTGCTTTATTTAGCTGGGCTCCATCATGGATCAAGGACATATCTAGCAGAGTATTGGTCATCAGACGTTATGGGATATGAGATATTTCCTGCTACAATGGCAAAACGGAGGTTCGTCTTCTTATTGAAATGCATTCGCTTAGACGATACCACAACTAGAGGTCAAAGAAAAGAAATGGACAAACTAGCAACAGTTCGTACTATTTGAACTAAAATTAGAACTAACACTAGAACTATCACTATAACTAGTTAGAACCAGTTTCTGAAGAGGGTTGCAACATGGCATCCGAAACGTCAAACATTTTTTCAAAAAACGCACGGCGAAACCCGAAAGTTTCTAGTTTTAGATCTAGTGTTAGTCCTAGTGATAGTTTTAGTGTTAGTTCTAATTTTAGTTCAATTAACACCGGTCGTGAAAGCCTTCGTACTTATAGTTCGTACTATTGTTGACAAGTTCAACGACAATTGTAAAAACTAATTCTGTAGGCGAGTATGTGACATTAGATGAAATGCTGCTTGCCTTTAGGGTTAGGTGCAGAATGTACATTCCAAGTAAACCAAACAAATACGGATTGAAAGTCTTCGCCGTTGTTGATGCCAAAACATTTTTTACTTCACACATAGAAATTTACGCTGGTGTTCAAACCAATGGTCTATATAAAACTGACAACTCTACCGTTGCAGTAACTGAAAGAATGTGTTCACATTTATTAGGATCAGGAAGAAATGTTACAATAAATCGTTGGTTCACAGGACATTCAATTGTAAAGAAACTGCAAAGAGAGTACCGCCTTACTGTGGTTGGTACAATTAGAGACAATAGAAGAGAAATACCTCTTGAAATAACACAAGTTAAAAACAGGAAAGTATATTCTTCGTTATTCGCATTTAGTAATGATATGACTGCAGTTTCATATATACCCAAAAAAGGAAAGAATGTGCTTGTAATTTCAACAATGCACCCAGACGATCATATCGATGAAGCTACCGGTGATCGGAAAAAGCCCGAAATAATTACTTTCTATAATAGCACAAAAAGTGGAGTAGATGTTGTTGATCGAATAATCACATCATACAATGTTGCAAGAATCACAAAGCGTTGGCCAATGGTAATTTTCTATAACCTTCTCAATATAGCAGCAATTAACGCTTTTGTTATCTACAAAGGCAACATACCAGATGGTGAATTTGCTAAACCTCGCAGACTGTTTCAAAAAAATCTTGGTATGGAGTTAGTGAAAAATAACATGTAAAGAAGAGCCGTTGATAAGCACTTGACCAAAAGTGTGCGTACTTCTGCCTTGAGGCTCTCAGGTATTGAAGAGGAGATTATTCCAGAGACACAACCAGGGAAAAGAGGAAACTGTAAATATTGCAAAAGACGAAAAACTCGTTATTTTTGCAAAATTTGTAAATGTTGGTTGTACATGGAGCACATAACAGCGTGCTGCAACGATTGTTTGGGAAATATGGAGACCACAGTTTGAAGCCCTCCAGTTTGTGCATAGAATATTATTCTGTAGTTAAAACATTTTTTTATAACACTTTATACATTTTTAAATAAATATTATTATAGATTGATTTTCTTTTCCTTTATTTAGGCGTTGTTTCCAAATTTTGAAAAATATGTGATTAAATTGTAAGCATTTTCTTTAAATCAAATTAACATAAAACGTGAGTTTGGAATTGGCCCTGTATTAGGCTATTATATAGTACAAGCATCATATAAAACATATTTAGGAGAAATTAGCACTGGAGGACACGTTGGCGTCCTTTAGAGTTTTTTCTATTTTGGACTCCACAGACCACATCCGATCGAAAGTGTTAAGAAAGCGCGCCCGACAGACGGAGGGCTAATAGTGGAATCAAAAAAAGTTCTAATGAACCAGTTACATGAGACACCCTGTATATATTTTTTCTTTTTGTTTGACGCGTTAAATGTTCCATATACAATGTACAAAATTTTGGAAATAACGATTGTTATTATTATTGATAATATATGCTCGACGAAGGAAAAATGTTAATTTTAGTTTTGTTTTTTTTTTTCAACTAAACTTTTATCGTCTCTTCATTAATAATAAAGCGTTCATTTACCTAAGTTTCAAAATTGTAGTCTAGTTCTTAATGGGTGGTTTGTTTCATATTGAAGTGGGATTATTTTGGCATCTGAAGAAAAGGAGTACTAAGTTTAATATCGACTGCTATGTTCGATATTAACCTACCTTTGGTTCAAATTCCGCATTTGTTTGAACTCGTGTTTACAAATAACATTAACTTACAAAATGAACTTCAACTAATTTTTTTCTTTTTAAGTATCAAAACTCAGCACGAAGAGACGTTAGCAATATAACCCAATAATTAGCACCATAATATTTTCTTTTAATAATCCAAATTTATTTGCCAATACTGTTATTGATAATTTCCTTTTCTTTTTATCTAAAAGTGGATGTTTCATCGAAAATCACTCGTAGAGGCAATATCATGTTCCCGGTTGTTGGTGCGCCGTCGTCATAGGGATCGGCGTCTCGGCTCCACCGGGCAACCCCAACTTTCCAGAAGGTAGCAGAGACGAGTGGGTGCTACGCACGTGCTGGTCCGTCACCGTTCCGATTGATCAAACACCGAACTTCCTCGTGTTAATCGTTGTCGTCATATAAAAAAATCCCAAAAAAAACTAAAATACCGTCATCATATCCGTCATTTTCGACAAAACCGTTATCCGTGCATATCATTTACATACCCAAAATATCTATATACATTCAGTGCTTAAATTAATGTACTTAAAAATTTAAAAAGACATATGTTATTAACGTGACGAAAAACCGTTTAAAAAGATAGTGAGTTAGTAGTAATTAAGATTGTTGTGTTGACTCTTACAATTAGTGCTTTTCGTGAGAGCTATATTAGCGACGTTGGTAAGTTTATTTTTAAAAATCTAATAATTTTGTAATCGACACTAATCAAGTGAATTTTCTTTACTTTTGCTCGAAGTCTTCCACAATGCTGCAGATTAAAACCCATAAATACACTAAATCGATAGGAACTTATTTCGCGGGCAGTAAATTTTCCGACTATAATCTTTTGATGCCATTCGTTATTGAAAGCAATTGTAACCTCTGGTAACGATTGTGGCCCTTTATTCGAAAATGAGTTTCTCTCACCCCAACATTCGGACGGTATTTTAGACATTACTATATACTTATTATTCAACTCATCATTTTACCACCAACATTCTAGTTTTAATGTTTTATTTATCTTGCTAAATTTCTTCGTATTTGAGCAAATTTTTAGCTGATATCGGATTAATTGTGATGTACCGGGACAGTGTGTAGCTGAGAATCTGGATAGCAATATAGCATCGTGGAATTCAATTGTCCGATTACGCTTGGTACACAAGGCGGAATCTGTGTGTACATGCCTCCGCCATTGGTTTAGAACGGAGACAGGAACCTAAATTGTGTTATCTCGCAGAATTGATATTTTAAATTAACCAGCTGAGAGAATTGAATTCGCTAGCCACCGTCGATCTATACTCAAGAGATTTACACCAGCTGCAACATAATTATCGAATGTATGTTGTGAGTTTCAATACCTAATTTTAGATGTACTAAAAAAATAAATTGAGTTAATTTATTTATTATAGAAGAAATTTATAAAAGATTAATATGTTGTGCATACTATATATTAACAGGTTTTGATCTGCTTTCGTTTAAATCTAGTCATTATACATAAAACAACATAATTTGGGATTAACAAAAAAAAATAATAAAATTTATTATATGTATGTATATTATTATGAGATGGCAAGATTTAATTAATTTCAAACTTTGGGGGTGGCCTTGTCAAGGTAATCGCATTGCCTGCATAATCGCGAAACTAGCTTACAACTTTCGAAGTTGTAACTAGAAACTAAAAGCTAAGAAGACGCTGGCGTACATGACATTTAATTGGGGGAGGACTCGTTAGACAGTTTGAGTTTTGAATTTACCTTAGAATTCCTAGGATAGCTTAATACACAATACTAAACAACCTCTCTAAAAATATGTAATTAATTTATTCGTTGCGCATGTAAATGGTGGCTTCGATGTCCGAGTAAGATATCTCTTTTTTTAAATAAACTTCAATGCCTAAAACTTCGAAGTGTTATCGTCTTTTGGTTATAATTTTAGATGGAAAGTTATAACTAGACATTATATAAAAAGGTTAATTTTGAAATATGAAAATTTCTTTGATTTGAATTTGATCGAAAAATTATGACTAGATTAGAAACAACCCCATTTTGATATCTCAATTAATTCTTGAGATATGATTTTTTAATTACTTGATTTTTACCTATCATACATGATTACATTTGAGCCGAATTTTAATCAAAAAATCATAACTCACACATTTAAGTATTAAAAAAACAGTCTATGGTGCATTTTTAATAAATTTGCTTCAGATAGCTTCTTATTTCATTGTTCTGTCTCAATTTGTTTCTGAGATACGATTCTTTTGAAATCGATTGACTTTTACTTAACATCTATAATTACGTTTTTGCACAGTTTCAATAAAAAAAAAGGCAGATTTAAAGATTTGAAGAAACAATCTTAGGTACATTGACTTAATAAATTTGCTTCAGATAGTTTCTTATTTCTTCTCATTGCTATGTCTTAATTAGTTCTTGAGATACGATTTTTTAAAGTTTATGTGATTTTACTTAATACATATAATTACCGTTCTGCAGAGTTTTAATCGAAAAATCATAACTCACAGATTTAAGTATTAAAAAAACAGTCTATGGTGCATTTTTAATAAATTTGCTTCAGATAGCTTCTTATTTCATTGTTCTGTCTCAATTTGTTTCTGAGATACGATTCTTTTGAAATCGATTGACTTTTACTTAACATCTATAATTACGTTTTTGCACAGTTTCAATAAAAAAGAGCAGATTTAAAGATTTGAAGATACAATCTTAGGTACATTGACTTAATAAATTTGCTTCAGATAGCTTCTTATTTCTTCTCATTGCTATGTCTTAATTAGTTCTTGAGATACGATTTTTTAAAGTTTATGTGATTTTACTTAATACATATAATTACCGTTTTGCAGAGTTTTAATCAAAAAATCATAACTCACAGATTTAAGTATTAAAAAAACAGTCTATGGTGCATTTTTAATAAATTTGCTTCAGATAGCTTCTTATTTCATTGTTCTGTCTCAATTTGTTTCTGAGATACGATTCTTTTGAAATCGATTGACTTTTACTTAACATCTATAATTACGTTTTTGCACAGTTTCAATAAAAAAAAGGCAGATTTAAAGATTTGAAGAAACAATCTTAGGTACATTGACTTAATAAATTTGCTTCAGATAGCTTCTTATTTCTTCTCATTGCTATGTCTTAATTAGTTCTTGAGATACGATTTTTTAAAGTTTATGTGATTTTACTTAATACATATAATTACCGTTTTGCAGAGTTTTAATCAAAAAATCATAACTCACAGATTTAAGTATTAAAAAAACAGTCTATGGTGCATTTTTAATAAATTTGCTTCAGATAGCTTCTTATTTCATTGTTCTGTCTCAATTTGTTTCTGAGATACGATTCTTTTGAAATCGATTGACTTTTACTTAACATCTATAATTACGTTTTTGCACAGTTTCAATAAAAAAAAGGCAGATTTAAAGATTTGAAGAAACAATCTTAGGTACATTGACTTAATAAATTTGCTTCAGATAGCTTCTTATTTCTTCTCATTGCTATGTCTTAATTAGTTCTTGAGATACGATTTTTTAAAGTTTATGTGATTTTACTTAATACATATAATTACCGTTTTGCAGAGTTTTAATCAAAAAATCATAACTCACAGATTTAAGTATTAAAAAAACAGTCTATGGTGCATTTTTAATAAATTTGCTTCAGATAGCTTCTTATTTCATTGTTCTGTCTCAATTTGTTTCTGAGATACGATTCTTTTGAAATCGATTGACTTTTACTTAACATCTATAATTACGTTTTTGCACAGTTTCAATAAAAAAAAGGCAGATTTAAAGATTTGAAGAAACAATCTTAGGTACATTGACTTAATAAATTTGCTTCAGATAGCTTCTTATTTCTTCTCATTGCTATGTCTTAATTAGTTCTTGAGATACGATTTTTTAAAGTTTATGTGATTTTACTTAATACATATAATTACCGTTTTGCAGAGTTTTAATCAAAAAATCATAACTCACAGATTTAAGTATTAAAAAAACAGTCTATGGTGCATTTTTAATAAATTTGCTTCACATAGGTTCTTATTTCATTGTTCTGTCTCAATTTGTTTCTGAGATACGATTCTTTTGAAATCGATTGACTTTTACTTAACATCTATAATTACGTTTTTGCACAGTTTCAATAAAAAAAAGGCAGATTTAAAGATTTGAAGAAACAATCTTAGGTACATTGACTTAATAAATTTGCTTCAGATAGCTTCTTATTTCTTCTCATTGCTATGTCTTAATTAGTTCTTGAGATACGATTTTTTAAAGTTTATGTGATTTTACTTAATACATATAATTACCTAAAACTTCGAAGTGTTATCGTCTTTTGGTTATAATTTTAGATGGAAAGTTATAACTAGACATTATATAAAAAGGTTAATTTTGATATATGACAATTTCTTTGATTTGAATTTGATCGAAAAATTATGACTAGATTAGAAACAACCCCATTGTGATATCTCAATTAATTCTTGAGATATGATTTTTTAATTACTTGATTTTTACCTATCATACATGATTACATTTGAGCCGAATTTTAATCAAAAAATCATAACTCACAGATTTAAGTATTAAAAAAACAGTCTATGGTGCATTTTTAATAAATTTGCTTCAGATAGCTTCTTATTTCATTGTTCTGTCTCAATTTGTTTCTGAGATACGATTCTTTTGAAATCGATTGACTTTTACTTAACATCTATAATTACGTTTTTGCACAGTTTCAATAAAAAAAAGGCAGATTTAAAGATTTGAAGAAACAATCTTAGGTACATTGACTTAATAAATTTGCTTCAGATAGCTTCTTATTTCTTCTCATTGCTATGTCTTAATTAGTTCTTGAGATACGATTTTTTAAAGTTTATGTGATTTTACTTAATACATATAATTACCGTTTTGCAGAGTTTTAATCAAAAAATCATAACTCACAGATTTAAGTATTAAAAAAACAGTCTATGGTGCATTTTTAATAAATTTGCTTCAGATAGCTTCTTATTTCATTGTTCTGTCTCAATTTGTTTCTGAGATACGATTCTTTTGAAATCGATTGACTTTTACTTAACATCTATAATTACGTTTTTGCACAGTTTCAATAAAAAAAAGGCAGATTTAAAGATTTGAAGAAACAATCTTAGGTACATTGACTTAATAAATTTGCTTCAGATAGCTTCTTATTTCTTCTCATTGCTATGTCTTAATTAGTTCTTGAGATACGATTTTTTAAAGTTTATGTGATTTTACTTAATACATATAATTACCTAAAACTTCGAAGTGTTATCGTCTTTTGGTTATAATTTTAGATGGAAAGTTATAACTAGACATTATATAAAAAGGTTAATTTTGATATATGACAATTTCTTTGATTTGAATTTGATCGAAAAATTATGACTAGATTAGAAACAACCCCATTGTGATATCTCAATTAATTCTTGAGATATGATTTTTTAATTACTTGATTTTTACCTATCATACATGATTACATTTGAGCCGAATTTTAATCAAAAAATCATAACTCACAGATTTAAGTATTAAAAAAACAGTCTATGGTGCATTTTTAATAACTTTGCTTCAGATAGCTTCTTATTTCATTGTTCTGTCTCAATTTGTTTCTGAGATGCGATTCTTTTGAAATCGATTGACTTTTACTTAACATCTATAATTACGTTTTTCCAGAGTTTTAATAAAAAAGAGCAGATTTAAAGATTTGAAAAAACAATCTTAGGTACATTGACTTAATAAATTTGCTTCAGATAGCTTCTTATTTCTTCTCATTGTTATGTCTTAATTAGTTCTTGAGATACGATTTTTTAAAGTTTATGTGAGTTTACTTAATACATATAATTACCGTTTTGCAGAGTTTTAATCAAAAAATCATAACTCACAGATTTAAGTATTAAAAAAACAGTCTATGGTGCATTTTTAATAAATTTGCTTCAGATAGCTTCTTATTTCATTGTTCTGTCTCAATTTGTTTCTGAGATACGATTCTTTTGAAATCGATTGACTTTTACTTAACATCTATAATTACGTTTTTGCACAGTTTCAATAAAAAAGAGCAGATTTAAAGATTTGAAGAAACAATCTTAGGTACATTGACTTAATAAATTTGCTTCAGATAGCTTCTTATTTCTTCTCATTGCTATGTCCTAATTAGTTCTTGTGATACGATTTTTTAAAGTTTATGTGATTTTACTTAATACATATAATTACCGTTTTGCAGAGTTTTAATCAAAAAATCATAACTCACAGATTTAAGTATTAAAAAAACAGTCTATGGTGCATTTTTAATAAATTTGCTTCAGATAGCTTCTTATTTCATTGTTCTGTCTCAATTTGTTTCTGAGATACGATTCTTTTGAAATCGATTGACTTTTACTTAACATCTATAATTACGTTTTTGCACAGTTTCAATAAAAAAGAGCAGATTTAAAGATTTGAAGAAACAATTTTAGGTACATTGACTTAATAAATTTGCTTCAGATAGCTTCTTATTTCTTCTCATTGCTATGTCCTAATTAGTTCTTGTGATACGATTTTTTAAAGTTTATGTGATTTTACTTAATACATATAATTACCGTTTTGCAGAGTTTTAATCAAAAAATCATAACTCACAGATTTAAGTATTAAAAAAACAGTCTATGGTGCATTTTTAATAAATTTGCTTCAGATAGCTTCTTATTTCATTGTTCTGTCTCAATTTGTTTCTGAGATACGATTCTTTTGAAATCGATTGACTTTTACTTAACATCTATAATTACGTTTTTGCACAGTTTCAATAAAAAAAAAGGCAGATTTAAAGATTTGAAGAAACAATCTTAGGTACATTGACTTAATAAATTTGCTTCAGATAGCTTCTTATTTCTTCTCATTGTTATGTCTTAATTAGTTCTTGAGATACGATTTTTTAAAGTTTATGTGATATTACTTAATACATATAATTACCGTTTTGCAGAGTTTTAATCAAAAAATCATAACTCACAGATTTAAGTATTAAAAAAACAGTCTATGGTGCATTTTTAATAAATTTGCTTCAGATAGCTTCTTATTTCATTGTTCTATCTCAATTTGTTTCTGAGATACGATTCTTTTGAAATCGATTGATTTTTACTTAACATCTATAATTACGTTTTTGCACAGTTTTAATAAAGAAAGAGCAGATTTAAGGATTTGAAGGAACAATCTTAGGTACATTGACTTAATAAATTTGCTTCAGATACCATCTTATTTCTTCTCATTGCTGTGTCTTAATTAGTTCTTGAGATACGATTTTTTAAAGTTTATGTGATTTTACTTAATACATATAATTACCGTACTGCAGAGTTTTAATCAAAAAATCACAACTCACAGATTTAAGTATTAAAAACACAGTCTATGGTGCATTTTTAATAAATTTGCTTCAGATAGCTTCTTATTTCATTGTTCTGTCTCAATTTGTTTCTGAGATACGATACTTTTGAAATCGATTGACTTTTACTTAACATCTATAATTACGTTTTTACACAGTTTTAATAAAAAAAGAGCAGATTTAAAGATTTGAAGAAACAATCTTAGGTACATTGACTTAATAAATTTGCTTCAGATAGCTTCTTATTTCTTCTCATTGCTATATCTTAATTAGTTCTTGAGATACGATTTTTTAAAGTTTATGTGATTTTACTTAATACATATAATTACCGTTTTGCAGAGTTTTAATCAAAAAATCATAACTCACAGATTTAAGTATTAAAAAAACAGTCTATGGTGCATTTTTAATAACTTTGCTTCAGATAGCTTCTTATTTCATTGTTCTGTCTCAATTTGTTTCTGAGATACGATTCTTTTGAAAACGATTGACTTTTACTTAACATCTATAATTACGTTTTTGCACAGTTTCAATAAAAAAAGAGCAGACTTAAAGATTTGAAGAAAAATCTTAGGTACATTGACTTAATAAATTTGCTTCAGATAGCTTCTTATTTCTTCTCATTGCTGTGTCTTAATTAGTTCTTGAGATACGATTTTTTAAAGTTTATGTGATTTTACTTAATACATATAATTACCGTTTTGCAGAGTTTTAATCAAAAAATCATAACTCACAGATTTAAGTATTAAAAGAACAGTCTATGGTGCATTTTTAATAAATTTGCTTCAGATAGCTTCTTATTTCATTGTTCTGTCTCAATTTGTTTCAGAGATACGATTCTTTTGAAATCGATTGACTTTTACTTAACATCTATAATTACGTTTTTGCACAGTTTCAATAAAAAAAGAGCAGATTTAAAGATTTGAAGAAACAATCTTAGGTACATTGACTTAATAAATTTGCTTCAGATAGCTTCTTATTTCTTCTCATTGCTATGTCTTAATTAGTTCTTGAGATACGATTTTTTAAAGTTTATGTGATTTTACTGAATACATATAATTACCGTTTTGCAGAGTTTTAATCAAAAAATCATAACTCACAGATTTAAGTATTAAAAAACAGTCTATGGTGCATTTTTAATAAATTTGCTTCAGATAGCTTCTTATTTCATTGTTCTGTCTCAATTTGTTTCTGAGATACGATTCTTTTGAAATCGATTGACTTTTACTTAACATCTATAATTACGTTTTTGCACAGTTACAATAAAAAAAGAGCAGATTTAAAGATTTGAAGAAACAATCTTAGGTACATTGACTTAATAAATTTGCTTCAGATAGCTTCTTATTTCTTCTCATTGCTATGTCTTAATTAGTTCTTGAGATACGATTTTTTAAAGTTTGTGTGATTTTACTTAATACATATAATTACCGTTTTGCAGAGTTTTAATCAAAAAATCATAACTCACAGATTTAAGATTTAGAAAACAGTCTATGGTGCATTTTTAATAAAGTTGCTTCAGATAGCTTCTTATTTCATTGTTCTGTCTCAATTTGTTTCTGAGATACGATTCTTTTGAAATCGATTGACTTTTACTTAACATCTATAATTACGTTTTTGTACAGTTTCAATAAAAAAAGAGCAGATTTAAAGATTTGAAGAAACAATCTTAGGTACATTGACTTAATAAATTTGCTTCAGATAGCTTCTTATTTCTTCTTATTGCTATGTCTTAATTAGTTCTTGAGATACGATTTTTTAAAGTTTATGTGATTTTACTTAATACATATAATTACCGTTTTGCAGAGTTTTAATCAAAAAATCATAACTCACAGATTTAAGTATTAAAAAAACAGTCTATGGTGCATTTTTAATAAATTTGCTTCAGATAGCTTCTTATTTCTTCTCATTGCTATGTCTTAATTAGTTCTTGAGATACGATTTTTTAAAGTTTATGTGATTTTACTGAATACATATAATTACCGTTTTGCAGAGTTTTAATCAAAAAATCATAACTCACAGATTTAAGTATTAAAAAAACAGTCTATGGTGCATTTTTAATAAATTTGCTTCAGATAGCTTCTTATTTCTTCTCATTGCTATGTCTTAATTAGTTCTTGAGATACGATTTTTTAAAGTTTATGTGATTTTACTGAATACATATAATTACCGTTTTGCAGAGTTTTAATCAAAAAATCATAACTCACAGATTTAAGTATTAAAAAACAGTCTATGGTGCATTTTTAATAAATTTGCTTCAGACAGCTTCTTATTTCTTTGTTCTATCTCAATTTGTTTCTGAGATACGATTCTTTTGAAATCGATTGACTTTTACTTAACATCTATAATTACGTTTTTGCACAGTTTCAATAAAAAAAGAGCAGATTTAAAGATTTGAAGAAACAATCTTAGGTACATTGACTTAATAAATTTGCTTCAGATAGCTTCTTATTTCTTCTCATTGCTATGTCTTAATTAGTTCTTGAGATACGATTTTTTAAAGTTTATGTGATTTTACTTAATACATATAATTACCGTTTTGCAGAGTTTTAATCAAAAAATCATAACTCACAGATTTAAGTATTAAAAAAACAGTCTATGGTGCATTTTTAATAAATTTGCTTCAGATAGCTTCTTATTTCCTTGTTCTGTCTCAATTTGTTTCTGAGATACGATTCTTTTGAAGTCGATTGACTTTTACTTAACATCTATAATTACGTTTTTGCACAGTTTCAATAAAAAAAGAGCAGATTTAAAGATTTTAAGAAACAATCTTAGGTACATTGACTTAATAAATTTGCTTCAGATAGCTTCTTATTTCTTCTCATTGCTGTGTCTTAATTAGTTCTTGAGATACGATTTTTTAAAGTTTATGTGATTTTACTGAATACATATAATTACCGTTTTGCAGAGTTTTAATCAAAAAATCATAACTCACAGATTTAAGTATTAAAAAACAGTCTATGGTGCATTTTTAATAAATTTGCTTCAGACAGCTTCTTATTTCTTTGTTCTATCTCAATTTGTTTCTGAGATACGATTCTTTTGAAATCGATTGACTTTTACTTAACATCTATAATTACGTTTTTGCACAGTTTCAATAAAAAAAGAGCAGATTTAAAGATTTGAAGAAACAATCTTAGGTACATTGACTTAATAAATTTGCTTCAGATAGCTTCTTATTTCTTCTCATTGCTATGTCTTAATTAGTTCTTGAGATACGATTTTTTAAAGTTTATGTGATTTTACTTAATACATATAATTACCGTTTTGCAGAGTTTTAATCAAAAAATCATTACTCACAGATTCAAGAATTAAAAAAACAGCCTATGATGCATTTTTAATAAATTTGCTTCAGATAGCTTCTTATTTCATTGTTCTGTCTCAATTTGTTTCTGAGATACGATTCTTTTGAAATCGATTGACTTTTACTTAACATCTATAATTACGTTTTTGCACAGTTTCAATAAAAAAAGAGCAGATTTAAAGATTTGAAGAAACAATCTTAGGTACATTGACTTAATAAATTTGCTTCAGATAGCTTCTTATTTCTTCTCATTGCTATGTCTTAATTAGTTCTTGAGATACGATTTTTTAAAGTTTATGTGATTTTACTTAATACATATAATTACCGTTTTGCAGAGTTTTAATCAAAAAATCATAACTCACAGATTTAAGTATTAAAAAAACAGTCTATGGTGCATTTTTAATAAATTTGCTTCAGATAGCTTCTTATTTCATTGTTCTGTCTCAATTTGTTTCTGAGATACGATTCTTTTGAAATCGATTGACTTTTACTTAACATCTATAATTACGTTTTTGCACAGTTTCAATAAAAAAAGAGCAGATTTAAAGATTTGAAGAAACAATCTTAGGTACATTGACTTAATAAATTTGCTTCAGATAACTTCTTATTTCTTCTCATTGCTATGTCTTAATTAGTTCTTGAGATACGATTTTTTAAAGTTTATGTCATTTTACTTAATACATATAATTACCGTTTTGCAGAGTTTCAATCAAAAAATCATAACTCACAGATTTAAGTATTAAAAAACAGTCTATGGTGCATTTTTAATAAATTTGCTTCAGACAGCTTCTTATTTCTTTGTTCTATCTCAATTTGTTTCTGAGATACGATTCTTTTGAAATCGATTGACTTTTACTTAACATCTATAATTACGTTTTTGCACAGTTTCAATAAAAAAAGAGCAGATTTAAAGATTTGAAGAAACAATCTTAGGTACATTGACTTAATAAATTTGCTTCAGATAGCTTCTTATTTCTTCTCATTGCTATGTCTTAATTAGTTCTTGAGATACGATTTTTTAAAGTTTATGTGATTTTACTTAATACATATAATTACCGTTTTGCAGAGTTTTAATCAAAAAATCATAACTCACAGATTTAAGTATTAAAAAAACAGTCTATGGTGCATTTTTAATAAATTTGCTTCAGATAGCTTCTTATTTCCTTGTTCTGTCTCAATTTGTTTCTGAGATACGATTCTTTTGAAGTCGATTGACTTTTACTTAACATCTATAATTACGTTTTTGCACAGTTTCAATAAAAAAAGAGCAGATTTAAAGATTTTAAGAAACAATCTTAGGTACATTGACTTAATAAATTTGCTTCAGATAGCTTCTTATTTCTTCTCATTGCTGTGTCTTAATTAGTTCTTGAGATACGATTTTTTAAAGTTTATGTGATTTTACTGAATACATATAATTACCGTTTTGCAGAGTTTTAATCAAAAAATCATAACTCACAGATTTAAGTATTAAAAAACAGTCTATGGTGCATTTTTAATAAATTTGCTTCAGACAGCTTCTTATTTCTTTGTTCTATCTCAATTTGTTTCTGAGATACGATTCTTTTGAAATCGATTGACTTTTACTTAACATCTATAATTACGTTTTTGCACAGTTTCAATAAAAAAAGAGCAGATTTAAAGATTTGAAGAAACAATCTTAGGTACATTGACTTAATAAATTTGCTTCAGATAGCTTCTTATTTCTTCTCATTGCTATGTCTTAATTAGTTCTTGAGATACGATTTTTTAAAGTTTATGTGATTTTACTTAATACATATAATTACCGTTTTGCAGAGTTTTAATCAAAAAATCATTACTCACAGATTCAAGAATTAAAAAAACAGCCTATGATGCATTTTTAATAAATTTGCTTCAGATAGCTTCTTATTTCATTGTTCTGTCTCAATTTGTTTCTGAGATACGATTCTTTTGAAATCGATTGACTTTTACTTAACATCTATAATTACGTTTTTGCACAGTTTCAATAAAAAAAGAGCAGATTTAAAGATTTGAAGAAACAATCTTAGGTACATTGACTTAATAAATTTGCTTCAGATAGCTTCTTATTTCTTCTCATTGCTATGTCTTAATTAGTTCTTGAGATACGATTTTTTAAAGTTTATGTGATTTTACTTAATACATATAATTACCGTTTTGCAGAGTTTTAATCAAAAAATTATAACTCACAGATTTAAGTATTAAAAAAACAGTCTATGGTGCATTTTTAATAAATTTGCTTCAGATAGCTTCTTATTTCATTGTTCTGTCTCAATTTGTTTCTGAGATACGATTCTTTTGAAATCGATTGACTTTTACTTAACATCTATAATTACGTTTTTGCACAGTTTCAATAAAAAAAGAGCAGATTTAAAGATTTGAAGAAACAATCTTAGGTACATTGACTTAATAAATTTGCTTCAGATAACTTCTTATTTCTTCTCATTGCTATGTCTTAATTAGTTCTTGAGATACGATTTTTTAAAGTTTATGTCATTTTACTTAATACATATAATTACCGTTTTGCAGAGTTTCAATCAAAAAATCATAACTCACAGATTTAAGTATTAAAAAAACAGTCTATGGTGCATTTTTAATAAATTTGCTTCAGATAGCTTCTTATTTCATTGTTCTGTCTCAATTTGTTTCTGAGATACGATTCTTTTGAAATCGATTGACTTTTACTTAACATTTATAATTACGTTTTTGCACAGTTTCAATAAAAAAAGAGCAGATTTAAAGATTTGAAGAAACAATCTTAGGTACATTGACTTAATAAATTTGCTTCAGATAGCTTCTTATTTCTTCTCATTTTGCTATGTCTTAATTAGTTCTTGAGATACGATTTTTTAAAGTTTATGTGATTTTACTTAATACATATAATTACCGTTTTGCAGAGTTTTAATCAAAACATGATAACCCAGAGATTTAAAGATTTGGAAAAACAATCTTTGGTACATTGAGTACTATATAAATTTACTTCAGATTGCTTCTTATTTCATTACGATATCGTAATCAGTTCTTGAGATACGATTTTATAAAATTGCTTGATTTTTATCCTTAATTACGATTTTGTAATTCGTAAATTTAAAGACTTGAAAGAACTATCTTTGGTGGATTAAATGCTTAATAAATTTACTTCAGATTGCTTCTTATTTCATAGCGATATATCAACTAGTTATTGAGATACGATTATTAAAAAATTGATTGATTTTTACCTAACTCATATAAATCCGTTTTTATTCAGTTTTAATAAAGATAATCACAACTCGGCGATTTAAAGATTTGGAGAAACAAACATTGGTACATTAAATACTAAACAAATTTGCTTCAGATTACTTCTTATTTCAGTGCGATATCTTATTTGGTCCTGGAGACAGGAATTTTTGACAATTACTTGATTTTTACCTAACACATAACCATAATTATTAAATGTTGGAGATTGATCCACCTTGACAACTTCTCTTATCTATCATAAATTGACATAAACAATACCTTTTTCGATCTTTATTATTTAAAGTCTAACAGGTTTCGGTTTATGCCATCATCCGAGACATTAATGGTAATTATTATAAGGTAAAAAATTTAAGTGTACAATTTAAAAATATTTAGCATTAAAAAAATGCTAAAAATTAATAAATTACAAAGCACATTTAAAGTTAAAATTGATCACGAAGAGAATCAAATTTGATTGTGACGAAATGATTAGACATTTCAATCAGACTAAAATGGGATTTTAAAGCATTTATCCAAAAAAACTGATTCATATTGACTTCATCCTTAAACAAACTCAGTTTACTTTGTTAATGCTAAATATTGTTAATGTGTACATTTGAATCTGTTTTTTCTTTTCACGTGATAATAATATGAAGTTAATTAATATAAAAATATTAGATTAATATTATTACAACTTTAACTAAGTACATGTATGCCATTTTAAATTTAATTCTCTCGGCATTATTCAAAATATATTAGATTTTAAATAAAAAGAGTTGATTTTGCAGAATTTTAACTAAAAAATCATAACTCAGATATATGTATATTTGGAAAACTAATCTTTGGTACATTAAATATAAACAGATTTATTTCATATTGCTCATTATTTCATTGCGATATCTCATTTAGTTCCTGAAATACGATTATTTAGAAATAGGTTTAATTTTACGTAACGCATATAATTACGTTTTTGCAGAGTTTTAATCAAAAAATCATAACTCGGAGATTTCAAGATAGGGAGAAATAATATTTTGTACATTAAATACTTAATAAACTTGCTTTAGATTCCTTTTTATTTTATTGCGATATCCCAATTAGTTCTTGAGATACAATTTTTTGAAAATTGCTTGATTTTACTTAACACCTATAATTAGGTTTTTGCACAGTTTCAATCAAAAAATTATTACTCGGAGATTTAAAAATATGGAGAAACCATCTTTTGTAGAGTGAATACTGAGTCAATTTAATTCAAAGCGCTTCTTATTTCATTAGGATGTTGAGATACGATTATTTAGAAATTGCTTGATTTTTACGAAACGCATATAATTAGGTTTTTGCAAAGCTTTAATCAAAAAATTATAACTCGGACATTTACAGATTTGAAGAAATTATCTTTGATGCATAAAATACTAAATAAATTTTCTTCATCTTGCTTCTTATTTCATTTCTATATCTAAATTATTTCTTGAGATACGATTCTTTAAATATTACTTTATTTTACCTAACACATATAATCACTTTTATGTAGAATTTTGATTTAAAAAGCATAATTCAGAGATTTAAAGATATGGAGAAACAATCTTTAGTAAATTTAATACCAAATAAATTTGCTTTAGATTACTTTTTATTTCATTGCGATATCTCAATTAATTCTTAAAATATGATTTTTTGAACATTGTTTGATTTTAATTAAGACCTATAATTACGTTTTTGCAGTTTTAAGGAGAAAATCATAACTCGGAGATTTAAAGATTTTAAAAAGCTATCTTTGGTACATTAAATGCTAAATAAATTTTCTTTAAATTGTTTCTTATTTCATTATGTTTTATTGATGATGACTATCGCTTATTAAGACAAACACTTTTTATTTTTTGAAAAAGATTTTTAAATATTGTCTCTTGAATTTAATGAACTTTCGTACAAAAGTTAAAACTTAACTTTCAATTTGTTAAAATGTTACGTATTACTTTTACATTTCTTAAAAAATATTCAGAATTTTTGGATTTGCTAAATCGTGTTGTTGACATTTTCAAGGACACTTTCGGCTAACGATGGAATTTTGATTTCAAAACTGGACCAGATTTATTTTATTTAACAATAAAAGCAAATTAGAATTTAATTATCTATTTTTTATTAGATATAAATACGTTTTGGTGGAGTTTTAAATTTATAACTTGTAAATTTAAAGACTTGGAAAAACAATCTTTCTTACATTACATACTAAATAAATATGCTTCAGATTATAAGTACGAAAGCTTTCACGACCGGTGTTAACTGAACTAAAATTAGAACTAACACTAGCACTAACGAAGTTCACTTCGAACCAGTTTCTGAAAAAGGTTGCAACATAGCATTCGAAACATCAAACATTTTTTCAAAAAACGCACGGCAAAACCCGAGTGTTTCTAGTTTTAGATCTAGTGTTAGTCCTAGTGATAATTCTAGTGATAGTTCTAGTGTTAGTTCTAGCTTCAGATAGCTTCTTATTTCTTCTCATTGCTATGTCTTAATTAGTTCTTGAGTTACGATTATTTAAAATTGGATGATTTTTACCTAACGCATAATTACATTTTGCAGAGTTTTACCTAAATAATCATAATTAGTCATTTAAACATTTAAAAAATAATCTTTGGTACGTTAAACACTATAAATTGACGTCAAATTCCTTCCTATTTCATTGCGATAGCTTAGTTGCTTCTTGAGATACGATTTGTTGAAAATTTGCTTGCTTTTTATCTAACACAGATAATTACGTTTTTGCAGAGTTTTAACCAAATAATCATAACTAGAAGATTTAAAAATTCGAAGACGTAATTTTTGGTACATTAAACACTAACTAATTGCTTCTATAAAATTGCTTCGGATTGCTTCTCATACATTATGATATATCAATTAGTTTTTGAGATACGATTATTTGGAAATTGTTGATTTCTACCTTACACATATAATTATGTTTTTGCAGTGTTTTAACCAAAAAATCATATTTGAACTTGGTGATTGAAAGATTTGGAGAAACCAATCTTGGTACACTAAATAAGCTTTCTTCAAATTGATTCTTATTTCATTGGAATATCCCATTAACTTCTTGAGATACGATTCTTTAAAGACCAGTTTAGTTTTACCAACTACATATCATTACGTTTTTGCATAGTCTTAATCGAAAAATTACAACTTGGACATTTAAAGATTTGGAAAAACAATCTTAGGCATATGAAATACTGAATAAATACTCTAAATTTGCTTCAGATTGCTTCTTATTTCATGGCGATATCTCAATCAGTTCTTGAGATATAATTTTTAGAAAATTTGCTTATGCCTTACTTAATGCATTGATTTAGAGTAAAAATCTTTGGTGTATTAAATACTAAATAAATTAACTTTATAACATATAATTTTTATAACATTACAACATAATTACGTTTTTACATACCAGATTATCATATCTCGGAGATTTAAAGAATAGAAGAAATAGTCTTTGGAAACTGATGCACTAAATAAATTTGCTTCGGATAGCTTCTTATTTTATTACGATAACTTGGTTTCTTCTTGAGATACGATCTTTTGAAAATTTGGTTGCTTTTTACTTAATACAGATACAGTGGACTCGCGATAACGTGAACAGAATAAAACCGTGCCTGTTCAAGCTACCGAACTTGTTCACCTTAAAGAATGTCTTTTCTTCTATTTACATTACTGCAAATTTACAAATAATAATGTTTGTTGACGTAATTTTAAAAGTTTTATTTATAAGTTTTTAACAAAATTTATATATTATGTAAAAAATATGAAGTTATCTTCGCTTGTACACAGCTTTTTCATGAATACGTTTTAAAACAATTATTTCACTAAAATCAATATTATTGTTTTCGGCCCATTGTATTGCAGTTTCTAAACACTTAATTGCGTTAGCATGGGTTATTGTATGGGTGGTATCTACTCTGGAATCGTTTTCTTCTTCGAAAATATCGGCTTCTTCTTCAGTTATATTTTCTTCTTCTGAAATGTTTTGAATTTCACAAACGTCGCTATTCCATAGCTCAACATCTTTAAAATTGTAGTTGGCCTGAAAATTATTTGGACAGATTATAATTTCAACTGAAAAGTGTGTAACCAAATTGTGCACTACTTACAGGTTGAATTTCTTGTAGAAGTGATAGGGTGTCTTGAACGATGTGTTCCGTTTCATTTCTCCAGATTTCTTGCAAAGTTGACAGCGGTAGTTCATCTTTATCATCATACTCTTCATTACTTCTTATTTTTTTCCAACATTTTTGTAAAATTGTTGGTTCTAATTTCTGCCATGCTGCTGCCAAAGTTTCCACAGCAAACTTAAGTGATATTTTTTTCAGTGCACTTCCAACTTCTTCTTTACTATGACACAAAATAAAACTTAACAAGCTATTTCTGTAATGCAGTTTCGTGATTTTTAATACGTTTTGATCCATAGGCTGGATCAAAGCAGTTACGTTTGGTGGTAAGAACATGATAGATATCATTCCATCTTCAGTTTTAAGTTCTTCTTCGGAAGGATGTGAAGGCGCATTATCTAAAAGGAGTAACGCCCTTTGTGGAAGATTTTCATTTTTTAAATATCTTTTAACCTAAAATTCGATCAACTATAGGAATATTTTTTTCACTAACACATCTAATAATTATACCTCTGGAACGAAATTGTCAAAAAACCAAGTTTTAAAAACTGCCGCCGTCATCCAAGCATTTTTGGTATTGGTGTAAATAACTGGGTTATTAAAATTTTTAAAACATCTGGGATTTTTTGCTTTGCCAATTACTAGAGGTCGTAATTTATGAGATCCAGACGCATTTGCACATCCAAGAAAAGTTATGCGTTGTTTTGCCGATTTCATAGCAGGAGCTGATTTCTCGTCCAGAGAAACGTAAGTTTTGTCTGGTAACAGTTGCCAGTATAAACCCGTTTCATCAGCATTGTAAAGTTGATGGTCACATAGGTTCAGTTCATGAATCTTATTCTCCAATTTACGTTTAAAGGGCTGGACAAGTTCAGGTTGAGATGACAGTTTTTCTCCACAGACCTTTAACAGCCTTACTCCATATCGCATATCATATATATATAGCGTTAAATCTTCCTGTATAATATTTGTTAAAATAATATATGGCTCTTTGCTTCATTAAGTTCCCATTAATACGCGCTTGCCTCTCGCGCTGGCAACGAAACCATTTGTACAACGCTTTCTCCATTTTTGGATATTCTGCTTTTTTCAATGTGCATTTTCGACTTGATCTTAATGGTTGACCTAGCATTGCTAATATTTTTGATTTTTTATTTTTTATTGAACTCACGGTTGATTTTGCTATGCTGTACTTTCTAGCTAACGCGGAAACACTTACTCCTTTCTCATATTCTTCAATTACTTTAGATTTTTCGCAGAGAGATAAACACTTACTTTTTATTTTCGCCATTTTTAAGAAAACTAAGACTCACAAACGACGATTTCGTCTCCACTACTACACAGCAGCCATCACTTTTCTAACAAGACAAAACGTGTTTGACTTCGTTATTATGAATCACGTTATCGAGATTACGAATTCATGTTACAGAGTAGTATATACAAAAATTTTGGCGTTCACGTTATAGAGTTGTTCACACTAGCGTAAGTTCACATTATCGCGAGTCTACTGTAATTACGTATTTGCAAAGTTTTAACCAAATAATTATAAAAATATAAAAACAAATCGTGTGATGAAAAATAAACTTATTTATTAGAATTCGGTGCTACAATTGTTTCATCTCAAAAATTGAGTCGTCTTCAGGCACGACTGTAATTAGATATAATAGAATTAACGAAAATTAGATTAAAAATAACATGATTAAATTACCGTCGTATAACTTAGGGGTAGAATTGCGAAGGGAATGACATCATTCGGTTAAACATTCTTTAGCATTAGTTGTATTAATTAACTTTTGACAAAAAAAAAATTGTGAACATTTGAGAAAAATAAAAATTTAAAAAACTAATGAAGTTAATTTGTATAAATTGTTGTTTAAACAAAATTAGCAAGGAAGCACTGAAGAATGTTTGATTTAGTAAAAGTTAAAATTAAAAAATTACAAAAACCTTTAAAAACTAAAAAATGACTTCTGAATGCGCATGTTTTTCTAAAATTAAAGATCAAGAAAACCAAAACTAAAATCCAAATTATAAAATGTTTATTAAAAAGTTCATTCTCTTTACAACATAATGTTAAAAAATTAAAAATGAAATTGAAAAGGAGAAAAGGATAAAATAAATTTACAGGGGAAAATCGAAAAATAAAAAAAATTACCTGAAAGCATGTATTCTTATATTGCAGAAGAGCTAACTTCGGATGTGAAATTATTTTTATCGGAAAATGACCAAAAGTGATACAACTTGTAAAAATGTTTAGGTACTGTTAAATTAGGTTTCTATGTGGCCACCCAAACCAGATTCTGAGAGTTTAAATAAATTTTAAATAAAATCTGTTGTGGTTAAAATCAGTAATGTCAGTAAGAATGAGCTCTGGAAAAGTTTTTCCATATAAATTAATGTATAATTCTTCATAAAAGTCCATGATTTTAGATTTTTTCAGATCTTTGATTATGTTTATGTTATTTGGTGAGTGATTTTCTGATGTTAAGTGTTTAAAAAATGTTTATTATTTATTAGGAACTGACTGATTTTATTGGAGTTAGAAAAGGCGGGAATAATATTAAATCTACTTAGTTTATGTTTAAAATCAAATGGTAGTTCAGAGTGAAACGGAATTTTAATACATGTTGTCTTTAATTTATAGAAGGGTAAATTAATTTAATGATGTTTTGGTGAATTTTGTTGTAAAATTTTTGGATTTCTTAATATTGTATCCATTTCTCAAACCAATCTCAGCCATTTTTTGTATTTCTTTGATGAATTCATCATTTTTAAGTGATGTTCAAATGGCACCTTGGAACAAAAATTTAAAAACTGCGCCCTTGCATTTTTACAGCTGTATGAGTTTTGGGGATAATATAATCTGTACTACTTGGTTTGCGAAAAATATTGAAATCAATTAAGTAATTATTTATGTTTCTATGTAAAGTTAAATCTGGGAAATTAAGACTTCTTTCTTCCTCCACCTGTACAGTACATTTCAGACAGTTGATATTATCTAATACGTTTTTAAGTCCGATGAATTTAGCAGGGTTGCCTTCATATATTGAAAAAAATGGCGTCAACATATCTACAATAATATTTCATGTCTTTAATAAACAAATCGTATTTTTTTGGAAAAAACTTGTTCTTGTAAATTATTAACAAATGTCAGAGATCATGCCCGAGATGGGAGATCCCATGGGCAAACCGTCTCTCGTTATATAAAATTTATCATTGAAAATGAAAAAATGTTGTCTGGAAACTTGATTTAACACTTCTATTAGATTATTAATGTCTGGATTGTGGAAATTGTTATATGGTTTTAGATTATTTTTCAAATGATTTTTAATAATATCTAGTGAATCTTTTATTGAAACTTTTGAGTAAAGATTATAAATCTTGATAAATCTTTTGATAAATCTTGAGAACTCATTAAGTTTGAAATCTTTTAAATTTTGAATTAAATGTTCGGCACTTTGAATGGTATATTTAAAAGTATGTTTGAAATTTTGATACAGGAATTTTTGAAAGTGTTTGCTTCATCAAACACTTTTTACTTTTTGGAAAATATTTTTAACTATTGTCTCTTGAATGTAATGAACTTTTGTACAAACTTTACATTAACCACTAAATAAATTTGCATTGGATTGCTTCTTATTTCATTATGATCTCTCAATTAGTTCTTGAGAAACGATTATTTAAAATTGGATGATTTTTACCTAACACATAATTACGTTTCTGCAGAGTTTTAACTAAATAATCGTAATTAGTAGATTTAAACAATTAAAGAAATAATCTTTGGTATTTAAATACTAAATAAATTAATGTCAGATTGCTTCCGATTTCATTGCGATAGCTTAGTTGTTTCTTGAAACACGATTTTTTGAAAATTCGGTTGCTTTTTATCTAACACAGATAATTACGTTATTGCAAAGTTTTAACCAAATAATCATAACTAGTAGATTTAAAGATTAGAAGACGTAATTTTTGGTACATTTAATACTAAATAAATTTGCTTTGGATTGTTTCTTATTTCATTATGATATCTCAATTAGTTCTTGAGATACGATTATTTGTAAATTGTTTCCTATTTATACCAATCCTTGGTACACTAAATACTAGATAAGTTTTCTTCAAGTTGCTTCTTAATTCATTGCAATAACTTTTGTTTTGAAAATTTGGTTGCTTTTTGCTAAATACAGATAATCACGAATTTGCAGATTCAACCACCTAATTATAACGTGAAGATTGTAAGATTTATAGAAATACTCTAAGCAAATTTGATAAATACTAAGTAAATTAGATTCAGATCGCTTTTTATTTCATTGCGATATCTCAATTAGTTCTTTCAATACGATTATTTGAAAATTGGTTTATTTTTACCTAACGCATGTTATTACGTTTTTGAAAAGTTTTAATCAAAAACTCATAACTTATAGACCTAATGATTTGGAGAAATAATCTTTGGTACATTAAATATTAGGTAAATTTGCTTAAAATTGCTTCTTGTTTCGTTGTGATATCGCAATTAGTTCTTAAGGTACGCTTCAGCGAATTTGAAGACGTCTTAAAAATAGCGAACGAAATGAGCTTAAAATCAGTTGCTGATTTTAATAAAAAACAAAAAATGTCTTATTATCTTAAAATCTCAATCCGAAAAAGCTTTTTTGTTGCGTTAGCAAATTCTCCGTAAAATTGTCCATATAATTTTAATATATCATCTATAATAATAACCAAAATAATTACATTTGCAAAATTTAGGATGTTTTAAATTTAACCTTTTGGGAGAAATAAAAGCTTTTATTTTGAGTTTTTTTCATATTAAAATAAAATATTAACATATACTACATTTTTTCTAACTCTTATAGTTTCTGAGATGGTCTACAATAATATCCAAATTTACCCTTCTTGTACACAATTCTATTATTCGTGACTATTTACGTTATAAACCTTATTTCAACTTGAATCATAAAAACGTTTTCATCAGTTCATGATCAATATCATGATAATTCACCAGATCCTTTATAACTTCATTTAAATTAAAACAGTAAATGTATTTCTTACATACAATTGATTTTCTTCATCTGTTTCAGACCATTATGTGATTTAGATCTTTTGTGTTTACTCCATATTCAATCAGTTAATTAATTTTATTTTACAGAATTTTTTTATTTTATAAAAATAATTTGAAAAAACAATCTGTGGTAAATTAAATACTAAATAAATATGCTTTAGATTGCTTCTTATAGCATGGTGGTCTATTAGTTCTTAAGATACGATTTTTAGAAAATTGCATATAGTTACGTTTTTGCAGGGTTTTAATAAAAAATCATTACCCGTAGAATTAATGATTTAGGGAAATAATCTTTGGTGTATTATATACTAAATAAATTTACTGAAATTTTCTTCATATTTCGTTGCGATATCTTAGTTATCTTATATAAATCTTAGCTATATAGTAGTATCTTAGTCAAATGATCATAACTCGGAGATTTAAAGAATTGAAGAAATAATCTTTGGTACATGAAATACGAAGATTTACGTTAAAATCCTGCATATTTCACGAGGACATCTTAGTTAGTTCTTGAGATTTTTTTGAGATTTTGTTTGCATTTTACAGAATACAGATAATTACGTGTTTGCAGAGTTTTAACAAAATAATTACATCTGGAAGATTTAAAGATTTATAAAAATAATCTATGGTATATTAAATACTTAGTAAATTTTTTTCAAATTGCTTCTTATTTCATTGCGATATCTCAATTAGTTCTTGAGATACGATTCTTTGAAAACCACATAACATTACGTTTTTGCAGAGGTTTAATCAAATAATTATAACTTGGAGATTTAAAGATTTGGAAAAACAATCTTTGGCATATTAAATATTAGATAAATTTACTTCGAATTACTTGTTATATTGCGATATCTCAATAAGTTCTTTAGATACGATTTTTATAAAATTGCTTATTCTTTATTTAATACATATTATTACGTTTCTGCAAATTTTTAATAATAAAATCATTACTCGTAGAATTAACTTTTTAAGGAAACTATCTTTGGTGTGTTAAATACCAAATAAATTTACATCAAATTCCTTCATATTTCGTTGCAATATCTTAGTATTTTAGTATTCTTAGTTAGTATTTGAGATGCGATTTTTTAAAAGTTGTATAATTTTACCTTTACCTGAATAATTACTTCTTTACAGTAGTTTAACCAAATAATAATAACTCGGACATGTAATATAACATGTAATATTAAATAAATTTACTTTAAAAACCTTCATATTTCACTGCTATATCTTCCTTAATTCTTAAGATACAATTTTTTGAAAATTTGCTTGTTTTTTACTTACCACAGATAATTACGTGTTTGCAGATTTTTAACCAAATAATCATAACTCGAAGATTTAAAGATTTGTAGAAATAATCTGTGGTATATTAAATACCAAGTAAATTTGCTTTAGATTGCTTCTTATTTCGTTGCGATATCTCAATTAGTTCTTGAAATATGATTATTTGAAAATGATTTATTTTTATCTAACACATGTAAATACGTTTTTGTTTACTTTTAATAAGTTTTAATTAAAAACTCATAACTTGTAGACGTAATGATTTGGAGAAACAGACTCTGGTATATTAAATATTAGGTAAATTTACCTAAAATTACGTTTTGTTTCAATGCGATATGGCAATTAGTTCTTAATGTATGCTTCAGTGAATTTAAAGACGTCTTAAAAATAGCGAACGAAGCGAGCTAAACATCAGTTACTATTTCCATTAAAAAACAAACAAAAATTGTCTTATTATCTTAAAATCTCAAACCTAAAAAGCTTTTTTGTTGCATTTTCAAATTCTCCTCAAAATCCATATAATTATAATACATCACCTATAATAATAACCAAAATAATTACATTTGTAAATTTTACGATATTTTCAAATTAACCTAGAAGAAAAAATAAAAGAGCTGTCGTCTTTTTTTTGAGGTTTTCGATGTTAGAATAAAATATTAATATTATAATACTAACTCTTATAGTTTCCGAAATGTCCTATAATAATATCCAAATTTACCCACCCTCTGTTATTTGTGACTATTTACGTCATAAACCTTATTTCAACTTGAATCATAAAAAAAATTATATCAGTTCGTAATCAATATCATGATAATTCACCAGCTCTTTTATAACTTCATTTAAATTAAAACAGTAAAAGTATCTTTTATGTGTATTCAATATTCAATCAGTTATTTAGATTTATTTTAAAGAAATTTTTTATCTCATAAAAATAATCAAATTTTATTAAATTTGATTAACGATACAATTTCAACAAGATCTTATAAAACGATATGAAAGAATGAAACAAATGTGTTCCTTTAGGAGAAAAGAATGTAGAGAGATAATATACGTGATATAGAACTCTTATTGCGTGCTGGTATGAATTAAGTGCGGTTTCAACGTTTCATTATTTATTGCGCTTCCCATATTAGTGCGGCATTCCCTAATGGAAATATTCGTAAATTTAGGACGACGTGGCACCTTAATCTGTTGGCCACGCCATTCTTTGAAGGTACTCGCTTTATGTAACATGTTTTTATTTTATAAAACATTTTATCTGACCCCTTTGGGCTAAAGAACACCGCAACATATATCTTTGCCACGGTAATAATACATTTGTGGGAATATATTGTGCTTTTGTTCGTTAGCCCGTGGTAAGCTCAATTGCCTCGAAGGAAATCACGCAATGGCTATTAGGATAAGACGCACAACTTGTACACAATGCTACTTGGTTTATTTCGTTTATATTAAAATGATGTCATAAAATATTCAAAATCGTGATAAAGCGGAGTAGGAATTTAATGAAGCGTAAAGGAGGTAATTAGTGGAGTTTAAAAGAGCGTCGAAATAAATCTTTTTTATTTAATTTTCAGAGATATGCAAAAAGATGTGAAAGCTTATTATTTAGTTTTCGGTTCTTGACAATAATGGTTAGTGTAGGTGGTTGTAGTGTAAGCTGAAAAGAAGTTCGCAGAGTAGGCGTTTATCACAAAAGCTCTAGTGCCAAGGTAACTCTTGGTTACGTAGGGCGACTGCTCGCAGCTTTTTAATCTTTTGTAATATTAAACCGCGTTAGATGGAGTGGGTCCGTGACAAAGGCTAGACAACGGAGTGCAGGCCTTAGCGAGATGACACTTCAATTAATACGTTTCGCGGTATATAGCAGTGCGGCGGTGCTTCACTCGGCTTTGTATAAATGTCAAATGACGGTGAAATTCTCTTACCCTGTTAAAGGTAACAGCCAACGCTCGACCTGCTTACAATTCAAAAGAATATCTCAGTTGAAATAATTCCGTTTGATAACAATAATATTTACTTATGAGTGATTTATAATAGGGCGTGTCTCGGACAACTCGTCAGTTCGTTGCTTGGTGAATCTGGCGTCCTAAAACGATTATTTATGGAGTGTCCATGAAGATGATTTTACGGTCGCCAGGCTCAGCACATGTGATTTACGATTGAGTGTGCCGCTCACCGTGTTAACCGAGCACGCGTGCTCGACCAATGATCGCTCTTGCTACAGAAGAGTTATAACCACGATCGCACCGGTATGTGTTATGAGTATGCAGATCGTATGCCCAGATTACAACGGAATTTATGCGAATCCCCTATCAGGAGTGATGCATTAATTGCCACTAAAATATTATCGTCAAGGTGATGTATGTTAAACACCGGCGGAAACGGGAAATTTACAAATTCAATAACGCTTAACCGGAGCTCTACATTGCAAATCAAGATAAGATAATGATTCATTTAGAATTGGAAATAATTCGAAATAATTGTAAATTGGTGGATGCGCCGGAAACATACTTATTAATCATTACTTTAATCTATATAATAAAAACATTACACGAAAGTCAATTATATAGACGATATATTACGCATTAAAATACACATTTATATTTAATGATTTAAGAAATCGTTTTTTCACTTCCTCCGTGAATTGTTAGGTCTGTAGCGCGTGGTAATTTGGGACTTTATTATACAATTTTGGGCACCAATTATCCGTAACCTGGAGAGCACTCTTTTTCTCAGGTGGTGAAATTATATGTTTTAAAGTGTTCTTTGTAGCTTTCGTACAATTTTAGGTTACGTACTGCTCTGATTGCCTTAGAGTAGTACTTAAAATGGGAGTAGAGATTTGCTTAAAATGGGTTCTTATTTCATGACAAATTCTTGAGATACGATTATTTTAAAATAACTTACTGTTAGGTAAACTCACATATAATTACAAGTTGTGAAGTTAAATATATCGATTCTACAAATATAGTATGTTTAAATAAACGAAGTTTCAATACATTAACTGGTTTTGTTAATTAAATTTTGTTAATTAAAGTCTGACTGGTATGTGAAAATAAATAAATAATGGTGGTAAATAAAAAAATATCATATATGAAAGTATCTGTTACTTTCGTATTTAATTATTTCCAAAATTAAAAAAAAAATTTTTAACAATTCGGAATTCAGAATTCTGAAAGTATAACAGATTGAAAATATTAAACTTAAAATTATTTTACATTACAAATGTTTTGTACGTCACATCACAAGTTAAAATTACTAATGAATTGTTAATAATGTTAAAATAATTGAATTACTAAATATTATTATAATGAATTAATAACGAATGTATTGAATATATGTATATCAGGACTTTAAAAAATTTATTAAAAAAAACAGTTAATGTAGATTTTTGAAGAGTTTTAATGAAAAACTCGTAACTAATTAAATTACTAAATAAATTTGCTTCAATCTGCTTCTTATTTTATTGCAATATCTGATTTAATTTTTAAGATACGATTTTTTAGAAATTGTTTTTTTTACCTAACTTATATAATTAAGATATTGCAGAGTTTTAATCAAAAAATCATAACATCGTGGTTAAAAGATTTGAAGAAATAATCTTTGGTAGATTAAATACTTAATAAATTTGCTTCCGATTGACTTTTATTCCATTGCGATATCTGAATTACTTTTTGAGATATGATACTTATTAATTAACTAATTAAATTACCAAATAAATTTGCTTCAAATTGGTTCTTATTTCATTGCGATATCTCAATTTGTTCTTGAGATAGGATGCTGTTTAAATAGCTTCACTTTATACTTATCACAAATAATTATGTTTTTGCAGAATTTTAATAAAAAAACACAACTCGGAGATTTAAAGAGTTGGAGAAACAATCTTTTCATTGCGATATCTCAATTAGTTCTTAAGATGTGATTTTTGAAAATTACTTTATTTTTCCTTAACTCATATAACTAAGATTTTGCAGACTTTTAATCCAAAAATCATAACTTCGTGACTAAAAGATTTGAAGAAATAATCATTGATAGATTAAATACTAAATATAATTTGCTTCAATCTGCTTCTTATTTTATTGCAATATCTGATTTAATTTTTAAGATACGATTTTTTAGAAATTGTTTTTTTTTACCTAACTTATATAATTAAGATATTGCAGAGTTTTAATCAAAAAATCATAACATCGTGGTTAAAAAATTTGAAGAAATAATCTTTGGTAGATTAAATACTTAATAAATTTGCTTCAGATTGACTTTTATTCCATTGCGATATCTGAATTACTTTTTGAGATATGATACTTATTAATTAACTAATTAAATTACCAAATAAATTTGCTTTAGATTGGTTCTTATTTCATTGCGATATCTCAATTTGTTCTTGAGATAGGATGTTGTTTAAATAGCTTCATTTTATACTTATCACAAATAATTATGTTTTTGCAGAGTTTTAATAAAAAAAAACACAACTCGGAGATTTAAAGAGTTGGAGAAACAATCTTTTCATTGCGATATCTCAATTAGTTCTTAAGATGTGATTTTTTGAAAATTACTTTATTTTTCCTTAACTCATATAACTAAGATTTTGCAGACTTTTAATCCAAAAATCATAACTTCGTGACTAAAAATTTGAAGAAATAATCATTGGTAGATTAAATACTAAATAAATTTGCTTCAATCTGCTTCTTATTTTATTGCAATATCTGATTTAATTTTTAAGATACGATTTTTTAGAAATTGTTTTTTTTACCTAACTTATATAATTAAGATATTGCAGAGTTTTAATCAAAAAATCATAACATCGTGGTTAAAAGATTTGAAGAAATAATCTTTGGTAGATTAAATACTTAATAAATTTGCTTCCGATTGCCTTTTATTCCATTGCGATATCTGAATTACTTTTTGAGATATGATACTTATTAATTAACTAATTAAATTACCAAATAAATTTGCTTCAAATTGGTTCTTATTTCATTGCGATATCTCAATTTGTTCTTGAGATAGGATGCTGTTTAAATAGCTTCACTTTATACTTATCACAAATAATTATGTTTTTGCAGAATTTTAATAAAAAAACACAACTCGGAGATTTAAAGAGTTGGAGAAACAATCTTTTCATTGCGATATCTCAATTAGTTCTTAAGATGTGATTTTTGAAAATTACTTTATTTTTCCTTAACTCATATAACTAAGATTTTGCAGACTTTTAATCCAAAAATCATAACTTCGTGACTAAAAGATTTGAAGAAATAATCATTGATAGATTAAATACTAAATATAATTTGCTTCAATCTGCTTCTTATTTTATTGCAATATCTGATTTAATTTTTAAGATACGATTTTTTAGAAATTGTTTTTTTTTACCTAACTTATATAATTAAGATATTGCAGAGTTTTAATCAAAAAATCATAACATCGTGGTTAAAAAATTTGAAGAAATAATCTTTGGTAGATTAAATACTTAATAAATTTGCTTCAGATTGACTTTTATTCCATTGCGATATCTGAATTACTTTTTGAGATATGATACTTATTAATTAACTAATTAATTTACCAAATAAATTTGCTTTAGATTGGTTCTTATTTCATTGCGATATCTCAATTTGTTCTTGAGATAGGATGTTGCTTAAATAGCTTCATTTTATACTTATCACAAATAATTATGTTTTTGCAGAGTTTTAATAAAAAAAAACACAACTCGGAGATTTAAAGAGTTGGAGAAACAATCTTTTCATTGCGATATCTCAATTAGTTCTTAAGATGTGATTTTTTGAAAATTACTTTATTTTTCCTTAACTCATATAACTAAGATTTTGCAGACTTTTAATCCAAAAATCATAACTTCGTGACTAAAAATTTGAAGAAATAATCATTGGTAGATTAAATACTAAATAAATTTGCTTCAATCTGCTTCTTATTTTATTGCAATATCTGATTTAATTTTTAAGATACGATTTTTTAGAAATTGTTTTTTTTACCTAACTTATATAATTAAGATATTGCAGAGCTTTAATCAAAAAATCATAACATCGTGGTTAAAAGATTTGAAGAAATAATCTTTGGTAGATTAAATACTTAATAAATTTGCTTCCGATTGCCTTTTATTCCATTGCGATATCTGAATTACTTTTTGAGATATGATACTTATTAATTAACTAATTAAATAACCAAATAAATTTGCTTCAGATTGGTTCTTATTTCATTGCGATATCTCAATTTGTTCTTGAGATAGGATGTTGTTTAAATAGCTTCATTTTATACTTATCACAAATAATTATGTTTTTGCAGAATTTTAATAAAAAAACACAACTCGGAGATTTAAAG
The DNA here is from genome assembly GCA_036711965.1 of Onthophagus sagittarius. Lineage (NCBI taxonomy): Eukaryota > Metazoa > Arthropoda > Insecta > Coleoptera > Scarabaeidae > Onthophagus > Onthophagus sagittarius. The sequence continues at coordinate 65,853,850 of JASERS010000003.1, read as the reverse complement.
AGTTGGAGAAACAATCTTTTCATTGCGATATCTTAATTAGTTCTTAAGATATGATTTTTTGAAAATTACTTTATTTTTCCTTAGCTCATATAACTAAGATTTTGCAGACTTTTAATCCAAAAATCATAACTTCGTGACTAAAAAATTGAAGAAATAATCATTGGTAGATTAAATACTAAATAAATTTGCTTCAATCTGCTTCTTATTTTATTGCAATATCTGATTTAATTTTTAAGATACGATTTTTTAGAAATTGTTTTTTTTACCTAACTTATATAATTAAGATATTGCAGAGTTTTAATCAAAAAATCATAACATCGTGGTTAAAAGATTTGAAGAAATAATCTTTGGTAGATTAAATACTTAATAAATTTGCTTCCGATTGCCTTTTATTCCATTGCGATATCTGAATTACTTTTTGAGATATGATACTTATTAATTAACTAATTAAATTACCAAATAAATTTGCTTCAGATTGGTTCTTATTTCATTGCGATATCTCAATTTGTTCTTGAGATAGGATGTTGTTTAAATAGCTTCATTTTATACTTATCACAAATAATTATGTTTTTGCAGAGTTTTAATAAAAAAACACAACTCGGAGATTTAAAGAGTTGAAGAAACAATCTTTTCATTGCGATATCTCAATTAGTTCTTAAGATATGATTTTTTAAAAATTACTTTATTTTTCCTTAACTCATATAACTAAGATTTTGCAGACTTTTAATCCAAAAATCATATCTTCGTGACTAAAAATTTGAAGAAATAATCATGGGTAGATTAAATACTAAATAAATTTGCTTCAATCTGCTTCTTATTTTATTGCAATATCTGATTTAATTTTTAAGATATGATTTTTTAGAAATTGTTTTTTTTTACCTAACTTATTTAATTAAGATATTGCAGAGTTTTAATCAAAAAATTATAACATCGTGGTTAAAAGATTTGAAGAAATAATCTTTGGTAGATTAAATACTTAATAAATTTGCTTCAGATTGCCTTTCACTACATTTATGCAAAGTTTTAATAAAAAATCATAATCCAGAGATTTAAAGATTTGGAGAAATATTCTTTTGTACATTAAATACTAAATAAATTTGCTTCAAGCTGCTTCTTATTTCCTTGCTATATCTCAAGTCATTCAAGTTCAAAAATTGGAAGAAACAATCAAAATGGTATATTAAGTTACTTATTTCTTTGCGATATCTCAATTAGTTCTTGAGATATGATTATTTGAAGATTGCTTTATTTTTACTTAACAGTTACGTTTCGGCAATATTCTAATTAAAAAAATATAACTCGGAGATTTAAAGATTTAAAAGCAGTCTGTGGTATATTAAATATCCAATATATTTGTTTCAAATTGCATCTTTTTTCAACACGATAGCTCAATTAGTTCTTGAGATCCACTTCAGAAAATTTGGATATGTAGCAAAAAATAAGGAATGTAATTAGTAGGTGTTAGTGACAGTTTCTATTTAAAAACTTGACGAAAATTGTAAATTATCTCAAAATCTAAAAGTGAAGAAAACTTTTTTGGCACATCTTCAAACTCTCCGTGAAAAAGTGTCCATATTGTGGCTTATTGTTAGGTATAATACTTCATCAATGATAATAATCAAGAATATTGGAATAAGTAAGAGAGATCGAGACGTGTAGGCTACATTCTTCTTATTAGTATAGAATTTATTGATATCCTTTTTATATCCTACTTATTGGTATCCGAGAAAGTCTACAACAACACCATCCCCTATTTATTTTTTGTCTTGTCCATGATTATTTTTGTTATATTTCTTGTTCCCATTCATTACATTATTTTTAACAGGTAAGGTTACTGCTTATACAATACTTTCAGAATTCAGTTACAACCATTTCATTCTCCTGATTGTGAATATTGCCCCGGCTAATCTGGAAGCTGCATCCGATATATGCGATCTCCATGTGAGTTCGCTATCTATGTTCAATCCTAAATCCTTAATACCCAACAATGTGTTACATCACATTGTTGGGTATTTTTTTTTTGAGCAAATTTTAAATATTGTGTTTTATCAGTATTGATTCTTAGCTTAATGATATGGAACCATACTTCTACTATTTCTAAGCCTTTGTCGCTGCACATTTTGGATGTTATATTGAACGGCAAATCGTTGATATAGACAATGGATAGTCACGGACGCAAAACCACAGGTATCACCCTGTGGTTCTCCGTTCATGGACCACATTATTTAGTTCACTTTGTTCTCTCTCCTTCAAGTAAGTATTTTGATCGACAGTATCAAACACTTTACTGAGATTACAGTAGACAAGTTCGACATGAGTGTTGTAACCGATTTTTCCTTATAACATCCATATTGTTGTTCAATAAAATAATTATGTTCTTCAAAATATATCCTGGGTCTAATTGCTATTAGGTGTTCAAATATTTTTGAAATTGTTTCAAAAATATACATTTCCTCATACATTTCCTTTTTTGTGTGTGGATACTGTCACGTTCATTTTTTCTGTAAAGGTTCCTACCGCAACACATTCATTAAAAACGGCGAGAGAAGTTATACAGCGGATGTATAACTTCTTCGATAATTATTTTAAGCAAGCATAGGCCATGTATATCTTGGGTTTTTTGGTTTTTCATGTATTCTATCGTTTTGCTTACTACCTTATCGCTTATTGGTTGGAAGTAGAAAGATTTTGTGTTGCATATATTCATATTAGTCACAAGGTATCTGATATCTATAATTGGAATTGAATTGCCTGGTATATAAATTAGAGACTAGATACCGTTCATAGGAAACTAGATACTGTTCATAGGAGATCAGATGTTGCTCATAGGAGACGATAATACTCACAGGAGACTAGACACCGCTCATTGGAGAGTAGATACTATTCATAGGAAACTAGATACTGCTCATAAGGGACTATGTACTGCTCATAGGAGACGATAATTCTCATATGAGACTCGATGACCGGTATAGATACTCTTCATAGGAGACGAGTCTGCTCATAGGGGATTAGATACCGTTCATAGGTAACTAGCTACTACTCATAGGAAACTAGATGCTGCTCACAGGGGACGAAAATGCTCACAGGAGACAAGATGCCGTTCATAGAAAACCAGATATTTCTCATAGAAAATGATAATGCTTAAAGGAAACTAGACTGCATACTTATTATGTATACACTGCTTATATGAGACTAGATGCTCCTTATAACAGACGATTCTCATTCATAGGAAATGATACTGCTCATTGGTGACTAGATACCGTTCATAGGAGACATAATGCTGCTCAATGGAGACGATATCATTCACAGGAAACAATATTGCTCATAGGTGACTAGATCCCGTTCATAGGAGACTAGAGACTGCTTATAGGAGGTTAAATATTGCTTATATGCGACTTCATATACCTGGCAGAAAGCCAAGTACTACTGGTACAAGGTTAGATTAGGAAAAACAATCTAAAAAAATAGAAGCAATTAGATCTATTCATTCAAGACTTTTTACTGCTTTAATGGTGTTCATCTTCCGGATCAACCGATACCTTTACTTCATTATATGTTTTATGTTTTCTTTCTCTGTTTATTAAGTTCAAATAATTATTAATTCAAGACTTTTTACTGCTTTAACAAAGTGTTCATCTTCAGGATCAACCGATACCTTTACTTCATTATATGTTTTATGTTTTCTTTCTTTGTTTATTAAGTTCCATATTACCTTCTATTAGTTTTCGGCATGATTAATGAACTTTTTGTTTGGTCCTTTCTTCGCTTCTCCTACTATCCGAGTGTATTCCTATCTATATGTTCTGTATGCTTGATATCATTTTTCATTTCGGTTAACTAGAGCCATGTTACATCATCCAATCCTCAATCTAACTTCCAATCTATTTTTTACGATAACTACCGGGTGGGTGCATTTGTACCTCAACGTTTCAAGGCCTAAAACAATTTAAAACAACCTTTTTTGTTATTGCAAGGACATTGAATAGTTATTAACATCTAGAAAGGCCAACGCTATGAAACGAAAACTTTAATTTGCAAAAATATTAAATACATTTAAAAAGTTAAGCAGTACAATTTTGACAAAACAAGTTCTTTTGAGGAATGTCCAGCACAAACAAACTTTTTGTTTGTGCACTATTGCCTAATGAGTTGATTACTTTGTAGTTCTGATATAACTTGTATCATCAGCTGTTTTAGCTGGCGTTGTATGTGGTTTTTCTTGTAATGACGAATGATGCTTTTTCTTGCCAAATACTTTCCCAACTGCAGGAAAAATTTTCCTCATCTATCTTTATCATCCTCTTCCCAGTCGGGATTAGCGAGCATCCATACCTTAAATACATTAATGGCAGTTGTATTTGGAATATAATACAATAAGACCATGGACCATTTGCTGGTCTTTCTTTGTGTTGAATATAGTTTAGCAAGCTTGTCACCAACGTCAATAGCTGCTTTAGTTTTGTTGTATGATAATATAATTATAAGCTTATAACCTTCATCTTATCCTCCTACCTTATCATCGGTGTGTTAGCTGAGTTCGTTTGTCCCTGTACACAAATACAGAAGAATTTATTGTATTTTATGATCTAGAAAGCAATTCGTTTGGAATGAACACTTTATTCTTCCTACAGGTCATTCCTTTCAGCCAAAGTTTGCCCGATAATTGCAGGGTTGTTTAAAAAAATTATCAGTAGTTGTTCCATATCCAGCTGGTAAGTGGTTAACTAAGTCTAGTACGACTCTCTCTCCTTTGGTTCTTTTCTTGTTGTTTAGTGATTTTGCCTAAGAAAAGTGCACATAATTTATATTCAGATAATTTTATCTAACAATAAGTCTTATACATATATATCTGCATATTTATTATGTATGTAGAATCACAGTCCATATCTTGATCCAGTATTTTGCGCGTTTGCTCTTCATATATACACGGAATGCAGCTTTTCCTTTATAGGGAACAAGCTGTTCATTCACCAAAATATAGACACCTAGATTGTAGCTAATTTTACATTTTGCAACAAATATACCAAATATCTTTCTAATCGCAGTCAGTTTGTTGTTTTCTCTCCTTTTTTTCTAGTTTCAAAATTATCAAAGCAAAGAAACCGGTAACGGTTACGAGACATAGTAGCTGGAATGATAACTGTACGGTGGGCTGGATCGGTATAACAATTGTATACAATTTAGAATGTTAAGTAGACTTAGAGAACATCAAATCTTTGTCCATAGCACGTTTTTCAGCACATATTGTGACAATCGCATGCAATTCAGAATGTTGCGTAGACTATGAAGGCTTTTTTTTGAATCCAAATGAAATCTAATTTACTTACAAATGTGCGCCAACATGTCAAATCTTCGTCAATCCAAATAAATATATGGCATTTTACATCGGTCTGAGTCTATTTTGCTTGAGATAGACAGAAAAATAACTTCGGTCGACTTCGAACATCAGCCGTGCCTTCAAGAAATCTGATTTGCTTATAGGGAACATTTTACCTCCACATAGAATTTGGTACACTTTCCTTCAAAATTGTTGAGACAAATCTTTGACCGTTTTTCAGCAATAAATTGGGGTGTACACTACTATGTATACTACTATTATATCTTCTTCGTTTCACCAATAACGTCGTTTATATCAATTCATTAGGTTTGATTGGCTTGGTTTAACAAAGTTGTGTTGTTCTCGGTTCTCTGCAACAAATTGGGCAATATTAAAACGTTACTAACATTGTTGCTCTCCAAGAAGTTCGAAAATGAAGTGACAGACAAGTTAACATAAACAGCATAAATTAGCATAAACATTTAGACTGTTCAGTAGACTTTGGAAACATAAAATTATGGTATTTGAGTCGAAGGCTATCTTGATTGAGATAGAGGAAACACATAACCTCGATCAACATGAAGACGTCGAAAATATGTTTAACTTGCAAATATGACCCAATACATATTATAGCAATGATGGCACCTGATGAAGAATACATGTAAATACTGATTTCTAACCTGTATGTATGTATGTACGAGAGAGGAGGGTATGCTCAAGCACCTAAGTCCCAACGGGCCGCTTGTAAACTAGCAGCAAGCTTAAGATTGTAAAGATGCGGTTAGAAGAGATCGTTACAATTCGTAGGGCGCTTCTATCGAGTCTTATGAAAGACAAAGCAGTCGCCGCTAAGGAGTAAAGTAATAGTTCTTTAGACAGATAACATCACTTTGCCCTGTCCCAACAATTTATGATTTTTGTGTGAGTAAAATCTTTAATTAGCTCAATATGAGTGGATGAGAACGGAGCGATTATCGGTTCAGGTGAACAAGTCGCTCGCTTGGCAACTTTTGCTTGGCGGCCTTCTCTATGTCAGGTGAAAATCCATAACAAGTGTTGAAATTGTAAAAATCTTACCTTCCAACTTGGATCTGACAATACAGTCAGCAGTTCCAACTCCTTCCCATTTGGTTGAACCATCAGTGTTGATTTTTAGAGTGTCTTTTTACTTCTATTTCTGTGGAACTTCGGTAGATGTAGATTGTAAGGTCTTTGATCACCATACTGCTGCACCATATGTAAGCATTGGTCGGATTATAGCTGGTTACTAAGTAGCTCAAAGTTACAATCTTTAATTACTGCAAAATTCATATACATGGTTTCCATTAACAATTTTGTTAATGTATACGACTATATGTCCGCGATTGACTGTTTGCCTGCTTCTAATATAATGTATACAATAGGACTGTATAGAAGCAAACATACTAGCCATCATCAACGATGGTTATCATGATGACCATTCTAGTGGACCAACATAAGCCATAGTGAACAGGGCCTAACGTGATCTAACGAAAAAAAAAACTGATTCGATTTGCTTTCGAACATAAAATGAATAACACCATTTAAATAAAGGGCAACAAGGAATCTGATAAAGCAAATGCAGTGTTCCCATTTTATGAAACGTGATCGTTAATAATTGAGGTGTTAAGCGTAAAGTATAGGTGAGTGGGAATTTAATAACGTGCATCGTGTTGCTTCTGACATCCGCACTCCACACTTTTACTTGGCTAATTCCGTCCGCTTTCACGTGTTCGCAGGCATGGAACGTATCGTTGATGGCGTCGCCTTGATTAATGTCTAATCGATAAACAGGCGGACTTAAATCAATGTTTATTTGCGACCCGATCGACCGTACCGCTTCCACCTCGAAGCACACACCACGTTAAACGTGTTGTACGATGCACGTACGTATATCATGATTTCATAGGTAATCATCGCTTCGAAATTCGAACGACTTGTTTCGATAAGATCGTTATGACCCCCCTCATGTAATGCGACAAGAAATAAAACAGCATTGATATCATATACATATATGTGGGTCAAAGATAATGCTGATACTTGCATACATATACAATCGGTAAAGTCGAGTATAATGATTATGGACGCCATTTGCTCATTTAATTAGCAATAAAATTAGCGCCGGCTTCATAAAGGAAGGTGGAACGTTTAATTAAACATATAATTAACCCTGTAAGTTACCCTGAAGTTACCGCCGTAAATTCCGCTTAAGTACGTAAATTAAAACACGGTGTCGCAAGATTGAATAACGAAACAATATCGCGCTTTTTGCTGAAAAAAGAAACATGACCGGGCATTCGTACCGTTACTTTAAGCGGCTTAAAGTGTAAATAATTAAAGTACTTAATTTAACTTGTCGCACTCGACACGACAAACGGACGTTGTTAAATATTAGGAAAGTGAAGTGGGAAACCCTGGACGCCATTTGTGTAAGCAGACAGCTCGCCGAAAAACCATCATTTCGTTTTTAACTCCCTTCCTGCGTTCAGTCAAAAGTTTTCCTCGAACTTTTAATGCCTCTCCTGCAAACAAATTTTACACTTTGTGTACTCAGTGATTAATTCTGAAAGTTGTTCGTGGCACTACCGGTGGACGGATGCCGCGTAACCCTTCAAGGGACAACGTTTCTATTGTTTGCTTATTTGCGTAGACAAATCTTCTTTGTGCCCTTGATTAATTGCGAGCGTCCGAGTTATCACCACCTAATTATTAATCTACATTAACACATCAAAAATTCCACCCTAATTATCTTTAGTTTTAAATACAAATTTTGTTTTATATAAAATAAAACTGATTGGTTCAAAATAAATCTGAAAAACAAGTAACAATACGAATACATATAATTTTTATACACGATTTATATACAAATCAAAGTATATACAATTCAAAGTATCAGTATGCTAAAACAGCGTTTCCTAACTTATGGGTCGTGACCCAACATGAAATAAATGAAATGGGTCGCAAATATCCACGTAAAACTAATAGAACTAATTCCCTTTTTGCACGAGAGATACGTTCCGGAAAAAAATCGAGAATTAAGTAGAAGGAATTAAATTTATCATAAATATTTTATAAGGATTGAACTTTAATTTAAGCCTAAGTTGATCGTTTCAACTTCATTAAGATTAAAGCTATCAACTTCCTTAAAATTAATTGAATTTACGTCTAAATTAAGTTGGGTTCTGCTATATTTCGAAAATCACATCTCCTCTTATACAAATCGTGAAGAAATGAATTTCGACATAAATATTCTATAAGCATTGAGTTTTAATTTAAGCTCAAATTAATTGCTTCATCTTCATTAATAAAATAGTTCTCAGTTTTATTAAAATTTTTCGATGTTGACATTTCGTTTTAATTAACACAATTGAGTTGGGTTGTTTTTAGAAAATTGCTCTTTCTGTCCTAGAAATGTTGAAGAAATGAAATTCATTATAAATATTCTATAAGGATTGTACTTTACTTAAAGCTTAAGTTGATCGCTTCAACTTCATTAAGATTAAAGCTATCAACGCCGTTAAAATTAATTGACTTTGCGTCTAAATAAAGTTGTGTTTTGTTATATTTCGAAAATCACATCTCTTATACAAATCGTGAAGAAATTAATATTGCCATAAATATTCTATAGAGATTGAACTTTAATTTAAGCCCAAATTAATTACTTCATCTTCATTAACAAAATAGTTTTCACTTTTATTAAAATTGGTCGACGTTAACATTTTGCTTTAATTAACACATTTCGGCTAGGTTGTTTTTAGAAAATCACACCTTCTGTTCTAGAAGTGTCGAAGAAATGAAATTCATTATAAATATTCTATAGGGTTTGAGCTTTAATTTAAGCCTAAGTTGATCGCTTCAACTTCATTAAGATTAAAGCTATCAACTTCCTTAAAGGGTTGTATTATATTTTGATAATTACATCTCCTCTTATACAAATCGTGAAGAAATGAAAATTCCCATAACTATTTTATAAGGATTGAGCTTTAATTAAAGCTTAAGTTGATCGATTCAACTTTATTAACATTAAAGCTATCAACTTCCGTAACATTAATTGACTTTTCGCCTAAATAAAATTGGGTTGTGTTATATTTTGAATATCACGCCTCCTCTTATACAAATCGTGAAGAAATGAATTTCGCAATAAATATTGTATGAGGATTGAGTTTTAATTTAAGCCCAAATTAATTGCTTCATCTTCATTAACAAAATAGTTTTTAAATTATATTATTGCTCGATGTTAGCATCGCGTTTTAATTGACACAATTGGATTGGGTTGTCTTTAGAAAATCTCACCTTCTGTCCTAGAAATGTTGAAGAATAGGAAATTCACTATAAATGTTCTATAAGGATTGACCTTTAATTTAAGCCTAAGTTAATGGATTCAACTTCATTAACAAAATAGCCATCAACTTCCTTAAAATTATTCGATTACGTCTAAATAAAGTTGGGTTGTGTTATATTTTGAAAATTACATCTCCTCTTATAGAAATCATGAAGAAATAAATGTCGGCATAAATATTTTACAAGGATTGAGCTTTAACTTAAGCAAAAATTAATTACCTCTTCTTTATTAACAAAATAGTTCTGTTTTATTAAAATTGGTCGATGTTTAAGCAACATTTCGCTTCAATTAATACATTTGGGTTGGGTTGTTTTTAGAAATTCATACCTTCTGTCCAAGAAATAATGAAGGAATAAAATTCATTATAATCATTTCAACTTCATTAAGATTAAAGCTATCAACTTCCTTAAAATTAATTGACTTTACGTCTAAATAAAGTTGGGTTGTGTTACATTTTGAAAATCATATCTCTCACAGAAATCGTGAAGAAATTAATTCCGCCATAAATATTCTATAGAGATTGAGCTTTAATTTAAGCCCAAATTAATTGCTTCATCTTCATTAGCAAAATAGTTCTCAGTTTTATTAAAATTAGTCGCTGTTAACATTTCGCTTTAATTAACACAACTGAGTTGGTTTTTTTTTAGAAAATCACACCATCTGTCTTAGAAATATTGAAAAAATGAAATTTACTGTATATATTCTATAAGGATTGAGCTTTGATTTAAGCTCAAATTAATTGCTTCATCTTCATTAACAAAATAATTGTCAGTTTTAATAAAATTGGTCGATGTTAACATTGCTCTTTAATTAACACAAGTGGATTGGGTTGTCTTTAGAAAATCACACTTCCTGTTCTAGAAATGTTGAAGAAATGAAATTCACTATAAATATTCTATAGGGTTTATATACAATTTATATACAAACCGAAAGCAAACAACTCTAAAACTTTTCATGTTTGAAAAGGTTGAATGGGTACAATTCAAAGTACCCATTCACCAATTCATTAATCAGTATGCTAAAACAGCGTTTTCGAACTTATGGGTCGTGACCCAACACGAAATAAATGAAATGGGTCGCAAATTTCCACGTAAAAGTAATAGAACTAATTCTCTTTTTGCACGAGAGATACGTTCCAGAAAAAAATCGAGAATTAAATAGAAAAAATTAAATTTATCCCAACACGAAATATCATCTTCCTTAAAATTAATAGACTACGTCTAAATAAAGTTGCGTTGTGTTATATTTCAAAAATCACATCTCCTCTTATACAAATCGTAAAATTTACTACAAAGTTTCTATAAGGATTGAACTTTAAGCCCAAGTTGATCGGTTTAACTTCATCACCAAAAAAGTTATTTCTTTATAAAACTTGGTTTGTGTTTCGAATAAGAAAAAATCGAATTCTTAAGATATCTTGACCAATAAGATAGCTTTTGTGTCTTAGAAAGGATTTCAAGTGCACTTTTCTGAGAATGAATGCATACGTGAGTATATCAATTCATTTTTGAGATATCAAGTTTTGAACTCAACCTAAATTTGTGGCATTTCATGAAATTAAAAATTGTAATATCCTGAAAATTCGAATTCTTAAGATAAATATCTTAATTATTATCTTCATAGCAATTTTTTGTTATTTATAAATGAAGAAACGAACGCGCGTTTTCTAGAATAAACTTATGCGCGAGAATCTCAATTCTTTCTTGAGATTATTGATAATATCAATTCTTAAACTCAACCTAAGTGTGCAGCATTTCATAAACTTATTGATTTCGTTAATTACTTTGAAGAAATCGTAAAAAATTGAATTTTTAAAAAGTATAAAAGGGTTGCAGTATAGAATAGTTTGTTGGGAAATGCTGTTCTAGAAGAACTCTATATTTTAAATTTTTATAGAAGAAGCATAAATCCCAAAAAAATTGTTTCTCAAAAAAAATTGAGATACCATTATGTAACTTTATCGATAATTTTTTATCCCATATTTTTTAAATTATTTAATCCTATCCTGAACCAATAATTACGAGAATTATGAAATAAACAACATTTTAAAGCTAATTTAATGTCGATTTAATGTATAATAAATCATTTCTTAATTTCCATAAACATCGTTGTTATGATTTTTTAAATCCTTTGATTGGAATTCATGTTGACTGTTATAAATTTGAAATGTAGCACTTTAAAAAATCATATCTCAAGAACAAATTGAGATATCGTTATGAATTAAAAAGTATTTTAAAGCAAACTTGTTGGAGATTTAATGTACAATAAATAATTTCTTAATTTCCATAAATATCGTTGTAATGATTTTTTAATCCAACTCAGCATGCTTACTATTATAAATTAGTAGGGTTTTAAAAAATCATATCTTAAGAACTAATTTAGATATCGTTATGAAATAAAGATCATTTTAAGCAAATCTAATGAAGATTTAATTTGTCACAAAAAATTTCCATACACATCTTTAATTCGTTAATCGATTTTTTAAAACACAACTTAGCATGTTTATTATTATAAATTTGAAGTGTAATATTTAAGAAAATCATATCTCAAGAACCAAATGAGACATCGTTTTGCAATAAAAAACATTGCAAAATAAATTTAATGAAGATTCAATGTACTATAAATCATTACTTAATTTTCATAAACATCATTGACCAGTTTTTTTATGTAAGCCAAACTCCATATTTTTATTAAAAGTTAGTGCTCTAGGATTTAGAAATAATATCTCAAGAACGAATGGAGATAATGTGATGAAATAAAAAACAAAACATTTTAAAGCAAATTAGATGATGATTTAATAATTTCTTTTCATGAACATCGTTATAATGATTTTTTAAATCCAACTCCAGATGTTTATTAAAAAATGTAATGAAGGATTTTTAAAATTCTATCTCAAGAACAAATTGAGATATGGTTGTGAAATAAGAAATATTTTAAAACAAATTTAATGGAGATTTAATGTACAATAAATAATTTTTTAGTTTCCATAACTGTCGTTGTAATGATTTTTTAAATCTAAATCACCATATTTATTATTATAAATTTAAAATGAAGGACTTTAAAAAAATATCTCAAGAACTTGAGATACAGTTATGAAATAAAAATTTCTTTAAAGCAAATTTGATGGAAATTTAATGTACAATAATTAAATTCTTAATTTTCATAAATATCGTTGTTATGATTTTTTAAATCCAACTCAGCACTTTAATTTATTATACATTTGAAATAGACAGTTTTAAAAAGTCGTATCTCAAGAACGGATTAAGATATCGTTATGAAATAAACAACATTTTAAAGCCAATTTTATGAAGACTTATTGTGACAGAAGCAATTTTTTCATTTTCATAAACATCGTTGTAATAATCTTTTAAATCCAGCTCATCGTGTTTATTATTACAAATTACAAATGTAGAATTTTAAAATGAACATTTTAAAGCAAATTTAATGAAGATTTTATGACAAATAATCTCTTTATTTTTTATAAACAAAATCATGACAACGAGCCATGATTATATACACCCAACTCGGCATGTTTGTTATAATTTTGAAATGTAGGATTTTAAAAAATCATATCTCAAGAACGAATTGAGATATCGTGGTGAAGTAAAGAGCAATTTATAGCAAATTTAATGTAGATTTAATGCCTTATAAATAATCCCTTAATTTTTTTATAAATATCATAGTTATGAAACATTAAACTCAACACTACACGTTAGATTGTAACAAATATGATGTTTAAATTTTATAAATCGTATCTCAAGGTGGAATTGAGATAGGACCATGAATCAAAAAACATTTTGAAGTAAATTTAATGAAGATTTAATGTGATATAAATATATATCTTCATAAACAACTCTGCAAGGTTAGATTTTTGAAGAATAAATTTCATAAAATCGTATCTCAAGAACGAATTGAGATACGGTCATTATTTTATGACCGTATCTCGTCATCTCTAGTACAATTTAAAGTAAATGTAATGAAGATGTAATGTGAGATTAATTTCTTAAAATTCATTAATATCGTCATAACGAAATTTTCAACCCAACTCTACACGTTGCATTGATACAAATATGAACAATAAACTTTATAAAGTTATATCTCAAGAACAGATTTAGATAACATCGTGAAATAAGGGACATTTTATAATGATTTTAATTTGACTTAAATTATTTCTTAATTTTCATAAGCATCCTTGTCATGAACTTTAAAACCCAACTCTGCATGCCAGATTGTTGAAGTATAAATTTCATAAAATCGTATCTCAAAAACGAGTTCAGATATCACCATGTAACGAAAAACATTTTAATGTAAATTTAATCAACATTTCGTGCAATGCAAATAATATCTTAATTCTCATAAAAAAGATCGTCGTTATCAACCTTAAACCTAACTCTGCATAATGATAATGAATGATATAAAGAACATTTTAAAGCAAATTTACTGATGATTTAATCTGACATAAATGATTTCTTAATTCTCTAATAACAACTCTGTATACAGATTGCTGAAATATAAATTTTATAAAATCGTATCCCAAGAACGAAGAGAGAGAAATTGAGATATTATCATGAAATAAAAACAAATTTTAAAGTAAATTTAATGTAAATTGCATGTGATATATAATGCAATATACGTTAAATTGTTAATAAACTTTATAAACTCGTATCTCAAGAACGAATTTGGTATCACCAAGAAATTATTTAAAAATATATTGAAAATTTAAGATTCAATAAATAATTCATACTCTTGAATAAATATTGACATATGATATATGTTATTTGGTTAATTAATTAATATATTAATATAAACTTGGTCGTCATCAAGTGATGATACACATTTTGAAATAAAAAGCAATTTAAAGCAAATTATTTCAACTATGATTTTATCTTGAAATTTCGGAGTTTTTTGAATACAACTGTGTATTACCGTAATCATGAATACCCAAGCAACCAGAGATGTCTGTGAATATCTAGATCAAATAGGATTTACGCTGTTTGATTGGCAAGCACTTAGTTCATACATGAATTACATGAAACATATCTGGGTTGAGTTAAGGGGGTCGTATTTGATGACATACTAACTCCAAGAATGTTGTTATTGAGGGAGTGAATTAGATAGATCACTAAGCAATCCTTGTTCAATAAAATCGAACAGTAACCACTTAAAATCGCTTAATAAGAGTGGATGATATATATTTTTTGTAATTAAGTTCATTTCAACTTCATTTTATTCCTATTTAATTGACAACATCGCTCTGATACAATTACTGCAAAAACGGATGATATTATGAATGTAATATTACAGAATCAGATATCAAATGGTTAACAAAAAGTGACCAACAAATAAATTAACTATCTTTTGAGAGTATAAGACTAAGAGGAGAATTATATATTATCTAATACCATCATAAATTATATGATTAGAAACAATTTATTCTCATTACTTATACGTGGCGAGTTCGATATCGAACCTCCGAAATATTCCATCATACCATAAAGTAGTATGTGACAACTTTCACAGCTAAATATGATTGGTGGGCGCTGTTGCGCCATGGTTATGACCTACCCCAGGACCCCACGAGGTCGTCTTTCCGTTACTACGGCAACTGCGCAAGTGTTTATTGGCGATATCACAGTTTGTCGGGGATGCGAACAGCTGCCTGTGACAAGTTTAGTTCACGAAAGCATTACGGTTTACCACCCCCAAGCGATGGCGAACCCTCCTTGCCGCGAAAGGGACGTCCCCCAGACAGAAGAGAAAATCCTTCTTCGACCACGTCTCAAACGTTATAGACAACAGCATGTTGTCACTACAACAATTTGTAGTCGAATATATCACATCGGCTATACAGTTTACGCTATAATGGGGTGTGAAACTGTTTACGATACACGCCGTTACAAGAAACAAGTTGCAATTTTTTCATTTGAAACTTATTACGTTAAACTTGCAATATCGGAACTAGACTTGCAAATATTCCGAGTGTCTTGTAATAGACCCTGCAACCGCACTGCCTCCATATCCACATAAACTTTATAACTTTGCACTTAAGTCCAAACTTATTTAATTAAATTTTCATAGATATTTCAATAAAGCTTGCAGTCTTGCATCCAAAGTATACATTATGTAAGTGATTCATAAAATATGAGCAAAAGTCATTGATTAATAAACATATATGCAGGGATTTTATGAATCAATGGAATGATTCTGTCTGAAAATTTCAATTTGCACTTGATATTAAAGCATTTTGTTATATGGACAAGATATCTTAACTGCCAAAAAGCAAAAATTTACAGGCATGCAAACTCTTGTTTAGGTGAATTTAAAATAGCGAGTGGTCGTTTTGAACATACTCTTGAACTACCTGTTATATTAAGAACATATTGGCTTCTACAATTACTAGCATTCTTTTTGCTAATTATTTTTCGATATTTGGAGTACCGCATACGATAATAGATGAAAAGGGTAGACAAATTAATTGGATCACAACAGATCCGTACGCCATACGAACGTTAAAAGCTACCATCATATCTAAAAGTACTAATAGTAATTGGAAAGGTGACCTTTCTATATTATTCTACTGGGTATCTGATTTTCGTTAAAAGAATATTTGGGATGCTCTTCATCCAAACTTATTTACGAGCAACCAATATGTCTACCAGGCGAATTTTTCATTACGTCTAAAGGTACGGCTACAGAAAACACATTTCGTTAAGATTCTTTTTCAAATTTTCATCCCCATATGCCTCTATTAAAATTTTCGGACATAAAAATCTGTATGAGTTGATTGTTCGACTTGAACAGTGGTTCCCTTCCCTTTGTTGACCAAGGATCACTTTGACTCTGTCATTCTTAGCAAAAACCACTAGGCTAAAAAATAAGCTGTATAGATCTTAAAATAATTTTTATTATATATAATTTATTCGAAACGTTGAAAAGTCGTCAAGATTGAAAAATTATGAATGAGATTATTGAGTTAGCATCTTCTGCATAAGTTTTTGAATTCTTGATTGTGTGATATTTTTGCTCAAAGCTACACACATCTTTTACCTTCAATCGGTGTTGATTTACTTTTCATGATCAGTAATGAATAGAATTCTTGTTCATATAAACATGTTGTGGAGAAATTTAACCCAACTTCTTAAAAATTTCTGTCTTACACCAAAACCAGAAACCAAAATCAGTTTCAAATGCGTCCTTCCAGATTCTATCATTTTACAATTTAATAAGTTCTTGAATTTCATTTCCAACTCCTTTAGCAATAGTTCCAAAAGGAGTGCGAAATTCAGCTTCTGATTACTATTATATTCCGAGAAATAAGGATTAAATTCATCGACCAACATAGAATATGACATTTGCAGTACAAAGTTTATAATATCGGATACAATATCAGAAAATTACTTCAGCTAGCGTTTTGACAACCAAACAACTTTTGTGTGAAAGAGCAGGTTCTCATGATCGGAGTCCATTTTGTGCAGTTTTTTAAAAAGGTGAATTTAATGTACTGCTTTGATAACATTCACCACCTTTATGGCCAATTGCCATAGTACTATGAAGGCATTTAGGAAGAGTCTATAAGACAGACCTGTTTTTAGAGTCTAAGTCTAATATTTTAACTATTTTTTCCCACAGAATATTCAGTTATTATGTTCATGACGTCCATACCTTTTGCTGCCTTTTGGTTTATTTGAAGTCAATAATTCTTCTATGATGACAGAACAATTAGAAATGTCAGTGAATTAATCACACTGCAAGGTCATCTTTTAATTTTTGAGACAAGTCGCTTCTTGATATCATTTGACATAAGATTTGGAAGATTAGAAGGAACTACACAACTGCTTTAAAAAGCAAAAGAAAACCTTACGACTGACTGAGAGGCTTGTATCACGTTATTTTATCAATCACTCACCTTACCACGCATTGTTTGAAATTTTCCGCGAACCATATTTTAGTTCTTGCGAACCACTGGTTGGGGACCACAGGGCTAGAATGTATAAAATCAACTTTATCTCTTAGATATGAAGAACCTTCTAAAGCAGTCAAAAAGGATTCAAAAACTTTCACGTTTTAAAAGGTAATCATCAAAACTCTATTCATGTTGATCGATTAAAACCGGCATTTATTTTAAATACTACAGAATCTTAGAATAATGGATCATTAAAAAATCCAAATTACAAAAAGAAAAAAATTAGATTTGATTTTAATAAATGATTGACAAAAATTTATTTATCAACACTAATTAAAAATCAGGTTATTATTTTATAAAATGTTATACACAATTATTATGAAAAACTATAAAATAAAATGTTACGCTACTACCCAGTTCAAGTCTTTTGGAAGCATTTTAAAACATCTACAAATAGTACCAAGTCTCCTACATCCATTTCAAGTCTTCTAAAGGTAGTACCAAGACTTCTGGAAGACTTGAAATGTCTTCTAGAAGTAGTATTAAGTGTTCCAAAGGCAATATTAAGTCTTTCAAGGGCAATATCAAGAAATCTGGAAGCATTTTAAATCTTCTAGAAGCAGTATTAAACATCCTATAAGCATTTCAAGTCTTTTGCAAGCAATGCCCAATTTTCTAGAAGGAATATTTTTGGAAACAGATCAAGTCTTTTATAAGTAGTATTAAGTCTTCTGGAAGGATTTCAGGTCGTCTAAAACAGTATCAAGTCTCCTAGAAGCACTTTAGATCTCCTAGACGCATTTCAAGTCTTATGGGAGCATTCCAAAGCTTCTAGATGCAGTATCAAGTATGCTGGACGCATTGCAAGTTTTCTGGAAGCATTCTAAGCCTTTTGCAAGTGTATAAAATTTACAAAAGTATACTTTATGTTGTTTGTCCATGTGACGTATGCGATTTGTTAAAGAACCTGTTCTGTCAAATTTGTATGCAAAGATTTAATTCGATAAAGTTCTTTTGTTCGGCAAGATTCGATTTATTTATCATAAATTTAAAGAAATTAACTAGATTTTCAAGTGAATGTTTGAGACTCTTCATTGTTTAGTAAGTTTAATTTCATTAACAAAATTATTTCGTTCGCGACTTGTTTCTTCCATTTTTTCTATCTTTCATTGAACTTTTCAGAACAGCAAGCAATATCAAGCTTTCTAGAAACAAATGCAAGTCTTCTAGAAATAGATCAAGTCTTTTAGAAGTTGTATCAAGATTTCTGGAAGTATTGCAGGTCATATAGAAGCATTTCAAGTCTTCTAGACGCAGTAGTAACTCTTCTGGAAGCAATTGAGATCTTCTGGAAGAATTTCAAGTCTTCTAGAATTAGTTTCAACTCTTCTAAAGGCAATATTAAAACTTCCAAAGGCAGTATTAAATCTTCTTGAAACATCTCAAGCCTCTTGGGGACATTAAAGTCTCCTAGATAACAGTATCAAGTGTACGGGATGCATTGCAAGTCTTTTGCAAACAATATCAAGTTTTCTAGAAAGAAATTCAAGTGTTATGAACATAACAATCATTTAGAAGAAGTATCAAGTCTTCTGGAAGCTCTTCAGGTCTTCTGGAAGCACTATTAAGTCTCCCAAAAACACTTCAGGTCTTCTCGATGCAATGTCAAGCATTTCAAGCCTTCTAGAAGCAGTATTAAGTCTTCCAAAGACAATAATCAGTCCTCTGAAAGCATGACAAGTATCATAGGCACATTTCAAATCTTCTAGATGATCTTCTGGAATCATTCCATATTTATTTACATTCCATTATTGTTCCTTTGCAAACAATACTATGTTTTCTCCAAAGAAATTCAAGCCTTTTGAAAATAGAAATCTTTTAGAAGCAGTGTCAATTCTTTTGGAAGCAGTTTGGGTGTTCTGAAAGCATTATCAAGTCTCCTAGGAGCACTATGTATGACTTTATACTGAAAGCAGTATAAAGTCTTCTGGATGCATTTGAGATCTACTAGAAACAGAAATAAGTCTTCTGAAAGTATTTAAAAACCTTCTAGAAGCAGTATTAAGTCTTCTGGATACACTTCAAATGGTCTAGAAACATTTCAAGTCTTCTCTATGCACTATCAATTGTGTTGGAAGCAATGCAAGTCTTCTGGAAGCACTTCAAGTCTCTTGCAATATCAAAATTTTTCTAGAAGCAATATCATGTCTTCTGAAAGTAGATCAAGTTTATTAGAAGCAGTATCAAGTCTTCTGCAAGCATTTCAAATCTTCTAGAAGCAGTATTAAGTTTTCTGGAAGCATTTCAAGTTTTTTGGAAGTAGTATCAAGTCTCTCAAGTGTTCTGGAATTATTTCAAATTTTCTAGAAGCAACATGATGTTTTTTGAAAGCATGTCAAATCTTATGAAAGAATTTCAAGTTTTCAAGAAGTAGTATTAAATCTTCTGGAGGTACTACTGGATGTCTACAAGTCGTCTAACGGTAATATCCGCTTTCCAGTGCAGTATTTGAAGTCTTATTTATCTTTATATGCAGTATCAAAGTACATTTAATTAGTTTTTTGGGATGCTTCTTGCCTTTCTCTGCTGTTGCATACCTGCCCATTTTGCTGTTTTAAAGGATTTAGTTGTTGCTGAAGAGTACGATACTTTTGTCTTACCGGAGACATGGCTATATCCTAGATAAGATTATTCCTTATTTTGCATTGAGCAGTACTTTCCTTTTTTTACAGGCCATGTTACACGTTCTGGTGGGGGTGTCGGTTCTTATGTTAGAGATTGATATTGTCTTGAGGTAGTTATGAATGAAGTTCTCTTTTTTATTGAACAGTTGTTGTTACGGATGCAATGCAAGAATATTGTGGTGATAGTAGGGATAATATATACGCCTAATGCTGGTATGCCTAGCTTCTTGGATACCCTTCACACTACGCTCTCTTCTTAACCACGTCCAATTAGTATCAGAGATTTTAAACATCGTAACCATAAAATGTTTGCTAGTGGCTAATCTCAACTTTCTTGGAATGTAATCATATATCTTAAGAATATTAATGACAAGGTTTATTCAATCGTTTCATGTTGTTCTTATTTGATGTTCATGCTTATGTGAGGGTTGTTTCAGCAAGAAGAAAATTTCTTCCTTGGATAGCAGATAACATTAAATCACTGAAGAAACTAAGAGACTGAAGAAATTAAATTTGAAGCAAGGGGTTTATAAGTAATTTGCGTAATTTTACTAATTTCAGTGTTCAAAGGGAGAAGAAAACTTAACTTGAATATATGCTAAATACCAGAAGTAGAATGGAGTTGTGGGGTAGTTTTAAGAGAATGGGCATTTTAAATACAAGATAGCCTTCTATATTTGAGGGACGTGTTGGTGTCAATGCTTTTAATGATTATTGTTTGCTCTCTCAGAGATAAAAGTGATGCCAAGGGTTATTGAAAAGCTTGAATTACCCTTAGCCTCAACTAGAATTAATGCGATTGGTTTGGATGATATTAGTGGAAGAATATTGGTGCCGTGTTGTCCAATTATCTTGGCTTATGTATGTCATATTGTCAACTACTCTTTTGTGTATTCTGTTTTTCGCGATTATTGATTATTGATTTAAAACTAATCAGTATATTACCTGCAAATTCTAAGATATTTGAACGAGTGTAAGATCGATTCCTAAGCCTTTTCACAATTTGGATTTAGACCAGGTTACAGTTGTGCTACTACACTCTTGAAAGTTATTGGTAATATTATCAGAAGACAAGATATTGGCAACGTTGTAGTTCTTGTTCTTCTTCATTTCCAAAGTTTTCGATACAATCCCCCATAGAATACTTTTGACATTTCTTAGGAATGTCTATATATTTCTTAGGAATTGTGCAATGCCTTGCCAAAGTTTTTTTGAACATTTTTTAATAAATCGCAGATAGGGAGTTTCTTGTGATGGTGTTTGGTTTGATGAGATTGCTGTGTTGTTTGGCATTCCTCAGGCATCTATACTAGGTCTAATTCTGAATTAAGAGTACACAAGTTTGGTATGTTGCATCACTACTATATGTATATGTATGGTAAGCTTCATTATTCCTTTGATCCTACTCAAAAGCATTTTGCTCAGAATTATATTAATTATGATTTAAACAAATTGATTTATTGCTCTTTCCAACTGTGCCTAAAAAATAATCCGAATAAGTTTTCCATTATTGTTATTTTATGGATTATTTTGACATGCTAAGTTGAGTGTTTTCTTTCTGATTACATCCTTTATACCTTATTTTATTATGAGGTAAATCAATAAATAATATTTCTATTATTGACAAACTCAAATCGAATATATTAAGTGAAATGTGGATTGTGAGTGGAAAAAAACTGGACAAAAACGAAGGATGGAACGAAGGAGGTCGAAAATCATCGATTTGGTAAATAATGATTGATGTAGATACCAGTTCACATATAAAGACAAACTTAAATATATTTTCTTTGAGTAGTCCAATTATAAGTTTTGGAAGCATAAACTTTCTAAATGATATCTCATTATATAATTCGATGAAGTAATTACATTTGTAAACATCATCTCACTACATTTTAAAATATACGAATATTTTAAATATTATTCTAAACCTTTAGATAAGTTTTTCAATTAAACGACCTGGAAAATAAGGCCGAGGTTATAAAGAACCCCGCATGTAGCTACCGTTATTATTTTTCTCTAACGAAAGACCTTTGACATAGTTTATATCAAAGGATCCAACGAAAGATTGGATCCTGTTTTTGAAAACTTCTTCACAAACGAATCCTGTAAAAAATTAAGTTCTAAAATAGAAAATGAAACTTTTAAAAACCGTTCGAGCTACTCTATACTAATTAATATCACAACACAACTTAGAATAATCTGATTTAATACGTTTTATTTATAGTTTAAGTTATTGGCGATGTTGGAGATTTTACTTTTAACGTTTTATTTAGGGTACTAACCATTGTAAGAATAAAGGTTGTAAAACCGATCTACGTTGTCAAAGTTATATTGCCATGGTAAGGTTACAACGTGTCACTCGTAAAATTTTATTGCACGCCACTCCGCCCGGCAGAGAAAATATAAAATAAAAAGGAAATATTGACAAACTTCTTTGGAGCTTATGTTATGTATAACTCAATAAATCAAAACAATTTTTAGTAATACTAAATCATTTTAAGCGGACAAACTTTTTATTAATACACGACTAGATTTGAGGTTGCATAAAACGATAAGTACAAATGTCTGGAGCATTTGATTATCGAAGTTTCTAATAGGAAACAGCGTTACATCTGCACAAGTCCCTACACATCGGTTTCCAATTTACTGTTCTATGCATGTATCCTGCACGTTCAAGGCAACGTAATTAGAGTTCAGCTAAACACATTTTGAAACTGATATCGAAGTAAAATGGAACCGTAAGGTTTAAATTACCCACCATAAAACAGACCAAGTAAAAAGTAATTTGAATTTAAAATTTATAATGTCGGATTTATATACAAAACCCACAAAATAAAGCAACGTTACAAGTTTTGACACAGTTTCGCATTAACACTATTACAATAGAGGAGTTATTCTGATTAGGATTAAGAAGTTTTCGACTGTAAGTAATTTAAACATCACGCGAGTGTTGAGGCGTTGATAAAATTAAATCACATATTATAATGCGATATTTCCTAGTAAACAATTTAATGGAATTGAAGTACTTATATTAAAGTAAGAGTAACCTTAAAGTTATTTCCACTAAAAGTTCTGTAACGATGACCTGATTCGCAAGACTTATAGATTTCATTAGTGGAACGAATGGTGCCTGTTCTCGACAGGCAACTAGATAGTTGTGACAGAAAACTTTTCCCGACATTGCACGATTAAACGTGAGAAAACTACGAAAACCAACTGGTCTGCCAAACTCAATTTTAAACACTAACTCTGTCCACGATAAGTACTCCAACTGCAAGCCGTGCACTTAAATAAAAGAATAATATTTATCTATTAAGGTATAAACATCAACAACATTGTGCTTTTAAAAAGGCTGATGAAGTTTGGCGGAATACTCGCTTTAATGTACCATGATATGCATGAACACTGACGGCGAGAAGACCCTTTTATCAACATTCCTTCGCTGTTATAGTCCAGTGTAAACAAAAGTTGGAGGTGATGAAAGTGCATGGTATGCGTCTAATGACACAGTATAACGTGGAAGGGGAAGCTGGAAAATTCACATCTTACTAAATAAATTTTCTCTTGATACTTAAATTATTGTGTTATTCTACTAATTCGATTAAATTAGAAATAAATTAATACTAACGATATTTTTCAGATTTTTGATAAATTATCATAATTATAAGCCTTATCGCGAGACTTAAGCAGTGTTTAATTCTTGATATCTCGGTTGGAATATTAGTCCATCAATGATAGATAGAATTTTGCAAAAATTTCAAAGCTTCAAGCACTATCTGAAATTAATTCAAAGGAAAAGGAATATAAATACAGTATAAGCTCGGTAATTCGACACAACAAAATTTTTCATATTGATGGATTATCGAATGTACCGAACTACTTCATATTATCGAGTAATAAGTTTTATTATAAGAGAACACCAACAAAATAATGATCAATATTCTACTAAATCGACCTTATCGTGAATCAACATCACTTTGATATTACATCGTTAAATTAAGCTTGGTTGTCATGTAATGATTCATCATGACCGTGAGGGCAGGGGAGGTGGTGTTACATTCTACATTCGTAACAAGGTGTAGTTTTCATCGGTGAAATCGAACAGTTGTGAATTTCCAAACCTTAACTACTTGGTATTTGTTAACGAATTAGAGTCGACTATTTCAGAGATAGCACAAACAGTTGATGTTGTTTTATTAATGGGCCACTTAAACTTTAATATGGAATGTATTGATAATATAAAAACACTAGCTATTGCAGATTTGTATGATTCTTTTGATTTAACTCAAATTATTGACGTTCCTCCAAAATTTTCAATCCTTGATATCATTGCTGTATCTAATGTTGAATGCATTCAATCGAAGAGTGTTTTGATAGCGAATATTATTTTTTAGGTCCTATAAACAAATCGATGTTAATGATTTTCTAGCCGACTTATACACCATTCCTTTTTTAATATTTTTGATATGCAAGATGTGACTGTCAAGACTAATTTTCTAACTGAGGGTATTACGGCTGTTTTGGATTATCATGCACCGATTAAAAGTGTCAGTAACAGTAAATCTTTTACATCCTCAGTTCAAAGAGAAAAAGGCATATCTCCAATTTCAAGCAGCGAATTCAAAAAACCCACGGCAATCTTTGAGGATGTGTGGTATGTTTTTGATGCCAATTGTAAACGTCCCAGTATGTTTTCGGGATTCTAATCTCATAATTTCTTGTTATATTAGGTCGATCCCTAACTGATCAGAATTTACTGAATTTATATAACTTCAATAGACACTTCAACACGTGTTTTAGTTTTCGTTTGGTGCATGACTCTGAAATTATTGAAACACTATTAATCTTCCGGAAGTCTGGTCAGTCAAACGGACAAGTTCAGTCTGTTGGGGTATGTCAGACCCCAACAGACTATAGAGCCTAGCTTGGAAATGCACACAGTATAATCAATAAACTTGAAATAAAATATCTTAAATTTATAGAATACATTTATTATTATTTCATTCTTAACAGTTAACAGTCAAAAATAGCTACAAACTTATATTTGATACTTTTCTTTCTAAACTAATTAAAAATTATCAAAATAAACGTTAGAACCACTTACACTTCTTCGTAATTATCATAATTATTATTAATACATTCATTGCAAAGAAAATTTGCGTGTGACAAGCAAATGGTATTTTTACAGGTTTTGCAAAAACATTGTGATTTTCTATCTGAATTGCGTGAACAAAATTCATATCGTCTTCTTTTTGGTGTTTCATTTTGGTTAGTTCCTGAATTTCCAGATTGCTGGAAGCGAAGATCTTTGGGAAGCTTATTATTTTTGAGACGACGTACCTGGTGTTCTGCAATTAGATCCTTGCCCAAGTTTTTCAAAAAGTGTCGTCTGGTGGTGGTATAATCATTTGTATTATTTCTGTAGACAATTTCACTATTTATCCCAGCAGTATTGAGAATCGAATAAAATATTGTTAGTGGCCATCGCCGTGAATTTCTTGAAACGTCATAGGAAGCTGAAAGCTTATCCAGTGTGTCAACACCTCCTTTAGTCAAGTTGTAAAATGTTACAATATCAGGCTTCTCTTGATGTCGAGTTGATTCATCAATTTGATCGTCATGATGGAGCGAAGACCACATTAAAACGTTCTTATTCTTCTTTTCCATGTACGATACCATAGTGATTTGTTTTTGAAATCCAAACATACTTGATGGCAATGGTCTTCCTGTTGTGGATACCAAAGGATTTGGCAATTTTTTTTATTTTTTCTAACAGTGCCAATAGCTGTTAAACGATGTTCTGTTAGTAATCATTGAATCAGGCTGCAACTGGTAAACCAGTTATCAAATGTAATATTTCTCCCAGTTCTTGTTACTGGTTCTATCAATCGAAGCACAATATCTTCTGGTTTATTGCTTTTTCTAAAAGGTCTTTCAGGTTGCAAATCCACATAAACCTCTAAATTTACAGTATAGAAACCTTGCATCAGTTAGAGCAAAAATTTTGATGCCGTATTTTGAGGGTTTGCTGGGGATAAACTGACGGAATGGACAGTTTCCCCGAAAAGCTATCAATTGTTCATCGACGATAAGGTATATGCTAGGTGAATAAACCTGTTTGCAATTCAGAACAAATGCATCAAAAATTGTCCTAAGCGATGCAAGTTTATCGAGTGCCACTCTCTCAATACGAGTTTCCAAACTGTCAAACCGCAAGCAACACTAAAGAAAATTAAAACGTTGTAGGGTCATAGTTTTTCTGAATATCAGAACTCCTGTTTCGTCAGTTGCCCATAAATCCTCTACATTTTGACGTCCAGATTTGAAGTAGCCTCCTATATGGAGAAGACGAAATAAAGCTAGCAATTCCGTCTTCTCTGTTTGTTTTACTTTATATTGATCTTTTTGTCCATAAGTAGACGACCTCATCAAAATTCTTTCGCTTGTGTTATTCAAGATTACTTCTAACATTTCATCAGTGAAGAAATGTTTCCAGCATTCTAACGCCGTTTTGCCATCTCTATATTCTCTTCTAACGACAGGTAAATACGTGACAATATTTTCTGATCTTGTTCTGACATTTGGCCGAGATGGATGTTTGAACCATTTTGTTGTACCGTCCTTCCCCAAATAAAATAAACCTGCGCTGATCTGGTTATTATTATTATCATCTATGTCTTTTTCATCGTCGCTGATGTCTTGTTCAGTAATGATCACTTTCATTTAAGTTGTCTATTTCACCTTCATCACTTGAAATTTCATCGTAATCACCAATTTCAGACTGCACATCTTCCCACAAGGCAAGAAGTCTAGCTTGCTCCCATTCAAAATCTCCCATTTTGATAACGATGCAATTCTGATAATAAAATATGTAAATAAGTTTAATTAAATCACACTATTTTGTCGTAAAATTTGTTTTATAAAAACTAAAAAAAATAACGTACCGTCAACTCACTTCCAACATATTAAGTCTGATTGGGTCTGAGAAGCCCGATGATCAATTAGGTTATGATTTGAAGCACTTCTAGTACAGGGAGGCATAAACTACACTGGACTGCAGGTAGAATGACTCATTAGATGCAGCTAACATGGATGCCAACTTCTGCCATGCGATTGGCTTTCACGATGCAACACATTTAACATACCTCTGGTTCTGTAAGACCCCACCAGACTTCCGGAAGGTTAATGATTCGAAGCAAGGCTGTCGGCAGTGATGGGCTTGGTCTGAGAGTTATTAAAATGTGTTGCTCCCATGTTGTGCCTTATGTTAGGGAGATTCCTCACTATGGAAGGAATCGGTGGTTAGACCATTGCTTAAGGTCAGGAGTCCAACTACTTATGCAAATTTAAAACCTGTTAATATTTTGCCCGCCATGTCCAAGGTGATCGAAAGAATTATGTGGAGTCAAGTCTCTGAATATGTTGAGGGAATAGTTTGGTAACACAAACGCAATTGGGTTTTAGGTGCGGATATAGTTGCTCTGCAGCACTGATTAAGTTCGTTGATCAGATTCTATTATTACCATTTTATGCTTATTAGATTACACAAAGGTTTTTGATACAGCCAGTTTTTACTACAATCTTCAACCAGACGCCGCCGTACATATATTCGAACAAATCAATATCGAGGGGATGTGCACTTTGTCAATACAAAATTTAAAGAAAGACTGAGCCCACCAGTCCATATACCAGCAACATATCAGAAATGTCTATTCTATGACAAATTCAAAATATATAATAGCTTACTATTATCTTTGGGGGAGTACGCATCCTTTGTTTTATGGAAACGTAGAGTGTCAGCCCATCTCCGTGGACGTTTGATTAAAAGGGGTGTGTGTGTTATAGCCTGTGAACTTTTCCTTTCTACTCTTCCTATTCTTATTCTTCTATGACCTCCTCTTTGTAACCTTTTGTCTTCCTTTTTCGTTCTTGTTTTCCTATGTTGCCTTCGTAGATTGACAACACTTTTTCTTTCATAAATTTCTTTGGCCACATTGTCTCGCTAATGGTTGCGTTATATATTTTGATTTATGTTTTGGTTAATTACGTTGGTATTGGACGAACACCGAAAGCAGGCAGAAGGTCGAAGAACAGGTAGCAAGTATTATTAGTAACAACGAATAGATGTAATTGTATCTTTATATTGTCAGTCTAATACGTCTATAATTTCTTGAGGACAATAAACCTTTTATTTATTTATTATTGGAATGTAAATGTGAGATAGTTACAAAAGGAAATGATTATGTCATTTACATGTTCTTTGTTAATGATGTATCAAGGAATTTGTTTTTGGAATTGTTGGCTGTTTTTTACAATAATATATTTTATGGAGGATATTTTCTCTCAAGTTCCTTGACATTAGCAGAATATATGCACACTGTTTATTGACTACGGCCCAAAGGATATTAAGATCAATTGTCTTTAATGCGTCCTCAAATTTCAGAGTTCACCTACATTATCATTATCTTATTCAATACTGATCACTTCATTTATCAGGTTCTTTTACAAACCATTCTTCTAAATCTCTCTCTGAGAATTTTGACAGTTCTTCTTGACTGTTTAGCATATTCTCCAACTTTGCAATTGTGGGCTCGTCTTCTAAATCCTATTCTACATTGTTATTTAATGATGGCCACAATATCTTCCAAGATGATTGTATTATTCTATCAGATACACTATTCCAGCTTACATTTTTTAACGATTTAGCGACATCATGTTCTTGCAAAATAGCATGGACCCCTGATATTTTGTTATAATCAACCTTTATCATTTGGTTCACATAATGGTCCGTTAGCTGAAGCAAAGGTGAAGCAAAGCGTCGTACTTCAGCAACAAAATCATTATGAAACTAACATTCTATAAATACTTTGTTTCGGTTTTTATATACGAATGAAAGGTCAGCATTTTTAAATACCCTAGGTAGTCCCGCTTTCCCTATCAATAAAAGCTTGACTATAGCATTGATAGGAAACATAATGGTAAGTCTATCCTAGTAACATTCCTTATTACCTAGTGCTTCTCGAAACGTTTTGTTTGGTCAAATATTCCACTCTTATCGGCATTGTAGACTTGATCGGGAATTAAATTATGATAATACACAAGACAAGTTATCTCCCGTTACAGTCAATATTCTAATTAAATACTCTTACCTTAAATTTTTTAAACCAGCCATCACTTGCTTTAAATTCCTTATTCTTATAGATTTTCTCTTAAAAACTACATAAAGCATATAAAGTATCTTCCATACGTGGGTATTTACCTGTTTTCATTGTCTGACGATCACTCATTCCCGAATTACTTTGTCTAACACAACATTCATTTTTTTGGCTCGTTAGTTCGGCATTCGCTACTCCAACACGAAGTAGTGAATGCCGGACTAACGAGCTTGTGTGTAAACGTGTATACGTTTATGATGGAAAAAATGAGATTGGTGACAGAAAGAACAACCTTTACAGAAATAAGAGAAGTGACCTACAAAGTAACCGTGTAGTTGTAGAACACACTAAATCACAATAGAAAGATAAAAATAAAACTGGATGAAACCAATACAACACAAAAAACGAGTTTGGACAAATATTTGAAAAACAAGAAGGAAGCTGGTGAGATTCTGGGCAGAGAAAAGGGACTGAAAAGAGGTCTTAACTTAAACAAAAATTTGTTAATGTTTCCCTTAGATGCACTATTTACACCATTTAACTCTCGAAACATGCAGATTACTTTTGCTGCTTTTTCAATTCCTAATATATTGCTTAATGTGGATTGTATTAAATTTTAGGAAGAAATAGTTGAGCAACTAGAGTAGCAAGATTTGCTTGTAGTTAATACACATATCTACTACATCAGGACATTTCTTTTTTAGGGTTTTTAGTGCTTTTTGATCCGGTCTCTACTCAACAAAAGCATCTAAAGGCATTGAAACCATACCAAATCGAAAGAAGCTATTATTTATATGAAGGTTTACCATTTGTTTTACTATTTAAAAACATTAAAACTGTATTGAAAACATTATTCGATTATTAATGTCTATAAAAATTTTAAAAAACCGAGGAAATTTTCCTTGAAACTGAAACTATTGGACGTTCTGAATCTGAAAATGATAAGTTTTTTTCTCCCACTAATCACTACTAGTACCACCAATTCCAACATCTCTTCTATCTACATCTTCAGTACAACGATATTCTCTGTCGAAAGTTTGTAATCAGCCTTATTGCAGCCCCTTCAGGATTTGAAGCAGAACTGCCCGAAATTCTTCTGATTGCTAGAAAACAATGTAGTAAGAAAAGAAAATCCTGTATTTCTGAAAATGATGTTGATAAAGCAATCACAGAATATTACGTTTCGAAAACAACAATCACTTGGATTTAAGGACCTAAGGAAAGAAGCACTTTTAGACTTTTTCAGCCGCATTGTGCCCAACATCTTGCCAATAACTGATGCTCAAATAATATTGTTCAAACGAAAAACTCCCCTTTTAATGATGTGATAATAAGTAATATCTCCCTCTTCTATTCCTCAAAGTCTTCCATTCAAAACAACAGCGTTCCCAACTTCTCAACTTCAGAAACGAGCACTTTTCAATACCGCCAGTTATAAGCCTAATAGTTTTTATATAATTAACTATATTGTATAACAACAGCATTTTATTTGCTTTAAATGTACTAAAAATCCTATTTTCAGCAATGGTCCATTCCTTTGTATCGATATTTTGAGATGCCAACATTTTGATAAGATGATTAGATAATAAGTTATTCCTCAAAGGTTTCTGTACAAATCGACGTCCCTAATTGATAGTTTACTTTCAAGAAGAGCTAAGATTTAGTTTTAAAATTTCTTACGTCGCAGTTTTCCCGAAGTTTTTTTTAATTAATACTAATTAAAACTAATACTTCAGTTAGTTTATAACTCATAAAAACTAATTAACCAATATTTAATTGTGAGTTAGTATTGGTTTCGTATTTTGCAGTTCTAAAAGAAAATATAATAATAAATAGGCACCTCTTTCATTAAAAATTCATTTAAAAACAAAGTTAACCCATTTTCTCGTTTGAGAGGGGAAACTATACAGTTTTGTTTTGAAGTTTAGTCTCCATTCATAAGACAACGAAGATATAAAGAAGTAGTAGAGATCATCATAAGAATTCTTCATTATATTCTTTACCATCATGTGTGGATTTGTCAATGTACAAAATTTGCATTACTGGGCTGATACCAATCCTTGATAATTGCATCAAACTTATACTTTATATTGTGAACCAAAACCTTGTGAATCTGAACTCACAGTGTGATATGCAAAATCCTTAGCATGAATTACACGAAGGAACATTTTCGGGATCATTGTCTAGAGGATGAGAAATTGGCGTTCCCAGGCCAAACATTTATATCATGACCATTTATATTCTGTTCTTATGTTGACATTAAGTTGCTTATCCCGAGAATTGTTCGTGATAGAAGAAATAATTTGGCTGACGTCGAAAACAGATTCATGCTTGAAACCTAAGTTGAATTTATGGAAAAAGTATTTCTACCAACTTCGAAGACATGGCGACGTTGAGCTACGTTGACCGTTTTAAGAATTATTTCTGCTACCTGAGGTGGCCGATGTCTTCGAAGTCGGCCGAGATTATTTCTTATATCTTATCTTGATATCAGGTCGCTTAACCTCGAGAATTGTTCTTGAAAGAAGAAATAGTCTCGGCCGACTTAAGATAACAAGAACAATACTTAAAGCGGTCAATGGTACTTTTTCCATAAACTTGGCTTCATACTTGAATTCTAGTTTACTCTGATTAGAATTTATGGAAAAAGTATTTCTGCCGACTTCGAAGACGTCGGCCGTTTTAAGTATTGTTCCTGCTACTTGGGTTGGCCGACGTTTTCGAAGTCGGCCGAAATTATTTTTTAAATCTTACTCTAAGTGGGGTAAACTTAGGTTTATGCTCAAAACCCAAGTTCAATCCAAGTTTATTCTGCTTAGAATTTATGGAAAAAGGATCTTTGCGCCGACTTCGAAGACGTCGGCCGTGCCAGGCAACAGAGACAACACTTAAAGCGGCCGACGTCTTCGAAGTCGGCCGAGATACTGTTTCCATAAACTCTAAATAGGGTAAACTTTGGTTCATGCTCAAAACCCAAGTTGAATTCAAGTTTACTCTGCTTAGAATTTATGGAAAAAATATCTCTGCCTACTTCAATAACGTCAGTCGCTTTAAAGATTGTTTCTGCTACCTGAGGCGGCCGGCGTCTTCGAAGTCGGCCGATTAATTTTTCTTTTCAATCAGGTTTCGAGGTAGGTAACTTGAGTTGTCGAAAATTTGCAAAATGCATAGAGGATGACCAAGATTTTAAGCATAAATCCCACTGATTAGAATATTTGGAAAAAATATCTCGGCCGACTTCGAAGACATCGGTCGCTTTTAATATTTTTTCTGCTACACGAGGCAGGAATAATTTGTTTAGTTTTTCAGTAATAAGATACAGAGAAAAAAGTTGCTGAGTGCAATACTGATGATGATGATAAATATTCAGAAGTACAAATGACAAAAATTTCATGTTATCACTATCCCTATATAAATCATCTGTCTCTAAGCCATATATGAGGTCAATTTATACCTTCATTACTGGCCATACCACACCTTCTAAACGTTCTTCATTATCAAAATCATCCATGTATTTAAAAACATGCCTACTACTACCACGTCTTTGAAAATTCTTTATTTACACCAGCATCTGGACTACTTCAGCAGACAACTAATTTTAACTACTGACTAATTTTATTGAATTAATAGTGAATTATAACTATACGATGGGGCAGATTGTAAGGGAGCTTTTGAAATCAGAGTAACTTAAATTAAACAATTCAATTTAAAAAATTTAGATGTTATCGTTTAAGAATATAAAAATGTTAAACTATCTTTTGATGATTATGTCAGGCATATGCCGTCCGTTTTGTGCAATGCACTGCTGTAGTTGATTCTCAAAGTTCCTCATCACCTTCTCAAACAGGCCCGTGTCAATTTCCCTCACTTGTATTGTAATAGCTTTCTTCAGCTCTTACAGATTTCTAGATTCATCGACGTAAACTTTTGCATTTAGAAGTTCTTATAAAAATAATCAAGAGCTGTGAGATCAGGCCAATAAGAGTCTGTCTACACTGCTTTTTGGGAACCATTTATCTAAGTAGAACAAGTTGATTTACCAGGGTGATCTGTGGGTGATAGGACGCAATGGATTAGTAGTTCTCGTTTTTTTCTCACTGACGGCATCAGTTACATTCATCGTCCCTCAGGAAAGCATTCTTGAACCATTGCTTTTGAATATTTTTATTAATGATATATTTAAGAATTTTAAATATGCAAATACTAAATATATGGAGATGATCTACAGATCTTCTGCTGTGTGTCCAATCCAAGAGACTGCTTTATTCTTCAGCAGGATCTATGTAAACTTGTTCAATATTATTCATCACTGCAAACTTTATCATTCAATATAGCAAATACTTTACAATTATTTTTACAAAGCGACTATCTTATATATTTTGACTACATCATTGGAGGGAAGTTGTTAAACAGTGTTACTTCTGTAAAGTATTTTGGCAGCAATTTTACTAATGAATCAAATGAGAAATCATCAATGATTCTTGAGTTATAACTGAAATGCTAAGCAAATATCGAGATAAAGAAAAATATAAAAGGTCATATTAAAAAGTTTGGCCAGAGAACACCAAATCCTTTGGAGGCTTTATTATACCCTTCAACCCCTTCAAAATAGCTGTTGCACTGTGATATTAATACCTGGTTCTTTGAGGAAAATGTATTCGTAGTAACAGTGGAATTTTCTTCCATGGGTACATGATTTAGACATAGGAGACATTTCATTCTAACAAGTTGGTATACACGTTTACACTTGAAGAGCAACAATGGTGGTTTTGTTGTCTCAATTAGGGGTAATTTTGAGTGTTCAGCCTGGTTTCTCTACATCCTGTGTTTATATGAACCATCCAACGACCCTACAAAAGTTGAAGATCAACATTAAGGAAAAAATTGTCAACATAGCCTATATCACAGAAAACAAAAAAAAAAATTTTTCTAATTCATATAACATATTTTATTGAGCTTTGAAAAAAGGAAGGTGCCACATCCTGTATTTGGGGTAACAAAAATAAAATTCGACATGTTTCGGCTTATGACGATATCTCTAACCGTTTTCAAATTAGACATATATAACACGCCCTGTATAAAGAAGAAGGGTCTGCGCAAAAAAAGGGGAAAATGTGGGATGAATAGTACATATTCAATAATACAACAAAGAGTATAACCAGAACTGAGAAGAAAGAGAGTGAGACCCGAAACGGAA
This sequence comes from Onthophagus sagittarius, assembly GCA_036711965.1. NCBI lineage: Eukaryota > Metazoa > Arthropoda > Insecta > Coleoptera > Scarabaeidae > Onthophagus > Onthophagus sagittarius. The sequence goes on along the minus strand of JASERS010000003.1, from coordinate 65,819,234 downwards.
ATGATGTTGGATAAAATAGAGTCGCAGGAAAAATATTGCGAAGGTAAGAAAAGCGCTTGAAAGAGAAAACTGTAGAGACAAAAAACAGTTACTCTAAAAAAAGGATTTACTGACTTTTTACGCACATTGTATAAATATCGTGACATATTTTATCACACAATATTAATTAAATATTTATATTTCAATTAAAACAGGTGACTCCTCTCACTAGAATATTCAATGAGTTAAATATTCCCGTTTATAACAGGCTGTTCTAGGCAGCTTTAATAAGCCACCCAAAACCCATTATTTCTCTTGCGGTGGTAGTGTGCATATTCTCAGTGGAATTCCTCCACCATACAAATACGAAAGGCGAACTAGTTATAGCCAGGTAATGACAATAACGTGGTCAATTATGAGCATCAGCACTCAAAGTTCTCAACTATCCGATATGCGACCGTATACATATATTGCAAACTATGCCAATATTAACCGTTAGTTACTAGCATCTGAAGAGCTGTTATCGCCACGTGACCCACATAATTCCAATTCCATGGCAGTTTCCATTTACGTGCTTATTTATTTTTTGGTAAATTATCGTTAAGCTTCTCCACACATTTAATCCAGAATTTAGACTTTTTGTTGTAGTCCTCGCAGTGATTGTCGCCTCGAAGGGTGAATTTTGATTTATAGAAATAATACTCTGGGGTAATCACAAGGGGCTACCCTCGCCAAATCCGCACGGAACGAGAAAGCTCAATAAATGTTTTAGGTCCTCTTCGCATTTTGTGGAGAACGCCTACGCAGTATCGAAATGAAATTTAAATTTAATTTCTTTTTCCTTTATCTCCGTTATATCACGTTAACACGTCATTATAAATTTTCTTTGTTTAATTTAATTAACATACCTTTGTTTAATTTTCCTTCTAATGTCTAATGTCTTAAGTACGCTAATGGGTGCTTAATTAAGGCGATATACTGAACGAAAGCTCGCGAAAATAGCTGTCAGCTTTGCATGCATCAACTGGAGGAGTGTGCGAGAACTAATATAGGAAGAGAACTATTTAACTCCGCACGTCAGTCCTTTACATAAAGGGCGCTGTATCTGCGTCAACTTGGAAGTAGAAGAAAGTCGGAACTGGTACAAACAGCCAAGTTGTACAGAGCAAATACCGAAAGCGGAACTTAAGTCAATAACTGAATTTTGCCGCGACGAAAGTCTACATAGTACCAAAGTGGAGCATCGAGATTTATCCTTTAAAATAGAATATTGACACGAAATTGTTTACATTGTTTTTGGTTTAAAAAATTATTCTATCTGTAATTTCGTTTAGGTTTATTACGTGTACAGATGGTTCGGAACGAGATGGTATAAAGTCGAAACAAGTTCGATTATGTTTTGAGAGAAACCGGTAACGGCGGAGCGTCAATCTGTTCAATGAGTTTGAAGTTTGCCGCAAAGTATCCGTAAATTGCGAGAAAGTTGCTTGAACGGGCACAAAATCGCTTCCGGCTCTATACTCTTTATCAACTTTCGGTATTCGTTTGGCATTAGTCGATCGCGCCCCGACCGGAACGTGCGCCATACTAGGAAGTTGTAACTTATAAAAGTGTTCAATACCGTAAGAAGCAAACCGAGTATATAGTCAATAAATATTTCTTATTTATAACATCGAATAGTTCCGAATTCACATACAAGGTTTATTTTATTTTGCTTTTGTATTCTTTAAAGTAAACTTTGTTTTACAGGGTGATTTTGTAAGTTGTTGCATAATTTTAAAATACTGAAAATAAATACAAAATACTTATTTTATCATTCCTCCAAAAGTACTTTGTATTTTGTTTAAGATGACTTTAGTGACTTATTTTGAATTTTCCTTCAACCTCAAGGTTGAAGGAGCTCAACAGTTATCGTTAGGTAATTAGGTACTCAAACGAAAAGTTCTAAGAAAAAGAAGATCTTAGACATAGACTAAAGTTATCAAAAACTGTTACTAATAAGGGGTCGAACATAGTTAAAGCATTTAAAGAATATGGAAAAATGAACACAATTTTGATAGCTTTGAAAATAATAATGGTGAGGATGATTTTGTTCAATCAGCTGTCCAGTTGGCGCCAACTGATAATCATGACAAATGCTAACTTCCTAGTCATGAGAGATGTGCAACTTATGCTTTGCATTTGATAGCTGCAAAAGATTTAGACCAAGTTAGAAGACAAAATAATCCTTCCAAGAAATTTTATGATACAGTCTCCATACGAGATGCGAGATATATTAGGAGTGTGCTGGAAGGTCTCTTACTTTTCCATGTCTGGAACTGGATGGAACTCTTATTACAATAGTATTCGAGATCTTTTGACGGTGCAACAATACCTAAATGATACATTAAGGGAACTAAATTTGCTACCTTTTAAAGACAATGTTGAAAACCAATTGTTGATGCTGTTGACTAATGCGTATACGAAGAATGTTAAACGCGCTAAAAACTGACAACCCCAAGTACTGAAGTACTTTAATTAATAATCTAGAAATAAGTATAAATAATTGTTTTAAATAAGGAATAAGAAAAGGAAGATAAACAAACATACTAAATGTTGTTGAAAAATTCTTCAGACTTAGAAATACTTCATTATTTGCAAATAATACAGTTTTAAATTACTCCTGTAATTTTGATTTTATTTATTAAAATGAGCGACAAGTTTGATTGAAAAACTGAGTATGGTACGTGATTTTAAAGCCAGTTAGCTTTTTAACGAATTTATTTAGTTAAATAAATTCGTGTTCAAACAACTCTTTATGTTACACAACTGTTGGCTAAACTAATCCGGTGATTTATTTGCTAAAAACAACCAATAATGTAAGAATAATCTGTAGTTCATGTGGTTATTTTATTAGTTCACTAATTTAAATTTGTGCAAAATTTGTTCAGAGATTCCCCTAAAAATCTTAATATTAAAATGTGAAAAACTCCTGGTGTCATTCTATGTTTGCATTTGAGTACAAATACATAATTTGAAATTAAAAAATAAAGTTATTCTAAATAGTATTTATTGGTTTCAACCAATACGTTCAAAATTTATATTCAACAAAGAATTCTATTTCACACATACAGGGTGTCTATAACGTGACTGCCATAGATTGAGAGTATGTTGCTGGGCTGTTTCAAGTCAATAATGTCTAATGAATGGTGTATTTACTTATTCTTATAAAGAATACGCCGTCATTCACTTTGTATGAAGTACTCCTCGTATAAGTCTAGCTCCTTGGTCTTTTCTATACTTTTATGAAGTTTAACAGTTACAATTCTTTTTTTTTGTTACGAGAATACCTTGTTATGAGGTATTCTTTAACTCTAGTTTGCAAATTACGACCTGTTTGACCTATATAAAATTTAGGGCAGTTTTGACATTCCAGTCTGTGTTTATTATTGATAATAACCTGACAAGGTTTGGACCCGTGTAGAAAATTGGCTTGAGATTATGTTTTAATAATTTTTTTCGAAGTATGAAGTCGAGAGAAGTGTTAATCAATCTGTTAAAAAGAAACCTAAAATTTGCTGGTTTATATAATAAGGTGTTATTAACATTACTTCTTGAAATAACTAGGTCCAAAAAGTTAATCTTAAAGTCCTGATGAACTTTCAATCTCTGATGTATATTGCATTTTACTTACGTTGTCAAAGATGTTCTTTATGGCCACCAATTTAGCACCATTGCGTGCAAAAGTAATTATAATATCATCGACGAATCTACCGTAGAAGTATATATCTTCGCTAATTATAATATATTTTGAGGAGAAAATTATGTTTTTATAATGATTATCATAAATATCCACTATGATGCCAGATATTGGGGAGCCTTCTTTCATTTGAAGGAATTATCATCAAAAAGGAAAAAAAAATCTGTTGACAAGTAAGCTCTAAGATGTTAGCAAACATGATAATGTCTTTATATTCTAGGTTGAAATTATTATATTTATCAGTAGTTTTTAATAATGTCAATCGAGTCCTTGATTGGGACGTTAAAATACAAATTTTTTATGTCGAAAAACATAAGTCTAGAATTCTTAGAAAGTTTTGTTCTTTTAATTTTATCTATTAAATCTTGTAAGGTTTTTATAATATAATTAAAGCTATCTTGAAAGGATAATTTTTGAAATTCTTTTTGTGGAAGTGTTGACATTACCGATAATTATACTTTGATCAATCTTATGTATCTTACTGAGACTTTCTAATAGTGGATTCCGAACGTCCAACTTATTCAAGACGAAGCAATACTTAGTATAATGATGCTTAACCTACTACTATTATCCGTGCCAGAAGTCAAGGCCCCTCATTTTAGAGATCGATATTTTCGAAATCGATCGATGAAAAAAATTGCAGTAAAGTTTATTGTAACTAATGAACATTTCTGCATATCATATCTTAATTTCGAAATTTTCGGATTCGCGGTTTTTTTTCAATCGCGAGTTAATTGAAAAAAGTACCCGATTTTTGAGAGTAGCCACAAATTTGTCTACTTTGCGATTTTTTTTTTTTAACTATTTGACGAATACATTTCAAAGTTGAACTGGTGGTAACCCAATATATTCTTAATGCAGAGCATTTTTTATTTTAACGATATTCCATACAGTTTCGTGGAAAATCGCGGTTTAGTAGGATGCGGTTATTTCGAAAACGACCAGGCGGATTTCAATGCGATTTTTACCAAAATATGTTAAAGAATGTCATTTGTCGGATTCCGTAATCAGTTTTTCAAAATGTGGTCTCCCTCATGAGCATCTTTCCTCGAAGTATTATTTCTGTTTCTCTTTAACTTGTATTCCCATTAATTCGCTCTTAAAAATTAGGGAGCCCTTATTTTGAAAAACTGTCACGGAAACCGACATACAATATTAAATATTAAACACATTATTAATATTAATATTGAATACACATTATTAATATTAATATTAAACACATTTTGATAAAAATCGCATTAAAATCCATCTAGTCGTTTTCGAAATAAACATCTTACTAAACTGCGATTTTCTAACTAAACCGCTAAACTATAGGGAATATCGATAAACTAAAGCATGCACCGCATTAAGAACACGTTGGGTTACCATCAGTTCAAACTTAAAAACATTGCTAAAGGAATGTTTTTTCGTCTTGAACAAATTAAAAATATTAATATAATTCTTTTTCTCCAACTGAGGTTTTATAAGTTTTTTATCAATTGTAACAAACACAAATACTCAGTACAATTCTCAATTTATTAAAAATCAAAATTGTGATAAAAATTTTCCAACGTTTCGAACTTATAAATAGCTCATTATCAAGGAATCTAAAAAATTAAACATTAAAAACAATACAAACAGTACAATTATAAAAAAACAATTTAAAACGTAAAAAATACAATATTTGAAATTACATACCAATTTCTGAGCGTAAATTTACTTAAATATCTATTTTACATACCAAAACGTATTGGTTGCCATTTTTCTTAAAAAAAAAGAAATTTTTTTATCTGAACGTACAAACATAAACTAGTATTTTAAAATTGGTGGAAGGGAATCTTTTAAAACTTAAACTTGCTAATTTTATTAAAAAAAAAGAAAATGTCATAATTAAAAGTAATATCAATAATTAAAATTAATTTTATATCATTAATTCTCGGATTATTGCTGCATAATGCATACTAATTTTTCCCGCGTCTGTTTTGTAATTAACTGTATTTTCTATGTTTTTCGTTAAAAAATGGATTCTAAATTTTTTCTGTGCAGTGTATTTTGACTAGCAGAAAGTACTTTTGGTTTTTCAGGGTTAAATTTATGTTATTCTTTTTTGCTGTGATAACAAGGCTGTCTGATGTATGTTTTTTATTTGTTTTGTGTGGTATTCATGTTGTTGTAACCTTTTCTTCAAATGTTGTTTCGATTCGCCAATGTAATTTATCACAATTGTTACAATTTAGTTGGTATATTGTATTTATTCTATCTTTTATTTTTATTTTATCCTTCATGTTAGTTAAATATTCTTTCATTTTGTTATTATTGTATTTGGCGAATCTAATTTCATTAAATTCATATTTTTTTTAATTTTGTACTTTTTTATTAAGACGAATGTTATTTGCTTGCTACGGTTCAACCGGTTTCGGCCGTGTTTAGGCCATCTTCAGGAACTTTCGAGTAGTGTTAATCTTAGATTATTTAAAATCTATTTAAAATTTGTTGTTTTATATTGGCGTGTTTTATTTTATGACGTTATGTGTCATTGTAAAAAAGTACAAAATAAAATAAAAATATTTTTTATCGAACTTAAACAGTTTTCGCCAAATAGTTTTTGAGAAAAAAATTCGCAAAGTAGACAAAGTTGTCGGCACTCTCAAAAATCGGGTACTTTTTTCAATTAACTCGCAATAAAAGAAAAACCGCAGCTCCGAACATTTCCAAATTAAACTATGATACACAGAAATATTCACTGATTACAATAAAGTTTACGGCAATTTTTTTCATCGAGTGTTTTCGAAGATATCGATCTCCCAAATGAGGGACCTTGACTTTTGGCACGGATAACAGTGTCCAATAAATAACCAACATACTTAACGTAGCTCAATGAAAGTATTAGACAGTTTTTACTTGAAATTATCGTTCACAATCGCTCAATCGCTGTCACGTCGTGGTTGTTTTGAATTGAACTAACGGTATTAATTTAAACTTTCCTTTGCAACGATGTATTAGATGTCATTTCAATCAATGGTTCATATTCTTTGACGACTTGAATGATGGTGCTGTATTGATAATGAATGGATTTTTAGTGCATGTTATTCGCAAAATATTCATTAAATGTGTCACTCAAATGTTTGAGTTATTGAAAAACTGTTTTTTTAATAGTTGGGAAGGAAGCTATCATATTTATTAGAGCGTACACAATCTGTTCAAAATTTAATCGTTTTTTTTAAAGCAAGAATTGTAATAAGTACATTTACCCGTTTGTCCTAAAGTGTTGAATTGAAATGAATTGAAATTAATTTATTTGCTTGTAAATAACAGTACAAAAGCAATTCGATATAAGTATTTTTTTTGACAATTTTGTTAAAACCTACAACATTCAATGACTTAATAGGTATCTTGGGGTATCTTCTTAATAGATACCTTTGGCTTTCGTGAAAAACTCTACTTGAGGGACAATAGACAACAAGAATAATAGACTCTACTAGTCTATTATTCTTGATTTATTTACATTAATATATAGGGTGTATCAGGTATGAGCAGAAATATTTTGAGTGTAGCATAAATTTCATTTTTCGTCCATTTAAAAGCATATTTTTTACGATAAAGTTAAGGGATCACAAATTTGACTACTACTGGAAAATGAAATACACTAAACAAGCTTTGCCTTATGTATTGCTTTAATTTAACCCTGAAACCTCAATTTCAAATTTTTTGATTTTTTTACAACATAATCTCTTAATAATGCTGTGTACCAACAATGAATACACTGATATGATTCTGCTATATGGCTAATACGGTTTTAGTGCTAATTCGTTACTAGCCTATAAACTAGTCTGCGAGAAGTTCCGAATTAAGTACGATAAATTTTTTCTTCTAGAGTTACGTAAAATCTCTAGTTTGAATAATACTATCTGGATAATAATATCTTTGGAAGTGAAGTCTCCTTCAATATTTTGAGCAAAATTTGTTTCTAGTTTTGTAATTTTATTGTTTTTAACATAAGCAATGTTAAATCAATATTATTGGTCTTATATGCAATATTATATGCAATTTTATCAAATAATCGCCTTCAATTCAAAATTATGTAGCGCGTACTTCGTGCATAATTCATAGAAATAGGTTAGTATCTTTCCTCGTGACAACCATCTGATTTCAGTGTGTAACACAAAAAAAGCTGTATGTACACTTTTCATTTAATCACATAGTATTTTGAATAAACGACTGTTTAGTGGCCGAAATTTTATAAAGTTAATGTTGTTGGTCATCTTATCGAGAGCTTCATTATAACTGGGGGATAATTTCTTTGCAGCAAGTACTTATGTTGTTCCATAGTAATTTATAGTCTCCAAGAAAATAATTTAGAAGACTAAATGTTTCTAGTGCAGATCTTAACTATTTCTTTTGCTGATCTTATATCTAACATACAGTTTACTATCTCCATAGCACAAAGTTTTAGAAGATTAGCCACAAATGAGTAAGCTTTACCGCGTTAAGCTGTTTTATGACTGAACTTTCAAGGTTTTTGTGGCTTGATTGAGCAATAAATGTCCAAGCATCTTAGCGGTATCCATAGAGCTATTTATTTATTTATTTATTCGGGATACGAACAGGGTTTCCCCCACAATAGTATCCTCTAACAGAATACAATCAGTAATAACATAAATGAAATCAGTAAATTAACAACCAAACAATTTCACATAAAAATCTGGTAACAGTAAAAATAATTAACAAACTCTAGATAAAGTAAAATAAAAAATAGCGTTCTCAGTTAATAATACGAGCCAGATTGAACACGAATATATTCAATGACATATTGTCAAACTTAATACACTCTTGCGGAAGTACGTCAACGAAGAATTAAAAATATCGCACGTTGAGCAATGACGATTATAACAATGCATCAGTCGCGGTAAAGGTGAGTTGTAATAATAATTAGTAGTAGAAGCAGGCAATCGGAAAAGACATTGATCTCGAGTGGGATAACTGGGAATCAAAAAAGGAATGTGTCTCAGAAGCTCAGGCGAGTCAACGAAGCCGTTCGTTAGCCTGAACAAAAACATCAAGTCAGCAGCAGTACGACGTCCACGCAGTGTACGAAGGCCAAATACAGTGCACCTCTGCTCGTAGGAACAATAAGGCAATGCGAATTTGTGAGCCAGATATCTCACAAATCTGACCTGCAAGGCCTCAATGCGATCAATGTACACAGCATATGCAGGATTCCAAACAACTGAAGCAAAACTAAGAATGCTGTTCACATAAGCCATGTACAAAGATTTGATGCACTGTAGATTGGTAAATGGTTTTGACAACCTAATAATAAAACCTAGGCTTCTGTTCGCCCTGCTAATTAATTCCTCTACCTGATAGAAGAATAATAGCTTGGAATCTAGCACTATGCCCAGGTCCTTTACTTTAGACGACACACTTAAGGGACCAGGACCAAGGCTGTAGTTACGATTTATAGTGTATCTCTTTCTGGTGAAAGTTATTTGACTGCATTTACCATAGTTTATAAAGAGATAATTATTAGTACAGTAGGTTTGTAAACGGTTTAAATCCATTTGAAGTTTATCGCAATCAGAAGAAGATTCAATCTTGGAAAATATTTTACAATCATCTGCATACAGTAAAAAATTACTATGGTGAAAGCAGTCATAGATGTCATTTATGTAAGCCACAAATAGAACCGGACCCAAGTGACTACCCTGAGGCACTCCTGAGGTGACTGGAAAAAAGTTAGATAAGTTATTATTAATTTTTATAGCCTGGTTCCTATCAGATATATAAGATGCTAACCACATTAATAACCCATCAGTCAAGTCAAATCTATGTAATTTAGTCAGAAGTACCTCATGATGCAACCTGTCAAAAGCCTTACTGAAACCGGTGTAAACCGCGTCGACCTGATGATTTTCGTTCAGACAAGCTTGAATGTAGTTTACATAGGATACGAGATTGGATTCCACAGATCGGCCACGGATAAAACCATGTTGCTGCTGGATAAGAAAAGGTTGAATTGAACGGTATATTTTATCATAAACAATTTTTTCGAAAACCTTAGATAAAATGGAGAGAATAGAAATTGGACGGTAATTTTATTTGAAAGAACTTTGCAAATAACACATTGCGGATTACCATTATAGTTCATAAATCATCCTATTCATCATGTTCGAGTGTTGGGTCAGATAAGGATGTTCAGAAATTTGCGGATAGTTTATCCATAGTGACATTCTTAGGTAAACACAATTTTAGAAATGCTGCTATAGAGAATGGTCAGAAAGGTTGTTTACTTAAAACTTCTTTATTACGTCGTAAACCCTCAAATATTCCAATTGATTCTAAAAGTCCATTTATTTCTCAAATGATTTTTACCCTTTCAATTTTTTTCAAATTTTAAGCAGAGTTTTTAAATATTTTCAGTAATCGTAGGCTATCATGAAAACGAATCAAAAAAGAGTGTGAATCAATTAAGAAGATGAGATATGATTTTTAATTTTTCATAATTTATTTTATTTCCTTAATCATTGTTGTAAAATCAAAGAAAAATCACTTAAATTTGCATCTCTTAAAATCAACAATTTCCTTGAATTTTAAACTGAATTCTTAAAGTATCTTGATGTTTTTTTGTTACTTATAAAGAAAAATGTACACTTACGAAAACAAAAATATAAATATATATGAAATAAGAAAATTGATCTATAATCATCTAATGCCTCAGATACAATCGAAGAATAAACCTATACACACATATCTAAAACAACCTTTCACCCCACCCAAGCAAAGGAACGAGAGACCCAAGACACCGTAGACCCTTGCTTCTGCAACATTTGTTTCCCCTTGGCTAGATTTCTATCCTTTCCACATCCCTTTCCTTCGTTTCCTTTAACACCCATCCCATCCAATCATCATTCCTTTTAATTCAAGCTCAATTCCTTATAAATGAGATTTCCATATACAAAGCTTAATTTCAATAAAAAAATTAAATAACGAAATTTAAATAAAAAATACCTACATTTTTAAAATTCAATATTAGCAACCCAACCAACACATGCATATAATAGCATAACCGACAAAAATATACACACCGCGTTAAACAAAAACATTTTACGTTTTATACTATAAAAGTTATAAATAATATTTATTTTAATTTATTACTTTGCAAATTTTGTATAACATAGCTAAAAATAATTTACACATGACAACATAATTTAAAAAAAGTTTATTTTAATATTAATTAAGCAACATTAGAATCTTTATTTTTCATTGTAACAGGATTTCTTTCTGAAGATGAGCACAAGGTCTTCGAAACATTGTAGATTGAAATAATAAGAATAAATACAACACTATTAAGTACAAAAATCGACTCATTTCATGATGTTAGGAGAGTGTAATAACAATTATAACGCGCTAGAATCGGAATTCATTTAGTTTTTAAATTTGTAATATTTCTTAAAAATACCAATTTCTTTGATTATTTTGAGAAAATCGTAAGAGATCGAATTCTTAATATATATTGATAAATTTTGTAATTTGTAAAGGAAAGTTTGTACTTTTACGGGAATATAACCGTGCGTACCTCAATTTGTTTTTAAGATATCAAGTTTTGAAATCAACCTAAATTTGTAACATTTCATAAATTCAAAATTTTCTTTAATCATATTCGAAAAATCGTAAATAATCGAATTTTTTAGAAATCTTAGCGAAACTTTTTACGATTTATAAACAAAAGTATATGCTTCTTTTAGAACATAAGTATACATGAGTATCTAACTTTGTTTATGAGATATGAGCTTTTAAACTCAACCTACATTTGTACCATTTCATAGAACTAACAATTTTCTTGATTATATTTAAATTGAGTTCTTAGGATAAGTTTATGTTATTTTTTGTGATTTATGAAAAAAAGTGAAGAAACTTTTTCGGTAATAAAACTATACTGGAATATCTCGATTTGTTTTTGAGATATCGATTTTTGAACTCAACCTAAATAAGTAACATGTCATAAAACTAACTATTTCCTTTATGATTTTGTAAAAATCATTCTTTAATCATTTTTGAAAAATCGTATAAAATCGAATTTTTAAGATATCTTTATGAAATTTTTATGATTAATAGGGAAAGTATATACTTTTTCCAGAATTAAACTGTACATGAGTTTCCCACTTTGTTTTTGAGATATTACTCTTTAAACTCAACCTACTTTAAAGATCTTGATTTTTACATCGAATTCTTTATATATCTTGAAGTTTTTTTGTGATTTATAAAGAAAAATGTGCACTTATTCGCCAATAAAACTATCCTGAAATATCTCAATTCGTTTTTGAGATATTGATTTTTGAACTCAATCTAAATTAGTAATATGTCATAAAAATAACAATTTATTTTATGATCTTCTAAAAATAGTAGAAAATCGAATTCCTAAGATATCTTCATCAATGTTCACAAAACCATGTGTGTGTATCTCAATTCGTTCTTGAGATATTAAGTTTTGATCGCAACCTAAATATGTAACTTTTTATAAATTTAAAAATTCCTTTAATCATTTTTGGAAAATCGTATAAAACAGAATTTTTAAGATATCTTGACGAAATTTATTACAATATACAAAGGAAAGTAAGTATAATCATCTCTCAGAATAAAACTGTGGATGAGCATCTCAGTTCGTTTTTGAGATATCAGCTTTTAAACTCAACCTACATTTGTAGTACTTCCTAAAATTAACAATTTTATTGATTTTAAATCGAATTCTTAAGATATGTTGATTTTTTGAAATTTATAAAGAGTTGTGTGCACTTTTTCGCTAATTAGTCTATAGTGGAATATATCAATTCGTTTTTGAGATATTGACTTTTTAACTCAACTGAAATCAGTAATATGCCATAAAAACAATTTCTTTTATGATTTTCTAGAAATCGTAAAAAAACGAATTCCTAAGACATCTTCATAAATGGTTTGTCATTTATAAAGGAAAGTATGGACTTTTACGAGAACAAAACCATGAGTGTGTATCTCAATTTGTTCTTGAGATCTTAAGTTTGGATTTCAAACCTAAATATGTAACATTTCGTAAATTTAAAATTTTCTTTAATCATTTTCGAAAAATCGCATAAAATCGAATTCTTAAGTTATCTTAACGAAATTTCTTACGATTTATAAAGGAAAGTATATACATCCCTCGGAATAAAATAGTGAAGGAGTATCTCATTCGTTTTTGAGATATCACCTTTTAAACTCAACCTACATTTGTGATATTTTATAAAAGTAACAATTTCCTTGATATTTAAATTGAATTCTTAAAATATATCTTGAGGTTTTTTTGTGATTTAAAAAGAAAAGTGTGAGGTTTTTTGCTAAAAAACTAGACTGGAATATTTCAATTCATTTTTGAGATATCAATTTTTAATCTCAACCTAAATTAGTAGCATTACATAAAAGCAACAATTTGCTTTATGATTTTGTAAAAATCGAATTCTGAAGATATCTTGATGATAAAGGAATGTGATGATAAAGGAATGTAGGTACTTTTACGAGAACAAAATCACGCGTGTGTACCTCAATTCGTTCTTAAGATATCAGGTTTTGAACTCAATCTAAATATGTAACATTCCATAAATTAAAATTTTTTTGAATCATTTTCGAAAAATCGCTAAAATCGAATACTTAAGATATCTTGATGAAATCTTTATAAAGGACAAACAAAGGAATGTATGGACTTTTACGAGAACAAAACCATGCGTGTGTATCTCAATTAATTTTTGAGAGATTGATTTTTGAACTCAACCTAAATTAGTAGCATATCATAAAAGTAACGATTTCTTTTATGATTTTATAAAAATTGCAAAAAATGGATTTCTTAAGATATTTTAATAAACTTTTTGTGGTTTATAAAGGAAAGAGTGGGCTTTTACAAGAATAAAACCATAGGTGTGTATCTCAATTCGTTTTTGAGATATTGATTTTTAAACTCAACCTAAATTAGTAGCATGTCATAAAAGTAACAATTTCCTTTATGATTTTGTAAAAATCATTCTTTAATCATTTTTCAAAAATCGTATATAATCGAATTTTTAAGATATCTTTATGAAATATTTATGATTAATAAGGGAAAGTATATACTTTTTCCAGAATTAAACTGTGCATGAGTTTCTCACTTTGTTTTTGAGATATCACCCTTTAAACTCAACCTACTTTAAAGTCCTTGATTTTTAAATCGAATGCTTTATATATCTTGAAGTTTTTTTTTGTGATTTATAAAGAAAAATGTGCACTTATTCGCCAATAAAACTATCCTGAAATATCTCAATTCGTTTTTGAGATATTGATTTTTGAACTCAATCTAAATTAGTAATATCTCATAAAAATAATTTCTTTTATGATCTAAAAATAGTAGAAAATCGAATTCCTAAGATATCTTCATCAATGTTCACAAAACCATGTGTGTGTATCTCAATTCGTTCTTGAGATATTAAGTTTTGATCGCAACCTAAATATATAACTTTTTATAAATTTAAAAATTCCTTTAATCATTTTTGGAAAATCGTAAAATTTTCGTATAAAACAGAATTCTTAAGATATCTTGACGAAATTTATTACAATATACAAAGGAAAGTAAGTATAATCATCTCTCAGAATAAAACTGTGGATGAGCATCTCAGTTCGTTTTTGAGATATCAGCTTTTAAACTCAACCTACATTTGTAGTACTTCCTAAAATTTACAATTTTATTGATTTTTAAATCGAATTCTTAAGATATGTTGATTTTTTGAAATTTATAAAGAGTTGTGTGCACTTTTTCGCTAATTAATCTATACTGGAATATATCAATTCGTTTTTGAGATATTGACTTTTTAACTCAACTGAAATCAGTAATATGCCATAAAAACAATTTCTTTTATGATTTTCTAGAAATCGTAAAAAAACGAATTCCTAAGACATCTTCATAAATGGTTTGTCATTTATAAAGGAAAGTATGGACTTTTACGAAACAAAACCATGAGTGTGTATCTCAATTCGTTCTTGAGATCTTAAGTTTGGATCTCAAACCTAAATATGTAACATTTCATAAATTTAAAAATTTCTTTAATCATTTTCGAAAAATCGCATAAAATTGAATTCTTAAGATATCTTAACGAAATTTCTTACAATTTATAAAGGAAAGCATATACATTCCTCGGAATAAAATAGTGAAGGAGTATCTCACTTCGTTTTTGAGATATCACCTTTTAAACTTAACCTAAATCTGTGATATTTCATAACCGTAACAATTTCCTTGACATTTAAATTGAATTCTTAAGATATCTTGAGGTTTTTTTTGTGATTTAAAAAGAAAAGTGTGTTTTTTTCGCTAAAAAAAACTAGACTGGAATATCTCAATTAATTTTTGAGATATCAATTTTTAATCTCAATCTAAATTAGTAGCATTTCATAAAAGTAACAATTTCCTTTACGATTTTGTAAAAATCGTAAAAAATCGAATTCTGAAGATATCCTGATGAAATTTTTTGTCATTTATAAAGGAATGTATGGACTTTTCATATATATATCTCAATTCGTTCTTAAGATATCAGCTTTTGAACTCAATCTAAATATGTAACATTTCATAAATTAAAATTTTTTTGAATCATTTTCGAAAAATCGCTAAAATCGAATACTTTAAGATATCTTGATGAAATCTTTATAAATGACAAATAAAATCATACGTGTGTATCTCAATTCGTTTTTGAGATATTGATTTTAGAACTCAACCTAAATTAGTAGCATGTCATAAAAGTAACAATTTCCTTTATGATTTTATAAAAATCGCAAAAAATCGAATTCTTAAGATATCTTGATGATTTTGTGGTTTATAGAGGAAAGTATGGACTTTTACGAGAATCAAACCATACATGACTATTTCAATTCGTTTTTGAGATATCAAGTGTTGAACTCAATCTAAATATGTAATTTTTCATAAGTTCAACGATTTTTTATTTCATTTTCAAAAAACCGTATAAAATGGAATTCTTAAGATATGTTGACGAAATTTTTTATAATTTATAAAGGAAAGTATATACTTTTTTCAGAATAAAACTGTGCACGCGTGTCTAACTTCATTTTTGAGATATCAGCTTTTAAACTCAACCTATATTTGTTGCATTTCATAAAACTAAAATTTTCCATGATTTTTAAATCGAATCCTTAAGATATGTTGACGTGATTTTGCGATTTATAAAGAAAAGTGTGCACATTTTCGCCAATAAAACAATACTGGAATATTTCAAAAACTCAGCTTAAATTAGTTGCATGTTATGAAAGTAACAATTTCCTTTATCGTCTTGTAAAAATCGTAAAAAATCGAATTCTTAAGATATCTTGTTGAAGTTTTATTATCATTTATAGAGAAAGGTACGAACTTTTATCAGAATAAAACTATGGGTGTGTATCTCAATTTGTTTCTGAGATATCAAGCTTTGAACATAACCTAAATATGTAACTTTTCATAAATTTAAAAATTTCTTTAATCATTTTTGAAAAATCGTATAAAATCGAGTTCTTAAGATATCTTGATGAAATTTTTGTGATTTATAAAGAGAAGCATATACTTTTTTCAGAATAGAACTATGCACGAGTGTCTAACCTCGTTTTTGAGATATCAGCTTTTATTCAACCTACATTTGTAGCACTTCATAAAGTAAAAAATTTCCATTACTTTTAATCGAATTCTTAAGATCGATAAACGAAACTACGCACTTTTACGCGAATAAAACCATGCGTGATTATCTCAATTTGTTAGTTTTGAACTCTTTAGATGTAACTTTTCATAAATTTAAAGATTTCTTTTTCATTTTCGAAAAATCGTATATAATGAAATTCTTAAGATACCTTGATGAAATTTTTTATAATTTATAAGGGAAAGAATATACTTTTTCCAAAATAAAAGTGTGCATGAGTATATCTCTTTGTTTTTGAGATATTACCCCTTCAACTCAACCTATTTTAAAGCCCTTGATTTTTAAATCGACTTCTTAAGATTTCTTGAAATTGTGAAGTGTGAATTTTTCTGCTAAGAGAACTAGACTGGAATATCTCAATTCGTTTTTAAGACATTAATTTTTAATCTCACCCAAAATTTATAGCAAAAATGGTAATTTCTTTAATTATTTTGAAAAAATCACACAAAATCGAATTAATTGAATTATTCTTAAGATATTTTGATGACATTTTTTGCAGTTTTTAAAGAAAAGTTTGTTCTTTAGCGAGAACAAAACCATATTTGAATATTTTAATTCGTTTTTGGGATATCAAGTTTTGAACTCAGCCTAAATTTGAAGTATTTAATAAAAATAACAATTTCCTTAGTTATTATTCGAAAATCGTTGAAAATTGAAAAGAAAAATAATTAAAAAAAAATTCGTTTTGAATCTGTTGAAATGCTTAAGAGGGTGGTACATATGAAAAATGTTTTAAGGAAATAACCTTTTTGTGAGCAGCCTGTTTCATATGTTCAAAAGTGACCTTAAACGATTTCTCTAGTTGACATTGCATTAACTGAAAATATTTAAGAAAATGTCGAAACATTTCATAATTTTATATTAAGTCGTAACTTTAGTGTTTGTAATTTAATACTACCATAACTTATTAAAACACTTAAAAGATTTATATGTGAATAAATGGTGGCGGAGCCGGTTAAACCATAACTAAAAATTTAATTAAATGTGTTTACTCCAACTAATTATTAGTAGTACATAAATGTTACTGCGTCCACTGTTTATTAATCCCCTATTTACAGGCTATTAATTAAAGCGCCATTAAGTTTCTTATGAATATTCAATAGCTGTACCTTCCACGACCTCTGGACGTAATTTTCGAATGAACCTGCACCACTAAAGCTTCGTCGAAAAACCAACCTGTTCTACTATTAAATAAGCTCCCATTTCTAAGGCAATATTACATTATCATTGTTATTGTTATTTAGATGTTGTTTACATACAATATATTATATGCACCCAAAATTTAATGGAAAATCGTAATTAAACTGTTTGCAAAGTGAACTTTTAACTTCTCGGGTGCGGTACAACCACAATGTTCCAACCGTTTTTAATTAAAGGAAAGAAAAGCGTAGATAATTATCGTGACTTTGTGCCCTACAGAATTACGAATTTACCGCAAAACCGGGTGGGACGTAAAACCACCATTGCCAGTCAGAATCTACCTCTTTTACCCGGGAATTTACACTGTTAAACTTTAAACATTTTCGCGTAAACTTAAATTCGAGAGGCGAAAAAAATTTATCAAAAAAAAAGATCTTAAACAAATTTACTGATTAAAAGTAATTATTTGTTATACGAATTTGTTACGTCAAAAATTACGAGTCGTCAAAAAGTTATTCGCTCAAGCTGACACAGGCATTCGCGAAGGGCTTTTATGTAAAGAGATAAAGGTTTAGATGTTTGCAGATGACAACATCATTTTCCAACCTACCTGTGCCGAATGAGATAAGCTGAATTCACAAGAATACACGAGATAAAAGCTGTTTCCAACTTACCAATTTCTTTCCGACAAAAACTTTTTCTTTATTAATTTCAATTATTTTCAATTGCTCAATCAGCGAGGTTCTGAAACAAAAAAATTCTTCCGCGAACGTAAAAAGAATAAAAGTGTAATAAGGATTCTGTTTTGGTACGTAAAGGTGGCTCTCTCAGAAACTTTTCCTGCTCTACATACATACAAGATATTGATCCCTTGGGAATGGTTAAAATTCCAGAGTTTACACAATGGTAACCTAAATTAACCCAAATAAAAAGGTTAAAATATTTACACTTCGTGAATTCTTGCAAATTCTTATTTCGCGTTAACTTTTTCGTTTTAATTTCAATAATCTCATTTAAAGTTTAGTAAAAAGTTTGCTTTTATTGATCGTCTTGAGTTGGAGGAACTCAACCCAACGGTAATTTATAATATCCTTGTTTACGTTTATAATTAGCAATAATAAAGTAATCCGATCGATATTCTGCGCCGTATAATACAGGCGAGCCATAGATTTAATTATATCACTGGTGGTACCCGAGCAATCATACGCATTTGGAACCATAAATTCCGAGCATCCACACAATCGTCACGAATTGTTTGTTACGGCGCCGCAGGCCTTCGCTATTTGCAAATTTCAAATTAACGGGTCAACAGATATTTGAATTAAATTACATAAATAGGCAGAGCCAGTTCCGATTTAATAATTGCGTTTTACAATCACTAACTGCAATAACAGACGCATAAAATTCGTATGCTTAAAATTTGCGTGATGCTGATATGAATAACTTTAACAATTGGAATTGCAAAAATAGTTGGGTGGTAGAAATAGAAATCAGTCAGTGAGTATATTTCAGTCTCATAGTACCATGAATTGTAAGTTATCAACCTTGATACCATCTTGATGTCCCCTAAAATCATCATTTTGTTCATAATGAGAATTACTAACCAACTCCACAGCTACTGTACGAAGTCCTATCTAGATAATAAAATCTTTAATCATGAAACCATATCGTATATATCACCATAACCATATCATATCTGTAGAGTGGTTAGCATCATAAGTTGGCAACAGTGCGTAAGAAAAGAGGTTATACATAAGAACTGTAACGGTTCGCGCATAAGAGCAAAAACGCTCCCTAGTAAACATTAAGTAAAAGACAAATAAACGATTGAACTAATTAATGGTATATTATTCATGTCCACGAATACGAAACATGGTGTCATGTTGAAAATAAAAAGAAAAATAGAAAGAATTAAATAAAAAGAAGTGAAATGGCGAATATGCAAGAAGAAATAGATAGGTTAAGAGAACATGTCGAAAGAATGAGTCAAGGGCGCGTCGACGTTCGTCAATCCAGTTCCATCACCGGGGGAATTTTCATTTGTTAAAGATGAGTGGCAAAGTTGGATCACACATTACGAAAGATATAGATACGCAACGAGACTACAAAATTCCGATGAGAAAACACAAATTAATAGCTTACTTCGTCACATGGGATCGAAGGTAACAAAGTTATTAGAAACGTTACAAAATGTATAAAGTAGTTTTAATACATATAAAGAGTTAAAAGAGTTTTTCGACAAACACTTTACCGACACGAAAATATATCATTTACGCCCGTGCTAAATTTAATATGAGAAAACAAAAAGAAGGAGAGACAGCTCAAGAGTATATTAATGAAATCATAAGTTTGGCAAAACATTGCAACTTTAAACAATTGGAAGACGAGCTCATAAGGGATAGGTTAGTGATAGGAATACTAGATTGTAAACTTAGCGAATCATTACAGATGGACATAGAGCAAATCGAAAGAATAACCCAAGCGGAACGAATTAATTTGGAAAATAAAGAATTAAGAGGAAAAACAGAACATATCGATAGAGTAAAAAAGTTTAAATATGGAAACAGATATCAAGAAGAAAGTGCCAAAATGAAAGTATAAATAAAAAGGAAGATAAAAGAAGTTCATACGATAGGTGTATAAGATGTGGAAGGAAACCGAGACATGATAAGACAAAATGTCTGACAATGAATGTTTGAAAAAAGATGATTTCAGATTTTCAAAGATGTTTGAAATGCAAAATGTTGGGACATTTCCTAGCTCATTGTAGAACAAAAAAGCTTAACGAAGTAGAAGAAAACGTTACAACCAGTGACACTGATGGCTCAGAAAAACAGAACATATCGATAGAGTAAAAAAGTTTAAATATGGAAACAGATATGAAGAAGAAAGAAAAAGTGAGTGCCAAAATGAAAGTATAAATAAAAAGGAAGATAAAAGCAGTTCATACGATAGGTGTATAAGATGTGGAAGGAAACCGAGACATGATAAGACAAAATGTCCGGCAATGAAAGTTTGAAAAAAAAAAATGATTTGAGATTTTCAAAGATGTTTGAAATGCAAAATGTTGGGATATTTCCTAGCTCATTGTAGAACAAAAAAGTTTAACGAAGTAGAAGAAAACGTTACAAACAGTGACACTGATGATTCAGAAGAACAAAACTTCTTGGAAATAAGCGTAAACGGAATAGTTAAATCAAAACCGTGGATTGCAAAACTGGGAATTGATGATGAACATGTAAATTTCAAGATCGATACCGGTGCTGATGAAAGTATAATCTCTTATCAAGAATATAAAGAAAAACTATCAAAAAACTTGAGTTAAAGCCTCAATTAAACAATCAAACTAGCCATTGGACAGAGAAACATCAACACGATTTCGAACAGTTGAAAGAAGAAATAACACGACAACCAGTCCTGGCTAAGTTTTCTACGAAGAAAAGGAATAGAATATCCGCCGACGCATCACAGTATGGCATTGGAACCGTTTTGGAACAACTTCAAGAAAAGAAGGAGAATGGGTTCCTGTATATTATTGTTCGAAAACTCTGAGCTAGGCCGAACGGCGCTACGCCCAGATAGAAAAGGAAGCTCTAGCAAGCACCTGGGCTTGTGAACGTCTTGAACAATTTCTGATTGGCACAGAATTTCTAATTCTAACCGACCATAAGCCATTGACAGTATTATTGACAACAAAGGAGATTAGCAAGTTGTTGGAGTAGACTTGGCTGATCACAAAAATAGCACGTATATAGTAATTCAGGATTATTACTCAAAATACCCTAAGGTGAGAAAACTAACATCGACAAAAAGTAAAGATATAATTGAAACGATGAAGGATGTGTTTGCTTGACATGGCATACCAGACGTTGTAAGATCCGATAATGGTCGACAATTTGACTGTCTTGAATTCAGACAATTCGCATAAAAGTACGAATTCAAATGGACATCAACCAGTCCAGAATATCAACAGTCCAATGGATTAGCTGAGAGCGCTGTCAAAACATTAAAAACAATTTTAAAAAGAAACCCAGAAGATCCTTATTTAGGTTTGCTGGCGTATCGCAACTTAACATTGACATGTGGCGCTTCTCCAGCACAGCTGTTATTTGGACGAAATCTTCGCGACAGAATACCAATATTGAAAAACAAATTAAATCCGAAATTACCTAATCATGACCAAATAAGAAGAAACCTGGAAGAGGAGAAAAGAAAACAGAAATATAATTATGATCGACGACATAGAGCATTGGAAAGAGATTATAAGATTGGCGACAGAGTGTGGATTATAGACAGGAAAGGAGAAGGTATTGTATGCACGAAAACAGATAAACCAAGATCTTATACGGTGGAGACTGATAGTGGAATAGAAATAAAACGTAACACAAAACATTTGATAAAACTACCCAAAGTAAGAGAAAACGATAAAGAAGAGGAAGCTTCTGCTCAAGATAATGTTGTAACCGAAAATACAAGAAGTACAAGAACCAGAAGACCCCCAAGTAAACTTAAAGACTATAATGTTTATTAAAATAAGAAAAAAATATCGTTTAGTTTAAATTTTTCTTTGTTTTGTTTTCAAAATTATTGTCAGCATCGTTTTTAAGTTACTTAGTTTATTTTTTATAAAAATTGTATATGTATCAATTCAAAGAAAAGGGGATGTAGAGTGGTTAGCATTATAAGTTGGCAAAAGTGCGTAAGAAAAGAGGTTATGTATAAAAACTAACGGTTCGCGCGTAAGAGCAAAAACGCTCCCTTGTAAACATTAAGTAAAAGACAAATAAACGATTGAACGAATTAATGGTATATTATTCGTGTCTACGAATACGAAACAATATCAACGTCTAAATTGCATCCAGCAGTATGTATATCAATCATTTTTTCTGCTAGTTGAATTTGTGTTAATTTTTTGAATTCAGTATCAAATCTTCATTAAATTTCATACCAAGGAATGTGTCAAGTATCCAAGATTTCAAAAAAACTTTAATTGTTCATTAAATTTGTATACTCAGATGGCATCGTGACTAGAGATAGGTCAACTCGATTTATCAAACTAGGTTAACTCGAGTTGAGGTTATTTCAAATCAGTTCGAGTTAAACTGTTACTAACTTGAATTAGATTTACACACATAAATAGCAAATCTCCAATGACGTAGACAGGCAAATATTTACAAAGAACTGTTGCTGTTATAGTAGAGAAAGGATTACTTATCAACGGAAACCTAGAACTGTTGTATTACTGTACTAATATCAGTGACGGAGGCTTGCTTTTTTACGGTTTCAGAGATGCAGGGTGTTTTTGAAAATATGTCGTAACTCATAATATTTTCAAAAAGTCTTAATAACTTTTTTTTATTGAAAGTTTTTTTTTGTAACAACATTTTCAAGTCAACCTTTTATGTAAAATACGATAGAATAAGTTAATTTTCCTTCAAAGCTCTATTTTAGTAGTCATTGATATAAATCGCAAGATATTTTTAAATGGAACACCCTATATATTTTGTATCTTCACCGAGGGCATAAAATTTCCGTTCCAAAGATACGAAAAAAAAACAATAAAATTTGAAAGGTCGTCAAATTGAAATTTGAACCTTCCTCTTTCAAATGATGTGTAACTCGTTGTTTCAATTTGAAAACGATACCACCTAAGAAGTGTTAAAGTATGATGTGTTTTTGACGTTTTAGTAGAATTACGGAAAAATGATAAAATTTGAAAGATTGTAGGGTCTAAGATTTGAAAATATAGAAATAAATTATATCAAAATGAAGGTTGAACCTTCCTCTTTAAAATGATGTATAACACGTTGTTTTAATTTGAAATCTATTTCACTTAAGAAATCTTAAAACGTGATATGTTTGTGTCATTTCAGTAAAATCCAGAAAAAAAAATAAAAATTAGTACATGGTGGAGACCTTATTTTTCAAAATGTAGTAATGACTTGTATATCAAATTGAAAGTTGAATTTTCACCTTTCAAATGATGTATAACTCGTTGCATTTTGAAACCAGTATCACTCGAGAAATGTTGAGGGATGATGTGTTTTTCACGTTTTAGTAAAATCATAAAAAAATGGTAAAATTTGCAAAAGATCGTGGAGGTCCTATTTTTAAAAAATACAGATATTGCTTACATACCAAGTTGAAGGTTAAATCCTCCTTTTTTAAATGATCTATAACTCGTTGATTCAATTTGAAATCTATATCACTCAAGAAATGTTGAAAGATGATCTATTTTTGACATTTTAGTAAAATCATGAAAAAAAATGATAAATTTTGAAAGATCGTGCAAGTCTTTTCTTTAAAAATGAAGAAATGACTTGTATATTAAGGCATATTATATTAAGGTATATTACATTAAGGCCCAGTTTATGCACCTTTAGTTAAATTTAACCGCTGGATATTTTCCATGGTTACTGTAATTTAACTTGCCATGATTGGCTATTTAACCAGTAACTATGGTAAATATCCGATAGTTAAATTTAACCAAAGGTGAATAAACTGGGCCTTAGGCTGGTTACTACTATCTTCTGGTTAAGCTATCTAAGGGATAATTACCATGATTGCGGCTATTTCATGCGCTCTGATTGGCTAGTAGATCGATTTACCTATAAGATAAATTTAACTAAAAGATGGTAGTAATGGACCTAAAGATTGAACCTTTATCTTTCAAATGATGTATAACCCGTTGTTTCAGTTTGAAATCGATTTTATTTAAGAAATCTTACACGATGATGCGTTCTCGATATTTCAGTAGAAGCACAAACAAAATGAAATTTAAGATATCGTGGATGTCTTATTTTGGAAAATGTAGAAACTGGTGAATCTTCGTCTTTCAAATGATATATAACTCGTTGTTTCAGTTTGAAATCGATTCCACCTAAGAAATGTTAAAGTATATGTTAACAATGTATTTTTGACGTTTTAGTAGAATCACGAAAAAGAAAATGATAAAATTTGAAAGATCGTGAAGGTCTTGTTTTCAAAAATGAAGAAATGACTTGTATATCACATTGAAGGTTAAACCTTCGTTTTTTAAATCACTTTGAGAGATCACTTGGACAAAAGTTAAATCTAGGAATGGATTAGCGTTTGCAATAAGGTGATGAATTAAAGCACTCTTTATATCCTACGAACTCATCCACAGTCTCCAGATTTAAACTCTATTGCATATCTATGAGCTGAACTGAAAAATAATATTCGAAAACATCACATTTCAAGTAAGCCAGAATTAAAACGCATTCTGAGCGAAGAATGAAACTGGTTGATGAAAAGAAACTAAAAATTTAATGAATTTCCAATGTTTACAAGTTGCTAAGGGTAATACTTGGGAATTGGAGCAAAAATTTTTAACAAACAAAAATAATTTATTTATAATTTAACAAAAATTGTAGTAACTTTATTTTCAACAGTATGACTCCCCTTTATTCTTACAAATAAATGCGTCAATATTGAGAGAAATATGAAAATATGATAGGCACATTGAATTTCTATACCTGGTATAATAAAGAATATGTTAGTACAATTGTGTATTAACATTTTAACGAAGAAATCAAATAATAAAGCAGGAAAAAAGTTTTGTTTGATTATTTTATCTAACGCTACTAGGAAATGTCAGGTTTTACATGTCATTTTGGCCTTTTTGTAACGTCACATTTTACACACTATATATTTACACACAATACAGTTAGGTAATATTTGGCGAACTGTCCTTTCGCCAAATATTACCTAACTATATTGAATTCTTTTTGGTTGTTGATATGGACACTGTTAAATTTAAATACATTTTTTACACAAGCCTTGTGTCAGATATGAATTCATATGATGTTAAATTTTAAAGCGAGCTTAGATAAAATGTTGTGCTTAACACGTTAAAAAGCTGCCATTTTTTGTTTAACTCGTGCAATTTAAAAAGATATTCGTTAAACAAAATTAGTCTTTTCATAACTGGTTACGTCAATAGCTGTAACCAGTTATGAAAAGACTATCATTATTAAAACTTTTTATTAAATAAGAATGACGCATACTATCTAACAACAAATTATCACAATTCATTCAACAAAATTGAAAAAATATTACAGAAATACCCTATATATTTTATATCTTCACCGAGGGCATAAAATTTCCTTTCCAAAGATACGAAAAAAAAACCAATAAAATTTGAAAGGTCATCAAATTGAAATTTGAACCTTCCTCTTTCAAATGATGTGTAACTCGTTGTTTCAATTTGAAAACGATACCACCTAAGAAGTGTTAAAGTATGATGTGTTTTTGACGTTTTAGTAGAATTACGGAAAAATGATAAAATTTGAAAGATTGTAGGGTCTAAGTTTTGAAAATATAGAAATGAATTATATCAAAATGAAGGTTGAACCTTCCTCTTTAAAATGATGTATAACACGTTGTTTCAATTTGAAATCTATTTCACTTAAGAAATCTTAAAACGTGAT
Organism: Onthophagus sagittarius; assembly: GCA_036711965.1. NCBI lineage: Eukaryota > Metazoa > Arthropoda > Insecta > Coleoptera > Scarabaeidae > Onthophagus > Onthophagus sagittarius. The sequence continues at coordinate 65,793,237 of JASERS010000003.1, read as the reverse complement.
ATGTTTGTGTCATTTCAGTAAAATCCAGAAAAAAAAAATAAAAATTAGTACATGGTGGAGACCTTATTTTTCAAAATGTAGAAATGTCTTGTATATCAAATTGAAAGTTGAATTTTCACCTTTCAAATGATGTATAACTCGTTGCATTTTGAAACCAGTATCACTCGAGAAATGTTGAGGGATGATGTGTTTTTCACGTTTTAGAAAAATCATAAAAAAATGGTAAAATTTGCAAAAGGTCGTGGAGATCCTATTTTTAAAAAATGCAGAAATTGCTTACATACCAAGTTGAAGGTTAAATCCTCCTTTTTCAAATGATCTATAACTCGTTGTTTCAATTTGAAATCTATATCACTCAAGAAATGTTGAAAGATTATCTATTTTTGACATTTTAGTAAAATCATGAAAAAAAATGATAAATTTTGAAAGATCGTGCAGGTCTTTTCTTTAAAAATGAAGAAATGACTTGTATATTACATTAAGGCCCAGTTTATGCACCTTTAGTTAAATTTAGCCGCTGGATATTTTCCATGGTTACTGTAATTTAACTTGCCATGATTGGCTATTTGACCAGTAACTATGGTAAATATCCGATAGTTAAATTTAACCAAAGGTGAATAAACTGGGCCTTAGGCTGGTTACTACTATCGTCTGGTTAAGCTATCTAAGGGATTATCACCATGATTGCGGCTATTTCATGCGCTCTGATTGGCTAGTAGATCGATTTATCTATAAGATAAATTTAACTAAAAGATGGTAGTAATGGACCTAAAGGTTGGTTCTTGATATTTCAGTAGAAGCTCAAACAAAATGAAATTTAAGTTATCGTGGATGTCTTATTTTGGAAAATGTAGAAACTGGTGAATCTTAGTCTTTCAAATGATGTATAACTCGTTGTTTCAGTTTGAAATCGATTCCACCTAAGAAATGTTAAAGGATATGTTAACGATGTATTTTTGACGTTTTAGTAGAATCACGAAAAAGAAAATGATAAAATTTGAAAGATCGTAAAGGTCTTGTTTTAAAAAATGAAGAAATGACTTGTATATCACATTGAAGGTTAAACCTTCGTTTTTCAAATCACTTTGAGAGATCACTTGGACAAAAGTTAAATCTAGAAGTGGATTGGCGTTTGCAACAAGGTAATGAATTAAAGCACTCTTTATATCCTACGAACTCATCCACAGTCTCCAGATTTAAACTCTATTGCATATCTATGAGCTGAACTGAAAAATAATATTCGAAAACATCACATTTCAAGTAAGCCAGAATTAAAACGCATTCTGAGCGAAAAATGAAACTGGTTGATGAAAAGAAACTAAAAATTTGGGAATTGGAGCAAAAATTTTTAACAAACAAAAATAATTTATTTATAATTTAACAAAAATTGTAGTAACTTTATTTTCAACAGTATGACTCCCCTTTATGGCGAACTGTCCTTTCGCCAAATATTACCTAACTATATTGAATTCTTTTTGGTTGTTGATATGGACACTGTTAAATTTAAATACATTTTTTACACAAGCCTTGTGTCAGATATGAATTCATATGATGTTAAATTTTAAAGCGAGCTTAGATAAAATGTTGTGCTTAACACGTTAAAAAGCTGCCATTTTTGTTTAACTCGTGCAATTTAAAAAGATATTCGTTAAACAAAATTAGTCTTTTCATAACTGGTTACAGCTATTGACGTAACCAGTTATGAAAAGTTATGAAATAATAGTAAAAAAATTTTTACTATTATTATTAAAACTTTTTATTAAATAAGAATGACGCATACTATCTAACAACAAATTATCACAATTCATTCAACAAAATTGAAAAAATATTACAGAAATACGATATAAAATTAGCATACAGAAGTAACTTAAAACTATACAATCTAATTATTAACTCCAAACAAAAGATCGAAGAAAAACAAAACAGCGGTTTATACATAGTAAATTGTAGGAGTTTACTATGTATAAACATATCTAAAGAAATCTCTTCTGTATTTAAACATATGTCTGACACAGGTCATAAACTCAACAAGAACTCAATAAAACTTATTAAACAGCTTCCAAAATCAAAAAAATTTGATTTATATGAATAAATGGAAATAGCTAAATATAATAATAATAACAAAGAATTATTAATGAACGAAGCTACGGATATAAATCCTTACCGTTTGTTTATGCCATATATAAATGTAAATATACTACCTAAACCTGTTTCCGAAAATCTTAGAACGATCCATAAGTTTCATTTGCCAGTTCCTTTTCGACAGCTGTGGTTGTAGGACAATTTTGTATTTTATTCGATTTTTTAATCTTTAATTTTAACACATTTTTTTAACGTGTAAGTTCTTTGTAACAAAATTTGTTAATTCAATGATGCTGGAAAAAAGAGAAGTATTTTAAGGTCAAAAATTTTTATACAACGTGGTCGCTATTAATTGACAGTAAATAATTATCTCACGTTTTTGTGATATACACTTAGCAGCAGAAGTCTGCGTACAAAAAACTTCTAACACTTTAACTGAAAAAATAAGGGTCATGATCTAATGTGATAAACTTCAATTTTTTTTTATTTTGTGTATTAACTACATATAATTCTATTAACAAAATATGCATCAATAAAACAGAAATATTAGTTACCAAAAAAATTAAAATTAAAAATTCTCCAAATAATGCGTATGCAAAAATCTGCGTACAAATAAAGACGCCTTCTCCAAAATATACTTATTTACTTAAATACGTAGTTGGCGATGTACGCTTTCCGATTTAAATAAAAGATAATCGGTGTCAATTATATTAGCAGAAGCTTAGAAGCTAAAAGTTAGAATGGACACTAAAGGAAAGGAAATTGAATTGGGAGAGAGAAAAATTATTGTAAAGTTATGGAAATAGGGAAAATCTTTTCGAAAAATAGGAGAAACTGTCGGCAGGTCACACTCTTCCATTCAAAGAGTAATTAATAATTATAAAGACACTGAAGATTACCTCTCACGTCCGCGATCTGGTAGACCACCCCTTTTAACAAACCGAGAGAAGCGAAAAATTGTACAGCAGGTTAGAAAAGAACCTAGGCTGACGGCAAAAAAAATAGTAGAAAATGTACAAGAAGAATTTCATAAAACTATCAGCAAAGATACGGTGAGAAGGACTTTAAAAAAAGCTAACTATCACAGTCGCGTTGCACGAAGAAAGCCATTTGTGTCAGAGGTCAATCGTCAGAAGCGGATCGCCTTTGCAAAAAAACCCTTACCTTAGCCCATTGAATTCTGGGAGAAAGTTCTCTTTACAGATGAGAGCAAATTTTGTATTTTCGGCATTAAGGGTAAACAACTTGTATGGAGAAAACCTAATACTGCCCTTAATCCCGAAAATATGAAAGCGACTGTAAAACACGGAGGTGGTGGAGTTATGGTTTGGGGGTGTATGTGCACCAAAGGGGTGGGAAGGTTGGTTTTCATAACATCGACAATGGACCATAAAATGTATATAGACATTTTAAAAGAAAATTTGAAGCCTAGCATCGAAAACTTGGGCTTGGGGCCCGAATACTTTTTTCAATAAGATAATGACCCCAAACATTGCGCCCACAACACCAAGCTTTGGCTACTATACAATACCCCAAAGCAACTTAAAACACCTCCACAATCGCCGGACTTGAATCCCATCGAACACCTCTGGGATTTACTGGAACGCAGGATTCGGCAACACAACATAACGTCGAAGGAAACGTTAAAAAATGTTATGATTGAGGAATGGGCCAAAATCAGTTCGGACGAAACGAAGAAATTAGTGCACTCCATGCCTAAACGTTTAAGGGAGGTCATTAAACGTAAAGGTTATCCGACCTCATATTAATATAGAAACAATGATCTCATTTATGAATTTTTTATAAATACTGTCCTGACTTGTACGCAGATTTTTGCATACCCGTTATTTGTAGAATTTTTAGTTTTGATTTTTTTCTGTAACTATTGTTTCTGTTTTGTTGAAGCATATTTTGTTAATAGAATTATATGTAGTTAATATACAAAATAAAAAAAAATCAAGTTTATCACATTAGATTATGATTCTTATTTTTTCAATTAAAGTATTACAAGTTTTTTGTACGCAGACTTCTGCTGCTGAGTGTATATAAAAAAATCTTTAATCATGTTTTGTAGCGACAATCTATGACGGAAAAGTTTTCCGAAATCGGTAGTTGAGAGCAAATAAAAAGTTTTTTCTTCGAATTTTATATATTTTTTATTTAACAATACTTGCCGAAGCTAACAATGGAGTCCTTCATCAAACAATTTAATCAAGCAGAGTTATCTGCCATACTCCTGGAGCTGCGTAAAAACATGATCAACAGAGATACTACTAACAACCACATTCATTTCCTACATGAAGCATTGAGAAATGACGTCATATCCAAGGCATTCAGAATTAAACTCATAAAGAATTTCAGCGATCAAAAAAATATACTGGACAGGAAACTCATCACTCGAAGACTAAAACAACATTACAAAACTCGTACCATAGTAGACACAAAACTTAAATTCTTACACAAACTACTTGAAGGTAAAATTCATTTTATAGAATTAGAAGCTATAATTGATAAATTTAATGAATTTATCTTTTATAAATTTTATGACGATAATTTTAAAGGTAGACATAAGATTTTATCACTTATTAAAGAAAAAAATCAGTTTAAGTCAATGAATAATGGAAAATCAAATAATATAAAATAGCAATCAAAAATAGTTTTTCATGTAAATAGGTTTAAAAGTAATCGAAAGCAATGTATTGTTCATTCAGCTGAATTGGATAATATTTCATTTGCTCCTAAATTCACAAATCTAACAAATGTTTATTTAAACAATAGAGAAATTGAAATACTGCAATTTGGACACAAATATACATTTTTAGACGATAAATACAGAGTTGAAGATTTAGGTATAGATTTACAAAACCAATTATATAGACACCAAGATTTTTTCAATATGAAGAAACATTTTTTAAAAACAACTCTCAAAATTAAAAAAAGAGATATAAACTGCTCAGTTAATAAAAAACATAAAAACCAAATGACAACCATTAAAAACTTCAAAAAAAGAATGTTAACAAATAATGTCACTTGGAGATAAAAACGCAGGAATAGTATTAATTGATAAGAAAGAATACATTAACAAAACTGAACAATTTTTTAAAGAAAATGATATAAACGTTATAAATAAAAATCCAATTGAAAGTTTTAATAGGAAAACAAAACAAATAGTCAAAGACTGTAAAGAAACCCTTTGTAAATTTAACATAAATATAAACAAATTAAATAATATGAATCCGCAATCACCATTAATGTACAGTCTAATTAAACTACATAAACCGGACAGATCAATTAGACCCATAATTAGTAATATTAATACACCAACACAGAACATCGGAAAAGCTATTCATAACATAATTCAAGATCATTTTAAATTCGAATCAAAATATTTAATAAAGAACTCCCAACAATTAATAAATAACATAAAAAATATTGAAATTAATAATAAAACCCAATTAATATCGTTTGATATAAAAGATCTATACTCAAATGTACCAATCACAAAAACACTAAATATTACTAAACAATTCTTTCTAAATAAATATTCAAAGCTAGAATGTCTTACAGAACATGACATCGAAAATATACACTTAATGTTAGAACAAATAATAAAACAAAACTTTTTTAATTTTAACAATAAAACTTACAGAATGAACAATGGTCTACCCATAGGATCTTCATTATCAGGGTTACTAGCCGATATTTATATAGATTCAATAGAAAAACAATTATTCTCAGAAAAATATAACATGTTTACTAAAAATATCAGATACTACGGCAGATACGTTGCTGACATTTTAATAATACACGAAGGCCTAAAATCAAACATTATAGCCATTTACAACATTTTAAATAACATTATTAAATTTTACAATCGAAAAGGAATTTAACAATATTCATTTTCTAGACTTAGTTTTGCAAAAAAATATCAACTTAAAAAGAATAGAATTTAATGTGTACCACAAACCAACCACAACCGATATTATTATTCCGAAAAGCTCTTACAACAGCAAGAATCATAAAGAGGCAGTTTTTAGACATATGATGAGAGCTATAAATACACTTATGAACGAACATAATTTCAATGAAGAAATAAAATACATAATAAAGCTGGGTCTCAATAATGGTTATAACGTTGCATTTATACAAAATGTTTACAATAAGATTCAAAAATCTTCAATTATCTATAAATAATAATATATGAATTATCACAATTCATTCAACAAAATTGAAAAAACACTACAAAAATACGACATAAAATTAGCATACAGAAGTAACTTAAAACTATACAATTATTGGAGTTGCCGCTATTAATTGACGGTAAATAATTATCTCACGTTTTTGTGATATATATAAAAAAATTTTAATCATGTTTTGTAGCGACAACATGATGATGGAAAAGTCTTCCGAAACCGGTAATTGAGAGCAAATAAAAAATTTTTTTTCTTCGAATTTTATATATTTTTTATTTAACAATACTTGCCTTAATAATCAAGCACTCAGGTGCAATTAAAACTAGATCTAACACTAGACCTTGTACTAGAAAGCTTTAGGTTTAGCCTAGTACAAGAAACTTTCTAGTACTAGGTCTAGTGTTATTTCTAGTTTTACATTGATACAAATATATCACAATTTAAGACTGAATAACAACTAAAAATAGAGCCAACACTAACGCTAGAGCTAATAATGGCCTAGAACGAAAAACATGTAGGGTTTAGTTGTACGTCTCTTAAAACGGAACGCAATTCAACTCTACCTATCATAGCTTCAAAACTAACACTAAACTTAGAAATAGAAACATTAAGGTATAGCCGTCTAAAGACATGTCTAGTGTTAGTTCTGGTCTTACTTTGATGCAAGTATACAACAAAACAAGACTGAAGAATAGCTAAAAATAGAGTTTTTGTTCTCGTTCAACTTCTATTCTCGAAAACAAAAGTGTTTCGCTATTTATAATCAAAAATAACCTCTCATTTTAAAATTTTTTTCATATTTCCTTTATTGTTTTGATTTGTTTTTATAAAATAATGATATTACATTATTACATTTCAGAAACTAAATGTTGAGGTTCTGATCAAGAACTCTGATCAATTTTTAAATTAGCGAAATGAATATTAGTTGTAAAATCATTCTATAAAATAATGAAATAAAACAAAATTTTATTTAAATTTATGATGAATGGAGGAAGGTCTTTAAAACGTTAAAGGAACTTTTAAGAATATTAATATTACCTATAAGAAGTCTCATTTATTTCAGAACAAGATAAGTAACTTCAAGCACTCTGTTAATTCTATAAGTTTGTCAAGCATGATTAATTAATAATCAAATTAAAAAGTAACCAAACATGATTCATACATTTGATCACCTGATCGAGCGTGACTCACGTGATTCATGAATGATTCACATTTAAATCATGAGCGGGCATAAAAAGTCACTCACGCGCACATCTGTAGTACAAATATACCATTTTCTAAGCGTAAGAAGCTTTTTATTGCAAAATGATTTTTTTGTACTTACATAATGAAATTGCAGACTTTATGAGTGGTTGTTTGATGCCGTGGTTATATGATTAAACTTGTATCAACCTTAGGGTATGTTCATGTTGGAGCTACGATAAATGATAAAAGCGACGATACTACAATAGGAAGAAAGAACAAATTCATAGAAACAAATTTAGCGCTGTTGTTATAGTTTATCGCAGCTCTAACATAAACGTATCCTAAGGTTACTACAAGTTTAATCATTTAACCTCGGCAGCTAACAACCACTCATAAAATCTTACCCTAGTCATTATAGTGTAAAGCTTCGACTTTACCAAATCATTAATTAGATTATTGTTGACTAAGGCTTAATGATTAATCTTGCACAACATAACACGAGCCATCATAGTGTAATGTCTCGGCTTTATCATTGAGACTCTCAGATTTTGACTAATTCATAGCAATATCTATTATCTATATCGATATTGCTATGAATAGCAATATATCGTCTGCAAGTGACCTCAGCTTAATGTCTGAATTGAATTAGGGTCAACCTAACACGAATCATTACAGTATAATGCATCGGTTTTGGCGGATCCTCGGCTTATGGTCGAGGTTTAATAATTAAATTGGTATCAACCTAAGGTTAGGTTGATAGCCAAGGTTGGCTATTATACTGTAATGCTGCGGCTAAAGATTTTAACTTGTATCAACCCATAATAAGCCATCATAATGTATGCCTTGGATTTAAGTAAAACGGAGATCGTTATAACCGAGACCCAATATATAATCTTGAATTTTAACATGAGTCGTTATAGTGTAATGCCTCAGATTTACCGGATCATGGATTATTGAAGAAGAGTTTGTTTGCGGTCGAGGCTCAATGATTAAACTTGAATTAACCTAACCTTAGTCATCATAGTGTAATATCTCATTTATAAGTAGCCTCGGCTCGATAAATAAGCTTGAATCAATCTAACACGAGACAACAAATTGTAAGCCTTGATTTTACTGGATATTCTATTAATTAGTTCAATAATTAAATTTGTATCAACCTAACCTTGGTCATCGTAATGTAATGCCTCGGCTGCAAGCGGCCTATGTATCCTAGTCATTACAGTGTAAAACCTTGTCCTTGCCGAATCTTGAACTAATGAAGAAGAAGTCGCTGTTATCCGAAGCTTAATGATTAACTTTGTATCAACCTACCACGAACCATCGTCACGAGTATCCTTAAACAGTCTTTATCCAACGAGACTTTAGATTTTGACTGCTTCATAGTTCATAGTTCTTCGGCAGAGGCTCATAATATCACTAAACGGAGTACCTTTGTACTGTATACAAAGATTAAATAATCTTGGGAATAGCAATCAATGAGTATGTTAAGAAAACAACTTCCTTTTTTCGATATCCGAGCTTTCGCAATAATTTATTGCTTCATCAGAGAAACACTACAATATTAAAATAGATGGGCAATGTTACAAAAATCTTAAAATTAAAGTTTCTATAAATCGACTTACAATGGAAGTAAGAAAAAGGTTGACTTCAAAATCGGATATCGAAAAAAGGAAGTTGTTTTCTTATCCTACTCATTGGTTGCTATTCCCAAGATTATTTAATCTTTTTTTACTCATAATGTTGTCATAGTTTTATTTAAATAAATCCATCAAGTAATAAATGAAAGAACAAGCTGAGCAAACCTTGATAGATTTTATTAAAAGTCATCCTTAATGACGAGGTCTTCATTTAAAAAAGTTAATGAGTTGCCGTTTACTTTAAACAACGGCTTCTAAACCTGTGGGTTGCGATTAGAGAATATAATTTTAATTTATGATGAATGGAGGAAGATCTTTAAAACGTTAAAAGAAGAATTTAAAGGAAGAAAAGAACTAAAAATACAGTTTTTGTTCTCTTTCAACTTCTATTCTCGAAAACAAAAGGGTTTCGCTATCTAGAATCAAAAATAGCCTCCCATTCTTGATTTTTTTTTCAGATTTCCTTTGTTGTTTTGGTTTGTTTTTAGAAAATAATGCTAGATATTACATTATTACATTTCAGTAACTAAATGTTGAAGACAAAATTCTTATCAATTTTTAAATTAGCGAAATGAATATTAGTTGTAAAAACATTCTATAAACTAATGAAATAGAACAAAATTTAATTTAAATTTGTGATGAATAGAGGAAGATCTTTTAAACGTTAAAGGAAGTATTAAGAATACTAATATTACCTATAAGAATATGCCAACTTTTATTGAATAATTTTAATTTTATAACAGTCTCATTTATTACAGAACATGATAAATAAAGTTAAGTACTTTGTTAATTCTGTCAGCTTGTCAAACACGATTAATAAGTAACCAAATTAACAAGCAATAGAACATGATTTATACATTTGTTCACCTGATTGAGCGTGAGTTACGTGAATTGAGGTGACCCACGCGTACTCAACGCGATTCATGAATGATATTCAAGTGAGTGGCGTGCGTGACACGCGTGAGTCTAAATCGTGAGCGGGCATAAAAAGTCACTTACGCACACATCTCTATTACACACCCAAAGTAGTCACGTATCCGGCGCCTACGTAAGGTTGCCTCGAAATACCTCACCCGGTATATTAAAAATAAGGTAATTACAGTCAAAGTTCAAATTTTTAGCATTTTGCAACAAAGTTTCTCAATTATTCATTCTCTCAACAAACATCGTAGCCATTACAACATTACCGCCGCTCTATTACGTCATTTTCCTGTACGCACTCATCTCGAAGTACTTTGGGCAGCGAGACGGAAATAATGCCGCCGGATTATCATGCCGTTGATATTCCTAGTGCTGTAAGTTCAGCCGGACGGTAAAAACTTGGGAACAAAAGGACGTAGTATGCGGCAGCTAACTTCCCTTCATGTCATACAGCGCATCCGTATACGTAATTCTATTTCGCTTTCAGCTAAAGTTTGCCGCACATTCTCGTCTCTCGTTGTCCTCGTCGTCGACGCAGACCTACCGGTACCATTGTTGTCGGTCTCAAATTAATATCGACTCGTTCGGAACTAAAGCGAATAATGCACTGACCTGTGTTACCCGAATTTGGAACGTTTACCCAACTTCGATACATACACAATTTACGTCCGTCGAAATGGTCGTTGAAAATTACCAATGGTGGTATGAAACGAATCTGTTACACAAACCGTCCAATACTAACTCGTAGTAAAGTTGTTATTGTTGGCATGGTTTCCATTTCGAAGGTTTAAATTGACCATAAACGTCAATCGGTATATTTTATGGGGTTCCCCGAAAATTTTAAAATTATAAATTAATTTTTACTAAAAAAAAGTGATTGTAATATCATTGCATAGCTGCGCAAGCCGTCGAGGAATATGGTGTGTGTAATTTTGAAAGATTTTTTTGCTCGTTAGTCGTCGGTTCGTGATTTATGAAAACGTGACCGCATTACTAACGGTAGGTTTGAGTGAAATGCGACGTAGTCTACTTTGGTAAAACGTGCATAGGGTTTACTTACCGCAACTACGTCAATTATGTTGTTTCGTACCTCTAGACCTAGACATAAAAGGCTACCACCACGTTATTGGAAATTATCATCACTTCAACTTCGACTGGTATTGAGATATTAAATGAAATAATCCTTATTTAATACAGTAAAAGGAGGTCACACAAATGTCTTTATTGAAACGTACTGTTAGTAAGGACATTAAATTTAAATTTTGTATGAATATGCATGGATGCGTATAATAGGTAAGCTATTAATAATAAACGTACCTTGTGCATTGCCTAAACAGCTAACAGCCGTCTACTCTGTACTTTGTTGTAACGTGCAATATTAACTACAGAACACAAAGTTTCTACATGATAACATACGATGGTAGATGCTCGCGAACATATGAGATAAGAGACAAAATTGTTGTTTGGTTCTTAATAGGGTAGTATATGTAACAAGCCCCGTTTAGAGCGATATTATGCAAGGCATGGCTTTGTAATGTATTTGTAGGTTCACTGTTATCGATTTCTCTTCCATCCCGTAGTGCTCGCTTCGTTGTATAGGAGTAAACGATTGAACCGTTGGCTTTAAAGCGCTTGCATACGACATGAACATGGTCCAAATTAAAAGGTCTATATAGTATGTGAACCATGTTTCAGTTGCTGCAGACGTGTGCGTCAAAATATAGCCGTATCGTAATAGAAATATGAAATATAGGGTTTAATTTATTTTTATTGTGTCTTTTACGGCGACGGCTTCGATGGGCCTTTACGAATTTTATACTGGAATGCACTTTAGGACGGCCTTTTATATGGTCACTGTTCCTATTAAAATGTATAAGGGTTAAAGAACGTCAGAGCGGGACCCTTTCGAAACGAACCTTTGTATGCCTGTCTTTGCTGAATATAGATGAAATATAATTTACATAATTTGAAGCTGTATATCGCTAGAGGGATGCCTCTCGACTCCAAACTTCATGGTATACCGCACCTTGCTCGGGGTAAAACCAGATATAGGCTCCCACTCTTCAATTCGAAAGGCTGTACGTGAAAACAATTTTATTATAAATATTAATAACCACAGAAAATCCTTAAAAATACATGTTAATGAATGCGGATCTTGTAGGGAAAAAATTGTTATTTGGTTATTATTATTCTTAACATAAAATAACGTTTTTGATGGTACGAAGGGAAATGAAAAATCCGGAATTAGAAAATAATGAAGAAGTAAAAAGAAAAGATGTGAAAAGATAAAGGAAAACGTATTTTATTCTATTTTTATTTAATCTTCCGGTTGGTGGGGTTTTCCGAAATCACGTTCCACCGTTAATTTTGTTAGGTCACGCTATTATAGCACCGCATTGAATATTTGGACTAAAGCACCGGTATTTTAACTTATTTTTATTACTTTTTTAAACATTTTATTTTCTCATTAACATCGCCGTAAATTTTTATAGATATTATAACAATATGTTTGGCATCCACTTTGAATTTCATAAATTGCGCTCAACTATACATCTATTGAGCAGGGCATTGTTGGATAAATCCAATACAATACAAAAAGGATTTGTAGACTAAAAATAACGTGTGGTTGGCTTCATAGACATCACAAAGGGCTTTGACACTGCATTGATAAAGGGCTTAAAATGTAAACTGCACCATGTCAACTTACCTACTAGCAATATTATTTTTATTTTTGGAAATGATCACCTTTACAGTTCGAATTATGGCTACTTCTCAACAACTAGAAAAGTAAGAACAAGTGATTTTATAAAAAGCCGGATACAAGATAATTGGCTTCGTCTTCAGCCTAGTATCTATAACTGTCAGTTTCAAAATCAGTTTTATATCACATACAGGTGTCCGTTATCTCCTGGATCAGAGGAAAATACAGACGCGGAATATATCTATTAGTGATTTATAAAGGAGAGGATATGTTTTTGTCAAAAGAAAACTAAACAGGAATATCTCAATTTGTTTTTGAGATATGTTTTGAGATAAATTTGTAGTCTTTTTGAAAAATCGTATTCTTCAAAAAAATCAAATTCTTAAGATGAATTTTGTCATTATTTATAAAGGAAAGTATACACTTTGTTCAGAATAAAAGCATACTTGAGTATTTCGCTTTATTTTTGAGATTTCAAGTTTTGAGCTCAATCTAAATCTGTAGCATTTTATTAAATATTTTAATATTTTTAAATAATTTATTTAAAATCTTTTTTTAATTTAATTTTTAAATTTAATATTTTTTTATTATATCTTAATGAAATTTGTTATAATTTGTAAAGAAAAGTATGTGCTTTTATATGCACAAAACTATGCTAGAACATTTCTAAATGATTTTCGATGCATCACTCAATTCAAACTTTTGTTACTTTACGAAGATAATAATTGGTTCCAATGATTTTCAAAAAATCGTAAAAAAATCGAATTCTAAAGATATATTAATGAAATGATGTCTATTTGTAGAGAAAAGCGTGTATTTTTTCATGAAGGAAATTGCAATTACAAAACCTTATTCATTTTTCAGATATGAATTTTTGAGATAAACCGAAACTTTTATCGAATTTTTAAGATATGTTAATGAAATGATGGTTATTTATAGAAAAAATATGTACAAGTATGTTCAGGAATAAACTCGCATTTAAGAAACTTTATTCGTTTTTGAAACATGAATTTTTGAAATCAATCGGAACCTTTGTTAGTTTACGAAAGTAAAAATTTGATCCAATGATTTTCAAGAAATCGTAATAAATCGAATTCTTAAGATATGTTAATGAAATGATGGTTATTTATAGAGAAAAGTATGTACTTCTTCAGGAATAAACTCGTATTTAAGAAAGTTTATTCATTTTTTAGATATGAATTTTTTAAATCAATCGGAACCTTTATCAGTTTACGAAGGTAAACAATCCAACGATTTTCAAGAAATCGCAATAAATCGAGTTTTTAAGATATTTTAATGAAATGATAGTTATTTATAGAGGAAAGTATGTACTTTTTCAGGAATACACTTGCATTTAAAGAAACTGTATTCATTTTTGAGATATAAATTTTTGAAGTCAATCGGAATCTTTATTAGTTTACGAAGGTAAAAATTTGATCCAATGATTTTCAAGAAATCGTAATAAATCGAATTCTTAAGATATGTTAATAAAATGATGATTATTTGTAGAGAAAACATGTACTTTTTCAAGAATAATCTCGCATTTAAGAAGCTTTATTTGTTTTTGAAACATGCATTTTTAAAATCAATCGGAAATTTATTAGGAATAAACTGGCATTTAAGAAACTTTATTCGTTTTTGAGATATGAATTTTTGAAATCAATCAGAGTCTATATTAGTTTACGAAGGTAAAAATTTGATCCAATGATTTTGAAGAAATCGTAATAAATCGAATTCTTAAGATATGTTAATGAAATGATGGTTGTTTATACAAAAAGGTGTGTACTTTTTCAGAAATAATCTCGCATTTAAGAAACTTTATTCGTTTTTAAGATATGAATTTTTGAAATCAATCGGAACCTTTATTAGTTTATGAAGGTAAAAATTTGATCCAATGATTTTCAAGAAATCGTAATAAATCGAATTCTTAAGATATGTTAATGAAATAATGGTTATTTATAGAGAAAAGTATGTACTTTCTCAGGAATAAACTCGCATTTAAGAAACTTTATTCGTTTTTGAGATATGAATTTTTGAAATCAGACGGAACCTTTATTAGTTTACGAAGGTAAAAATTTGATCTAATGATTTTCAAGACATCGTAATAAATCAAATTCTTAAGATATGTTAATGAAATGATGGTTATTTATAGAGAAAGGTGTGTACGTTTACAGGAATAAACTCGCATTTAAGAAACTTTATTCGTTTTTTAGATATGAATTTTTGAAATCAATCAGAGTCTATATTAGTTTACGAAGGTAAAAATTTGATCCAATGATTTTGAAGAAATCGTAATAAATCGAATTCTTAAGATATGTTAATGAAATGATGGTTGTTTATACAAAAAGGTATGTACTTTTTCAGAAATAATCTCGCATTTAAGAAACTTTATTCGTTTTTGAGATATGAATTTTTGAAATCAGACGGAACCTTTATTAGTTTACGAAGGTAAAAATTTGATCTAATGATTTTCAAGAAATCGTAATAAATCAAATTCTTAAGATATATTAATGAAATGATGGTTATTTATAGAGAAAGGTATGTACTTTTACAGGAATAAACTCGCATTTAAGAAACTTTATTCGTTTTTGAGATATGAATTTTTGAAATCAGACCGAACCTTTATTAGTTTACGAAGGTAAAAATTTGATCCAATGATTTTCAAGAAATCGTAATAAATCAAATTCTTAAGATATGTTAATGAAATGATGGTTATTTATAGAGAAAGGTATGTACTTTTACAGGAATAAACTCGCATTTAAGAAACTTTATTCGTTTTTGAGATATGAAATCAATCGAAACCTACGTTAGTTTACGAAGGTAAAAATTTGATCCAATGATTTTCAAGAAATCATAATAAATCGAATTCTTAAGATATGTTAATAAAATGATGGTTATTTGTAGAGAAAAACATGTACCCTTTCAAGAATAAACTCGCATTTAAGAAGCTTTATTCGTTTTTGAGATATGAATTTTTAAAATCAATCGGAAATTTATTAGTTGACGAAGATAAACTAAGTTTTCTCAAATGTTTAAAAAAAATCGAATTCTCAAGATATATTAATGAAATGATGACTAATTGTAGAGGAAAGCATGTACTTTTTGATAAACAAAATCACATTTAAAAAGTTTTAAGACTACAATTTGCAGCAATGATTTTCAAGAAATCATAAAAAATCCAATTCTTAAGATATATTAACGAAATGATAGCTATTTGTAGAGAAAAGTATGCACATTTTTACGAACAAATTAGCATTTAAAAAACCTTATTCGTTTTTGAGATATTTGTTTTGAACTCGATCTAAATATGTAGTATTTCATGAAATAATAATTTTGTTAATTACTTGTAAAAGGAAGGATGTAGTAGAAGGATTTATAAAGGAGAGGATGTGTTTTTCTAAAAAAAAGTATACAGAAATATCTCAGTTTGTTTTTGAGATATGTTTTGAGATAAATTTGTAGCATTTCATAAAGAAAAATTTCCTACAATCATTTTTGAAAAATCGTAAAAAATCAAATTCTTAAGATATCTTGATGAAATTTTTCGTTATTTATAAAAAAAAGTATACACTTTGTTCAGAGAAAATCATACTTGAGTATCTCACTTTGTTTTTGAGATTTCCAAGAGTTCCATTTTGAACTCAACCTAAATTTGGGGCATTTCATTAAATATTTTCTTCATAATTTTTGAAAGAATCGTATTGGTAGGATACGATTCTATCTTAGTGAAATTTGTTTAGCAATGTTCGCCGACGACATGGTAATTACAACACAAAATATCTAAGTCTTCACATTACTGTATGGTTGTTTAGGTCTAATATAACATCAGAATAAACGCGAAGCAAAATTTTGCTATGGAAGCTGTAGCAGAATATTGCCGAAAATTTCTAAATAATAGGTAGCTGTTTCGAGCAGCCTTTTCTTGGACGTACATTAGATTATGTGAAATTACGCGAAACCATGGAGAAGATTCACGTGCTTGCTATAATGTACAGAGAGGAAGCCCTTATTAGTACTAATTAGTACTAATTAAACATCCACTACACCAAAATAATGCATAACTGCTTCTTTCATACATTCTTTTAGCCAAAAATTACAAGCAGGTGACCAACAAACAATGGTTCAATTTTGTGTGTGGTTCTTACACTAGCAGAGTCAAAATCAATTTTTTTTGAATGACTTATTTAGTTTAATGAAGCAACTCATCAACTACAAGAGATTACTAATACAGAATTAGAAACATATTGCCATGGATGTTCATTAAACAAAGATTACATTCAGCCGGTTATCTAAATTTATTAGAAAACACAATGGACAATATCATGGATGATATTCTGTTGGTAGAACTAGACGACATTTGATACCAACATGACGACCTGGTTAAATGGTTGCTTTTATGCAATATGGATAGATCGTCATGGTCTCATATCATGATCTTCAAGATCAGCAAACTTTACACACGAGTTATTAATCACCCTGTATATATCGCAGTTTTTACTTTAAATTTCTTAAAAACTTCCATCATCATGACTCATTTCTGAGATGCCGAAAGAGACACCATTCCCGTCATTACCAACCATGGCATTATCAAGATCAACATCTTTAGCAGGAAGATACAAAATGATCAGCTTAATCAGCAAAATGATCAAACAGATTTATTAGGGTTAGTAGATCAGAAAAAATCTTGACATCGTATTAAAGAATATTTGGTAAGACTGGTCCTATTAACAAATCTCCAAAAACTTTGTGTTCTGATCCAAGAACCTTAAGGTATGCTTGGCGATCTCTCGACAGATGACATATCTAATTCGATAAAAGGAATTATTGGTTTGTTTAAATAATTTGTAGTAGTGTTTTTTAGTTTCTGTATTCGCTTTAGAGCAGAGGAGTACCACAGAGCATATTTAGTGTTATATGTGTCTTTAGATGAGTTTTGGCACATACACTGTGTTAAATAATTATCGTAACCTACGTCACATTATAATGTTGGTTATCTATCTCATTGTGTAATTGCGATATTTTTAAATTAGTAAACAAATTTTAACCAGATGTTGACAGCAGATCGAACGTTATTAGGTTATTATTGTCGCGATTGTCGTATTCTTTGTGTGTTTTCGGATTTTCTTTATTCTTTAATCATTTTTTGCTGCCTTTATATTTCTCCAAACAGTTCTTCTTAGAGCTATCTTTGTTTCTAGCGATTGATTTAAGCGGTAAGTCAATAAACAAATTATAATAACGAAAACGTTCAATGAGAATTTCTTTCAGATTTTTATTTCTTTCGTTATGACGTTCACACCGGAACATGATGCCTTTGTTTTAATGGCACATTATCGAAGCGGTACGCAGAATGCGGACGATAGTTGGGTTTATTCCTTACAAAGCTGTATACAGCAATTCAACCAACGTTTCCCAGATTTCGACGTTGATTATGACGCTTTTAAGCATAGGAAACACGTTTTTACAGTCGTTAATTGCTATACAAAAGCCAACCTTTAATAACGTTTTTCGAAAAAGTTATTTTAAATAATAGGAATATTCGTCGCGTTGTAATACCAATACTGTGATATAGGTTGCCTACATTTCGGGTACGATAATTAGTTGACACAGTGTATGTGCCTAGGATACTGCATGATGTTTTCTACAACAAATCAGAGAACACTTCATCTGATGACAAAACAACAATTAATTCAGTGATATTTTAAGTTCCCAATAATGCTGGATGATAATTGTACTCGAGAACTAAATCAAAAACATATATTATATTATATATATATATCACGTTAAGATTTATGTGTGAAAAACCAAGCATCAGATTGAGTACTCTTTTTATGATATTACCCACGTTTCAATTATACAAGATTGTTGAATCTAAGAAAGTTACGAATGTTAGCCGTTCAATCATCGTTCGTGACATATCTAGTGACGACCATAATCATCACTAGATAATGTACCAAAAGGAATTTAGCAAACAACATATCTTGATTTTTAAATTAAATTTTTGCAGCTATCAAATCAATTAATTCGACTGAACATGCTTATCCGTGCTTGCTATCCACTCGAGCAGTCTTGTAAATGCTGAACTAGGCTCGATCGGATCACTACATCACTCGAGTAAATTGTTTGTTCATCTTATAACCTCCCTTTGCTGTTATGTTATATAATTAAACACGTACAGTTCTTTGAATATATTGGCAGGATCTAAAGGTGCATTAAAAATGCAAAGGTGAATTAAAGATAATAATTATATGATATCAAATGCAGAAATAAAAATGAAAGACTCGATTTCAAGATGTGGTAAAGTTGCTTTCATTATTTCTTCAAATAATTTTAATTGCGGATTCGGTGTGAAGCGATAACGATTTTAAAACTCGCGTAACTGTTGAAAGTGTATCAAGTTTGGTGTTCGTCTCCGCTAATGGTGGACTTCAATCAGCGATCATACGTAAAAAATTGATTGTAAACCCATCGATCAGCAATTTAAAAACATCGTGGAAATGTTAAATAATACCAGGTAACAGACAATGAACAAAAATTTTTTGACAGAAGTCTTACAAATTTAACAATGATTTATTAAATTTATTTGTTTTAAATGATTATATATTGAGTTAATTTTGATAAAATAATGAATTAAGCATTAAAAGTGAATAAAAAATCTGTTTGAAGTGTAACAGACCGTTAATACAATACGTGGGTTTATTGGATCACGTACACCTTTTGACGCATTTGCCTTTATGAGCTCTCTTAGATCAACGGCACGTACGTAAGCATAAAATATTTATTGCAGGACTCCTATCCAAGTCGTTCGACACGTCTTCACTCTACCTAGCTTTTAGATATGGGAAATAAAATATGCGCCGTTACGTGACTGATGTGCACTCGTTTGTATTTTATTATAGGTGATTTTATGGACGTATACTAAAAAATCATAAATTTTATATTAATTTATGAAACATTGATACAAACGTATTGTTTTTTTCTATTAGCTATACCAGACCAACTCAATAAATGTATATATTAGTACATCTAGGTTATGGTAATGCAAATAGATTAAAATTGTTTTTAAAAAGATAAGATTAAAGATTAAAAAAAGAAGATTTTGGCTCTTCGTTTTATTTTATTTTCTTTGGGTTAAAGAATTAATGAAAGTAGTTTGACATTTAATAGCATGTGATATTATTGCTGAGAAATTTGGTCAATACTGGTCGTAAGATTATTGATTACTTGCAATAATTGAACGTTTATTGTTTCATTGGACGAGGATGCATAGTATAATTTATTGATCTCTACAGTAAGGTATCGTATAGCAGAAAGAGAGAGAATCCCAAACTTTATCGGCTATATTAAGTAAGTCATTTAAACCATCCTTTTGATTTTTTAACATATTTGGGCTCACAACTTATGATTCACCGACTGTCGACAACATACTTCTGTAAATCTCAGATGGAAGTCATCTGGAAATCTCTATCGCCCCCTAGCGATGAGATTGTCCCACATAACATGCAACAAAGCATTTGGTACAGGTATCCCAATTTCGGCATCTGCATAGGATATCTTCAAAATTAAAAGAGATAGAAATAAAGAATCTATACATATCAGAACCTGTTATTGGGAAACCTTTTGTTTTTGCTTTGGCTAACTGAAAAATTTGTAATAAATGAATAACATTGCAAAATAAGGTAGCCTTCCTTCACGGTACAGTAGGCGCCGGATACAAGAGTGCTCTTGATGACCAATCACCCATAGAAAATTTATAATGAGTGCAGAGCACATACATACTAATACATCCTTCAAGAAGACTTGAATTGTATCGATACTACCTCTGCAACACTGCTTTTTAAAACATTCAAATGCTTTCAGAAGTCTTTAACTGTTTTTAGAAGATTTGATACTGCCCCTGGCAGACTTGATTTGTAAGAGAACAGCCAGTATTTGTTAACACCTTAATGTAAACTTAAACTTTTACCTAAGTAATTCTATCGGTTAAAGAAATTGTAGGGTCCCAGTTAAGATTTAGACTAAAATAAAATTATTAATAATTAATGGGAAAGCGTTTATAGTTCAAAACAGGAAAAATGTATCTCAAGAACACAAGCATCGACCCAAGTATGAAAAATCACCGTAACATAATATAAAATTGTTGAAAGTTGATATTATTAAAATTTACGAGCAAAGTGATTTTGAGAAACTGTAAAATTTTAATTTTTTTTTTTAATTATTTTATTTAAAAAATAAAGAAATTACCCATGATTCGTCCACGTTGTGTGTAATCTCAAAACCAGTTTTTCTAACTGAAATTGTTGTTTAAGCCAAAAGTTATTTTTCTAAAAAATTGAAGTAAAGCTAAAAAATTGTAAATAGAGTTAATGTTGAAAGAAGCTTTGAAAAATTGCACTTAATGAAAATTAAAATTAAAAATTGAAAATGAAACTCAACTGAGTCTAACCTTATCTTAAAGGTGGTCTGAAGAGTTGTGGTAAGAATGAGAAATAATAAAATTGCATGTTGTACAAAAGTGGGTGAGGTTTTTAAAAAAAAAATATTTTGAAAATATCTCAATAAAGTTATAACATTATTAAGAAAAATCTGAAAGTGTTGATATCTGAGAGGTCGTCTCAAAACCAGTTTTTCTAACTGAAATTGTTGTTTAAGCGAAAAGTTATTTTTCTAAAAAATTGAAGTAAAGCTAAAAAATTGTAAATAGAGTTAATGTTGAAAGAAGCTTTGAAAAATTGCGCTTAATGAAAATTAAAATTAAAAATTGAAAATGAAACTCAACTGAGTCTAACCTTATCTTAAAGGTGGTCTGAAGAGTCGTGGTAAGAATGAGAAATAATAAAATTGCATGTTGTACAAAAGTGGGTGAGGTTTTTAAAAAAAAATTATTTTGAAAATATCTCAATAAAGTTATAACATTATTAAGAAAAATCTGAAAGTGTTGATATCTGAGAGGTCGTCTCAAAACCAGTTTTTCTAACTGAAATTGTTGTTTAAGCCAAAAGTTATTTTTCTAAAAAATTGAAGTAAAGCTAAAAAATTGTAAATAGAGTTAATGTTGAAAGAAGCTTTGAAAAATTGCGCTTAATGAAAATTAAAATTGAAAATTGAAAATGAAACTCAACTGAGTCTAACCTTATCTTAAAGGTGGTCTGAAGAGTCGTGGTAAGAATGAGAAATAATAAAATTGCATGTTGTACAAAAGTGGGTGAGGTTTTTAAAAAAAAATTATTTTGAAAATATCTCAATAAAGTTATAACATTATTAAGAAAAATCTGAAAGTATTGATATCTGAGAGGTCGTCTCAAAACCAGTTTTTCTAACTGAAATTGTTGTTTAAGCCAAAAGTTATTTTTCTAAAAAATTGAAGTAAAGTTAAAAAATTGTAAATAGAGTTAATGTTGAAAGAAGCTTTGAAAAATTGCGCTTAATGAAAATTAAAATTAAAAATTGAAAATGAAACTCAACTGAGTCTAACCTTATCTTAAAGGTGGTCTGAAGAGTCGTGGTAAGAATGAGAAATAATAAAATTGCATGTTGTACAAAAGTGGGTGAGGTTTTTAAAAAAAAATTATTTTGAAAATATCTCAATAAAGTTATAACATTATTAAGAAAAATCTGAAAGTGTTGATATCTGAGAGGTCGTCTCAAAACCAGTTTTTCTAACTGAAATTGTTGTTTAAGCCAAAAGTTATTTTTCTAAAAAATTGAAGTAAAGTTAAAAAATTGTAAATAGAGTTAATGTTGAAAGAAGCTTTGAAAAATTGCGCTTAATGAAAATTAAAATTAAAAATTGAAAATGAAACTCAACTGAGTCTAACCTTATCTTAAAGGTGGTCTGAAGAGTCGTGGTAAGAATGAGAAATAATAAAATTGCATGTTGTACAAAAGTGGGTGAGGTTTTTAAAAAAAAATTATTTTGAAAATATCTCAATAAAGTTATAACATTATTAAGAAAAATCTGAAAGTGTTGATATCTGAGAGGTCGTCTCAAAACCAGTTTTTCTAACTGAAATTGTTGTTTAAGCCAAAAGTTATTTTTCTAAAAAATTGGAGTAAAGCTAAAAAATTGTAAATAGAGTTAATATTGAAAGAAGCTTTGAAAAATTGCACTTAATGAAAATTAAAATTAAAAATTGAAAATGAAACTCGACTGAGTCTAACTTTATCTTAAAGGTGGTCTGAAGAGTCGTGGTAAGAATGAGAAATAATAAAATTGCTTGTTGTACAAAAGTGGGTGAGGTTTTTAAAACAAAATTATTTTGAAAATATCTCAATAAAGTTATAACATTTTTAAGAAAAATCTGAAAGTGTTGATATCTGAGAGGTCGTCTCAAAACCAGTTTTTCTAACTGAAATTGTTGTTTAAGCCAAAAGTTATTTTTCTAAAAAATTGAAGTAAAGCTAAAAAATTGTAAATAGAGTTAATGTTGAAAGAAGCTTTGAAAAATTGCACTTAATGAAAATTAAAATTAAAAATTGAAAATGAAACTCGACTGAGTCTAACCTTATCTTAAAGGTGGTCTGAAGAGTCGTGGTAAGAATGAGAAATAATAAAATTGCATGTTGTACAAAAGTGGGTGAGGTTTTTAGAAAAAAATTATTTTGAAAATATCTCAATAAAGTTATAACATTTTTAAGAAAAATCTGAAAGTGTTGATATCTGAGAGGTCGTCTCAAAACCAGTTTTTCTAACTGAAATTGTTGTTTAAGCCAAAAGTTATTTTTCTAAAAAATTGAAGTAAAGCTAAAAAATTGTAAATAGAGTTAATGTTGAAAGAAGCTTTGAAAAATTGCACTTAATGAAAATTAAAATTAAAAATTGAAAATGAAACTCGACTGAGTCTAACCTTATCTTAAAGGTGGTCTGAAGAGTCGTGGTAAGAATGAGAAATAATAAAATTGCATGTTGTACAAAAGTGGGTGAGGTTTTTAGAAAAAAATTATTTTGAAAATATCTCAATAAAGTTATAACATTTTTAAGAAAAATCTGAAAGTGTTGATATCTGAGAGGTCGTTTAGCATTTTATCAGCGTTTTCCTCTTTATATTTATGAATGAAGTATTCCTTGAATAGGTCGAGTTGTGTAGATTTTTTAATGTTTTTAAGTAGAGTAATATTATTTGTGTTAGTCAAGTGCTTGTGTAAAAGTAGGTATTTATAAACGTTAGAATTATGTTTTGTTTTGTATTCTTTAAATCTAGTTAAAAGGCTCTCCTATTCGTCTGCCCCACGCACTTGCTGCCACAGTTCCCACACTCAGGCCCAGTATATTCACCTTTAAATTTTACTTTAAATTAACTTTTAAATTTAATTAATGGGTATTTTCCATGGTTACTGTAATTTCACTTGCCGTGATTGGCTATTTAACCAGTAACCATGGTAAATATCCAATAGTTAAATTAACTAAAGGTGAATATACTGGGTCTCAATCAGGTAGACTTCATTTTTATGAAGATTATTAAAACAGTGTTTGTTGTTAGTAGGAATTTGGCCAATTTTAGTGCTAGAAATAATTGCCAGGATAATGTTGAATTTATTAAAGATTTTGTTAAGTGAGGTGGGGTTATGATGATAAATTAATGAAATGAAAAGCTTTTGAGTATGAAACTTGGAGTACACTACAACAAGATAGAAGAGCGAAAGAACGCCTCATAATCTCACAACCGCAGCATGACTGAAGACAAAGATAACTACTGTTACAGTAGTACATGATAAAATAAATATACTGCAACATAATCCCAACCCAACTTTTCTCATAATAATTTTAATTCTAATTTTTATAGTAATAATAAGTTAAATGTAATAGGTTCCTTGTTAAAAAGATGTTCATAGAAAATAACCTCAGAATTGTCATTTTGGACATGGAGGGCACCTTCCCGTTTGCTCCAAGATTCAGCAATCTTAGCACAGTCACCTTAAATAACACAGATAATCATAACACAACATAACAAACATCCGCATTTTAAAGATTTAATCAATGAAAGCGAAAATACAATAAGAAATTCATACTTTAACCATAAATTCAATAGTAATTCTTTTAAACTTAATGATTTAAAAAGCTTAAAACAAAAAATTAAAGAACACAATGTTGTGTTCGTAATCGGTGTGAATCACATCGATAACGTCAATAAAACATTAGAATTTTTCAATAACAATAATATTAAAGGAATCAAAAAAGACCCTTCTGTTACTTTTAACAACAACCTCAAGTAATTGGTAAAAGACTGCAAGGAGAATACATATGTAAACAAAACATTTTTATTGTTAATGATAAATACTACACAAATTGCAGATATGTTGATATTATCGTAGTTTATGAAATAAAATTCTGCTAAGCTTACAACTCTATTCTAGAAATCCTGATATTGCTTGTAGAAGACTTGAAATGCTTTCAGAAGACTTGAAATTCTTTCAGAAAGCTTGAACAGCTTGCAGAAGATTTGATATACTGCCAGAAAAATTAATATTTCTTCTAGAAAGCTTGAAATTCTTCCAAAAGACTTAGTGCTACTTCTAGAAGGCCTGACATACCTGCAAAAGACTTGATATTGCTACTAAAAATCTTGCTATTACTTGTAAAATGGCTGAGAAAAGATTTTTTCATCGCATTAAGTACTACTGGACTAATTGCAAGATCTTGACGAAAGTAGTCCACAAATTGTTAATTAAAGACTAAATACTCCGGTAGAAGATATTTTTATTGCGAAAGATAAGAAGCTGTTAATAAAATTTTGGCTTCAAAACTCCAAATACTATTGATAAAATACAAAATCTCTATGTCAGAAGTTCAAAAACTGGTAATTATAGACTGGATAGTGCTTATAAAATTGTGGACACTGCTCTCAGAAGATATTTCCATTACAAACGAACCATAGACGCCACATACATAGACATATTTTCAGTCTTTACTTTTGGGAAGCGTCATTAATTGTTTAATTCCTTTCCCAATTCAGTTCTTTCAACATCCAGCACCCATATGTATTTTCATAAACCGGGGCTTATGGGTGCAGTTATAGAACAAAAACAAGCTAACAGTCGTGACATTATTTCGTAAGATTCCTTCCTTCGAATTATAATAGGGATTCTTTTACGCTTTAATTGGGTTACAAAAGAAGGCGACCTTCCTTCAGTTGGGAAACGAAAACAAACTACATGTCTTATCATTCCTTTGCATTACAATAGCTTGTTGCTTGAAAAGTTGGTGAGGTATGTAGTATGGCCAAAAAGACCGAAATCGGTAGAAACTGAAATATAAAAATAAATAGTATCATCTTTAAAGTACGATTTTTATTATACCTCATATATCTACACAAAAACTAGAAGTTGTGGATACTAATGATATGAATTAATATTGCTTCTTTATGAGTGTTTATAAGTTTATAAAAGGAATAATCTCGACTGACTTCGAAGACGTTCGCCCCATGTTAGATCCGACCCAACCCAACTATACCCAATTCATCCCAAACTTGAATCTGTCACTGCAAGTATCGAAATCGAAATCGGCCTGGGTTTGGTTTTCAGTCTATGGAAGGAATAATCTCGGCCGACGTCGTAGACGTCAAAGACCCCACGATTGGGTTTGATTGGGATTGGGTTGGGTCGTAATGTCCGACCCAACCAATGGACAGAATAATCTCGGCCGTCTGCGAAGACGTCAGCCGCCCCGAGTTATGTTCGACCCAACCCAACCCATCCCAACTATAAGTCTGTTACTGTAAGTATTATAAACAATATTACGGCGGCCGATGTTTTCGAAATCGGCCGAGGTTTGGTTTTCATTGACAAGTTTATGGAAGGAATAGTCTCGGCTAACTTCGAAGACGTCGGCCGTTCCAAGATATATTTAGCTCAACCCAACTAAACATAACCCATCCCATCCACAAATCTATCACCGCAAGTATTATTAAAAAGTATTAGGGCGGTCGTTATCTTCGAAATTGGCCGAGGTTTGGTTTTCATCAACAATTTTATCAAAGAATAATCTTGGCCGACTTCAAAGACGTCGGCCGCCTCAAAGTAATGTTCGATCTATATCGATCGAGGTATTGATGGAAAATACGGTGTTTCGGTGTTAGTATTATTATTAAACGGAACACTACAAAAATAAAAAATGCCAATCATCGGGCGCCGCAAACTTTTAGAATCATAGCACAACCCAACGTAATCCTTTTTTTTCGGGAGGTCGGGGAAAATCTGTGATCAGACACGTGACCTGTGGTGTTAGAAGCCCTAACCTAACATTAGGTTAGGCCCAACCTAACCTAATGTAGCCCAGAACAACTCAACCCAACTCATCTTGTACCTTCCATGTCCCTGTTATTTTACTATCCCTCAATTATGCGATATTACATATTAAAAATACATACATATACTTATCTTTCTGAATGATAGCACAACTCGTACGTTACCTGGACTAGCCTAAACCACATTTTTTTCTTTTCTCAATCCTTCCATCCTAAGCTTAGATCTTGCCTCCTCCCTGACAATCCCTACCTTTTTTCTCCATTTCTTTTAGTTAGTAGGGTTTAATTAAAAAGCCCCTTTTCCTCTTCTCTACAGTTCTGCTCTGTTACATTGTGGTTGATATCCTCCTGTTTTTCTCTTCTTTTCTCATCTCTCTCCTTCTCCATCATCACCTCACTCGGGTACTTCATCAGTCCGATATCTTATATTCAATTCTTTTCCGATCATATTTTCTGCATCTTATCTAAATGCTGCGAAGTGTCTTCACTCAAATATAGAGTGTCTTCATACCCGTAGCCATACCAACAGGTGTCTGATGATACTTCTGGTATAGTATGTATCTGATCACAGACAATACGTCGAGTTAAGTAAAGTAATAGTCAAGTCTTTATAAAGTAAAGACAAATCTGTGCTTTTACCTGACTCTTTGTTGTTGAACATCTACACAAATGATTTATCTACGACTTTCAACACGAATTGACTCTTATATGCAGGTGACCTGCAACTCTATAGATCAGTTAATGGTGAGCTGCTCTGTGAATCAGTTACATTTAGATTTCAGATACATTGAGAATAACTTTATTTGAGGTGTTTTGAGAACAAATTAACTTTAAATACTTATTAAACCTCAAGTAATTAGATACTGTCAGAAACGTAACTCCATTTGTTTTGATTATGTGCTTGGATCACTTATATCACATATCTCACTAATGGTCCCTAGACTGTGCTTTGATTGATAGTTTGTCCTTCAATAAACAATCGATAAAACATCGGTTGATTCCCTTAGAACATTAAAGTTAATCGTAAAATTCATTAGGTAAAATACATTAGGTGTATCCACTACCTCGATATTAGGTATTATCCAAAACCTAGAGGAGAACTAAATTATACAAATCTGTTACTGTCTGCTGGGTTTTTGCGGGATGTTATATGGGTTTGAATAAGTTGGTGGGGGCAACTAATTCGGTGGTTTGACATTCACATTATCTTATTTTGTGTCAGAATCAATTATCCTGTTGTTTTTGTATCATCTCTATATTGGGTTTTAATCGATTGAGATAATTCTTATTTATACTCAAATTTTTGTATACGAGTTTTAATTTTAGTATATTATGCACGATTTTCCTAATAACGAGACAATTTTTTATCCGAGATGTCACATAAACTTGCATGATTTATAATAAAATTTCCTTATTATCATGGCAACAACTCGTGATAAATTGTTACAGGGGTGTTTCGGCTAAAATCGATTTCTTTTTAAATGTTCGCATTCTGATTCGCAATCCGCACTTTAAATTGCGCTACAATAACATTACAATCGGTATTAAATCGATGAATGTAGCGGTGCCAACGGTAATGACGAAGCAAAATAACTACAATTGCCTTAGGCACTAATAGGCTTTTGATTCGGTTAACCGGGTAATTTTGTTATCGATTGGTCTCTAAAATCGTTTACCTCCAACCGGCGTCGCACTTAGGCATTTCCATCACTTTCGCATTCCTCTACTTGGCAACAAAACTCAAACGGTAAGCTTCGCCGATATTTAATAACTTTTCAAGATTTAACTAAAAAGATTTAATCAAGAACGATATCAAAAGAAGAGGCAATCTTTTAATGATATTCTTTGTAGAAAAGTTTTAGTAGAATCACGAAAAAGATGATCAAATTTGAAAATGAAGTGTCTTATACCGGGTGTCCCATTTAGCCTGAAAAACGGAATAAATTAAAAATTACGCATCGGACTAAAACAACATTCGGATAAAAATTGTTCGGTTTAAAGGGAAACCTTCAATGGTGATGAAGATGATTTCGTCTGTCACCACCTAGCGAAAATGAAAACAAGGTACAAATTGAATCATAAACACCTCCTTTTTCTTCAAAATCTGCTTCTCCTGAAAAAACTACATTGATTTGACAACGATTTGACCTACAATTTTTATGTTTCATGAATTTTAAATTTATAAGTCGTTTTCATTTCCGCGTTCAGGGGGTGAGAAACGGGATCATCTTTACAACCAGTGAATGTTCTCATTCAAACCAAACAAATTTTATATGAAAGCAGTAAATGAAATCGACGTAATTTTTCCGGAGAATCTGATTCTGCTACAAAAATAGGATTCGTATTTAAAATTTGTATCTTGTTTCCCATTACGTTACCAGGGGGTGAGATACGTGTTAATTTTTGCCATCATTAGATGCCCCCTTTAAACTAAACAAATTTTATCCGACACTTTTTTAGTCCGATGCTTAGTTCTTGTGATATTGCTTCCTCTTTCAAATGATGCATAAACCGTTGATTCAATTTGAAACCGATTATTAAGAAGTGTTACAGGATGATGTCTGTTTGACGTTTTACTAGAATCAAGAAAAAATAAAAAAAAAATTGGAAAAGATCGTGGAGGTCTTACTTTTGTAAATGATGAATTGACTTGTATATCAAATTGAAGAATGAACCTTCCTCTTTAAAATTATGTATAACTCGTTGTTTCATTTTGAAACTGATTCCACCGAAGAAATGCTAAAGAAAAATGTGTTTTTGACGTAAAGACTGTGTAGGTCTTACTTTTGAAAATGAAAAATTGACTTGTATATCAAATAGAAAATTGAAACTTCCTCTTTAGAATGATGAATAACTCGTTGAAGAATGAAGAATTGACTTGTGTATAAAGTTGAATATTGATCCTTCCTCTTTAAAATGATGTATAACTTGTTTCAATTTCAAACTGATTCCACCGAAAGAATGCTAAAGAAAAATGTGTTTTTGGCGAAAAGACCGTGTAGGTCTTATTTTTGAAAATGAAGAAATAACTTGTATATCAAATAAAAATAGAACCTTCCTCTTTAAAGTGATAAATAAATCGTTGTTTCAATTTGAAATTAATTTCACCTAAGAAATGTTAAAGAACGTTTTAGTAGAATCACGAAAAAGATGTCAAAATGTTAAAGATCGTGGAGGTCTTACTTTTGAAAATGAAGAATTGACTTGTGTATCAAATTGAATATTGATCTTTCCTCTTTAAAATGATGTATAACTCGTTGTTTCAATTTGAAATCTATTCCACCTAAGGAATGTTAAAGGATAATGTGTTTTTGACGTTTTACAGTTAGTAGAATCACAAAAAATGATAAAACTTGAAAATGATCTTGGAGGTCTTATTTTTGAAAATGAACAAATGACTTACATACTAAATTGAAGGTTGAATCTTGCTGTTTCAAATGCTATATAACGTGTTGTTTCGTGAAAATGATGATAAAATTTTAATGAGCGTGGAGATCTTATTGTTGAGAATGAAGAAATGACTTGCGTATCAAATTGAAGATTGAACCTTCCTCTTTCAATTGATGTATAAAATAAAATGTTGTGTTTTTAATATTTTAGTAGAATCACGAACAAAATGATAAGAGCTTTGTTCGTTGAGTCTTCTACTAAGCACGATATGGCACACGGTGTCATCATACAATTTAGTATAAATAAGTACAATGTTATAACAACTTAGTGCAGGTTAGAAAAAAGTATAATGCGTGGTCGCGACGAACAGAATATTGTCAGCGAAATAATCGCGAAAAATGATAAAATCATCGCAAAATATTTTTTTAGCAGCAGTTCATTCAACATTGATTTAGAATCAATTAATAAACATTGTTATAGCGTTGTTAAGCACGGATAAATAAGAAATACTTGAGACGATCATTGTTTTTTATTTAACAGTTGTCTTAATAACTTATTACGAGTTTTCATTTCTTCAACACTTCTTCAACTCATACCTTTATTTAAATTTTCTTTCTTTTTCCAGCTCTAGCAATGGATGTTTTTCTTGGCCTAACTCCTTTGCATGTGCATATAGAGAAAGTGGCCAGATTACCGTTTACATATTTAGGCAATATGCTCAAACCTGTTCCGACATTTCTTAAGATACAATAGGTATAGATACTGTGCTATCAATGTCGTCAGACTTGATGTGGCCACGGTCAGTGCTTAACGCCCAATACTAGATTAAATTGCCTGAATGGCAGTCCTGGATTGAAAATAAAGATTGTCTGGTTTAGGCAGATATTTGCATATTCACAGATTGATCAAAAATGCCGGAAGGACTCGGCGAGGGATTTTACTGACAGACACTGCAGATCAAGCAAGCTTACAGCCTGGGTACTTATTGTACTGTATTCCAGACAAAATACTGAATTTGATATTGGCATGAGAGCCAAAATTCTTTTAGAAAGTGGGGTGAGGAAGATGACAACAAAATTTTTCTCAGACAGTCAAGCCGCAATCCAGGGGCTGCAAGCCGAAAACGGTATCGGCTCTGGTTAGTTATTAACTGTAAGAGAACTTTAAAGACACTCAGTCATGATAACATGTCTCTGATCTGGGTCCCAGGTCGCTCTGAAGTTGCTGGCAATAAATTCGTTCCCCAGAGCTACTCTCGTAATAATCGTTATCCTCATTGGTATACACCTTCCACTATTAAATCTGTGAAGGAAAAGTTGAAATATCATAGAAAATGGAAGAGATGGGGTAACAGAAACGACTATCTTAGCTTTAGCGTTCAGCGCAAACGTACCAAAGCTTTAATTGCTGCTGATTATCGCACTTATCTGAATCGTGTTCAGAGTAACCAGTTTGTGGTCTTTTGTTAAAAATAAGAGACACAGCGGCGGCAGTATTCCGTCTAAACTAGAGCTGAACGGAGAGGTAGCAGACGACGGAGAGCGGATTGCGGAATTTTTTTCTCAGTTTTTTTAGTTCGGTTTATATCGACGGTTGCCTGAATACCTCTCAGAAACGAAATGATATTTATCAATCGCAACCTTGGTTCTCTGAATATGCTGTTTCTCATGTTCTCACACTAGTCGACCATAAATTGGGCCCTGGTCCTGATGGCTTGCCGGGATGTTTTATTGCTAAATGTGCGAAGGAGCTGGCAGCTCCTCTATTTATTATCTTCAGCCGCTCAATTGAATATTCCGTCTTTCCTTCAGAGTGGAAAAAAGCCTTTATACTATAGCCTATATATAGTGTCCAACTATCGTCCAATTTCCCTATTATCTATTGTTTCGAAGATCTTTGAAAAATTAATTTATGAAAACCTATATAGCTATCTTCAACCTGCTATAATCCCTCAACAACTCGGTTTTATACGTGGGCGGTCAGTGGAGACAAATCTGGTTGAATTCGTTCAGTATATTCAAAATTCTATAAATGATAACTCTCAGGTGGATGCTATCTATATTGATCTGACGAAAGCTTTTAACAAACTTCACCATAACGTTCTTATGACAAAGCTGAACAAATTCAACTTATCTAACGGGTTGTTTCTTTGGATTTCGTCCTATATATCTGGGAGGCCATCTTGGACCTATTCTATTTCTAGCTTATATAAACGATATTTCTAAATGCTTTCATTATTCTTATTTTTCTCTTTTTGCTGATGACTGTAAAATTTATGGTAGTATTAAGTCTGCTTCTGACTGTATTCGGTTACAAGAAGACATTGACAGATTCGATTCTTATTGCTCCCAAAATTACTTATTTTTAAATTCTGATAAGTGTTGCCAGATCCCGTTCAGCAGAAAGAGATATAATGTTAACTTCAAATATAAGTTAGGTCCCTATTATCTTACTCAATCCTCTACAATTAAAGATCTTGGTGTTATATTGGATTCTAGATTACTCTTTCGCGATCATATTACGTATATCGTTTCTGAAGCTACAAAGCGCCTCGGATTTATTATTAGAATTTCTCGTCCATTTTCTAACGTGCGCTGCATTACTTCCTTATATAATGGCATACGTGGTTACCGGCTTAAATTTCGCTTCAGTTGTGTGGAGTCCTGCCTACAATATTCACATTGACCTTATTGAAGGCCTACAGAGAAGAGTTGCTCGTTATTTGGCTCACAAATTCTATATTCCGTACTGCTTTTATTCCCAAAGATGCAAAGTGTTTGGTTTAAGATCTCTTTGTGGCCATCGACACAGTACTGACCTATTATTTCTGTACAAATTGGTTAATGGAATTCTGGACGCCCCGATTCTTTTAAACGAGATTCACTTTAATGTTCCTTCTTACGTTACTCGTTCCCCATTTACGTTCAGACTACTTGCTTCTGGATCCAATGCGCATGCCGGTTCGCCTCTGTTGAGACTAATGCACACTTACAATGTTTATTGCTCCAATATTAATCTTTTTTGTGATTCAATGATGTCGTTTAAAAAATCTGTTTTAACTTTAAGTATTTGTCATTAGTTTTTTTTGTACATTCAATTTACTCATTCGAGATGTACATATTTTCAGATGCACATTCGTTTAACATTCGTTTAGCATATTTATTTGATTTTCTGCAGCTGGTAGGACAGAGGGGAAAAACTATAATAATAGTCCGTTTTATAAACCTTATACTGTTTTCCGAAGAAGGACTACGTCTACTATCAAACAGTTCTCCTGGAATGAGGCATGCGACGTTATTTATTGGCATCGACACTGTAAAACCTGAGAATAGCATAGGAATTGCTCGTAGCAGTATTAGAGTTCTGATATGTGTCTTGACTGGGCACTGTCGATTAAAGACACACCGCAACCTCTTGAGCCTAGCAGTCGATGTTGAATGCCGTCTATGTATAGATGACGAGGAGATGGTTGATCATGTTTTATGCCACTGCCCTGGTGTCAGTTTTTCGATTTTTGGGTCGCAGTTTATCTCCTCTACGGATATGATCATGTTTTGTTGTGTTGAAAAAGCGCTTGGACTAGTCGGTTCCTAATTTCATTTATTATTGAACTCAAGTTCTGTTTTGGCGCACTTTGTACGCCGCTCGTGCCATAATGTCTAACCACGAAATTGTTCAGTTAGACCGGTTCCTATTAGTTTTACTAGAACTTAATAACACACAAATAGTAACCATCTAACAGCCTCGGAAAGCTACGCCAATAACATTCACGAAGAAGACTGAATCTCGAAATTTATTGTGGAACTCAGGCTGGGTTTCACAATTTAGAAACCTTTATCATGTAAGAAACATCGCTAAAGATCTACTTGACCGTTTTATTTCCTCGTGGAAAGGAACAAACCGAAATTTGATAAACGATAATTGGTACACCACTTTACCATTAGCAAAGATTTTCTTCTGAATAGTATAACCTTAATTCGCCTTCGAAGATCAGAGAAGTGGGTTCTTCTGACGTGACGATGGTTTCGTTCGTTAGTTACGTACGAAAAACACGTCATACGTCATACGTGTGTGATTCTAAATAGCACTTTGAACGATTACGCTGAAGTAGATGATGTTTCAAACAAACCGAACATTATATCGAAATACAATAAACAAAAAGGTAGATTTGCTAGAAAACGCACGGATGGTCATTGGCTATCATTTCCTCGCTGCTGAACGTCGCTGATATAAACGCTCAAACGTTACGCGATTTTAATACCTCGTCTCAGCTTCGCCAATTTTTCTTGAAAACCCTCGCAATCTCTCTAATGAAACCTCATTTACAATATCGACAAATCATCAAATCTTTATCAGTTCCTACAAAAGTAATCATAAAAAGGTTGTTATCACAAAGAGAACCAGAAGTAACTAGTGAAGAAGGCAGGGAAGGAAACGGGGGCGATGTACTTTATGTGGAAGATCAAAAAACAATTACACAACTGGAACATGTTTGGAATGTTGTCAGTTTACATGTCAATCATACACAATGTATTATAAAAATTTAAAGATTCTGATTAAGAATAATTTAAGCACGTTAGAGTTGTTGGCAGATCTCAGACTTAAATTGTATCTTTTTTGTTTAATTTATATTTGTGAAATGATTTATTTAATTTGTTTACGGATTAATTATTAATTTCTGTTCGTATAGTAAAGTTTAATAAATTTGTTCTGTTCTAAATAATGTTCTTTTTTCATCTAGAATCGTAAGTTACAGTATTAAAAAAAGGAAAATCAATGAAAATTAAGGTGGCGTGCAGAGTGAGCCCATGTCTTGTTGTTAAGAGATATCACCCCTGCCTTTAAAGGTTAAAAGCATTGGCTTGCACGGTGAAATTTGATGTCGTTATCCATCGGGGTACGATAGATCCTTTGGGTCGCGGTGCAAGGTTGGTTGGTCCTCCTACCCGATAAGTAAATGTATGTAATGTAAGGTATAAATGGGTTGTACAGAGTGACGCCTTGCTAAAATGTCCTCTAATTCATATAGTTCATATATTAATGTATAAATTAAATAATTCATATATTTTCATATAGGCAGGATCTTCTATCTCTCTAAAGTAATTTTTGGCCCATGCACTAAAATAGGCTGAATACCCTTGCTCTAAGCTATTCACGACCTCACCTCTGCAGTAGCCATAAAAATATTGCCATCCAAAGTCCAGATGTTACGTTACAAACGTTGCTTAGTTAGAGACCGAAAGGAATACAATCTGTCTAGTAGCATAGGACATAAACTTAATAACCACTGGTCTAAGCCTGGGTCTATAAAATTGCGGAGAAATAGTTTTAGCTTGGCCCGTACTCGATGCATCCAATCCACAAGTGACAAAGTTAAAACGAAGCCAAGAAATTAAGAAATCTTTACAAAGCACATCTGTATTTTCCTTGTTAGATTCCAGAATTCTCTTGATCAAAAGTTTTCGGCGAGAGTGCTGCTCAAATTGATCTAATCATTTATTCGCCCCATTACGACAGATCTCTTAAAATCGCCAAATTCGTTGATAATCCCATTAACGCTACGTATCCAAACATTCACCTGTTGGAATGCATGCAGTTTCATTTTTAGATATAAAATGATTTAAATCGAGTTAAAAAAGAGTTAAAAAATCGAGTTATATACTCGCATTTAACATCTCAAACCTCTTAGAGGGAGCCAGTGTACAAGGGGCCCGTTGTGGCCTACGTGCCGCGTATAGAATACGCACTCCTCACTCCACCATACCATAAAATGATTTTTTAACAAGAGTAAATCGTTCTTGAATTTAAATAGGTCCATTGTTTGCAATTCTTCCTCCGATAACCAAGATATCAATTACAAATTATTTTCAAATTACAACCATAGACTTTCTTTCAAATTTAACAATAATTGATAACGTGATTACTCGCAAACGACCATATCGTAACTAAATTTTAAATAAGTAAATAAAAAGTGGGATTCCACTAAAAAGGATTACTGCAATTTCTGTTGTGGTGATGACAGCCAGATGTTGCTTATTGTCCTTTACCCGTTGCCCTGCTAAAACGAAATTCCGCAAATTGTTTGCATGGGTCGTTGTGGTTTGGACTTTCAGATAAATATCTCACGGGCGCACAAGTTATGCCATCAAATGTAACGTAAACTTATTGTTTGCTGTTATAACATACGAGTACGGGTTAGCAAAACACGCGCAGCTCGGTAATGTATGCAATATTTAAACTATTCTATCATTTGCGCAAGAAACGGAGACGAATTTGTAATTTTCTGCACAACGTTATAATATCAATTTGGCAAATAATAAAAATTGAGTTACATAAAACTTGGAAGATTCATGTACAGAGCGAGACCTAATATAAGCTCAACGGGGCGCTATAAATTTCTGCTAACAATTTCTTTTAGCGCTGCGACCGGTAGCAATGTGGGTCTCTTGGGAGCATAATTCATTTTAACCAATCATTTAGATCATAATGCTGTGTGTAGATTTATAAGGACAAATTATTATCGGTGTTTATTTCGAAATATTTAATCCCAAATTATTTCTATAATCTATTTACATATTAATTAATAAATTTATTTCATTCAATATTTAGTTAAATAAAAATTGCATTTATATTTGGACGTTTTATTATTTTAAAAATTTTCTCTCAATTTATGTACCTCTAATAAGCCATTAAATAAATAGGATGACGTTCTGGGTAGTGTATTCTAGGTAATATCTGGAGTTTCCGCTGGACCTGGAAGCTATAGGCGAACAAATTTAATGGAAAAAGTAACGCTGAAACTCGTTAAAGGAAATTAATTGCTGTGACCAAACTAAATTAATACCTGTCACTTCGAGGCGCAAAGTAATGTAATGGATGGGCTCACTTCGCGTATGTGAAAAAGGCTCGTTGTTTAACAGGGCTAGTTGGCCAGTTCGAAAGTAGCGGACCTTTCGACCCTTTAGCCCAACCCAACCCAGCTCGTCCAACACCCAGATAGATTACCGCGGCAAGATTTCGCCTGGATGGCGAACAGCGATTTTGTGCAAAAGGGCTCGCTAATTAAATTTAACTCTATCGCCGTGCACTCCGCATGCCCTCTAGAGCGGAAATAAATTACGAACTTTCACTTTTCTTTTTTCGAAACTTTCGCAAATCCCTTGTGACATCAAACACCCAGATGGAAAATTCCTGAAATTCTTTTCGAAATTAAATAAAACCAGAATTCATTTATCAAAAAATATTGCACTAATAGCGTTTTAAATTATAGTTCTAGTCAAATCAAATTTGATATACTTCAACGGTATATACAGGGTGTTTCCTGACTACGACGTATACCATATTCCTGACGTATACCATGGTTGCTGCAGTACCCATACAAAAATTTTTATGATAGATGGTGGTAGATAGATAATCGCCGAATAGGTGGATGGCTTAGACCTCGGCGAGGCGATTTGAGTATCTTATCCAAGACATGTAATGAACAATATTGTCTCAAATTGCCGAGGTTGCTTGCGGCCGAGGCACTAAAGTTCATGTGTCAAAACGAAATCAACAATTCAAAGGTTGTAGTGCCTCGCCCGCAAGTGAGCTCGACGATTTGAGTATAAGGCCCCTCGCACACCAACGCTACGCAATGTCGAATTGCAGTCTCGGCACATTATTTTAAATACAGATCTCTTCACCAAAGCTGCTGCGACGCAACGGCTATGCTATCTAAAAGCGACCAGTCGCTGGCGACTCAGTATGTCGAGTCTCCTGGCGACCAGTTGATAAAATGGCTGAAAAAGAGAACATTCGTTTTGAAGTATTCAGGTTTGATGAACAGATATTTTTTATATAGTTATAAAGTAACAATAAGAATAAACTGTTTATTCAGATACACATCATTGTCATTGCCAAGGTAATGCAGCTGCATCTGTAATAAAATAATCGGCCAAATAATTTCAAATAGATTGTACAGTCTTCGTACCAGTAATATTCGTTGTTTTTTTTGAATGAAACCTATTGTCATTTCTATTAAGCGTTTCGTACATTACACTATCTCGTTTACGAATAAAATTATGAAGAAGCCGAATATCGCGCTATATCATCAAAAGGTAGAGTCCAATGTGTGCATGATGCCATGAATGAAAACGAACGAACATTTGAACCAATCGCTTCCACTTGAACTAAACCTCCAACAAGGCGATGGTGAATTAATGTTAGCAGGAAATGGTAATTCATGGATATGCCGGAAAAACAAGAAAAAATAACTAATTATGCCTATTTCCTGGAAAATAAAAAATCCTGGGAACTGTTTTCAATTTCATACATCTGAATATCTTCCCACCCAACCTAAATCAACTCAAGTCTTACCCAACCCAACAGAGCTCCAAAACTGAGCCAATCCAACACAATCTAACCCGGTATAAGCTATTGAGTAATAAAAGTTATCTAATATTTATGAATTTTTACTACTGGTACAATTCGTGACAATAAATGAACAACTAATGAAAAAAGAACAACTAAAAGTCAATGAAGAAATGAAGATAATCAAATGAGGTAATGATAGCATAATCGGGAGACAGTGCAGGCAATGCAACAGGCCCACAATAATCAATCTATTTTCCAGGATACATGGAATTTAAAAATTAGCGTACTGTGAGGCTGAAGTGAGCCTGTGTATCATCATGCATGCACCATATGCGTTCTTTAACATTTTGTGGAATAGCTTCCAGCAAACCTAATAAGTCAGGGAAGTATGTAGAAGTAAGTATAAAGAGACCAATCAGAAGTCGTTAATAATTCCTGCCCAAACATTTAACGAAAACTGCGTTTGATATCTGGAAAGAATAATAGCATAAGGGTTTTCTTCTTAACACTGGTGTAAATTTAACACATAACATAACATTTCTTGTAAAACCAGCTTAATCATTAAAGGGCACACACGTCAGGAAGAGACTATCGGCGATGCTTATCTGTAACAGCCATACACTGTAAGCTTTTCGTGATGGAAAGTCATTCTCAATATGGCTCTGCACTCGGACTACTGTTTTGAAAGATTCTGTTTCAATTTGTCTAATATAAAGCTTTTCGTAGCTTTTTCATTTGGTAATTGTCGGTTTAGGAAATGGTCTGCGTAAACTCTTCTTGCTTTTATTCTGTTGCGTTATGCCAACACATACATTAAATGCAAGAATAATTTTCCATTTTGTACTAAATTGAAAACAAGAAGTCTACTTAATATTGGGTTGAAAAACATTAAGTAAATTTCTTTAAATTTTTTTAAATACAATATTAAGTAGAGTTCTTGGTTTCAATTTTAAATAAAGTAAATTTAAAGAAACATTGTATGTGTTGGCATACATTAAATGCAAAGAAGTCTACTTAATATTGGGTTGAGAAACATTAAGTAAATTTCTTTCAATTTACTGGTATAACTCAGTAATGAACCATTTAGCATATGTTTATGTAAACTTTTTTGTTTATGTTTAGTTGTAGAAATCGTCTATGTATAGTAAGCCCAACATTTTTGTAATACTTTGTATAGTATGTTTTGGATTATTTAAACA
Source organism: Onthophagus sagittarius (assembly GCA_036711965.1). Lineage (NCBI taxonomy): Eukaryota > Metazoa > Arthropoda > Insecta > Coleoptera > Scarabaeidae > Onthophagus > Onthophagus sagittarius. The sequence goes on along the minus strand of JASERS010000003.1, from coordinate 65,753,331 downwards.
AGATATTTTCTTGTTATATTCTATTAGTATAATATTGTTAAAGAATGATTTTTTGTCTTGAACGAATAAAATATTTATTTAATTATTTTTGTACTTTTTTATTAAGACGAATGTTATATGCTTTCTATTTTTCAACCGGTTTCGGCCTTGTTTAGGTCAATATATATGTCAAACTAATATTTGAACTACAACATATATCCTTTTTGAAAACCTCTCTGGAAGAAAATTTAAAACCTAAATTTACAAGACAGAAATATCCCAACAACATGACAAAGAGTGAAGTGCAAAAAGTGATAAAGAAAACAATTAAAACAGAAATTAAGAAACATTACAAGAACATTAACAGAATTAATCTATAGACATATTACATCTACCAAGAATTAACAATGACCTACAACAATCTAGAAATCCAAGAAATAATGAACAATAAAACCACTTGGTATAAAGATAAAATCAATCCAGAATGGACAAGAAAAGAAAGGAAATTAAATAACCTTAGAAAAGTAAAGGAAACACAGATAATAAAAGAAAATGGAAAGATAACTAAGGACTACAACGTGAAACATCATGTATTCCATAAAAGAATGACCAATCTAATGAACATAACATTTAACCCAGGAGAATTAGAAATGCTTAATAAAGGCCACAAATATGCATTGACAACTAAACCCAATTTGAGAAAAAACAGCTATTGAATTGGAAGCAATACGAAGAAAATGGCAACAAAAGAAACAATAAATAGAGAACTTCAACAGAACGAAAAATTAAGAAAGAAAAAGAAATAATAAATAACATAAAACTTAAAATCAAACAAAACAATCTAACTATCACCAAAGCTGATAAAAACGCAGGTTACATAAAGAAACCTGATTTTTTTTTAAAGAAAACGGCTTTACAACCATTTCAAAAGATCCGACTACAAGTTTTTACAAGACAACTAAAAAATTATAATTGAATCCAAGAAACACTACAAAAATTTAACAAAAACATATATCCTATTTTACCAATGAATCCCAAAACACCAAGATTGTACGATATGCCGAAATTACATAAACAAAACATACCGATTCGCCCTATCATTTCCTCAAACGACTCTTCCACTTACAAAACAGCAAAATTTTTGGTCAACATATTTAAAGATATAACAGGATTAGAAACTAAACACACCATAAAAGCAGATACGATTTAATTAATAAACTTACGAAAATCAATCTACCTGAAAAATACACAATGATCTCATTCGACATCGCAAACCTATACACCAACATTCCAACTAATGAAATCCTTCAAATATTGAACAACATACTTAAAGATAGAATTAATAATGAAACCGACAAACAAATATATTTAACCTGTTTAAAATTTGCATACAGCAAAACTTAAATATAAAAAAATAACGTAAATTCGAAAACACTTTCTACACCTACAACAAGGGCCTTCCAATGGGATCACCGCTAAGTGGATTACTTGTGGATATATTCTTAAACAGACTGGAAAAAGAACTTATAATGAACAATAACAACCCACATAGACACAACACCATAACATGGTTAAGATATGTTGATATCATCGTTTTCATCGACAATGACAGACAAGAAACAATAACCAACTTACACAACTACATTAATAATTTACATAAAGACATCAAATTCACAACCGAAATAGAACATAACAACCGTAAAAATTTTTTGGACATAACAATTTTAAAAACAGACAACGGACTTCAATACAGTATCTTTAGAAAACAAACAGATATTATCATTCCAAACGATTCTTTTCATGATTATGCTCCTTAGAACAAAAATATCCATTATCAAACAAATTGGCCAAAATAACGGATATAAAACACAAATCCATACAAAATGATTGACAAATACAGAACCAAACAGAATCACCTAAAACATACAAATACTTCACAAGAAAAACAAAAGTAACCGTTTGGAAATACTTGAACTATATGAAATAAGAAAATTTAAACATAATCATCCACACATTTTATGCTTGAATGACCAGATAAATAACATAGAAAGACCTCTATATATGTATTTGAAGAATCCTTTTACTCCACCTAAAAATAAAAATAAAAAACCCCAACATGTACGAGGAACTCAAACCGCAATAACAACATATCCCCATATTTCCCTTCCCAAATTCAAACACCCTTTTTTTTGCCTCCTTTTTATTAATTATTACATTTAAATTATATTTTTATAATTTAAATCTTTAAAAAGTTTAAAATTTTCTTTTAAAATTTAAAAACTTTACAATTGATATTTGACCTTTTGCTTGGAAAATATTTAATTTTATTTATTTTATTTTAATTTTAATTCTAATTTTATTTTTACATAACGAACTTCACAATGACACATCATGTCATAAATCACGTCATAAAATAAAACACGATATAAAACAACAAATTTTAAAATATTTTCAAGATCAACAATACTCTAAAGATGGATTTCCTGAAGATGGCCTAAACAAGGCCGAAACCGGTTGAAAAATAGAAAGCAAATAACATTCGTCTTAATAAAAAAGTACAAAAATAATTAAATAAATATTTTATTAGTATAATGCTAATAATCATAACACATTGACAACTATGCAAAAGCATATAATAATAATAGCTAAGACAGTTTGTCAAGTGTCTCCGAAACTCGAACAGGTGACTAGACTTTAACAGTCAATCAGAACTAAACAATTTAAGAGTATTTATAATTTCATGAGATTGAGACGAATGTAAAGGAATGAGAAATAGGTTCTAAGGGTCAACATACTTTGCTGAAGATCACCTGAGCACACAATCATCACAGTTAATGGTTAATATATGACCTAACAGTGGCGCCGCATTTTGCGACTGAGATTGCTGCTCTTCAGTTAATTTAAAGCTCATTACACATACCGCCGCCTACACTCTATACCATCACGCTAATTGCTCTATAACCACATGAAATAGCACGTCTTGTCTTATGGGAAAGATCTTATATCCAACTGCCTTTAGCAATTATAAGCATTAAGGGAATTTTACTTGGTCGTAATTGCATATTGTAGCAGTTTACTTATTATTTTAATGTTCAAATAGATGTAGAAAATAAACGGATATCGATTTCTCGTGCGCCGGAAACGTTCTATCTAAGCAAACAACGGAAATTGTATGTAAGGTTTAAGGTAAAAGATAACAACGGTGCCTACATAAATAATACACAGGAGAGTTACTCCAATAGCGTACTTCCATAAACCGCACTCCCCTGCAATTTCTGTTCTCACAGGTCACAGGTAATCGATTTTATTGCCGTTGGCCGTAAAGTGAAACTACCTCTTTGAGTTAACTATTACGTGACAGCATTAGCGCGGCCGTTAAATACGAATCGGTTTCGACCTTATAATGAATATAAATCCTCCGGATAAATGGTATTCGTTACCTTCGTTATATCGCCGCGCTTCAAGTTACCTTTCGACACGTTCTTTTTTTTCTTTTTTCGTCTTCCTCCCTTTTGAGACCAGCTACCAGTTCAGTGCTACGGATTACTTTCGTATCGCCCTGGGAGCAAATGGAACATCGACTTTTCGGGACCAGGAAATACTTCCGATCGGCGAGGTGGTGGTCTATATTAAGATAACGCACTCGAATGATTTCCAATAGCAAACTGAAGCAACCGTTATTAATGGCTGTTAATGGGTAAAACAGCACGTAAAACATTTTAGAGTTTATTATGCTTCAATAAATCTCTTCGATATTACAACTACCTAAACGACATTATCCTTGGATACGATGTAAGTAGTGCTTAGGTATCAGAATTGTTTTATTCTCATTGCCAATCACAGATATGAACTTCCTTTGCCCTTTGTTCGTATCGCAGGGTGAAACAAGCTAGTAGTTGGGGGATAATCAACTGAGTGCTGGTGCATCGAGTGCGAACCAAAGCACGAGTGTCTTACTTGCTGCTGCTACTTGCTCTTTACAAATCGATATTCTCGAACGTACTACTTCACGCTGAAAGTGATTTCCTGATATTGAAGCACAATTGAAACTTTCATTTGCAATTGAAATTAGAACTATTAACAAAGGATTTAGACTATCGAATGGGGTAAGTGGTTTATTAACCTGCCTCAATGTTTAAAGCGAAAAGTTTAAAATTTTCACAAAAAGAATTATATTTTGTCGGTTTTTCGTGCGTAAAAACCCAGGGAAAGATGAGATTACATCGGAATTATATCGTGAGCGTATAATATTTACGGAGTGCCGCGGGGCGCAATTAAAACGAAAGTTTAGCAGTCGGGGGTGCCAGAGAACGATGGAAACCGGCGATGACATTTCGTTAACGACCCCGCCAGACGTTCGTTAACGTTTTGAACCACGAGAACTGTCGTTATTCCCATAACGGGCGCGCCCCGTAGCTCCTGCACGTGAATGATAATGTTCAATATTATTATTGGATAGGCACGAGTGTGTAGAATAATTTATAGGTGATTATCAAACTTGGTGATTAGTTAAGCCGACATTGATTCTGTTTCTGCATCCGCCCAAGTCCCAATGCGAATTGGGACTAGTATATCACAATGACCCTAATGAATAAAAGTTTAGAGATTGATTTTTCTTGCAAAATGAAAGCAAATACTTGAAAACTTATTACAAAAAATGAAGTAATAGATGCAATTGCTTACTTATGCGTCAAGTGTTATGAATAAACTAAGAAATTTCTTTTTCTAGTATAGTAGGTACAGAATGTTGTTCTATTAACGTTGTTTAATCCACGGTGTTGTATTAACGTTAACATAGTAGTAAAAGTTGAACTATCTAAATTTGCAAGTTGAGACCTATTCGAATAAGCAATTGCTATAAAGATGTAGGAACGGCAGCATTTGCTTAAAAATTTTATTCATGCGATGATGTAGCCATTATTCTTACTGCTAGCTTTTACTTGCAATGCAATTGCTTTTTCTAAAAAACGTTCGTTTAAAGAAATTGCTAAAATTATATTTCAGGGCCAATAAAACAATGTGATTATTTTATTTTTATTTATTTATTTGAAATAAATGGGGTTACCCCTAATTACATACTTTAGAACACTAACGATTTTATTAACCTAAATTAAACAATACTAACAAAGTATAAAAAATTAAACAATCTGGAACGATGAAAGAACAAAGCAGGAGAAAAAGAGAAAAGAAAAACAACGTGCGAATTAGGAATTAACCCATATCATAGGCGCCGGTTTTTGAAATGCATGTACTTCACAAAAAAGAAAAATGTCCGCTTTGTGAAAAAACTGAAAACACGTATGTCTGAATTAACATTAATTTTCGTTTCTTTACGTTTCTATTAAGGGGCACTATGCGCTAATAGATTCAATTTGTTATTTAAAAAGCCAATTCTAGAGCGAAAGGTGCCCCCTATCCTCCTCTGTATGTCACCCTCCAACCTTCAATTTTATGAGTATATTGAGAGACCAACTTAAAGCTGAGGAAAAAAATTATGGTATTGAAAAGGCAATTGCATCCCGTATTTCACTACCTAACTCTAGGTCTCTTACTATTTTAGCAAATTTACCAAATCTGCTTACTATTTCAATACCAACCTAATTTGAAAAATGAACGTTGACGAAATCGTTATTAAAAAGTTGTAGAGCCTCATCTAAATCGCTAACGACATTAATTATTTGAGTGTAAATGTAATTTTATAAAAGATTTGGTATCTCAACCGTGTTATAATCTTTGAATTAACGGTTTCGTGTTGCTATATCAAATGTACTGCCTCGTCCGCAAGCGATTTGAGGCAAGATCGTTCGTTTCATGGCTTGGTAGAGATACCAAATCTTTTATGAGATGACATTTATACTCAAATAGCCGAGGTCACTTGCGGGCGAGGGTTATTGATCGACAATCTTTGAATTGTCGATTTTGTGTTGACACATCAATTCTAGTGCCTCGCCAGCAAGCGACTTCGGCGATTTGAAGTGAAATCGTTCATTACATATCTTGATTGAGCTACCAAATCTTCCATAAAATGACATTATAGTCAAATCGCCGAGGTCGATTGCGGGCGAGGCGCTACAATCCTTAAATTGTCGATTTCGTATTGACACATCAACTTTAGCACCTCACGCGCCAACGACCTCGGCGATTTGAGGCGAAATCTTTTATTATATGTCTTGGTTGAGATTCTAAATCTTCTATAAAATAACATTTATGCTCAAATCGCCGATGTCGATTGCGTGCGAGGAGGTACAAGCTTTGAATTGTTTTGAATTTCATGTTAACACACCAATACATCGGCGCTTGAAATCGTTTATTACATGTCTTGGTTGAGATACCAAATCTTTCATATTATTATTACTTTCATATATATTACTTATTATTGCATGCATGCATGTACAATTACTTTAGTTCGTATTGATATCCATTATTTCACGATTATTTAGAACATCTATAATTTTCAATACAATTTTATTTTTTATTTGAAATTTGCGCCCAATCCATCATGGATTACTGGATAGGTTATGTTGGTATTCCTTATTATTCAAAGAATACACATCATTAATATTACTTGTGTATTATTCATTGTTACCAATGCAAGATTTAATAATCGTTAAAAACCGAAAATGTCACATATTTCTTATCAAAAGGGAGTGTATCCCAAAAATTACAAAATACAGATACAATCTTTCGAGACAAAAATTTTTTCAAGTCTTGCCAAGAAGTCATATCATTAATAATATTTATATATTTATCATTGTTTCCAATCCAAAATTCAAAAATTGTTGAATACTCATATTTGTGAGGTAATCAATTTGAACAGATTTCATCAAAAGTTAATAAAAAACACTGGCTTTCTAATTGCATTTGCAAATCCTATATAGAATTGTCAAGATTGTAGAATTCTTCGATTTGGAATTCGAAGAATTTGGAGAGAATCGACTCAAGTGGAAATATTCAACAATTTTGTCAGTATAGGATCCCATACAACATTCATATGACATGATACAATTCCATCATTCCTGATAAGATGTGTGGAAACTTTTTTGTAAATGACATTTCAGAAGCAAGCTCATCAGGAATCGGCTCTGGCTTTAAAAGTTTACCGTCTCTTCCTTCTTCGTTTTTTCACAAAACGAGCCCCTGAATTGTTGGCTTCGTGATAGAAAAAGAAGAATTTGCTTCTGCTAAATGCAAAAATTACTTTTTGGCATGAAAGAGAAGAAGAGCTTATCGATAAAAGCGAGCTTAATTAAATATGAGTCAAGTCAAATGCGTTTTATTATATAACATAAACAAATTCGCCAATATACCCATTACCCACAGTGTCAAATTGAAAGAGGAATATCTTACGTTTTGAACAAGATAAAATATCACGAATATGATGTGTGATTTGATTCTTTCATCAAATTGGCTATACAAAATTCCCCTGTTTTATATGTGCTTGGGATATTGAGTAAGAAAAGTTTAGCCTTTAAGGGAAAACACCGGTTTACAACGTAGTTGCTCGTGGCAAAACTGATTTGTGACCACTGTATATCAAATTAGGCATCAAGAAACAATTTGTTAACCCACATGACAAAATAACTATGGATAAGATTAAAGAAGGCAAATATTTAATGGACCCAGAATTAAAGAGCTTACAAAAGATAGCAATTTTAGAGCTTTTGTTTCTGTAATACACAAATTCTTTGGAACCCAAAAATCGGAAAAATATGTTGAACTGGTAGGAAAGCTTATGTTATTACATTTGAAAAACTTAGGATATAACATGAGTCATCTGAACCGACTTCCTGAAAATCTAAAAGATTTTAGTGTAGAACAGGGAAATCGTACCTACGCATCAAGACTTATGCGTTTTGAGATTTCTAACTATTCTAACTATTAGAAGTTTACTAGATTTAAACCAAGATATAAGTCTTTAGGGTGTATGGAAAACTAAAGAACGTTTAGATGCGATTGTTAATCGCTCCATAGCCAATTCTGTTTTCCCACATAGATGGCAAAAAATCCTTGATAGCTAATTACAGGCTAATCGCTATTCAATCAAATTTTGCAAAAGTGTACAATTAAATTTATTTTATGATGCCATTATCAATACAGGTTTTGCCCAGACGGTTGGTTGTTACTAATTTATTTTGTATTACCCAATACATCGCAGCTATAATGGATGTTGGTGGCCAAATCGAAGTTGTTTACATTGATTTTGAAAAGGGCTGTGATCAGATTGATCACAATTTGTTATTGATCAAGTTGAGTTATTTTGAACTCCTCTGATTTATTAACTTTAATGCATACCTTATACTGATAGAATGTGCTATGTATTTTATAATGGTTTTTAATTCCATGTACACCTATTTACATCCGGAGTTCCTCAGAGGTCCAACCTAGGACAATTTTTATTTGTTCTTTACATAAACGATTTATTAGATTCATTTGTTCAGTGCTCGCTTACGCTGATGATTTGAAGATATTTATGAAGGTTGAATCATGAGAAGATGCGTGAATGTAGCAACAATATAGATAGAATATATAGATGTGATTCAGAAGTAGTGGCAATCTAGTTCCCTTTCACTAAGTATTAATAAATGCTGTTACGTATCATTTACTAAGAAGTGATTATCAATACGGATTATATAGCGGTATTCACTCCTTTAACTAAAGTCTATACTATCAGAGATCTATGTGACATATCTGTGGATGGGTCGAGTTGGCGGTTCGAGTAGTTAACATCATCTTTGAATTGTCTCTACGAATTGTTTTAACTCCCACGCAGTAGTTGAACATCATTGGACTTTTACACCTTGTATAAGATACAACAACACATTTATATTTGCTATAATAAGAGTAATTCCATTCTGTACAGGCCAAGAAATGATAAAGGTAAATTTACGCTGTGTAAGGTACACAGTCTTGAGGAGATGTTACACGAGCATATATCTTTAAATTATCGGCGTAAGCAAACACATTACAATCAAGCCTTCATAATAGATGAATCAGATAAATATTGAAAAGAAAGGGGACCCAGGTTGAAGCTCTATGGATCACCAGATTTCACAGTTGACTTGTTGATTAAAGTTACGCGTGAGGTTACAAGTAACGCCAGAAATTGTTCAATTGGTGTATGTACAATTTTCAATATTCACGAGATAACATTGACAATCAGAATCAATTGCATCCTTGGATAAACAACGCAATCTAACATATTCATTGTAGTATGATGGTTTGTATGTTACTTTTACTTAACCATAATGGAAATTTCGACAGCGTTAAGCAATATTTAGGTACTTATTTTTTAAAAACCTTATAGATGGTATTTTACAATTTTTACATCAGACAATACGACTAATATCGTCATACAATCCATGAAAACATCCTGAAGCATTACAGCTTCATTGATAGTCTGTGATTTAAACAAGCTGTTCAGTGCGAAATGATCAAAGTTTTCCGTCATCAGAAGTGCAGTGTTAGATTCTGCAATTATTTCACAATTAAATATAGAAAAGACTAAGTCGAGTATCCTACTTCTAGAGTTGTTGGTATGGCTATATTGAACTAGATTTAAAATATTAACCACGTTCTCCAAAAGGAAAAATTTGCGATCGAAGATCTATTCGGATGTATTCATACTCTTTCCAATCAAGCTGGTACTAAATGAGTCAAGATACAGTTCTAAATCATCCAGCAGAACATTAGGAGGTATGTAAAGTGTAATAGTAAATATGTTGATCGAAAAATAGATAATCAACGACTACATCAATCAAAGCGAACAGTTGAAATCTCGAACACATCATAATTGATCAGTTTCTATTTCAGCTCTTCTATTCACAAATTTACAATCATCTCTACTTATATTAAATGTAGTAGGCAACAACTCGGAGTTGATAATGTCCGGAGATAACCAAGTTAATTTATGACTTTTCGTTATGATGTTGGTCAAATGCAATACAAAATGAACACTAGTTTTCCCGTTGGATAATTCGGTCAGTGTCAGATGATACAGTTCCAGGTAACCTTTTCACATATTTAATGTTAAGTTATTAACGTGCAGTGTTGTTAAATACCCGAGTGTTTATTTTCAAGGGAAAACTCCCAGGGTATATACCCGGGGTTATTTACTAAAGATGGGTATTTCGAGGAATTTATAAAATTTAAACCAGTACAAATCCAAAAATATAAAAATAAAAATCCTAAATATATTGTATTAGATTTCAGTCATAATAACTTATTCTAATCAAAATTATGTCAGATTTTTCTGTTATTAGTGTATTATTGTCAAAATTGTTGTTTTTTAGCAACAAAAAAATTACTTAATTCTCAAATAGTCGAAAGAAATCTCTTGTTATGGCTTCATTCTCAGGATCACATATCGGAATTTATGTTAAGATCAAAACATGATATCTCAATAATGGATTGAGATATTCAAATATGATTTTACTACTGATTTTACTTTACTGATTCTACTACTTATTACCATGAAGAATATATTATAAATTAATAAAATTTTGATTTTGACTAATTAAAAATGTAATATGACTAAATCCTGAATAATTTGATACAGAATGCACATTTTGATCAAAATTATAAATGTTAAACCAAATAAGTTGTAAAATAATCCACCAACTTTGATAAAAACTTGATTAAAATAATTGTTATCTCGGGAAAATAAGCGAGATAAAATGACAAATTCATTAAGATCTTAAGAATTCGATTTTTTTTAATTAATTATGTAAATCATTAATTTTGCGAAATGTCACAAATTTAGGCTGAGTTCATAATTTGATATCTCAAAAACTGATCGGGATATTCAAATATGATTTTATTCTTAAAAAAGTACATACTTTTCTCTATAAATGACAAAATAGTTCATTAAGATATGCTAAGAATTTATTTTATTACAATTTTCTCAAAATGATTAAGGAAAGAATTAATTTTGTGAAATGCTATCAATTTAGGTTCCGTTCAAAACTTGATATCTCAAAAACAAATAGAGATATTCAAATATGATTTTATTCTTGAAAAAGTACATACTTTCCTTTATAAATGATTGTAAATTTCATCAAGATATCTTAAGAATTCGATTTTTTACGATTTTTTTTCTATAAATAGCTATTGTTTGAGTGTTTACCTTAGGCTGGGGTAAATGTTCGGATAAATACCGATTTTATAAATACCTATCCACGGAATATTTAGTTGACGCCCATCACTGTTAACGTGTGATTTTCTAAATATTCTACAACTATGACAAAATCGAAATAGATTTGTAATAAGCTAATTCACTGTTTTTGACCTTCTTAAAAGTGGGGACTACTTTTGCAGTCTTTAAACAGTTAGATAAACTATTCCATTTCAAACATTAACTTATCAGTTTACATACACCAAACATTTAATTCTTTTTATAATATTTCCGATTATCAAATAGACATCTTCACTTTTACCATTCTTTAATTTAGCGATTACGTTTCTCATTTGAATGAAAGTAACCTCTTTAAAATAGAATTGATTTTCTACAACAAACATTCAATATTTGTAAATACACCGTATTTGTTTGTAAAGGAAAAGAAAAAGGTTTCATAAACAATTTGATGAAAGAAAACCTATTTCCTGCAGTTTATTCGGCCTACTTCTAGGAATTTGCTGTAAGCGCTTGCGGTCGATAGATGTGCAGGAAGGGTCATGATTAAGGGACTTTTTTGTGCATTATTTTTACACAGGTGCAATTAAGCGCCAGGTCTTTAATTAAACGCCCCCATTTCTGTGAAACGTACGAGTGTAATTGCATCGTATCCTGATTTCTTTATTTGTGTGTGCTTTGCAGGATACATTTCCTGATGAAATTACGAATAAAATTCATTATACATAATTAAAGAGAGAACTTGTTTAGATTTGTAATACACATGTTTTTAGGTGGGTAGCACTAAATAATACCCCTGAGAATGAAAGTATAAATAGCTACCCTACTTCAATATTTGCGTTTAATTAAAACGAAAATGCACAAGGTAATATAGAGAACCACGTAAAGGCTATGCGTTACAGCAATGCAGCAAATTCGAAGCATAATTTTAATATATTGTCTGACAGAGGCTGCAAAAGTTATTTTCATTATACGCTGCCGGTGTGTCGCTTGGTATAGGTAACGATAACTAGCCAGTAGTTCGTCCCTTTATAGCCTCCCTCAATTTATAAATCAAATGGAACGAAACACGTATACGCCAGTTCGCCAGCCGTTTCGACAAGCGTGAACATACACACGGTTTTGTTTGTCAAAAATAATTTCCGCCTGTGCTCAATTTCATTTGTAACTGCCGCACTCCTCTCATTTACCAATGTGCCTTTTTTTTCGTTATACATATTTATTCCAATCGATACAGCCCCTAAAAGCTTGATGTCACGTGTCATGTACAACATCGGTCATGTTTTTTGTTTATTAACTTTTTTTGTTAGGTTTCCGCATATATTTTTTATGCATTTTGTCACGACAAGTTTTTCATTACAAATGTTAACGGTGTCATTTAAATTTTTATTAAATTTTGTTTGAAATGAAAAATTACAAAATAGATGATATTTTTTTGTTAAACTTTTCACTATAATACAAAAATTGAATGCTTTTTACAACCTAAACGTGATCTTGGGGATACCCTTTTTTCTTTCCTGGTCATTCTTTTTATCGCGGTCTATGACAGTTTCCGTTGCCGACAATCTGTTTTTCGGCAACTTTTCATTTAGAATTCTGCCCATAGACATTCTCGTAAATACCATTTCTTTGTAAAGAATCCACCCCCACTACACCAACTATACGATTATCCTCCTCCTTGATCGTTCAAAACCTCATAATCATATCTCAACATCCTCTCAAACTTAAGATTCTTATTATTTCGAATTACAATTATGTGCTTATTCCAACAATTATAATGTAGACCTAGGCTTTAGTTTTTATCTGTCGAATTAGAAATTAGATTTATACAGAGTGTCTTAACGAAATTGTTCATAAGATATTTATGAATCTAATGAAAATCAAAAATATCCAAAACAAAGATTTAATCAATTAATTAATTAGCGCTAATTACAAACTAATTTTTAACCAAACGCGTCATGTCTAATGTGAAGGAGGAGGAAGTCTTCTTCGTGTTCATCATCTTTCATATGGTGGGTTCATGCAACGTGTTTTAGTCATAGTCGTAGTCATAGTCATAAGAGTGAAAAGTTAAGGTAGTGCGTTATAGTAGTACTGGTCATGTAACACCTTATGACTAAAACGGTTTTTGTCTTAGTCACAAGAGTTGCTCAACTTTTAACTTCTTAAAGCTAAAACCTTCGGTCGCAATTTAACGCATGCGTGCACTTTCCTTTTTCGTGCCTTTAATGGCAGTGTTTCGTTGTATTTTATAAATAAAGGTTGAGTTGATTAACTTTTTGATTTTATTATATTACAATTATAACAACAATTTCAATCAGGGTTGTTATATTTTTAAGAAAGTGTTTAAAACAAACTGTTTGAAGCATTTTTAAAACTGCATGATATGTTTTAAACAGTTCAAAAGGTGATTTAAAACATGCGGTGTTTTTTAAAAGAACACTTTTGTTTCAAAATTAGCAGGAAAATAGAAGATTTCCTTTATGTATGTTTATCGCCAGATCTACATTATAACTAAAACTTAATATATGATTAAAAATTTAAGCAAAACTTAAAAAAAAAATCGTTACCCGTTTCCGCTAGATGCATTATTTACCATTTAACTGATGAAATATGCAAACTGTTTTTGCTGCTTTATCAATTCCTAATCTATTGCTTAAGTATGGTATTAAGTCATAGGAAGTAAAAGTCGCTTAGTATTGGCAGATGATGCTACTACATCGGATGTAGCTATTAAAATAATTTTAATATAATGGCATCCAAAGAGATAAAAAAAAGATCAATCTGCCAGTCAAGATTTTGCATTTTGTCTAATAGTATTTAATATTTTCGAAGGAAACTCAAACTGCTTATCAACAATATCGTGTTTTTTGCAATGAAAATGTTTTCTGCCAGAAGTTTTAAAAACAATATCAAGTCTTCTGGAAACAGAATCAAGGTTTTTGGAAGCATTTCAATTTTTCTAAAACCAGTATCAAGTCTTTCAGAGGCTATATACGCTTTTCTAGAAGAAGTGGCTTTTAGAAGCATTTTAAGTCTTCCAAAAGCAATATCAAGTTTTCTGGAAGAACTTCATGAAGTAGTATTAAACCTTTTAAAGCATTAATAAGTATTCTGAACATTTCACGTCTTTTTGAAGTATCAATATCAAATTTTCTGGAAGCAGTTTAAGTCTTTTGTCACTATTGCAAGTCATTACATGTCTTCTGGCAGCTACATCAAATCTTCTAAAAGCATTTCATATCGTCTGAGAGCAAGATCAAACCTTTTCAAATGCAGTATCAAGTCTTCTAGAAGCATTTCAAGTCGTCCAGGTGCAGTAGTAAGTCGTTTGGAGGTAATATCAAGTCTTCTGAAAGTAGTACTAAGTCTTCAAAAACCAGTGAAAATTTGTGGAAGCATTTCTAGTCTTTCAAAGGCAATATCAAGTTTTGTGGAAGCATTTCAAGTCTTCTGAGGCATTATAAGTAATCTGGACACATTTCAAATCTTTTGGAAGCAGTATCAGGTCTCCTAGAAGCAGTATTAAGTTTTCTACGGACAGTATCCAGTCTTTTGAAAGCATTGACAGCCTATGCTTATAGATAATTCATTTCTACATATTCAATTGCACTATCTAATTGTACCCGATTAATATTTGCTCCTCAAAATCGACATTTTAGTATATTGATCAAGTAATGACCGTTTGTTAACGTCATTGCTAACCGGTCTAAAAAGAAAACATGTTTTTCCAGCTTTGATTTTAATGGAATGGAATCAAACCCAGATCAAATTGATTCAAAATTAATGGAATTGGTACAAGAGTACCAATATCTTTATAATACTTATATCTCTATGATACAGCACACAAAGATTATAAAAATAAATTAATCTTTATGTTTTGTATTTGTGCGATTAATAAAGCTGTATTCAAGTTAGGGACTACAATTCCGAAGCAAATACACAATCTCGGGATTACATTTTATGAAGCCAGGATCCCGGGATTGATTTCGAGATTGGTTTATCTGTTTTCAAGTGTTTCTTTAACAGACTTCGGTTATTCCTGGTCAACTTTCTTCTCCAGAAAGACGGTGAAATATCGCATTCTTCTTAATGGTCGACTTTGTCATCTTTACCTTCATTTCCTCTAAATCTTTCTATTATATTTTAATCTCTTTCATCTATACGTTTCTTGTACCCTTATTATTGTTAGTTTTATTATATAGGAAAGGATTGTCGTTACCTGAATTTCAAAAAGGCTGAACGAAGAGGAATACAGTCTTACGCTGTTAAATCATCAAAATCAAGCAATCTTCAAAGGTCTTTTCTAAAGGTGCATAACTTTTTTTAATTTCTTGCAGCATGCATTCTAAAGCAATATCTGCTTTATTAAGATTCATGTCTCGATGACAAATACCTTCAACAGTCACTTTGACCCGATCTAAAAGTTAAACCAACTTCTCATAATTTGAAACTCACTATCATTAGTGTATATAATACAGTAGTTTAGACTGTCATATTGCTTTAACATGATTAAAAGGCTATTTCATCTTTTTTTGCAGTCAAGTTGAAGTTTCAGTTCTTTTCCATGTTCTTTTACATATTTTTGAAGATCTTTGTTTTTTGTTGGAGATTTTCTGTACTTTTTAACCAACATTGATCAACGACAAATCCCAGATTCATAAAAATTTGTTATTATGGGAACAATTCCGGGATCCAGGGATCCCGAACAATTTTCTTTTTATTCATATTTAATAATGTTAGAAACAAAATATTTCTAACACATTTGAAATCTGTTTCACACCAGATTTCTTCTTGTATTACACGACTTTATATATGTTCAAATGCTTTAATGTGCTATGCTTAAATATTGCACGAACCAATACTTTTCCTTACAAATAAAGCTAACGCAAACGGTTAAGACTAATGGTAGGTTCATGCAACGTGTTTTAGTTTTAGTCGTAGTTTTAGACTTAACCGTTTGCGTTAGCTGTAGTTGTAAGGAAAAGTATTGGTTCATGCAAGATTTAAGCACAGTATATTAAAGCAAAATTTTGACATATACATTGTCGTGCCAAATTAAAAATACATAAAGAAATCTGGAGGATCAGGAGTGAATAGTTAATATGAATAAAATGAATAATATGAATAAAAATAAAATTGTTGTCGTTGCTAGTGTTGGAATGCAGCTTTATTAATTGCACAAAATTGAAGAATAAAAGACGACGACATTTTGGCAGAAGACCCATCACTAAGAATCGAGAATTAGAGGGGAATTATGCCATTCTTATTAGAAATATGTTAGAAAAGGAAGAGGACGATTAACAATTTTTTAAATATGTCCACATATCATTTGAAGAGTTTAAATAATTGTTAAAACTGGTTGCACCTTCTTTATCAAAAACACCAAATAAAAGTAATAAAAAATTTAATTATTAGATTTAATTAATTTTTAATTATTATTATAAAAATAAAATTATTATTGTTACTTGTCAGAAAAAAGTACTATTCAAGAGCTACCTTGGAATTTTGGAATGGGAGAATCTACTGTTCATTATATTATTAAAGAAACAATAACTGTTTTGTGAAACTACCAGACTTAACAAGAGACATATTAATCTCTGTTGAAGATATGTTATACAAAAAACATACGCAATTTTATCGGGGCTGTTGATGGGAAACACATCCACATACAAGCGTCAAAAGTATCGTGAAATGAGTTCTTTATTTACAAGCAAAGCTTCAGCTTTTTTCTAATGGCATGTGTAGATGCGGATTATAATTTCAATGTAACTGATATTGGAGCTAGTGGAAGAAATCATGACAGCACTATCTTTAAAGAATCTTCTTTCGGGAGAGCTTTTTTAAATGGAAACGTAGATATCCCTATTCTCAAGAAACTACCTGAAAGTAACATTATACTTCCACATTTTGTTGTGGGTGATGCTGCATTTGCTCTATTGGAAAATATAAAAAGGCTATAACCCAGACAGTACTTAGGGTTAGAAAAAAACATTTTCAGTTATCGTTTATCCAGGGCAAAGAGGACCGTAGAAAATGTCTTTGATATACTCTGTCAGCGGTAGCGAATTCTACGGAAGCCATTCATAGCTAATGTAGACATAGCAGATGGTAAAAGCCACAAGCTTTCTCAGCATTGAACGGCAAAACCAAAGGTACTGTCCTCTAGGATATGGTAATACCAAACAGTACGAGTCAGGGTATATTATAAATGGTCAGTGCAACAACTCTACTGGAAGGTATTGAAGTGTTGCGTCTATTGGTGTCTGTATTGCGTTTTATATTGTTTCTATGTATGTATAACCATGGTGCGATACTGAAGGTTTTAATACTGAAGGTGTGGTTGAACATGATGTTCCGCTATTGCTTGTTATATCCAAAATCTCAAAAATTTTAGATGGTGCATCTGATGTACAACCCAAAGTATTCTTACTCCTAAAAATGTCATTCTTTTTTAATAAGACTCAAAAGGTCAAAAATGTTAAAATGTTTTATAGTTGAGGGAAGAAGTTATTCCTAAAATAATTTCTGCAGTCACTTCATTTCTTAATTATCTTTTCTTCATTTTCTGTGAGAAATAAGCTATTTTTTCAATAAGGATCATATAACACCCGATTTATCTGCAGAAAAGTACTTTCTGTTTCCTTTTTACAAGTGAGTTTAAAAAGCCTAAAAGCATTATGTATGCTGCTCCCATTTTGGTTGAGCAGCGGACCCTGATGGTAATTGCCTTTTACAGCGGGTACAATACTGCCTTAAATTACTCTATCGTTC
This sequence comes from Onthophagus sagittarius, assembly GCA_036711965.1. Taxonomy (NCBI): domain Eukaryota; kingdom Metazoa; phylum Arthropoda; class Insecta; order Coleoptera; family Scarabaeidae; genus Onthophagus; species Onthophagus sagittarius. Next base: position 65,735,450 of record JASERS010000003.1, on the reverse strand, counting down.
CTGGCATAAACTTGCTAAAATATTTATATTATTGTATTTTTATATTATATTTACTATTATATACTTTTTAAAATTTTTTGTTAATAAATTTACCAACCATTCATTTCTAATTTACCCTCAATTTCTGTAAAGTTATTTTCACACATTATTTATATGATCTTTGCGACCTGGATCATAAAGATATTGGTACCCTTGTATCAATTCTATTAATTTTGGATCAATTTGTGCGCATGTGTCAAGTTGCGACGGAAGGTTTTAGCTTTAAGTTAAAAGTTGGGCAACTCTAGGGCTACAACAAAAACCTTTTTAGTCGTAAGATATTGCATGAACAGTAGTACTATAACACAATACCTTAACTTTTCACTCTTACGACTAAGACTACGACTAATATTAAAACACGTTGCATGAACCCACCAATATTCTGCTAAGCTCGCAACCTCTCGTTAACTTTGTAGAAACAAGGTCAATTGATCTCTATGGCTACTCTTGTCATTATTAATCTTTGGTCATTATGGATACGATTTGACTGTGCCTATCATTAGGAACAATTTTCGAACAAACCTTGACAGAGATAATAAATTCGACGTATTCTTCGATAATAACAGTGGCTTTTTTTATCGACAGCAAAAAATAAGAAATGTTGAGCATGGCGAAAAGTGGTTTATTGTTTATTTTCTGAAATGTATAATAAATGTAAATCTGAAGACATATTACATATGGGTAACAGGTTCAAGTTTGTGAACCTACACTTTCTTTATAATATGGATTCGTCCTGAATACACGTTTTTAGTTTTTAGAATGAACTTTCATTTCGATTATTTGCTCAAATGTTGTAGAGAGTAAGAAATATTTTTAATTTTATTTTTATCTTGATTAAAGAATTTAATTCTTAATTTCAACACATGCGTATGTACGAGATTTATTAATTTTTTAAATTTTAATTTAATTTCTTAACTTTCCATTTTTCAATTCAATATTCAATTCTCATTTTCAAATTTAATTTGTTTTCATTGTCATTTTAACATTAAATCAAACTTTTCAAACTTTAATTCTTCAATTTTTATAAAATTAAAAAAAAAAACCAAATATTACTAACATTTTTCAAACAACTTAGAAATTTGTTTCCTTCTTTAATACAATAGATAACGAAATTAAGGACACAACCAGGATTCAAAAGTTTCTTGTAATTTTGATCGTGTATAAACTACTAAATAAACTCTGCATAAACGACGTAATCGTGCCTGAGAACGATTTGGTAAATCGAAACAATTGTAGCACCGAATTCTTTACAGATTATTAATTTTTTATTAGCTCCGCATATCGACAATCGATTTGGGAAACAAAAGTCGAGGCTACTACCTTATACATTGAAAACTCAAACAATAAATCACGTGCAATGTGGAAATAACGTATCACTGGACGTAGATGATTTGAATTATTTCTTTACGTATATGCTTCAAACGTGCTTCAAACGACCCTATACTCCTATCTATGATATTTCGGTTATGCCTAAATATTGAATGACTGAATGCTGTCACATGGGTCTCCAAAGGATTACTTTGGATTCTGGCAGCTTTATAAAGAAAACTATCAATTCATATGTCTATATATTCATTAACGAAACTTACAAATTGTTCTCTCAAAGAACGCAAACTTCTGGATCTGAGTAAAAGTGGCTTAGTAATTGCCACTCTTAAAATGATAGCAAAAAAGATATCAAAAACTACCACCCTGTAAGCATCCTACTACTACTACTATAAGATTATTTAAAATAGAATTGAATTGGAAGATCAAAATTTTAGTTAGTAAATTGTCAAGTGTCTGGATATGAAATGTTTACATAATCCATTTCGGAAGTTTGTAACGCCTCGTGCGTTTACAACGATTACTACTTTTACTACTTTATATATTTACTACGATATAAAAGGAACGATGTCGTTTTAAATCGCCGGGTGAGGCGCTGGGTATAATGTATTAACACAAAATCATACATTTTGAAAGATTGTAGCACCTTATCCGCAAGTTACTTCAGCAAAGTGAAAATAAAATCATCTTATAAGAAAGTATGTATTTACTAAGATAGGCAAGATACGATTTCGCCTCAAATCAACGAGGTTGCTTGTGGGCAAGGCGCTGGATTTGAAATATCAACAGAAAAGTGTTTAATTCGGAAGATTGTAGCCCCACGCCCGCAAGTGACCTCGGCAGAGTAAAAGTGAAATCGTCTATGATCTAAAATCTCCGTTGTACGAATGATGCAGTGGTTAAGTTATACAAAAATATTAACAACAAATAAAAACACAATATTAAGGAAGAACTTAGAATCTATCTTTATAACAAAAAATAATGACAAAATAGATAATTTTAAAACTGATGTAGGGAGTTCCTTCCTCTGAGTGAGGGAGTTTTATACAGGTACCACAGAAAATGTATAATAACCTAATCATGTCATTTAGAAACATTTTTGTGAATGTGACAGTATGTGTTGTCCATTAAAAAAAATCCAAATTAAAAAAATAAAGACGTTCAATTCTTTAAAACTTGATATATATTATATGATAAAATAATTTGGTAAGAATCATATTCTGCATGGTTTTGTTGTTTTTGTGTATTGTAATAATGTTGAATTATTAAACATTTGTTAAAAGTAACTAAGTGTTAATTAGGAGTAATACGTATTGTTTTTCTTGTTAATTAGAAGTTGTTGTCAAAAATTATTTATTCTAAATTCTGCTATAATGCTTTTGAAGGTGGCTAAATAGGAAGTAAATATGATATGGATCATATTGCTATAAATTTGCTTCAGTCCAGATGTGAGTGCGATATGCCTACATCCAAGTTGTAAAATTAGATGAATCTAGTTCGGTGTGCGTAACTAGAGAAGTGCCTTGTAGCACTCCTAGTATAGATAATCCCTAATTCATACTTGGCAAACTTTTATTTCTTCTTTATTTTGACAATTTTCTTTATTACATTAGTATAAATGTAATAACGCCACATCGTTGAGTAGCGGATGAAACCATGTATTAATACGTTCAACTGAGGCGCTGTCGAGGGTGCATACTTAGTGTATTGCTAATAATATGTGTGAAAATAATGATAAATCTTTGTATTTTGGTTTGCGTACACTGCACTGCAAAATTATCACATTTGCAAGCAAAACTGATGCACACAAACCACCACATGACACGATACTATTATTTCCTATTTGCTCGCATGCAAATACTTCTATTTCTTTTCATAACCGCCATTAGTTGCGCTTTGCCAATCATTGTGAAAGTCCATTTGGAGTCACTCTGCATGACAATATTCCGCAACCACCGAATGCTGGATTTTCTTCATTTTTATATCCCTTTCATGTTCCTGGATGTTGGAGCTAGATATGATTTCCGATTAAACGCAAACTTTCAACAGACAACAAATACAAATACACAATAGCCATGATGGGTTTCGCATCTTTTAATGGAGATAGTTTGGTCTTAAAAATCACGATTTTTTATTTTTTAGCAATTTGTTCGATTAGATCTGAAACATCAGGAAGACAAATAAATTCAACTGATAATGATGTGATGATTCCTATAAGTACCTATTGATATGAGTCTGCTTCCGATACCACCCAAGTTCCATGTCCCCTTTTGTCATTCTGGTGAACCCATCTAAGAATGTCGCTATTTGACAGTTTTCGTTTAAATAGTATCTTGATCAGTAGATATTGAGACTTCAAGTGATATAAGAACTCTTGGAGACTTTTCCTATGTTACCATATCACCACCGTGTTATCCCCATTCGAAGCCATAGTTTTGGCTTCCACTGGCTCTTCTTCAAAGCGTCTTCTTCGAATAATTCCATGTAAAAATTAATTATAATCGGCGATAATAGATATTTTATTGCTACTATTGCAAACTGCTCACAAAAACTCGATCGTTTCTAGTTAAAATACACTGTTGGAAATAATTCACGAGCACACTCTCTGTAATCTAAACACATGCACAGTGCAATAAAATTTGGTATGGAAGTAGTACTAACGTGGTACGAGCGGTGTAAAAAATTATCTTGATGAGCCGGATAGTGTTGAAGTGTCCGACCTATCATAGCCCGAACATGTTCGATCTGACTCGAATCCGGAGTCAGATCGAAAGAGAGCAAAGGATGTGCTCGTGAATTATTTCCAATAGTGTATGATGAAGATCAACAGTACTCCACTAAATCTGACACATATTAATATGATAACCCCTCCAGAAAGAGTTTCTGGAGAAGACCATCAATAGAATCATTAATTGGTACTCTAATAAAAAGAGAATCGAATCGAAACTATCTTCAGAATCTAACGTTATACATTTTATTGATTCCATAAAATGTGTAGAATCCCTGACATTTGATTCTGTGTTTCCTCTAATAGGAGTCAGAATCTTTATGAGTTCTTTGGCCAATTGGTATGCTGGGGAGTTGATGAAGATTTTAGCAGGTCTTACTCACAGAAGATCACTAGGTAGTTGGAATGTTGAGGATGAAGGTCTTGAAAACTATAGAAAACTTTTAATTCTGGATATGATTAAATATAATGATAATGATTCCCAGGTCTTCTTTGGTAGTACGAATTGAAGCATTGGGATTTATTAGGATTCGGCTTCATCATCTATTACATTGTTTGGTCGGTTAATTAATTCGTCTAAACTGTAAAATAGTTGCTGCTGTTCTTCTAAATGCACCTTTTGTCGCGCCATAGATGAGCGCCTGGTAAATACCTGCTGGGTAGGTATTTATAAAATGAGTATTTATCCGGGCATTTACCTCCGTCTAGGGTAAGTACCTAAACAATGGGTACTTATCTAAGCGCACAGCAACTAGGACGTCTTTAAAGTTGTTATTGTTATTATCTATATTTTAACTATGCAATATGCAAATGTTGCAATCCGACAATGTTAACAAAATGACAACTCTTATTGTTAAAACCTGTTTATAGTACCCTTGGTAAACATTTTCATGTAAATAAACGAAAATTAATAGATATGATGTAGCAAATTTTCGACAACACTTTTGTGATGAGTAGGAGCGAATTGGCACCTTGGAAATGGAAATGGAAATGGACATTACCATTCGAATATAATATAACAAAAAATAATTAAATCAACTAATAACGGGAGATTGAAAATAGTCAGCTGTCGCGCATCACGTTTGTTTTCTACAATTTGATAATTAAGTGAAATTTCTAAATTTAATCCCATCATCTGCTGCGAATGTTTTTTTAAAGCAAGTATTTGGATTATGACTTGATACTGCTTCCAGAAGACTTGATGCCGCTTCAACAAGAGTTGATACTATAAGACTTGAAATGCTTCCAGAAATCTTGATACTGCTTCTAGAAGACTTAATGCTGTTTCCAGAAGATTTGAACAGCTTTTTGATGACTTGTTACTACTAGCACAATGTTTCCAAAAGACTTAATACCGCATCTACAAGACTTGATACTACTTCCAGAAGACATTGTATTGCTTCTAGAAGACTTAATACTACTTCAAGAAGACTTGAACTGCTTCTTAATGACTTGTTACTGTTTCCAAAATACCCTGAAATTTTCCAGAAGATTTTGTATTGCTTTTAAAAGACTTGATACTGCTTCCAGAAGTCTTAAACTGATTCTAGATGACTTGTTACTGTTTGAAAAGGACTTGAAATGCTCCCAAAAGAATTAAAATGCTTCCATAAGACTTGAAATGATTTAAAACGTGGAATGCTTCTATAAACTTGATACTGCTTCCAGAAAACTTAATACTACCCATGGAAGACTGAAATGCTTCTAGAAAGCTTGTAAAACTGGTTGCAGAAAACATTTTCATTACAAAAATTAGGATACTTTTGATAAACCATTTGATTATACTTTGCAAATATTAAATAGTATGGGACAAAGTGCACAATCTTGACGTAAGTAGTTCAAAAACTGTAAATTAAAGACTAAATACTGCTGACAGAAGACTTTTTTAATGCGAAAGGCAAGAAACTGTTAATAAAATTAGCTCTTGCTTTCAAAGCATCAAATACTGTTGGTGGCAAAATATATCTTCGTAACGGAAGTTTAAATACTCCCTATTAAAGACTAGATATTGCTTGTAAAACTCTAAACACTGCTGGAAAACCACATTTTCATTGTGAACGAATGTAGGTGCCAAATAGTTTGGTACTCAGGGTGCACAAGCACACATACAAAATTTTCATGGGATTTATTTGGACTGAAGTAATTACATTCATTTATTTTTGTAATTTTAATGTACTATTCATTCAGTGCCTTCCCACTTCAGGGCCAACATCTGCTTTTTAACTCCACATTTTAACTGAATATTTTATTGCACTTTTCTTGGTGTGTCCAACCCATACGTATTTTCAGAAACCAGCACCTATGCCATCAGACGAATCTAACGTAAATTATATTAGATCAAGTTATTGCGATTAAAACTTGATATGTTAATTAGAATTTATTCTCTTATTTTTATAGGTTTTTGTATTTTTAATTAAATTTGGTCATTTTTTCAATGGTGTTGGCATTTGTACTGTTTCTAAATTTTATAAATTCCTTGAAATACTCATCTTGGCTAAATATACTTACCATGTTAATTAATGGTGGCCATTTGGAGTTATCCATACATTTTCGACCATTCCCTAAGTGCTTAGTCCTGAAAGAACATATGTGCTAATAACTGCTACCAAATTACACTTATATTGCCATACCCAGTAGGTTGAAAGAATTAAACACTACCTTGTAAATGATGAAATTTCTTATGACAAACAGGGTACAAATATTAAAGAAAATGCCATTGAAAAAGTAAAAGAGAACTTATTAGAACTCACATCATGTCATTCCCAGTTAAAGAATCTCATTATTCCGAGAAGGACTTCAAGTATCTAGTCCAGTTGTTAAGGTGAGTGTATGAATATTATTGTATTCATATGAAACACTTTCAAACTGAGTAATCACAAAATAGCAAAGAATTTTGCCAAAAAAAGCTTACAATGATAGCTTATGAATCTTAAAACGTTGGTTCTATGGCATGGGTAAGACGATTAGAATTTTACCTAGAAATTCTTGAAAACCCAGAGTCAAAAATCCCAAAAGGACCCCAAAACTAAGTAACTGTACAAACTTATTTATTTGAGCAACAACTTAAGTCCATTTTTTGCAAAGAATTTTGAAATCTTTAAAACAAATTTAAGATCGTTATTTTGTTTGCCTATTACGTTAATTGCAATTTTGGGTTTGTAAAGTATTAAAATTTTATAAACAGTAATAGTTTTCATATAAAATGTTTTTTCTTTTCTTTCCTAAAAGGTTATAGAAAGTGTCGTAACTTGTTTCAGTAATAAGATTCATTTGTTTTCCATGGTATACTAAGTTAATATCGATATATGTATGTGTGAATTTTTGAAAAAAACTCGTAGGATATAAAAGATATAAATGAGACGAGGAAGGCGACTACGTAAGAAAATATGGGTTGAAACCAAAAGCCACCAAAAGATGCTCCAACATATTACTTAAGCAAGTTCTAAATCATTCTTCTGATCATTCCAATCTCATTGTTTTATATCCCAAACGTCGAATATCCTTTGATATTCTGACAAATGATTTTCTTAGAAAAAATCGAATAAGTTAAGAGCGGCGGAATTGCATTTGTTCGGCGACAAATTTGTTTATGTAAAAATTGCAAAATGTAAAGTTATTCTTAAATTTTGAGAGTAGATTAATCCTAATATATAAAAACACCTATATGAGGTATTTCATTTAAAAAATAAACGAGGGGCGAATTCCGGTATAACTGGGAGTGCTAGAAAACGGAAAATGTCCAAAAATAAAGTACTAATGAACGTTCTCGCCGAGACACCTACTATATCCAAAAGCACATCTTGGTATATGTTGCCAAAACCAAGCCACCTCAGATATTTGCAAAAAAAATTTTCATTTACTACTATTTGGGTCATATTCATTTGGCAAATTACGATGTGTCGCAACTCAGTGTATGATTAGATTAACACACATGTGTAGTAATGGATAGATTCACGTGTTATCAAAATAATAACAATACCATCTCGTTTGATCACAAAGTTTAAGTATCATCTAATAGAAAGCCGTAAAAAAAACAACATGTTTCGATCAGTTCTAACAACTAATTTTTTTGTAATGCTTTTAGTGTATCAAGTTCATTTCATCTTACACACATAATAGAACTTAAAGAAATTACATGTTGACCGAACCAATGGATTCTATCACAAGGAACAACCCCTTTATACGTCCAACAAAGCCCGAACCTCGGCGGTCGGCGAACTTTGGGACGTCAATAAAAGTTCATCGCGACCGATTTTCCAATCATCGAAACTTTATAAAGACTGACATGACAAATTATTTATTCAGCGATCGGTGGCAGTTCGTGAAGCAGTAGAACTGGCGAGGTAAAATTAAATTTCTCGTTGCCGAGCCAATTTAACGCTCCCTTAAACCGTTCGGTGGTTTAAAGTGCCAACGTAAATATGTTATAGGAGGGATCACGTGACTGGTTTTAGTGTGCAACACCACGACGTTGTCGCCGATATTCGCGCGAATGAACCAACGAACAGGATATCGAACCCACCGGAAACGTGCTTACATAAGCGTTAGTAGACGAACAGTCCGACTAAATCAATTTCTTGACATCGGCGAATAAGTTTCCTTCCCTGGTCTGCTGACTTATCTACTTTGTTATGGATCTATAGGTTAAGTAAGCATGCCACGTTTCAAACTGTAACGATATTACTTATAAAATTGGGTTGATCGATCAACATAATAAAATAAAAAGAAATATTTTTATAAGTTTGTATTTTATAAGTACGAAGACTTAAATTAAAATTAATACTAGAATTATTACTGGGACTAATACTAGAAGCTTTCACATAGATAGAGTATTAAAATAAAACAAAAAACCCAACGCTATGGCCATCAGGAATGCGTATAAGTTGTTAAATAGAAATGATTTACAAAAGAACCCACCCAAGATAGAAGAACAGGATTTATCTATAACAACTATTTTTATGAATAATAATCTAGTATTTTTTAGAATTTTAGAGAGACAGCCATCAATACTCTCAGGCAAAGTAAGCGATCTGAAGATCGCGATTGTACCAATTTCAATACAACTACAACAGCAATGAAGAACTGTTGAATGAAATAAATGTTTATTTTGCCAATCTAGGTCCTGGTAAAGTTGTAATAATATGTATCTTTATTGCCCAACATAGTACTAATTACAGGACAATATTATACAACGTGGTGCTGTTTTAATAATCTTTGACAAATAGTTAATAGTATAACATCAGGCAGTGATCAGGATAAGCTCCATCCAAAGGAAAGGAAAGCCACTTTAAGATCCTTTTTTATATTCTCTCCAGAAACACATGATGCGAAATAAATTGCCGTCATCATATAATGGAGCCATGTTCTAGCTTCGGCAGAACAAACGTCGGAAAAAGCGATATTTATGCTGTAGAATTCATGAATAAACGAAAAGTGACATCCTCAATGTGCAGTATAAAAAGTTATCCATAATAATACTGATTAAGATTAAGCTGATTAAGATTGCATCAATTTACTAAGCTATCCGATCCGACTACATCAAAGCCACATCATTATCCAAGCTCAATGGGTGAAATATCTTAAGATCATAGGCCAATACACCAGATTTACAACTGTCAATAACAATGTCTAATAAGTTGTTGATAAATATTACAAACACTAGTGGGGCCAAGTTAAAGCCAGTGATGTCAATTGTCCCAGAGTATGACACCAAATCATGCAATACTTACAAAAGCGATAAGAAAATACATAGCTGAGCAAATAAGATGAAAACGCGCAAAAGCCCAGGAGAAAAGCCAAATATACTGAGCTTTTGGACTGCAAGATCGTGATGGATCGAGTTGATGGACGTGATGGATCACTTGACCCTACTCATCCAAGGATTCACATATTACTTCAGTAATTACCGCAAAATTAGTAACAGTTGAACGGCGTCTAATAAACCCATACTGGAGCTAAAGCTACATTCACCAAAATTAAATACAGAAAATGATTCTATAGATGATAGATCCATAATTAGAGCAACTTTTTCAGTTGATAGGAAGAATTCTAACTGGAATAAATAATAACGAGCTTGCATAATGATGGATCTAACCAAGGCATTTGACAATATTCATCATGACATCCTTTAATGAAGATGAAAGCAATAGAAAATCGAGGCATTGCGCTAGAGTAGTTCGGATCTTACCTCTCAGATAGAAAACAATGTATTATCGTTTATGATCGTTTTTACTTTGTTAACTTAAAATACAAATTGATGTTAAATTAGACTGAAACGATAAACGTTAATAATTTAATTTAGTTGAAACAACACAAAATATTCTTATTAAACAAACTATATTTTGAAAAAGTGCAAATAAAATTCTTATATTAACTTTAGATAACGACTTTGAACCACGCAGACGTCTTCACCAAGAAACTGGTGTTGTTGAGTAGTTACAACTCTAGAGAAAGCTTTTGGACCAAAATTTATGCTTTAAGCGGTAATTTGCCAAATCTATTATAACATTTCAAGAGTCTCAGAGTCTCTTCAAATCATTCCAAAATATTAGCAACATCGTTTTCATTCAAGTTCATATCACTTTCGGAAAACACTTTCTCTTAAGTTTACATTTAGCAATGTTAAATGTTCAAAATAAAGCTAAATTCAAAATAAAATAATAATAATTTACTTATAAAATGATATGTAAAATATTCACACATTTTTTATATTCACAATTGGTTCCAGTATTCGAATAATGGCGTCAATTTTAGGCCAAAATGTTAACTTATGTAATAGATATCTTTTCATATGCGCAGGTAGTAATTCAAATGATTTTTCTTTTACAGGTAGGTGTTGAAGTAATATTTTCCACTTCTTTAAGGATTTGAAGCAGTCGAGAGGAGTACCCCAACGTGTAATACCAGGTAGTTTTAACACAATATTCACTTTTCTTTCATTATTCATTTCCATAAAAAAGCCAGTTAAAATATGAATGCTTATGACTTGCAATTGCAATTAGTGTCCAAGAATTCTTGAATACAATCACATTCCAGGATATCTCGGCACATTAAATGAAAAGTATGTGCTAGATATCACGATGGAATTATATGATTATACTTTTCTTGACAAAATTTGATTGATTTTTGCATATTTATAGCATTGTCCTATGTTGTTCCTCGCAGGACAATGTATAAGCTACAATCTTTCGAAATGGACAATCCTCTGGTGATATTTTCAAATATAGCATCTCACCAGCAAGTAACCTCGGCGATTTGATGTGAAATTATTCCTTTTATATCTTAATAAAAAAACAGCGTCTCCTATAAGACGATTTTATTCTCACTCCGCCAAGGTCGCTTGCGGGCGAGGCGCTACAATATTCAAAAAGGAACGATTTCCTGTTAATATTTTATATCCAGTGATATTTTAAATAATATTTTAATATTTAATGTTAATATTTTATATAAAGTTAATGTTAGTTAAGTAGTAACTTAGTTTCTATAAGACGATTTTATTCTCACTCATTTAAACATGAACACTTAACTTGTCTCGCTAGCAAGCGACCTCGGCGATTTAAAGAAAATCAAATCTTTCAAAATGGACAATTCTCTGGTGATATTGTCAAATACAGCGCCTCGTTAGCAAACGACCTCGGTAGTTTGAGACAAAATCGTTTTTTGTATATCTTAGCAGAGAAAGAAATTCTCCAATAAGAAGATATTACTCTCATTCCGCCGGGGTCGCTTGCGGGCGAGACGCTACAATCTCCCAAAATGAACCCAAAATGAGCCTGCAAGCGATCTAGGCGATTTGAGACGAAATCATTCCTACTATATCTTAGTACATATAGTATAAAGTCTCCTATAAGACGATTTTATTCTCATTTCGCCGAGGTCGCTTGCAGGCGAAACTCTACAATGTTCCTAAATGAAAGATTTTATGTTAATATTTTATATCCAGTGCCTCGACCACAAGCGACCTCCGCCATTTGAGGCGAAATCGTTCCTTGTATATCTTAATATGTATGTAAAGTCTTCTATAAGATGATTTTATTGTCACTCCTTTCCGAAATGAACAATTTTCTGGTGATATTTTCAAATACAACGCCTTGTCAGATTTGAGACGAAATCGTTCTTTGTATATCTTAGCCCTCCGTCTGTCGGGCGCGCTTTCTTAACACTTTCGATCGGGTGTGGTCTGTGGAGTCCAAAATAGAAAAAACTCTAAAGGACGCTAACGTGTCCTCCAGTGCTAATTTCTCATAAATATGTTTTATATGATGCTTGTACTATATAATAGCCTAATACAGGGCCAATTCCAAACTCACGTTTTATGTTAATTTGATTTAAAGAAAATGCTTACAATTTAGCCATATATTTTTCAAAATTTGGAAACAACGCCTAAATAAAGGAAAAGAAAATCGATCTATCATAATATTTATTTAAAAATGTATAAAGTATTATTAAAAAAATGTCTTAACTAAAGAATAATATTCTATGCACAAACTGGAGGGCTTCAAACTGTGGTCTCCATATTTCCCAAACAATCGTTGCAGCACGCTGTTATGTGCTCCATGCACAACCAACATTTACAAATTTTGCAAAAATAACGAGTTTTTCGTATTTTGCAATATTTACAGTTTCCTCTTTTCCCTGGTTGAGGCTCTGGAATAATCTCCTCTTCAATACCTGAGAGCCTAAAGGCAGAAGTACGCACACTTTTGGTCAAGTGCTTATCAATGGCTCTTCTTTGCATGTTATTTTTCACTAATTCCATACCAAGATTTTTTTGAATTAGCGAGTTTTAGCAAATTCACCATCTGGTATGTTGCCTTTGTAGATAACAAAAGCGTTAATTACTGCTATATTGAGGAGGTTATAGAAAATTACCATTGGCCAACGCTTTGTGTTTCTTGCAACATTGTATGATGTGTTGTTCATTCATCAACAACATCTACTCCACTTTTTGTGCTATTATAGAAAGTAATTATTCGGGCTTTTTCCGATCACCGGTAGCTTCATCGATATGATCGTCTGGGTACATTGTTGAAACTGCAAGCACATTCTTTCCTTTTTTGGGTATATATGGAACTGCAGTCATATCATTACTAAATGCGAATAACGAAGAATATACTTTCCTGTTTTTAACTTGTGTTATTTCAAGAGGTAGTTCTCTTCTATTGGCTCTAATTGTACCAACCACAGTAAGACGGTACTCTCTTAGCAGTTTCTTTACAATTGAATATCCTGTGAACCAACGATCTATTGTAACATTTCTTCCTGATCCTTTTCTTCAAATGTGAACACATTCTTTCAGTTACTGCAGCGGTAGAGTTGTCAGTTTTATATGGACCATTGGGTTGAACACCAGCGTAAATTCCTATGTGTGAAGTGAAAAATGTTTTGGCATCAACAACGGCGAAGACTTTCAATCCGTATTTGTTTGGTTTACTTGGAATGTACATTCGGAAACTGCACCTACCCCTAAAGGCAAGCAGCATTTCATCTAATGTTACATACTCGCCCACAGAATAAGTTTTCTTACAATTGTCGTTGAACTTGTCAACAATAGTACGAACTGCTGCTAGTTTGTCCATTTCTTTTCTGTGACCTCTAGTTGTGGTATCGTCTAAGCGAATGCATTTCAATAAGAAGACGAACCTCCGTTCTGCCATTGTAGCAGGAAATATCTCATATCCCATACCGTCTGATGACCAATACTCTGCTAGATGTGTTCTTGATCCATGATGGAGCCCAGCTAAATAAAGCAAACCCATCAGCGCTTGGATTTCTACAGAGTCGGTAGGTCTACACTCAGTTTTATCTTGGTATTAGCAGAAATTTTATCAATTAATAAATTAGTGTTTTCAACTACAATATCAATGCAGTTTCCAAACATGTACATGCAGCATTAAATGGGAGATAATGCGTCACGTGCTTCACCGATGACCCCCGGCAGGTGAGACACTATGTTTTCGTTGCGAGTTCTAATATTTCTAGGTGGGACAGCCTTTTTCCAGTTAGTTCCATCTTTACCAAAAAAATACGAGCATCTATCACGAATCACGGGTTGTTCATCTTCATCATCCTCGCCGTCATCCTGATGCATAATATCTGCATCTTCATTTACGTTTTCTTGCTCGGTTTCTGTATCATGATCACTGATACTTACAAAATCTGGATCTGATATCAAACTATCGTCAGACTCTTCTATTTCACTGCCCGTGCTAACTTTTTCATACAGTTTCTGTAATCTTTCTCTCTCCTTTTCATAAGGATCCATATCACAATGCTATCAAATAATAAATCATTTATTATTTTATCAAATCATATCAGAAAATTGTGTGATACTACTTACCTATTTGTAAGTATGCCATTTGTAGATTGCTAACTAGATATTTGATATTAGTTATAAATAATTTTTTATGCACTTTTCTATTCTCTATATTTGTAAAATAAATAGCACATAACACAACGCCTCAAAATGGGGTTCAATAGTAAACTGGCATGTCAACGATACGGTAACCGTATATATAGTAATTATTAAGGGAACTACCGAACTATATTGCGATCACTCCGAGGTATAGTTTTATAACTCGGTGATACCCCTACAAACACAAAAAGAACGCATAGAGTTCCAACTGAAATACGATTCTTACAGATTACATCTGCGAATATTGTTACACATTTGATCGGGAAGGGTCTGTCAGGACAAAATATTATGTAGCGACTATTTGGAATTTTGAAAAACAGTTTTTTATAGCGAAAACAGTTGATAATCAGATACTTGAAAGTTACTGTGACCGTAGAAGTTTTGAGCAAAATAGTTTAAAAAATATTTCACATAATCATTTTGACGTGGACTCGTAGACCACACCCGACAGACGGAGGGTTAGCAAAGAAACAAAGCCTCTGAGAAAGACCGCTGTGGTCATTTGCGGGTGAGGCACTACAATCTTTAGAAATGGAAATTTTATGTTAACATTTAAAATCCAGCTCCTTGCTCGCAAGCGACCTCGGCGATTTGAAGCAAAATAGTTACGCAGATTGGGGTTGTCGAGATTTATTCTATTTATAATAATATCTTTATTGTGCTTTCAAAATATACATCATTTGTCGTGTTGCCAGATTATAAAAATAAAAACAAAAATTAATAACGTAAAGGAAGACACAAAGGGTTATTTTATAACTACTAATTGCTGTCACCAAAAGGTAGTTTAACTACTTGGTATGGTCTGTACCACGAGAAGTGAATGTGACTCATCGATTTCCGCAAGAATTTTGCGCATACGTTACAAATATTATGTCCGCTCGTTGACGTGTGTTAGAATGGAATGATTTCTAGCGCGTACGTCTGTTCCGTACACTGTTAGGCGACGAGTCACCTCCACTTCTCGTGGTACAGACTATAGTTAAACTACCTTTAGAATGTGGTACTTTGTATTGAATATGGTACTACCAAGTAGTTAGTAGTTAAATATCTCTAATAAAATATCTCTACTACTTTTTTAACTACATCATACAATGCACTTTTAAGGTTTAAATACCCAATATTGTTAATACAACTGCAAAAATGCATAGAAGAATCTAGAACAACAAGTAAATAAATGAAAAATAAAATCATCTTTTTAACATCTTTTTATTATATATAGCTTTTTAAAGGTATTTAGTTTCTAGTTAGTACTTAACAACTGTGGCACAAATTGTTAGTGGTACAAATTATTATACATAGATTATTTTTATGAGGTAGGTATTAAATTAAGATTATTTAAATATTTTAAGTTATCTAAAAATGAAATAATCTCATGAACTAAAATCTTATAATTTTGAAAGGTTTCAAGAAGACTTCTAATTTACATTAGGTTTTAATAATAGCCTCAAAAGAATCATCATTCATTGAAAATAAAAATTTAAATCGTTGTAGTAATTGCATGCCAAGTTTTTCAATTTTTTAATTTTTAGTTCGTTAAGTGTGTGACTACTATTCAAAAAACCAATCCTCCTCATCAATTTGTTCCTGTTAATTTATTGAAAATTTAATGCTAAATACCTTCACAAAATTGTTCCCATTATCGGTAACGGTGGAAATTATTTGGTATTATCTAAGTCAAATGATAGATGAATATCTTCGAGTATCTCGGCAATTCTGTCGTAAGAATGGGTTCCAGTAAACCTTCAGTAAGCCAGTGCAAACGAAGGTCTATTAAGATTGTGCTCATCGATGAGACGTACAGTGACGCCCATAAAGCCTCTTCTTTTTTCAGACCAAATGTCAGCAGTAAAACAAACAAATTTAGTATTGCGCAGGACCTGTTTAATTTTAAATGGTTGACTTTTGTATGTTCAATTTGGTAAGATAAAGATTTTTTTACCAACAAACCTAAAATCCGTGCTGGAAAATAAATCTCGACTATTATTGGCTACAACTGACACTACAAACTTTATTAATTTATTATTAAAAGTTTCTTGGCTCTCAATCTTCCTCTTTTTGATGGTAAAAGAGTTTTCTAAAGTTGTTTCAGACATGCAGAGCTCGCATTGGCTTCTACTTTGTTTTCTTTGGTACTAAGTAAGGAAAAAAAGCCTTCCACCAAGGCTGAAAATTTTAATTTAATGGCAGCATTTTGAGCATCTTCTTGTGGTTCATGTACTTGCAGTGTAGATAAACTTGAACTTAAAAATATTATACATTTGTAGGAACCATGAACACAGAACCTATTGATTAGTTGTTTACATTACAACATTAGCGCAATAACACAATAAAGTATTAATATATGTTGAAACATTATCTTTTAACAAATTATCTGGCTCCAAATGTTCCAATGAACAACATGACTCTGGTTTTGACCACCTTGACAATGACAAATGGTCATCCCGAATCTGCAGATTATTATAAGCTTTTTTTATTTTCTCTACATAATCCAGAATTTTGTTTGAGTTGATCTCTGAATCACTATCAGTTCCGGAAAATGGTTCTTGAAAGAAATTTTCCTCTAAATCTAAAATCTTAACATCAAAATAATCAAAAATGTAAAACATACATACATTTATCCATCTTGACTACATTCTGCGAATATTTTATGACAGCATAAAATAATCGAGTATAACGACTTTAGCCAAAAAAGCCACTTTTTTTAGTCAACTTTATTCATAATCTAGATATGATATTGAAATAAAATGTAAGCGCTCTCATTGGCTAAAGACCGGTTTTTAACTATTAAATATATTTATCAAGATGTGGTAAAAAATAGCCCTTAGTCAAGTGATGAATAGCACATCAATTCCCTTTGGATAACTCTTCATGATTAACATTCTGATGATTATCTTCTTAAGATTAAGAGACTCTTCAGAATGCGACTAGAACATAATGATAAGTTTCTGGCTGATATCCTACTCAATTATAAATCAAAAAATATATTTTTACGGTTTAAACACTATATTATGATGAACATCTTCACGTTGAGGATACCTAGACTGATTACTCAAAAAATCAGCAACTTTATCTGATAAAACTAAATACGTATATAACCAAGGCGATACAGATTAATACCAGTCACAATTATAAATCATCGAACTCCACATTAATTAATTTAGAGATCTTCTTTTCCTGCACAAGCAAAAATTTGCCGATACATTCTTATCAATATATTCGATAAATTCTAATAGAACATTTTAACTCACAAGATAATAACATTCGCTGATTACGTCATAAGAAAATTTAATTAATTTCTGGTTCGGACACATAATAGCACGCAATTATCGTTTCCCGGTTATAGGTTAGTTTGTCGGTTCAATTAGCACAAGTTTAATAAGTTTGAGCGGCGTTGCTATGCTTACTTATCGCAATATAAAGGCTTCCCCGAAACTGTTTAGTTTAACTAAAATTAATTAATAAATTAATTGAATCGACAAAGTTTAACCATCTTAAAAATATGGGAAGTATAACACTTCGATTTGGTTTGTAGGGCGTGATTAATGATGGTTGTTTAATGACGCTTTTCGGTTATTATAATGAATAAAAGAACTCACTCGCCCGGTAAAGTTTATTTTTAATAGGGTGTCGACGACGATTAATTATTATTTAAAAATAAAAAAAGGACCGGGTAAAACGGTTGTAATATTCATATTTCGTTGCATAACACGACGCGATGCGGTGTAGCGATAATACTTGACGCCTGTGTTACGATGGATAGCAATTTTTAATTAAAATAATTAATTCCTCCTCTTCTTTCCACCTCTTTTTCTCTTTCAGTTCAATGTAACCAGACAGCCGTGTACCTAAAAACGTACCTAGCTGCACCACTCTCTGGACTAGGGGGTCATTAGGGAACATGAACGCTCCGGTCCTGGTTAATCCTCGCTATGGCAGCAATTTGCCCGACCGGATTAGGGTCTGTTATATTATCAGAAAATGTCGGTCTCCGTCCTACCAACCATTTCGTTGTGGCTGAAACGCCAACTGTCTACAATCTGCTATATTCCAACGCATTACTTATCATAGCATAGCACAATTCCCTATTTAATATTAATTTTATTAATTTTTAAATCTAGAATAATGCTGTTTATAAACGACGGTAATTTACATTTGATGGTATTAGTTAATTTAGTTCGTAAATTGATGTGTACAATGGTATAGTACGTTTACCATATGAAACGCTGAAATCAAGCAGACAGCTCCTATGTGTGATTACGATGGTCTATGAATAATCAATCATGTAACAATAGCTTGATGTGGTCCAGTATGATATATGTATCCATTTGGGTGGGTTTAATTAACAAATTTCAAGTGAATTACTCAACTAATTAAAGTAATTAGGATATAAATACAATGTCAGATAAAATTTATTAATAAATAATACAGGTCTGCGATAAAAAAATTGTTTCAAATATTTTGAATGGTACCTTTTGAGCTGATTATAAAAAAAAATAGTGAATATATTTTATTACCCTTTGTTCACTCATAAATAACACATTTAAGTTTTACCTTTAGGATTTTTATACCACTCCGGTTAATTGGCTCATCACTTAATGGGAACAGTCGCTTAATTGGGTCAAAACATATTTTATATTCACTTATTACGTCCAATAGAGAGACAATTAAATCTTTATTTAAACTATCGACCCAATAGCAGACAATGGTCTAAATAAAAAAAAGAACAGAACGAAAATATTTTAGAGTAGTTTGAGTTGAGATAATTGTTTGAAACTTATGACTATACGATCATATAATCCAGACTTTGTCAATTTTTTTATGAAATGTTTCATTCAATTATTTTCATGTAATTTAGGCCCTGAGAATTGGATAAATACATAATTCTATACAATCCTATTAACCCTTCACAGTGTGGTGGGGTATAACATACCCCAATCATTATATTTCTCTAAATATTATGCTGGAGAAAAGTACGTTGTTAGTAGAACGTCATCTATATTATAAGTGTACAAGTTCGGAAAAATAAAATAATAAATGCAGAATACGACTGGGGTATACTATACCCCACCACACTTAACTCGTGAGTACACCTGACAAGTGCATGTTGAGTCATTGTTCATCTCAAATCTCTTCATGATTTTATGCGAAAATGTCAAAATACGAGTACGAAAAACAACAGAATAGGTTATTAGCCTTGTGGGCGGAAGTTCTTTCCGATTCTGAATCGTTTATCGACTCAAACTCAGAAGATGAAGAAGTGTCTCCTCATACTGATATAGTTGCTGATATTACAGAACGTTTCGCAGAAGAAACGAGTGAAGACGATACTGACGATGACGATCAAGTGGAAACTAGTAACACACGGTTTATGCTAGCTAAAGATGGAACAAAATGGTTCAGGGAACCAGGGAAAAAAACCATCAGAACAAGGTCTGAGAATATAATCACTCATTTACCAGGAGTGAAAGGTGAGGCAAAACATAAACAAAATCCAATATCATGCTGGTCATTGTTTCTTACGGATGACATGTTAGGAGACATTGTATTCAATACAAATATCAAAATAAACACTAAGGGTGTAAAATATGATACAAATCATAAATATTTAGTAAAGGAAACAAACGTAGTTGAAATAAAGGCACTGCTTGGTTTATTGTATTTAGCTGGGTTATATAAAGGAAATAGAGAGAATATTGCCGATCTATGGTGTACAGATGATACTGGCATAGATGTGTTTAGAAAAACAATGTCCCAACAGAGATTTGCCATTTTATTGCAATGCCTCCGTTTTGATAATATCGAAAACAGAGCCCAGAGAAGATCTCTAGATAAACTTGCTCCTATAAGAGGAATTTTTGAGAAACTTGTTGAGCATTTTCCAATGTATTACACACCTAGTGAGTATCTTACCGTCGATGAAAAATTGGAGCCCTTCAGAGGAAGAGTTGATTTTCTCCAATACATACCAAACAAACCCAGTAAGTATGGACTAAAAGTACACGCTCTAGTTGACGCGAAAACCTTCTATTGTATCAACATGGAAGTCTATGTTGGTTTACAACCACCAGGTCCATTCAGGTTAAGCAATAAACCACATGATATAGTGAAACGTTTAGTAAGACCAATATCTGGATCAAAACGTAATGTTACCTTTGACAATTGGTACACGTGCTATACCTTGATGATTGACTTGTTACACACTGATAAGCTGACATCTGTAGGAACAGTACGAAAAAATAAAATACAGATTCCACGAGAGTTTCTAAATATAAAAACAAGAGTTGCAGCGAGTTCATTATTTGCATTTCAAGGGGATATTACCGCTGTTTCCTATGTTCCTCGACGATCGAAAAATGTTATTTTATTTTCCACTCTACATCATACTAATAATATTCTGCAGGAATCTGGATCAAAACAATTACCAGAGATCATTGATTTCTACTATTCAACCAAAGGAGGTGTAGATCAATTAGATCAGATGTCAGCAAACTACAGTGTTATCAGAAACAGTAGACAATGGCCTCTAACATTATTTTTCTCCTTTCTAAATACAATTGCAATAAATGCTTTCGTTATTTATAAAGCCAATACAAAACAATATAATTTTAAACGGCGGCAGTTTCTAAAAGATCTTGGTTTACAACTTATAACTCATGCTAAAGAAGCAAGATTACAGAACAAACGACTGCCACGTGAGCTCCGAGTGGATTTACAAGAAAATGTTGGTGAACCTAGTTCTAAACAGCCGAAAACATCCAAAAGATGTTCCGTATGTCCACGAAATAAAGATCGCAAAACTTTTCATAAATGCATGCGATGTCATGCTGCTCTATGTCTCACACATTCTAATCTGATGTGCGATAATTGTGCCAACACTGATAGCATGTAATTATGTTGTTGTAGTAAATACTTACCTAATTTATTTTTTTTATGCAATATAGACATTTTGTTAAGAAAAATAATATTTGTTATATTAAGAGTTAGTTACAGTTACGCATAGGTGATTTATTAAATAAATTCCCGTTTTTCCCATCTGTGAAATGTAATAGCTTCTAAAAATAAATTATATTCCAAAATTTTATCGTTGTTATAAAGTAATTGATGATATTCTCTTCAATTTATTACCACTGAAAGACATTAAAGATATAAAAACTATATTATTATATAGTAATTTGTTAAAAAAAATCAACTATCACCATGGGGTATCAGATACCCCAGCACACCACTGATGTGACTTTACATCACCACACTGACGAAGGGTTAAATGGCGAAGGCTAACTAAATGGTAAATTTTGATGTGATAATCGGAAGTGGTATTTTAACTTAAAGCAGATCAAAATTGTTTCGTATTTATTACGGAAAAATTACGGTACAATGGAAAAATCTTTAAAAATTTATCAAACGCTCTTTAAATAGTTTAACGATTCTATGAATTAATCTCTTACTATAATTATTTAATATTATCATAACACTTGGATGATTATTTTATTTTCTCCTTGCTCTTTCATTAAATATGTTTCAGACCTTACCAATGTTACCAAATTTATAGTTTCTGAAGTAAAATTATATATCATCTTTTATTAAATCATACACTCTGTTTATTTTTACATTTTAAATCAGAATGTTACGAAAGTATCACTTTTTTTCAAATAAACAAAAATTATATATCGAAATTTCTAAGAGGTATATAAATGGGTATACAAATATATTACTGAATAGGTAATAATCATATCTCCTAAAAAATATAAATAGTAAATATTATATTGTTAATTAAATTTAAAAAAAGGATTTAGAGTTTTATCGTAGAAAGTGTAAATTTGGCAATATTGCCGATAGAAAATTTGATTTCGCGAGATTACGTAACCTATATATAAAAATGTTTGTCCAAATTAATCAAGATTTTTTCATACTTTTTTCAAAAGAAGAATTTTTATCGCTATATATATGGTAACTATGATAACTACATCTTACTTTAACTTACTTATATTTGGTTTACACTCACATAATAATCGAATACCAGACTTAAAGTTTATAAATAAGCAACAAACAATAATCTGTGAAATCTTTGCTCTCCATAAACAGCACTCCATTCTAGATGATTCCATTAAAGAATTAGAGACCTGCAACATGTAATGAATTATTCAAATAACCTTGTCATCCACCATCGTGAAATAACGAAAAAAGTTAACTTCGCATTTAGAGGTATATAACTGAAAGGAGCTTATTTGATTTTGGTATTTTCATGCTTCCATTGCAATCTAATTGGTTTAAAAACCGTATATACGTTTTTTCCAACCCCCATGGGTTGGAACCCAAAACTGGGTCCAGATGCATTTAAATTGGTCGCAATTTTCCTCGTAAATCTAATACACCTAATTCTCTTTTTACACGACAGATACGTCTCCAAAAAATTCGTGTAAAATAGAATTACGTGTAAACAGTATTAAAAAAATTCTTTTGGAATTCATTTAACAATTTATTTCGTGTTTATACGGGAATTGTGTTGTGATTAATAAAGTACGCAGTATTTAAACTCCAAACTTGTAGCATTTCATAAAATTAAAAACGTTCGTAATCATTTTTGAAAAATCTTAAATAAACTAATTCTTAAGATATCTTATTTAAATGTTTGTGATTTATAAAGGAAAGTATGCACATTTTCGAGAACAAACCCCTACTTGAGTATCTCAATTCGTTTTTCAGATTTCATGTTTTGGTCTCATCGTAAATTTGTGGCGCATTATAAAATTAACAATTTTCTTAATCAATTATATAATCAGTTTTGAAGTTGTCATAAATTTGTGGCATTTCATAAAGATAAAATTTCTTTAATCATTTTCGAACGATCGTAATAAATGAAATTCTTAAGATATCTTGATGAAACTGATGATTTTTTTTGTGATATATGAAGAAAAACTTTTCCGAGACTTATCTCTTGAGATATAAAGTTTTTAACTTATCCTACATTTGTAACATTTAATAAAAGTTAAATTTCCTCAATCGTTTTTGAAAAATCGAATTCTTAAAATATTTTGATGACACTGTTTTGTGCTTTATAAAGGAAACTGTATACATTTCCGAGAATAAAACCATGCGAGAGTATTTCAATTCGTTTTTGAGATATCAAGTTTCGAACTTAACCAAAATTTGTGGTATTTCACAAAATTAAAATTTCTTTAATGATTTTTGATAAATCTTAAAAAATCTAATTCTTAACATATGTTGATGATTATTTTTGCGATTTATAAAAGAAAGTATACATTTTTCCGAAAACAAACTCTTTCTTGAGTATCTCAATTCGTTTTTGAAATATCAAGTTTTGATCTCATCGTAAATTCATAGCACTTTACATAATTAACAAATTCCTTAACCATTTTCAAAAAATCGTACAAAATCCAATTCTTAAAATATCTTGAAAAATTTGTTGTGATTTATAAAAGAAAGTGTGTACTTTTCCGAGAATAAAACTATGCGTGAGTATCTCAATTCGTTTTTGAGATATCAAGTTTCGAACTCAACCAAAATTTGTGGTATTTCACAAAATTAAAATTTCTTTAATGATTTTTGATAAATCTTAAAAAATCTAATTCTTAAGATATGTTGTAGATTTTTTTGCGATTTATAAAAGAAAGTATGCATTTTTCCGAGAACAAACTCTTTCTTGAGTATCTCAATTCGTTTTTTAAAAATCAAGTTTTGATCTCATCGTAAATTTATAGCACTTTATATAATTAACAATTTCCTTAACCATTTTCAAAAAATCGTACAAAATCCAATTCTTAAAATATCCTGAAAGATTTGTTGTGATTTATAAAACAAAGTGTGTACTTTTCCGAGAATAAAACTATGCGTGAGTATCTCAATTCGTTTTTGAGATATCAAGTTTCGAACTCAACCAAAATTTGTGGTATTTCACAAAATTAAAATTTCTTTAATGATTTTTGATAAATCTTAAAAAATCTAATTCTTAAGATATGTTGTAGATTTTTTTGCGATTTATAAAAGAAAGCATGCATTTTTCCGAGAACAAACTCTTTCTTGAGTATCTCAATTCGTTTTTTAGATGTCAAGTTTTGATCTCATCGTAAATTTATAGCACTTTATATAATTAACAATTTCCTTAACCATTTTCAAAAAATCGTACAAAATCCAATTCTTAAAATATCTTGAAAAATTTGTTGTGATTTATAAAAGAAAGTGTGTACTTTTCCGAGAATAAAACTATGCGTGAGTATCTCAATTCGTTTTTGAGATATCAAGTTTCGAACTCAACCAAAATTTGTGGTATTTCACAAAATTAAAATTTCTTTAATGATTTTTGATAAATCTTAAAAAATCTAATTCTTAAGATATGTTGAAAATTTTTTTGCGATTTATAAAAGAAAGTATGCATTTTCCCGAGAACAAACTCTTTCTTGAGTATCTCAATTCGTTTTTTAGATGTCAAGTTTTGGTCTCATCGTAAATTCATAGCACTTTACATAATTAACAAATTCCTTAACCATTTTCAAAAAATCGTACAAAATCCAATTCTTAAAATATCTTGAAAAATTTGTTGTGATTTATAAAAGAAAGTGTGTACTTTTCCGAGAATAAAACTATGCGTGAGTATCTCAATTCGTTTTTGAGATATCAAGTTTCGAACTCAACCAAAATTTGTGGTATTTCACAAAATTAAAATTTCTTTAATGATTTTTGATAAATCTTAAAAAATCTAATTCTTAAGATATGTTGTAGATTTTTTTGCGATTTATAAAAGAAAGTATGCATTTTTCCGAGAACAAACTCTTTCTTGAGTATCTCAATTCGTTTTTTAAAAATCAAGTTTTGATCTCATCGTAAATTTATAGCACTTTATATAATTAACAATTTCCTTAACCATTTTCAAAAAATCGTACAAAATCCAATTCTTAAAATATCCTGAAAGATTTGTTGTGATTTATAAAACAAAGTGTGTACTTTTCCGAGAATAAAACTATGCGTGAGTATCTCAATTCGTTTTTGAGATATCAAGTTTCGAACTCAACCAAAATTTGTGGTATTTCACAAAATTAAAATTTCTTTAATGATTTTTGATAAATCTTAAAAAATCTAATTCTTAAGATATGTTGTAGATTTTTTTGCGATTTATAAAAGAAAGCATGCATTTTTCCGAGAACAAACTCTTTCTTGAGTATCTCAATTCGTTTTTTAGATGTCAAGTTTTGATCTCATCGTAAATTTATAGCACTTTATATAATTAACAATTTCCTTAACCATTTTCAAAAAATCGTACAAAATCCAATTCTTAAAATATCTTGAAAAATTTGTTGTGATTTATAAAAGAAAGTGTGTACTTTTCCGAGAATAAAACTATGCGTGAGTATCTCAATTCGTTTTTGAGATATCAAGTTTCGAACTCAACCAAAATTTGTGGTATTTCACAAAATTAAAATTTCTTTAATGATTTTTGATAAATCTTAAAAAATCTAATTCTTAAGATATGTTGAAAATTTTTTTGCGATTTATAAAAGAAAGTATGCATTTTCCCGAGAACAAACTCTTTCTTGAGTATCTCAATTCGTTTTTTAGATGTCAAGTTTTGGTCTCATCGTAAATTCATAGCACTTTACATAATTAACAAATTCCTTAACCATTTTCAAAAAATCGTACAAAATCCAATTCTTAAAATATCTTGAAAAATTTGTTGTGATTTATAAAAGAAAGTGTGTACTTTTCCGAGAATAAAACTATGCGTGAGTATCTCAATTCGTTTTTGAGATATCAAGTTTCGAACTCAACCAAAATTTGTGGTATTTCACAAAATTAAAATTTCTTTAATGATTTTTGATAAATCTTAAAAAATCTAATTCTTAAGATATGTTGTAGATTTTTTTGCGATTTATAAAAGAAAGTATGCATTTTTCCGAGAACAAACTCTTTCTTGAGTATCTCAATTCGTTTTTTAAAAATCAAGTTTTGATCTCATCGTAAATTTATAGCACTTTATATAATTAACAATTTCCTTAACCATTTTCAAAAAATCGTACAAAATCCAATTCTTAAAATATCCTGAAAGATTTGTTGTGATTTATAAAACAAAGTGTGTACTTTTCCGAGAATAAAACTATGCGTGAGTATCTCAATTCGTTTTTGAGATATCAAGTTTCGAACTCAACCAAAATTTGTGGTATTTCACAAAATTAAAATTTCTTTAATGATTTTTGATAAATCTTAAAAAATCTAATTCTTAAGATATGTTGTAGATTTTTTTGCGATTTATAAAAGAAAGCATGCATTTTTCCGAGAACAAACTCTTTCTTGAGTATCTCAATTCGTTTTTTAGATGTCAAGTTTTGATCTCATCGTAAATTTATAGCACTTTATATAATTAACAATTTCCTTAACCATTTTCAAAAAATCGTACAAAATCCAATTCTTAAAATATCTTGAAAAATTTGTTGTGATTTATAAAAGAAAGTGTGTACTTTTCCGAGAATAAAACTATGCGTGAGTATCTCAATTCGTTTTTGAGATATCAAGTTTCGAACTCAACCAAAATTTGTGGTATTTCACAAAATTAAAATTTCTTTAATGATTTTTGATAAATCTTAAAAAATCTAATTCTTAAGATATGTTGAAAATTTTTTTGCGATTTATAAAAGAAAGTATGCATTTTCCCGAGAACAAACTCTTTCTTGAGTATCTCAATTCGTTTTTTAGATGTCAAGTTTTGGTCTCATCGTAAATTTATAGTACTTTATAAAATTAACAATTTCCTTAACCATTTTCAAAAAATCGTACAAAATCAAATTCTTGAAAAATTTGTTACGATTTATAAAAGAAACTGTGTACTTTTTCGAGAATAAAACTATGCGTGAGTATCTCAATTCGTTTTTGAGATATCAAGTTTTTCGAACTCAACCAAAATTTGTGGTATTTCACAAAATTAAAATTTCTTTAATGATTTTTGATAAATCTTAAAAAATCTAATTCTTAAGATATGTTGATGATTTTTTTTGCGATTTATAAAAGAAAGTATGCATTTTTCCGAGAACAAACTCTTTCTTGAGTATCTCAATTTGTTTTTTAGATGTCAAGTTTTGGTCTCATCGTAAATTTATAGTACTTTATAAAATTAACAATTTCCTTAACCATTTTCAAAAAATCGTACAAAATCAAATTCTTAAAATATCTTGAAAAATTTGTTGTGATTTATAAAAGAAAGTGTGTACTTTTCCGAGAATAAAACTATGCGTGAGTATCTCAATTCGCTTTTGAGATATCAAGTTTCGAACTCAACCAAAATTTGTGGTATTTCACAAAATTAAAATTTCTTTAATGATTTTTGATAAATCTTAAAAAATCTAATTCTTAAGATATGTTGAAGATTTTTTTGCGATTTATAAAAGAAAGTATGCATTTTTCCGAGAACAAACTCTTTCTTGAGTATCTCAATTCGTTTTTTAGATGTCAAGTTTTGATCTCATCGTAAATTTATAGCACTTTATAAAATTAACAATTTCCTTAACCATTTTCAAAAAATCGTACAAAATCAAATTCTTAAAATATCTTGAAAAATTTGTTGTGATTTATAAAAGAAAGTGTGTACTTTTCCGAGAATAAAACTATGCGTGAGTATCTCAATTCGCTTTTGAGATATCAAGTTTCGAACTCAACCAAAATTTGTGGTATTTCACAAAATTAAAATTTCTTTAATGATTTTTGATAAATCTTAAAAAATCTAATTCTTAAGATATGTTGAAGATTTTTTTGCGATTTATAAAAGAAAGTATGCATTTTTTCGAGAACAAACTATTTCTTGAGTTTCTCAATTCGTTTTTTAAATGTCAAGATTTCATCTCATCGTAAATTTATAGCACTTTATAAAATTAACAATTTCCTTTACCATTTTCAAAAAATCGTACAAAATCAAATTCTTAAAATATCCTGAAAGATTTGTTGTGATTTATAAAACAAAGTGTGTACTTTTCCGAGAATAAAACTATGCGTGCATATCTCAATTCGTTTTTGAGATATCAAGTTTCGAACTCAACCAAAATTTGTGGTATTTCACAAAATTAAAATTTCTTTAATGATTTTTGATAAATCTTAAAAAATCTAATTCTTAAGATATGTTGAAGATTTTTTTGCGATTTATACAAGAAAGTATGCATTTTTCCGAGAACAAACTCTTTCTTGAGTATCCCAATTCGTTTTTTAGATGTCAAGTTTTGAGCTCATCGTAAATTTATAGCACTTTATAGAATTAACAATTTCCTTAACCATTTTCAAAAAATCGTACAAAACCAAATTCTTAAAATATCTCGAAGAATTTGTTGTGATTTATAAAGGAAAGTGTGTACTTTTCGAGAACAAAACTATGCGTGAGCATCTCAATTCGTTTTTTGAGATAGCAAGTTTCGAACTCAACCAAAATTTGTGTTATTTCACAAAATTAAAATTTCTTTAATTATTTCTGATAAATCTTAAAAAATCTAATTCTTAAGATATGTTGATGATTTTTTTTTGCGATTTATAAAAGAAAGTATGCATTTTTCCGAGAACAAACTCTTTCTTGAGTAACTCAATTTGTTTTTTAGATGTCAAGTTTTGGTCTCATCGTAAATTTATAGTACTTTATAAAATTAACAATTTCCTTAACCATTTTCAAAAAATCGTACAAAATCAAATTCTTGAAAAATTTGTTACGATTTATAAAAGAAACTGTGTACTTTTTCGAGAATAAAACTATGCGTGAGTATCTCAATTCGTTTTTGAGATATCAAGTTTCGAACTCAACCAAAATTTGTGGTATTTCACAAAATTAAAATTTCTTTAATAATTTTTGATAAATCTTAAATAATCTAATTCTTAAGATATGTTGATGATTTTTTTTGCGATTTATAAAAGAAAGTATGCATTTTTCCGAGAACAAACTCTTTCTTGAATATCTCAATTTGTTTTTTAGATGTCAAGTTTTGGTCTCATCGTAAATTTATAGTACTTTATAAAATTAACAATTTCCTTAACCATTTTCAAAAAATCGTACAAAATCAAATTCTTGAAAAATTTGTTACGATTTATAAAAGAAACTGTGTACTTTTTCGAGAATAAAACTATGCGTGAGTATCTCAATTCGTTTTTGAGATATCAAGTTTCGAACTCAACCAAAATTTGTGGTATTTCACAAAATTAAAATTTCTTTAATGATTTTTGATAAATCTTAAAAAATCTAATTCTTAAGATATGTTGATGATTTTTTTTGCGATTTATAAAAGAAAGTATGCATTTTTCCGAGAACAAACTCTTTCTTGAGTATCTCAATTTGTTTTTTAGATGTCAAGTTTTGGTCTCATCGTAAATTTATAGTACTTTATAAAATTAACAATTTCCTTAACCATTTTCAAAAAATCGTACAAAATCAAATTCTTAAAATATCTTGAAAAATTTGTTGTGATTTATAAAAGAAAGTGTGTACTTTTCCGAGAATAAAACTATGCGTGAGTATCTCAATTCGCTTTTGAGATATCAAGTTTCGAACTCAACCAAAATTTGTGGTATTTCACAAAATTAAAATTTCTTTAATGATTTTTGATAAATCTTAAAAAATCTAATTCTTAAGATATGTTGAAGATTTTTTGCGATTTATAAAAGTATGCATTTTTCCGAGAACAAACTCTTTCTTGATTATCTCAATTCGTTTTTTAGATGTCAAGTTTTGATCTCATCGTAAATTTATAGCACTTTATAAAATTAACAATTTCCTTAACCATTTTTAAAAAATCATACAAAATCAAATTCTTAAAATATCTTTAAAAATTTGTTGTGATTTATAAAAGAAAGTGTGTACTTTTCCGAGAATAAAACTATGCGTGAGTATCTCAATTCCTTTTTGAGATATCAAGTTTCGAACTCAACCAAAATTTGTGGTATTTCACAAAATTAAAATTTCTTTAATGATTTTTGATAAATCTTAAAAAATCTAATTCTGAAGATATGTTGATGATTTTTTTGCGATTTATAAAAGAAAGAATGCATTTTTCCGAGAACAAACTCTTCCTTGAGTATCTCAATTTGTTTTTGAGAAATCAAATTTTGAACTTATCCTAAATTTGTGACATTTTATAAAATTAAAAATTTCCATAATCATGTTTGAAAAATTGTAAAAATCGAATGCTTAAGACACTACATAATATTAAAAGCTTCCTTAATCATTTGCAAAATCGTAAACAAACCGGATTCTTAAAATATCTTGATGATTCTTTTGCGACGTATAAAGGAAAATGCTGTTTTCTGAGAACAAAACTATGCGAGAATACCTGAATTCGTTTTTTGAGATATCCAGTTTGAAACTCAACCAAAATGTGTGGTATATAAAATTAAAATTCCCTTAATAATTTTTAAAAATCTTAAAGATCAAATTCTAAAGATACCGTGATGACTTTTTTGAGAATGAACCCACACTTGAATGGGTTTTGAATTTATTCTAAATTTATATTTTATAATATTAAAAATTGCCATAAAGATTTTTGAAAAATGATAAAAAATGGAATGCTTAAGATATGTTGATGAAATTTTTTGTGATTTATAAAGTATGCACTTTTCCGAGAACAAATCCATACTTGAATATCTCAATAGATTTTTAAAATATAAAGTTTTGAACTCATCCCAAATTTATGACATTTTATAAAATTAAAAATCTCGTTAATCATTTTTGAAAAAGTCGTAAAACATCGAATTCTTACGATATCTTGATGAATTTTTTTGTGTATTATAAAGGAAAGTATGCAATTTTCCGAGAAGGAATCCATACTTGAGTATCTCAATTGATTTTTAAGAAATCAAGTTTTGAACTCATCCCAAATCTATGACATTTTATAAAATTAAAAATATCGTTAATCGTTTTTGAAAAAGTCGTAAAAATTCGAATTCTTACGATATCTTGATGAAATTTTTGTGATTTATAAAGGAAAATATGCACTTTTCTGAGAACAAACCATACTTGAGTATTTCAATTCGTTTTAGAGAAATCAAGTTTTGAACCCATCCTAAATTTGCGACATTTATAAAATTAGAAGTTTCCGTAATCATTTTTGAAAAATCCTAAAAAATCGCATTCTTAAGATACCTTAATGAATTTTATTGTAGTTTATAAAGAAAAATGTGAATATTTTCGCGAACAAATCCATACTTGACTACCTCAATTCATTTTTGAGTAATCAACTTTTGAATTCGTCCTAAAGTTGTGATATTTTATAATATTAAAAAAATCCACAAACATTTTTGAAAAATGACAGAAATCGAATGCTTAAGATATCTTATAAGTACGAAGGCTTTCAAGATCGGTGTTAATTGAACTAAAATTGGAATTAATAATCATTTAATAATTTTTTAATTAATTCCTTCTAAGAATTAATTAAAAATTTTTTTTTTTTAATTGATAGGAAATTACTGGTTTATTTAAGATTATCGTGTACAAACTAGATTTTGGATTAGTTAAATTAACATTTAAACCAAGTAGTGCTAATTCTCCAAATGTCAGGTTTGGGGTAGGAGTGGATAACGAAAAAACAATCACCACTTAGATTTATCTATTACTCGTGGTTTTATCGAAGCTTTAAATTTTCCCAAAATTTTTTTCCACATTCATTTTACTGTTCACGACTTTTTTAGGTCATTACTTATCGATTCAATAAATACCAGTTTTTAATGACAGTCCGATTCTTTAAAAAATTCTAAATAGAGTGCACCAGTTAATGGAAACATTCACTAAATCGAGTCAAAACTTACAAGACTGAACATTTTATACATATTTTATATTCATTTTTTGTTTTATTATTAATTTATCTTATTATCTAAGTTAAAACGCCAACTCACACATCTTAATTATATAATTTTTGAATAAAATAACGATTATCATACATCACTTAAAGAAGTCATTGTCATCTTCAATTTTAAATTAATATTATTAATAAAGTCTACTATCAAAAGTTACTCCTAAATTTGTGACACTGTATAAAATTAAACATTTATCATATCATTTTTGAAAAATCGTGAACAAATCGAATTATTAAAATATTTTTAAGGAAATTGGGCACTTTTCCGAGAATAAAGCTAAGAGAGAGTATCTCAATTCGTTTCTGAGACGAGAGAGAGAAAAGTTTGGAACTCAACCAAAATTTGTGATATTTCATAAAATTAAAAAATCTAATTCTTAAGATATCTTGATGAAATTTTTTATAATTTCTAAATGATATAATACATGAATATCTCAAATTGTTTTCGAGATTTTTGTCTAGTAGAGTCAATTTTTGGACTCAACCCAAATTTGTAGCATTTCATGAAATTAACATTTCTTGTAAAAAGATATTTTTTTTGCATTGCTCTCTACAGAATAAATGAAGATGTAACAGTATCAGGTATTTCAAATTATGACGCTGGTATAGCTGATTATAGGTACATGAATATCTCAAATAGTTTTCGAGATTTTTGTCTAGTTGAGTCAATTTTTGGACTCAACCCAAATTTGTAGCATTTCATGAAATTAACATTTCTTGTAAAAAGATATTTTTTTGCATTGCTCTCTACAGAATAAATGAAGATGTAACAGTATCAAGTATTTCAAATTATGACGCTGGTATAGCTGATTATAGGTTCTTCCACAACACAGTACTACTAGCTTCCAATTATTCCAATGATACATGAAAGATTATTAAATAAATATTACAAGGTAAAGAGTGGTTTTATCCATACTACTACAATCAATATACTTTAATATGCCAACAAGATAACGTGTTTGTTATTAAATGCAAACTTAAAATGCTGTTTGAGCATTCCTTCCGAAAGTAATTGTTGTCAAAAAAAAATTAGATATCTCAAGTGTTCTGTTTTTTCTCATTGTATCTAATAACCACTTCCGGTTGTTGCACTATCTAAAACTTTAAGTGTGGCATTCTATTATTGATATGTTATTATTGTATTAGTTTACGTCAAATATACGAGATTGATCTTTCGAGAAAGACAACATAAGCATTTTATACGAAAACAGTCAAAAATTTGTCTGGATTGGGGGCAACTCTTGTAGTTCTTCTAGGGCAACCTCGATAGTTTTAACATGTGCTATAAATGTTATGTCATCCACATACTGAATTATGTAGCTGTTTGGGTTTATTGTATTGGTGCCTAATTGTAAATATAATAGCTGTAGATAATAGCTGTGCTCCTCCAGTGTACAGAAAGCTGGCAACATGGAGTAATTTATTTTGACTTTCAACATTCTGTTGCTCAGAAACTTTTATATGATTTTTAAATATGGTAATTTCCGTTTGCTCCATTTCAAATATTAAACTTTCGTGCCAAACTGTATCGAATGCCTTCTTTGTATCAATCTGATTTTGGCAGTTTGAATATTATTTATGAGAACAATTAAAGATGGTGAACTGTTTAGATCTGAGGCAGAATTGGTCCAACGGAATTTTGTAATTTATAAGATTAAGTATCATATATTTGATAATATTCTCAAATATTTTTCTGATCACAGCTAATAAGGTGATAGGGCGGCTGTCTTGAGGAAGAGAGTGATTACCACCAGATTTGGGAATTAGTATAATTGTACTCTCCTGGAAATATATATGGTAATATGCAATTTTGTATGCAAAAGTTAAACATAATGCGTATTGTGTTGTGTATTTCTAAACTGAGTTGTATGAATAACTTCTTAGTTACAACATCAAATCGTGGGCATATTTTTTTTCCTTTGGCTAGGTATTCGTCGTATTCTTGAGCGTAAAAAAATTATAGAAATCTTATAGTTTATGTTGATCGATGCTGATTTGGATTTTTGTATGAAAGATTTCACGTCTACATTGACTTTGTTTACGAACATTTTAGGTAAGTAGATTATATTTTGATATTTCTGTTTGTATGGAAACTATTTGATTGATGGCTATATTAAATGTAGTTACTGGATGGTTTGAACATAAATCACTCATACGGTTTATGTCTTACACAATTTCGGTGATATTATCGGTATGGCATTATTTATCGGCATTATAAATATGGGGTCTTTGTTTCTTTCAACAAAATTGAGTTAAGGTGCAAATCATCTACTATTATTAAGTCTGAATTATGGATAATAGTGGATTTGCCTCTTGTTCTATCGGTCTTGTATCCATTATGTTTTATTATCGATAGATACAACATTATGTTGTATTATCTGCTGGTTATTATAGCATATTTTTTGGTTGATTCTTGTCTTAGCCTCTACAAACATTGAAAGATCCATATCACGTTGTTGTAGGAAGTTGTATTAAAACATTTTTGTTGTTGAAGCTGTTAATATTAGCATAAGTCATATTTATGAATTAACTTATGGTAAGAATGATATTTGATTACATATACAGATTATGTGGCCAACATATCAAATACGTCAGCAGTTGTTTGGCTACGTTGTATGGGGGGGTTACAGGAGTAACTTAGGTCTTGAACCGGTGCAACAGAACTACGTACGTTCGGTTTCCTGATAAATTTACATATATCAATGTTAAATTGGTCAAGAAATCGATTTTTAGTCTTTCAATTAACTCTTGCTTATTGGAATGTTTGGGGTTGTTCAGTTCGGAAGAACTGAGGCAAGGGTGCAAGGTAAAAGGAAATCATTTCATTTTGAATACCCATGATATAGAGAGAACCTTAGATTTCGTATACCAACATTCTTTCAGCTATGTGGCTTGTTCTTCAATTTACCTGTATCTTGTCCTCCAGCTATATTTGAAAACATTTTAGATGATGTTTATCAGTTGTTTCAAAGCAGTGACGAGTTTTTAATAAACGATTTGATTAGAGACTTAGGCCTTTCAGTAGATTCAGTTGGACGTTTTAGGGTCGAGGTTGAAAGATAGACATTTGTTGACTCATGAACCACCCTTCTCTTGATACAGAAGTAGAGAAAAAATTGAGTCTTTTTTCCCTCGAGTGGACGATTTTGATTTTAGTAGTCATGTTCCTGGGTTGATTGAGAATGGAGACAGTTCACTGATTTCTCTAAAAGAAGCCTGAAAGCTGTTGTTCTCCACAATGACAACCAATATGGATCTATACCAGTAAGATATTCAATTCGTTTAAAATGAGGACCTCGAGTTGGTGATTTTAAAGTGAATCATACTATTATATACTATCATACTAGGCCAAAGTAAGATACAAAATGGATACATGAAGTTTCTCTGTTTCCTCTGTAAATGAGATAGCCTTGACCACTATGTTAAAATATAGCCAGTAAGGAAATATTTGGATCCTTCAGATAAGCTCTCCTAGTTACAGTTTTAGTTTAGCAGTTGAATATAATTTAATGCTTTAGGCTGTAAAAAACAAATTGCGAACGAACTAAAAGAAACGGTAGAATAAACGTGAACCAAAAATTTAACGAGTTCTCAAAACGTGTTGCGTATTTCAGTGTGCAAATTGCATATATGCAAAACTTGAGAATGTCGACTGTCTATGGCGTAGCATCCGTAGCCAAACTGGGCTCAAACAGATGGTGTGGCGTGATAAACTTTACTCGGTCATCTACGTCCATGTGCATTCGGCATTCAGTTCGAATCCCCAATTTCCCCTTCAAGCCCCCCAACTTTGTGGCAAAGGCGGCGCCGCGGTGGCAGACCAACCGATCCCCTCGCCCACTATTTTAGTTTAAAGTTAACGCGAGGGCTGCGGCAATTCAGATTTTATCGGGTAAAGGCGGTGGCTCGGCATACACAACGAAACAAAGCTCCCTCCTTTCCCGTCTACTCTTCTCCTCTTCCCAGCAGCCCTTGTTTTCTGCATAATATTTTGATTTACTGCATAAGAAAACTAAAAACTAATAGTTTACAAGTTTTGACTAAGTTATCTCTCTATTGAAAATTTTCTTATTTACTAAGGAAATAAGGACTTTAAAACAAAATTCGAACTTACGCTAGAACTATCACTAAGACTAATACTAGATCAAATCTATTGGAAATTACTTCGAACCAGTTTCTGAAGAAGGTTTCTTCTTCGAACTCTGATTTCTTCCATCACTTTTATAAAAAGAATATATTAAGTCAAACCAGTTACGAGTAATACAGTGCACTCCGGTTAATTGGTCCGCCGATTAATTAGAACGTTCACTTAATCGAGACAAAACGGATATGACCGAAACTTTTCATATTTATTTTATATTTGCTTATTAATGTCGTAATATTATCCAAGTTGAAACGCAATCTCACTCATTTTCATATCTATCTTAATAATTTTTGAATAAAACAGCGATTATTATACATCATTTTAAAGAAGCCATCTTCAATTTATTCTATGATTCATTTCTTTATCTCCATCATTAAAGTTGTAGCAATTTTTTCAAAGTCAAATCATTTGAAACGCAATTTTACACATTTTATTTTTTATCTTAAGAACGTTCTCTTTTTAACTTCACGTTAAAACGTCAGATATCACATATTATCTTAAACAGGGTATGATTTCTTGATAGATATAAAATAACGACGAAATTTTATTTACTATTATAATCTACTAGTTGGTGCTGTATACACAATTACCAGCTATTTGCAATAATTTGTCATCTCCGTTACAGACCGTTAGTGATTAATTGGCGTAATTGACTTTTATTTTATGTCAATATTAGCATGGAAAGGTAACATCAAAGAAATTGTATAACTGAAGGCACTTTTAAACTCCAACAGTTGAAGTTAGTTTTCGGTGCTTTTTATTTACGTTTTCACTTGGTCCAGAAAGGAACGCGCTGAGATCGGATAGATCGGACAAAGGAATAAATTCAATTTTAATTTTTGATAGCTCAATCCAACCCAGCCCAACTAATATAAGTGTTAACTAGCTAGTTGCG
Organism: Onthophagus sagittarius; assembly: GCA_036711965.1. Taxonomy (NCBI): domain Eukaryota; kingdom Metazoa; phylum Arthropoda; class Insecta; order Coleoptera; family Scarabaeidae; genus Onthophagus; species Onthophagus sagittarius. The sequence continues at coordinate 65,698,085 of JASERS010000003.1, read as the reverse complement.
ATTGCTTGTAAAGTTGATGGTTCACAGATATAGAGAGAATGGAGACGGATGATACTATAATTATTGGAGGTGAAGTGGATAATAATGTTAAGATACAGAAACGAAGGGAAAAAAACAAATTAGAAATTACTGTTGGAACAACTCAAATAAAGGACATGGTTAGACATGGTTGGATAGACATGGTATAGACATGGAGCAAGGTACTAAGCGATTGGTATGCAAAAATAGGAAGGTACCCCATATGCTAGCGAGATAGAAGGATAGTAGGGGAAGTGTCTATGAAAAAAGAAAGTTCGAAGGTGTCCACTGTAAAGGAAACCATGGAGGCTGATGCAAAACTGGTGACGAAATACAAAAACATAATTAACATAATACCAAAACAGAAATAAATGATATAACTATTAAACTGATGAGACATGTGAAACCATTAATAGACAGTCCATACAAACATGGTTAGAAAGAAATAAATTCGAAAAGATACAGAAGATGAAGACTTAATATCTAGTCATATCTCGTCTCTCGTCGCTTCCTCTTGCTACCCTAAACACAAGCCATTCTGTCTTTTCCCTCTATACTTTTCCTTTTTTTGGATAGATTATCAAAAACCATGATAAAGTCTTGTTAATACTTTATTATTACTATTTGTTAACAAATCTTCACGGAGATAAGAGCATCGCCCTTTCTCTACTTTATCAGACTTTCTTTCTTCATATTTGCGTTATCCCGACACTTCTTTCTCTATTTTTAGCTGTTTTCCTTACGTGAGAAAATTGTTAATTTCCCCGTTCCTCTTCTTATTTCGTCCTCTTCTCCTGTCTTCTATATCCTTAATTTTAATTTACTTCTCCCAAGTACCTCATTATACTCGGAATATGTTTCATAATTCATAAAAATGTCGGCTATGTTTTCTTCTGATTGTCCTACTTCCATATTCATTTCTATCCTTCTTTTCTTCGAAATGAAAACATTCGAATATTGTGTCTGCTTTTTGAGATCTAAACCAGCAGTTACGTCGTGCATTGATATTTCTTGGGTACAATAATCCACATGAGGTTCTATATTTTGTAATTCTCTCAAATTTACAATCCAACTCAACTGCTGACTGGGTTAGGTTAAAGTATCAACCTTAATCCAATTCAACCCAATCAGTTAGTTGTATAAAGATTGATGGCTCAACTCCACCCAACCAAAATTTAATGCTAACTCGAGTTGGGTTGGGAATGTGAGAAAATGACAAAACAAGATTTGGATTGTATTAATGTTAACGTAAAATATGTAAAAACCATCACAAATCATATGTTAAAATTGACCAGTTTGAGCAGTTTTAGTAATTGCTAAAAATTTATCGATTTAATTCTTTCATTATGCACGCATTGTATTATGCGTTTAATTGGAATAAATTACAAGAGGCCCAAAGTGTTCCAATTAACTGAAATGTATGCAATTCAAAAAATATATGAAGGATGATATACGGAGCAAACTAAAAGTCAAGCTGAAGAGGTTTTCTTAAACCTTAACTCGAAGTATCTTGTTTTAGTCTATTACTGGAAGTACGTATCTTAGAGACACTTTTAAAAAATTTATTAATCCAATTTGTGTAAGCTTTTCATAGCAGGGTTGTGATATGCAAATGTTTGACAAAATTAGATAAAATTATTATTAATATTACAAAATCTTCGACACCCTATATCTCTGTAATGAAGGATTTGCGAGCCTAAGATGGATAATATTTCATATCATAGTATTTTGTAATGGAGCTTGACTAATTCTTATTCTAAGAGATACATATATTAAATACAGGTTATCGGGTCAATTTTGTATCAAAATCTATCGGCTGCTTGGGCGAATGTCTGCTCTCAAAAAAAAACTTTTGTACAACTCACAAATAATTTCTCAAGCCTGTATGGACATATGACATCTAGATATGGGGTGGTGTCATAAAGAAAAATTTAGAAGTAATCCAAAAAAAGTGTAAGGAAGCACTGCCAACACAAACGAATCCATAATGGCATGGAAATAGATACAACATTGGCTGAGCAATTAGCAAATTAGCCAGAAATCATAAACACCCATATCTTTATCACGTTAATCTGAAAGTCTTCCAAATTCTGGGCAATTGGCAGCGGTTCAGATGAACGGAATAAGACCGTATTTCAATATCTCAATCCATTTTTGAGACATGTTTTGAACTCAAACAAAATTTAAAGCGTTTTATAAAATTTACGATTTCATTAAGCATTTTGAAAAAATCGTGAAAAATCAAATTCTTGAGATATCTAGATGAAATATTCTGCCATTTATAGAAGAAATTGTTGTGTACTTTTTCAGGAATAAAACAATATTTGAATATCTCAATCCGTTTTTGAGATATCAAGTTTTTTACTCAACCTAAATTTGTAACATATCACCAAATTAACGATTTCATTAATCATTTTGAAAAAATCGTAAAAAATCAAATTATTAAGACATCTTGATGGAATATTTTGGCATTTATAGAGGAAAGTATATACTTTTTGAGAAATAAAACTATATTTGAATATCTCAATCTGTTTTTTAGATATGACGTTTTGGATAACCAAGCTAAATTGTGGCATTGCACAAAATTAAGGATTTCCTTAAACATTTTGAAAAAATCATAAGAAAGTGAATTCTTAAGATATCTTGATAATTTATTCGGTCATTTATAAAGGAAGATATGAGTTTTTCAGGAATAAAACCACATTTCAATATCTCAATCCATTTTGGAAATATCATGTTTAAATCTAAATAAAAATCCAAATTTCGAGGGTTTTATAAAATTTACGATTTCATTAAGCATTTTAAAAGATCATGAAAAATCAAATCCTTGAGACATTTAAATGAAATATTCCACTATTTATAAAAGAAATTATATACTTTTCAGGAATAAAATTATATTTGAATATCTCAATTCGTTTTTGAGATATCAAATTTTGCACTCAACCTAAACTTGATACATATCACAAAATTAACGATTTCTTTAATTGTTTCGAAAAAATCGTAAAAAATCGAATTTTTAAGATATCTTAATGACATAATCTATCGTTTAAAGAGGAGAGTATGTACTTCCTCAGGAATAAAACCATATTTCAATATCTCAATTCGTTTTTGAGATATCATGTTTTGAATTCAAACTAAATTTAGAGCGCTTTATAAAATTAACGATTTCATTAATCATTTTGAAAAAATCGTAAAAAATCAAATTATTAAGACATCTTGATGGAATATTTTGCCATTTATAGAGGAAAGTATATACTTTTTCAGGAATAAAATTATATTTGAATATCTCAATCTGTTTTTTAGATATGACGTTTCGACCAACCAAGCTAAATTGTAACATTTTATAAAATTAAAGAATCCCTTAATCATTTTGAAAAAATCATAAAAAATTAAATTCTTAAGATATCTTGATAATTTATTCGGTCATTTATAAAGGAAGATATGCGTTTTTCAGGAATAAAAAGGAATAAAAAATTGAATTTTTAAGATATCTTGATGACATAATCTGTCGTTCATAAAGCAAAGTATGTACTTCTTCAGGAATAAAACCATATTTCAATATCTCAATTCGTTTTTGAGATATCACGTTTTGAATTCAAACTAAATTTAGAGCGTTTTATAAAATTAACGATTTCATTAATCATTTTGCAAAAATCGTAATAAATCAAATTATAATTTTTAAAATTAAAATAATATATATATATATTTTTTCGAGTACAAAACCATGTTTGAATGTTTCATCCATTTATGAGATATCATGTTGCGAACTTAACCTAAATTCTGATATGTAATCTTGAAAGTGAAGTCATAACAAGAGATTGAACGAAGACATTTGATGCCCAACAGATTTTTTTCGCCAATTTGATAATTAAGTAAATTTTTTTTTGTTGCTTAAAGTTATTTTATCATGATTGGAACCTAATATACTATATTTTGAGTTTATACTTTTATCTTTAATGATTTGTCTTGTTTTAAAATTTTAGAAATATTTCTAAATACTCATCTTTGGTAAATACGTCTGAGTTGGGGGTATACCCGGATTACCCGGGTATATAATAACGCTGTCTATAAATATACCTTTATACAAATAATTTGTTCTACTTTATTACAGAATAGGATAATATCGCAATATACATAATTATCCTAGTTCATCTTAACTATCTGTTTAACCGATCACTTCCTGTCTCCCCTCTTCTCCCCGTTACAACCACTTTCCCATTCAATTACTTCCTTCTTCAATCTTTGAATCCATCACCTCCTTCCTCAACTCAGTACACTCCACCGTATACCCAGATGCTATAAAGATCCAATATCTGGTGGTTCCTTACTCCTTCCCTTCTTCTTTGGAAGCTGGCTATCAATTTTTTCTCCTCTTCATCCCACTCCGCCTTCTCTTATCGCCAACGTTCTTTTTTACATGTCCTTTACATCCTTATATAATATTCTTTTTTGTCTTGCTGCCCATAACACCCCTTTCTTGCTTCAATCAGTCTCTAGCACTCCTCCAAAATCTTATAATGCCCTCAAGCGTCACCCTGTCCTCAAAACATCTACTCGCAGCACCCACCCCCAATACCTGGTTTGCACACCCTTCAAGAATCCTTGTTCTTTTCATCCCCATATCTCCACTGCATACATCATTATGCTTCCTGTCAATTTCTCAAATATTAACTTCCTGTTTTCCATATCTCTCTCAAATGCTCTCACTCAGCCATCATTCTAATGTGTCCTTCTTTCTTGTTGTTTTCTTTAAATCTATACCCCGCGTATATGTCCCTTTTTAACAAGGTTTTAAATAGCTATGTCTACCATATTACAAAGATTTTATTATTTTTGTTTATTATATATTGTTTAAGTAACCCCGAAATATTTGCAGTTTTAATTTCAATGTATATGGTAGTAATTGGTTTAATATTGGAACTGACACTATCATTAGGACTAATACTAGATCTAAAGCTAGAATCTTTCAGTTTTTGCCGTGCGTTTTTTGAAAAGAATGTTTGACATTTTGGATGCCATGTTGCAACCTTTTTCAGAATCTGGTTCGAAGTGGTTCATCTTCTTCAGAAAACGATTCACTAGAACTAGTAATAGTTCTAGTGTTAATGCTAGTGTTAGCTCTAATTTTAGTTCAATTAATACGGGTCGTGAAAGCCTTCGTACGTATCATTACACTGCAATCAAAAAAGACGATCCATAAAAAGGTACTTTCCCATGCGTTTGATCCTTATTTTAAAGCAAGCGATTAAGAAAGTAGTTTTTTATGTATCGGCTTTTTTGATCGCCCGGTATATGGTAGAATATGGCAAGAAATATATGAGCATTAATTCAAGTTTGACGTTCTATATCTCTGTGATTATTAAGTTATGATCAAAACATTATTAACCCTTGTACGACCAAAACTGGGTCAATAATGACCCGAAAACAATTATTGTTTACATAGTACCTATTCGAAATCAAAAGTGGATGTTGTACTCCTTCCACATATTCTCTAGTATTATTATTCTCATGCAAATGCTAGTTTATATTACAAAGATTGTGATCATCACATTGCTTTGGAATCAGAATATTGCATCAAGTCTCTAAGAGACCTCAAGGGAACGTTAATAACATTTTTCAAAAAAAATGCAGAGAGGCTTATAAAAGTTTGGAAAAATGTAGAACAACGAGTAGTAAAATCGTTATCAGATATTTTTGTGAATTTTTTTAAATAATAGTGGAATATGGTGGATATTGTTAGCTGAAGAACTTCTCACAAAAAATTTTACATTACTTGGTATTGTTCGAAAAGAAAGGATTTGTTAAAAATTGGTAGCATTTCAAATTTTTTCGAAACGTTTCAAGTTATTGGAAGCAGTATTAAGGCATTTAGAAGCAGTATCAAGTCTTCTGGAAGCAGTATCAAGTCTCAATGCAAAATATACTCTTAATACTTATACTCTTAAAATGTACTCTTGTTCCGGTGCCTATTTTAAATTTTGTATAATAATAGTGGAATATGGTGGATATTGTTAGCTGAATAACTTCTCACAAAAAATTTAACATTACTTGGGATTGTTCGAAGAAATATAAAGGATTTGCTAAAAATATTGCGCTCGTTATTTATCCTGATTCTATTCCGCAAAGGACATAAATCTATAATCAAAGAAATGTGTGATAGTTTTATCATCTATGCAGCATAAACGTGAGATAACCAATTGCGAAGTATATTACAAACCAAATATTGTATTGGAATATAGCAAAACAAAAAATCGAGTCTTGGACAAGCTCATTCATGAACATAGGCACCGATTTTTGAAAATAAGTGTGAGTGCTGAAATGGCTAAAGACTCCGGCGACGAATTGAAACGTCTGAAAAAAATGAAAATACGTGCTTTCAATACATTGAAATTAAAAAAATAATTGAAAATAGTAACTTAAATCCAGATAAAACCAACAATACTGTGGAAGTTTACATCAAATTGTCTGCAAGCAATATAAAGTCTTTTAGAAGCAGTGTCAGGACTCCTATATGCATTTCAAGTCTCCAAGAGGTATTTTCAATTTTTATGGAAGCATTTCAAGTTTTATAGAAGCGGTATCAAATCTACTGGAAGCACTTCAAGTTTTTTACAAGTAATATCAAGTCTTTCAGAAGCAATACCAATTTTCCTGGAAGCATTTCAAGCCTTATAGAAACCGTATCAAATCTTGTGGACGGATTTGAACTCTTCTAGAAGCAATATAAAATATGTAGTAGAGATCAAGAAATGCTGCCAGAGGAAGCATTTCACCTCTTCTAGAACAGCTATCACGTCTCGTGGAAAGATTTGAAGATTTCTAGAAGAAGTATGAAGTCTTCTGGAAGCATTTCAAGTTTTTTCGAAACGTTTCAAGATTTTCGGAAGCAGTATCAAGTCTCAATTCAAAATATGTACTTTTATACCGGTGCCTATCTTATGAGAGGCATTATCAGTTTTTATAAAAGCATTTCATGTCCTATAGAAGCGGTATCAAGTCTTGTGGAAGGATTCGGAGTCTTCCAGAAGCAATAGCAAGTCTTCTGGAAGCATTTCAAGTTTTTTGCAAGCAATATCAAGTCTTCCAGAAGCAATACCAACTCTCCTTGAAGCCTTTCAAGTTTTATAGAAACGGTATCAAGTCTCGTGGAAGCATTTCAAATTTTTTCGACGAGTTTCAAGATTTTTGGAAGCAGTATCAGGGCATTTAAAAGCAGTATCAAATCTTGTGGAAGCAGATCAAGTCTTCTAGAAAAAATATCAAGCCTTCTAGCAGTAGTATCAATTCTCAATTCAAAATATGTACTCTTGTTCCGGTGCCTATCTTCGAGAGTATGGCCATAAGTATTGTTTATGAATTATTTTGATAATGCGGCGTATAATGCCTGTAATTTGGAACAAAAAAGTCTTAATTAGACTGGAAATGTTTGCAATTCGATTTAAATTAAATATTCAAAAAGATAAAAAAGGAATAGCATATTGCAAAGTGCGGGAAGAAAAATAATTTACCGAAGATTCGAAACATTAACAACCCAAAAACGGGGATGCTATCAATATCGAGGAAGTGATTTAAACCATTCCATAAATATTTCTAATACAATATTTAATTTTAATGCTTTGAATAAAACCTAAGATGGTTGACCATGCATGGGTCTGATCTGACCCGTTATGGTCGTCAATGTTCGTTCAATCATTTTGGTCGTACGAGGGTTAAGAAACTATTTTCAATTTATCTTCGACCTACCCTTTTAGTTTACTTTGTATGTTGGAAATCATCCTGTATAACCGTAAGAAGTAACGACTAACACCAAAGAATTTTCAATAGTTTGAGACGGTCTACAAAAAACAGCTTAATCTGAGAAATCTTACATATTTAGATATATGAAAACGAAAATTCTTTATTCTCAACACAATTTTAAAGATTTATAACTAATTTGAAATTATTAAATCCTCCATTTAGTACATTTAAATGGAGAACAAAACATTAACCATTTACTGATTCTTCAACGGTGATCAAGAATAAAACGAAACTACATAAAACGAGCACTTTACCATGACAGTTTTATTGCGTCCAAATAAAAGCGAAACAAAAAATCGACGCTTAATTTTATTTCAAAGTTGATTTTTATTTATTCGAGTCCCTATCACTACTGAATGCTGCAAACGGAAACAAAAATTGCTAATAAAAAAAATAACAGGATATATTGATTGTAAAAAATTCACAGCATAGTAGTCAATGGCTTAGAATATCGCTCAAACACGAACGGGACAAAAACAAGCTGTTATTGGTTAGTAGGAAATACAGTATTTTACACATCGCATCACCGCAGGAAACAAATGTCGAATTTTACATTTGAGTGGAATTTAAAATCAAAAGAATTATAGCCTCGATTGTGATTTTAGTTGAAATATGTCGAGGTGAAATTTTATTGATTTTTCCTCCATTTGTTTGATGTTGTATGTGATAAATGCGTTTATAGGGATGAAACTGTTTTATTGGGTAGTTTTTATTTTTAATTTCTATCATATAATACGGATAACGAAATAGCACACAAATACGTAACACAACAATAAATGATGACAATGGATGAAACACAAACATTGAAAAAGGGTTTGTGCAATCAATAAACACAATGTAAACTAGCCAGAATGTATCCTCAAACCGGCGTTATTAACGGGCATAGACATCCAGCAACGTGGTAAACTGTCAACATTACGTCGCGTCGACTGGTAACGCGTGCAATCCCCAGATATCGATACCGAAACTATCATCCCTCTGTGTTTAACAAATTCCCCCACAACTCCAATGAACACAACTCCAATTCACTTTTGACATTCCCTCTATTCTCTATATCTTCTATGTCAAATTTTATTTATTATTCATCCATAGGATGTGCTTTAATAATCATTGCTTATTCTTTATTTATACAATCGTGTGAATATTGGAGATGGGACGCGAGGATTGTCGCGTTATTAGCCCGCTGTGTGTGAGGGGTTCTCGTAATGGGGTAATTAAATCCCGCATCATTGTGTTTGCAATGCAAGTGGAAGCGAAATTTAAATTTCGACCGGATGGGATAATAAATTTTTAATAAACTTTCTAACATACTACGCCATAAGTAAATAATTGCTTTCAACAAACATTAATATTAAATATTACCACAGTATTAATACAGCATACATTTTTTATTACGTGAAAGTAGTTATTTTCAACAGTTTAACTTTTAAACCTTTAAAGTAGTGGCCAGTGTAATAAAAGCTTAAGTAGGTACTTCACCCAAAAAGATTTTAGAAGAACTCCAAAGATATTACTTCCCTCGTAAGATAAAAAGTCTGAAGTGACGGTTTAACTACTTCGCTTAGTTTTTTATTCAGTGTTTTTTATAATTATTAAATACAAAAATAAGTTGTCACCGACATCTTTATATATAAAAAAATTTTTTATGGGATATCATCCTCACCTTTAAGGTTAAACCTGAAAAGGTAAGATGGTCATAAAAACGGCGTAACATCATTTTATGATCCGCAGCGTGGCAATCTTGTTAGATGTTTTCGGCTTAAGAGGCACGACCCCCTTCACAGTCGTCAAGTTGATGCTGTGACAGTGTAGAAACACAGAATCTCAAATATCCGATAACCATTTATCATCGTGCAGGTATTGCCGTTGTCGACATCTATGTCGACATCCCAATTTTCGTAAACCAGCTGTCCACATGAAATAATAAAACTAACTAAAAGAGTCTTTTTTGTTTTGTAAATAACAGAAAATAAATTATAATTGTAAAGGTTAATACAGTAAAAATTCTTCTTGTATTTTATTAAATATTAATTTATGACATTACACTAATTGCAAATCTAAACATATAGCATTCAATATTTTGAAGGATGAAATAAATCAAATATATTGGTTAATTCAGAAGATTTTCAAATATATTGATAGAATTATCACTAAAAATTCCATTAAAGAAGGAAACAATTTTAAAATTTATTTCAGAAAGATTATTTTAAACAAAGCTAACCACAGATACACTAATTAAAGATATTTTTATTTAATTTTGTATTTTTTATTAAAACAAATTTTATTTGTTATAGTTCTACCGGTTTTAGTTCTATTTAGGCCATCTCCAGGAACTTTCGAGCACGTCTATGTTGATCTTCAGATTATTTAAAATCTATTCAAAATTTGTTGCTTTTATAATTGCGTGTTCTAGTTTATGACGTTATAAAACCAACAAATTTTGAATACATTAAAATAATCTGAAGATCAACATAGACGTGCTCGAAAGTTCTACCGTTCTACCGGTTTTAGTTCTATTTAGGCCATCTTCAGGAACTTTCGAGCACGTCTATGTTGATCTTCAGATTATTTAAAATCTATTCAAAATTTGTAGCTTTTATAATTGCGTGTTCTAGTTTATGACGTTATAAAACCAACAAATTTTGAATACATTAAAATAATCTGAAGATCAACATAGACGTGCTCGAAAGTTCCTGAAGATGGCCTAAACAGGGCTAAAACTGGTAAAACTATAACAAATAAAATTTGTCTTAATAAAAAATACAAAATTAAATAAAAATATCTTTAATTAGTGTATCTGTGGTTAGCTATGTTTAAAATAATCTTTCTGAAATAAATTTTAAAATTGTTTCCTTCTTTAATGGAATTTTTAGTGATAATTCTATCAATATATTTGAAAGTCTTCTGAATTATGCAATATATTTGATTTATTTCATCCTTCAAAATATTGAATGTTATATGTTTAAGAAGAAGATGGCCTAAACAGGGCCGAAACCGGTAGAACTATAACAAATAAAATTCGTCTTAATAAAAAGTACAAAATTAAATAAAAATATCTTTAATTTGTTCAAGACGAAAAAACATTCCTTTAACAACTTTAAGTTCACACATAAAATAAAAAGTGATATTTTTCATAGTTCTAGTTCAATTGAACATAAAAATAGATTATAACGGCAAGAAGTATCCAACGACCGTACGTGGGCAATAAGTATAAAAAAGATTTATTCAGGATAAACGGTCCACAAAAGAATTAATGAAACAACTTTTTAAAATTGCTAATATACTTCGAATGTATTTTTCATTCTTCTTCAGAGCATTTATGTTGCTAAAATGGAGATTTTTTTTATTACAATTAATGAAAAGGTTTTTTAACATGAGCATCCAACATATGTTGAAGACGCCAAAGAACAAAATAAGATGAAATTAAACTTACTTGTTTTAAAAAGCATGAAATATAAAAATCGTCTTGGTCATACTAGAAAACACATTAAAACTGAGTATCGGTAAATTAAAATAACAAATTAAAAGTTCAACAAGAACGTGTAAAATTTAACAATACAAAATGGACTCGATGAGAACGTTAAAATGTAAAAATTGATATAAAAAAAAAACCTGTTTTCGATCGCAAACACAACCCCGAAAAACGAAACTGCGCACAAACCGAAATTTACCAAAAACAAAGCGGAAACTTTAAAAATTTAAATTTCAAAAATTCAAACCAAAGAAACGATTTATCAAATAAAAACAATAAAACGTAATCAGAATAATTAATACAGACTATGTAAATAAGAAAATGCAATTAACAATCAAAAATGAACCTACTAACTTAAAAACTAGAAAACCATATCATTAGAGAAAGTAGAAACATTATTAATATCATGATTATGTTGGGTTGGTGGATTATAGTTATGGTTAGTCTTGTCCCTAGTAAACAAGTAAGCATATAAGTATGTTACTTAAATTCTGAGTATCCGTTCTATAGTTAACAGTATTACTAGTGTAATTTATATGGACCATCTCTAAGAAAATTCTATTGTAGTAATTAGATTCAACATCCAAAATTTTAACGTTATCAAAATCAAAGGTGTGTTTGTAATCCTGAACATGTTGGGATAATGCACAAACGGTCTTATTCAACCGGCAGTTACTTTTATGTTTAGAAATTCTACTTTTAAGCCATTGAGAAGTCTGACCAACATATTTTCCACTACAATCGTTGCATGAAATGCAGTAAATTAAATTGGATTTAAATTTGTTTTCTGTAGTGTCTTTAAGTTTTGTGAAATGGTTACCAAGTTTGTTATCGTAGCACTCAACTACTTTTAAATTGTCAATCACTGATAATGTTTTTTTCAAAGAATCACTTAACTTCTCGATATAAGGTAGTTTTTTATAAATGATAGGTTCAGTTGTAAGTAAAGATGGGTTAGTTAAACTGACCTGGTTTATGTTATTATTAATTAACGGTGTTGAAAATAAAATTTTGTTAATTAATTTACTTGGGTAACCATTATTAACAAAAGTTTTTTGTAGAAATTCAAAGTTTTCACGAAGAAATTCTTTATCACAAATGTTGGAGACTCTGTGCTTCATGCAACGTACAGTTGAATGTTTGTGCTTAAAGCTATGACTTGAGAAATAATTAAGATAACGTCCTGAGTAAGTCGGTTTAACGTACCAATCAAACTTAATCTTATTGAAACCGTCTCTGATTATTTTAGTATCCAAAAAAGGAATGCTATTATTACTTTCCAACTCCATTGTAAACTGAATGCTCGGATGAAAATCATTAAAACAATTTAACACTGTATTGACATCATCCTTGTGTACCCCCAAAACCAAATCATCAACATATTTCTTAATGAAATTTATACGAAAAACTGAACCATTATTAATCAAAATCTCGTCCAACGCATAGTCCATCACAATCAAAGCCAAGACAGGTGATATTTTAGATCCCATAGGTGTACCTTCGACTTGATGATAAATAACATTATCAAATGTAAAAATTGAAGTGTCAAAAATCAACTTTAAACCTGTTAAAAAGGTATCCCTATCCCATGAGCAATGTTCAGCAATTAAATTCCATTTTTCCTTAATTATCTCATTAACCAAATCCAAAGGGATAACGGTGAACAAACTAACAACATCTAAAGAAATTAAGATGTGATTTTCAGGGAGGCTGTAACCTCTAAACTCTTCAACAAATTGAAAAGTGTTAGTGATGTTATAATTAGTTCTGTTACTAAAAGTCCGACTTAATATATCAGAAATGTGACCCGACAAATCGTACGATGCCGCACCAATGGAAGAGATGATAGGTCTTAAAGGTACTCCTTCCTTATGAATTTTTGGCAGAAAGTATGCTTTGGCTAAAATAGAATTATTAGTTGTTAACTTTTTCTTTTCAGAAAAAGTTATGTAATTTTTTTCCTGTAGTAGTTTGATAAAACTGTTAATGTTGTTTTGAACCGTTAATAACGGATTAGAATTTAACACCTTGTAAACATTTATATCGTCGAGCATACCTTTTGATTTGTTTATGTAGTCAGTTTTATCAATAATAACTGTTGTTGAACCTTTATCTGCCTTGGTAATCATTACGGAAGGGTTATCCTTTAGAAAAATTTTTGTTTTTTTTAAATAATTACGTAAAATACTGTGCAACCCATCACACGTTCTACCGGTACCCATATAGTTAGTGATAATATTAGTGATTTTGCCTCTCACCACATTCTTGGTGTCTGTTTTCAGTTCGTTAATGATGTTCTCTAAGTACATCAACAACCTTTTTAGATCGAAATTATGAGCATCCACTGGTAAGTTAAATTTCGGACCAAGCGAAAGTAAGTTTACAACCTCCTCAGGGACATCTACAGATGTTAAATTGACTAACCATTTTTTGTTATCATTAAAGAATTTTACGTTATTTTTGGACCTGGTTAGCATCATCTTAAACTTTTTAATATTACTTTTTCTAACATTACAAAAAATCTTATTGTATTTAAATTTAAGAGAATCAACAAAATTATTATAAACATTGGATGGTAACAAGGCTTTGATGCGGTTGGACAAATTGTTAAACGAGACTTTAATTTTACTCAAATTATCTATAGTGATTTTTATTTCTAAATTTAATGTGCTTACTGCCCACCTATCTTTCAAACTTTCCAATCTTCTCATGAGGATTGATGAGTCAGTTTCTAACAGGTTGATCCAATTCTTTGAGCAATTTCCAATGTGTGGTGGAAAGAGTCCATTTCTTCTACATTTTATTAAAAAGGTAAGACGATTTTTTAACTTTGCCAGCTTGGTGTTAAGTCTGCACATCTTCTTCAAAAGATTAACGGTAGGATGGCTAAAATTGCTTCCAATTTCTTCAAAAAAATCTTTGTGGACCGTTTATCCTGAATAAATCATTTTTATACATAAAAATAGATTGAAATTACCAATATTTCTGGAAAATATACATAATAATTCTAATATAAAACTACATACTGATGATTGGTTGCAAATTAATTACAATGAAGAACACGAGAAAATTAGAATTCTTATTGTTAGTCTCACAAAATTACAAATACCCACTGATATATTAAATCTATTATCTTAAGGAGGAAAATTTTGTTTTTCAACACACAAAAATACAACACACAAGGACATTTTAAATGTGATTGTAGACATAGAAAAAATATTCGTTAACCTGAGAACTTCAGAGAATCGTATTAATATAACGAGAAGCAATATAATTAATAAAATTTCTAATTATCTAGATAAATTTAACAAGGATGGAAATAAACCATGATTAACAATTAATACTAATAAAATATTTTCAATATTTCATAGTATAGTGATTAAAGATATGAAAAATTTATCAGAAAATAAAGACAAAAGTGAAAATCCGTGTAGTCCCGTTTGTTCCATTGGATAATAATGATACCAAAAACAACTTTCATCATCTTCTTCGGAATCGCCCTTACGAATTTCTTCGGATTACTAGTGGCTTTCTAGAATGCTCCGCAAAAATCTTCCTATACAGCTTTCCGCGTTCAACGGTGTTCAGATGATCTCAAACAAATTCAACAAACATTTTTAACTTTTCAACATTGCTTTATTTTAAATGTACCTACCGACCCAAACCATATTGAGCCCTGAAAATCGCGTCAGTTAGCGGATGGTAAAAGTTCATTTATACATTATTTATACGTTTTGTTACCGCTTTGAGTAAATATGGGAAATGGTGTTAACTGAATTAAATCTGATGATGCAACTGTGTTGCTTCACAGTGCGAACCTTTACGAAACAATTGACAAGGCTGATGAAGTCTTGGTCAGAGCACACGAGTGATCCATTGTAAATGAATTGTGTTTCAATAAAGAGGAAGGAACTAAACTGGTTTTTACATTAAAGAAGCATGGGCCACAGAGACCCACATCCAACAAGTTTTTGGGACTGCATAATATGACTCTCTAATATCTTCTTGCTACGTAGGCTAGTGCATATCGTATCCACTGACGAGGTGAGGATGGTTTATTTTGCTCTGGCCCATTCATATCATACTGAATAGTTGAATGGAGTGCTTTTGTAGAGCTATTAGACTGGTTGCGAAAGTTGCCTATAGAAACGAATGTGGACATGTGTTTCGAGAATTGTCAATAATGACTCTGCCGTCAGTCTACATACTAAGAGTTGCAATATATTGTATTAAAACACAGCATTTTTATCGTAGCCACTCCGACGTACATGCATACAACACAAGAAATACAAGTAATATATAAAATGATTTCAATCGCTTGACGAGAAGTCAACGAGGTTAATAAAAGATAATTATTATAAAAACTGATAAATCAAAACAAATTGCATTCTTATATAAATCAGAATATGATAATAAAATGAGAGGCTTATTAAATGATATAGATACTTATAAAATACCTAGATTGGATCCAGGCTCTAATCTAGTTGATCGCCTAAATGATTATCTACAAATTTTAGAAAAGAAAGGATATATAAGTAAACAACAAAAGCTAAAATTATCACCAAATCATTATGTTACGCCTAGGATACTTAGTTTAATAAAAGCTCGTAAGGATAATAAATATTTACGTCCAATTATTAATAATATAAATGGACCTACTAATGCGTTATCCATCTTTTTAAATAAATCTTTGGGCAATTTAAATAATGATAATATTTACGGATTAAAAACGCCTTTATATTGAAGGAGCGTCTAAAATTATTAAAAATAGAATATTTTGAAGATATTGACAATATGAGTTTTGACGTTAAGTCCCGTTTTACAAATATTCCTTTAAAACTCATGCATAGAATCATAGATGAAAATTGGGATGAAATATAGAATTTTACTGACATAAAAGATAAATTATTTTAGAAGGAATAAAGCTTTGTACACATAATAGTTATTTCAAATATACATATGACGTATGACACCTATTATAAATTAATCTATGGACTTCCAATGGGTTCCAACTTAAGTATTAATCTGAGTGGCATAGTGATGAACTCGTTATTAGATACTCAATTAAATGACACTTCCATTAAACCTTTCTTAATTGAAGCGTCCAATGTAAGAACCAGCCAAGTCCATTTTTCGCATTAATTTATATAACTACGCTGTCATGTCCATTGTGGTCTGTCGCATCATCCTGTGCAATAACTGGATCTGAATGCGCATAATACGTACTACAACTGCTACAACTGCTGGTCAAGTAATGGACATGGCTGGTTCTTGCACGGTATTTTAAGGCGGCTTATGTCACGCGTGGTTGTGACTCAGAATAAGTGCGGTTCCCGGTTAATGTAGTTTTTTGGCATTAAATTAAAGTTTAATCGTGAATCATGCTATCTGAGGATGAAAGTGATCTCCAAGAACCTTTTGAAGGTACTAACACAAGTAGTGACGAAGATTATAATCCTGAAAATGATAAAAGTCGAAAAACTAACCTCAATGTGGGTGATTTTATGGATAGTGAGAGGTCATCAGCTTCCGATGGGCCCGAGGCAGACGTTGCTGCACAACCAGGTACGAGTAATGGAAATATTCCCCAGAAAGGAAAAAAGAGGTTTCGGAAAATAGAGTTATGGACAAGGAATGTACGGAAGCATTGCAGAACTAAAGGAAAAGTGTACACCAATACCGCTGGTGTTACGATCCAAAAAAAAGTGTTAGGTATGTAGTATATAAATATGGGTTTACTAACATTATTGCATAAGTATCTATGCTACGAGAATAACATATTATTTTAGGAGAAAGCTGCACATGTAAGCTGAAGTGTTTTGAAAACATTGGTCCCGAAGGTTGTCAAAAGATTTTAGACGATTTTATGATCTATCCTCAAAAGACATACAAGATTCTTACCTTTACGGCCTTATCAAGAAGAAATCAATAATTAGAAATCGACCTCGTTCTGGGGAAGGCTTCCCAAAAAGTGCATCTTTTGCATACGTGGTAGGTATTGCGCATTCGAATTTTTTATTCCATGTGTCATTGAACTACTATTACATCGTTTTAGATTCGTCGTATGGGAATGGAGCAAAAAATATGCAGATAGGCACTACTTTCTCTCCATTCTATTACAAAAAGCCGTCTTGAACGTTTACAAAAGCACCTGATTGATAATAATGGCACACCTCCTATAGACCTTAGAGGAAAGCACAGCAACAGACCAACAAGAATATCTGAAGATATCGCTACAAATATACGGGAGCACATACTTAGTTTCCCAAAATATAAATCCCACTATAGTCGAAATAAAAACCTAAAGCATTACTACCTTTCACCAGAGTTGAGTGTGGCAAAGATGCATAAATTGTACCTGCAAAAACACGAACCTGAGCAGTATAATCTTCTACAGGAAGGCAAGGACGTCAATCCGTTGGTGAAATACGAATACTTCAGGAAATTCTTTTCAGAAAATTTTAAGCTTTCGTTTGGTAAGCCCAAATCTGACACTTGTCAGACATGTGATAAAATGATGAATAAAATTGAATCCGCTGAGTCTGACGAACACAAGCAGCTGCTAGAACAGGAAAAATCTCTGCATCTTAAAAAGGCCGAAACATTTTACACAAAAATGAAGGAAGCAATGAATTTGGTCAAAGGCAATTTACATGTAGAGATACTGACTTTCAACAAAACTTACCTCTGCCTGTATCGCCCAGTGGAGACGTACTTTATAAAATACAACTGTGGTTGTATAATATGTGTATCCACGTTGGAAGCACAGGAAAGAGCTTCTTTTATTTATACGATGAAACTATAGGAGGCAAAGGACAAAATGAAGTTTGTAGTATACTTTTCCATTTCTTGCAAAACTACATCCGGAAAGAAGTTACTGACATCTATATTTTTACTGACAACTGTGCCTCTCAAAATAAGAATAACGTGTTGGTTCGGGTTTTCTATACCCTTGTACACCTGGGACATTTTAAAGTTATTCTTCACAGGTATCCAGAGCCAGGTCACTCGTTTCTGCCTTGTGACAGTAGCTTTGGAGCCATAGAACAGCAGAAACGCAAATATGATAAAATATTTTTGCCTAGGGATTACATCAATATTATAACTAACACAGGTAAAAGCTTTCAAGTGGTGAGTGTTACACAGAGTATGCTTTTAAATTTTAAAGATTATTTCCAACCCTTTTTTGTGAAAAATCCATCTAAGAAAAATAAGAAATTTACTATTTCCAAATATCGACTTATTCACTATCAGAAAACTGAAACCGAAATAGTACTTGAGTGCAGTGAAAGTACCTCTCTTCCAATCTTCACGTCATTTGAAATACTAAACAAGAAATACCTGCAGCCACTTTCTTTACCAAATGTCGAAACTATACTACACAAGGAACGCAGGATATTGAAAAAGAAGAAATACGAGCATGTCATGTCGTTAGCTAAATGTTATGTTCCACAAAGTGATCAATGGTATTATAATGACATTAAAGAATATCACCTTCAGTTTAGGGCGGAAGAAAGTGAAAGATCCGCCTCTGAATTTGGCAGTGAAAATGAAGTATAAAATACATCTAAATACTATTTTGAGAGTTCTGTTGTTATAAATATTGATAATCAATATTTATAACAACAGAACTTATAATACAACTTATAAAAATTTATTCATTAAATTTTTTGTTTATTCTTTAAATAAACAAAAAATTTTAACGTTCTTGTGTATTTATTTATAAAATTTTCAAATTTGCAAATACTATGCAATAACGAGCCAAGTCCAACAGTTTTTTGTATAAACAGTGTTTAAAATATGTAATCCACTTGATATAATGTAATAAATAACTACTGGGCGATGTGCTACCAACACTGTAATTTTGATAATTTTACAACCAACAGTTATTGCAAAAACAGTTTTTTTTTTGCTCTCCTGGGAATTTTACTATGATGGACATGGCTGGTTCTTGCATTGGATGCTTTAATTGCAAAATATATAGATGATCTATAAATTATTCTACCTAAAAATATAAGCAACTTTTAGACAAATTTAATGAGTATAACCCACATTTACAATTTACAGTTGAAACGTTAGATAATGAACTGCAATTTGTTCATCATCTAACTTTTCAACTGTAAATTGTAAACGTGGGTTGGGTTGAGTTATTTTGTTATATTATGATAAATAGAGAATAAAAAATAATGCACACAACTTGGTACAAAAAGGATATTAGCAGTAATAGAATACTTCATTACTTCAGTAATCACGCCAGAACTCAGATAATAAATACCACTAACAATTTAAACCGTCAAGCCATCCTTTTGACTGATGATACATATATGAAGGAAATAAAAACTAAAATATATAGTATATTATTAGAAAATGCATACCCAAAAACATTAATAAAATCTGGTATGAAAATTACAATAAAATAAAACAGCCAAGATCAGTAAACACACAACAGCACGCTAATATAAATATTGAACAAGCATCAACTATAAATGTCAGTCAAAATATAATAGTAAATATACTAAATAAACTTCATTGTGCAAATGTTAATAAGAATAAAATTAAAGATAAAATACAAACAAAAATTACAGATTTCTTACCGCATACAGATATGATTAGGCAAGTTGATTCAAATGATTTAAATACATAAAATATATCGATAAGGGTAAAAAAGGCAAATTCTATAAAATAAAATATACCCCCTCAATAACAAATTAAATTAAATAAATTTTTAAGAAATATGAATTTCAAGAAGTCAAATTAGCCCAGTACAATAATAATAAATTGACAAATGTTTTGAGTAATATGAAAGACAAAATAGATAACATAGACAAAATTAATACTATACACCAATTAGAACGCATTAACTGCCATAAATTATATATAGGAGAAAATAAACAACAACTACATAAGCGTATGAAACAACATAAATATGATGTTAACCAACATAAAATTAATAATAAAACAGCTTTTTGCCAACACGCTATAAGAAATCGTCATAATTTTGATTTCGAAAGGCTAAAAGTGTTGACCACTGAAAGCGATATATTCAACAGGAAGAATATTGAAGCTATCTATATTACAAAAAACATTAATAAATCAATTAATTTCAAATCTGATTCAGGGAATGTAGGAAGTTTTTATGCTGGCATCATTAACAAATTAGATATATGATTGAATAAGGGTAAATAAATAAAATAAATAAATTAGAATAAAATTATATTGATGAATTACAGATATTAAATTCGTATTGAAAGTGAAATGACTTGGCCTTGTAGACTGTACGTCACAAAGTATTGAAAAACTCGTTTTTCTTTTTCTTCTCTGTTATATCCTTCCAAAAATTCGCTGTATGTATGTTACAAGTAAAGTGTGCATTTCAGTTAATGTATATATTAACTAGTCAATGTATACATTTACGTAACGTTTTAGTGAAGGTATTTACTAATCATAGAGTGTATACATTTACTAGTGAATGTGTACGTATACTAGGTAGTGTACATTTGCTAACAAATATCTATAAAAGTTGTTCCAAAGGACGGTATAACTTTTTTAATAGACAGAATTGCATGTGATGTAAGTGGTAAATAAGTATAGTAATAAATACATTTTTGAAATAATATCAAAAAACAGAAAAATAACTGGAAGCTTTTTTGTACTAAGATATGTAACAAAAATTTAAATACGGATTTTTTTAATACAAATATTTATTTCTTAAAATAAAAATACAAAAACAAACAATATAAAGAACAAATCCGTTCATCTATTAATGCAAATACAACTTTTATTTATTACAACATGGTAAACTTTGGTGGCACTTCGAATTGCACAAATTTTTTTTCTTTACACATGTGCATCTATTACCATTACATTTTGTTTTGCAATTGCATTTTACAAATCCCTGTCCACTTCGATGTTTAGTATCTTCTCTGGACATACACTAAATTGGGATCTAGTGTAAAGACCTTTCAAAATACCAGTCCTTGTTCCTATTTGAAAATAACCATCATCGGTTTTTTTCATTATACATCCTAAGATTGAACGAAAATCTCCTCTTCCCCTGTCTACATCTGGTACTTTAATCCGGACAGTCATTCCGTTTTCTGCTGGCATATGAGAAGCATCAGATATTGTTTTCATACGTGTAGCTTGAAGTTTTAAATTTTCTTTGGCCTCATTTCTGTTATTATTAATTTCATGTAGACGCACGCAAACATTACAAATGGAATTATCTTCCGACAATAACAAAACCTCACATTTTATACACTTCTTCTCTTTCAATATATCGTTATTTTCTTTATCAACGCACGTTGTTGCTATTTCCTCTACTAGCAAAATTTCTTCTTGTAAAGCTTCTTCTAAGGTTTCTAAAGAACTTTCTGGGATAGATTCCTGTAAAATAGCAACATTGCTATGAAAAGTGATTTCAATTTCACTTTGTTCTTCTGTATTAGACGCATTAGAAGTTTTTATTAATATGTCCAAGTCATCCTCAGTATTAATTTCTTTAATAACATCTCGTGGTAGTGAAGAAGAAGTAAGTCCAACCTTCGCCGTCTCTCCAAACATTGCTTCATATGGACTTCTTTTGATTCCTGCATGAAGCGCCCTATTTTTCATAAATTGCACGAAACCCAAACCTAAAAAAAGATTTACATGATACCACTTTTTATTGTAGAAAAAAAGAAAGATTTGATTGAAAGGTTTTTACCTTTACTCCAATGGTTAGATTTTTCTTGTAGCATCCAAGTGTTCAATATATTTTCTACATCTTGATTGGCGCGTTCTACACTGCCTTGCGATTGACTATGTCGCGGTTTACCATGAACAATTTTTAATTCAGGCCATAGTTGTTTTAAATCTTCTATTATATTGTTTACAAATTTTCGTCCATTATCAGACTGCAGTATGGATGGGGCACCAAATAATAAGAATATACTAAGTAGTTGATCTGCTACTTCCAATCCCTGCTTACTTTTAAGTGCCCTAAGTATCACAAATTTCGTCAGATGATCTTGATAGACTAATATAGATTTAAATTCTCCGTCAGGTTGTGATTGAAAGTCTATTAAGTCTACTTGGCATCTAGAGTTAAAGTGTGAAAATATCATCGGTTTAACCACCAACCCTTTCTTTTCGTTTTTTCGCTTTTTCAAACATAATTCGCATAAATTTAGAAATAGTTGTATTTCTTGAGTTGTAATATTTTTATACCTTTGTTGAATTTCCTTCTTCATACGGTCACGTCCACCATGGCCTATTGATTCGTGAACTTCATACAACACATCAAATAATTCTTCAACAACAACATAATACAACACTTTATCATTTGTAATTGGTACAACTAGCTTTTCCACATTTTTAATTGTAACGACATCGTAATGTTTTAGCAACCAAAAATGACGGTTTGCGATATTTTGATAAACTCATTAGAAAGCTATTACTCTTTTGTGAAATATTTTCAATACAACTATGAAATTTAATTTTCATTTCATTTTTATCCATTTTACTAACTTAACAAGTTAACCGAAAGATAAAGCCTTATTTTGAAACTTCCTGAGAACTACTGTGTCTTTTTTACATTGATTTTAAAGCGAACAAATATTATAAACTAACCTATTTTACCATTCAACAGAACTGTTAAAGAATAGGTTAAGTTGGTTGGTTGGTTACCTATCGTTGTCTACGTTGTTTATCGATCGAAGTTTTTTAGTTATAAGTTATTTTGATTTTTTATATTTCAGAGTCTTCGCTTCGTTTTTTATTTAAAACAACTTCTACAACTTTTGTTATATAATACATTTTAAACATATATTAAACTTTAACTGAGTATCGTTAGTAATTGTACACATTAACTAGTAAAAGTTTACATTTTGTATTTTATATATACATTAACTAGGTAAATTAGTTAATGTATGCATTGTCTAGATAGTGTATACATTCACGTAATGAATGCTTTAACTGTAACATGTATATAAATTAATTCGTTATTTAAGTTTTGAGGAAGTTCTTTAAAGATTTGTGGAAAGATAATACATTTAAACGATGAAAATGATAAACTTATTTTTAAAATTACTCGATAAAGGTACGTGTTTTGTTAAAATTGTATGTATTTTGTTCAATTTAGTGTAATGTCTTATAAAATGGAGTTTTGTCGATGTTGATTTAGTTGTTTTTAGGGGCATTTATCTGATGATGAACTGATAGTAGTTCACAACGTCTATCTATATATACTATTAAAAAATAAATTTCAAAATCAGATTAAAGATATTTAAAATTTTAACCAACCTTTATTTCCAATACTCGTTTAAAACGAGATATGTAATGACGTCCACTGATTCTACAGATGGCCGATGAAAAGCCTTTCTAAGTCATGGTGGTCAATCCTTCGCGAATTAATCCCATACTTATTGATGTCACTTCAATGAATCAGTGTCCTGATGATTTATTTCACGCTTTGAAGTGTACACAGGATAAATTGGAACTAAAAAGCTAGACATAATATATCAGCTAGACATAAGAGTAAAAATAAAGAAAGACTTTAAATATTTAAAATAATTAAAATTGTTTCCTGGAACTTGAAAAATTGTTTGTTAAGAAACTATTTCTTTGTAAACGAGGATATTGTTATTTTAAGGGAAAAGGTTTCGAATGATATTTGTATAGTGGTGTTTGAGCAGTTTGGATTTGGTCGTTAAAGCAATGGAGACGGTTTCAAATTTATCAATTTCGTAATTCTCAAATAGACTCAGTTTGAAACCTTCGTTCTCTTCATCTAATAAAGATACATTTTGTTGGATGTCGAAAGTATGACTGGAAGTTAACATATGTCCATCGAAGTTAGAGTTAATTAAATTGTTTAGTTGATGTTCATTGGTACGAGTTTTAATTGATCTACTTATGCATGCAGATATTACATTCTAACTTGTGCACACCACTACCATCAAGAATAAAAAGACGAAGTATTTTGTCTTTTGTATCAAAGAGCTTTTTAAAAATAGTACCGCTAATTTTGAAGGACATATTGAAGTTATATTTGTGAAAATACGTAATGGACCTTTAAGAGAATTTTTTTATAGGAAGGTAGAGTTTGTAATTTAGGTGAAAAGTAAGCTGTTGTTTATTTTGTATTTTATGTAATAATGTATCTACAAAATCAACAGAATAACGAGTTAAATTGAGCAATTTAAAATAAGAAACTTGAGGATTCGAATAAAAATAACACCTGGAATTTCCCACAGCATAAGGTTTACCAAAGGATTACAAACCTTTTCAACGTGCAATTTTCAAACAAGGAATGGGAATTATTAAACATATGTCACAAATATAACACTAGAAAGACAAAATCTATCTATACTAGTGTTTCCCAAACCATGGGTCGCGATCCCAAATTGAAAAGCGAAACATATAAAATGTGTCGCGAATTTCCACGTAAAATTGACACTCCTAATTCTTTTTTAGAAGTACGTTCCCAAAAAATTGATGTAAGAAGGAAATTAGGTGTACTAATAATTCTTTTACAGTTCATTTAAGAATTTATTTCGTGCTTATACGACAACTTTCTGTGTTTTATAAACTAAAGTACGCAGTTTTCCAAGAACCAAACTATGCATGAGTATATCAATTCGTTTTGAGATATCATGTTTTGAACTCATCCTAAATTTGATGAATTATTTTGTGATTTATAGAATAAAGAGTGCACTTCTTCCATGTGTATCTCAATTCGTTTCGAATGTGTATCATTGATATCAAGATTTGAATTGATGAATAATAAAAGGAAACTATGTAGTGTTCGGAGAAAAAATCCATATATGAGTAAATCTCAATTCGTTTTGGAGATATCAAGTTTTGAATTAAACCTAAACTTGTAGCGGAGGGATTGTAAATTTATAACAAACATGATGAAAACAAAAAGTCAAATAATAACAATAAACTTGTAGCGTTACATAATTTTATTAATTTTTTAATCACTTTTGAAAAATCTAAAAAAATCGAATTTTCAAATCACGAAATTTTTTGTGATTTATAAAGGAAAGTATGCACTTTTCCGAGAAGAAATCCTTACATGAGTATCTCAATTTATTTTTGAGATGTCAAGTTTTGAACTCATCCCAAATTTATGGCACTGTATAATATTAAAAATTTCCTTAATCATATTTGAAAAATCGTCAGAAATCAAATTCTTGATTGACTGGAGTACCTCAATGCGTTTTTAATCGGAAGAAATCGAATTCATAAGACGTCTGAATGAAATATTTTGTGATTTATAAAAGAATGTATGCACTTTTCTGAGAACAATTTCATGCGGGAGTATCTTAATTTATTTTTGGGATACCAAGTTTTGAACTCAATCTAAATTTATAGCGGTTCAAAAAATTGAAAATTTCCTTTCTTGACGAAATAATATAAATCATAAAGATAGGTATATACTGCTTCTAGAAACCAGACTGATTTTGAAATATTTCAAATTGTTTTCGAGATATCAATTTTTGAATTGAAAATAAAATTAGGTAGATGTAACATTGTCAAAAATTTTGAATTATGGGTCGTGTAATTTTTTTCTGGTGTTTTATGGGTCGCAATGTAGGAAAGGTTGGGAAACGCTGATCTAGACTACGAATTAACCTAGAAACTGAAAACAAAGGACAACTTGAGGGAAGATCTGATTAGTTAGCTGAAAAGGAAGAAAAGAGAATCTTGCAGAAACAGAACATCTACCAAAAGTTGCGTGGAATCAAACATAAAATTAAGTCTAACTTAAAGTTAGACTTAAGTCTAACTTAATTATCACAAAAAATAACAAAAATGCAGGATTGGTTGTATATATGTCAAAAAATTTAAAGTTCTTTAAAGATAATAATTTTACAGAAAGTAAAAATACCCTACTATCAAACCAGAACAAGATTTCCTAACCCAACATATGGTCTACTCACTAATTAAATTGCATAAGAGCAATCATCCATCCATTAGACCAATTATTTAACTAATAGATTTTACTCTGTTGTCTGTTAACATTACAAACTTGTATACCAACATACCAATACTGGAAAGATTTAATATTGTTGAAATCTTAATCAAAGACAAACTTAATAAATACTTACTCAGAATATTTATATAACTTACTAAACTTACAGGTGACCCAATTTCGAACTCCGCATGAGCTATGAAACTAAAAGAGATGGAAAAAAGTAGCTTATATGTCATGACCTCATTTTTCGAAAAACTCCCAACAGCTATCGTCCTATCTGGCTGGTTTTAATAACAACGAAAATATTCACGTTTATGGTTTCCGCAAATTTTTCACTTTTTATCGATAGGGCGAAAACAAAAGCCGATTGCTATTCTGAGTTTTCGGCATTTGCAGTTTCTTGAAGAATGGAATCATGATGTATAAGCTACTTTTCAATCTATTTTATATTTTTTTATAATTTACATTAAGTCTTCCAAATCCAATATCAAGTTTTCAGGAAGCATTTCAAATCTTCTAGAAACAGTATTAAGTTTTTTGGAAGCAACATCAAGTCTTCCAAGTGCAGTAGCATGTCTTCTGGAAGTAGTTCATGTTGTCTGGAAACATTTCTAATCATCTGGAAGCAGTGTCAAGTCTTCTAGAAGCATTTCAAATCTTGAGAAAGCATTTCAAATATTCTGGAAACAGAAATAAGTCTTCTGGAAACAATATCAAATTTTCCAGGTGTAGTAGCAAGTCTTCTGAAAGTAATTCAAGTATTCTGGAAACATTTTAGGTCGTTTGGATGCAGTATTAGGTCGTCTAGATGAATTTTAAATTAGTGAATTTTTATGATAACTAAATAAATAAAGACAAAGTTAAGCAGGGAGAATCACTTGATATTGATTACTAAAGATTTTAATATTATAGACAAATTATCAGAGCTTTAAGAACTTTGTGAAGACAAACGAAACATGATAAAAGATAGGAAAAAGATTGTGCATAAAGTCAACAAAGTACACAAATTTTTACCTCTACAACGGAAAAAGATAATTTAGAAGAGACAGAACAAGTAAAAGTAAAACCCAAACCAAGAAAAGACTATAAAGAAGCCTTAAATGCTAAGGGTGAAATTACGGCCATGAAGATTCAAACTTTTATTACATAAAAATCGTCATTTTCTATTTATTGATATTCTTGATGAGTTAGTTGTGACACGGACGGACATAGTCGGTTTCCTGTGATAATCTTGTTGTTGTTAATGCAAATTTTGATAAATATATCTTTTAATCACTAAGGGATTAGAGCCCCTTTGTGCCATACAAAGTAACTACTGGATTAGTTCATTTTAGACACTTGACATGATTCAACGAAACTGTCAATATCACTACTACAAGGAATTTGCATTTTCTATCAACTTTTCAATTAATGGGAAATGGTATGCTTTATATTGCAAATTTACAGATCCCACGTTTAAATAGATATGTCCACAGTAGCTTCCTTCTTCCCTACCATTAATCATGGATACTAGCTTTTCCTTCGGTTCATTTCCGTTTACATCTTTCTCTTGCGATACATTAGGTGATATCTCAATTTTAGAGACTTACAACTCTTTCCAGGATGAATTTTGATAAATCTTGACTTTGTTGTCACATTTGAATTACGTATTTTTGATATAGTTATGATTAGCGAAATGTGGCTTCAGCCCACTCTTCCTCCAGCTTTATCCTCCTTACCAAATTATCATCTTATAAGAATTGATCGAGTGGATTCTCACGGTGAGGGTGTGGCTTCATTTATTCATGATTTGATAATACTAATATTATCGCACGATCTAATGGCTCACTGCAAAATGCTGAATACTTGCTAATTGAAATTAAGGTCAGCGGTAGTCGCATGCTTTCTGGGCACGTTCTAGTTTCGAAACGACTTGCATTGAGGAAATTTTTTATTACCTCCTCCCTAAATCTCTTGATTCTGCTTACTGAACCTACTCGTCACCTTCCAGCGTCGGGTTCCCTTTTAAACCTTATTGTCACATCTTAACTTTAAGCAACTTGTAACATCTAATCACGACCTGATTTATTGCCTTTCTTCCCCGCATCACTTCCAATACGAATAGAGAAAGATACAGCGTTCTACGGAATTTCTGTAACCACCGATGCAAAAATGCCAAAAAAGACTTAGGTTTATCAGAAGTTACTTAATACAACACCAAAAACGTTTTGGAAGATCATGCGTTCCCTTGGCATAATTGAAACTCCTTCCTCCCATAGCTTTCATGGCAATTTAGGTGCTTATTTAGGTGCTTATTTTGCTAATTCGCCTATTACTCTTGACGAATCAATCAAGAAATCAACATTGCTCACTATCTCTTGTTCTGCTCTAGTCAATTCTTGGTTATCCTTTACCATGTTTCAGGACTCTCAGGTTCGGGACGCTCTTGTAAAAAACGCGCTCTCTATGTGTCGGTATTGATGATGTTAGTGTTAAGGAACTCCTCATCTTGGACATAATTACTCATCACTACTTCATATCTTTAATTCCCCTATAGAGAGTTCGACCTGTCCTACAATTTGGAAACAGAAACTCTACTCGCCTAAGTGATTTTCGACCAACATCGATACTTTCAGTATTATCTAAGCTACTTGAACATTTGATCAATCAAGTGCAATCAATCTTGATAAGCATAAGCTAACTACAGACTATCAATCTGGTTTTCGATCAGGCCACAGTACGATATCAGCACTGTGTTAATATCATCAGGGTTACTGATGACATTAAGCGTGGATGCGACAATCGACGAATAACCTTATTAGTTCTGTTGGACTGCAGCAAAACATTTGATGCTGTGAATCATAATTTACTGGTATCGTCTCTATCTGTTATCGGCTTTGCCCCTGAGTGTGTTACTTGGTTTAGGTCATATCCCTTTCCCGTCGTTCAACACATCATCTTCTTCTTTTTTGTTTCAAAGCGTTAGTGGTATGCCTCAGGGAAGTGTATTAGCTCTATTACTATTTTCAATTATTATAAATAGTTACCAAATTTATTTCAATTTATGTCCTCTTGCAGTATGAATACTAGAGCACAGTCCGATACGATAAACTTTACTAAAACTTTTGTTGTTAAAGTTTTTTTTGTAACATTCTCCGAATCCCAAATATATTAATTAATTTTTTTTTATGGAAACAAGTTTTGACTTATTTTAATATTCTGATTTTATTCTATCTTGGTTGTCTTATACTAAATAAAATTATGTCCTATTAAGACCTAAAACCAGACGTGAGTGTTATACATTTTCATTGAATTAAAATTAGAACTAACATTACACCTAAAACTGGAAGTAAATTTATTTGTTGCCTTCTTATATTGAAAATAATGCCCCGTGAAACATTGTTTCTATTTATCTTTATACCAAGATAAGTTTTGAAGTCGAAGTTCCGTGTCGAGAAAATAAAAAGCAACAATTTTAATAAATAAAACATTTAGTTTATGTTTTCCTTCTTACTCGAACTACATATATATCTATAAAGGCAAGGAGATATGATATCTGCAAGCAAATTGAAACGCAACAGATCGTGGCGTTTATCACACCAAAATTAGCTCATTGAAATGTATCTACCGGGTACCGGTACACACCTGAACATATTCAATACGGAACACATAATTTATATTGTTATCGATTGTGGAGATGTAGTGCTAATTCGAAATTATGATCGCTTCATTACACTTTAATAAGCAAACATTACATCGTCCAATAATATATAGATAGGAATTAAAAAGTAATTGTGAATTAAAATTCAAATATTAATAATTATTAGTAACGCTACAGGTTGTAATAAAATGTATTATTAATGGTTGTGATTAAAATGTATGAAGTAATTACATATAATTAATCGAAATTTATTTAATGCGGAACCGGGCGTTTTGCGAGATATTTGCGAGTTTGTATATATTACATCGTCACTCTCATTAAACAAAATTAACCAAAATTACTTAAAATGTAATGCTAAATATAAAATATACATGAAGTTTGGTTGATTAATACAACATTTCCACCATATCCATTTATATCTATTTATTAACTTAATAAGAAATCCAATTTCCGTTACAATGTACTAAAAAACGTTAAACTGAATCAATTACGATTAAATCACCGTAATAACAAACGGTTTTGTCCTCTATTTTGGGTCAATTCCTGTCAACGACCGGAATTACTATTTTGAATTATACATTGCGATTCAGTAACAACGATCGATAACTTATATAACCAAGAATGTCGGTGAAATCAAAACGATTAAAAAAATTAAACTTAAAAACAATATCCTAATTGAATAAAAAAAAATCATTCATACACGATAAAATCTGTCAGGGTTGATTTAAAGAACGTCCATCGATTTTAAGCTTTCTAAACGGATACCTTCAGCGTCACCACAACTTGAACCTTAAAGGATGATATCACGTGACACGTTGCGTCGGTCTCCATCCCCATCGATCCGAAATATCCGGAATGCCTAAAAGGGGCACACTCCGCTCGCAAGACCACCCTAAAAGGGGGAAACCATCAAAAGTGGAACACTCTTCGAATCGACTTATTGTGGATCTCCTCTAATTTATATTATTATAAAATGAATTGAATGTTTAAGAAATTGTTTTGAAGATGATTAAATTTAAAAAATCGAGATAATTTTCATGGATTATATAGTAGCGTATTCGTTCGAATCTAAGAGACACTGTTAGATAGAATGTCAGATAGAAGTCCTTAATAATGGAGTGCATTTTAGAATCGGGTTTGTCTTAGATTTGAACGTATTTTGAATAGATTTGGAGCTACATACATTCGGGTTTAACCGTCTTACGAGATGTTTGGCTAAACCTGAATGTTTCTAGTTCTCAGTCTAGTTGAGTTCTACTGTTAGCTCATCAAACATATATAACATGTTTGTACTGAATCACAAGTAAAAATAAAAATAATCTAGATCTGACAGAGATAGATTCTGATTTAGCCATCTTAAGAGATGTACGGCTAAATCCGAATGTTTTTAGTTCTAAGTCAAGTATGAACTTTAATGCTAGTGTTAGTTCTGGTTGTAGTTGTTATTCAATGTTAGATTGTATGTATTCCATTGAACTAAAACTAGAACTAACACTAAATCTAGGACAAGGTCTTTTTGTAATCTAGTTTTACTTGTGACCAGAGCTGGCTAACTAATTGAAAAAAGTAATTGAGTACAATTGCTACGTACTTTTAGATTATGATAGTTTGATTACCAAGCAGTTAGTAGTTAAATATCTAGAATAATAAATAAATGAAAAAATCTAGAGTAATAAATCATAGAATTACAGAAAGTCTAGAATAAAGACTCATAGATGTGATAGAATGAATCATAGAAAATGATAATAAAAAATAATTAATGATAGAATGAATCATAGAAAGTCTAAAATAATAAATGATAGAATCATAGAGATTTAGAATTATATATGACTTTTTAAAGGTCACTTAATGTGACCTGGTCTACGGATAGGGAGCTTGTGTGTGAAAAACAGTTTCCACTTTTCTATCGATTTAATGTGAATTTGAGCAACATTGACAAACAGAACAACCAGAAATTATTTGTTCGATAAAAATGATGTTAAAAAAACCATTTCATAAAATCCTATTCTAAACCCATAAGACATACAAGCTGATTGACAGTATCAAGCTGCTTATATATCTTTTGTGTACGTTGTTAAGAACTTGGTTCGAACTTCGTTCTTAGTTCGAGAATATTACTAAACTTCACCTTTTACTTCTTGATGATAAATATTTCTTCGGTAATGCTGCTTTCCTTGTATCCGAAACTAAACTGCATATAGGCGTGGAATATGTGGATGGTTTGGGTGCCATACGAAGCTTACCAAAACATACAAATGCTTCCAAAAGATTTGATCCTGCTTCTATAAAACTTGATCTTCTTCCAGAAGACTTGATACTGCTTCTAGATTATTGATATTGTTTCCAACAGGCTTGGAACGCTTCCAGAAGATTTGAAATGCTTCCAAATAAGACTTCCAAAAGATTTGATCCTGCTTCTATAAAACTTGATCTTCTTCCAGAAGACTTGATACTGCTTCTAGATTGTTGATATTGTTTCCAACAGGCTTGGAACGCTTCCAGAAGATTTGAAATGCTTCCAAATAAGACTTACTACTACTTACTACAGAAGCCCTGAAATGCTTTCCGAAGGTTTAATATTGCTTCCAGAAGACTTTATACTGCTTCTATAAGACTTGATCTACTTCAAGAAAACTTGGCACTACTTCTATATAAGTGACACTGCTTCCAACAGACTTGATACTGCTTTCAAAAGACTTAATATTGTTTTCAGAAGACTTGAACTGCTTCCAGAAGATCTGATACTGCCTTTGGAAGACTTACTAATACTTACTACTTACTAATACTACATTGAAATGACTTGAAATGCTTACAGAAGACGAGAAGACTTTATACTGTTTCTGCAAGACTTAATACTGCTTACAGAAGCTTTATCAAGGCTCACAGAACCTTGATCTTTATCAAGAAATTTGATATTGCTTCTAGATAATTGATACTGCTTCCAACAGACTTGATACGCTTTCAATAGACTTGATACGCTTCCAGAAGACTTGAAATCGTTCCACATGACTTGAACTGTTTCCACAAGGCTTGAAATGTTTCCAAAAGACTTGATATTGCTTTCAGAAGCCATGAAATGATTTCAGAAGACTTGATATTGTTTTCAAAAGGCACGAAATGGTTTCAAAAGACATGATATTGTTTTCAGAAGATATAAAATGGTATCAGAAGACTTGATATTGTTTTCAGAAGGCATGAAATGGTTTCAAAAGACTTGATATTGTTTTCAGAAGATATGAAATGGTTTCAGAAGACTTGATATTGTTTTAAAAAACTTAACTGCTTCTAGAAGACTCGATACTGCCTCTGGAAGACTTGATACCACATTTAAATGACTTGAAATGTTTACAGAAGACCAGAAGACTTTATACTGACATGTTTTGCAGATGCAGGTCCAGCTCCCTTAACTCCAAAATCCTTGAAGTGCTTTCATATTTTCCATTGAACTAAAACTAGAACTAGAAACGTTCGGGTTTAGCCGTCTTAAGAGATTTACGGCTAAACCCGAATGTTTTTAGTTCTATGTTTAATGACAGCTTTAATGCCAGTATTAGTTCTATGGACAGTAGTTGTTATTCAAGTTGTTAGCTTATATATATTCCATTGAACTAATACTAGACTTAGGAATACCTAGAACTTTGATACTAATAATTTCGAAGGCAAAAAGGAAGTTGTAAATTCTATTTCATCCGCCTTTCGAATGCTATTCGAGACTGCAAAATTGTGCTAAACAAAAAATTTACTTTTGTTAAAGCAAATTCTTCAATTATTTGTGAACTATTGAATGAAATAGAGATTCAAGTATTAGAACCTAAAGCATTCAAGATAATTAAGAATATTTTAAATTTTATGGATTGCTACAAATTTAGGTTGAATTTAGGTTCAAAGCATGATATCTCAAACACGAATTGAGAAATTTAAGTATGATTTTGTGCAAAAGTATACTTTTCTTTGAAAATTTTAACAATTTTCATCAAGATATCTTAAGAATTCGATTTTTTTTTAAATGATTACTATCTTAAAATTTTAAGAAATTAGGTTTTTGGTGGCTTGAATTCAAAGCATGATATCTCAAAAACGTATTGTGATATTCAATTCGTGTGTATAAAAATATGTACTTTTCTTTCTAAATCATAAATTTCATCAAGATATCTTAAGAATTCGATTTTTACCGATTTCTTCAAAATTTTTTTAAAGAAATTTTAATTTTATGAAATTGTAAATTTAATTTTAAGTAATTTTTAAATCTTATGACGCATACTTTAAAAATAATTCGCAAAAATTGTTTTTTATTTTTCCTTTCATTTTCCTTCCTTTCCTTTATTCCTATTGAAACGCAAAAGAAAAACTCGATCCGGATATATTTTTTGAAAATTTTCAACATCGATTTATAATTGCTAAGTTTGTAGTTGCTTTTAACTACAAGTTTTATTATAATGTTGGATTTGTTTATTGTTGTAGATTAATAATTAATAACAAATGCAATTAAGTACGTAATTTGATTTGTTTTTAGTCCTCATGATGAGCTTTGTTCGCTCGAAATGATGATAACATACCTTAATTGATTTATTAAATTAATTACTAGAGAAAAATGTATATTTTAAATTTTGTTTCATTCTTACCAAATTATATAATTCGGCGAAAATAAGAAAGAAATTAAATTTTATGAAATGCTACAAATTTTTTGTTGAGTTCAAAACATGATATTTTAAAAATAAATTGAGATGTTCAAGTGTGGTTTTGTGGATATAAAAGTACATACTTTTCTGTGTAGACTACAACATACAATTTCATCAAGGTATCTTAAGAATTCGATTTTTACGATTTTTTTTTAAATGATTAAGAATATTTTAATTTTGATAACTTTAGGTCAAGTTCAAAATATGATATCTCAAAAGCGAATTGAGATATTCAAGTATGGTTTGGGTCGCATAAAAGTATTTATTTTTCCTTTTAAATTATAATGAATTTCATCAAGATATCTTAAGAATTCGATTTTTTAGGATTTTTTTTCAAAAGTGATTAAAATGCTTTGAATTTGATGAATTTAGATTGAGTTCAAAACATAATATCTCAAAGTCGAATTGACAAATTCAATTATGGTTTTGCGCGTGTAAAAATACATAATTTTCTATTTAAATTAAAACAAATTTCGTCAAGATATCTTAAGAATTCGGTTATTTTCAAAAATGATTCAGAAATGTAAAAATTTTAAGAATTTAGGTTAAATTGAAAGCATGATATCTCATAAACGAATAGCTATATTCAAGTCTGGTTTTGTTCGTATAAAAATACTTTTCTTTGTAAATCATAATAAATTTCATCGAAATATCTTAAGAATTCCATTATTTAAGATTTTTTAAAAAATGATTAAGATAATTTTAAAATTGATAAATTTAGGTTGAGTTCAAAACATGATATCTCAAAATCGAATTAAAATGTTCAACTATGGTTTTGAGCGTATAAAAGTACATATGTTTCTTTGCAAATTATGACAAATTTTGTCAAGATATCTTAAGAATTCAATTTTTCAAAAACGATGCAGAAATCTTAAAATTTTATGAATTTAGGTTCAGTTCAAAGCATGATATCTCAAAAACGAATTGTGATATTTAAGTAAGATTTTGTCCGCATTAAAATACTTACTTTTCTTTGTAAACCTTAATAAATTTCATCAAAGTATCTTAAGAATTCGATTTTTTACGATTTTTTCAAAAATAATTAGGAATATATTAAATTTGATGAATTTAGGTTGAGTTCAAAACATGATATCTCAAATCGAATTGAGGTATTCAAATATGGTTTTCTGCATATGAAAAATGAATGCTTTTCTTTCTAAATTATAACAAAGATATCTTTCATCAAGATACCTTAAGAATTCGGTTTTTCAAAAATGATTCAGAAATCTTAAAATTTTATAAATTTAGGTTCCGTTCAAAGCATGATACCTCAATAACGAATTTTGATATTTAAGTAAGGTTTTGTACGCAGTAAGATACTTACTGTTCTTTGTAAACCTTAATAAATTTCATCAAAGTATCTTAAGAATTCGATTTTTTACGATTTTTTCAAAAATAATTAGGAATATATTAAATTTGATGAATTTAGGTTGAGTTCAAAACATGCTATCTCAAATCGAATTGAGGTATTCAAATATGGTTTTGTGCATATGAAAAATGAATGCTTTCTTTCTAAATTATAACAAAGATATCTTTCATCAAGATATCTTAAGAATTCGGTTTTTCAAAAATGATTCAGAAATCTTAAAATTTTATGAATTTAGGTTCCGTTCAAAGCATGATATCTCAATAACGAATTGTGATATTTAAGTAAGGTTTTGTCCGCAGTAAGATACTTACTGTTCTTTGTAAACCTTAATAAATTTCATCAAAGTATCTTAAGAATTCGATTTTTTACGATTTTTTCAAAAATAATTAGGAATATATTAAATTTGATGAATTTAGGTTGAGTTCAAAACATGATATCTCAAATCGAATTGAGGTATTCAAATATGGTTTTGTGCATATGAAAAATGAATGCTTTTCTTTCTAAATTATAACAAAGATATCTTTCATCAAGATACCTTAAGAATTCGGTTTTTCAAAAATGATTCAGAAATCTTAAAATTTCACGAATTTAGGTTCCGTTCAAAGCATGATATCTCAATAACGAGTTGTGATATTTAAGTAAGATTTTGTCCGCATTAAAATACTTACTTTTCTTTGTAAACCTTAATAAATTTCATCAAAGTATCTTAAGAATTCGATTTTTTACGATTTTTTCAAAAATAATTAGGTGTATATTAAATTTGATGAATTTAGGTTGAGTTCAAAACATGATATCTCAAATCGAATTGAGGTATTCAAATATGGTTTTGTGCATATGAAAAATGAATGCTTTTCTTTCTAAATTATAACAAAGATATCTTTCATCAAGATATCTTAAGAATTCGGTTTTTCAAATATGATTCAGAAATCTTAAAATTTTATGAATTTAGGTTCCGTTCAAAGCATGATATCTCAATAACGAATTGTGATATTTAAGTAAGGTTTTGTCCGCATTAAGATACTTACTGTTCTTTGTAAACCTTAATAAATTTCATCAAAGTATCTTAAGAATTCGATTTTTTACGATTTTTTCAAAAATAATTAGGAATATATTAAATTTGATGAATTTAGGTTGAGTTCAAAACATGATATCTCAAATCGAATTAAGGTATTCAAATATGGTTTTGTGCATATGAAAAATGAATGCTTTTCTTTCTAAATTATAACAAAGATATCTTTCATAAAGATACCTTAAGAATTCGGTTTTTCAAAAATGATTCAGAAATCTTAAAATTTCACGAATTTAGGTTCCGTTCAAAGCATGATATCTCAATAACGAATTGTGATATTTAAGTAAGATTTTGTCCGCATTAAAATACTTACTTTTCTTTGTAAACCTTAATAAATTTCATCAAAGTATCTTAAGAATTCGATTTTTTACGATTTTTTCAAAAATAATTAGGAATATATTAAATTTGATGAATTTAGGTTGAGTTCAAAACATGATATCTCAAATCGAATTAAAGTATTCAAATATGGTTTTGTGCATATGAAAAATGAATGCTTTTCTTTCTAAATTATAACAAAGATATCTTTCATCAAGATATCTTAAGAATTCGGTTTTTCAAAAATGGTTCAGAAATTTTAAAATTTTATGAATTTAGGTTCCGTTCAAAGCATGATATCTCAATAACGAATTGTGATATTTAAGTACGATTTTGTCCGCATTAAAATACTTACTTTTCTTTGTAAACCTTAATAAATTTCATCAAAGTATCTTAAGAATTCGATTTTTTACGATTTTTGCAAAAATAATTAGGAATATATTAAATTTGATGAATTTAGGTTGAGTTCAAAACATGATATCTCAAATCGAATTAAGGTATTCAAATATGGTTTTGTGCATATGAAAAATGAATGCTTTTCTTTCTAAATTATAACAAAGATATCTTTCATCAAGATACCTTAAGAATTCGGTTTTTCAAAAATGATTCAGAAATCTTAAAATTTCACGAATTTAGGTTCCGTTCAAAGCATGATATCTCAATAACGAATTGTGATATTTAAGTAAGATTTTGTCCGCATTAAAATACTTAGTTTTCTTTGTAAGCCTTAATAAATTTCATCAAAGTATCTTAAGAATTCGATTTTTTACGATTTTTTCAAAAATAATTAGGAATATATTAAATTTGATGAATTTAGGTTGAGTTCAAAACATGATATCTCAAATCGAATTAAAGTATTCAAATATGGTTTTGTGCATATGAAAAATGAATGCTTTTCTTTCTAAATTATAACAAAGATATCTTTCATCAAGATATCTTAAGAATTCGGTTTTTCAAAAATGGTTCAGAAATTTTAAAATTTTATGAATTTAGGTTCCGTTCAAAGCATGATATCTCAATAACGAATTGTGATATTTAAGTACGATTTTGTCCGCATTAAAATACTTACTTTTCTTTGTAAACCTTAATAAATTTCATCAAAGTATCTTAAGAATTCGATTTTTTACGATTTTTTCAAAAATAATTAGGAATATATTAAATTTGATGAATTTAGGTTGAGTTCAAAACATGATATCTCAAATCGAATTAAGGTATTCAAATATGGTTTTGTGCATATGAAAAATGAATGCTTTTCTTTCTAAATTATAACAAAGATATCTTTCATCAAGATACCTTAAGAATTCGGTTTTTCAAAAATGATTCAGAAATCTTAAAATTTCACGAATTTAGGTTCCGTTCAAAGCATGATATCTCAATAACGAATTGTGATATTTAAGTAAGATTTTGTCCGCATAAAAATACTTAGTTTTCTTTGCAAATCCTAAAAAATTTCATCGAAATATCTTAAAAATTCGATTTTTTACGATTTTTTTAAAAATAATTAAGAATATTTTAGATTTGGTGAATTTAAGTTCAAAATGTGATATCTAAAAAGTGAATTAAGATATTCAAATATGGTTTTATGCAAGTAAAAGTAAATAATTCTTTCTCTAAATTATAACAACGATATCTTTCATCAAGATATGTTAAGAACCCGATTTTTCAAAAATGATTCGGAAATCTTAAAGTAAGATTTTCTCCGCATTAAAATACTTACTTTTCGTTGTAAATCTTAATAAATTCCATCAAAATATCTTAAGAATTTGATTTTTTTACAATTTCTTCAAAAATAATTAAGAATATTTTAAATTTGTTGAGTCTAGGTTGAGTTCAAAATATAATATCTCAAAAGTGAGTTGAGATATTCAAATATGGTTTTATGCTCGTAAAAGTACATACTTTCTTTCTAAGTTATAACAAAGATATCTTTCATGAAGACATCTTTGTTATAATCAATATATAATCAATCATAATTTTTTCAAAATCGAATCAAATTCTAAGATTCACTATTTTTATTAAACAGATATTCCTAATAAGGGGTGTGTTTTACAATCGGGTGCATCTTGGATTGGAACGAATACAGCATTTAATTTAAAAAATTATTAATTAAAAAAAATGTAATAAAAGAATTAAAAAGCCGCGTCAATTTTGCTCAGATTATTAAGCATGAAGTTAATGCAGTTATTATTAGTCTGATTACTTGGTAAAAGCTAATTTTATCTCATTTTCCCCTTAACAGTATTACCCAGATTAATTTCCTTTTTATTGTTCACCTCCATCCTCCATAATACTTATTCTTTCATTTTATTTTACATCAACCGCTTTAATGTTAACACATAGAATGAGGTTACCATAAAAAATTTCCAACTATGTTCAATATCTATGGTGGTATAGTGGTCATTGTTAGAATTTGACTTGACGGGAATGTCGACCAACTTAAATCTCGCATACTTTCTCCGGTGGTTTAATTAAAGTTGGTTGGTGCCGCTGAATGCCGGGGCGTGTTAAGGTCGGAGGGTACTGTCATGGACACCGCCATTAAAGACACGCTGAAATATGCCTATAACAAAATTCAATTACGTCCATTTCAAGTGACCTTTAATATTTTTGCTTGCACAGATTTGACGGCTAATACGGCATTGCGTAGTTTATCTTATCCCCCCTAATTGTGTATTTCTCGCGCCCTCCCAAGTGTTCAGTGTACAACATAAATACGTCAAAATTGTACTGAGGGTGTTCCCCTAACTATTAAGTCGTCTCTTAGCTTTCTCCGCAGGCATTCACCGTACGATAAAAGGACGCAGAATAAGGACGTCTTTGAACATTAGGGTTGGGCGTGACTCATGCTAGATTGCAACGAACGACGTGTTTTAATCTACCAGTTCTTTCCATTCTTATTTTTTACCGTTCGTTTTCATTTTACTCGTCCGCTTGTTTTATTAAATTGTTTTTTAAACTAACTTTAACAATCATTTTAAACCGTGTGTACACAATCCCGGGTTAGTATTCTTTATATAAAGCCCGGATGTATGCGGAAAGCCTTATTAAAACTGCACAATACGTTTATGATGTGCACGTGAGTGTTGTGCGATAGTAATATTAAAGTCGTGCAGACCTTTCTTAATCCAATTGTTGGATTATTACGTTAATTTCACAAATTTTGATCGTGACAAATAATAATAATCAACTTTATTGTTGATTATTTCGCAGTTTATTATGCGGTTCCCAGACATTAGTCTGTTCTAATCAACTTTTAATAAAGAAATAATCACCATTTAAATGTCTCTTAACAATGATGTTTTGTACTTACAGTGGCTCCAAGCCAAACTTAGACACTAGAGAATAATACTATCTTACTAACAATCTTCGAACTAAAAGGGGTTCGGAAATAAAGGTAAATTTATTAAAATCCAAACACAAAACAAAATTTATTCGCTATAATAATAATAAAGAGCCACATTCGGACATTAAACAAAATTAAAGTGATAACTAATAACTAATATTTGGTATGATGACCTTTGTTTCTGATACCCATTTTAAGTCTGTTAGGCATTGACTGGACAAATTTCTGACTGGCCAAACTTTGAGAGATTTGCTCCCATTCTTCCAATAAGGCGATCTTCAATTGAGATTTGTTGGAAATGGCATATTCTCGAACTTTTATTTCCAAATAGTTCCACATGTTTTCGATTAGATTTATGCCCGGGCTTTGGGTGCAGTTTCCATCAAAATTGTCCTCATTGTACAAGAGCCAGGACGTACTTTATAAACCATGTGCTTTGGGTCGTCATCTTGGCAAAATCGCCAGTCGTTACCAAGAAACAGTTTATCAGCACTTTTAGGTAAATTGGTTCTCAAATTATCTAAATAAACATTTTGATCCATTATTCCTTCGATAAAGTGCATCATTCCTGGTCTAGCTACTGAAAATAACCCCTACACCATCACAGAT
Source organism: Onthophagus sagittarius (assembly GCA_036711965.1). Lineage (NCBI taxonomy): Eukaryota > Metazoa > Arthropoda > Insecta > Coleoptera > Scarabaeidae > Onthophagus > Onthophagus sagittarius. The sequence goes on along the minus strand of JASERS010000003.1, from coordinate 65,656,812 downwards.
CCGCCACCATGTTTTACTGTTGGTCTCAGGTTCTTTAATTGCAGCTCCTCAAATTTCTTTCCCCATACGTATGGCTTATCATCCGAATTCATCAGTAAAAAGAACTGTTCTCCAAAAAGAAAAATCTTTGTTTTTATGCTGTTTCGCAAATTTTGATCTGATAGTTTGGTTCCTTATTAGTGGTTTTCACCTTGCTTTTCTACCATTCAAACTGGCATTATGAAGAACATTTCTGATAGTTGGCGCACTAACATTCTTTCCTAAGTCATTTTCAACAATAATAGCCAGCTTTAGTACACTAAGGAACGACCTAAATATCGTATTTCGGAATCTGTAAAAATTTTGTTATGAGCGATTTTTGGCTTATTTATCACCCGATTGCTGATTTTAATGCACCTTATTATGCCATGGACCGCAGAATGACTTTCATCAACAATTCTGGCAATCTCTCGCACAAATTTTCTCTCTTGGAAATGTTTAATAACTAATTTTCTCACTTCAACAGTCGTTTGACCTCTCTGTATTATATAGTATTATATAATATTTTCATATTTTTATAATATCTTCATTGAAAAATCTACCAATATCTGAAAGCATTTATAAAGGTGAAGTGAAGTTCCTGGGAATATATCTTGATTCCACATTAGTTTGGGACAACCATATAGAACATATCTTAATTTTTTATATTTGCTGATTTATTTTTCTTTACTTCACTCTGTTACATCGATGCTATAATATCATGGGATCGTTCTTGCCGCATACAGTTGGATAGAGATGATGTGAGGGATAACGAGAATATAGAGATGTCATGAAAATATTAGAATGCCTTTTACAACACCAAATAGAGGTCGAAATGCTGTCAACCACTTTGGGCCGTCACTTTTACAATAAATTTTCACAAGACGTAAAAGATTTTCCACTGAAGCAATTTAACATTAGAATAAAAGGCTACTTGCTTAAATGTGCCTTTTATTCCGTAGAAGACTTTAATTTTAGATAGCTAATTATAATTATTGTTGTATATTTTGTTTAGGTTATTTTATGTAACCTGTGTAATGAATGTAATGTTCTATGACACCAATAAATCTGAATCTGAATTATATTAGTTGCACCTAATACAACATCAATGAATCTTTGTATAGCTGAAGTGCAACCATGATGTCAAAATTACGTAAATTTGATTACGGATTGCTGAACTGGTAATAAATTATTATGTCAGCATACGGAATTAATTGAGTTTTCATCATTTTCTCTATAATCTTACAATTAGCGATAGTCAGCAAAATACTGATCGAACATAAGTCTTAACAATCAACAGGATTCTTTTTGTTAAATTAATAAAATAAGAATTAGCTTTTTATGATTATGATGAAAATGTGAAATTGCTTAAATGTATACTATAACAAAATTATTATCAAGTATTAGACCCAAGTACTTCATACTACCCACGCACTACACAACACAGGTATATCTCCCAATTTAAGACCAATATTAATCCTAGCACGTTCCATAGAACTTCTAAAGCTTATTCACATACATTTATCAGGTTTAATTTTAATCATCAAAAATGTTCTGCGAAACACCTGAACCAACAATAACTTCTTGAGACACCCGATCACTAACTCTTTAGACCTTTAGTGTTCTACCTGTTAAATAGTTATCTATAAGTGCCACAACACTTCGACATAACAACTAACATCCTCTTATTAGCTGCACCCAAAGCATCATCAGAGAGTGTTAGCATTTTCGTGCAATTATGATCTGCACGAAAGTCGGATTACTGAACTGGTAACAAGGTGTTATGTTCAATATAGGGGATTGATTGATTTTTCATGATTTTTTCAAAGATCTTAAATCTTTTTCATAGTTGGCAAAGTACTGCTCTGATGCAAGTCTCCATATTCAACTGGATTTTATTTCTTAAATAAAAACATAAGAATTTGCTTATTTAAGGTTTTGTGTAAGAAATACTGCCTTTAATTAGTAAAACGGCATAAATGATATCACCTCATAGTTCATATCACCTCATATTTTAGCTCATAGTTCCTTGCAGATCTAGCTCTCTTTGTCCCAATCGTCTGCAATCGTATAAAACAAGCTCACCTTTCCATCATTTATATGTCTCTGGTAATTCTTTTTTCCCTTTCTCATCATCTCTAAATATCTCTAGAATGATGTATATTCTCCTTCATCAACTCCCTAGTCTTCTTACCCTCTCACTTCTCCAGCTCCCTCTTATTTTTCTCACTTTTTTCGTATTTTGTCCTAGCTTCTATATATCCCTACCTTCCTTGTCTCAATCTCGTTATAGCTTTCCTCTCCGCATTCCACATTCCATCACTAGTTTCTTCCTGGTCCAAGTGTCCGTCGATCATTTTCTTTCTTCATCGTCACCTCCCTAACCACCTCAATCAGTTCATTTAACCCGTCAGCCCCTCTGCCCTCCGGTTTCCAGTTTCTAATTGTAATGCTCACTAACCTTCTGTACCTTCCAACCCCTGCTCCCTTTATGAGTATTTTCACACAAATACTCTGGGTGCACAAGCACCCATTGTTGATGGTTTTATTTCAAATTTATAGAATAGGATATTACAACAAACAGGATAATAAAGAATTCTTCACCCTTTATTTGGGGTACAAAAGAAAACCGCATTGTTTCACGCCACAAAGACCCCATTATATGATGATTGACATATGTAAATAATGGCTCTTCACGCTTTGATTGGAGGACAAAGAAAGACGGTCTTCACGGTCTAATTGGGGATCAAAACAAACTACCTGTGTTAACACTCCTTCATATTACAATAGATAATTGGCAAGTGTAAACAAAGGTCCATCACGCTTTAATTGGGGGACAAAAGAAGGCGGTCTTCACGTTCTAATTGGGGATCAAAACAAATTACCTGTGTTAACATTCCTTCGTATTACAATAGATGATTGACAGTTGTAAACAAAGGCCCTTCACGCTTTAATTGGCGGACAAAAGAAGGCGGCCTTCATGGTATAATCGGGGACCAAAACAAATTACCTGTATTAACATACCTTCGTATTACAATAGACGATTGACAGGTGTAAACAAAGGCCCTCAGGCGACCTTCACGGTCTAATTACACAAATACCCCATATGTGCCCATCTAAGTTAGATAAGATTATTTTTGGATATTCATTTGTTAAAATTGCATTTATTCTGACGTAAGGAGATATATAGTGGTAAATGCAGGCTTTTTAGTATTAAATGTTAAATTAATGGTTTCTTTGAAACTTTTAATTGCTATATCCTTATACAGATATATCCTTGATATCCCTGATAATGTTATTCAATTATCATACTCGTCTCGCAAAAACAAATAAATACATGAAATTTTGAGTTTTTAAATATAACAGATTGTGTAACAATGAAGAATCACCACATGTCGAATATCACTTTCAAAGAATTTTGCTCTCGTGAAGCATTTTAGGACACACATTTATACGAATTGCTTTGTTTCTGAAGTTGAAACTCATTTTAAAAACAGAATTTAATCTTTAAAGCATGTGTCTTCTAGTTATCAAAACACGATAGCTTTGCTTCAACTTATGGACCATGAACAATTCTTGTTGTTCTAACACAATCAAAAAGGATTATCATTTAAAAGCAGATCTCTGCAGAAGTTTGTAAATATATTAATTATTTGATAGTTTCCATTGTCAGTTTATTAAAACGTTAAAATTATCTGAATGAAAATATTACAAATTATATTACATTGACAATACATATTGTTGTTGTCTTCAATTCTACGACAATCATGAAAATGGAGTAATGCATCCGAAATCTGACAAACAGTTTTTTTGCAAAAGATTTATTGAAATATGTTATTGTCGGTAAGATTCTCTCATTTGACATGTGTGTAGAAGATATTGAGTTGAATATATAAATCAACTATTAGCTTTATTCTTACATGCGGTCTTACTCATCGAGCACTCATCAAATGCAATTATCCATGTAAGTATGTGGATCCATTTAACTATTACAGGTTTTTTGCAAAATATTCATTGAAATGTGTCATTGGCAGTAAAACCATTTTCATTTGCTATTTGCATTGAAGATATTAAGTCGAACTTATGAAATAAATAATAATAAATTTTGTTTTAACAAGCGGTCTGACTCGGCGTATGTTTGTCAACTGGAATCATCAAATGTAATTTCTAAATCAAGTATTAGTTTTGTTCTAACAAGCTGTATGACTCATCGTGTTCTTGTTTTGCCAAATGAAATCATCAAATGTAATCATCCATGTCAAGTATCTGCATCCTTGTATGATGCATTTGACGAGTACACGATTTTTACAAAATATTCATTAGAATGCATTATTGGCAGTAAGATTACTCTTGTTTAACGTTTGTATTAAAGATATTGAGTCGAATATCTAAATCAAGTATTAGTTTTGTTCTAATAAGCTGTATGACTCGTCGTGTTGCCAAATGGAATCATCAAATGCAATCGTCCATGTCAAGTATGTGCATCTTTATGCGAAGAATTTGACGAGTACATATTTTTTACCAAATGTTCATTAATATGTGTTATTGGCAGTAAAGATATGCTTATTTGACATTTGTATTAAAGATGTTGAGTCAAATTTTTAAATCAAGTATTAGTTTTGTTCTAACAAGCTGTATGACTCGTCGTGTACTTGCCAAATGGAGTCATCCATGTCAAGTATGTGCATCTTTATGCGATGCAATTGATGAGTACACTATTTCCAGACAAATTTGTTTAGACAAACTTCAAAATCATATTGGATAATATAGGATGTTATCCTGATATGAATGTTATGAAATGCTAGAAGAAATTTAACATAGCAAAATGCATTGTAAACGTAAAAGAATCATTGGAAGAACTGAAGCCACACACATAGAAGTCATGCTGAAAAAACTGTGGCCTGCTCCGACTGTAGAAAATGACGAAAAATCGGTGTAAATTCAAGCATTGACTACAAACATAGCCGAAATCGCGAATTAAATTGGACGAAATGGGTTCCAACAGATAGAATCAAGTGACATTCAAGAATTGCTTGAATCGCAAGATGAAGATTTGACTGAAACCGACTTGAAGGAAATGTCAAATTCACAGCCCATTGAAGAAGAGGCTTGAACATGTACTGAAAACGTGACATTTAATTTGAAAAATCTTTGTGAAGGTTTAAAAATGGAAAATGAGCTTTGCGATTTCTTCATGAACATTGAAGTCTAATTTTTAAGAGGCAAATTGCTAGTGCGACTGCTGCGTACCATTCTGAATTGAAGGGGCTTTTAACAATTGCAAAGCAAGAGAAAATTACGACATTCTTCAAATATATGATACCTATAACATCATATAGGTTAATAATCCGTATTTACGGTTTCTGAATTCGCGGTATATTTATGGAACATATACCCCGCGAATAAAGAGCTTTTACTGTACCTTAAAATAAACCATATTGAAAATATTGAAGAAAATGTCTAAATGTCTTAACTTTGAAGGCCCATATGTTAGCCATTTCTTTATCCATTAGTACTTATGATCAAAATTATGCCACGACTTACAAAAAAACCTGTACAACATTTTTTACCTTAGTGTACTGTCTTTCGTTGCTTTTTTCATAAACATTACAAAGCGCTAGTATATTAAGAAATAATACGATACTAAGAAGAGATTTTTATATCTTGTCATGGTTTTGTCGGTTTGGAAACAAATCAGCAAGTGAATTTGCATAGAAAGTTGGCAATATTTTACAGATAGTGAGGTGGTGGACGGGGTCGACGGCAAAAGGGGACAAGGAGAAATGCAAACGGCAAGCGCGGAGATGTTACGTTCGGTCGAGCGTGAAGTCGCTCCCGCACCGCCCCTAGTAATGCTGATTCATCCCGGACTTTTCCATTTAAAGGACACGGACCCTAACAAGGCTCCTGCACGAACAAATTCACGTAGATACCGCACTCCACACCAACGAGACGATAATCGAGTCAGGTTAATTTACTCATGCAACAGTATTTTCTTTTTACCTAATCGAAATCTCATCAAAAATGTTCATAGCCAAGTTAACTTTCTCAATTAATATAAGTAGATTTTTTAATTACTCAGTAAATCTTTCATTTACGAGAAAATACCATAAATTACGCGGTCATGTTTGAGACGTCTGCGAGGGAACATTGAACTTTATAAACGATCGATGATTAAAAAAAAACGTAAAAAAAGCCACACCTCCACTTCCAGTCCTGTTTTACTTTAAAGACTGAGCTTTTATAATACAGTTTAAGTACTTCTTTGCAGGAAAATTAATAATATTTATAAAATAAAATATTAATTTATAACTAACTTCTTAAATAAACGATAAACTAAAAATTTTATTCAATTTGTTAAACTGAGAGTCGTAACAATTGAAAAGAAATTGTCGCATTGTGGTAGTTTAAAAAAGTTAAACCACGGTAAAGATATAAGCAGTCTAACCGTTTTATGCTCACAGAGGGTACACGAACTCCGTGCTTTTCAAGTATTGTTCATAAACTCGCAATGGCAAAGACCGCGTATGTATGTCAGATGGGTCACAAAGGGCCGCTCTGAGAATATTGGATTTAAGAAGGGGGTAACTTGTATCGCGTTGGGCGTATTGATTTTTCCTCTTAAGAAAAACTCATGTCAAGTACTCTTCGTAGAACTCGAAGTTCAGTTCAACTTCTCAATAGCGAACAATTCTTCCAGCAGTTATTGGATGTACTTTTAAAACCTCTGTAAAAAGGTAGTTATGGAACTACTCTGGTTTCCACTGGAAAGTTACCAAATTTGTGGATGAATAAAACATTTCTTATAACTTGTTAGTACCTTACAAATAATAACAGGAGTTTAACGTCAAAAGAAAACTTTCTATTTTCATTTTAAAGGTAATTAATGCACGATAAAATAAACGAATTGTTGTTTAATTAGAATTTAGATGAAATATAGATAGTAGTAATGCAATTAGAGGTTTTTGTGAGACCATGCTAGAATTGTTGCGATGTTTGGCCCAAAAGAATAAAATGGAACAACGACAACGGATAACTAGACCGAATGACCTGAGGGAGACTGTGGTTGAACTCAATTCCACATTTGTACTTTAATTTAAAATAAACTAGTTTTGACTTCTGGGAGAAAAATTCCCGGTTACTTTAAGATTTAACGAACTGCGGATGAACATTATGACCATATAGAAAACTTTTTATACAGGGTGAAGCATTTAAATCGAGATACCTCATAACTTTTAATCATTTTTTATGGTAAAAAAGTTTTAGATAAAACATTCATCATATGAAGAGAAAAGATATTTTGTTGGTTTTTCTAAATACACATATTTATTTATCGCTAAGCTATTTCTCTCGACAAAATGTATAACTTTTATTTGAAATATTGTTTTATTTATAGAAAAATACGCAAATACGAATATTTGATGAATTTCATTTGTTTACAAGTTGCTAGAGGACTCTTGGGAAACAGCTTGTTACAAAGACATTTTTACATTTTTACAACAATATTGTTTTCTTGAACATTTGTTCGTAGATGTATTGATATTGAGAGAAATACGAAAATATGAAAACTTTATGAATTTCGTTGCAAGATCTCAATGGTAATCGGAGCATTTAGGATAAAAGAAAGCAAAAAATTTGTATTAAGTTGAAGCAAATTTTAGTGTCAATTTACATTATCGTTAAACTTTGGTACATATCAATGACTTTGATAGGGGTCGAATTATCGATATGATAGAGACAAGTCCTTCATTCCGAGAGATTGGAAGAAGACTAAATTGGGATCAGTCTTCAGTTGCTTGGATGTGGTCTTTATAGTTCGAAGAAAGTATTCAGAGGCTTAGTTCTGCTGAAAGACAAGCCCAATGAAGCAATACATGTATAGGACTTAGGTATAGGACTTAGGCGAATGGCTACCAAGGATTGATTTCAAACAGCAAGGTTGATTGCTGTAGATTAGCTTCGAACCGACACTTGTCGAAGTTAACTGTCTATTGAAGAACTTTTTTTTTGGGTTTCATAAAAAAAAAACTTATCACCGAACAGTGGTTAATTTCCATGAACTTTTATGAACTTAATTTAATAAATTTCAATCACCATAAGATGGGTGCTTCCTTTTGTTCCTTTTGCAATTCCATTCAAATACAGTGTTTAATTTAAAAAAATAAGCACAGTTTTAAAGAAATTCTTGATTTAGGCCACTATGAATAGTTCAAAAATCAAAATTAATTTTAAAAAGTGTATACCGTTCATCTAGATGGAATCATGAAATATTTTTCCGACAGATTTAAAGATATATTACATAGCATAGAAGAAGAAATTAGAGATAACAAAGTACTTATTGCATGGGATATTAATATGAATGAAAATCCATAAGAAAGTATGAAGTTGTGTTACTACAAGACATTTCTGAGAGTTTTAATTTACACTTTGCATTTTTCGACACGTCGTGAGAAACATCAACATCTCGTTCTTGTATTGACAACATTATTACAAATTGCAATGGAGGTCTATACTATTCATAAACGAGCAATCTTCATCTGTCGCACAATTATTAGAGCTGTTTGTGCCAAATGAGATTCCTGTAAGCAAACAACGTAAGAACATAAATCATGAAAGCACTCACCGTCTTAATGTAGAAATATCGTATACTGCTTTAACGAAAATGATTGAATCTCACTTTCTATGCTGTTTTTTGAACTACTTTAGTTATTTGATGTCAATCTTTAACAAATGTTGTCCTAAAAGAAAAATTACATTACAATCTAGTATGTGTACCAACCAATATTTACCAACAAGAATAAAAAATAAACACCATAGAAATTTTAAGTATTCTTGCGCAATGTACCAAAACAGTAATTGCAAAGCGAAAATGAGATCTGTTGCAACAAACAAACAAAAGAAGGTATGGCAATTAATATAAAATCAATTAAAGGTAAACAAGAAAATGGAAAGCAAAGAAAAATGATGTAACACCTGACGGGTTTAATCAAGTAAGCTCGAGTTTAATAAACAACTATATGAAGACTGATGTTTTCTACGACCCACCAATACTATAGCGATTATGTCATAGTAAAGAAATTTGCACCAAAAAGCGGTGAGGACATACTAGAATATTTGATTGCAGGTAGAATCTCGAAGTTCTTTGAGAAAAACAATTTTTTCACTAACTACCAACGTGGATATGGTAAAGGTAGATCAGTAAATACTCCATTAGATGATACACTTCAAGATATCTTGAAGACAGTTGATGAAAGGAAATTTATGAAACTAGAGAGTGTGAATCTGTCAAGAGCATTCGATAATGTAAACCATGATCTCTTACTAAACAAGTTCGCTTTTTATGGTGTGCGCGGAATTGCATACGATATCCTAAAGTCCTATCTGCAGTATAGAAAACAAGTAATAGTAATCGATGAGAGAATGCCACGAGAAGTCAAAGTTTATACTGGGATTCCCAGGTACCTGACAGTAGGCTTTGTTTATATGCCGATGATACAACCACAGTTCCGGAAAGTGCTACGAACATAGACTTGAAGAATAATGCAGATGAATCGGTATGTAAGATAAAACAATGTTTTCACCACTATGAACCGATGAAATTATTAAATGAGAACAAGACTCAAAGTAGTACTTTTCACAAAAGATTCGGCAATTCACATGTTAGATCAGTAAAGTTTCTGAGGATACATCTTGATGAAGAACTAATATGGTCAACGCATATCTCGAAGAAACTGAATGGCACAAACTTCTGCATTCGTAGAATTCGTATTAGTAAAACGATTATACCAACTTTCATAGCTTGATATCCTACGGTATCATCTTTTGGGGAGTTCCTTCGGCAGCATAAAGAATATTCACCAGAAATTATACCTTCCGCCAAAAACCTGTGATTCCCATAACAATCACATTAGAAACAAAGAGGTACTGCACATTCCCACACAACGCTTGTCTAAAACCCAAAACAATGCCAACTATTGGGGCATTAAATTCCTTAACTATCTAACTATGTCAGTACGAGATCTACCCTTCGCACTCCGCAGAAATGAAGAATGCTGTAAAAAACTACCTTTGCCAAAACGCGTTCTATATAATTCTAGAATTCTTCTAATATCTTTAATTTCGTTATTATACAATTTATCATATAACTTTAAAGTTCTTTTAATTTGACATATTGTAAAAGGTTTTTTTTTGGGCAATATACTTATTATTATTATTATTCATGTATGATATTCACGTGAGTGGTGTATGTGACCTGTATGAGATAGATCGTGGATGGGCATAAAAAATCACTCACGTGCACATCTCTGATACCCAGTCGCTAATTCAAGCCTTGAAGCGTAGTCGGTTTCACTGCATGTACAGGTAAGGGGTTTAATAGTCATCGGACCAATTATCCTCAAATGATCAAAAATTCAAATTCTAGAAGTCAATGATAGTGCCGTTAGTTTAGTTAGTTCGTTTTTTGACTTCAGAATCAAGTTGATTGCGAACTTGAATATATCTTCCTGCGAATCCTAAACCAAACCCAAAGTTGTTATTTTTTGTTAACAATAAATGTTGTTAACAATTCATTAAATAAAATTTAATGAATTGTTTATTATTTGATTTGCTGTCTCCAAAACCATTAAAAGCTGGGAACAATTATCACTTTCTTAGTTCAAAGTAACCATTCTTCAGAACATCGTTGATCGTGGCCCTTTTGAGTTTCAAAGCTTCCAATATGCAGTTAGCTTCAAAAGTGATCTCATCGATGTACATATTTTTCAATATTACATCAGAAGCCATTGGATAGACCAGAGACTTCTTCACTTACTAATACCTGTCGAAACATTTGCTTCATATCTGCAGAAAATTATATTCTGTAATTGGTAGTATAGCAAATAATTCGCTTTAAATTACTGGACCACTGGCATCAAATACTACCCTTATCTTTGTTGTGGAACTGTCCATTTTGTCTATTGCATGATAAGATATGTAGCAAGCCTCTCGTTTCAAATCTCCCCCATATGGCATCAGAGTTTCCTACTTTACTTTCGACATGTGATCAGCGTCTTCATAGTCTTGCAAAAATTGACAGCATTCAGTTTTCAGAGTACGATTTCTTCTAACCTTCATTCCTAATTACGAAATCTTTTTATTGCTATGCTAAGATCCCAAAACGAGACCATGATTAGTGGGGTATTTAACAATAAATCTACCATTTTTATTTCTTCGTGTTGAATTTTTAAAACTCTTTTCGCACTCCAACTCCTCCAAATTAAAATTCGTTTCTTTCTCTTCATCCTCTATCTCCCACCATTTCTCGACAGCAATTTTTTTATTATTGTTAAATATACAGAAATTTAGATTTATTAATTTATTACACATTATATGGTTCAACGTTCAACGTTCCAGTCACTAACCATCTAAAATGGAATTCTCTCAACGTAATCATATCTAATTTAATCTGCTCATCCAGAAATAATTCATAAAATATATAATATATCAATTTATAAAATATCAGCCAATTAAATATTCTTTGGTAGGTTCAGTTCAGATGTGCGCAGTTTCAGAGAGTTATGATGAATTTTTATTTTTCTGAAGCAATTGTCATTACGATATTCTTCACCCAGGATGATGACCGTTAACTCCAGAAAATTTTACAAATTTTTCTTCAGTTTTCAATTTACAGTAAAACCACCTGAAGCACTCGTACCATAATCATAATAATATCCGACCCTCAACCTGTTGTTGTATGTGCCCAGTTACCTTTGAATTATAGTCGGCTTCCGAAGTATCCACGCAGTATGCAGAAGAACATTATGTTTCCCACCACAATGTTTTGCCTTGAAGTCAGTATATCGATGTTGTCTTCCCAAGCACAAAAAAGATAAATGTAATCTCCTTGTTTCGTCTCTTCTTTTATTTATATTAAATGCCAGACAATTTCTTCATTTAAAAATAGTATGATCCTTTTCATAGTAGGAACTGCAAGTAGTAATGCTGTAACAGCACAACTTTCTCACATTCTTATAAAGAAATTAAATTAATTCCTTTAAATAATGTTATGGGATACCAGTTGGCGTCGTAAGGTGACTTGTGAATGTTATGTGTTTGGAGGTCATGAAAAATGAATCGATGGACTATGTTGTCATGTTAGAAATTAATTAAAGAAATTAGAACAGAAGAGATAATAGATACTGTGAATAATAACCGTTAAATGTCGTTTCTTTGTTTACGGAGCAATACATAGTTTGATTCACCACAAATAATATAAGGACATTATATTCTTTATCTAACTTTGTTTCAAAAAGTTATTCAATTCATTCAAGGTAGGTACCCTTCTAGAATTTATCTCAGATTTTCAACATTTTCGTGTTACATTATCAAATTTTGATTTAACCAAGTATACCAACAATGTTCCTCAGGAATCTACTGGTTCACCAAGTGCTTTATGAGCTCGGAAATGTTTCAGATATGTGTCATACTACTTTCTCAACAGAATACTATCTTCCTTCTATAGTGACGGTATATCGACAATTGATTTTATATGTATGAGAATACAGTGTTTATTTATTATGAAAGCGATAATATAAAATCTGCCAAGCTATATCAAAACCATCATTCGATACTTGGATTGAGTAGATAGTTTCAGCAACCTTACTAGTCAAACAGCTTTGTAAACATCTAAATCTTTTAACCTTACTCAATTTTGGATTTTGTCCAACTATGGCTTCATACGTATCCTTCTTAAAAGCGCTGCAAGATTTCGTATGGGCCATTATACATTTCCAAATTTAAGGTTGGCAATCGTATAAAATCATCAGCAATGATATGCGTTATAGACCCCGAGACTCTGGTATCTAATTCTGTAGTTATACTCTCCCTTTCCAAGAGCACATCACTTTTAGACATTACTTAGGTACAAACCGAAATTGCGTAATATTCTCCATACTCTCGTCCGGCCTACATTAAGTATGTTGGCTATTATTCCTCGGATACTAGTAGAAAACTGAGCATCAATCGTATTAACTGTTGTTTCTTTTTGAACAAGTTCCTGTTGAATTAGACATTCAGAAGTAGCTGTAGCTTGCCTATTTCTTTTAAAGAAATCTAGAAGGTACTCCACGTGGATGATATTCATCAACTCGTCCGTTTCCATCATATAATCCATAAACAAAGTGAATCTCAACGTATTCTTCATTCGAAAAAGTAAACATAAGAGTATTTTAATGTAACAAAAATAAATTTAATAAAAAATTAATTTAATTGACGTTTACTGACACTATAAATAATAAATTATCATTCACACCCACCTCGACGTTTTAATAATAATAAAATCAGCGGTCGTTGGACACTCTGTATAATAATTGTGATTTTGAAGTTTAATTTACAATTAGATTCAGCTGATGATGTATTTATTAATTTGAATTCGGTACTAATAATAATTAATAAAACAAGCAAGTTTCCTTCTTATTTTACAGTTGAAAATATTAACTCAAGTTTTAAATGAAATTGTTATGTATACACGATATGTTTGAATAACAGTTTCATGATTTACATGGTAAAAGGATACTTTTTACATCAACGAAAATGTCAACAATTATGACCAATTTTTAAAAACACGTTTTAATGTACCACTACAGGTGCAATCTTTTTTAACAAGATCTTTATCAATATTCACAATTTTTAGGAAATTTCTTTATGTTGGGTGTTATCCAATTTTATTCCCCCACATCCCCTAAACCAAAAAAATTACAATCTGTTGATTACTGGGCGTCTCAAGCAGAATTTGATACACTCCAACCAGTTACCGAAATTTGCATACTTATTTGCCTAATAATATAATTTACATTCATATTTAACACGTATGTATGCATATTTATACTGTCTACGGTACTGTACAGCGTGACATCACGTGACTACTTATTTGCATATTCGAAGAACTGCGCCTTATTGACTTTTGTGCATACATTTCATTAATCTAATTAAAATCTTGATATAAACTTAACAAGTTTGATACGCGCGGCATGAAATGGTTATGCGCAAGTTTTGTTATTTTTGTATGCGGCTTGCACGCAGGAATTTAATACTCGAATTCGTAAAGCAAGAGAAATTGCGCGCAACATTTACAGTGGACAATTGAAAATTTATGATGTCAGGTTTTACAGGGCGTTTTACCGGGAAAGAATGCGGCTGCTAGTGGTTTTCTAATAACTTTTAATGTGGACGTTAAAAGATAAATTTTTCCATGTTCTAATTGAAGTTGAATCGAAATGCTTGTTATAAGGCTTCTTTATGATCAAACCGCACAACTTTAAATTATTCGTATTACGTACTTTTATATTAAACTATAATAATAGAAACTTGTTAGTTTTCCTTTTGTGACATAAATTCTTACCCTCAATGGAATTGTATGCAAATACATATGTAGCGTTGCGTTGATAATCCCAATGAGAATTTGTAGTACAAGTTGGCAATTAATTAGAAAATAAATACATAAGGAAAACATTGTTTTAATCAAAATCTTTCTTTAAAATCCTCCCGAGATCGAATGATTTTCCGATGGTCCGATTTCGAATTGTAAATTCTTCCACAATGAGAGAAATTAAATATAATTTTCGATTGTGAAATCCGGCCATGGTTTCACACCAAACGTTTGATTGATTGACGCTAAATTACACTAAAAGGACTGTTAATTGAAACTCGATATTAATGGCATGTAGGTACAATTATTTTAAAATTGTAGGAGTTATCGATACGTAAATTCAAATATTCAGTTTATATGAATTTCCGATGGAATGATTACAACAAAGTACTTATTAAATTTCAATTCGAGTTTAATAAATAAAATAAAAAAGTGCGATGGCCGGGAATCGAACCCGGATCAACTGCTTGGAAGGCAACTATGCTGACCATTACACCACCATCGCTTGTGCTTACTTGTAATAAAAGTAAAGTTTATGATCATTAATCATACTTAACTATTTTTCATATGGAATATACTAAGAAATATTGAAATAGAATGCACTCGTGTAATTGGGGATTTGTCCCAATTAAGCGATTGTTTATTTATTTATTTATTTCCATTAAACCTCTACAGGGCAAGCCCCAATTACAAAGGTTTTATAAAATAAAACTACTACTACTAGGACCGTAACTTAACATTAACCCGAAAAACTTAATTGAAAAGCATCCAACACCAAAGAAAAATAAACAGTTGTAATCGAAAAACAAATTTTCAAATTAATACCTAAAAACTCTAGAATTAGTAGAGATTATAAAATCTTTTACATAATTTTTGAAAGATTTTGACAACATCCTCAAGATTATTAACCAAACAAGAGGATCTGTAAATAGGTGCGTGAAACAAAACGTCTGTACGGCGCTTGTCTACATAAAAACTGGTCTGCGACCGTGTAGCAAATCTCGGTACATTTAAGGCAATGTTCTCAACAATTTGGTTACCAATTTGAAGTTTGTTGAACCAAATTTTATGCAATGTATAAGCATCTAAGATAGCACGCCTTCTCTCAAGGGAAGTGAACTCATTGGTACTCAAAAGTTGCAAATACGGTTCAAAGGTGGGATATGATCCTGTTATTTTATACGTAAGATACCTATTAAATTTCTTTTGAACTCTCTCATATTTTAGATTTATAGGTCACATATTCAGTATTCCAAATGAATGAGGCGTACTCCAACTTACTTCTTACAAATGTATTAAAGAGTACTTTAAAGGTATTCTTATTTTGAAATTCAAAGCAATTTCTAACAATAAATCCCAATTGCCTATATGCATCTACCGCTAATCCATTAATATGCTTTGAAAATGAAAACTTTAAATCAAACGTAACACCCAAATCACAAATGTATTCATTTCTTTTTAAAATCATCTTGTTCATTTCATAGTTATGAATTTGCAACCTTTTCTTCCTACTAAAAGTCATTACAGAACATTTCGACGTATTAAAATTTAGCTTATTAGAGATGCTCCATTGCCATATATTTACGATATCAGCTTGAATGTGCAGTCGTATTGGTTCTTTATCTCACGCCACATTTTAAAGTGGTCTGCATACAGAGCGCATTTACAGTGCTTTATGACATCAGAGAGATCATTTACAAATAATAAAAAGAGCAATGGTCCGAGATTAGAACCTTGTGCAACTCCAGAATGAACGAGGGACAACTCCGACCTTTCACCATTAAATACTACATACTGCATACGATTCGTAAAATAAGATGCAAATAACTTTAATAAATTGGTCGAAAAACCGTACTTATACAATTTACACAGCAGAATGTCAAAATTAACTCGATCAAAGGCTTTTGCAAAGTCGGTATATTCTCAGAAAAAACCACTAAATTGGATACAGTTGATCTCCCTGGAAAGAAACCATGCTGAACATCAGATATATAATTTTTTGTATGTTGAAAAATTTTAATGTATATAATATTTTCAAATATTTTCGGGATACATTGAATGAGAGCAATAGGTCTATAATTAGTAATTTGTTTCTTATCGCCACCTTTGTAAACAGGAAAAAGCTTAACTTTCTTCCACAAAGTGGGATATTCAGAAGTTTGTATTATTTTGTTAAAATTATTTTGAGAGGTTTCATTAAATATTCAATACAACCTTTGTAAATATATATAGGAATTTGATCTGAACCCACAGATGTTTTAGTTTTTATTTTCTTCAAAGCTGTAAGTATGTCTGCATCAGTTATCTCACCAATAAGAAGCAATTCAGAACCCGCCCGCTCCCCAGTAAAATTGATATTAAAGGAGCTCCGCTCATCACTGAACACTGACGAAATCCTTACAAATATCTTACAAATGGTATCGCTTTCGACGACGATGTTAACAAAGTTTGCGATATTGCATTCTTAAATTTTTGATAATGACCATGTCCAGTAGTTCAATGGGATGTTTAACCAGAAATTATTAAGATAGGAATTAAAATGTGTTTCAAATTAATTAAACTTCAAAAAATCGCCTTGGTTTTAAGAATGGAGATAAAAGAAGAAATCATGGCTTAAATTGAAGATTAAGATGTTTTCTTTAACATGATAATCATTGTTTTATTCAAAAATTGATGAGATAAAAATTGAAATGTGTAATCCATTTCAATTTAGGTAACAGTAAAAAAAAGAAGAATGGAAGAATTTAAAAAAATTGCCTTGACTGAAAGAATGAAGATAATGGGATGATTTATGACTCAAATTGAAGAGGAAAATGCCCTCTTAAAATAGCACGAGCGTAACTGATGCTTTAAGCAGAAATTATTAAGATAAAAAATAAAATTTGTAGGATTGCGATTCAAGTGAATTAAAATTCAACTGTATTGAAGATGAAGATGTTTTCTTTAAAATAATGAATTATAACCACCATTTTATTCAAAAATAATTGAGCTTAAAATTAAAATTTGTAACTTACAATTAGATAAAAGTAAAATAATAAAAAACGAGGAACTTATGGAATCGCCATGGCGAAATCAATGAGGATAATTCATTGATCGAATTGCAAATGAAAATGTCCTCTTTGAAACAACGTTTCAACGACAAATTATTTAAAAAATTAAAATGTGTTGCGTTTATCCCTTTGTTGACCCTTTGTGGAAGTCTTCCAAAGTTTGTAGATAATTATTAATAAAAGTTTATAGATTATGTATTACTTTTTTGAGTATTCTTTGGAGACCGCAATTAGTGTACGGACACGCATAGGGGAAGTCCCCTGTTCTTGTTCTGCGTTGAAACTTTCGTCGCTATCGCTTTCGTTTTCTATCTGTGTGTTTACCACACACTACCTTATTGTGTTAGTGACGTTTTTGTTTATTTATTATTCGGTTTTGTATAAAGTTTAATAACTATTCCTAATATCCCCGATAAATAAGCCACAATAAAGCAACTATGTATAAGAAAAGAAAAATAACCCTAGAAACGAAACAGGAAATCATTGAAAAGCGTGAACAAGGTATGTGTGTTTAATCTAGTTCACACATACATCAATAGCATCAAAGGGAGTGACAAGAAATTCTACCTTACAAATACTCAACGATGTTGAAAGGCTGCTTCTCATATGGATAAATGAAAAGCAATTACAACGCGATACAATTAACGAAAACAGAATTTTTGCTGACCTCCCTAAGAAGACGCCAAGATCGTCAACAGAACAAACAGTATTTGAAGCTAGTCGTGAATGGTTCGAAAGGTTTAAGAGAAGAACCGGCATCCACAGAGTTATTAGGCATGGTGAAGCTGCAAGCTCTGACACAAAGCCTGCCGAATTTTTCATCGATGAATTCAAAAAGCTTATAGATACCAAAAGCTATCTCCCACAATAAGTATTTAATTGTGATAAGACGGGTCTCTTCTGGAAAAAGATGCCGAAGCGAATATACATAACAGTAGAAGAAAATGCATTGCCCAATCACAAGCTAATGAAAAACCAGCTCACTCAGTTACTTTTTTCCAGTTCAGGTTACCATTCAGAAACTCCACGAGCCTTCAAAAAATATAAAATCCAAAAGGGCAACTTAAATGTGATGTGAAGATCTAACAACAGGGCTTGGGTAACATGCAATATTTCACTGGCTCGATCAATACAGCATTAGGACGTTCTGTGAAAAAATATCTGTTAGAGATGAATCTGCCACTCCAAGCCTTACTTGTAATGAACAACGTACTTGCTCATCCTCCAGGCCTTACAAAACGAGCTCTTTGAAGAATTTAATTTCATCAAAGTCCTTTTTTTGCCTCCCAGTACCACTCCATTACTTCAACCTATGGACTAGCAGGTTATTTCCAATTTCAAAAAATTTTGCACCAAAATACTTTTCGAACGTTGTTTTGAGGTCACTGAAGAGACCAATCTGACTCTCAGAGAGTTCTGGAAACATCACTTCCATATCGTTGCCTGCCTCAAAATGATTGATAAGGCGTGGGAAGGGGCCACTGAAAGAACCCACATTTCGGCCTGCACAGAACTTTGTTGAAAGTCGTTCTAAAAAGTTTGACACACAAGATGTAGAGCCTCTAGTGGACGAGATTGTATCTTTAGCCAATACAATTAGACTGGACGTAAATAGCAATGATATTGATAAACTTGTGGAAGAGCATAATCAAGAGTTGACCAAAGAAGAACTTACAGAATTGTTTCGTCTATTACAGCAAGAAGATGTGGAGGAAAGTGTTTCAGACAAGTAAGCACTAAATGAACCATCATCTGATGCAATCAAAGAAATGTTAAAAGCATGAGATAATGTTGCGTTATTCGTTGAAAATCATCACACTGATGAAGTTGTGTCTGTGCGAGCTGTAAATTTATTTTACGACAATGCGGTGTCACATTTTGAATTCATTTTGAAGATAGAATCACATTCCAGGTTTTTTCGATACGGTGCAGAAGAAAACATAAAGATTATTTTGTTCCTAAACCATTTATGAATAAGTATGTAGATATTTCCTTAAATAAACGTTAATATCAAGACTTAAATTTTCGATATGTCCAGCTTCATCTCCTCTTCTTGGTAAACAATGTAAGTTTTCACACCTCATCTCCATGATCATATCTCATCTTTCTCGTTCTCTTTTCACCTTTCCATCATTTTTCAACTTCTGGACGAAGCCTCTTTAATATGTTCCATATGTTTTTCTCCTGGGCCACCTCAAACCTTCTTCTTCTCGTAACTTTCTTTGTCTTCTATTCTATGGCTTTGAGGTTTTGATATTCTTGGTAGCCAACAGGTAACATCTAACGTAATCTTGTCTGGTTAGATAATAGATGGTCATTCATTACAAATTTTGCTGTTTCTTTTGCTTTCTGTATTACCTTCAATTGGTTTGTGCCGTTCTCGTCATCATCACTGTGTCCAGTCTGTGCGTGATTATTGATAGTATCTTTAAATTGTCTTAGATAAAGGTAAGTTGAATTGAGTTGGGTTGCTTTAAAAATTATATATGTTGAGTTAGTTTTGTTTGTTTAAATAGTTTTCCAACATCTCTTCACGTTCGTTTTAGGTCCAAGGCCAAAATATTCCATGTTTCCAAGTTTGTTTCTTCTTCTTTGTAAGTAACAATGAAAGATTTCACATCTCATCTTCATTTCCATATCTCATCACTCTCGTTCTCTTTTCAGTCATCATTTGTTCACTTCTAGATGAAGGCCTATTTAATATGCTTCTATGTTTTTCTTTCTTGGAAAACCACCTCAACCCATCTGCTTATCGTAATTTTTTTAATGTCATCTTCTTGGAGGTCTGTTCGTATTGGATTTTGTTGTTCCTAGCAGCCAGGAAGTCACATCTAACACAGTCTTGTCTGTCTAAGAAATGGGTAGTCATCAATTACAAATGTAGCACTATAATGTACTTTTTGCATGGTCTTCAACTGGTTGGGTGTGCGGCACCAGATGTAAAATGTGTAAAATAATGGGAGTTATTCAAATGACGTTAAATAAAATTTAATTTTGGTAGAAAAGAGTTAAATTAATTAAACTTCAAAGAACCATAGAAGAATTAGAAAAATCGTCATAGCTAAAATAATGGAGATAATTGGATGATTCATGGATTCAATTGAATGCGGAAATGCTCGCTTTTAAAGTGATATAAGATAATTGACGTTTCAACGAGAAATTCTTTGCGATACTTTTTTAAAATGATGTATGAGATAAAGATTACTTCAAACATTCGCATTAGCTTTAATAATAGATATAGAAGAATCGAATGTTTTTTAGTTGATTTATGCGACGATTAACCAGTTTTGAAAAATATCGATAATCATCCGCGCATTTTCGTTTGAGCGATATTCTGCGGGTAAACTGTTTAACGACATGCCTTTAAAACATCCATGTTTTGCTGCTTTTTACTAAAGATTCGTTTTTTCTCGTATTCTGACGTATTGCAACATAAAATAGTTATAGTTCATTCTTGAACAACATAATGAACCATTTTCAAAATGTTTTGAGAAATCTGAATTGTATAAATTCAACAATTCTGAGTTTTTTTTGTCTTTTTTAAAACGTTGATTTTTAACAATTTTATAGGATTCGTTTTATAGGAGTCCTTAGTCTTAATGATTAAGGACTAGATTTTTTCTTAAATAATTAAGCAGAATTGACAGTAACTTTAAAAATATTCATTTAATCAAAAAATCCTACAAACTTCTATAGAGAAAACAGTTTCAAATTTGCTGTTGAAATGAGAATTCATTCATTTAAAAATGGTTTGAGTTATGCTGCAGCTAATTTGAAAGTTATAGTTTTGAGAAAAAAAAGTAAATATCTTTAGATTTAGAGCGATAATCTGTTATCCCTGGACATTAAAACCATCCCTTAATATTGCGATTTCATTGTCTTGTTTTAAAGATCTTTTCCTCAATCGAGCTTTTTTAGCCTGGTTGCTTAGTGGGCGTTCTGAAAGCTTTATACATTTTTGATCAGCAACTGTATAAATATTGTAGCTGTAATAGTGATAAGTCAAGCTTGCATTATGTATATAACAGTGATCATTTCATCGTTAATTGTCCCACAAGAATATCCGATGAAGTGTCCACACATTTACCATTAGATGAAACTTATGTTGAAACTTTCATTACTGTTCTGAGTAAATCCACCTAAGCAACGATTCAGTACTTCAGTTTTACTGTGATCATTATCTAAAGGTTTATCCAAAATTACGTTCATAAAACGGAGGTGATTTCTAAAACCTTAAATAGATTTAATGCAAAATCGATTTTTTGCCAAATTTACAGTAGTGTTGCCTCTTCAAACCGGTTTAACAGTTTTGAGGATGATTTCTGAGAAAGATATGGTTTGAAAACTTTCAAGAGATTCTCAACATATGTTATATTCTCAGAAAATATGTTGAAATTGTGTGTTTAAGATAGTCAACAATTCCTGATTAAATCTAAAAAATCGTTTCTTAACAAGTTTACGGATGGGTGTCAAAGGTATCACAACATCTGTATTCCTAATCGAACTGGTATTTTTTTGATTTCTTTTTCAGCTTTATTACCGCTGTACACATTGATATCCTATACATAACCTGTAAGAGAATCGTTTCTTATCCATAACCTTATTCCGCGTTCGATGGGTTTCAAAGGCAAATACTGCTTTAAACTTGACCTGTCCTTGAATTTGGTCATATTTTCATCTATATTTATTTTGGACGTTGGATTAGTGTGGCATATTATTGTTTTTATTAACGAGAGCAACATTGCAATCTTCAGGCTTGACAGCGTTCTCATCAGAGCTAGAAGACAAAATACCATCTTTAGACCATCTTTGTTTTCGGAATCCGAACAGATTCAGTCTAGGGCTTCATCCTCACTATTAGAATAATGATCAGTATCGTTCACAAACAAATTTTCAGTGAGTTGTTCGAGCTACTGTTGAATTAATTTTGTGCTGATTCTGGTAAGGAATAAACGTTATATCTTTCATCAACCTCGCCAAAAACCTTTTTTTTGTAAATATGTCGGATTTTAGGGTTTAAGATAGTCTTGATACTAGAAAAAATTCTAGAAAAATCCTTACTTAAAAAAAGATTACAGGGAATGTCAAAGGTATAAATGAGTAAAATGCAGCACACGCCTACAAAGATCGATCGAAGAGGTAAGAAAGATCCAATAACAGATAGTTTTATCAGTAAAAAACGATGGGTATTTGTAAATGAAGGTATCGTTATTTTATCCAAACGTGACGAAACGCATACACAAGTAGATTTATTTGAACACACTTTCTATGTTATATATATAAACTATACTAAAGTATCATCCGTTGACAGTCTGTCAACAGGAGACTACGACAAAGCACTGAAGATGCCAAGTGAGATCTTGGCGAAACGTCTGCCCCTGTCCACAGGGAACAACCAAGAAGATGAACGGATGATACCTCGGATCAACCAGAACACATACTTCTCCATTCGTGAAGCACTACGAATTACCAAACTATACTAATTATATATATTTAATATGTTTCTTGTACAAGATATTCCATCTTTTATGCCGATTTCTATTCGTTATTGGATTCTACAATAAAATATAAAACATGACGTATAAATAGAGTATTAAAATGTCGAAAACTAAGCAGCTTTCAGGTGAAATTGTAAGACCTTGTTGTGTAAAAGGGATTTGCGGCTTATTAAATTTAATTGAATTCCCCTCACACAAAGTAGATTTATTATTTTATATATTTCAAAATAACGATAACTTGTGGTTTGTATTTAAAACGACTTGGTTTTAAAATAGGTTATTAATTCTAATAAGTTAAAATAAGTTATTTTGTCAAATTTATATGTGAAATTAATTACTATTACGATATAAATATATCTTTGGTTCATGTTTTAGGTTTGATCATTCAAACATCTTCAAGAACTACGTCAAAAATTAGAAAGCCTAAAACATTCTCAAAACTTTAAAACAATAATAACAAAGTAAATACATGGAAAAGTTTTAACAAAATTTGTTAAATAAAAGTTTTGTGTTGTTCACAAATACCCATCGTTTCTTACTGATATAGCTGCCTGCTTTTCAATTTTTCCTACCTCTTCAGTCCCATTTTGAAGACGTGTGCTGAATTTTACTCAACTACACTACCTTAAACTCTAAAATTCGATATATTTACCAAAATGGTGATTTTGACGAGATCATCTTTTGAAAGTTTTGAAACCATATATTTTTCAAAACTCATCCACAAAAGAAGCTAATGATTTCTTTAAGGGATAAAGCAAAGGGTGGCTATAGAAGGAATCGACTTGATGCTAAATGGGATTACTTTAAATCTCTTAAAAATTTATCGGCTTTCACTATTAAAACGGAAAAAAGAGAGAATATGTTCGGAATATTGGGAACATTCGAGACAAAAAGCTATGTGGGCAAAAGCTTGATTCGTTTAATTTAAAAAAGAGAACACAGTGTAATATTTCAGATACATTGTGTAATGTTGTTCTTGAAACTGAATGACTTCTTTTTCAGGAGTGTGTTGGACGTCAGTAATAGTTTACCATCCAATTCTGCTGGTTTTGCGTATTATTCTAATTTAAGTTTTAATAACGAGAAATATTTTAAATTCAAATCGCCATCCGCTTGTTCTAAGGGTATTGCAAACTGGCTTGTCCTGTTATTGTGCTTTATCGCACCGAATCTTAACTGTTGCATCATTGTAGGATATTTCCCGAATTGCTAGAAACACGCTGTAATCAAGCCTATACTTAAAATTAAAACTTATCAAGTTACATTGACGTTAGACCTATTAGTCTGCATCATATTTGTTCGAAAATCTTGTAAGGGATATTAAAATATTAGATAAATTATCACATTCAAACATTTAGTTTGCAGTCTGATTTTCAGTCGGGATTTTGAAGAAATTATCGCACTGTTACTGCTATGATAGCGCTTTTGGAGATTGATAAGAGTAATATTACAATTCTAGTGTAGTATCTTAGAGCAGATTCATTTCTCTCATTCAGGGTTCTAGTTTAGGCCCGATTTTGTTCTTGATCCACACTTGTAATTTATTTGAATGTATTCTAAGTGGGACGGAAGGTTCAAAACCAAATTTTGGGGAATGAAAATAAAAGGTAATATAATATACAAAATAATAATTGTATTGTGTTACAGACATGCCACTAAAATAACAAAATTAAAACAATCTGTCTGGGAAACAATTGCCCCTTTTGCGCCCCCTTAATACACCACTAGTAAGCGTTTTTTTTTACATTTGGATATATACTACTACCATTATTTACAAATATCCATCATTTCTTACTAATGAAGCTGTCGGCTATTAGATTTTTGCAACCTCGTCAGCTGCTTTTTGAAAGTGTATGATTGAACTCAATTTTACTCATTTATGTATTTAACACCGTCTATAATCTTTCTAAGGAAGAATTATTCTAGATTTATGAAGAATTTTTAGCATTTAAGACTATCTTAAATCTTCAAGACCACTTCTTTTTCATAAATTATCGACAAAAAGTTAACGTTAAAGTAGAGAAGTAGAATGTTCAAATAAATGTACTTAAGCGTTTTCTAGCATTTCGATAAATAACTTTGCGGTTTGTAACATCATACAAACCGTTAAATTAATAATATCAGTTTAGTATGTAGATTCTTCTGAATCACCAAGAAGAATGTATACCAAAAGTTCTTTAGAAAATCAATTTTAATATATTTCATTCGTTCGCGCATTCTGGTTTACGTACTACTTTACAACGTGTAAAAAGTAGTTCCTTTTAGCCCCACATGACTAAACATATTAAATGGTAGTGCAAAGTGTATATCTTGGCAAAAAACTAAAATTTATCATTAGACATAATCACCTCTTTAAAAGATAGAATTTCCTAAAGGTTCGAGTACATTCACATTGTTATTTTCACATTATGTTTTAACCATCATTGAACGTTTTACCTTATTTCCTGAAATCTATCCTATTTCAGATACCATAAGGTATCGGATGATGTGGTATCTGAGAATAATCTCCACTATTGCTTCCACATTATTTATTCATTGCTTTTCTAGATTTGGTATACCCCATATAATAATACATGATCAGGCAAAACAATTTGAATCCCATTTCTTCTTCCTTTTCGATAAACTTCTACTATGTGAGCAAAATCACAATTTCAGTTTTCATCCTCAGAGTAATGATTTTTTAGACAGGTTCCATAAAACTCTTAAAACTGTAATTACTGCCAGAGGAAGTAGCTACAGTTGGAGCAACGATCTTCCAATAATTTTTTTGGGTTTTAGATTTCCCTCGAAAGAAGATCTAGGTTGATCCCTTGTCGAACTCGGTGAATTTTTCATATCTTCGAAGAATTTTTTGGGTGTGAGGCCACTTTTATGTAGCCTAGAGAAACTTTTGCAAATTTAAAACCAAAAAAAAAATTCCAATAAGTTTTCATGGAAACATAAAATCATTCATCAATAAGGATTTATGGGGCGGTTGAGTCTCCCTCTATTCGAGCTTCTTGTGATTGGGATTTATTGGCAAGATTTTTTGTTGACCTTCCTCTGATCATTGATGGTAAGACTAAGACGATTACTATTACTGAAATTCTTGCCTTACCTAAGTCCTCGTCTCCGCAACAGAAGTCCGCGATGTTTTGAATTCTTCCAGGTCTACTAATGTGGGAGCTGAAGGAGTTGACAGTACTTATTAAAGTTGCAGATGATATTAGGTGTGCATGTGACAAACATTATATTGCTATTCTTGTGTAACTTGATTTCAGCAAGTCGTTCGATTTCGTTGATCATGATCTCTTGTT
The DNA here is from genome assembly GCA_036711965.1 of Onthophagus sagittarius. Taxonomy (NCBI): domain Eukaryota; kingdom Metazoa; phylum Arthropoda; class Insecta; order Coleoptera; family Scarabaeidae; genus Onthophagus; species Onthophagus sagittarius. Next base: position 65,630,543 of record JASERS010000003.1, on the reverse strand, counting down.
AGCGACAGTGGCTGCCCTTGGATTTATATTTTCATGTTTATATTGGTTTCCACCTTATCTTTCCCGTCGTTCTTTGTATGTGCGTACTGATTCGGAGCTTCTCTTCCGAGCTTGTGATATCAGATATGGTGTACCCCAAAGCAGTGTGTTGGGTTCGTTGCTCCTTTCAATTTTTATTAATACCGCTATCCATTGCATTTCTTGTAATTATCATGTGTATGCAAAAATTATGCCAGTTGTAGCCAATTGTTATTTTTATAACATCCATTATGTCACTTAATTCATCATTAATAATGTAAACGGCAATACCTGTACTTACATCCAGTCTTTCTTACCGCTTGATGTGATCTTCCGAGGGATGGACCATACTAATGAATTAAATCTCTCATTGCTATTTTGAGTGTGTCCTCCTATGCAACGTTCAAGTAAATCCTCTTTACTTAAATCTTCATAGATATGTTGAATCATTTTATGTAATGTTCTTCACAATCAAACACCATGGTACCTGCACTGTATATTTCAGCGCTTGTCGTCGCATTATATGTTCCCGACCCATAATACTGAGTTTTATCACAATTCGTTTACAGTGCACTAGAGATGTATGCGCGTAAGTGATTTTTTATGTCCGCTCACGATTTTGACCGACACGTGTCATGCACGCCATTCACCTGAATATCATTCATGAATCACGTGAGTCACGCGTGGGTCACGCCAATTCACGTGACTCATGCTCGATCAGATGATCAAATGTATGAATCATGTTTGATTACTTGTTAATATGATCATTAATTAATCGTGCTTGACACAATGTTGTATAAATAAATTAAATTGTAGACTTGTATCAAAGTAAAACTAGAACTAACACTAGACCGACTACTAGAAAGATTGTGGTTTAGACGTACATCTCTTTACTTTTATTTAAGAGCCTTGCCATTTAATTTATGTTCTTTTATGACTCAGTACAGCTGATTAATTGGGTATTTTGGAATATATCGTTTATGCGATAAATCGACAACTTTGCAGGTATTTATATACAGTGGCTGGAAATTGCGTCTATATGCTAAAAGGAGTCATTCTACATCTAAAATCATGAAGAAAAGTTTATATAAAGCCCGGTCCGAAAATGCTTCCTAAGGACGCTAGAGCTCGTTAAAGATGGCAATTAAAGAAATATTTTTTTAGCGATTTGTCAAAAACGGTAAGGTTTAGAACGGTCAAATTTACTATGCAGGAATATTTTTACGTGTCAAATAGGATAATGAATAGCAAAAATAAGTAATTTATAGGTTCCAAGATAACAGAAGGCGTGTTTAAAGCATCATATCTTTTTTATCTTTGAGTTTTCTGCTATTTTAATTGCGTTAATCATTTCTTCGAAAAAAAAAATAGATATGAAAAGTACTACTTAAAAAATTGTATAAAAACAATACAATAGTTTATAAATTTTAAAATATTTTTCAAATATCCTAGCAGGCTTTTGCACATTACAATTTCAAATGTTAGACGATCAAAAAATAATATTTAGCACTAATTTTTTAATTAAATTTACTATTATATTAAATTACTAAACATGGCTGAATGTTTATGAAGAAAGTACGACAAATACTATAGCAATTTTGATGATTTAACGGTAATTTGAATTGAAAGTTAAGTCGTCACGAGCGTTTAATTTATCGTTTAACAGTAAAATTAGTAATGTGCGGGAACCATACTAGGATATTAGAAATTTCTTAAAATCTATTTTAATAATTAATACTAAAACTACTAGTTTTAGGTAATTTTTGAAGTAGTGTCTTTTTTAAGTAGCTTTTCCGCTGAATAGATTGATGTAATTAATAAAGACCAGATTTATAGAAAATATGCTTATGCTCAAAATTAAAGGCATTACAAATATATTTAAATATCTTTACGAATCAGTTAAAAATAAGTGAAATAAGACCAGGTTAGTTATGCCTTTTTTGCCTTTTTTGAATTTTCATGCCTATTATTTTTTTTATGCCTATTTAAAGCCTTTTTCCAACTTGGAAGAATGGATTAAAGATTACAAGGAATTAAAATATGAACGCAATCGTTTATTTTGCCAAGCCTGTTCTTAAAATCGTAAGTATTGATGGAGTTAATCGAATAAAAACAATTAATTATATTAATTATATTTTTAAATAATGATTAAATTATGTATAATACCAAAGATTTTTAAATATTGAAAACCGCAATTTAAATCTTTTTACGGTAAAAGTTGGAAATTTTTTAATTTATTACCATTTATTGCCACAAATAAAATACAAAACTACATAAAATACACAAGAAGAGAAAAAAAAAATAAGAACAAAATATATGTATGCATAATCCCATTGTCGATTGTTAGTCGAGCAATGAATAAACTTAAACTTAAACAGTATAAGCAAATGGATCATTTTATCGCACAAGCGATATCTGCCAAATGACCCAACAGAACAAACAAAAATAGTATTTACTAAAGCAAAATTATCCTACGATTAATATGGCAAGTAGTGATAATTAGATATCATTAACATTTATCACCAAATAAGATTAATCAAGAAGAAAAGTAAAGTAAATTATAAAGAATAGCATGTCCCAAAATTCACTAGAAATAAAATTCACTATTGATTCAATGTAGTACTTCGATCACTAAAATTAATAGAACAATATATTGATTGTTTAATAATTATGGAAGATATTATAAAATACTGACGTTATTAAATTACTGTTAACAGATTAATTGTGACAAGAAATACTACATAATTCAGCATGTCAAAACATCATTGCATCAGGAAAAATTAAAACTGACTAAAAGTCAATCCAAAAAACAACAAACTATAGGTACAGCTATACAATCTGTGACATCAACATCCGGCTACACTGAACAATCAAAATTCAATTTTGATCTTTGCAAAGCTTTGATAAAAGCAAACATACCAATCCATAAAGTGACAAATAAATATTTCAAAACTTTTTTACAAACATATTGTACAATGCATATTCCCGATGAAAGCCATTTCCGCAAAAATTATATTACTTCAGTCTACAAAGAAGTCATTCAAGATATAAAAAATATTATTGGAAATAATTATATTTGGATAAGTGTAGACGAAACAACTGATGTATGTGGACGATACGTGGCAAATTTAATACTTGGAGTATTAAGTGATGAAAATTCGTCAAAAAGTTTTCTAATAAGTACCAAAGAATTAAGTAAAACAAATAATAATACGGTAACAAGATTTGTTTACGACGAATTAACGCATTTTTTCTTACCGGAGCCGGTACCGAATGATAAAATTTTACTGGTGGTGTCGGACGTAGCGGCATACATGGTAAAAGCTGCGTCTAATATGAAGATTTTTTACCCTAATTTAATTCATTGTACTTGCTTAGCACACGGGCTTAATCGAGTAGCAGAAACTATATGGTTACAGTTCCCATTAGATAATAAATTAATAAAAAGCGGTAAACAAATATTTGTTAAAGCCCCTTTAAGGGTAGAATTGTTTAGAGAGAGGTTACCAAATACCATCAATTACCATCACAACCAGTTCTAACAAGATGGGGAACATGGCTAGATGCCGCTATATACTACACAAACGCCTTAGATCATTTTAAACAATTAATAAATGAATTTCCGGCTACAAGTAGTAAAGCAATAAAAGATTGCCAGGCCGTCCTAAAAGAAGTGGAGCTACAAAATAATTTGGCATTTATAAAAAGCAATTACAGTTATATAAGTGAATCTATAAAATCATTTGAAAAACAGGATTTACCTTTAGTGGCTGCAGTAGAAATGATTAAAAAGTTTCAAGACAGCACGTATAGCGTACCAGGACATATTGGTCAAATAATTACGAATAAATTTAATGACGTTTTGTGTAAAAATGAAGGATTTGCCACATTACAAAAAATTGCATCAATTTTAAGTGATGAAATTGTTACTGGATTTATTATGGATCCCGCATTAATTACAAAGTTCAAGTATGCACCAATTACAAGTGTGGACGTGGAGAGAAGTTTTTCGGCTTACAAGAATACGTTAAGTGAGAGAAGGCACAACTTCACAATGGAACATTTAGAACAGCATTTAATAATTATATAGTTGTTTTCGTGATTAGTGGTTTAATAATTATATATGAATGTTTAGTTTAACGATGTATTTTTTAATGAAAACGTTATTAAAATACATTATTAATTAGGTATAGCAATTTTTTCGATTTCTAATTTTTATGCCTTTTTAATGCTTTTGTTGCCAAAATTTCATGCCTTTTTAAGTGCCTTTTTCTGTCTTTTTTGTGCTTTTTAATCCGGTCTTTAGTAATTAAAACAATTGAAAAAATAAGGATAAAAAAGTTATCGTACTTATCGTATTAACACGCCCCCTACCTGTTATTTTGGAACCTATAAATTATTTATTCTTTTTCACTTGATTATCTTATTTGCCAAATAAAAATATGCTTACATATCAAATTTGAGCATTCTAAGCCTTTCCGTTTTTGAGAAAACCCTAAAACAGTACTGTGTGTAACTTTTATATATTTACGCAATTTCCGGACACCTGTATATTAGTTGTTAAATGTATACATTTTCAATTATTATATTTTTATTGTGACAATAAGTTTATTATATTCACTTCCAATTACGTGTTCCCTAAGTTAGATAATTTTAAACCTTCCCTTTCCGCAAAGTTTGAAGGACCATATAAGATTTTGAAACGTTTTAAAAAGAATTTTGTAATTTTTAGAAATAACAAAGAATTATTAGTGCGTATAGATCATTTATGACCAGCATTTATTGCAAATGATAATTTTACCATTGATTGTAATGAAATATTTTCAATGCAGGACGATGTTTCAAAGACTCTTATTTTTTAAATAATTTTATGTTCCTATTACATCTTATTATTATTCCTTTTTGGAAGAGGGAATATTTGTAGCGACTTACAAATCGTTAAATTTTTCTTTATTATTTTTGTTTTTAATAATAATAAAACATTTTTTTAAAAAGCAGAACACCATAAAATATTTGCAACTTAAAAATTATTTTAATTCTTCATATACATTATTTAGATTACAGTGGTTAGCTAAAATTATTTTTAAAAATACTAATGGTTTTTGCACTAAATGGATTTTATGTTATTTTTCTCTACCGGTTTTGCCTTCTACACGGCATCATCAGGAGATTACCTAATAAACATAAATTTTTACAATTTCAATCTTAAAATTAAAATGTTATATTACTTAGCGAAAATCGAAAAACAAAAACAAAGGTAACTAATTTTTATAAAACTTACGTCAAAAATCACAACAAAGATGTAACATAGACATTTTATCCAGTATAATTATATATTCCACTCGATAAGTTAACAAAAATTAAGATAACTGGAGAAGAAGACAATTGAACGAAGATAGTAAAACGTCTGTGTGTTGATAGGTTAGGAAAGGTGCGCTTTGATAACAACCATTGCATTGCTGCCACACACTTTTGTCTTGAAAATGGGGATATTTTAAATTTGAAGTTATATATATAAAATCTAGTAGTCTATTATTAACAATGTGGGAAATGGAAAGAGGTGCGGGTATAGGACAGGATATTGATGATGTCCATAGGACCCAGATCAGTGCGACCTCAAGATGACATCCTGTCTTGAAGTCCTCGTCTGTCTGGGGGTTTACGGGATGGTGTGTAAGGTGTTTGAAGGTATGAATATAATGGCCCGTACGTAGTTTGGATTTGGTCATTTAGGCATGTCAAATCAAGGTTATTATTAATGAATTTCTTAATTTCATATCCTTCTAGGATTTCCATGAAAATCTTCAGGTTGAAGTTTACATGTTTGCCAAAATTGGAATTCTGTTTTATTTTATGTTCTTTTATTCGGAGTTTAAGTGTCGCATTTCAATTCATATACCCCATTGTCATCCAATTTATTAATTTTGTCTTTGTTATTAATGAGTAAATTGTCCAAGGTTTTGTTAGGTTTATCTGTAATATCAATGTTGTATTGTTTCATTATTTGTTTTATTTTGTTGTTTATATTGCCTTGGTATGTGATAGACCTGAATTCTTTGGTATCTTGTGTCTGTTGTGTTTCTAATTTCGTATAATTATTTAATTTTTGTCTATTTTGATATTTGTATATCATTTTTTCTATTATCGTTTTTGGAAATGCGTTGTTTCTGGCGATGTCTTTTATTATTTCAATTTCTCTGGCAAAGTTTATGTCATTTAAATTTGTATTAAATGCTCTGTAGATATAAGATCTGAATGCATTGTTTTCTTCTCCAGTTATCTTAATTTTTGTTAACTTTTCGAGTGGAATATACAGGGTGTCTAACGTAACTGGTTCATTAGAACTTTTTTAGGTTCCACTATTCGTAGAGGCTTGAAATTTTGGTAACATGGGTTGTTCATTCCGATCTATCAATCTAAAATATTTTCAAGATGACCACCACTTCCAATCTACCGAAAGTAGACCTCAACTTCGTTATTTTAAATGGAATGCTATAGTTTTTATTACACCATTTAATTATACGTAAGAAAATATGTTGATTTTGATAACAGTTATTGGTACCTACCGTTTTTTTTTTCGAGTTATATTGATTTTAAGTGTTTTTTATCAAATATCACCATGCTCTTTACAAGCCCATATCTCAGCCAACGTTAATTCAAAAACATTTTGCATTGGTACGATAACTCTTCATATGCTGTTAAATAGGTTGTCATTTGTTGTATCAGTATATCTTATACAGGCTAGTCAAAAATTGAGTTACCGTTTCTCTGTATTCAATTGCGTGAAAGTCGAAAATTTTAAATGGAACGCCCCATATTTTCATACCCTATCAGAAAGGGAATTTAATTCTCTACAAATTATCTATAAACATTCCTATACCTATTTATTATAGCTTTCCTGCTATTGGGAAATTTATCAAAATCATACGTAAAATGCCAAAAACCGTTTGTGTTTTTGTTAGAAGGCCATGACATTTTGACAGTTTTTTGTTTAATTTATTTAAATTATTATTAGTATTATTTCTACAATGAACTTCGATTGAATAAACTTTAGATTGCTAAGTGTTATTTACCAAAAATAACCAAAAGAAAACCGAATAAATGAAACAATGAAAAACAACAATTTAATGACAGAAATTATAATCAATAACATAAAAAAATCAAAAACTTAAAATTATAAAAATAAAATAAGGGAATTTAATTCTCTACAAACCATCTAGAAACTTTCCTGTGTCTATTTCTTGTAGTTGCCCTCATATTTGGAGATTAATGGACGCATGCAATGCTGGAAAGTTTCTGATTTTTATGTTACAAAGCCGTAGTTTTGACTGCTTTTCATCCATATTTATGTTATTGTTGTCATCACTTACTTCTGTTAATGTCTTGAACATCATGGCGAATTATTGCGACACCAACATTTTAAATTCGTTGAATAGGATCTGTTTCTTAGGTTTGGAAAGATCAGAACAACAAGAAACCATAAATTTCTATCACCAGCAGATTAAGATAATGGTATAAATGTTTTGTCATATTTTATTGCTTTACCAAATTCTTCGGTAAGAAGTGCTTCGATCGATTTGGATGAATATTTTCCAAGGAAGCACCGGTAACAAATAAAGTGATGGGAATATCTCGCCCATCATTACGTCGAATATTACGCTATATTATTGTTTATTCTAACTAAAGTTTATTCAATCGCAGATCATTGTAGAAATAATACCAACAATAATTTAAATAAATTAAACTATAAACTGTCAAAATGTCATAGAAAAAATAAAAAATAGAATTAAACTCCCTTTCGGATAGGCTAAAAAGATATGGGGCGTTCCATTTAAAATTTTTGACTTTCTCTCAATTGAATGCAGCGAAACGGTAATTCAATTTTTGACCACGCTGTATAAGGTACACTGATATAACAAGTGACAATCTATTTGACAACATATGACGAGTTATTGTACCAATGCAAAACGTTTTTGAATTAACGTTGGCTGAGATATGTGCTTTTAAAGAGCATGATGATATTTGCCAAAAAATACTTAAAACCAAAATAACTCGAAAACAAAAAACGTTAGGTACCAACAACTGCTATCAAAGTCATCATATTTTCTGACGTATATTTCAATGGTCTAATAAAAACTATAGCATTCCATATAAAATAACGAAGTTGAGGTCTACTTCCGGTGGATCGAAAGTGGTGGCCATCTAAATCACTATAATCTCTAAATCAAATATTTTAGATTAATAGATCAGAATGAACAACCTGTGTTCCCAAAATTTCAATCCTCTACGAGTAGTGGAACCTAAAAAAGTTCTAATGAACCAGTTACGTGAGAGACCCTGTATAATTATACTGGATAAAATGTTTATGTTACATCTTTGTTGTGATTTTTGACGTAAGTTTTATAAAAATTAGTTACCTTTGTTTTTGTTTTTCGATTTTCGATAAGTAATATAACTTTTTAATTTTAAGATTGAGATTGTAAAAATTTATGTTTATTAGGTTCTCCTGATGATGCCGTGTAGAAGGCGAAACCGGTAGAGAAAAATGAAATAAAATCCATTTAGTGCAAAAACCATTAGTATTTTTATTAAACAAAAATGGAAAGAAAGATATCGTTTAATAAAATTATTTTTGTTTACAAATATCCCTCGTGTTTTCTTTCTCGGTTTTACACACTTTCTAATTATTGACGCGGTTCCTGAAGATGATCGAATAACCGAAACGGTTGAATCAAAAATAAATTTATAACCACTTAATATGCCAAATTTGAGGTTTATTTTTATTTTAAAATAAATATGGGAAAGAAAAATGAGTTGAGAAAGATACAAAAATGATTTAGTTTTATAAAAAATGTATTAAAAAATCGCTTTGTCTTCGTGATTTATCTATACAAATTCATAATGATCTTGTGTTTGAATCAAATTTTTCTAATTTAATCATTTGTATATATAACCAACAGCAAAATAAATAAATAATTCCAAACAAATCGAGTCTTGTTTAGAATCATCTTATTCCGTAAAGACGCTCCCGATAGAGAACAGATCCAAAGAATATTATGTCATTGGCATCATAAGAAGTTCCGCCCCCGCTCGACCGATGGCGCCACAACGGCACAGCATGTGCATATGGCCGCTACCGTATCGGTGTTGTTATGTGGTGGTGCGATTCGTTTTTTAAAATAACCGCTAAATTTCCCGGTTAATAAATCCCTCGTTCCGTTGGAAACTATTTTGTGCTGTGCTTGACCGAATTCTGACGATATCGTTTCGATTTTTTGACCCGTCGGACTGCACGAAAAGGTAAAACGAACATATTTGGTTATGTCGACTGTATTTTGTTATTTTTATGCGACATCCAGCACTCTGTGACATGTTTACGTTATTGTAAACATTTTTAAGGGATGTGTCGTATCATGTCTTGAGACAATTTTTATGTATAAAGTAAGAATAGCGTTGTATATTCGAAAAAAAGTTGACATCAAGTATAAAAAAGTTGGCTTCTTTAAGAAATTGTTTATAAACAGTTGATTGTTTATCTTTTTTTCGGCGCGTTTATCAATTGTTTTTGTAATGTTCATAAATGTGTTCGTAGGAAGAGATGATTCATCTCATTAAAGTAAATCGACGTAAAGTGGAAGAATCTCGATGGTCTTTATAAAATCTTTACGTACAGCTGATGATGTTTATAATTGTTATAAAAAACTTTAAAATATTCGACTTTAATTCTCGATATACATTAAATGAAAGGGAGATAAAATTCTTTCATACCCACGGATTTCTAAATATTTTCACGCCTACGATACTTGTACGTTATTGGATTGTATTGAAATTCTTCTTAGAAATGCCATAAACAAGAAATTTTTTGAAAAACATTGTTATGTCATTATTTGACATAACATCAGCTGCTAATGACTATGATTAATATGCTTTAGTGCTTAAAAAAATACAGTGCAGGATTAAAAGAAATACTTTAAATACATTGCGCGTAATCAACTGAAACGGGCTCAACTTATATAGTAACATGATTAATCACACAGACTTGTACGAAATAAATGTAATGTAATGTATGGTAAATTCCCTATTAATAATTGGTATTTCGTAAGGTGAGTTGTAATTCGTAAGTGGTAAGCGTACCCAAGTTAACTTTCAATCTGTATATCGACAAATTTGCGTTGGAAGAATTGCTTGGTGCATTGCTTTCTTCAATGTAATGAAATTTGTCTATTCCAGATCTAATTCAGTTTTTATTCGAGAAAGTTTATTCCAGATTATTCTGGCAGATGGAGCTTCAAATTCCTTAAGATACTGAGATGAGATCTATAGAATAGTTTTAATCCAATCCTTAAAAATGTCTTTCTTAAATATACAACGTGTCGCAACGAGAATCGGACGTTTTTAACACAAATATGTATGAAAATAAAATTCAGGACATGCTATCCTCTTTAACACAGATTTCAATCCTCCGCTTGAAATTGTCTATCACTCGAGCTAACAGCTGTTGGTCATTCATGAGTAAAGCGTGCAATAGTGGAATTCCGTGATCTCTCACAATTTTTGGTCGGTATTAACAACCGGTATTTGGGTATTAGTATTGTTACTAAACTAAATACTAAAAATTATAAAGACGCTAAATCATCGGGCGCCGCAATCTTTTGGAATCATAGCTCAACCGAACCTAATCCAACTCAACCAAGTACCTGTTCGCTTTCTATTCATGGTCACAACAGAATCTGGCACTAATATCGTCCTTTCCTCACTCCCTTCATTCACAAGGTATTTTGGTAGCCACTCTGTAATTATATGCCAATATTTTTCCTGTATCTTTTCTATCTTATCTGCGTCCATCTTTTCTGTCTCTAGACATCTCTAAGAGAACGTCTAGAGAGGGAGTTTTTTCTCTTTCCCGATCCATCGTTCACTATGCCATGATTTCATCACCATACCTACATACTGTTCTGCTACGCTGTTTCCTCTACCTGCTTCGCGACTATGACCTCCCTCACAAATATCTCTACTATATTCCTACCTTCCCTAACATGCCATCAAGTTTGAATACCTTTTCTTGGGGTTACTGCAGTTCGTAATTTCTTCTAGGTTTGTTGTATTTCGTCTTACAAACTTGCATACTTAAAACAAGTGTGCTCCACATTGTCTATGTTGTGTCTAAAGAGTTCAAGTATTACTCGTTTAGGCCATCCGACCATTTCATCGGTTGTTTTAATCTCGAACTATTTCCTCCTCTAGGGAGGTTCAATTTTTCTTTGCTGCTCCCGTGGATGCTCTTCCTCTAGTCATTAAGTCAATTGGTGAGTTTGTCATCACTTGCATGGAGACAGTTTTGTAGGCAACATAACCCAATACAACTCAGCTCAATCTATCCTAATCCAACTCAATGACACGACATAAGTGGGCCTAATCATTAGTTGAAATAATCATCATGGATAAGAAACTCATTAATAAACACAGAAAAGAGCACGATGAACTCTCTCGTCTGTTTGCCATCATTTCCTAATAGAAACAAAACAATATTTAAGAACATATTTAAGAATCATTCATAGTCGTATTTCTAAAACATGTAGACTCGTGTGATGTATGACTTATTAGATGACAGATATGACTAATGTGTCAACGGTAAAAAAAAGTGCACCTAAAAATAGTACAGTAGCATATTCATACTTTCGCTCACGATGGCCTATTATTTATCATCATTTTTTAATGTTGGACTAATAAAAGATTTCAATCCTCCGCTTGAAATTGTCTATCACTCGAGCTAACAGCTGTTGGTCATTCATGAGTAAAGCGTGCAGCTTAATATGCTTTAGTGCTTAAGTGCAAGATTAAAAGAAATACTTTAAATACATTGCGCGTAATCAACTGAAACGGGCTCAACTTATATAGTAACATGATTAATCACACAGACTTGTACGAAATAAATTTAACGTAATGTATGGTAAATTCCCTATTAATAATTGGTATTTCGTAAGGTGAGTTATAATTGGTAAGTGGTAAGCGTACCCAAGTTAACTTTCAATCTGTATATTGACAAATTTGCGTTGGAAGAATTGCTTGGTGCATTGCTTTCTTCAATGTAATGAAATCTGTCTATTCCAGATCTAATTCAGTTTTTATTCGAGAAAGTTTATTCCAGATTATTATGGCAGATGGAGCTTCAAATTCCTTAGGATACTGAGATGAGATCTATAGAATAGTTTTAATCCAATCCTTAAAAATGTCTTTCTTAAATATACAACGTGTCGCAACGAGAATCGGACGTTTTTAACACAAATTTGTATGAAAATAAAATTCAGGACATGCTATCCTCTTTAACACAGATTTCAATCCTCCGCTTGAAATTGTCTATCACTCGAGCTAACAGCTGTTGGTCATTCATGAGTAAAGCGTGCAATAGTGGAATTCCGTGATCCCTGACAATTTTTGGTCGGTATTAACAACCGGTATTTCGGTATTAGTATTGTTACTAAACTAAATACTAAAAATTATAAAGACACTAAATCATCGGGCGCCGCAATCTTTTGGAATCATAGCTCAACCGAACCTAATCGAACCCAACCAAGTACCTGTTCGCTTTCTATTCATTGTCACAACAGAATCTGGCACTAATATCGTCCTTTCCTCACTCCCTTCATTCACAAGGTATTTTGGTAGCCACTCTGTAATTATATGCCAATATTTTTCCTGTATCTTTTCTATCTTATCTGCGTCCATCTTTTCTGTCTCTAGACATCTCTAAGAGAACGTCTAGAGAGGGAGTTTTTTCTCTTTCCCGATCCATCGTTCACTATGCCATGATTTCATCACCATACCTACATACTGTTCTGCTACGCTGTTTCCTCTACCTGCTTCGCGACTATGACCTCCCTCACAAATATCTCTACTATATTCCTACCTTCCCTAACATGCCATCAAGTTTGAATACCTTTTCTTGGGGTTACTGCAGTTCGTAATTTCTTCTAGGTTTGTTGTATTTCGTCTTACAAACTTGCATACTTAAAACAAGTGTGCTCCACATTGTCTATGTTGTGTCTAAAGAGTTCAAGTATTACTCGTTTAGGCCATCCGACCATTTCATCGGTTGTTTTAATCTCGAACTATTTCCTCCTCTAGGGAGGTTCAATTTTTCTTTGCTGCTCCCGTGGATGCTCTTCCTCTAGTCATTAAGTCAATTGGTGAGTTTGTCATCACTTGCATGGAGACAGTTTTGTAGGCAACATAACCCAACACAACTCAGCTCAATCTATCCTAATCCAACTCGATGGCACGACATAAGTGGGCCTAATCTGTCACTGAAACAAAACAATATTTAAGAATCATTCATAGCCGTATTTCTAAAACATGTAGACTCGTGTGTCTCATGTGTCAACGGTAAAAAAAAGTGCACCTAAAAATAGTACAGTAGCATATTCATACTTTCGCTCACGATGGCCTATTATTTATCATCATTCTTTAATGTTGGGCTAATAAAATACATTAAAGTAATACCGATATTAATATATATTATGTTATATTATACTGGTTATAACCAGTATCCTGGTTTTTAACAATTATGAATACCGAATACCAAAATCTCAATTTGGTCTGTTATTGCAAGCCCTAATCTTGGGTACTTCTTATCGGATGGCATCGATCAACTCATCTAAATTACGTGATTTATGAACGTGCATAGTCTTTCAGGAACTCTCAGAGGACAAAGCTACATGTTGACATATCAATTGATCTTAGGGACCATGACATATCGACAAAACGCGAAATGAGGCATCCTAATTTGGATAAGTTTGCTCAAGTTTGTTCAAATGTAGCCCTTCTCTTACCAATCGGTGATATTATCGTGTGCTGCGCAACCGTTGTTATCATCGATGTTAAAAAACGCTAAAAGATTGTATTCCTATCAAAGGTTGTTTGAAGCTGTTCATAAGACGTTTTCTCTTGATTCTGCTGCTTTCGCGGAGTATGCTCCTGTGGTGGTTGATAACATAACTAGGCATAATGCTATTAATGAAATTGAAAGTGATTTTCTTTTCATTTAGCTTGTTTACAATTGCTGAGATCAGGGATGTTTTAACTTAGTCCAAGTCCACTAGCGTTGGAGCAGATGTTATTGGACTCAGATTAATCTTACCCATCCTGGATGTAGTTATTACTCTCTTAAGACATATTTTCAACTGTTCTTTTGAACAGTCTATATTTTCGTCAATCTGCCCAATCGCCCATGCTATTCCTATACTTTCGACCTAGACTTTTGATCCATTCCTGTGCTGAATGTGAACGTAGATACGTTCTCAAAATCGTTGAAGAGTTTCATCTCATTTACAAATTCCAGTTTGGTTTTCGTGAAGAACATAGTACAGCGCTGATTAAGATCACCAATGATATTAGTTATGCTTGTGGTGAGTGTTGTGTACCTTGCTAGTGTTACTTGATTTTAGTAAGGCCTTTGATTCTGTAGATTTAACTAAGCTCTTTACTTAAGCTTTGTTGTATCTTAACAACGATCTTGCTAGCGTACTTGTCTGGTCTAGACGTCATGGACTTTACCTGATTTCCAAGTAAAACGCAACCCATTGCGTTTGGCACTCGCTTTCTATTGGCACAATTTAATTTTAAGTTATCCCGGTTTCTAATATGGTCAGAAATCATAGTGTGGTAATGGAATCGGTGATAGTCTGGCGATCACAGGTTTAAGGAGTCTGTAAGAGGGTTTACTTCTGTTTCCATACTAATTCTTCACTGCTACCTTCCTTCTGTTGTCCGGCGCAATCTTTGTTATTTTCTCATTTTCCCACACTTTGATTATAACGATGCCGCGTATCCCGAACGTACGGTATATATTTGATTTAGGAAAGTTTCAGTACATTATTCCATATCGTTGCAATCTGCAGATAATAACTTGTTAGAGCCCTAGATCATTTTGTATACCTACTATGACTGATGACTTTCACTTTTTAACATCACATAACTTGCTGACTAGATCAATACCACACAAATCTTTTAAAGTGCAGCCGATTGTGTTATGGAAGCTAGATAGCTAGATTAAACAGTTTTAAAATGCCCTGAGGCGCCATTTGCTATTACTTCAACTATCTTCTTTTTGTTCTATTACTGCACTTTTTGTCTATTTCCCTTCCTTGTAGTAACTGATTGTTGCTCCGTTGCACAACTCAAATATGCGTCATCGTTCTGTTTTATTAGCACATCATTTAGTATTACATTTGTGACAGCCATAATTATTTATTTTAAATCACATATACAGTGTAGCCAATTGGGTCTCTTGGAAGATATCGTTTATTGCGATAAATTCATCTGGTTGTCTTGATTATTAAAAGCAGTATCAAATCTTTTGTAAGTATTTCTAGTCTTCTGGAAGCAATATCACGTCTTCTAGAAGCAGTGTCAAATCTTCTGGAAGTATTTCAAGTCTTGAAGTAGCAATCTCAAAAGTTCTAGAAACATTTCAAGTCTTCTGTAGGCAGTATCAAGTATTATAGAATCACTTCAGGTCTTGTGAAAGCATTTCAAGTCTTCTGGAAGCATTTTAACTGTTTTGGAAGCAATTTCAAGTCATTTAGAAGCAGTATCAAGTCTTTTGTATGAGTGCTTGCGCACCCAGAGCACCCACGTATCCGGCACCTATGCTCACATTACATTATTTTTTACGGTTAGGCAGTTTGATACCTAACCCAAATAGTACGTCTTGATCTTTATTTTTGTAAGTAAATCCATTTGCTGTACTTTTTGTTTTAAAAACTCCAATTCTTGTATATCACCTGTATAACAACAGAGAAGAATTCCATTCATAACAATTACTATAATTGAAATTATATTAGATATAACACTAGAAATACTAGAACACTCGATATCACTTCGAACCAGTTTCTGTAGAAGGCATCCGAAACTTTAATATCTCTTTAAAACAAATGACTTAAAATTAATTTTCAAAATAAGAAATTACCCAAAAATCCGTTATGTCACGTTGAAGATAATTAGTTAGACTTTTTAATTGCTAATGGGGCTTTGCCTGTTGGTTTCCCAAATATATAAAACTGTAAATCCAAAAAGTGCGATAGGTTTTTGTACAAACTGTCTTTTCAGCATGATTGTTGCATTGATTTTGTGATTAAGTCTCAAGCAATTCTTATTGTTATTCAAATCTCACCAATCAAGGCTGATAGAAGTACGAACCCTTCATACTTGTATCAACCTTTGTTGACACGATGTTAGCGAGCGCTTTCTTCGGCAATACAATATTTGATTTACTCATCAGAGGGTAACTGCCGTAGATACTTCAAAACATGATCAAAATAGTGAGAGTTTCTAAGTCAACATTCTCACTTTCATTGTTTAAATTGAAACATTATTTTCGTCACATAAAGAAAGCCTAATTGTAAAAGCTTCTATTAATGCAATTCTATGAAGCTAGATCTCTAATTCATGTGTCAAAGAAAAAGTTCTTGTAGTGGGGATCTAAAAATGTCGATAAGTAATATGTCTTCAAAGTACAGATCTTCAAATTTGAATGGGCTTTGCAAACTGGGTGATACAAAAAGAGGTGTTCCCGTCGTAAAATAGATTCAAGAAAAGGATTGCCAACACCTAAAAATATAAAATCAATATAATAGAAGACTGACTTTCTTAACTTGATTATGTTATTTTCATAACCTTAGAAAAATTTTAGAGCGTAATAATAAATAATTCATGGGTAAATTCAAGAGTAGTACAAGCGTGATATTATTTGAATAAATTATTTTTTATATTCCTTTCTTTATGTCGAATAATAATGGCGAGTTATTCGACTATTCGCCATAGGGAATTGCATTCATCTTTCATGCATCTTTAATCAGTTCATACTTATAGCATGGAGCTTACTTAAAATTATGCCACACTTTCATTAAAACTAAAATTGACGTTTCGAATGCCATGTTCTTTCTTCGATAAGAACTCGAAAATAAACTGATTTTGAATCTCTTTAAATATCTATAGGGGATGTTTGTTTCCTAAGGTACTCATATCTTAGTAAATAACCTAAGGTGTGCAGTTTTCTATTGCTTTGTGACAACCACCAATTTTGTTTTTAAGAAATGGTTTTGAGTGTTTTTTTTTTTTGACAACAAATATCAGTTATTGATTTGAGTTTTCAATCAAACATTTAGATGGAAATTGATATTGTACATCTTATATTGGCCATATTAATAATTTTTATTGTCGCAATAATCAATTACAAAGTCAAACAATACCACAGAATAGCAAGTATATAATATACATAACACATGTAATTATATTTTGTATACTCCTGAACACAGAATAAATTACAATGTTCAACTTTTTGGAGATGTTCTCCATATATGTCTAAATGTAAATTCACTTTGTTGTATAATGTATCTCTAAAAATGTTAGGTTGTTACAATACACTTGCTTAATTCGAAGAGTCTAGCATTTTTAATCAGTTTTTGAACATCCAAAAATCTGCCTGATTTAAAGTAGGTTGGTTTTGAATGTAGGACTGCCGTTGAGGCAGTGTAAAGGCGATCTAGTAAGTGTATTCTAAAAATACTTTTTATTTCAGTGTGTATTTATTAATTCTCTTTTTAGACACAAAAATAACGAAATTATCTTAAATAATTCATTCCCGTTAAAAATGTGTCACCTTGCAATTATAACGCCATCATTGACACAAATCGGGCCCATCAATTTTGGTTTTATTCAATTATACTCACATAAAAGCAGTGAACGGCTTTTTTACTTGCCTACCACTTTCTCTCAGCACGCCATTTTTGTACATCTCTTAATCCTGCTCCCACATATGGCAACTGAAGTTATTGCACATTATATAAAGACTACTTTGTTATCGACAAATTTTTCTGTTTTCTCTTTCCCTTCTTAATTTACAGGGTGGTTCAAATTCTTAGTCCATATTGATGTTTTCTTCTTGCGTCAACATCAAGTAAAACATCTTGCAAGTGTTGACCGAGTAATTTCCCACAAGGTTATTGTGATTTCCTACGCCATCTGGAAATTTCGCACGCCGCATCGACGTTTTTTAAGAGCAGTTTGGGTTGTTAACTGCGAATGTGTCACCTTTCGTTGTTAGCGCAGTGCAATTTCCCGGTCGCTTCAACCGCACGGTTATTACTGGAGTAATAAAATTTTACGTCGGTGCGAAAAAGCTCGTAAACTCCCGTTTTTAATATTGGGGTAATATGCAAAAGGAACTCAATCCCCCTCACCCGGAGAAATCGAACAGCTGAAAGCCATTTCTAAGGATGGTTATTTTCAATATTGTTTACGTTAACGTATTAACAATAAATGTCATTTTATTTGATTCGGAGCTTGTTTTAATTTTACGAGGTCTTTGTTACATTTTTTTCGCTGTTTTGCATTTATCATTTTGACGCCATCAACACTGGCCATTCTTTTATCGCAGGCATCATTAATTTTCTCCTATTCATTTGAAAATTGGTTCAACAAAGAGCTCGTCTGTATTTATATTTTCTTTTAATGTCTCGGTTATTGATTTTATGTATCCTTCATAAAGTATTTGTGGACAGATTTATTTATGCGGTCTGGTTTATTAATAATTTAGAAACGCGGCTAGGAACTATGTAGTAATACTATACCTACATTGCGCCGTGGTAAACTTTCCGTTTCGTTTGATTTTAGGATTTCATATTTCATAGGGTGTAATGAAGCGTAACGGATTTTAGCCGACATCATTTTTCGCTTCCTTGAACCTGATTGAATATCTTCGCGATTTTGTATATGTTCTTGTGTAGGCGCATCTTTTGGGATGATACAAGATGAAAGGAGATTCAAACGTGATTTCCCTACATCTCTTTAAGTACATAAAGAAGGATTATTAATTCGGGTTAAATTTGATATAGACTTCTTATAATAATAATATTCTCTGGGTTAGTTTCATTCACATAAAAGTTTTGATGTGTGCAGATGATTTATACGTATAAACGCCGGAAATGTGGGCTATTTGACTATAAATGTCATCTTATAAAAGATTTGGTATCTCAACCAAGACATGTAATGAACGATTTCACCTCAAATCGCCGAGGTCGCTTGCGGCCAAGGCAATAGAGTTGATATATCAACACGAAATCGACAATTAAAATGGTGTGGCATCTCAATCGCAAGCGACTTCGGCGATTTGAGTATAAATGTCATTTTATAAAAAATTTGGTGTCTCAACCAAGATATGTAATGAACGATTTCGTCTCAAATCACCGTGGTCGCTTGCAGGCGAGGCTTTAGAGTTGATGTGCCAACACGAAATCAACAATTCAAAGGTTGTAGCGCCTCGCCTGCAAGCGACCTCGACGATTTTGGTGTAATTTAAATAAAAATCAAAAAGATCCAAAGAGTAAAATTTTATTTGCTCTTAACACTAATCTTAAAAAGATAGATTTCGATGTGTACCACAAACCAACCGCAACAGATGTCACCATTCCGAAAAATTCTTGTAATAATAATAATAGTAATAATCTCTATTATGTTAATAATCCGAAGGCATACATTCGTCAAAATATAATTTACCACCAAAGCGAAAAATATAATAAAATACAACGATATAAACAAATATTACATATAACAAATACATAGTCATAATAATCCGTGTCAAAACAGTAATTTGTTCATATACTAAACACATTCAAAGGCCTGTAAATTATTCGAACATTCGTCAGTATAGTAATATGCCTTACGTAATAAAACATCCTTAATCCTAGTTACAAACGCTTTAAATGTTAAACTCCCAAGCATATTATTAAAAAATGTTACTCCCCCACTTACACCCCCTCCTACTTTTGCAATTGTGAAATCACCGTTTTTTGTAGTTGATAATAAGCTAACATTGTAAATTTGAAACATTCAAAGATTTATATGAAGGCAGTGTTAAAAGTTTTAGATAAAAGAAGAAAATTCATAGAGACGTCTTTATAAAAAGGCTGTGGAGCTTTAAACGAGAAGCCAAAGCTTCGCCATAACAACTCAAGGTTAAACCGGGTTCAACATGCACGCCCAGAAATCTGAAACTACCATCAGAATGCAAAATTTTATGTGTGTTTCAGTGAGGTCATTGAAACTGTTTTGTCATTATTCAACGTTAAGTGATTACTTGCAAACCAGTGTCTAGTCGAAATGAACATTAAATTATTATTTTTGGGTAGCTTTTGCTTTACATGAATGTTTATTTATCAAACTTACAATCATCAAGTTATCTGCATACAAAACTGATTTTTCAGGAATCAAAAAGGGGGGCAAGTCATTTATGTATAATAAAAATTAGATAAGGCCCAAGATTGACCCCTAGGGAACACCACTATCCCATGGTTAGACACCAAAGAGTTAAATTTAACAGATTGTTTTCTGTGTGTAAGATAGGATGACAAAAGTTTACACGCCTCTGGGGCGATATTATACGCGTGCAATTTACGAATTAAAATCGAATAAGATACATAATCAAAAGCTTTTGTAAGAACCAAGAAGCTTACTTCATTATATACTCAATAAAGCTTTGTATAGCTTTAGGGGTGCTTTTTAAAACCAAATTGTTGATTACTGAAAATATTATTATCTTCAAAATATCTGATTAATTGACTTTTAATACTTCAAAAATTTTTGATGGTACAAGTAATATACTAATTGGTCTGTAGTTCGAAGCCTCATTAGTATCAATTTTATTGAACAAAGCTATGACATTTCCAATCCTAAATTTATCAAGAATGTAGCCATCTGATGTAGACACTAGTTAAACAAATCAGTCAAAACTGGAATTCGACACTTTTTAACTTTTTTTAACATTATTGCGCATATATATATATATATGATAAACAAAGTCATCAATACACCCATGAACGAACAAAATTTCAACAAAGAAACAGAGTATATAATAAAGCTTAGCTATAATAAAGCTAAGCTCTCAATAACGGTTATAGCCATACATTTATAAAAAATTTAGAAATGTAATGTAATGAAGTACATCTATCCTGACGATAAGAATGACACACACTATGTTACATTAAACTGTTACAATTTGTTCAACAAAATAGGTAAAAGAAATATACAAAGAGTTATACAAAATAGACTAAGAGTTATGACACAAAATTAACATATAAGGGTAACAGAAAACTATGCAATTTAATTAGCAACTCTAAATAAAAAAACTGAAGAAAAACAAACGAGCGGATATACAACGTACATTGTAACAGTTGTAAAAAACTATATAGGGGTTAAACAGGACGTAATTTAGATAGTATAATATATAATAATGAAAGAACATCCATCCCAAGAAACCTCCTCTGTATTTAAACACATCCATGAGATAAACCATAAAATCAACAGAGATTCAATAAGACTCTTTAAACAACTTCCGAAATCGAAAAAATGCATTTATACGAAGAAATGGAAATATGTAAATAATATCAACAATGAATTATTAATGATGTAAATAGATGTAAATAAATCCATAACATCTTTTTATTCTTTTTATAAATTTAAATTCACCATCTAAACCTGTTTCCGAAAATCCACCATTTTCGACCAACCAAATTTCACATTCCAGTCTTTTATTTTTTAAGACAATTTTAACAAAACTCCTAATAACACTCCTTCCACAAGTTTCACACAAAGTTAAAAAATGCCTGGAGAAATTCAGTAACGAAATTAAGCTTCCGAAGTTATTGTACCACGCAGTTGTTATTAATTGATTTAATATTTTATCATAATATTTTTTTTTTAATTTTTCCATTTTTCATCGATGTATTAAATAAATTGGAATTAAAATGAATTTCTTTGTTTTTTAACTTTCAATCGATGTATTTATTATTTATTTTTCGTTCCTTACATGTTTCGGCTATTTAAGGTAATAATAAAAATAAAAAAAGAATTTAAGTCTTTTAACCTTAAGATTCTCCAACATTTGATGATAAACCCTCTGATGATGGCTAAAAATACCAGAAACATGTAAGGGACGAAAAATAAATAATAAATACATCGATTAAAAGTTAAAACACGAAGAAATTCATTTTAATTCCAATTTATTTAATATTTTTTGTTTGTGAACTTATGGTTCTAAAATTATTTTATTCATGTTTGTAGCAACTAAGCTGAAGACGAAAATGCTAATTTCCGAAACCGGTCATTAAAAGCAAATACAATTTTATTCTTGGGATCTTTTTGATTTTTTTATTTAATATTATTCACCAAAGTTAACAATGAAGTCCTTATCAATCAATTTGTGTATAATTGTCATCTTAAAAAATAAATAAAATATGAAAATATGTTTATTAAATAATATCGGTGCTGCTACATATGTTTAGAGATGCCGATCAAGTCTTCAGGTATGACTGTATTAAGATGTAAAAATATAATTAATCTAAAATATCTATAGAATATCTTTAAGTTATAAATACCGCCAATTACTATAAAAACTACATATTCTTAATATATAATGTGCGGCAAAATTACGGAATAAATTCAATAAACTTTTATGAACATTGTGAATACATTTACATAACTACAAATCAAATGAATCTTGGGAAGTGAATGTGGGCTCATAATGTATGTTTTGAAAAACCAAAACAGATTTATTTCGTCGTTTTTACATAATAGCGTTTGCTATAATTATCATTTAAAAGATTTTTCGTTTCCATCTCCATATTAATTGAATTTAAATAAAACTATGTTTTTAGATGGATTGGTTTTATTCTTGGCTCTACCTGTTTCAAGTGATTTTTCCACTCATCTTCTGGAGCATGCCATGTCAATATCTTTAAAGATACTTGTCATTACTATGTTTTTCTTTTTCTTCCTTTATTTTATTTTCACTATAACAATTCTTTGCAACTCGCGCGTAGTAATGACAAGTATCTTTAAAGATATTGATGTGGCATACTCCAGAAGATGAGTGGAAAAATCACTCGAAACCGGTAGAGCCAAGAATAAAACCAATCCATCTAAAAACATAGTTTTATTTAAATTCAATTTTGTTATACTTGTATTAAATTTATTCCATAATTTAGCCGTTGTTTGTATAATTTGGGATCTCGAAAAACATCAATCTCAAATATTACTTAAATATTACTGAAAAAATTAAAAGGTCTGTAGATACATATTTCTTTATAAAAGTTAAATGAAACGATTAAAAAGCAAACAAAATTATATTAAAAGGTTATAAAACAAGTCACTGTATACAGATATAAAGTTCACTTGGGAAAAGTAAAAAGAAAATAAAACGGGTTATGTTTGAAATGCAAAAGTTAAATAATATGTTTTGGGTGTGCAGGTCTATTATTTATTTGAATCCTCAAAGTTTCAAAATTACAAGACATATAATGAACGATTTCGCCTAAAACCGTTAAGGTCGCTTGCGGGCGAGGTGCTAGAGTTGATGTGTCAACGCGAAATTAACAATGCAAAAGTTAATTTGAGTTAAATGTCATCTTATGTAAGATTTGATATCTCAACCAAGGCATGTTATGAACGATTTCACCCCAAATAGCCGAGGTCGCTTGCGGGCGAGGCACTATAGTTGATATGTTTACAAGAAATCAACAATTTAAAGGTTGTTGCACTTCGCCTTAAAGCGACCTCGGCGATTTAAGTATAAATGTCAACTTATGTAAGATTTGATATTTCAATCACAATATGTAATGAACCATTTTGCCTCAAATCGAAGAGGTCAATACGAAATCGACAATTCAAAAAATGTTGCGTCTCGCCCGCAAGTGACCTCGACGATTTGAGTATAACTATCATGTTATAACAGATTTGGTATCTCAACGAAGATATGTAATGAACGTTTTCGCCTCAAATCGTCAAGGACGCTTATCGACCATTCAAAGGTAGTAGCGCCTCGCCAGCAAGCGACCTCGGCGATTTGAATATGGATATCATCTTATGTGAGATTTGGTGTCGCAACCAAGACATGTAATGAACGATTTCTCCTCAAATCGTCGAGGTCGCTTGCGGATGAAATCCTAGAGTTGATATGTCAATAGGAAATCTATAATTCAAAGGTTGTAGCGCTTTGCGCGCAAGCGAGCTCGGCTAACTTTGAGCATAAATGTAATCTTGTGAAAGATTTGGTATCTTAACCAAGATATGTAACGAACAATTTCACCTCAAATCGCCGAAATCGTTTACGGGCGAGGCAGTACATTTGATATAGCAACATGAAACCATTAATTCAAAGATTATGGAGACCGTTAAGATACCAAATTTTTTATAAAATGACAAAATTTATTTATTGCTTGCGGTTTAGATGATGGACAACCTTTATATATCGATTTCGTAAATTTTCATTTCTCAAATTAGGTTGGTATTGAAAAAGTATCTAGATCTGGAAAATTTGTTAAAGAAAGTAACTAGAAAACAACTTTGCGGTAGGTAATGAAATGAAACCAACAGATCTAGTTTCTTTCACTATACTCAAATCATTGGAGGTTGGAAGATGATATTTTAGGATTATTATTAGAATGGAAAGCAGCTTTCGCTCTAGAATCGGCGTTTGTTTATTATTCAAATTGATACTCAAGAATTAGCAATAAACGCATACGTACATAAAGTCTTCAATTCAAATTTAATACGTCCCTTTCCATTAAAAAAATGAAGTTACTCGTAAAATATCAAACTGGTAACTAATATCAACTGGTTCACGTTTACCGTTTTCGCAAATTTTTCATTTCTTGCCGATAGGGCGAAAACAAAAGGCGATAGATGTTTGCAATTTTCAGCAACTCTAGTTTCTCGAAAAATGAGGTCATGACCATATAAGCTACTTTTTTCTATCTCTTAATTTTGGAGACAGCCTATGCAAACATCGAAATTCGGATACCCTGTACAGTTGATAACTTTTCCTCGAATAGTATTTTCAATTCTTTCCATACTTCTACTGCGTTAGAAAAGAAAGCTTTCTTTTTTTGTAATTTGATAATTGCTATAGTTATAGGTTCTAAGATATAGTCTGTACCACGAAAAGTGATAATGATTCATCGCATACATACGAACGTAATATCTGTCTCAACTTACGAGCGTAATATCTGTATTGTATAACGAAAATAATAACGGAAATCGTTGAATCACTGTTACTTCTCGTGGTACAGACTATATTCAAATAATCATCCGCTGAGCGTTTAAAAGCAATGCTTGAAAATTTGTTGTAAATTACCAAGTCTATTTCCCTTTCATTCTCATCACCCCGTGTATTAGTTTCTCCCATTGGTTTGCATATACTTCCAAATAATCTGCCGTAATATCCCATCTCCCATCACTTGACAGCAGTAATGCCTTTCCATCAAGCTGTCTGTATTTGGCTCTAGCTAATTGATTACTTCTAAAATATATTATAATTTGAGTAACGTGTTTTTGATATTTGTTACTTCTAAATCTTTGCGATGTATATTTAGAAGGTGAGCTGAATATTCGTAAGTTATCATTGAAACACTGGAGTCCAATTTCTCTTGTAAGATTCATCTTATTAGTGTCATACCAGCAGATATGATTAGAAATGATGTCACGTTACAGCTGTATTTTGATTTGCACCACGCAATTGTATTACAAGCAATATTAGTTAAATATTCACTTGTATGCGAATTTCCAGATGTTACTTGTACATGATCAAGCGTTTGCAGATCGTTTGTGACAGGTGTTAATTGAAAACTATTCATTACCAGCAGATGAGTTCTCAATTCATATAGAACCATATTGAAATAATTGAAAATAGTATTTCGTTTTGTATTTTAAGTTTGTCCGCTTCGATATAAAGAAAAATCTAACACGTAAGTGTAGACGAATTCATGTTACATGAATTAAAAATCATTAATTTTTTGATCATATCATGATTTAAATAAAAAATTTTGAACTCATCCTTATTTTCAAGAACCGGCGCTTACGGTATTTTCATTATGGTAAATTCTATAAACAAACTGCATTTATGGTACATTTATTCGCGCACCCCTCCCCATTCTTTAGGTCGGTGTTAAAATTCCCACGAGTGGAGAGCTGTTTAAATAGTGATTTATTAAGGGCGATAGAGGGTGCAGTGCCAGAGGTAATTTGCTCTTTTTTTCAAGCCGTTAAAGCTTCGCATGTAACTAGATAGCGCTTGTGCACGCAGGTTTATCTGGGCATCCAGAAACTACCATGCTTCATTTGTTTTGCTTATTTAACAATTGAGATTCTAATTAGCTACCTAAATACACTGAAAACTTGGTTCAGTTTACCTTAAGTGTATTTATTATGCCGTTCGTTTGCATTCAAATTACGAAGAAGAATTAACATCGCAACGTTGCAAACAAGACAATTTTGGCTTTTGTGCGGTAATTGTTTAAATTTGCCGATTCCTCAATCCGCTCCGGTCTCGCAGCTGCCGTTAAAGTGAAAGAATAGGGCATCAAATTGATTGATTGTCGCAGAATGACATGCGCTTTTTTACTCTTACGAAATGGCATTGTTCTGTTTTCGGCGCGTGTTGCTGTTACGCAGTTCAGATGATTTTCCCAATTTCCAAACCAGCATTGTACTTACCTATATGGTAACGGCGTCAGATCAATATTAACGGATCTGCAGTTGACAGGTTATTCGGCTCATATTATTTAAACAAAAAATGTGGGTTCCTCTTAAATAATTTATTAATACTTCATAATTAAGCTTGAAACGAAACATTGCTTGTGCGAGCTTTAACATCCGATCAAGCTAATCTTATTCCTACAGGAGGGGTTCTTTGGTCTTTAAAAGGAATAATATGCCCTTGTAAATTTCCGCTAGTGACTCGTCGCTCACTCTAACGTGCCTTAGGCCAACATCCGCTCTGCAGGAGCCACGTACAAAGACCTGGCTAAAAGGAAATTGCAACACAAATAAAAATGAAATTGCTTATGTATCCCTCGTGCGGTAAACATGTTCCTACTTGTAAGTAGTTCGGGGAAATCTATGTATGGCTTATGGATAATTATAATTTTATAGGTAAAGTTATATTAAGATTTTCTTAGGATCCATTGTTAAAAACGAATAAAAAGTAAGACATCTAATTTTTAAGAGTACCCGCATTCATTCTTGCTTTTTCGATAAATTCGTCGTCACGTGATATATGCCTCTGCGGTTCGGCTGGCAATCGATGCCTTCTTCTATTGTACTTTTCAATTACATAGATGAAGGAATTTTCAATATAAACCGGTGGCAAATAGAAGTCCCGCCATATTGGTATTAAAGTTTTAAGATCGCATCGAAATTTTAAAGTAGCAAAGACGAGATTTGTTATTATGAACACAGTAAAACTTTTAAGAGACATTTACTATTGGTATAGTTTAAAGCTTTTCGATTAAAAACTTTATGGCAGTATTTTCGTTTTCCGGATCCTCTTTTTTATTCGCCTAAACGATGTTAAACGTGAAGAAGAAGACATTTATTACGTGATAAACACTCGATTTATAGCAAATATAAATTTGGACCATGTCCAAATAGGACGTGGTATTATTCTTTGTTCACTGGATGTTTGTTATTTTATGAAGTGGGTTATATTATTATTATTTATATATTGAAAATTTTATGAAGTGGGTTATATATTATTATTTATATATTGAAATGTTTATTATGTTCACCTAAATCTATATATTGTTACGATTTAACCCTGTCGTTGTTTTATATTTATATATCATCAATACACTTTCGTGATTCACATTGCTTTGGAGATTAAATATATAAATATCTTGTATAAGATATCATTAGTTTTTTATCGAAAAGGTTCTGGATTCTGCTGAAATACTGAGTATATTACATCTGATAACCATTATTTTGGTATGACCAGACATTTCTATTGCTATTCTTGATAATACTATCAATAGTAAGGTACTGTATAATATGCACAGTATATATTATACAGGTATATAGGACATAGCTGAAGAAGCAAAAACCCCATCAGGTTTAAACAGGGTTGGGTTTGGATAGGGTTGGATTGAATACAACCGAGGAATTGGATATTTGGATTATCAATCCAAGGTGATGTAAAGGTGATGTCCTCTTTCACCATCATCTACACTTTCGCATTTATATTAATTCAGCTTGAGAGGAATGCTGGAGGTATAAACGAGAAACCATAATTTAATATAAATGGAGGATGTAAACCACGCCGGCAAACAAAGCAAATTAAAAGTACATCAAAAGGCAATTACGTGAACACAATTCAATAACTGTCGAAGAGCCGTTGGTAATACCAACCTTGCTGACATAGAAAATGAATTCCCAAAAATCAATGATCAAAACCAGATAGCCACAGAACACGTGTTAACTTGATATGACAATAGGTATCACTAACATTTTGCACATCTGTACGATAATTAACGGCTTTAAAGTCCTTTAAGACGTAAAAAAATTTAAAGAAGATGCGTTTGTAATACGATGGTTTATAATAAACGATGAATGAATTGTCAATGTCCATTACCTGTGATCAGGTGGTGTTGCAAAAGGATCGTGCATTAGATTTTTTCAATCTGCAATTTTGACGATGTTGGATGTACTCCTAAGATATTGGCTAGTCCTTTTCCCATAAGAACCAGAAGAATCCTGACATGATGTTATGGAGTTAGATTTTCAGGTTAGATTTGAAACTGTCAGAGATCTCAGAGAGTTGGTAGTTTATTTCGCATACTTTAACGTCTGGTTTTTCATAATTCTAATCAGATTGAGGTTGAGGTTTGGGACAAAGTGCAATTTAACAAATCATCTTATAAGTGCTTTATCCACATCCCACGGTTGAGACAAAGTAATATTACAAGGAGGAGGACCAATGAGCTCCTTGGAGGGAGGACGCACCTCCCAAGAAGTGCGTCAAAAGAGAACAAGATTCTGTTAACCGATGGAGCAGGTTAACTATTATTATCGAAGATGACGTCCAATAATTTAAAGTTTTTTAAGTTCGGGGATTCGTCATAAATTCGAGCAATACGCTTCATAGCCTTTAAAGTAATGATTTCCATGTTGAGGGGGTGGCAAAGGAAGGAAATAATGAATATCTCTGTATATGTCTGCTAAAAGTGGTGAACTGGCATAAAGTTGTCCTGATACAATATCACAATGATGGCTAGGATCGGGCTAACTGAACTGCCAATACGTGTACCAAATTTCTGCTTATATACCATACCTTTGAAAGAAAACATAGAAGAATCAAAAAAGGATGTGTAAAACGTACTCAATATCAATCCCAATATTAGGAGCTATCAACCGCAAATTATCCTTAATCTTCTCGAGAATTATTTTCAAGTTGGTGAAGAGGGACACCAACTTCAAGGATACCAGTAAACCTTTGTAGCAAATGTGTCAACTGACGAGATGGTAATCAAATATTGTCCAAAATGGCTATGTTTAGCGTTCTAAGTGGTAAAGATAATCTTTTCCAGAACATCTCTTGCTTATAGTGATCTTTGTTGCATGTTACCATAAGTTTCACGCATCCTATCTGCATCAATGTCATTTTCACATTCAATAATTATTACGTTTTCTACTTCTTCAGGCTCAAGTCTTTATGGGTACAGTCTATTTGAAAATATTCTTTTCCAAGACAGCTTTTGTTTCTAGCGATCTCTGTTTCATGGTGCCATATCTTTCATTCATTCTATCTGCATTCAAGTCTTTATATATACAGTTTTTTTGTATCACTCTTTGTAAAAAGGATAATGTTGTTAGATTAGTTAATGTTTTATCTGATTGCCATCATCATAATAAGATGTTACTCAAATATTGTCCAAGATGATACTCCAATAATCTTATAACGTGTTAAGTGATGAAAATTGTCTTTGCCAGAACAGGTTTTGCATATGGTCTTTGTTCTAGATGTTTCACCTGTTCTAGCTATATCAATGTCACTTGTACTTGCAATGTGTCTTTGTTAGAACGGATACTGTTGTTAAATAATTGTTTATCTAATTTTCATCATCATGACGAGATGGTACTCAAATATAATACAAGATGTCAAAATCAATCAGGCTTCAAAATGAAATGTTGTCCAAATTTATTGCACATTTGATTAACTCCTTGAATGAGCATTTATAGCTTTCCAAGTCTATTACTAAAATTAAAAATCCCAAATCATTTGATGATCATCGAACAAATAGCATCTTATTGCCCATGTAAACTGTAATACTCCCGTTAAGGGTGTGTAAATTTTCATTTGGCGCGCACTCTAAACACTGTGTTTCATCTCTCATATAAGACACAGCTGATGAAACAACCTCATCAGGGCTAAAGAGAGTTTGGTTGGGTTGAATACAACTTATGGATTTTATTTTTTGAAGACACTTGATGTTCAGAGTCGTTTCTGATCCACTTATAATGAATTTCAATGTATATAGCCACGCTGTCTTTTATTTGAAGAATTGTCGAACCAACATTCAGGCTAACGTTCCAAAGCCAAATTATTTGAAAAGATTTTGTGGTCCTAACTGAAACATGTGCAGGCTAACAATATTCTATCAGCGGTGCAATCGGGGTTTCGGCACGGGACGTTTGTGTAGTTGAGTACAGATGATATTTTGAGAGCTACTGATAATGATTTCCTTATTGCGTTGATCCTTCTAGATTTTAGTAAGACTTTTGACACTGTCACTCATTTCTACTATCTATCACTATTGTAACTTTGATTGAAGCTACTTATTGGATCGCAAACAATATATTCAGTTACGTAATGAATAGAAGAAAAATTGTTAAAGTGTTGTTAAGAAACCAATGTTGCCTTATTAATGTTTTTCACAGTTTTAATATCCATTTATATACAAACTACACGCAAGTGTATTTTCCATTTTGTCCAGACAATTCGAAACGTCAGAAAACGTTAAGACAACAAAGAGTCAGAAACGTTACAGCAGTGTTCGAGTTTGCTACATGTAAGTGTAAAGTAATGAGTAAGGACAGTTTTGATGTCTGCAAATTCCAAACCATTTCTAGTAACAAAAACCCAAGTTTTAAGGGCATTAGCTGACTCTCTCTTAACATTTACGGTAATAGTCAAAGATGCATAAAACCAGATACCAATGTCCTTCGCAGTAGAGATACGTGATAGACAATCCATCTCAATGCTATAAGCAAAGTCCTCAACATCCAAGCACATGGCACTTGGATGTTTTTAGGTCATTCTGTTGTCAGTATATCACAAAGAACGCCTAACCAGGTTCAAGCGCAGGATTAGCAAAGTTGAAGTGAAAAAGTCTCCCTCACTACTAATAATGGTAAATAATTTGAGATTATCTGCGTAAAGGACTGCATTTATTGTAAAGCACGCTGGAAAATTGTTCGCAAATACATTAAACAGTAGAGGACCCAGGATGGAACCCCCTAGGTACGCCACTAATTACATTTATATTCCTAGATTTAATACCACTTAGTTCCATAAGCACCGGTTTTAGAAAATACGTATCGTCAAAGTAATGGTATTTTATAACGATTCCATAAAACTTTAAAAACCTGCTATTTTATCAAGAGGAAGCAAATTTCGGAAAAACAATCTTCCATTCGCTTTACTCGGTCTGAGGCATTCCGTAACAGAAGACTTGAGATGTTCCTCAGCCTAACTTGTTTTTGATCCAAACAATGCGTTTGTCAGATGAATTTTTTATAACATCACATGATCTAATTGACGTAGATCCTTTATTATCCTTTTTAAGAGAAACATTTTCAAAATTAAAACCAGCTTCTTCTCACAATGTCCAAAAAACTTTCGTGCATAAACATGTGAATAAATCAGATTTCGTGTTTGTCAGACTTGATTGCATAAAACCATCCCCATACCTACATAGGCACTCATGTTAGAAAATACTTATAGGTGCTGGGTGCTGAAAAAACTGAGTTAGAGACGCAAACGACGAATGATGGCTCTCAAAAAAATCTGAAGAAATTCAAAATACCTGTCGTACTTTGAATTTCTTTCGATCACTAAAAACTATCTCATACCTACGTTTCGTTTGCAATGGAAATATCTTCTGTCAGAAGAGTTTAGATTTGTACAAACTGTATCTACTCTTTAATCAGAGTTTTTTGACCTGCCGATATGAAGATTTGGTATTTTACCAACAACACTAGATATTTTAGAAGCAAAATCAAATGTATTATTACAGTAAATCCCCGATTATTCGTGCGGAGATTATCCAGACTGCGGATTATCCGTACCTTAAAATTTTCATTAATTTTTTTTTATTTCTAATCGAGCGCTTGAAATTTGAGGTGGTATTAGTTCAGGCTACCCCGTACACGATATTATTTTACGATATTAAATTTTTTATAACGAACTGCATGTTTTTAAAAATGGAAGTTGATTTTAATTTATCGTAGCGTCTCTGATGATGGCTTAAATAATCGAAACATGTAAGACAAAGACTTAAAAAAAAAAGTGTAAAATACCAAATTATTCCTTTTTATTGATATTTGTTTACTCTACAAATGACAAATAATTAAAGCAGTAAAACTAAAAGAAATGTTTTAGCAATTTAACAAAAACCAGCGATTTAAAAAAAATGAGAATGTTGAAATTGTCGCATCATTATCATGAACCTATGAAGTTGAGTAACAAACAGTACCAGATAAATATCATCGAAAAGTAAGACTACACAATTCAAAAGCTCAGTATAGACGGAGAAGTGATGGTAGAGTTTTCTTATGAGCTTGAGAATGTAATTAAGAAACATAATCTACAACCTTTTTACAAATTCGATAACGACGACGTTGTGTTGTAATAACGCGTTTGGTGGCCTTTACTGAAACTGAGTGTGAGTTCATTATTCCCAAGTTCATTATTACAACCAACAAACTGCCTGTATAACTTGTGAAATTTTCCAAGATTGAGTTCATAAGAAAAAAAATCCTGAAATAAAGCTGTGTTTGAAGAAGAAAAAGTTTCCCTAAACACCCTTCTTTTTCTGGACAATGCTCTCTCTGTATGAAGTTGAGCTTTTTACAATAGAGAACACTGGAGGAAGATGAAAGCATTGTCGTGGCATCTGGTGATGAAGCGACAACTTAATCTGAACTTTAGTAAAGCACGCCAATGAGTTCAAGCAAATCGATGGTAATGAGATGGAAAAATGGTTCGAATGTGACGATAATTAGCCGGTATGTTAGCTTCATAATAATGACGACACAGTTGAAGATATTTTGAAGCAAGCTAGTACAATGTAGCCCTATTCATCGAAATAACGAAGCGGGAGGTTGAAAAATAAAATAAAATAATAAAAATTTAATATTTTAACTTTGTAATGTAACGTCCTTAAAAATTTTAATTCGTGATATTAATATGTTTGAATTTATATCAATTTAATTTTAATATATACCATGATTATCGTAAAGAACCTTTCGTTGTGAGTAAATTTAAGATAATTTGTGGTGGAAAATTTCGAACAAGGTTCTTAATTGAACGACGACTCCTCTGAAGATTGCTTTTAGTTGAAACATGTAAACCAAAATTTTTATGAAACATACCAGTAAAAAAGCACAGATTTTCACCAATTCCTAATTTTATTTCAATAAAAATTTTTGGATGATCCATACGTTTATAATTATCCGTGCTTCTACCAGTCCCGTGGAGCAGAGATAATCGAGGTTTTAGTATAGTTTCTTGCCTTTGGCAATAAAAATATATCTATCGGCAACATCATGTCTTCTGGAAGCATTTCAAGTTTTCTAGAAGCAGTATCAAATATTCTGGAAGCGATATCAATTCTTTTGGGAGTATTCCTAGTCTTCGAGAAGCAGTATCAAGTCTTTTCGAAGCTTGATACAAGTCTTTTGGAAATATTTTAAGTCTTCTGGAAGCAATATCAAGTCTTCTGAAAGTAATATCAAATCTTCTGGAAGCAATATCAAGTCTTCAAGAAGCAGTGTTACGTCTTCTAAAGACAGTATCAAGTCTTCTAGAAGCAGTTTACAGCTTCTTAACCCTTCGTTAGTAGCGGCGTTTTTATTGAGCATATCAGTTGCGGCGATCTTACAGATCGAAGATGCTTATAAGCAGTTTACATCAATTTGTTTCTCTCAGTAATGCCCTTGGTTTGAAAAAATAATTTATAACAAAATTAAAAACGTATAGTTTTATTCAAATGAAATTATACAACAACTAACACAAGTAGAATATACAAAAACGGGTAGGTAACATTCAACTTTGTTTTGGACCTTTAATCCAGTGTTTTACCAGTCACTCTCTGTTTTGGCTTCATCGCAGTCTGTGAGACATCTCATTCTGCAGTGTTCTAAACAGAGATGCGCACTGCAAACATGACATCTATACCTAGTCGGTCTTCTTCGTTTTTCCTTCCATCCGGCCATCGTTTTATAGCTCTGGAAACATTATAAGAACTACACATTTGATCCACGCTATCGACTCCTCCTTTAGTATTATTGTAAAAGGTGATGATTTCGGGCTTCTTTTGGGCACCTGAATTTTCATCTATTGTATCATCTGTGTGTAGACTAGACACGAGAATAACGTTTTTCTCTTTAGATGGTACATAAGATACCATAGCTGCATCTTGCTGGAAACCATAAAGTGATGAATATTGAGATCCCTTATTCTTTCTAAACGCTTCTGGAATCTGAGGCTTGTTTTTCTTCATTGTTGCGACCATAGAGAGCTTTAAGTTTTTGAGTTCTGACACAAGGTTATAATTGCAAAACCAGTTATCAAATGTTATATTTCTTCTAGAACCAACAACCGGCTGCACTAATCTTTTGACAACATCGACCGCTGTTGCTCAAATGGTGAGGACCTTCTGGCTGGATTCATCCATAAATTTCTAAATTTAGTGTGTAATTCATCCGAGAATCAACCAGCGAAAATATTTTAATCCCATAACATGCTGGCTTCTAGGGATTGTACTGCCGAAAACTACATCGTCCCCAAAAAGCAATTAGCATCTCGTCTATTGTTAGGTTTCCACATGGGATGTAATTTGCTTGACAATTGGCAATATATCTCTCAAAACAATATCTAATAGGAGCAAGCTTATCAATTTTTGTACGTTCTGCTCTAGTTTCACTATCGTCAAAACGTAGACAACGGTCAAACGGAATATTTCGATGCCATAGCCATTTGGGCTCCACATTTCTTCTAAATTGATGTGATTTGCTTTATAAATTCCAGCAAGATATAACAGACCAATAAAACTTTTAATTTCTATTAAGTCCGTCTCGCGCTCATCTCTGTCACGCTGAAA
Source organism: Onthophagus sagittarius (assembly GCA_036711965.1). NCBI lineage: Eukaryota > Metazoa > Arthropoda > Insecta > Coleoptera > Scarabaeidae > Onthophagus > Onthophagus sagittarius. Next base: position 65,595,318 of record JASERS010000003.1, on the reverse strand, counting down.
TTTGCCACGAATTTTATTTATATACTGATTCGTGTAATTGATGATTGTGTTTAGAATAGTGTCGTCAATGAATAGGTTCCAAATAGATCAGAAATTATTTTGAGTTGAACGCTTTCTTTTCTTAGAGAAAGGAGATTTCTTCCATTTCCATGTATTTAGTATCTTTCCACCCCTTTTTTGTACCGCTGTATAGTAATCTAAATCGTTATTATCATCCGATTCTTCTTCAGATTCACAATCTATTTCTTCGTCTGTTTCAACATTATTCTCTTCTGCGTTCTCCTCCATGTTAGAATTTTCATCTGTATCCGATTCCTCATCGGCCTGTATGTCGCTTGCATTGTTTTCTTCATCGTTTAGCATTTTCAATATCTCCTCTACATCTTTTTCGTTATTTAAAAAAGTTGGGCTGTTCAAAGAAGATATTAATCTTCTTTGAACAGCCATTTTTAATCTAAAACAAAATACTTCGACTATTACTACGGTAAGGTAATCTTCCCGAATCGCGGCCGGAGTCCTAAAATCGGCTTTGCCAATTGCCATTTTAGTCGCGGCGATCTTATAGATCACATTCACGTTCTAGATTAAAAAAGCATTTCTCAACAAAATTTATTTGCCAAGAACGTGAGTCCTAACTAACACAAACATACACAAATAGAAAAAAAATTAAAAAAGAGGCATCGATAATACTTACTATCTCAGTCGCAGCGATCTAATAGAACAAAACCCCTTCTCTAGTAACACACTGTTGTAACGAAACTTGGAATTACACTAAATTGATGCAACGTCGAAGCCAGGAAGACACACTGGAGGGGTAACCCTTACCTCCCATCTTTTTTATATGGCACCGTAAAAATCAACAACCAGATCTCACAGATCACCGCGACTAACGAAGGGTTAAAGCAATCGCAACTGTTCAATGTGGTGTCCACGATTAGATATATAAGATGTAGGGACGAATCTTATAGCATGCAAGTGATGAAAATAACGTTTTTCAGAACAGTTTTTGCTTATGACGATCTATGTTTCATCTACCCTGGCTGTAACACTATCATTTTCAGATGCAACAATTATTGTGTTTCCAGCATTTCAAAGCTCAAGTCTTTATAGATACAGTCGTTTTGTATCTCTCTCTATAACTTATCTAATCGCACAAGATCTTTCCTATCATTGAAATAGGAATTGCGACCAAGCTTTCAGTCCATTAGGAATTAAATCTTTTTTAGATTATAAAGAATCATTAGAGGTGAGATTTATCAAGTATTTAATTTGTATTAAAAGTGAATTTGAAGAATTGAGAGTGTTAGTACAAAATTTTTGCAGGTAGATATATTTTTACAAAGAAAAAAAGGTACGTTTAATTTAAATCGTTTCCATGTGTTGGCTTTCAGCGAATGTATTCGTGCGTCGGCGCACGTTCCACTGATGGGAAACCGACCAAATCGTGCGCATTGGGGACCATTCCCGAAACTAAATTCATTAACTTTTCGACGAACCTCCGTTCTAACCCATCACACACGGCACAACGTGACAAAGAGAGAATGAAATGGAGAAGGGCCGATTGTAAAGGGTAACAAACTGGTAAAAACGCAGGTGATATTTCTCGTTTGATTAAAACACGACCGGGACTATGGCAAGTGGTGAGAGAGTGGTGAGCAGCGTAAATTTAGTTTGACCGGCTGTTGGCGTTACAGCCGTGTCCAATATTCGGAAAGTGTGTGTGAAATTCAGCCGAAATCGGGCGTCAGCTGTGAACCCCACATCAACAGAATGCGTCGTTCACTCACTTTATCCTGTTTGGTTGCTAGTCATGCGTCCCTTTTTAACTACAATTTAATCGCATCAAATTTTCAGGACATTTCAAAACCAAAACGTGACGAAAATGGAACGTGTGTAATCTGTCGTTTCTTGTCATGGTCAACGTTCTTTATTAAAGCGTCAATATGTTCGGTGGATAACATAGTTTTCCTTGGTTCGGTAGATTAAGTAACTCGCCGCTCTTCAGCTGACATTGATGGATCCTCCTCATGTTTACCTTTAAAAGTTATCGACGGGGGTAATTTTGCGAGAGACAGCTTTGTTTAAGTTTCAACAAATATTCGACAGTAAAACACTGTTAATAATCGTAAACGAGATCTTTAGAGCCGTTTTATCTCGAAATTGTACTATGGAAATAATGAAACTTCGTGATTTTCTCTTATTGTTAGTTTACGAGTGAACGAGTGGGATGGAATTTAATAAAACAAACTCGAGTTGCTGAGTAATTTTAAATTTCGTTTATTGTTACAAGTATCGTGGCCTAAATACGGCTATCGAGTAAGCGTTAACGATTATTTATTATACGAAAAAATGAGGTATTCATCGTGACAGTTCATTAGCAAAAAACTTTAATGTACATAATCGATTTTCGCTTATCGAAGGCAATAAATTCAGTTCGGGTATTAAGCGGAGTTACTGAACTAAATCGCTAGAATTTTCTTTTGTCCTTCATATTTGCATTTCCTATAATGCCCCGTTATTAAATGAAGTTGTACCGATACGAATTTGATTTCGTTTTTAATTATAGCCTTAAATAAACGTAACAAAATGCGTTAGATAAAGTGGATAGAAATGAAAGCGTATTTACAGCTAGCTAATACATTGTGACGCATTGTATCCGCTTGTAAGATACTCTCTCTGTGTATGTGAAGCTTTAGTATTCTTGCTCTTTATACTTTGAACCGGGTCTTTTATGACAAGAGCTATTATTATCACAACTGCAGTGCAGCGAGCGGAATAATTATGAGAAGAGACACGGTTTAAATTCAGACTATCTGAAATAGGGCGAATTTAATGGTACTACAAGTCAATAATTTAAATTTTTCCTAATTTTGCGATAATATTCCTTTGAAAACTTGATTCAGGAGAAATATCTCGGTAATTGTATGGATGCAATTTTGCTTGGGATGCGAATTCTATCTCTCGTTTCTAACTCGAGCGTTTGTCGACAATTTCAAAGCTGCCATCGTTTGACAGATGAATACTCTCATGACGAAATTAATACCGTTCTCGCTGACGTTTAATTATGGTTCGTTCCATCTAGCGCATCCCACTTTCCGATCGCGGCGGTGTCTCCCGTTTTTGCTCGCTAATTTATTAAATAATTAACTCGGATTCAACAAAAAAAGGGAGCTCCGAAACAGTGGCTAATTGGATTTTGAGTTTTATAGCTTGCAAATATTTAAATTCCCCTCACGGGTACAAAAGAAAATCCGGATTCATTTCGAAAATTACCCCTTTCCAGGGTAATTATTAACGTCGATAAATTTTAAACGAATAGAGGGTTTTATTTTGTAGATCTGATTTATATTGTATCAACTGTTTATTGTTGATAAAATTTGAAATTTATTTATTTTATTATATTAGATAAACGTACACATTCATTTTTTTTTACAGTTTGGAAAGCTAAGGATAACACTCGGGAAACAAAGCCTGTGATAAAAAAAATGGAACAGAAGTTGTAGCAAAGTTTATTCCCAATTATTGTTTTCTTACGCTTTAATTCTTATATGTATAGACATTGTGCACAATTGCAATAAAAATGTCTTCTGTTAGCAGTTTTACAAGCAGTATAAAGTATTCTGGAAGCATATCAGGTCTTTTGGAAGTACTGTTAAGTCTTCTGGTAGCAGTATCAAGTCTTCTAGAAGCAATATCAATACTTCTTAATGCATTTCAAATCTTCCAGAGGTAATTTTACGGTCTTTTACTAAATCCTTGAATAACAAATTTTTTCTAGGAGAAACTATCCTTAACCACCTCTTCCTACATGTTTTGATAAATATAAAACCATAAGACATCTTTTTTATGATTTTGAAATTGAGATGGTGTAGAGTAATTTGGAGTTTTAATGTTATAGTATTAAGTTCAATAGGTTTTTCTTTTATTTTACGTTTGTAAGAATTCTAATAGGGAACTTTCTTTCGTTTTATTCAAACGAAATTCGTTGAAAATTATTTTTAATTTTAACAGACGAACTTTGAACAGACGAATTCTTTTATAATTTTTTTAATATACTTAATACATATCGTATTATTTTATTTGATATTTATAAATTTCAATTATTTGTTCTTGTGTTTATCTAATCATATATAGCTAAACGTTTTGCAATATTAAACATCTTTTTTTCATGTTTATTCAATGGCTCGACAGGGCGGTGTATAAATCAATTATCACCTTCTCTATTGAGCTGGTCGAGGTATTGTGACAGCATCAAGTATTCTGAAAGCATTATAAGTCTTCTAGAAGTAATATTAAGACTTCTGTATACGTTAATAGTCTTGTGGAAACAATATCAAGTCTTCTGGAAATACTTCTAGTCTTCTATAAACATTTCACGTCTTCTGAAAGTAATATCAAGTCTTCTGGAAGCATGGCAAGTCTTTTGAATGTATTTGAAGTCTTCTGGAACCAATATCAAATCTTCTAGAAGCAGTATCAAGTCTTTCAAGGGCATTATCAAATCTTGTGGAAGCTGTTTATGTCCTCTGTAAGTATTGCAAGTCTTCTGGATTCATTTTACGTCTTCTGGAAGCAATATTAGTTCTAGAAGATGTATCAAGTCTCATGCATTTCAACTCTTCGCCAACATTTCTGGTGCATTGTAAACCTTCTAGACACAGTATCAAGTCTCCTGGAAGCATTGCAAGTCTTCTGAAAGTATTCCAAGTCTTCTGGAAATATTCTAACTCTTCTGAAAGTATTCCAAGTCTTCTGGAAATATTCTAACTCTTCTGGAAGCAGTTTCAAGTCTTATGGAAACAATTCAAGTCCTCTGCGAGCATTGTAAGTATACTACATGCATTTCAAGTCTTCTGGAAGCAATATCAAGTCATCCAGAAGCATTCAGGTCTTTTAAAAGCAGTATTAAGTCTTCTGGAAGAAGGCACTCTATTGGAAGTATTGAAAGTATTCTGAAAGTATTTCAATTCTTCTGGAACTAATATTAAATCTTCTTCTTGGAAGCAGTTTAAGTCCTTTGCAAGCGTTTTAAATCTTCTGTATGTATTTCACGTCTTCTGAAAGCAATATTAAGTCTTCTAGATGTATTAATAGTCTTCTGGAAGCAATATCAAGTTTTCTGGAAACATTTCATGTCTTCTAGAAGCTGTATCAAGTCTCCTAGAGGCGATTTAAGTCCTCTGCAAGCATTGCAAGTTATCTACATGAATTTCACGTGTTCTGCAAGCAATATCAAGTCTTCTGGAAGCATTGTAAGTCTTCCCGAAGTATTTCAAGCCTTCAAGAAGCAATATCAAATCTTCTAGAAGCAGTACCAAGTCTTCCCAGGGCATCATTCAATGATATATACTGATGATAAATCATATGCTGATGTCAGGTGACTTTGAGGATCTTAGGATATCAACAAAATGCTAAATGAGACGTCCAGAAAAATCACAAGATTTGAATAAGTTAAAGCATGTCATCTGATGAGAAGTGCTCATGATTGATCGTCAGCTTTTGGCTCGAACGATAGACGATTAGCGGAAGATTGAAAAATGTGGTCATGAAGAAGATAGTTGTTACCTACATAATACTATGTTTCAAGTCAGGTAGCACCTATTAACTTTTATTTTTCTAGAAATAAATCCATTGCAAGTTGATAATTTACCGACTACTCTGTATGATATGATATTTTCTAAATCATTTAAATACTGTAACATTTTCCAACTATATCTTATTTTTGTTTTCAAAAAAAGATGAAGTTGATATCAACAATTAACTTAACAATAAAATTAAATATAAATTGTAGAAATTGTTATACAATTTCCAAATTGTTTCATTAAAAGTTTTTTATGGTAAATATTCTAAAAATACTAATATCTTTGGCAACTGGTTGGTCTATTACAGTCTACAATTATGACAATAGACATGTTATTTTTAAGTTTTGACACTGAAATAAACAATCTTGTAGTTTCCCTGTGCATTTTTTAGGAAGGTATTTCTTATTTGGAGATAGTCGTTGATAGGATTGTACATGATTGGTCCTTGCTGTCCCTGTGCAGTCCTTGTGTAGTGATAAAGACCGATTTATACGGATAATCACTTTCCTGTTTGAGTCCTCTATGTTCTCCTTTAATGGAGTCGTCTATAAACAAAGTTTTGGCACACCAATGGGTGTACCAAAACTGTGTCCTCGAAAAAATGTCCTCGATAATTGTCTATCTTCTCTACCCTTCCAGGTCCCATTCATATATAAATATGTGGATGATATCTTCCTCGCAATACCTTCAGACCGGAGCCAGGAAACCTTAGAAACCTTCAATGGGTTTAACCACCACATCCAGTTCACTGTAGAGAAAGAAAAGAGCAACTCTGTTCCCTTTTTGGACTCTTTGGTCATACGAAATCCTGATCAATCAATTTCATTGGATTGGTATCGCAAACCTACATACTCTGGAAGGTTTATAAATTACTTTTTGTGCCACCCTCTCAGTATTAAGATTAACACACTCAAGGGCATGAAGATCCGTGTAACCCGTATCTGTGATGAAGCTTTTCGCTTAAGAAACCTCAGGTTGCTACCTGACATCTTTCGCAACAATGGTTTCCCTGGCCCCTTGGTCAATAAGATTTTGTTCTCGTTAGATGGACCTCGGTTGTCACCTGCAGCTGTGCGGGACACAAGTCATGTAGACGCAAATTTGTCTCTCACCCATCCACCTGATGTAGAGGAAATACCTGTTAAGCCTTTTGTGAAGTTACCTTTTATCCTAGGCCTTACAGATAACTTAATTAAGACCTTCAGTGGTAAACAATTTCTATGGGCAAAATATACCTTGAACCCTCTGCGGCGTGCTTTCTCCAACCTCAAAAACCGCATTCCTGACAATGTTAAGTCAAATTTGATTTACAGAATCAATTGCAAGGGTTGTTCGGGCTCATATATATGTATGACCAGCCAATACCGAAAAAATAGAATTAAACGGCATATGAGAGACTGCAGGTTAAAAAAGTCGAACTCTACAGCCCTCGCTGAACATCATATCTCTACGGGCCACGCTTTTGACTTTGAGAACTCCTCTATACTCTGCTGTGAGCCCTCGTATTACAGACGTAGATTCCTGGAAATGTTCTATATATGTAAAGAAAATAACTCCATCAATTTTCGCTCAGATGTACAAGGAGTGAGTGACATCTACTGCAATTTCATCAACTCTTGTGACGAGAACCACCATTCGCGACGACCATTCCATTGGTGCGGTGTGGTTCTGACATTGTCTTATATACGGGTTGGGTTTTGAATTTCCCGGTCTTCTCTCTTTCTCTCTCTCTCTCTCGAGTTCTTTTTCTTATCTTGGAGATTGGTACCACTGCCTCTTCTCTTGCTCGTTTCATGCCGTGTTATGATATTGTCTCGCTGCCTCGTGAGGTGCTTGTGATTGATGTATATAATTTTATTGTTTTTACGGCTCGTTCACCGTTCATTGTTTGTTTTTGGTGTGTTAAACTGCCATCCCAACTTTAGCCATCACTCTGGGTATAACATATAAGAATGTTTTTACGTCCTTGGTTCTGTTACCAATTTTAACCTCGTTTATGTAAGTTAGGTTATGTTATAATTGTAATTGTATGTTATTGTGAATTTACGGTTTTAACACTTTGCTTTCTTTCTCATATTATAGCGTCCTTTGATGGAGAATTCAATAAAATTCGAAAGCTAAGGTTACAATAAAAAGAGGTTAATTTACCCAACCTTTGGTTGAATTCCCAATAATAAGAAATACCTCCTTAAATAACATAATCATTTAGAGGCAGTATCATGTTCTTTGAAATTAATTCATATCTTCTAGAAACAATATCAAGTCTTCTGGATTTATTGCAAGTCTTTTAGAAGTATTTCAAGACTTCTGGATGCAATATCAACTCTTTTAGAAGCATTATTATGTCTTCCAGGGGCACTATCGAGTGTTCTGGAAACAGTTCAAGTCTTCTGGAAGCAAAATCGGGCCTTCTGGAAGTACTTCAGCCTTCTAGAGGCAGTGGTATCAAGTTTTCTTTAAACATTACAAGCCTTCTGAAAGTATTTCAAGTATTCTAGAAGCAATACCAAGTCATCTAGACGCAGTATTAAGTCTTCCAGGGCAGTATCAAGTCTTCTGGAAGCAGTTTAAGACCTCTGCAAGATTTCAAGTGTTCTGGATGCATTTCACGCCTTCTGGAAGCAATGTCATGTCTTCTAGAAGCAGTATCAAGTCTTTTATGAGCAGAGTAGTGAGCAATGTTTATGGAAGCAGTTCAAGTCTTCTAAAAGCATTTCAAGTCTTTTGGAAGCAATGTCAAGGCATCTAAAAGCAGTATCAAGTCTTCTGGAAGCAGTTCTGGTCTTATGGGAGCATAGCATCATTAAGCCTTACTCATGACGTTGTGCTTGAAAATGTTCTCCTAGAGAGAAACACTTGTCGCGCATAATTTTTTATAATAAAGTTCGTCCTTACAAAACCGATAAACTTGAGGTTTTTTAATTATTCCCTAATTATGGGAGCATTCCAAATTTTGTGGAAGCAGTATCAAGTCATTTAAAAGAAGTATCAATTCTTCTGGAAGCATATCAGATCTTCTGGAATCAGTATTAAGTATCCTAAATGCAGTATTAAGTCGCAATTCAAATACATGCTCTCCAGATAAAATTCAATCCAGATAAAACTATCAACAATTCCACAAGCACTCAACCGTGTGCACCCAGAATACTCATGTATCCGGCGCCTATTTATTATCTAAAAACCTTCATAATCTCAAAAATAACCAGAAACGAACAATGAGCATAGATCGATTAAAATTAGCATTTATATTTTGAAGGAAAATCTTTCCGATATTAATACTATAAAAAAATATAGTTACTATCATCGTCAATGTGGTGAATAAAATAGAGACAATTTAATTTTTACATAAAAAAATAATGTACATATTTTATTTTCAAATTTATAACTAATAATTATTAAGCAATAATTAATTACAATTTAAAGTGAATGCAAATATATTATCAACCCTCTTTATAGTACATAATCTACTATACATACAAGCTAAGCGCAAAAACATTTCATTTAGTTCTTGGGTCGTCGGGCAAGGAAAGCCCATCTTTGCTCCAGCGTTCCTCGCGTCGGGAAAGATGTAATCTTGATCCAGTGGAAAGAGTGAATTCAGAGAAAAGGGTCCGAGCAGCCTTACGCCCTAAGAGCATTAGAAATTTAATTTATTTTACTTAAGCGTCCTAACGGACACCCGGAATTGCATCACCAGCTGCACTAACGTAACAAGGTTTAAGTTTACGCAGGGGGAATGAAGAAAATATTCTACATATTTCCAATTGGGAAAAAAATTAAATTAAAAATTTTCTAAACCCACAAAATGTATGTAATTTAAAAGTTTATTTTAGTTTTTATTCTCACCGGCTTTATATGTTAACATATTTATCACCTAGTTCTCACTAAATTCACGTAAACAGTTTATCTATTCTGAGGTCGGTTTATTTAAGGTTCACCACCTTGTCTAATGTAAGCTTATCCATCGTCGTGGTATTCTAATTTTGTATGTTCATGTATAAACATTACTGTTTAATTAGGTGTTTATTTTGTTTTTTATAAATATAATCGTTTACGTAGGATCTTTTTGTTTCAATTTAGTAATGGTAATAAAATTTTCATAGATTTAACTTATCTGATGTATAAAGGAATATAAAAAAGAATAAAGTACATATTGGAAACAGACGAAATTTCAATTTCCGTTTTAGTGATACAAAAGGAGGTATATTCTAGGATTAATTTTGAACATCGCGAATAATAAAATCCGCGAAAGAGGTTGGTGTGTGTTTCGAGAGGAATCCAGTTGCCGATATCGATTGGCATGTAAACGTCATGCTTATATCTTTTGCTTTGTACCCGGAATACCGAACCGTGCCGTGGAACACGTTTTCCATTTATTGTTTAGGCCCGACGGGTGATGCTGGTTTACGTCTTCGGGCATTCCACTATGCAAGAAAAGCTCTCCCTGCCAGTTTCGGGCCAACTAAAATATGTACGACTGCAAATCGTGCCAGCTTCGTCCTGAGACAGAAACTGCTGAAAATCTTGGAGAAAAACGCATCCTTACATCTCCGCTTGAAATTATTATCGACTCCTTTGTTGTTCGCGATTTAATACGATTTATTTCGATCGATTCGAATTCTTTTAATTCAATCAATTTTTAATTAACCAAATGAATCGTTATTAATAATTTTTTCTTTGATTTCCAGGTATCGCGTTCGTGTGAGCTACGTTCATATCACCTGTTCCTGGTAAACGGTAAGTTCTACATATTCTCTTCCTTACTTCATTGATCGCCCTCTTAATATATGTATTAGAATCGGTGGACGATTGACAAAGACGTTTCTTGCACGCGATCCATAAATTTTTAGTGTTACACAATTTCAAGTTTGATACTGAAACCTTTTGATCGGAAATGTAAAAGAATGTTTTAATAATATCTTGTATAAATGACCCTTCGAAAAATATACTTGAATTACGAAGTAAGTATAAACTCAGGAGTTTTCATTTGCTATCTATATTAAAATACTTATATAAGTACATAGCTTAATATGTTTAGATGAATCGATAAAAATGGATGAGGTAAAAAGCAGCAAAAAATTAGATTAGAATGGAGATTTAAAAATGCGGAAGATAAGAGTGGTTATTTTAAGGTATAATTATCTGAAAGCTTTAGTTCTTATTAACCATTTTTTAAAATTATACTACAGAGGTTTTTAACGTCGTGGTTTCAAACATTTTGTTTTTATATTACCAGGTTATTAATTAACGTAATAGTCCTGATAAATGTCTCTATCTAACATCATCTAAATAAATTTGCTTATAACGAAATCAGTTACAATGAACTTTTGGATATAACGAATTAATTATAATTCAAGTAGTCATGGTTATACCTCTTTTCGAGAGAATTCCTAAGCAAAATTTGTTATTACTATTTAATCTCCCGATTCTGTGTCAACAATGAAGCAGAAATGTTTAATGAAGAAGACGATGTGCTACTTATACAGTTTATTTCTAAAAGTTATATTGGTACCGTCGTTATGAATTTTACACAAGATAACGTAAACTGTGATGAAGTAAAGGTAGAGTCAGTAAAGAAACGTGCGAACGATGATCAGGGGGACAGTGATGACAAAATTGAACCGTTGACGAACAACAAGAATATTGGCTTGCACTAAGTCCTTAAATTCAAACCAAAACAGAGTTTTTTTCAATAACAACGTTTATTTTGTGTTTATTGATGATATAAATGTGTGTTAAAACTTTTAATTGATCTGACAAATTGTTTAATATTAATCAATTTTTTAATGATTAAATTGTAAATTTAATGTAAATACCTTAAATTTAAGATTTTTTAAATTGTTGCTTATACGCAGCGATTTTCAAGTCCTTTAGACTTCGTTATATCCGGAGTATACTGTACTTGATGTATAAGGTATTCTTTTTCGATGTTCGAATAGGCTAGCTCGAAAATTATAACAGCTAAAAGAATTCCAAATTTTGTTCATTTTTGGATTTTGGAAGCAATAACAAATTTTTAGCTTATTAACCCAAAACACCAAATATAATAAGAAAATTCGTTTTTTCTGTCTTCTACAAAAGCAAGACAGAATTTATAAACGTATTAAAGTATTTAAGTAAAAATAAAATTAAAATTACACGTTAAAATGTTCAAAGTTATAATAAAATGATACAAGAATGAAAGGAGCGAGACTGGTTTGAAAATACAAGTTAAAGAACGGGCGAACAAGCCGATATAAAATCTTAAAATACATAATTTAACAACTTAAAAACAAAAAGGGTTTTCTATATTACTGATTTGGTCGTTTGCTATTGAATGGAATTCTTAAGATATCTTGATGATTCTTTTTGTGATTTGTCTTTATAAATCACAAAAAGAAGCAAGCACTTTTCCGAGAACAAATCCATACTTGAGTATCTCAATTCATTTTTGAGATACTCAAGTTTTGAACTCATTTTAAATTTGTGGCATTTCATAAAATCAAAAATTTTATCATTTTTGAAAAATTGTAAAAAATTAAATTCTTAACATATCTTGATAACTTTTTTTGTTACTTATAAAGGATAAAACTTGAGATATCAAGTTTTAAACTTATTTTAGATTTGGCATTTCATAAAATCAGAAATTTCCTTATTTATTTTTGAAAAATCATAAAGAATCGAAATCTCCGATTCATTCTCCGAAAACAAATCCATGTGTGAGTATCTCAATTTGTTTTAGAGATTTAAAAAGATTTAAGAAGATTTAAACTCATCCTAATTTTTTTGCACTTTACAAAATTAGAAATTACCTTAAACATTTAAAAAAAATCGAATTCTTAAGATATCTTGATGATTTTTTTTGTTATTTATACAGGAAATTATTCTCTTTTCTGAGAATAAATCCGTACTCGAGTATCTCAAGTCACTTTTGGGATATCAAGTTTAATCTTAAATTTGGCAATTCATAAAATCAAAAATTTCCTTATACATCTTTGAAAAATCGTAAAAAATTGAAGTCTTAAGATATCTTGATGATTTTTTTTTTGAGATTTATAAAGGAAACTATGCACTTCTCCGAGAATGAATCCATGTCTTTCAATTTGTTTTAGAGCTTTAAGAAGATTTAAACTCATCCTAAATTTTTTGCACATTACAAAATTAGAAATTTCCTTAAGCATTTTTAAAAAGTCAAATTTTTAAGATATCTTGATGATTTTTTTGTTATTTATACAGGAAATTATGCTCTTTTCTGAGAATATCTCAAGTCACTTTTGAGATATCAAGTTTTAAACTTATCTTAAATTTGATATTTCATGAAATCAGAAAATTCCATAATCAAAAATTGAAAAATCGTAAAAAATCAAACTCTTAAGATATCTTGATGATTTTTTTTTGTGATTTTTAAAGAAAACTCTGCTCTTCTCAGAGAAAAAATCCACGTGTGACTATCTCCAGTTGTTTTAAAGATTTATGCAGATTTAAACTCATCCTAAATTTTTGGCATTTTGCAAGATTAGAAATTTCCTTAAGCAATTTAAAAAATTGTAAAAATTCGAGTTCTTAAGATATCTTAATTAAGATTAATTAAGATATAAATCACACATGAATTTCTTCCATGTGTGAGAATCTTAATTTGTATTTGAGATACCAACATTTTAAGTAATCCTAAATTTGTGGCACTTTACAAAATTAGAAATTTTCTTCATCACTTTTGAAAAATTGTAAAAAATCGAATTTTTTAGATATCTTGATGATTTTTTTATGATTTATAAAGGAAAGTGTGCACGTTTCCGTGAACAAATCCATGTGCGAGTATCTCAATTTTTTTAAGGTATCAAAATTAAACTCTTCCTAAATTTGTGGCACTTTAAGAAATCAGAAATTTGTTTAATCATTTTTGAAAAATCTCAAAAAAAAATTAATCATAATTAATAAACTAATAATTAAGATATCATAAGATATCTTCATGAACGAAAACAGATCCATCCATGAGTATCTCAATTTGTTTTTGAGATATTTTGTTTTAAACTCATTTCAAATTGTGGCACATTATAAAATTAAAATTTTCCATAATCACTTTTGAAAAATCGTAAAAAATCGAATTCTTAAGATATCTTGATAACTTTTTTTTTATTTATAAAGGAAATTATGCTCTTTTCTGATAATAAATCCGTACTTGAGTATCTCAATTCGTTTTTGAGATATCAAGTTTTGAACTCATGCTAAATTTGTGGCATACCATAAGATAATATTCGTAATCATTTTTGAAAGATCGACCAAATTCTTAAGATGTCTTGATAAAATTTTTTTTAATTTATAAAGGGAAGCAGCACACTCTTTTCTTTACACTCCTTTTAGCAATCAAAACGATTCTTGGATATCGTACCTTGTCTTCGAAATATCATTTTTTGAACTCAACCTAAATTTGTTCATTTCATAAAATTAACAGTTCTTGTAAAAGGATTTTGTTTTCTCTTTAACTCGTCGTGTAATTTTTTATGGTGTTCCACGTTTTTAGTTTCATGTTCATTTACAACCTATTTACTTACTTATTTAGTTTTCTACCGGCTTGTCTCACAAAATTTATTGTTACAATTTTGGCATTTTATATTGTATATCCTGCTCTAGTTACTTGGTTCTTGTTTCATTTTGTACTTGGATTACTTATTGAGAATGTTGTTATCATTTTTATAACTGATATTAATATCAATATTAGTTATAAATGATGGGTTTTTAGGAATTTACCAATTATACAGTCTAAATTATGTTTGTTTTTTCTTGTTAATTTTGTCGTATGATCATGTTGTATATTTGTTGGTATATTTCTAATCATTTTATTTCGAAAGCGGTTCATTTTTACAAAGTTTAAAATGTAGTTCATTTCAATTGTTGTATTATTTTTTCTAGAGAATATGTGAAAAATCTAATATAATATTTGAAATATGCTAGTTCGAGTGTAGTGTGATATTTTTGAAGGTAGATTTTCTATATAAGTCGAAATTAAAGCCGGTGTTTTTCTTTTTATTGTTACGTCTAAGGAATCTAATAACTTGTTGTTTTCTATGTTGTAAATTGTAAATTTTTATGAATATGATTCAAGTATTATAGGAGATTTATTGATTCTTGTTGATTACCATTCCATTTGTATAAAATATCCTCCACATATCTATACCAGTCGATAATTTTGATTTTAAATGAATTGGAAGAATTATGCATTTTGTTTTCGTCAAGCTGCTCTATAAGCATATCTCGAGACCCATTGGTAATTCTGAAGTGAATTTGTAGTATTTTTTTGTTAAAGTGATAAGCGTTTTGAATGACAAGATGTTTTAAGATTAGGTTTAGATCAGTGAAGAAAATTTCTTACTCAAGTCGAGAGTTAAATTGGTATCAACGATTGTGTAAAGGTTTACTATAACATAGGATTTTTGCAACTTAAGTGCCTAAAGACTTATGCAGTTTATGTGAAGAATAAAAGTAAGCATTCATACTTTCCTACAAATTGGGTATAACAAATTAAACGAAGTCAATAGAATAAATGTTATTGTAATAATGTTTCGACACAATGAAACATAATCTTACCTATTATCATCATTTATATCTTCCCCTTCTTCTACAGTATATGTTGTTGGCTATTGTAAGATTTATCGATAAAGTGTTTTATAGTCCTCAAGAATAAAGACCGCTCAAACGAAAAGTTGAATATGAGTGAGTTAAGAGTGGAAGCACTATGTCCAAGATAGAAAGAAAAAGGTTAAACCCGATTGCAACTCATTGTGTAAATTAAACCAATCTAGAAATCCTTGGACTTGTTAATAAACTAAGCGTTCAAGAGCTTTTGATAGTACGTATGTCTGAGTTCTTTGTAGTGGTTCGCTGCTTCGACTGCATTCGGAATTGCTTCCGTGGGATTGTACTCCTCGAGTTCATGCGTTATCGCCGTCATTTTATTTCTCGTTCATTACACCGGCGATTATGTCTGCGTCAGTCATTTCGCCACAAACTGCGACATTTTCATTCACGTTGACAAAGTCTTCGTACGAGATGGCAGGATTGATGATGACGTCATTCCAGTCCTTAATTGAAGGCACACTTTCTGCTGCAGTTTCAATGAAGCTTTCTTTTCCACATTCATTTTTTTAAAAACTCAGCTTTTTTGAAACAGTTCTGTATTATTTCTGACATTACTTGGTTCCAAGCTTGCTTACACATTCGAGTAGCTTGAAGAAGGTCAAGTTTGATTTTGAGAGCATTGCCATCACCGATAAGAATATTCTGACCCAACAAACGCCTATAAAAATGTTTTAAATTCTTTATTATATCTTGGTCCATAGGCTCGACAACGGAGGTCATATTGGCAGGAAAAAAATTACTTTTATATTTTCCATCTATGGTAGTGTT
Organism: Onthophagus sagittarius; assembly: GCA_036711965.1. Classification (NCBI taxonomy): domain Eukaryota; kingdom Metazoa; phylum Arthropoda; class Insecta; order Coleoptera; family Scarabaeidae; genus Onthophagus; species Onthophagus sagittarius. The sequence continues at coordinate 65,579,353 of JASERS010000003.1, read as the reverse complement.
GTGTGCAGTGCAGTTGTCAATGAAAACAATAAGTTTTCGGTTTTCTTTTTTTAAACTTTTTGTCCAATTTCAGTAACCAATTCTGAAAAAGAGATTCAGTCATCCACGCTCTTGAGTTCCTAACATAATCCACTGGTTACGATTTTACATTTTTGAAGCAACGTGAGTTTGCCAATTTACTAACCATAAACAGAGGGAGTTTCTCCGTTTCGTCCATGTTTGTACCAACTAGCAGCGTTATTCTTTCTTTGCTCAGCTTTCTTCCACTTCTCACTTTTAAATGCGAGCGTTTTGTCCGGTGTCCATTTGAAAAAAGACCCCTCTCGTCAATATTAAAGATGTCTTTTGGGTTCGTGTCTTGGATCATTTCCTCTAAATCCTTCCACTGATCGGCTTGTTGCTGGTTAACAACCCCATTCTCTCCACAAATTGATTTAAACCAGATTTTTTTTCTTTCCTTGAAGCCATCAGGCCATCCAGTGCCTTTGTCTTTCCTAAATCTGCAGCAAACTGCTCAGCCTTATTTCTCAAAAGTACACCACTAATAGGAATCTTTTTATCTCTTGCTTATTTGAACCATTTTAGTACGCACTCGTGCAAAACTGAATTCTCTGGTTCCCTCAAATGTCTTCGACCTTTGATACTTTTATTTTCACACGCGAGAATTTTGTCTTTGTTTTTTAGGAATGTATATAAAGTGTTAGGAGGAATCCCAAAAGCCTTGCAATTTCAGGTTTTTTCTTAGCTCCCTTCTCCACCCCTTTAATCGCCGCTATTTCTACGCCAACGTTAAAGTTTTGTAAATTCGAGGCTTTGTCAACAAAATTTTTGGTCTATACACTCACTTTTAAAACAACAAAATCGATCACGCGAGACGTGAGGTATTATAACAATTATCATCAGCAAATTGGATGTACTTTTTATTAAATACACAAAAGTTTTATTCCCTGAAAACTTTAAACAAATTGTAGATGGATATACTTTTGTTGCCACCTTTTATTTTCATCTTGGTTAAATACTTAAGAATTTTTAATATTTGAGAATATTTTGAGTTTGTGTGGTAGTTTTATCTTTGTAATTATCTCCGGAATTTCCTTACGATTATTAATCGTATAGCTTGGTTTGAAATCGAGTACATTTTTAACAAGTAGGTACTAGAGTTAATGGAGGTTATAATTGGTCTTATTGGCATATTGCTTTTGTGGATCTTCAGAAGGTAGGTTTGGCGTTTGTGGATTCATCGGGAATATGTCCGTTTTATCAGTCAAAAATTCCTTGAGAGTTGTTGTATTTTCCTTAATCAATTGTTTTGTTCATTTGTGAAAGTTAGCAGTTCAGTATTTATTCAGGTTCTTGAAATTGTTGTCTTCTCTCATAATAATCATTCCTTTGTTTTTGTCTTTCCTTAATATTTCTTGTTTCTTTTCTGTATTGAAATCAGTATTTTTTTTTTTAAATTTGAGTAAGTCCATTATTACTGAGGTAAACTATAATCAATATGTATAAATAAAAATAATACTTTGGACGGGTTTCGTTAATAAATTAACATCATCAGCCAAATCCACAAGCGAAATAGATTATTAAAACACAAAACAATTTAAAATTATATAAAGTTAAAACAAATTAAAACTTACAGTCAATTTCGAAAATCCAATTATAAAAACCACATAAGTATAAATAATATAAACAAACATATTATAATTGTATTCGAATTTTTTTAAATATTATTTTTCTTTTTGACATCATCGATGGGTCAATTTTAGGCGGTATTTCAATCTGTTTTGATGTAATTCCACTTCTTTTTTATTAGATATTATACAAGTAATGTTCGTAAATTTGGATGAAATTTAAGTATTTCTGTTAATCTAAACTTTTTAATCTTTTTAATCTAAACTTTATCGTAACGACACACGAATTATTAAGTTAACTGTTATTACATTGTTTTATTTTTTAAACAAAAGCATAAAAAAGTTGAAAACAATGTACTTTATTCCGTCTATATTTCCACGGTATCTTTTTTTACATATTGCATGCTGTCATAACCACGATGATGATTCGTACGAAGCCCGGTTCTTTTTGCTATCCGTCTGGGGTTTCATCGACGGTCGTACAGCCACCGAACAGTTTTACGAGGGACATCCAGACCTGCACGTTATGTTACGTTACAGACAACGTGCACCATGGCAAATCCGCCGTTGAGGATAGGATGCAATGAAATATTTTCGAATATACTCGCGATACGTTGACAGCGGGGCGCAAATTTACCGTTCACCGATGCCCGGTTTGTTCTTTTCGCGCGGGGCTCGTAGCTCGGGAAATAAATAAAACGGTCCGATTGTGAAATTGCAGACATTCGGAAATTCCGGTAAATCGACAATGGAATAAAATTTGTTTTTGTTTTCCAGCGGAATGTAAAGTGGGAGTTTTTAAAACGAGTATTTGTGTACGTCACGTTCAATCCGTTTAGTGGCGAATAAACTGTTAAAATTTTTTTAAAGGCGAATTGACTTTTAATGATTATTTAAACACCTTGTGTAATAAACATTTGCATTTACCGAAAAATAGAAAGGCTTGATTAATCAACACGTATAAAATCATAAAGTGGAGTGAAACAAAAAAAAATTAATGGGGTCAATTAAAATCCATTGGGTTAACTGCGGCCGTTGCTGAGGTGGCACTAAAATCTCGACATGGGAGTAATTCGGAAAGGGTGGTACGGTTTAGAAGAAAAAAGCACTGCTTTTTTTTGAGAGGAATTGCCAACCCCAACTGTACACTTCTATTCCTCCCTACCAGTTACAAATGTTACCTGTCAAACGCACCTCAGGCCCCCTCTATTGATTTAATACAACGCTTTTAGCAATTGTGGGATTCTCTTTCCGAACGGAAAATATACAACATGTTACTTCACCAGATTTTGATAGTGTCAGTAAACATATATGTTTATTACTTGTTAATATTTATCACTAGAAGTATTCTCAATACATCATAAATGTTTTTAGTTCTTTATTCTTTGTGACAAAAATAACCAAAAAAAGTTTACCAGCTTTCGATTTTCACGGAAAATTTGGCTCTTTCTTAACGCTTCTTCAAAGGAGATCTTTGAAGAAATTAGCAATTTTAAACGGTGACCTAGTATGTTGGGAAATATGGAGTTTTTTTACAAAAGGCAAAAAAAGGCAATTTTTTTAAAAAAACCTCGATCAGTTTGTAATTAGAGCTTTTAAAACTGATATTCTGGAATTCCAAATACCGATATCCGGGTCGAATATGAACGTTATTGAAAGCCAATATTGTCCTAAATACCGGTATTTTGGTATTAGTATTGCTTCTGAACAAATTACAAAAAAATAATAAAAACTCCATATTCGTTCGAATTTAAGACGCACTATTTTTCTCAGACATGTTCCTAACAATGCGCATAGGCGAATTTTTTAAAAATCTCGGCCAAAATTGGAAAAATGGGAAATAAAATTCGAAATACAATTATTACTATTAGATTAAGTAATTTATATGTATTCCTTTTGTAATATTGTTTGATATAATTTTATGTTAAATTGAGAAAATAATTTATTTTTCGATATTTAAATAGGCAAAAATAGTATTACAATAAAATTATTGCCATCCATAAGTTAATTGGGTTTTATGACCTGCGCCCATTGTATACCAGAATAGAATAAAAGGGAAGAATCGTAAAACTTACCGATACAATAAATTTCACACTTGACTGTTTTTCGTATCACAACATATTAATTGTTAATATAACTTTATATATTCTTTATACAGTGAAGACCGGTTATAACAAGCAGTCAAGGGACCGAAAAAATTGCTCGCTATAGACGGTACCTCGTTATAACCAAGGTTGTCGTAATATGTAACATAAATTTTAATACTTGTGCAAAAAGTAGTAACCAGCAATTTTAAAAACGAATTAAAAGAATCTTTTTATTTTTGTCTATGCACCGTTTATTATGGCATCTACAATATCGAGTTTTAATTTTTCGTTCAGATCCATAGCTTCTAACTTGAACAATAATTTTTGTCGGTAAAACGTTTTCATTTGTTTAATTATGCTTTGGTTCATCGATTGTAAGACGGAAGTTGAATTTGGTGGAAAGTACGCAAGTTCAATACATTCTAAGTTGTTAATATGAGGATGCCCAGAAAAATTGTCTACCAATAATAAACGTTTTCATTTTTGACGTTTTAAACCACGATCTCTTGTCTGATGTAAGTTTATAAAAAAAGCATATTTTTTATTTTATACGAATGTTTTTCGTCTTGAATTAAATGTTTATTTAATAATTTTTTGTACTTTTATTAACAAGACGATAATATATAGTATTTTACACAATGTTACTACCGGTTTCGGTTACGTTTAAACCATCTTCAGGAATATATTTTAAAGAAAATTGTTGATGTTTAAACATCAACATTCGTATAAAATAAAAAATATGAACAAGGTTGGTACGACCTATAATTTATACAACTTTAGAGATCTACATCTCAAACTAATATCTGAACTACAACATATATCCTTTTTGAAAACCTGTCTAGAAGAAAATTTAAAACCTAAATTCACAAGACACAAATATCCCAACAACATGACAAAGAATCAAGTGCAAAAAGTTATAAAGAAAACAATTAAAACAGAAATTAAGAAACATTACAAGAAAATTGACAAAATTAATCTTGAGATGTATTACGTCTACCAAGAATTAACAAAGTCCTACCACAATATAGAAATCCAAGAAATAATGAACAACAAAACCATTTGGAATAAAGATAAAATCAATCAAAAATGGACATCAAAAGAAAGGAAATTAGATAACCTTAGAAAAGAAAAGAAAACACAAATAATAAAAGAAAATAGAAAGATAACTAAAGATTACAACATGAAACAACATATATTTCATAAACGGATAACTAATGTAACGAACATAACATTTAACCCAGAAGAATTAGAAATGCTTAATAAAGGCCATAAATATGCATTAACAACTAAACCCAATTTGAGAAAAACCGCTATTGTATTGGAAGCAATAACGAAAAAAATGGCAACCAAAGAAACAATTAATAGAGAACTTCAACAGTTATTAATTAAAGAAGAAACAAAAAGAACAACAAAAAATAAAGAGTTACTGAAAGAACGAAAAATTAATAAAGAAAAACGAATAATTAATAGCATAAAACATAAAATCAAACAAAACAATCTAACTATCACCAAAGCTGATAAAAACGCAGGTTTAATAATAATGAACAAAGAAGAATACATAAAGAAAACTGAAGATTTTTTAAAAGAAAACGGCTTTACAACTGTTTCAAAGGATCCAACCACAAGTTTCCACAAAACAGCTAAAAAAATTATATTTGAATCCAAAGAAACACTATAAAAATTTAACAAAAACATTTATTCTATTTTACCAATGAATCCCAAAACACCAAGATTATACGGTTTGCCGAAATTACATAAACAAAACATACTGATTCGCCCTATCATTTCCTCAATCGATTCTTCCACTTACAAAACAGCAAAATTTTTGGTCAACATATTTAAAGATATAACAAGATTTGAAACTAGACACACCATAAAAAACAGATACGATTTAATTAATAAACTTACAAAAATTAATTTTCCTGACAAATACATAATGGTCTCATTTGACATCACTAACCTTTATACTAACATTCCAACTGATGAAACCCTTCAAATTTTAAACAACATTCTTAAAGATGGAATTAATAATGAAACCGACAGAAAAAATATATTTAACCTTTTTAAAATTTGCATACAGCAAAATTTTTGTAAATTTAAAAACACTTACTACATTGTAGGTGTAGTAAGTGTTTAAGGGCCTTCCAATGGGATCATCACTAAGTGGATTACTAGCTGATATATTCTTAGACAAACTTGAAAAAGAACTTATAATAAACAATAACAACCCATATAGACACAACATCATAACATGGTTAAGATATGTAGATGATATCATCGTTTTTATCGACAATGACAGACAAGAAACAATAACCAACTTACACAACTACATTAATAATTTACATAAAGACATCAAATTTACAATCGAAATAGAACATAATAACCGCATAAATTTTTTAGACTTAACAATTTTAAAAACAGACAACGGACTTCAATACAGTATCTATAGAAAACCAACGCAAACAGATACTATCATCCCAAATGATTCTTTTCATGATTATACTCATAAAATGGCAACTTTCAACGCATATATACACCGTGCCTTCAACACAAAACTTAGTTCATTAAGTTTTTCAAAAGAACTTAGAACAGAAATATCCATTATCAAACAAATTGGCCAAAATAACGGATATAAACCACAAATCATCAACAAAATGATTGACAAATACAGAAACAAACAGAATCACATAAAACTTACCACTCTTACAAATATAACAAATAACAAAAACAATATTTATAGAACAATAGAATATCAAGGTAACACATAATAAAATCAAAAAAAATTTTAAGAAACACAATATAGTTATAACATCCAAAAGCAACAACACACTAGATAAAATTTTAATTAACAACAAAGATAAAATCAATAAAATGAACGATAATGGAGTTTACAAATTAGAATGTGATACGTGTAAAGCCATTTACATTGGTGAAACAGGGAGATGCTTAAAAACTCGTATAAAAGAACATAGAACACAACAGAGATCTAACTTTGGAAGACATATAATATTTAACAAAGAACACCAATTTAATGAAACAAAAAACACAACATTACTTCATAAGAAAAATAAAAGTAACCTTTTGGAAATACTTGAACTTTATGAAATTAGAAAATTTAAACATAATCATCCACAAATTTTATGTTTGAATGACCAAATTAACTACACAGAAAAACCTTTATGTATGTATTTGATAAATCCTTTTACCCCACCTAAAAATAAAAATAAAATTAAAAAACCCTAACATACGCAATAACATTTTCCCATATTTCCCTTCCCAAATTTATAATAGATATTTGAACTTTTGGTTTGGGAAATATTCAATTTTTATTTTATTTTAATCCTATTTTAATTTTTCACAATGACACAACATGACATTAATCACAAAATAAAATGTCAATAACATCAACAATTTTCTTTAAAATATATTCCTGAAGATGGTTTAAACGTAACCGAAACCGGTAGTAACATTGTGTAAAATACTATATATTATCGTCTTGTTAATAAAAGTACAAAAAATTATTAAATAAACATATAAAAAAAGCAGTTTCGTCCCTATTAAAGATGTCGCAGTCTTTGTATCGTCGATAAAGCGAAGACCAAACGTTCTCTTTCCAATTATTTGTAATTTCCATATTTACAAATGCAGCTTTTCCGTAGATTTTCCCTAATCGAATATTATATCGGTTCTTGAATCTGCCTAATCTTGAATTTTATTTGGAACATATAAATTCGTCGCGACTTGTAGACGGTTGATCAAAAATTGATTCTTAGATTTTATTGAGTTAATTTGCTTTGTTTAGTAAAATTATTGTAGAAATCGCGACATATATATACATTTTTGCTTCCCTGTTCGAGTTTATCTATTATATTTATTTTATCTTGTAATATAAGAGGTTTATCGACGTTATTTCTACATTTTTGGAACGACGTATAGATTCAAGTTCACTTGCCTAAATGGCGGGTCACGACATCGCCAGATTTGTACGTTATTCGCTCGTTATAAACGATACAAAACTCGCAAAACTAAATCCGAGCTCTTGTTATAACCGAGTACGCGTTATAACCGAGATTTTTTACATTGTAGGGATAGGATTTTTCACGAGATTGGAAGCTTGCTCGTTATAGAGAACGTGCTCATTATAGAGCATACTCATTACTGTATATTAAAATTTAAAAATAGTAAAATAATCAATCCCACGATAGTAATTGATTATAATGTAAATAATTAATTTAATAATAAATAAGTAACTTAAAAGAACCGATTTATTTTAAAGTTTTTTTTTAAATAAATGGTTTTTGAATAAAATGATTTGAATATGCCGGAGTTTGCCGGAAAAAGGTCCAAGGCAGTGATGGGCAACAGGTAAATATCCTATGGGTATGTATTTATAAATTGGGTATTTATCCCGGTATTTACTCAGCTTAGGGTAAATACCCCAACAGTGAATACCTAACCAATTAAAAAATTATAATAATACAGGAACATATTTTTTAATTCGAGTGGATTAATTTATTAAAGAAATAAAAATATCAGTTTGTGAGTTATTAAAGAAAAGCATATAAATGCCAACGGTTGAGGGTAATCTGCAAATATTGCACTCTAATATAAACACAACAATGTCAATAAAATATCAAGTCATATTGTTAAAAACTGTTCAAATGCCCAGAACATTTAAATAATATTGTTTTATATAATTTATTTGTTGAATTGAATCAACAAATTTTCGACATAAAGAGGATATGCTACCTACCACTTATATGGTGGAGATGTGCGAATTGTCAGTTCTGTTAACTGAAACTTTCTAATTTTAGGTCTAGTGTTAGTTCTAGTTTTAGGTCAATACAGCGATCTGAGCGATCAGAGTATACAGCAATCTAAGATTGAATAACAACGAGAAGTAACGCTAATACTAAAACTAAAACCAACACTAGATCTAGAACTAGAATCATTCGGGTTTAGTCATACGTCTCTTAAAACGGAATGTAATCCAACCTAGATCTAGGACTAACACTAGGCTTAGAACTAGAAACATTGAGGTTTAGCCGTCTAAAGAGACTAGGTCTAATGTTAGTTTTAGTTTTAATTTGATACAGGTATACAACAATTTATGACTGACAATGAATAATAACTAAAAATATAGCCAACACTAATGCTAGAGCTAATACTAGACCTACAACAAGAAGCATTTAGGTTTAGCCGTACCTCTCTTAAGATGGAAGCTAATCCAACCTATCTTAAGAACTAACACTAGACTTAGAATTAGAAACATTAGATGACACATTTGAACACCTTGAGAACGATAAATATATTTTTTATTTTAATTATATGACCAGTGCAACATGTTTCGAAATTGATTTTTTTTTTTAAAACACAAATTAAGTAAGAAAAATATTATGATTTTTAGTTGTTATAATTTACCGTCAATTCTGATAGATTGTAATATAAGAATAGTAACAAATAATAATAACAATAGTATGTGTAATAAAATTTGCACGCCTTAAGGGCATGTTAAATTTATTGAGATAGTTCTCAAACAAAGTAAAGACACGTGTTAAAAGCTAAACTGAAGGAATCGAGGAAATGGCCACTTACATTCATATTTTTAATTTCACTGGTTTTTAACACAATTGATTTTTAATATTTAAAGTTCTGAAAAGGGAAAAATTATTTAAATAGATTGAAAAATTATTGGAAATGATGAAACTGTATTTGTAATGAATTCAGTGCAATGTACATTCCGTGTTATAGCTAACACATCATCAGGAACGAGGTCAATGTATGAAAATGCTGAATGGTAAAACATTTGCAAGAAAATAACAAATTAAAATAGAACACTGGTTTAAATAAGAGGAAATCCACACCGTGATGATCATTTCTTGAGATTTCTTTCTCTCAACATTTACTCTATTAAATTCTAATCATCCTTACGAATTATTTTCCTAAAACATCTAACTAGTATCTTTAGAATTTCTATTTGTTTCAACATTGTTTTCATTACTTATCCGGTTACTTGTTCAATTTGTTTCATTTGGTTTCTCCCTAACCTCAAACCACTTGTGGTGGACTGAAAGACATCAGATTTGGAGAAATCATGCGCTGGAAAAGTAAAGGAGAGGTTTTAAATGAATTTTAAAAATTGACGGGAGTTATTGATATCTGTTGTGTCATTCAAAAGTATGTTGTTGTAATGATTTAAATTAATACATAATTCTTCAGAAAGGTTCATTTCTCTCGACTTTCTCACATATAATAGCAGTTTAACATCTTTAAATTCTATTTCATGATTATGATTTTCGATATGTTTATAAACTGTGGAAGAGGGTTTGTTCTGGTGCTCTTTGAAACGTTTTTTAATGTTGCGTCCAGTCTGACCGATATACATTTTATTACGCTCCGTACATTTGATCTCATAAATACCACTCTACTCTTCCTTTTTAAATCGGTGTTTATTGTTAAAAACAAGTTTGTGAATACCGTTTTGAGAGACAAAATCGGGGGTAAGGCAAAATTTCAGCAAATTTTGTTTTAGGGTGTTAACAATTGAGGGGTTGTAAGGCAAAGCAATATAATTAGTTTTTGTTTTTATGTGTGGGTAAATTAATTTGTGAATTATGTACTTTATTGTAAATGTTATCGATATCTTGTGAACTGATCAGGTACTTTTTGATGAGACACATGAGATACATTAGAGTATAAATTTTTTGTTTCTAATGAACTCAGTTTGTTTTGTTTTGTGGTTTTGAGGTTTTTTAGTTTATTTATTAGATCATTAGAATTTTTGATTGTGTGTGTGAAATTGTTATGAAGATATTTAAATAAGGAGTTTTGGATTAGTTTACAAATTTTATTAGTTGGAGTATTGTAGGTTTATGTAAGTTGATTAGACTTTGTAAAGAAGGAATGAGTGGGTTAATTTCTAGAGCGTTATATGAATTGATGTTGAAAATAGCTAAATACGGTGAGTTTTCTGTTAGAAACATTAAGGTTTAGCGGTTTTAAGAGATGTACGGAAATTTTTTCAATTTGTTGTTGTCTTTATTGTACATTTTTTAAAAATTTTATGAATAACTCAAAATAGCCATCTTGGGAATTTACCCAAGGGTATATACCCACGAGTATATGCACCGGTCCCAGGTAACAACCTCAAAAAATATTTTTCATGCTTCACGACAGCTGCTTGACTACTTTTTAAAGAGTTCGGTAAACAGCACGATATTGTATACGTCTTGTAGTATAAGGCAGTTTTACCTTAAAATAATTCTTTTAGTGTAAAGTATGTGCATAAAGTCCGGAAAAAGTTCATAATTCTGCTTTGTGATACTTGTTTAAAACGCGCATTAGCAATTAAAATCTAGATATCAAGAGAACCTTTTCAACAAAAATGATACTAAAGATGCCCAAAAAAAGTTTTTAACCAAAATAACAATTTATTATATGAAACATTAATTAACTTGATATGGTTATACTAAAATTAATAATTTTCTAAATAGATTTATAATTTGATTTAAAGAATTAACACGATAAACTGAATTTAATAATACACGAAAAATAGGTAAATGCAATTAATAAATCGTGTGTTCCCTGAAAATATAATTCTCTGTATTCATACCGCTGAAAATTTAGAAGAGGAAAACTGTACTAAGCACTCACTATCGGGTCCAACGTTTTTGTTTAAACAGGTATACAGAATAAGAATTTTTATTCAAAAAGTGTATTGTCAGAAATGTTAAGGTTATTTAGATGTAATGGTTATTTTAATTGTCAAACAGTTCTAAAGTTTAATTTTGAACACCTAGTATCTCTAAAACAATGCGTTTATCGATATTTTTATGAAGTTCTGTTAAGATACAAACACCGGAAACGGAGCTTTTAGTGTACCATAGCCTTCACTCCCAATTTTTGGAGTAATCAGATAAAAATATCGTTTTGGCCAAGATTTTCAACTAATTTGCTTCTTTTTTAATTACGATTTATTTTAAAGTACTGACCACTTTACTGATAATGTTTTGTGTTTGAAACATTCGCAAATTAAATGCAGTTAAAAATATATTGTTAAAAAATGAAGACATCGACGTAAAAGAAATCGCCGTAAACTGAACGCAGATATAGTAGACGACATAAAATTAAGTTCCGTGTTTAAATTTTAATAAATTTTAAACTGCCTTTTGTGCGAAAGAGACTTGGAGATTTGTTTATTCAAAAAAAAAAAAAAAAAAGATGTGGATGTATATTCAATATAATGCTGAATTTATTAATGAATTTTTTGAAATAGCATCGAATTTTGTTGTATTAATTCTTGCAGAATCGAGCAGAGAAATTGAACTACAGCTGTGACGCTTTTCTTAACATTTGCACTTCGCCTAAAATCTTCATCTATCTCACAGAGCTCATATTTTTTTTTCTATAGATAATACGAGTTAGAAAGACTGCTTTTAAGAATTTCTTATCAATTTTTCTCAACTTTCATTCTAATTCTTCTCTTCTCCTTCGGCATTTTCTTATTGGGAGCTATCATATATTTCCATCATCTCTTATAATCCTTGATGTGAAAGTCATTGGATCATGCACATCTTACAGTACAGTAACATCTTCTGTTGCTAAGCCTTCAAATCCACATTCGCGTGTATGAAGAGGTAATATTATCAAAAGTATGCAATTACTGCCCAATTTGTCCTAAGCATACTTAAGATCTTTTATTCCTTTTAAAGTGTATGACCGTCAATAATCTTTAACGATCTGATTGGAATTGAAATCTCCTGAGTTACTTTTTTTATTCCAAATTCAAAAAATTGTCGGGAAGCTTTCGTTAAAATCTTTAAAAGTTCCTAAATTCTGATAGTGGTACAATACCGTTGGTTTCAATTTTAAGAAACCAGAAATATTTGGTCCCAAGAGTATAGTCAGTCTGTCCTTGACAGCTTGAAATTCAAATACTACATTCTTCTCACGAAATCATCGTTCGGGATAGCAACTTTTTCAATGGAGGTCCGTTTCAACAAAATTGAAGGAATGTGATGGTCCATACTTACATTGTACATTTTCAACATTTTATTCATGTTGAGCATAGAACTTAAGTGTAACCTCTTGAACTTTGCCCTATTGAAATAATGCCTCTAGGTTATAAAATTTTCTGTGCATTCCGTGCCAGCATTAACATCTTTTACAATCCATGATTCTACGGTATACCTTGAGGAAACTTCCTTAGACCAAGAACTTGTCTGATTATTCAGATGTACAAAATTAGAAACGTTAAACAAAGTAGTGTATAGGCACAGCAAGATAATTTCTTACTTTATATCTTATTTGAAAGTGGCGAGGTTTCTTGGTAATGAAGTTTTTACATCAACGATGTCTCTTCGAGTAATGCACTTCTACTAAACAAGATAATTGCACATTTTGCTGGACTTTATCGTTATCATTGTAAACTATCCTTTCAGTATTTATATTTTTTTGAAATATCATTTTCTTGAAATTTCTTGGTACATTTTTTGTCGATCCACCGTTCTATGTGTAAATACGTTTTTTGGTTCGTCCGTTGAATAAAATTCACTAAAAAAAGGTACAAAAATCTGTTAGCAATAAAATTTACCTTGCTTTCTTCGTTTCTAATCTCATTTTCCTTTAATACCCTGTTGTTTTTTACTGCCGCTATCAAATGCTTCTTTTATTAATATTCCATCTATTATTGTAACACAGATCGATGTTCGTTATAAACGAATTCGATCGGTTTGATTAAAAAACACAAATTATCAATAAGAGCGTGGTAAGCACATGAACTCTGCTGTAACGTCAGGAGTAACTCAAATTATATGAACAAGTTGCAGTTTGATTCAGTAAACACTGGACAGGTTACGTTTTGAAACTAACATTAATTTGACTTGTACAATATAATGGGAGTTGTATTGATTTAACCAGAATTAATATTATATAATATTCTACTTCCGACATACATAGTTCCTAATACCATAATTAATCCCATAGTTCGTAATACGTTGCAAAAAACTATTAAAAAACCATATAATTCCAGAAATCCTTATCAAACCTTGTTTATTAAAGTTTAACGGACTTTAATTCATGATGATGCGAGTGAGACTAAAATGCATAATATATCCTTATCTAACAACACTATTCAAAGACGCTCAAAGTCTTGTTGGAGCAAATATCTGAAATAAAGGCGTCCTTAATTTATGACTTTAGTTCAAGTTTGTAAGCTTACTCACACGGATAATACCATATGAGAGTGTATCTTTTGCAAACCCCTAAAAACAACTACGAAAGCTCAAGATATGATGGATATGATAAGTTTATTTTTTGATAGTAATGATTTACAATAGAAGAAATTATTTAGAATGGTATACACTTATGCACAGGCAATACGTGAATTTTGAAAAGATATGCACTCATATCACGAAATCTTTTTTACAGTGCTCTGAGTCGGTTGTCAAAAAAAAAAATGTAGTTTTCCACGTATGTGAAGTGGAAAAAGAAATAAAAGAGTTTTTAGAAGCGACGAATACGACCTTGTTATTTTATTTAATAACAACATTTATCAGATATTTTAGATCAGCTAAACAAGCTAAATTTGACATTACAAGGAAAGGAAACTATTATTATTCAAATCAAAGATAATCTTCAGGCATTCGTGTTACATATTTGAATACCTTTGCCCCAAAATTGGAAGGTGGACTTCTTGTTGTAAAAAAAAAACGATACCAATAATCAGCTTTTACTTGAGTGTGAAACCAAATGTTGTTTTCCACATATCTCTGAGCGTGAAGCTGCATTTATGTTGGAAATATATTGAAATCGCTGTTCTTGTTACGACAAAAACATGACAAATTAATAAAATGCCTATAGTGACTTATTACAATCAATATAGCAACGAAGTAAGTAAAAACTAAGCGTAACGTAATTGCTCAAAATATTGCGATTTCAAGTCTATAGCTTTATGTAAAAACATGTTGGTCCTTACACTAATTGATTACATACGCCGTATTTTAGCGTGATGAATTCAAAAATTATCACACGAGGAAAGATACAATTTAGTTAAGGAAAAGAATTTTATGTTTCAATTGTTTAAGTTCAGCACATACCAGTACCAACTGCAAACGATAAAATTAATAACGTTATAATAAAACGGACACTTTTATTCTCTTTATATACTCTCTCCTTATGTAAAATAAGGAGAGAGTAATATCAACAGTTCCATTTCAAGTAATTAGACTTAGAAAGGAAGATAACACTAAGCTGATCACGAATATCACGTCTTGTACTAATCAAATTAAGTACAAATTAGAACAATTACTATTATCCACAGCGCGTGTGGAAGTGCGAGATAAGTTTAACACATCTTTCATATTCAGAGCTATATTCGATAATGGATTACTAAGCAATTTCATAACCAAAGAAGCATGCGACTTTTTGGAATTAAAAAGTGCAAAAACGAACTTTATGGTTCATGGTTATGGAGCAAGGTATGCAGTTTAAACATTCCATATGACATTCAATTAGCAGACAATCCTTTTATTTTTATTGAATGAATTCAATAAAACTAACAAAATTGGTATGTTGTTCGAAGCTGTTGAAGCAACAGACAACACTTCACAAATGGCAACTGAATGCAAGATTTTCAGCGAAACAACAAGAACAGTGAATGGACGTTTTGTGGTTAACATACCATTTTCAGACAAACTTACAGAATTAGGAATTTCAGAAAATTAATTAAGATAAAATTCAGAATTAGCCTAGAGATACAGGGAATTTATGAATCAATATGAAGAATTAAGGCATATAACGATAATTCATGAAACGCAAACGAAGCATAGTTTGTATTTACCTCACGATGCAGTAATAAAGCAATCAATTATAACCACCAAATTAAGAACAGTGTTTGACGGCACTGCATTAACAGATACTAGTCTTAGCTTGAATGACGTGCAATTAAGAGGTCGAATTGTATAGAGTGAACTCTGACATTCTAATTCGATTTCGGAAGCATCGATACGTAATCAGCGCAGATGTTGAAAAATGTTAATTAACCCCGAACATCGTAAATATCAAACAATATTTTCGAAACAATGAAGACGAGAATATTAGCTACTTTGAATTAAATGCAATAACTTTTTCTTCGTTTTTACTACCCATTGTTTGACATAATTACCAATGGATTTTGCATTGCAATACCCACACATTTGTGAAATTATGCGAGATGACTTTTATGTAGATGTCTTAGCAAATACGATCGAAGAAACGGTCACTATAATGAAAAATCAATCAACAATTTTAGACATAGTTAAATCTTAGCAAACGTGAATCAAATAAAATCTTAGGATTATTAAGGCATTCTGGAGAAGATTATTTACATTATTCTGTTCAGAATAATCCATAGTTAATAAAAAATATTTCAAAACGTGAAGTTCTTTCAATAATCAGTATGATATTTGATCCATTACTCTTACTTTGTCCAATGCATATAAAGGCGAAGCTTTTCATGCAAATGTTTTGGAAAGAAATTCTTGATGTGAACGATTCATTATCTGATGATTTATGCAAATCACATATATTACAGAAGTTTTAAACATCGAAAAAATGAAATTACACGCAAGTATTCATTGAACTACCAACTAGAATCGAACTTCACGGTTTTTGTGATGCTTCTCTAAAAGCATATGAAGCTTGTATATATCTAAGTCAAAAATTGACAATGTAAATATCCAAATTCAAGAATTTTATATGGACCTGAATGGTTGAAGCATGATGTCAAAATAAATGCTGCAGATTCCTATGATAAGAATAAAGAAGTTCTAAAAGAGCTAAAGGGTTAAAAGACAAAAATTTTGATTAACTTATAAGCTGAAGAATTTGAATTATTTAATCGATTTTCTACATCTTCATTTTTATGTCGTGTTATTGTTTATATTTTGAGATTTGTGTGTAATTGCAAATTTCTAAAAGATAAAGTTTAGTGGTTGAAAAGGTTAAAGACTGGTTGTTTATAAAAAATATGCAAAGCAGAAACTTTAAGAAATGAAATAGATTTATTACAAAAAGGACAAATACCAAAACAATTAATGAATTTACAACCATTTCTTGATGAAGAGAGTTTATTATTATTTTTATCATTACGAAAATTACGTATTACGTTGGACGAAATTTAAAAAATGTAAAATTGGATTATGATGTTAAACATCAAATTATATTTCTGAAGATACATATTTTTATGATTAAGTAGAAATTCATGTTAAAAATTTTCATTGTGGTGCATAAATATCACTCATTAATTTTAGACGAAGATGTATCAATATACCCAGAGAGTACAACAAATTATTCAACACTTTTGGAAATGCTGGAAAATAGAATATTGGGCGGAATTCCAAGCAAGAAAAAAATTGGTAAAATCCAGTTGAGTACTATCAAAAGTAAGAGATCTTGTTGTGGTAAAGGAAAACGGTTTTCCACTTTACCAGTAGCTTCTTGGTCGTATTAATACACTTATAATTTGCAGTGATAATTAGTGTCCGATCGAAATTTCGGTTTCGGCCTAAAATAGAGATTTCGGGATACTGCGGTTAAGGTCAATTACGATCTGTTTGAATGAAAACTTCAGCTGTATGTCAAGGCATACCTATATTGGGATTACGGACCGCACCCTATCTTGGAAAAAATGTCCTTAACATATCAAATATAAATTTATGCAGAATAAATATATAACCTACATGGAAAAAAATCAGTATAGTTGCTATTTGAAACCCATTTCCAAAATTTTTGTATAAGTTTGTGACCCCAACGTGAGATATTCTTGTGTTTGGATATTTTTGCTGAAATTTTTGTCTAACTACACGAAAATATGATCCACCAGTACCACACGCTGGAGCTAACACTAGAACTAGAAACATTTGGGTTTAGTCGTACGTCTCTTAAGATAGAACCGAACCCAACCCAACTTAACGTTTCTTATTCTAGGTGTAGTGTTAGTTCTGAAGCTAGGTTGTAGGCCTACAGTTAGTTTTACTTTTAGTCCCAAAAGAATTAAAAACCGTGCGTCTAAAGCCGCACCGCTAAACCGAAACTTTTTAGTTTCTTTTTAGTTTTAGTACGACACAAGTATAAAATAATCTAAAACTGAACAACAGCTAAAAGTAGAGCTAATACCAACATTAAAAACTAACATTATAAGTAAAATCATGTGAAATGATATAAACTATAATCAATGTTAACCAATAATTAATAACTAAATTAAAAAGTTTTTTTTCTGTACTTGTATTAGTAATTTATTATGAATGGCAGCTGTACATGTTTCGAACTATTATGGTTATCTTCAGAAACTCTAAAAGAGATGAACAATAAAAAATATTAAGTAAATCAATAATGTAAAAATGTAAAAAGCTATGACATGAAAAACAACATCTACAAACAGATTTAAAATTACAAAAATAACATACGTGTTAAAAAATTAAAATAATGAACATCTCAAATATTAAATAAAGTTAATTACACATTTCTTACACATAAAGCTAAATATCAAATTTTACCATAACTGGTTTACTGTACAGGCGATAACCCTTTGGAACAATCTGCCAACTGATATTCGTAATATGCCTCACATTACGACATTTAAAAATCATCTAAACCGCCATTTATTTGCTTCCCAATTATCTGCCTGAAAACTTCTAACTTTTCATCTCTTCTTCTTTGCTTTTCTTCTTCTTTTCTTGCTTCTCTTCTTCTCTTATTCTAGCAACTAACATAACGCATCAGTATAGTTACCATAAATTTAACGTTGAAGCTTGCTATTTAATTTATTTTTTTGTAACACAGTATACAGTTCATTGATTGGGTCCTTTGGAAGATATCGTTTATGCGATAAATTGATCCTTTTGCTCATATCTCTATATATTAAGTTGTGATATGTATACATTAAGTTGTATTTTCTTTTTTTTTATTATGGCAATAAATTATTATTATTATTATAAAATTGAACGTTAAGCTGTAAAAAGGACGAACAAGACAAGTGTATCAAATCTCAACAAAAATGCAACTATTATATGCGAAAGAACAAGTTCTCGAAAGAAACGGCATTACCAGAAAAGCTTATGTGTGAGAACAAGACAGAAAATGATAATAAATTTTGTTTGAAAAAACAGAAATATTAAACCAAACAAAATTGAAATATAAGGGTCTATATTATTTATTTATTGTGCTGTTTATTCTGCTTTTGGGGAAACAGACTTTGTGAAATTGATTTGATCATTGAGACACTCTACAGTCGAATTATTGGATCTGAAATTATCAATTTCATGTGTTTCTAGAAGATTTAGTTTAATAATTATAACCTTTGTCTTGTTTATGTAATAAATCAACGTTTTTATTATACATTTTATATAATATAAAAGTCATGATTGTGAAATAGTAAATGTCTTCCGATTTTCGCTTTAAAATCGAACGAGGAATATCGCTACGTATAGATTATCCAACAATTTCTAAATATCCTGTATATAGATGTATCTTGTTCTAATTCCTTTGTATGTTAGCAAGTTGTGTCTTCATGACTTTAGTTTTATGTAAAAACAGTTCTGGTAGCTAGTTGAATGAAACGGCTCGTCATCTTATCATATTCTTTCCTCTTTATGAAAAATTCTTGATCTTACACAAATTAATTTAAATTATAATTGTAACCCTGGTATGTATCAAATAAAGTCATTTCGTCCAAATGGGTTAATCTAATTGGATTGTTTGTGTAGTATAAGAAAATCAATACAACTTCTTATTCCGTTATTTTTTCTGTTTCCTTTTCTTCGTTTCGTATTATTCCACCTAGATGTATTGTCTAAAAATGGGCGTCTCCTAACAGATCCCAAAAATTATATTTTTTTAATTGAATACGTAATTAATTGAAAGAATTAATAAACATTTTGTGATGTTATGAAGTTGAATTTATGTAGAAAATTTGAAAACAGTCTTATAATTAGCTCCGCTTTCGCAAGTTGGTATGCTTGGGGAGCACTTTGAAAGTATCGATACAAAAGTGTTACAGTACTGTGCGGGGTCGTAAGAAGCTTGTCGAGGGTAACTATCGCAACTTCCTAATTAGTACGTTAGTCCTGAATGTTATAGTTGTCAAACACGTTCCATGCCTCGACGTTACTACATTTTCGACTTGCGGCGTCTTTGCTGGTAGCGCTCGATAACGACCCCGACGTCATGTGCAGGATATTCTGGGGTTCATGAGAGAAGACCTCGTCACGGTTCACTGCAATGTCGATGTACTCGCCTTTCTGCCGTATATGCATGCAAACGTTCCCTCCCAACACACACACATAAATGAATATAATAGTTGGTATACGAATATTGATTGTTCCTCGGGTCATTACAACAAAAGAGTGGAGCTAATTATATTCTGATTATCTTCTATTGAAATGTTAATGTGGCGCCATACACGTACGCATCGTGGAACTCGTTGTTTGTACTGTACCAGGCGATACGATCATAAATACACAATTAATCGACAAAAGCATTTGTGTCGGAGAATTTTTCGGGTTGTGGCATCTAATTGATGTATTGCATTGGTTTATTTAATTAATTTGTAGTGAATAATTTGTTTTAAAGGACACGTTGTTAATTTCATCAACGTTTGGTTAACTAATTTTTAAACATTCAATATATTACCAAATTTAATTAATAAATATTTCGCTGCATAAAACTTAAAATTTTTTTAACCATATTCTAATTACAAAGATAGTTAAGACAACCATTACAAGTTTAAGAACGGCCCTGCGGTGTTTTATCGCAAACTCAGCGTGGAGTCGAAATCTTAAACCAATAAAATTTATCGCTCACTGTCTCGTAAACTTGATCAAAATAGAGAGAGGGTTGCAATTACAATCTGCTTCATGTTCTTGCTTTGCTTTAAATTGGGGTTAAAATAAATTGCATTTTTTCTCTCGTTATTTTTAGAACACTCTGTATGTTTAATATTATCTCGTAATTTTTAATGTATTTTAATTATTTAATCATTTTAAGTTGTTTATTTAATCCATATATTTCGACATGATCATTTAAACCACCTGTACATATAATTTAAAGCCCCATCATGAACAATCAATACCCCTAAATATCGGTAAAACAGAATCCTGCAAGATGAGAATTTAATCCCGCTCTCTACCGGTTTGTAGCGAAACTATGTAGGAAGCTTTAATCAATAAAGCAACATTTCCCACCCTTACAGAATCCTACAGCAAGCTTCCCTTATTGATTTTTCGAGTTGTCACCCTCTAACCTGTAGCAGTTCTTGAAAACTCCGTTGTAACTTCTACTCACCAGATGGCTACAAGTTAAGTATTGATTTCATCCTTTCTCGCTTAGAGGGCGCTGTATGTTCCATATTGGATCTTAACATCCCCAGAAAATCCATACACGAATGTGAGTTTAGGATGCAAATAATATTGAACGTTTATTTCAATAAAATTGTGTTAATGCACAAAAGCTGTTTTTGTACAAAACTTGACATTTAAGATTGACTCAAAAAAGCATTTAACTTTAACACATTCAAAATTTATTTTTATCATATATCTATTTGGGCGATTCTTTATATTTAATTAAGATAAACATTCTGTGCTTAGATCATTAATGAAACCTTATGGGAGTTGTTAGGAATGATACGACACACACACAATAATATATATAGGTATATAGGATAGTATACGTGAGGGCTTTACATATTTAAATTGATAATATGCAAATTTCGCGTTAATCCGATCTGCAGTAATGGATTTCACGGTAAAAAGCAATAAAGGGCTGCCGATGCCAGAATCCTGGTTCTACGTTGACTGCTGACGTTCCAGCCAGATCGAAATAATTTATTCATATTTATATTAAACAGAATCGAGGCTCTCCAAGCTTGCGCAACGTCATTCTCCCGGCAGCCTTTTATGTTTTTGCAAAATAGGAGCATCCCCTAAAGGTAACATGAATACGCAATGATATTATTCTAAAATTTATTGATCAATTTGAATCGACTATCTAGAAATGAACGTACACGAATATCATTTTCCAATTAAAATTCTACTGTTTTCATGTTACACATGTTTCTAACGGTTCTGCGCCAGTCGTGAATAAACTTTTAACTACTTGTCTGTTTTGTAACATGTATTTCGCAATATATACACACGGTGCAGCTTGTTTAACGATTATTTGTGACCGCCATAACGTAAAAGTCTAGATAATCGAGGGACTCTGTACGCTGCCGTCGTTATCTTAATAATTATAAATGTTTGTTGCTTGGCCTCATCGTTTCTCTGCACGCTACACTACTTTCTTTGTTCACAATTTCATTACCACACTTTTAACTTGACTGCTATTTATCATTACGAATTAAATTTCTTTATTTTTTAATTATGCTAACTTTCTTAACATTAAATTCACCTAAAATTATGAAACTTTGATAAAATAATGTTTCTTGTATCAAGTATTATTCGCTTTGTGGACATCTTTAAAAAGTTCTGAATTATGGAAAAGAGAGGAAGAGAATTGCAACTTTTTCTTGCAGCGCCATCGGGATTTATATAACATGATACAAAGAGACCCACCATTAATGAAAATTTTCTGCGAAGCAAAACTAAACTGAACTATACAAAAACTTTCAAGAGAAATTGCCCTATGGGTCTAGGAATTGTCAAAGATTTATTAAAAAGTAAATAAATAAAAGCCAGGACATCCAATTAACTCTTCATGAATCAAGTAATTCTTCAAAAAGAATGAGAACCGAAGCAATACGAAGAAATGTGATGTGTAACGAAGTTGTTTTTGCTACAAAAATCATTTTGACATTTCGTGGTAAAAGGGATGCTGTAAAAGTTTACGATAAAGATCAAAAGCCAATCTAAAGAAATTCAACCCTTTGTTTCAACAAATCTCAATAGAGCTTATTGAGATTTGTTGTGACAGAATATTCGAAAACGCTATAGCAAAGAAGGAAATAAATTTGTATTTTATTAGTGATAATTGTGCAGAAATAAATTTATAAAAGTTAGTAGACCACATTTTGAAATACTATAATATTATATTTGATAGAAATAGTGCAAACTTTGACAGAAACGGATGCAGTTATCTGAAGATAAGATGGATCTCGGCAATCTCAATTTAGACAGAACTTTGAGCACGACTTGGACTGTTATGCAAACATGTTTCAAACATTAATGGTTCCAATATAATTTATTTGCGGAACCAATAATAAATTAATTTGGAATAATGCCACTCCATCCTCCTTTCGAAGTTACAATAAGATTTAGATTCATGAGTATAAAGTAAAAGAATTGAAACCCATCCATGTTTGAGGTATTATTGTAAAACATTGTCAGATGTGGAAAATGATTGATAGAAAAGATTGTAATGTTGGTACAGGAACTAAAACTACTGAATGAAATAATAGATGAAATCCATAAGAAGAAATCGAAGATAAACTTTTTCGAGCGAAAAATAAATTGATTCAAGACGATCTTAAATTATTGGTAGTACCTACCATATGAAAAAATGGAAATAGAATAATAATTTTGTCCCGTTTTTTTACTATAATTTTATAAACAATAAATTAATCTCACAACAGTACTCAAAATGGGTACAAAAAGGCCTGCGATGGAAATAAATTTAATTGCCAAACGTGCAAAGTCAGTTATGACTCTAGAAAGAAAAATTCAAGTTCTTGATATGCTCCGGGAAGGGAAAAGAGCTACCGAAGTAGGCCGGGTCTTCGGTGTCAATGAATCTACGATAAGATCTATAAAGAAACAAGAAGAGGTAATTAGAAATAGCGTAAAAAGTGGCATACCGTCATCATTAAAGGTAACGTCACAAGTTCGTGATGTTAATATTGAAAAAATGGAGAAGTCTCTTTATCTTTGGATTGAGGACCATGGTCGCAAAAATATACCATTAACTAGGGCTAGATTACTGGATAAAGCCAAGGAACTTTATCAACATTTTTCGTGTGGAATGGACTGTGCTGAAGACGATTGTAAATTTAAAGCCAGCAGAGGATGGTTCGAAAGATTCAAAACTCGTTTTAATCTCCATAACATTAAGTTGTGTGGAGAATCAGCTTCAGCAGATCATCAACAGGCTGCAAAATTTCCTGATGAAATAATAAAATTAATAGAAGAAAAAGGTTACCGTCTTGAACAAATATTTAATGCGGACGAAACCGGGCTTTATTGGAAACAAATGCCCACACGAACATACATTTCAAAAAATGAAAAGACAGCACCTGGTTTTAAATCGGCTAAAGATAGAGTTACAGTTTTATTTTGTGCAAATGCACGCGGAGACTTTATTACAAAACCAATGTTAATATATCGAGCAGCTAATCCACGAGCTTTAAAGAACAAGGACAAAGAAGCTCTTCCGGTCTATTGGCGAGCTAATTCAAAAGCTTGGATGACTTCTCAGCTATTTATAGAGTGGTTTAAAGAGTGCTTTGTTAAAGAAGTGGAGCGTTACCTAAAATCTAAAAATTTAGCATTTCACGTTTTATTGATATTGGATAACGCCCCATCTCATCCAGTAGATGCTCTCAAATTAACTCATCCATGTGTCGAGGTGGTATTTCTTCCGCCCAACACAACATCCTTATTACAACCTTTAGATCAAGGTGTTATAAAAGCTTTTAAAAGTCATTATATCCGGCACATGTTCGATTTTGTACATGAGAAAATACAAAATGATAGTGTTTTCTCAATAAAAGATGTGTGGAAATTATACAATATTGACCATGCGATTACATCTATAAAACTTGCTTTAAATGACATTAAAGTATCAACCGTAAGTAATGCATGGAAAAAACTGTTGAAAAAAGACACTGCGCAAAGTGTAAGCGAAATTGATGAGGCAATAGAGAGAGCTGTTCTTTCTGCACGGTTGCTACCGGGAGATGATTTTCATACCATTGTACCAGCTGATATCGAATCTCTCGTCAATGATCAAGAGGAAGAGTTGTCCAGTGCAGACTTAGAAGCGCTACTAATAGAAAATGTTTCAGGAACGGATGAAGAAGGTAATAGTAATTCCCTATGTAATAAATTAACGTTGAAGGAACTTAATTTATTTATACAAGAAGCAAATAATCTTGCTGAAAAAATAGTAGAATATGATCCATCAACGGAACGAAGCACAAAATTTAAAAATGGTCTGAATACTCTTCTTGCTCCTTACAAAGAGCTTCAAAAGGATATGCAACATAAAGCATTGCAACCTACTATCCTTTCATTTTTTAAACCATCGTGTTCTAAAGCAATTATTATTGATGAGTAGAACTTTTATTTCTTTTTTTAGTTTATTTTGTTGCAGTTTGTTATTGCTATCGAGTTTAGGTTTTTTTATATTTTAAACAATTGTAATTATTTTAATATCTGTATTAGTTCCGAATACAAAAGTTTTAAGACCAGTCGTTTTATTTTGCAATTTTAAGCGTTTTATTTAGTATGTATAATTTATTAATTTTTGAAATTTTTAATTTTTAAAATTAAATTAAATGAAACTTTTGGCGTCGGTGACCATTTGGCGGTTAACGTGTTAAAAGAACATAGAGGTAGTAGTTTATCCTTCATAATATCTAGTGCTTCAATATTCGCGGATTCAACATTCGCGGCGTATTTTTAGAACCTAACCCTCGCGAATGTTGGGGCCTTACTGTACCCCATTGTGTGTCTGCGAAATTTTGCCCACGTCAATGAGTTTGTGATTGGGAGAAGACCACTTTTCCAAACATGTCGAAATTTCACCACATCTGATAATTTTTTCGTGATCGGCTGAAATGGTTAAAACTTCTGAGAAATTTCACATTTCTGGTGATTTTTCAACATTTCATTTCTTGATTGAAATTTCGAATAAAATATCAGATAAACAAAAAAATAACTAGTAAATGTCTTCGTTTGTATATTTTTGTACTTTTACTTAAGATGGAAAATATTTTTATAATAATTCTACCGGTTTTGGATCATTCAATAAACCACCTTTAGGTACTTTCGAACACCTTTCGACCAATACTAATTAACAATACAGACAAAATTGATAAGATGGACAACAACGGCGTCTATAGACTGGAATGTGAAACGTGCAAAACGACATATATTGTCGAAACCGGAAGAGCTCTGAAGACTAAAAGCACAAAATAAAAATAAGTAAAAGAGCATAATATACAATCTAAATCCAATTTTAGAAGGCATCTAATATTTAATAAGGATCACCAATTCGATGAAAAGATCAACTCTTATATAATACATTATAAAAACAAGAGTAATTTACTAAACGCAATAGAAAACTATGAAATCAACCAATTTAAACATAACTACAATAACATACTTTTGCCTGAACGACCAAATTACAACTACAAAAACACAGAGTTTTAGAAACTGTAGCATCTTGAATGTCGCAACTCGTTGGATCCTTTGGCTACATTTCCTTCTACCCTTCCTTCCCTCCTATCTCGCACCCCACTTCTGCCCCTTTTTTGTTCCTCGTATGAATTCCTCTTTTTCCTTTTTCTTCATTATTCTCCTACCTATAGCCCCGTTCCTATATACAAGCCACCTTATCCCCCTCCCCCTTTTCCTCTACCATTTGGTGATATCCTACCATTACCATTATCTACATCCAGTAAAAGTTGGATATTTACCCTTACATATCTTGAATATTCTAAAAAGTAATATTATATTTTAGTTAATTTTTCTGGGATTACAAATTAATTTGAATTGACGTTGTCCATCATTTTGCTTCTGAAAATGGTTCATTCGTTGTTTTCACAAAATAAGCATTGTTCTTCCGTTTAATGTTGGAATGTATTATTTTTTAACCTGCAGGTCTTTTAAAGTGTTATTTTGACGAAAGTTTAAATTTTATTTGTGTTTTATTGTGTACTTTTATCTAAATGACATAACCTAAAATAAGTATATTTTCTGCTTTAAAGGTGTTTTTAGTGCGAGAGAGAATCGGGTATTCGTTCGGATTGGCTGATGGCGACCACGTGACGCCAGGACCTTCGCACAAGTAGCCACAATTTGCTATTTGAAGTTTGCCACTTGTTGGCAGTATAAGTTAGGACTGTTTTAAACAGTGTACATTGTTTTAAAGACTGTCAACTTGTTGGCAGCATAAGAGTTTATGTCTTCAAAGTCCTGCTTATCAAGTTAAAGTTCGCCAACTTGTTGACAGCATAAGCTATTACTATTGCACAGATTATATATTATCTTAATGACTGCCAGCGTGTTGGCATCATAATTTATTATGTCTCCAACGCCTTGCTCATCAGTTTGAAGTTTACTAACTGATTGGCAACATGAACCATTACTGTTATAAACACTGTACATTATCTTAAAGACTTCCAACTTTTTGATAACATAAGCTATTACGTTTCGACAGACATACATTATCTTCACGACTGCCAACTTGTTTTCAGCATGAGCCATTATGTCTCCAAAGCCCTGTTTATTAGTTTAAAATCTGCCATCTTATTGGCGGCTATTATTGTTAAAAACACTGTACATTATCTTAAAAGACTACCAACTTATTGGCAGCATGAGCTATTATGTCTCGTCTCTAATGTTATGCTAATCAATATGAAGTCTGCTAACATTGTAGCAGCATGAGATATTGTCTCCAAAGTCCCGTTCTTCAATTTAATGTCTGTCAACTTGTTGGTAGCATAAGCTATTACTGTTCCACAGATTAAATATTATCTTGATATTATCCATGACTTCCAACCAGTATTGAATAAATAATGATTTTTATAAAAATATCAAAATCAGTGATTTAAATTATGATGTTTAAAAAAATAATCATAAGATTATTATTTATTAAGACACATTTTCTCATATTGTCAGTATTTTTTATTTATTGTGTTAAAAATGTCGACGTTTCGAGCTATTCCCTCATTATATTCAAAAATCTACAATAAATTGAAACATTAAACTAATATAAACAAACAACTATACAAAAGAAATAAAAAATACATAAATATATTTTTGATAAATGATCGGAGATGGTCTCTGAGCTAAATTTATACGAATTTTAAAAAACATTACATTGCCAATTACGATAAGATTTTGTAATTGTAATGACGTAAAAAGGGCTCGTAGATGTTAAAAAATTCCAATTTTCTGGTTTAACCACTAATGTAATCAAAATCTTGTAAGGAACAAAAAAGTATAAAGCTGTCGTATGTGTTTATTATTTCTTTTGTATCGTATTTATGTTGTTGCAGTCTTTTCTTTATATGTTATTTTGATTTGTTGTTTTGATAGTTACTACAATTTAGTTGTATTAATTTTGTCTTTCGTGTTTGTTAAGTAATCTTTCATTTTGTTATTATTATATTTGCCGAAACGTATTTCTTTAAAGTCATATTGTGTTATTGGTATAAATATTGATGTTATTTTATTTGTAAATTGTGGAGTGTAATTTATTTTGTAATTTGATACATTACTTTTCATTTCTGTGTCATTTTTTGTTCTATTTTCGTGTGAGTGTAGGGATGTAATTGGTTATTAAGTTTTTATTTTTATTTTTTTCTCTCAATCTAGGATTGTAATTATGAAATAATTGGGTTCTTTTGAAATTTATATTTACATTTCTGAGTACTTCAGTCATCTCCATCAATGGGCGATCAACGCTTTCATTTAAGATTCTATGATATATCGAACACCAACCATTATTTACCACAGTTTTAGGAAGAGAGTTTTTTAATAAAATATCGTACGTTTGTGATTTAGTCTGTTTTGAAAAATTAATAATTTAATCATAAACTTCAGTTAAACAAGAAGAATTAAAAAAATAATCAGTTTTTTATTTGTTTTCATTTTTAGATTAATAACATGGTAATAAATTTTGGATCAACTTTGATCACTCATATAGCTCAAACAGAAAAAAGTTGTGAAACTATGTTCATATAAAAAGTTTGTGTTATTTCACTAAAACTGATTGCTGAAGAGGTAGAGAAAATATATTGCCAATGTTTAAACAAAATTTAAGTGCAATTTGTTTATCAGTTTATGTTGAGAGAATATTTTCAAACGTTTGAGTTCACTCAACTTTACGAAATGTGTTATGTCTTGAAAAGGCAAGAAAACTTATCTCCTTGTACAGGGTGTTTCATAACATATTCGCAGTATTTTAGGATGTGATAACTTGTCTAACAATAAAGAAAGAAAACGGTTTACGTGTTGAAAAGGCAGTAAAACTTATTTTTTTTATAGAGGCTGTTTTAAGACTTCAGAATTAGAGAAACAGGGTGGTGAAATTGAAAAAGTTGTCTTTTCAAAATTCTCCAAACCATAAAGGTAAAGAGGAAGTTTTTCTATTAAATTTCAACACCCTGTATGTTGAAAACGCGCTTTGATAAGGAAGTTGATAGAAACTTTTTCAATTTTTTTGGACAAGCTATCACATCCTAAATTCCTGCGCATATATTATGAAACATAATATTGCAATGACAGTTAATTAATGGATTAAATGTTTTGTCATGAGGTGCAGTTTTATCGTCAACTGTTGTTTTTGATTTAAATCATTGATTAACATAAATGAATCATTTAATTAAAATCATGATTTAATATTTATCATATTAAATAATATGATATAATCACGTGACATAATATGAGTATATGACATAATCATGATTTATTTAGTGCTAGTTAGTAGCATCATTAGTTTGAAGTCTGTCTTGTTATAAGTAAGTGTAAGAGCAAAAAATCGTTTTGTAAATTTTTACAAATTTAGACTGACTTATAGACTCTCTTTCACACAAATTAAAATAAAAAGTTTTTTCATCTTTATTACGGTGCTTTTATGTGCAGGTTGTGATAACCTCATTCCGTTCAACTTAGTTCAAGACCATTACCAACCTTCGCCTTTCATTCTTTCGATGTCAACTTTTTCTTTGGTAATGGTGTTATATCTGCTTTACTTTTGTTCAAAACTAAGTTGCGGGAATTATGATAGACTGACGCTCTAAAGATAAATCAGTTAGCAAACAGGCTGTATAGTTTTCTATATTCTGCGATCAATAGGTTTTGACTGGAGATCCCCATTGTTTGCGAATTGCGTGATGAAATTGTGTTATACCATCCAGTGAGTTATAGAATGGTTTAAGATAGTTGTCTCATTCATACCAAACAATTTTCTCGATAGACACAGTGTGTGAACGAAGCTTTGTTCCATATTATTTTCTATCTGAAACAAATATAGTCCATCATCTTCGCCTTCGCACATGAGATTCTGAACTTTGTCTTCATATTTTTTACCAAAATATTGTCTATAGACGGCAGTGAACTCTCCACCAATTATTTATATTCAATATTTGTATAATATTTTGTGATGCCAAATGCCATCAAAAACGGTTACATTTATGTATCGAAGGATACGAGAATGTGTGAGTTCGCACATTGCACTTAGACCCTATTGGATCCTTTGTGCATCGTTTGATCATATTTATCAGTCTAAGGATGCACCAAAGACCAGACGTCTCTCATGGGTGTGTTCCTGATTCGCGTGTGGTTGGCCATTTCTCCCTGAGTCATGTTCCCAAGCTTGATTTTTAATGCAAGTCAGTGAGCTTTAAATTATGAAAGTGCTGATTTATCTTAGAGCGCCCCGTGAGAGCTGTGACGCTTTTTCCAAGCCCCACGAAGAACTGAGCTGTTGATGTTAAAGGATATTTTAATAATTTCTTGCAGGGATAGCATCGCTCGGTTCTGTCCCATATACAATTCGTCTTGGTCTCGAATAAGGGTGAGTTTAGCACCAAAACGATTATTTGAATTGTGGTTACAAGCAAACAGACAACATGAATTTAGCAACTTATGTGTTTGATAATAATAATATACTGAGCTTAAACAAGACTTTGACATCCTTCAACACTGCCCAAAACAGAGCAAAGATAATAACTAATCAGAAGCTGACAAAATGAGTTGTTTCTCCAAAATCGTATACATCAGATTGAAATCTGACAACTTGTT
The DNA here is from genome assembly GCA_036711965.1 of Onthophagus sagittarius. Classification (NCBI taxonomy): domain Eukaryota; kingdom Metazoa; phylum Arthropoda; class Insecta; order Coleoptera; family Scarabaeidae; genus Onthophagus; species Onthophagus sagittarius. The sequence continues at coordinate 65,548,639 of JASERS010000003.1, read as the reverse complement.
AGCAGCATGAGCTATTATAGATCCAAATATTATATATTATCTTAAAACAAAGCTTTTTAAATTATCCAAAGAATGGATATCAGTAATAAGTACAGCAAGGAACTGTAAAGTAAGACTCCACTGACAACAAGTGTAGGCGGGAAATCGTATGGCTCTATTGGTAATACGATTTTTAAAAATGAGCAAAATTTCACAAAAAATGCAGAATTTATTTAAATTCTATATTTTTTTAATTTTATACATATATTTTATACATATTTTTTTAATTTTAAGTATTTTTTGTTTAAGTGTTCTTTAAACCTTGCTGAAACATTACGACCTGCCTGACCAATGTATATCATGTCGCATTCTGAACATTTTATTTCATAAATACCACTCAGCTCCTTGTCATTAAAAATACGTTTGTTGTTAAAAAGGTGTTTGTAGATTTTGTTTTCAGAATTATAAGAAGTGGTGATGCTATATTTAGATAAGTTGTGACTAAATGATTTGGTTAAAGAAGGTTGAAAAGGTAAAGAGATGAATTTTTGGCTACATTTTTTGTGTGGACAAATTATTTTATTGATGTGTGATTTATGGACATTGAAATAAATGTTCTGTATTTCTGTAATAGTGAAATTATTGTTTATTCCAATTTTTATAATTTTCTGAATTTCTGATATGGTATCTTTTACAGACGTTTTAAAACACTAACTTCACAATTTTTTTAGATTTTTTAGACTTCCTATAATTTGCCCTTTAAATTACTTTTCTAAAAGTTATTTAAGTTTTTTGAATCTAAACTTTTTGGATTCTCTTGAATTAGATTTTTATTAGAAAAGCGTTCTGAGTTGATATTTAAATAATAAATATTCCCAAAGATTTGTCAAAGAACCATGATTCATGACACAAAACTCCTCTGAATTGACGGTAAATAGACTTATATCCATTTAAATCTTAAGCTATACTTAACCATAAATTGTACTTTCAGTCGTGCCTGACGAAGGAATAAGATATTCCGAAACTAGTCGCACCGAATTTAATAAAAAACTTCATCGTTAGTACGCTTGGTTTTATTTAACTATTTATTTTATTCTTGAATAAACGATGAATATAGAATCTATGACTATTAAAAAACCTGGAGATATGGTATGAGGGGCGATATTTGCAGGGCGAAAGTTACGTTCTTTCCCAATACATGCTGACGTTGCGGAATGCCACTTTTGAACATAATAATACAAGACCCCATACTGCTGTGGTTACAAAAAGTTTTCTGAAGCATGTTCTTACCTGCACGGTCAACGGATTTGTCGCCGATTGAACATGAATGGGATATGATGGGTCGGTGACTTAGTCAATTGCTTTGACAAGAATTTCGACACCATGTAGATGTTACATGGAACGAGATATATCAGGAGGACATCGGTCACTTAATAGCGAGCATGGGTAGAAGAAAAAATGCGATATATATTTTTTTTTTTTGAAAAATGTTAATTATTGTTTTTTGAATCATCATTTCATCGTTGATAATAAAGCATTATTTTACCGAAGTTTCAAAATTTCAATCTAATTCTTAATGTGAGCGTTTTATTTATTTTAGAAACAACGGTTAGTAATGCTATTATCAGAATGTAATTTTCTTTTTTTTTGAAATTGTCGTAAAGCAAAAGCATTCCGTAAGGACATTTATCGGCGTACAGAAAACGAAAAGGCGACAGGAGAAACCGAAAACTGAAAGATAGTCTACGTGGAGGGACGGGTTGTCGTTGAAGAACAAACGAATACCATAGCATATAAAGCATTTCTGACGCACTCGTCGTAATACTTCTCTCGTCTTAAGACCTTTGGATGAAGGAGAAGGCACGTTCCTTTGACATCGAGAATGGATATTGAATAAACGAATATTTTACATATTCCGCCAAAAACTATTTTAGTTCTTTGAATGCTTAACGTTGAAACATTTTTGTTTACGTCATTTGATGACCGCGAAAATGTGTCTGAATGAGTACCTGTTGGTGAATACCGTAAATGGCAATTTGCTAGGGAGCTTGTGGAATGAGAAGTCGGGTTGAAGCTACTAATGGAGTATCATTACGGGATGCAAACCTATTAGTTATAATAAACGCCAGCAGTAAAAGCTTGTTTTACGGATAATTACCAAATGTTCCTCAAATAATACATGCGGCTAATGCACCCGTTTATGGAGCTTTATTAGCTATCATGTCCTATAAATATTTTACCTTAAACCATACAATATTGGATCGTTTAACTAACATTAAAGCGTGTGAATCTATGAAAACATTTATAAATTAATTAAGAATTTTGATTAATTAAGAAACGGTGTCTCTACTTTAATATTTGTTAAATTCGTCAAAGCTTTGGAGAATAAATTACTAAGGAATACCTGTAGCCTTGTGATGGAACGACTTTCAAAATTCAAACCGATAGGGGACAGAAGGGTAGAAATTAAATTAGTAAAAGTATTGAATCTCTGGAGCGGTAATTTAAGTTAAATTGGTATTAGTGGAGGCTATCGATCGAGAGTACACAACCGGGATGGGGATAGAGTCGCTGCGATTGCGATGAAATATTTAGAAGGTGGCCATTTTCACCAGGATGTACGCTGCCATTACGTAATTGGGGCACATCATTTAAAATTGAATCGGTAACGGGTTAATTAAATTAGTTGACTAACGTATATCCATTCCAAGCCTATTTTGCGCAACTTATTTATTTCACGTTACTTGTATCCTTTAAACAAGAAATGTCCTTGCTTTTTAATTAATTTGTCCATGTAGGTACAGTACTGAAATTAATAGGTCATTTACAACATTTAAATACAAGTGTACGTTTTAATTGGAATATCGGTGGTAACTGAACCCCATGCAAACTCCACGCTAACAGGTTTGCCGCATTTGGTTGCATGCGTTGTTGTTATTTTACGTAGCCCGGTAGCATCATTAGCCGGAAACGAAAGCTATTTTACCGTCAATTATATTAATTAATTCGATAGAGTCGATGGATAAATGTACACGTGTACGATTGCCAAAGCGGAGCACGCACATCTAGTCCGCACGCTAAACATTGCCGCGTCCGAACAACCACAGCACAATTATCGAAATGTTGTACTGTGTAGCTCTGTTGTAATCTGCAACCTGATTTTGCTAAAATGTAGATTTAAATAGCCATTCATAATATCATGAATAGTATTCTATTTCTACTAATCGGACACTATCCATTAATTGAAGTAGCAAAAAAGTTTTGCAATACACCGCATATAACCTAAAATAAACAAAATATGTAGTTCTATCGTCGCTAAAACTAGCTAAATTAGGTAAATCGTTTTTTATGATTTCACAAAAATCATTAAAATGATATATACTGGTGTTAAAAAAATTGATGTCTTAAATTAAAAAAAGGAAGGTATCTATTTCTTGTACACACAAAATTAACTAAAATAAATTCTTGAGTGCTTTTCTGTCTCAAATACAACATTAAAAAATACTTATACTTAGTCATCATCATTATCTAGTCTTCTGTGGCGTAAATCACAATAAAATCGTAGTAGTCTTGATTTAGAGTTGGAGATTTGGTGGTAAACAATGACATTAAGTCCTTGTATTTTCGTTTAGTGATTGGGTGTGAATGAGGATGCTGTAAATGATTCCTTAAATTCAAATTGAGTTTCATTTCTAAATTGAAACTAAACAATCTTTTGGAAGAGTATCGTTTTGTTTTCAGTGCTCACTTTCCAGTCAACAACATCGCTCCACTCAAAAAATTTTTACATACTTCATGTGCTATAGTCTTCCGCTGTCCTGGTCATAATGCTTTTCTAACACATTTGATTCCGCTTCAATTACATAGAATCACATTTCATTTCATTATGATCAGACATTAAAAACTTAGGTTCAATACTTTTTAAATATTTCAGTTTATGTACAATATACATGTAAATCGCAACAAGGAACTTTGAACTCTCTTTTATTGATTTGAAGCTACTTCGCAACTACCTCTTCCGTCTTGTCCTTCATGCCATATAAAGCAATTTCCTTCAGTGGCTAACGCCTTCGTCGTTTATAGAATAGCGCGTTATTCGGTTACTCTGGTAAATCAAGACTTGTTGCAAATCAAAGTTGCAGCTTAAAAGCGTGAAATAGCCAGAGACGTCCTAAAATATTCAGTCCCCTATTCATGCAAAATTCAATGCCCATGACTGATTCTAGTTCTAGATTTAGTGTTAGTTCTAGTTTGACTTCTATTTAAATATGCATGGCTTCCAAATTAGTTTGAAAAGAACTCTATTTCAGAAACTACTCCTTATAGAGGCCTTTGTTAAAATAATGATGATGTTTTTAGACGCACGGCTAAATCTAACCTTGTATATTTGAACTGAAATCACCCGGGTTTAGCCGTCTTAACGAGGCGTACGGCAAAACACGAATGTTTCTATTTCTGGATCTAGAGTTAGATCTAATAATTTAAAACCTGAACAAACTAGGCGTATTTACCCAATATGGACATTTTGAGGAATTTGTAAATTTAACAACAGTACAAAGGCTAAAATACAAATAAAATACAAATACCCATAAATATAAGAGAATAAATTCTAAATAATATATTAAGTTTGAACCGAAATAATTCAATCTCATCTAAATTACGTATAAAAAAGGAATGGTGGCTTTCAAAAAAATGTCTGATAAAACGTTCGCTGCAGATGCCGGGACTGAATTGGAAAGAAATTGCAATGGTACATTAAAATTTTAAAAAATATTGAAATTAAAGTTACCACTTTAATCCGGATAAATCGATTAAAAATTTGGTATGGGTCCTTGTGCATTCAGAGTTCAACAAGCAGTATCTAGTCTTTAATTGGCAGTTTTTAAATATGAAGATTTTGTATTTTGGCAACAGTATTTGGTATTTTGGACGCCAAATCAAATTTTATTAGCAGTTTCTTGTCTTTAGCAATAAAAATGTCTTCTGTCAGTATTTAGCCTATTTATATTCTTCTGGAAGCATCAGCAACACTTCTAGAAGCAGTATCAAGTCTTCTAAAAGAGTTTTAAGTCTTGTGGAAGAATTTCAAGCCTTCTGGGAATATTTCAAGTCTATTGGAAGCAGTATCATTGGAACCAAGCTGTTCAAGTCTTCTGAAAGTTTGCAGTGCTTTCAAAAGACTTGAAAGTAGTATTAAAAAGAAGAGTCGTTTGAAAGTAGTATTAAATCTTTTAGATTAAATCTTTTCAAGTTTTCTAAAAGCAGTGCCTTAGTAGGTCTTCTAGAACCATTTCATGTTTTGAGGACGCATTGTTCCCAAGTCTTCTGGGAACACATCAAGTTTTTTAGAAGTCTTCTGGAATTATTGCAGGACTTTTGGACGTATTTCAAGTCTTCTAGAAGCAGTATTGTCTTCCAGAGGCAATACACATCTTACAAGTTATTGTTGTAAATTAGAAAACCAAAAGAAGAACTTGGCTTGCTAGTTTTATTAAGTTAATATCTGCTGTGAATTAACAAATTCATTAAAAGCTGAATCTACATTAAACATGAAATCACAATTAATGTCTATAGAGAAACAAAAGAAAAAATCACACTGCCTGGACACACTAACAGTGTTGCAGCCCTTTAAAAATTACAATAAGTAATATAATCTATCTTAAAATTTAACATTAAAAGAATAAAACGACATGAATTGACACTACAATATAATATCCGTATAAAAACTTTTTTGAAAAAGATACGGGACCAAATTAAGACGATCAGGTTTCAGTGTCAAGTCTTTTAAACGTATTTCAAGTCATCTGAATGCAATTTCAAGCTTTTTGACAATGTTTCAAGTGTTTTGTATACTGCTTCCAAGTCATATAGAAGCAGTTTAAGTCCTCTGAAAGCATTAAAAGTCCTCTGGAAAGAGTATTTAATTTTCTAGAAGCAATAGCAAGACGTCTAGAAGTAGTATCATGTATTTAGAAATAGTTGAAGTCTTCTGGAAGCATTGCAGGTTTTCTAGATAGTATCAAGTCTTCTAGGAGCAATATCAAGTCTTCTAAAAGCATTTCAAGTCTTGTGGTAGCAGTGTCAGGTCATCTAGAAGCAATTTTTAAGTTTTTTGGAAACATTGCAAGTCTCCTAAAAGTAGTATCAAGTTTTCTAGAAGCAGTACCAAGTCTTCTAAAAGCATATCAGTCTTGTGAAAGCATTTCAAGCTATCCAGAAACATTACGGCTGTATCATCACAAATCAGTTATAATTAATTTTCATTGTATCATACCTGAATGGCAACATCAAACCTCTTCACCACAAAAGTGTTGGCGAGAAATTGCTAGATCAATCATTCTTTTATTTATGCAAGAATGCTTTCCAGAGGCACTGAAAACAGGATTATATCTTTGGTTGCAACATTTGCATATTACGTAAGTCAATAACTAGACAAGAATTTTAAAGTCGTCGTAGTCATCCCGAGCTTGGATAAGCATTTTTGGGTATTTACCCTAGATCAGAGTGAATGCCCCAACCCTGCTTTTACGAATTCTGATAATTAGGAAACTTTTCATCAAAGAGCGATAATGAATGGGAAAATTTCAACTTCAACGCAGAAATTTTAAGTCCCAGTTTCGAATTATCCGAAGACGCACGTCTAAATCAAAACTTTCTGCTACAAGGTCTAGTGTTAAGTTCTAGTTTTACTGCAATTCAAAGCTCGACAGGGGGAATTTTATTTCTAATAGAGGTTCTCCTTATCGGCAAACTTTATCATGAGGCCAACTTGTTTCTGAGGTCTCAACGAGCAGATCCTCTCCACACGATGGCTACTGACAAGGGTCAAGTTGCGGTGGTGATGAAAAAGTCGCAATACATTTCTAAATGCGTCCTACTTTGGAAGACACACATACTTACCAGATGATAAAATCTGACGCCTTCTCAGATCGAACCAAGTACAACATTAGGAATTCATTTAATGTCACTGCAAGAGTCGGAGGCATGGTTTTGCTCCCAGGATTTGTTCTGGCATCTTTGGATGTGGTGTCGTTTTTTACCAATATCCCATTATGGTGTCCCCTCATACATATTCTTTTGATTAGTTGGTATATAAGCAGAATAAGCAGTGTGGTGTATAAGCAGAAGTTTGGTACACCTATTGGTAGCCCACTAAGCCCAATTCTAGCAACCATCGTGATGGTTTACGTGCTAGACATTTGTATACCAGGTCTCTCATTCAAGTTGCTCTTCCTTTTCAAATATATCATCAACGACATCATTTACGCTCTATCATCTGACATGTCACTTTGACGACGTTTAATGAACATAACCCTCACATAACTTCTTACTTAAAGAAAAGAAAAACAAGTCTGTTGCTTTCTTGGACTCCTTGATCGTGCGAAATTTTGATCAATCTATTGCATTGGATTGGTAACGTAAATCGACTTATTCAGGGAGGTTTATTAACAACAAAAAACCTAAAGTTATTATCTGACATCTTTTGTAATTGTTATCCTGCTCCGTTAGTAAAAGGGATCCTCTTTTCACTTGACACGCTTCTCTCTTCTCAGGGAGTTCCCAATATTTGTCTTCTTCTTTCTAATGTCTCTCTAGCTCATCCACTTGGTGTAACTAAGCCTTTTGTCAAACGGTTCGATAAGTATATTTGGTATATATTAAGTATATTATTAGTATATTAGGTATATTCAGCACATCTTTTTTAATACCAAGCAGTAGAAAGTAAGATCTTAAAAAAATGTTCTTGATTGTTCTCCTATTGTTTTCGCATTCTTAGGAATCTTGTCTGTTTACGTTGATGAAATCTAGCTGACGAGCTAGTCACGTAATTACTATCAATTGATAGTCTGGAGACCCACGGCTAAACCCGAAACTTTCCACTTCTAGGTCTAGTGTTAGTTCTAGTTTTACTTCAATTCACATATACAGGGCTGCCATTTATTTCAGCAAGTATTTATGCTATAGGCGTTCGTTAAAAAATGTTTTCCGATGCACGACTAAACCCAACTCAACCCAACCCCGTATATTTGAACCAGAGCCGTTCTAAGATATTCGGAGTCCCAGGGTTGGACAAACGAAATGAGTTCCTCATCAGCAACTGCAACGCACTTTAGTCTATAAGTTTTCTTACATCCAGGTGTAATTTCAGCTGGTACTAAAGCATTGTTTGTTGAGCTGTATTCTTTGCCTTCAAGTCTACATTTCCATCTTATATTTCTTAGGTACGTAGCAAACTCTTTTTCTCTTGCGAGGTTTCTCAGTTTCTTATTGCTTTTCTTTCGTACCAAACATCGCGATTGCAATGTGTTCTCCTGCAGTTGACTCTTCAGACTCCGAAGGACTACTCCGCATTTTAGTATCATTAGGAACATAGTCATTTAATGTTGTTCAGAGGCAAAAATTAGCATAGAAAAACCTGTAGATAAACAAATACCTAGTACTTACAAAAATCAATTGATGGCACAAAACTTGTTTTTATTAACACCGATTTTTTGAGTTATATCATTTTGCAATCACCATAATGTAGGTATTTCAATTTAACGAAATTTTTACCTACCTACTTTTACACATAGAGTCGGCGATATGATAAGCTTTTTGTCGGTCGGTTTTACAACCGTGTGTTCATTATCTCTTGGGATTATAAAAATCGGTTACACGTTAAAGCACTATCTTTAATCCCATATGCATAGTTTCCGTTCTGGTTAAGTAAAAGCGGGTTGGAAAGTAAGCATTGTCTTATTATCAACGGAATACTAATCGGATAGGAATGGAACGCGTAGTGAGGAGAAGTTCGGGGAGACTCCAAAGGTGGAGGCGGTACGAAGTGCGGCTGCGACGACACCGCCTCCAAGTCTTGCCTAAAATTAACGCGCTCATTTGCATTTTAGTGTGTTGTTAACCCCGTGTAACTTCAATGCATCCCTAATTCACAATATTTGTTAATGCACTCGGAACGGAACTTTATCGTGTTCGGAGTTTCTCCGCTCAGGGAAGCTTTATAATGTCCCAGAAGGTGACCTGGCTCGCAAATGGACCATTCCTTAAGTTAACATTAACGAACATCACATTCCTATAATTTGAATATATTTCGTTTTCAGGATTTATATTAGACGCAAGGTGAAACATTTTGAAAATCCACAGTGAAAATTGGTTAAATGTTTCAGAGATTTACACGTCATTACCGGCATTGGGACCGGTGGCGTGGCGGATACGAAAGGATTTAGTTGTCAATTAGTCCGACGAACCAGACCTTTGTGGTGCAACTCGTTAACTGAAAAGACCGGAACAGCAGCACAAGACAGTTGTAATCTTGCTGGGCGTACGTTGTTTAGTCTGGCGTTAAATGGTCATCTGGTTAAGGAAAGGTTTTCCTTCGTTTGCACCTGTTAACCACTTACCCAGCTCCCATGCCCTAACACTCCAATACCACTAACAATGTCTGCAATATTCCTCTTGATAGGGTGAAATGGATGTACAGTAATGACGATTTTTTCTATTCTAAAAAAAATGAATATTTTATCAAAATTTACATCTTTTAAGTCGCGAGAGTTTGTAGTTTATAGATTTTCTTTATGTAGTTTTTGTTGGTCACCTATCCTTTACTGCTGAAATTTGCAATTGAAATCAGCAACCACTCCCCAAGTGGTACTAAGTATTAATCGTCGTATCGTCGCCAATACGGTAGTGCGCCTAGTGCATTTAGTTTTTGTCCGTTGGGGATGTTCCGGACTTTCTGGGGAGGCGGGAGGTGGCATGATTTAGGGGGTTTCGTCGGTCTAGAAACAGTGTGAAAAACGAATGGAAGGGAGCACATGCACGACATTAAGCGGGCTCCTGGGCGGCTGGTAATGCATGTAAGTGTTTTGTAAGTAGTGGGCCGCGATCCGGACGCCATACTAAGTAGCCGTCGAGAGATGGCGGCAGTCCGCGGTCGTAGGTGGGGCCACCGCCGCCAGGGGGAACGGGGCCGGGCTGTAATGGCGAGACTACGCCATCTGGATCCGGGGTTAAGTGCTCGCCCGGGTCCGGCAAAGGAACACACCCATTCATCTTGATGCGTTGACTTCTCCTATAAGTTAACTAGCCGACCGAGAGAGAAGAGACACTCCATACCCATTTGGCCGTCCTCGGACCGGACGACCGGATGGGTTTCCTAAGGGATGACACTGCACCACACCTCCTCCTATTCCCGAGACATGATACATTGGCGGAATTGCGGTAGATTGGAACAGGAACCGCTCGGTTCGCGATGACGAGGTCACCGAGAGGATCGAGAATGCGAAATTGTACATTTGCATTCTGATAAAGCGAGTTTCATTTGATTAAATCGCTATGGATAGAAATTAAGTTCATTTCATGTTACATTTTATTATTAAATTTGTCCCCATTGCCAATTAATAAATTAATTATAAAATGTATTAATACATACAGGGTGTTAAAACAATATTGTAAAATATTTAAAGAGATAAATGCACGATTTCGGAGATGTGGAAGGAAGAAAGTGAAAACAAAATATCTTCGTCTGAAGGATTATCGAAATTAGCGGCCATTTTGAAAATACACTTAGCAGCAGAAGTCTGCGTACAAAAAACTTCTAACACTTTAAATTAATACGTAGTTAATACGTAGTTAATACGTAGTTGGCGATGTACGCTTTCCGATTTAAATAAAAGATAATCGGTGTCAATTATATTAGCAGAGGCTTAGAAGCTAAAAGTTAGAATGGACACGAAAGGAAAGGAAATTGAATTGGGAGAGAGAAAAATTATTGTAAAGTTATGTAAAGAGGGAAAATCTTTTCGAAAAGTAGGAGAAACTGTCGGCAGGTCACACTCTTCCATTCAAAGAGTAATTAATAATTATAAAGACACTGAAGATTACCTCTCACGTCCGCGGTCTGGTAGACCACCCTTTTTAACAAACCGAGAGAAGCGAAAAATTGTACAGCAGGTTAGAAAAGAACCTAGGCTAACGGCAAAAAAAAAATAGTCGAAAATGTACAAGAAGAATTTCATAAAACTATCAGCAAAGATACGGTGAGAAGGACGTTAAAAAAAGCTAACTATCACAGTCGCGTTGCACGAAAAAAGCCATTTGTGTCAGAGGTCAATCGTCAGAAGCGGATCGCCTTTGCAAAAAAACTCTTAGACAAGCCCATTGAATTCTGGGAGAAAGTTCTCTTTACAGATGAGAGCAAATTTTGCATTTTCGGCATTAAGGGTAAACAACTTGTATGGAGAAAACCTAATACTGCCCTTAATCCCGAAAATTTGAAAGCGACTGTAAAACACGGAGGTGGTGGAGTTATGGTTTGGGGGTGTATGTGCACCAAAGGGGTGGGAAGGTTGGTTTTCATAACATTGACAATGGACCATAAAATGTATACAGACATTTTAAAAGAAAATTTGAAGCCTAGCATCGAAAACTTGGGCTTGGGGCCCGAATACTTTTTTCAACAAGATAATGACCCCAAACATTGCGCCCACAACACTAAGCTTTGGCTACTATACAATACCCCAAAGCAACTTAAAACACCTCCACAATCGCCGGACTTGAATCCCATCGAACACCTCTGGGATTTACTGGAACGCAGGATTCGGCAACACAACATAACGTCGAAGGAAACGTTAAAAAATGTTATGATTGAGGAATGGGCCAAAATCAGTTCGGACGAAACGAAGAAATTAGTGCACTCCATGCCTAAACGTTTAAGGGAGGTCATTAAACGTAAAGGTTATCCGACCTCATATTAATATAGAAACAATGATCTCATTTATGAATTTTTTATAAATACTGTCCTGACTTGTACGCAGATTTTTGCATACCCGTTATTTGTAGAATTTTTAGTTTTGATTTTTTTCTGTAACTACTGTTTCTGTTTTGTTGAAGCATATTTTGTTAATAGAATTATATGTAGTTAATATACAAAATAAAAAAAAAATCAACTTTATCACATTAGATTATGACTCTTATTTTTTCAATTAAAGTATTACAAGTTTTTTGTACGCAGACTTCTGCTGCTGAGTGTATGTCATGAATCAACAATCCATGTTACCAAAATTTCAAGCCTTTACGAAAAGTGGAACCTAAAAATGTTTTAATGAACCAGTGACGTGGGACACCTGTTTTAAGTTGACGCTTTCAATCAGGGTTGTTAGTTAAAACGATTTGTTAAAAACTATTTGTTTTAAACATGTTTAAAACACCAACATATAAAACCTAACATGTTTTAAACTAAATTTGTTTTAAACAGTTTAGAACCTGTTTCAAATTATAGAACTTTGTTTGAAGGATTATTTCTAAAAGACACTATAAATAATATTATAAAGTATTTACTTGTAATTTGTTGTAAGTTTTGTGTTAAAATTAGATTAAATTTGCTTCAAAATGACTTTTATTTCATAATAATATCTCAATTCGTCTTTGAGATATGATGATGTAAATTAGATTATTCAATTTAATCTCAAAAACAAGAGAGGTGATGTAAAAAAATTGTATCTTTTTAATTAATGGAATCGAAATAATTATAATTGATGTGTTAAAACTAGATTAAATTTGCTTCAAAATGATTTGTATTTCATGCCGATATCTCAATTCGTCTTTGAGATGTGAGGATGTAAATTAGATTATTCAATTTAACCTTAATAACAAGAGAGGTGATGTAAAAAATTTTATCATTTTAATTTATGGAATCGAAATAACTATAATTGCTGTGTTAAAACTAGATTAAATTTGATCAAAATGATTTTTATTTCATAATAATATCACAATTCGTTTTTGAGATATGATTGATGTAAATTAGATTATTTAATTTAACCACAATAACAAGAGAGGCGATTTAAAAATTTTTTATCTTTTTAATTGATGGAATCGATGAAATTATAATTGGTGTGTTAAAACTAGATTAAATTTGCTTCAAAATGATTTTTATTTCATAACAATATCTCGATTCGTCTTTGAGATATCATGATGTAAATTAGATTATTCAATTTAACCTCAAAAACAAGAGAGGCGATTTAAAAAAATTGTATTTTTTTAATTTATGGAATCGAAGAAATTATAACTGGTGTGTTAAAACTAGATTAAATTTGCTTCAAAATGATTTTTATTTCACAATAATTTCTCAATTCGTCTTTGAGATATGATGAAGTAAATTAGATTATTCAATTTAACCTCAATAACAAAAGAGGTGATTTAAAAAAAATTTGTCTTTTTAATTTATGGAACCGAAATAACTATAATTGGTGTGTTAAAACTAGATTAAATTTGCTTCAAAATGATTTTTGTTTCATAACAATATCTCAATTCGTCTTTGAGATATGATGATATAAATTAGATTATTCAATTTAACCTCAATAACAAGAGAAGTGATTTAAAAAAATTGTATCTTTTTAATTTATGGAATCGAAGAAACTATAATTGGTGTGTTAAAACTAGATTAAATTTGCTTCAAAATGAGTTTTATTTCATAATAATATCTCAATTCGTCTTTGAGATATGATGATGTAAATTAGATTATTTAATTTAACCTTAAAAACAAGAGAGGCGATTTAGAAAAATTGTATCGCTTTGATTTATGGAATCGAAGAAATTATAATTGGTGTGTTAAAGCTAGATTAAATTTGCTTTAAAATGATTTTTATTTCATAATAATATCTCAATTCGTTTTTGAGATATGATGATGTAAATTAGATTGATTATTTAAGTTAACCTCAATAACAAGAGAGGTGATTTAAAAAATTTTTATCTTAATTTATGGAATCGAAGAAATTATAATTGGTGTGTTAAAACTAGATTAAATTTGCTTAAAAATGATTTTTATTTCACAATAATTTCTCAATTCGTCTTTGAGATATGATGATGTAAATTAGATTATTCAATTTAACCTCAATAAGAAGAGCGGTGATTTAAAAAAAAATTATTTTTTTTAATTTATGGAATCGAAATAACTATAATTGGTGTGTTAAAACTAGATTAAATTTGCTTCAAAAGATTTTTATTTCACAATAATTTCTCAATTCGTCTTTGAGATATGATGATGTAAATTAGATTATTCAATTTAACCTCAATAACAAGAGCGGTGATTTAAAAAAATTTTATCTTTTTAATTTATGGAATCGAAATAACTATAATTGGTGTGTTAAAACTAAATTAAATTTGCTTCAAAATGATTTTTATTTCATAATAATATCTCAATTAGTTTTTGAGATATGAAGATGTAAATTAGATTATTCAATTTAACCTCAATAATAAGAGAAGCGGTTTTTAAAAAAATTATCTTTTTAATTGATGGAATCGAAGAAATTATAATTGGTGCGTTAAAACTAGATTAAATTTGCTTCAAAATGATTTTTATTTCATAATAATATCTCAATTAGTTTTTGAGATATGAAGATGTAAATTAGATTATTCAATTTAACCTCAATAATAAGAGAAGCGGTTTTTAAAAAAATTATCTTTTTAATTGATGGAATCGAAGAAATTATAATTGGTGCGTTAAAACTAGATTAAATTTGCTTCAAAATGATTTTTATTTCATAATAATATCTCAATTCGTTTTTGAGATATGATGATGTAAATTAGATTATTCAATTAAACCTCAATAACAAGAGTTTATACTTTATGTCACTTGAGTTAGAGTTTATATAAGGCACAATTTGGACATAAGGGTTCGATTTTTGGTTTAAAAATATTCTTAAATATTTCATTTATTTCCAACAGCTTGTTTAAAACAGGTTTAAAATACAATTTAAAAAACTGTTTAAAACAATTAAGAACGGGTGTTTTGTTCAAAAATTAAAAAAAAAACTGTTTATTTTCAACCTTGCTTTCAATGTTAATAGTACATATTCCTTCTCTAGAACATTCCTGATCTTTCAAAAAACACTGTCTATTCCCGTACCAGATTTTTCACTTTTCTTACGTTTTTCAATCGCGCTTATAATTAGTTCGGAAAACGTCAATTTTCTTTTAAACAAATTCTCTGACGGCATCTTATTTTGTTGTATCATTTGTTTTTTAATTCTTGATTATAATAATCAGAATTTTTACTTTCCACAAACATGGAATTAATTCGTATAATGCTACCCAAAAATTGGTATCATTCATAATCTTCATGCGGATTATTCATAGCTGCATAATCTTCAAGGTTCCACAATCTCTTTTACAATACACTTTTCTGATAAATACTGCATTATATGCATTCTATGTGTATTCTATACTGATTCTATCCTTAAAGTGCTCTAACAAATACTGCAACAAAACTGCACCAAGACCCAATATCTGAAGCATCAGTATGTCACTCAAACTATAGAGAGTAATCCAGACAACAAAGAATCGCAGGTTAACCACTTCATTGACCACTTTACTTGTGCACCTTTTTTTAAAAGGTATAATCGGTGAAATCAAAGCGAAATTAGGTATAAACTTCCTATACCACGAAAATCCGCCTAACACTCTTCTAATCTCCTTCTCATTATGAGGAATAGGGATTTTTATCATGGTTGAGGAGGTCGATCCTTAGGATCAATATGAAGATCATATTTTTCGACCCACATAACGTAATTCTGATTTACACCAGTGACACTTTTTCTAGCTCAATCTAATACCTTCAAAAGTTTGTGTCATGATGAGACCCAATACACAATCAATCAATCTTTGCTACGTTATGGTCCTTTCTGCCGTGTATTATAAAAGTAATGTAATACTTTGAAGACTCTTCTATAGGTACTTGCCAGAGTGCAGATTTAATATCTAATGATGGTAGATATTTAGCATATTACAATTTATCTAAGATCGCTAAAATATATGGAAGGGTACTCATCCTCTTCTTCACGATAAGTAACTGATTTTACCTTTTTAGAAAATGCACACTAGAATTTCTGTTTTGAAAAACGTAGAAAGCAAGAAAATTTTGATTTACAAAAATTATTTTTACATTTCAATGAAGTTTTGTAAAACATGAAAGACACATATACTAGTCACAAATATGATGTATTGTGAAAATTAATTTTCTTTGTTTTTGTGCCACCGAACGCCATACTTTTGCAGCTTCTGCGTTACAATTTGTACATCTTCATCCTTTTTTTCCGATTGCTGTTATACTTTTCTTCACCTTGCACTAAGCTATGGTTCAGGAAATCTGAATGTTTTGATAAAACGTCATTCTTTTCAATACCTAATATCACAAGCATAAGTATTTCCCTCAATGAGGCAATATGAATTTTCCTTCTGTGAATATGATTGTAAATGAAATAGCAAAAACATCAGATACCATCTGATAGTTTTGCTCAAAGGCGTAAAAAGGCGTCTATCCCTTGCTTGCCCTTCTTGTATTCTTCAACAATCTTCCTTTCCCAACTTGTTTTTTCGTTCAGTTGTCATGTTTTCCAAAGTATGTTTTGCGTTTGTCCTTCCACTTTCCACCAACAATTCCATTTGAATTTTGTTTACTAACCACTTCTCTTTTTTTGGTTTTTGTCATGATATCCTTTAGTTAGTACTTTCTGTTCTTTTGTATTGTACCTAATAAATGAGTATCTCTTTATAAAAGTGAAACTGTCAATGGCACTGATATATAAAAGTTATTTACTACAATAAGCGTTCCTTCAGATAAATAAGCTCCATAACTACTCTTTCAGGAAGTCTAGCAGACTGCAGTCCAGTAATTGTTTGTCCAGAATACAGCAACATGTATAACCAACTGGGTTGCACAACTCGAACGTTTTCAATGCATACGTATGGCTTTTGTTGAGAATGTACTGTCTGAATAATAATCGGCCACGAAAAGAACTCATTATTTCAGCCATCATTCTTTTAGGCATATATTCGACATTGAATCATTCCTTCATGATGTCAATTAGATTTCTAACTTTGTATAACCTATCATGTTTGTTTGAATTTGTGTATAAAATGTTCGTGGATCGTTTCGTTCGTGGAGCTATTTTAGGATACTTTACATATCCCATATAAAGAAGGATAGCAACAAAATTTTTTCCACATTTTATCTTCATGGGTATTTAACAATTTATTGATTTTGGCCGAAGGACTTGGTCGGTTGTTTTGAATAGTAATTGCAGAATTTTCTTGAATTATCGTGTCAGGATCCACTTAATCTCCAGATTCCGCTAATATATCATCCACCTCCAATTTTCGAGCAGGATAATAACCATAAACTTCTTTCAGAATTATCGTCTCTCTCAAGTGCAACTGTAAGTTTATTATCTTTAATTTTTTAATGGGAATAGTTTCATATCTAATTACACCATTGGGCACTTCAACACTTGGTCGTTATTACTAACTGGAAGTAAAGAAAATATTTAGGATCTAACTCCAAAATTGGTTTTGACTTGATCATCATCACAGCCAACGTGTTAAATGTTTAAATCTGTCAAAAACGATAGAATTTTTTTTCGACCAACAATATAGTAGAAGACCATGCACATAAAGAAAGCTCCAACACTCTATGATATAACATTTCATTAAGCTTCTTATCAATATGTTGTTGAACCATGAGAAAAACTGGTTGAACCAGCAGATTCTAATGATAGAATCCGCTGACGTATGAATCACATGACTATCAAGATCAAGATCAGAAATGCAACTCAATCCCTCGCCCATCTCTTCTTTAAATTTTGAAATCAAGGCGTCTAGTCATGCACTACTAAAGACAAAGCAATAACAAGAAATCAATCAAAGATATCGAATCACAAACAAATCTCCAAGAATCATTACGAAAATCGGGAACTATGTATGCCAAATGATCTAAAGAAATTAATGCCCAACATAAACGTTTTGTTGTATGGCTTACCACGCTTTATTGGAAATATCTGTGCTGTAGTTCGTTATCGTGGAGTTCTATAAATTGGTCAAAATTTCTTCGTATCATGCAGCTTTGTAAGGAATAAACTCAACTATCTATAATGTGTCATTAAAATAAAGACATCATGTGTGATAATTCTTTTTCGTAGACCTGTTTCGAAACATGAAGACAGCCAAAACGGTTAACGAACAAAGAATATGAGGAATCTTGCAAAGCATACGACAATTACAACAATTACAATAAAAAACTGGCAACATCTGTTTACAAATTTAAAAATGTCGATGACATGTTGAGATAGGCAGCCAATATTACATAATCACGAGGGTTACTATAATTATTTAGTACAATGTATGTACTTCATGTTCACCACGGATTTAAGACACCAAGCTTGCACCAGATTTGAGAATTGAGCTATATGAGTTAAATCTGCTCGACTTTTTTGAGTTCCTGTGATCTTTTTGCATCAAAAACGGAGCTCTTCGCCAATATTAAAATCTCGATATCGAGAGAATACAAAATGAAAAAATACAAGAAGCAGGACAATTAATTATTGATTAATCCTATTCAAATGGCCAAGGAAAATCATTGCGCAATAATTGGCTTTATTCTTCTTGATTATGTGAATTTTTGACGTTTATTTATCAACAAAATGACAAATCATTTCTGCATTCTCATTTTTTATTCACCTCATATTTTAAATTGGAAATATGAAGCTTCAAAACATAATTTTGCTTACTTAATAAAAGATCATCTTGTTTACTTCATTTCAGTAACATCAAATGACACAGGTATTGCTTGTAACCGCCTATGGTGAAGTGTACCTGTAGTGCACTTATCCGCATTCATACATATTTACGAGTTTCAAAAAAATGTTTTTTAACGGTGCCCGCTTCCATTTGTCCTCCAAGCTATGGAACGTTGTGCTTACAAAGCGCGCAGAATCGACTGGTGTCGCTATGTCCACGTCTGCTCCCGCCGTGGTATTTATTACCTCTATTTTCAGAGCCGGCTCTCTGTCATTGCGTAAAATGGAATTTTGCTGCAAATGCATAGATTATCGCTTATATGATCAGGCCGTGTGCATTCTCGTTCGGTCTCTGTGCTATACATGGCATTGCCATTTACCGAGCTTCCTACTGGTCGGAAGTTGAAAAAAATTAATCGGATATCCACAAGGAAGCTGTTTACCAATATATTTTATCGTTTTAATTATTTTTATATTTGATTAAAAAAAGGTTCTTTCATTGATTAATAGAATTTGTTTGGGGCTAAACGTATGTTGTAAAGTTTTAAGGGCACAAAGAGCACATGTGTTCCATTACGAAGATGAAACATTTTTCAAAAACCCCATCAATGTTTATCACACGGACGATATGTAGATGTAAATGTGGCGTGATCTATTCGGAAATTTCAGTTAAGGGGGGCTGGACCCAAGAAAATATATGGCCGAGGAGGGAAATCCGACGCACACTTTTCTCACATATAAAGTGAGATTTGATGGAGCGGCAATGCGTCCGTTTTTTCTCCTTTTTTCTGATTCATTGCAAGTTTTTCCATTTTGCGCCACAAACGCGGTTGCTTCGACGAGCATGCGATTTATTTTAATGACGGCAAACCGCAGAATGATACGTCAAATCACTTTCGCTTCATATATCCTTTTACAAACGCTCTCCCTCACTTTTTCGCATTTTTCTACCCCATTCAAGCGATACAATGGGGCGTGAAAAATAAACGTCAATAATTTAGGTGTCGTTTATGAAGTTTATAAATTTTAAAGGAAGACTAATGTTTCAAAAAATACTGGATTCGAATTTGATTGAATATGTTTTAAATTTTTTACGTATTCTGAATGCGAAGGGGAAATTGTAAAAGTCGAAATTTTGTCTGTTCCCATTCTACGTTGGGTTTATATGTCGACGTTGGGGATTTAAAGTTGCACGCACCTTAGGTAATATACCTACAAATACTGTGTGCGGACATAGCGTTTCCGGTCCGTAATGCGGCAGTTCACATTCACGTGCGGTCCCGAGATAACAACACGCACCCAACGGGGCGCGTCTTTGTTCGTGGAATGGTTAAGGTCGACTACGGCGGTATAGTATCGACGAAACCCCAGTAACAGGGCTATGCTCCAGTTTATTACTTGGCCACAAAAGGCTGCGGATTTGCGCGTTTACCGTAGGTAGATACAACAAGGCTGATAAACTTGATTTAATTTCGCGGCGATCAACGCCGGACACCCACGCTTGATCTTGTTTTACGTGCTGTTCGGTGTGCTAGGTTGCAAGCCCCTGACGCTTTACTTTGTGAGGTTTGTGTTATGTTCGCCACACAACGGATACGAGACCGACGCACGGCAACGTCGGATAGTTTGTTGCTTTAAGGCCTGCATATCGGTTTCTGTTATTGGTTTTAGTCGGCGAGCTCCCGCCGAGGGACATTAATCCTAACTTATCTGGTTGCAGGGGCAAAACCGAACGAAGCCCGCGCTTATTTGTCTCGAATTGGTTGACATGTGATTTACGGCAAAACGGGATTCTATTTACTTCTAACGCTTACAAAAAGCACGCGGTCTGTGGCTATTTAGATTCCAGAAGCTCGTAAATTTACAGATTCTGATATCTAGCTTATAAGGATTAAGAAATTTATGTTTCTAAAGATTTTATAACGGGAAATGAGATAAATCATTTTCTACATTTTAATACACTCACATTCACATAAAATACACTACCCATTAAGAATTAGGCGATTGTTGACTCCAGGTTCATTGTGTATATCAATGATAAAAGAAGAAGGAAAGAAAATCGTTTTTTTCACAATGATATAAATATTTATTTATTTCTTTTCAATCTGTACTACACGTGTTTCGCTTTTCTCTTAAAAGCGTCATCAGGTACAACTGTATTAAATTAAAATTAGAAAAGTTAAAAATAAGTTGATTTTATGAAATAAAATATAATTACCGTCAGTTACATCAGAGGTTGCAAGAAATTAAGCGAAGAGAAAAATGCGAAGACATTGGGTGATCTTGAACTCTCGTCATTAAACGTTGAAGAAGCAAATACCAATCTTTTCCTTAATTTAAAATTATTGAAAAATATGAAATTTTGTTTTTTTGTTTGACATTATTAATGTTGAAATGCAAAAATCTGAATTATAACTAATTATAAAACATTAATAATGAACGCTGATGTTAACGTTAAATTATTATTAAAGCCCAAGGGCGGCGTGACTGTAATGGCTGAAGGCAAAACGTGGTAATTTCTTTTTCAAGTAACAGTAAAAGTTAGATGAAGAACATTTCTAAAATAAATAAAATATAAAATGTCAATAAAACAAGTTAAAAATGATAGTATCAAAGATGAAATAAAAATCAGTCAGAAATTAAAAAATTTTTTTAAAAAATTTACCTTAATCTAGAGAGCCGTGTGCTTGTATCTACGTTTCGAAACGGTCTGACGAGTTTATGAAATAATTGAAAACAACAAAATACATCTAGAAAGAGATAACTGTTGATAAAATGTGACAAGTCTCTCAAAGAACGGGAATTTCGATATTACAGGAAACTGGAAAAGAGTCTTTTATGGAAAAAATCTGTAAATTCATTTATTAAAAGATGTGAATTATTGTTGTTATAGGATCTGATGTAATATTCTTCGTAAAGATCCATCTTTTTTGATTTCTTTAAATGTTTTAAAAGGGATATGTTAGAAAGATTTGACTTATGTCCTGTTTCTACAAGATGTTTAAAAAATGCTGAATTATTTTTAGAGATGTGCTCTTTGAATCTGGTTTTTATGTTACGTCCCGTTTGACCAATATAAAAACAATCGCAATCCCCACAGTCAAGTTTGTAAATGCCACTCTTTTGGTTAAGATTAAATCTGTGTTTGTTATTAACAATTAATTGACCTAATTTATTATTAGTGGAAAATACAGTTGTAACTTTATGAGATTTAAAAATATTGTTGATAGTATTTTGAATATTAGGGTGAAATGGAATAGAGATAAATTTAAGTTTTTCATTGATTCTGGGGAAGATAAGATTGTTAGTAAAGTTGTTTTGAGTTTTATTATAAATGTTTTGAATATCTTGAAGAGAGTAGCCATTATTTAAACCAATTTTTATTATGTTTTTTAATTCGGTAATAAAATCAGAATGCTGTAAAGGAAAATTTAGTAATCTGTTAAAGAGAAAACGAAATGAAGCATATTTATGTTGTGAACAGGAGAAAGAGGATTTAGGTATAATCGTATCAGTTGCTGTATCTTTTCGGAATACTTTAAAGTTAAGTGATGACTCAGAAATATTTTTAGAAATTGTGATATCCAAGAAGTTAATTTTAGAGTCTTTCTCTATTTCGGTGGTAAAATCGAGTATGCATATGTTATTAAATACATTAGTAAGGGCAGATAGTTGTTCTTTTGTACCATTAAATACTATTAATATATCGTCTACGTATCTTTTGTAGAAAATTATGTCTTTGGTGAACAAAGCGTATTTCTCAGAATAAAGAGTTTTTTCGAAATTATTCACAAAGATATCAGCCATGATTCCTGAGATAGGAGAGCCCATGGGTAAACAATTAAAAAGATGAAGAAATTCTGTTCACAAACTATCTTGATAATGGATGTGAGTTTAAATATGTCTTTATATTGAACATTGGTAAAATTTTGAATATTGTTACAAAGGAAATCTTCTATTATATTGATGCATTCATTGACTGGAATATTGGAATAAAGATTTTTTATATCGAATGAAATTAAAGTCGATTTTTTATTAATTTTTAGTTTTGAAAGTTTTGTTATAAGATCTGATTTGAGCTAGAGAGATCTGAGATACTAATTTTGCACCCCGTTTCACTAATCTGAGCAATGTTGCATTCACTGACAAAGAAAATAATATATTCAATTTAGGCCACAAGTTTGCCCTTCCGGGAAAGGTTGATAAAGTAGAACTTGCCATCAATTTAGAATCACAAATTTTTGAAAATGTAAACCTTCTTAACGAAATTCACAATAATTTTGCAAATCTAACTTCCAAATCTAATATAAATTCTAAAAATAGACCTTCAGTCACCTTAAGTGATATTAAAAAATTAAAACATAAAATTAAAACAGAAAATTTGATCGTCACATTAGGAGACAAAAACGCTGGATTAGTCATTATCACTAAAGAATCGTATATCAACAAGACTCAAGAATTTTTTGAACAAAACGACATCAAACTTATAAACAAAGACCCTACCCCTAAATATAATTACACCTTAAAGACACTTATTAATTCTTGTAAAGAAAGTTTAAAAAAATTCAACATCAGTACTAATCTCCTAACTCAAATGAACCCTTTGTCTCCTACACTCAAATCTCTTATTAAATTACACAAACCAGATAGAAGCATTAGACCAATGATTTCCAATACTAACACCCCAAATGAAAATATTGCAAAACATTTACAAAAATTTCTATACAATACTTTTCAAAATAATTTCACTTACACCACTAAAAACTCATCAGATCTTATAACAAAACTTTCAAAACTAAAAATTAATAAAAAATCGACTTTAATTTCATTCCATATAAAAAATCTTTATTCCAATATTCCAGTCAATGAATGCATTAATATAATAGAAGATTTCCTTTGTAACAATATTCAAAATTTTACCAATGTTCAATATAAAGACATATTTAAACTCACATCCATTATCAAGATAGTTTGTGAACAGAATTTCTTCATCTTTAATGGAAAACATTATCGCATGTCCGATGGTTTACCCATGGGCTCTCCTATCTCAGGAATCATGGCTGATATCTTTGTGAATAATTTCGAGAAAACTCTTTTTTCTGAGAATTACGCTTTGTTCACCAAAGACATAATTTTCTACAAAAGATACGTAGACGATATATTAATAGTATTTAATAGTAATAAAGCACAACTATCTGCCCTTACTAATGTATTTAATAACATATGCATACTCGATTTTACCACCGAAATAGAGAAAGACTCTAAAATTAACTTCTTGGATATCACAATTTCTAAAAATATTTCTGAGTCATCACTTAACTTTAAAGTATTCCGAAAAGATACAGCAACTGATACGATTATACCTAAATCCTCTTTCTCCTGTTCACAACATAAATATGCTTCATTTCGTTTTCTCTTTAACAGATTACTAAATTTTCCTTTACAGCATTCTGATTTTATTACCGAATTAAAAAACATAATAAAAATTGGTTTAAATAATGGCTACTCTCTTCAAGATATTCAAAACATTTATAATAAAACTCAAAACAACTTTACTAACAATCTTATCTTCCCCAGAATCAATGAAAAACTTAAATTTATCTCTATTCCATTTCACCCTAATATTCAAAATACTATCAACAATATTTTTAAATCTCATAAAGTTACAACTGTATTTTCCACTAATAATAAATTAGGTCAATTAATTGTTAATAACAAACACAGATTTAATCTTAACCAAAAGAGTGGCATTTACAAACTTGACTGTGGGGATTGCGATTGTTTTTATATTGGTCAAACGGGACGTAACATAAAAACCAGATTCAAAGAGCACATCTCTAAAAATAATTCAGCATTTTTTAAACATCTTGTAGAAACAGGACATAAGTCAAATCTTTCTAACATATCCCTTTTAAAACATTTAAAGAAATCAAAAAAGATGGATCTTTACGAAGAATATTACATCAGATCCTATAACAACAATAATTCACATCTTTTAATAAATGAATTTACAGATTTTTTCCATAAAAGACTCTTTTCCAGTTTCCTGTAATATCGAAATTCCCGTTCTTTGAGAGACTTGTCACATTTTATCAACAGTTATCTCTTTCTAGATGTATTTTGTTGTTTTCAATTATTTCATAAACTCGTCAGACCGTTTCGAAACGTAGATACAAGCACACGGCTCTCTAGATTAAGGTAAATTTTTTAAAAAAATTTTTTAATTTCTGACTGATTTTTATTTCATCTTTGATACTATCATTTTTAACTTGTTTTATTGACATTTTATATTTTATTTATTTTAGAAATGTTCTTCATCTAACTTTTACTGTTACTTGAAAAAGAAATTACCACGTTTTGCCTTCAGCCATTACAGTCACGCCGCCCTTGGGCTTTAATAATAATTTAACGTTAACATCAGCGTTCATTATTAATGTTTTATAATTAGTTATAATTCAGATTTTTGCATTTCAACATTAATAATGTCAAACAAAAAAACAAAATTTCATATTTTTCAATAATTTTAAATTAAGGAAAAGATTGGTATTTGCTTCTTCAACGTTTAATGACGAGAGTTCAGGATCACCCAATGTCTTCGCATTTTTCTCTTCGCTTAATTTCTTGCAACCTCTGATGTAACTGACGGTAATTATATTTTATTTCATAAAATCAACTTATTTTTAACTTTTCTAATTTTAATTTAATACAGTTGTACCTGATGACGCTTTTAAGAAAAAAGCGAAACACGTGTAGTACAGATTGAAAAGAAATAAATAAATATTTATATCATTGTGAAAAAAAGGATTTTCTTTCCTTCTTCTTTTATCATTAAGAATTAGACTACAAGTTTGAAACTTACTGTGAGCGTAAAAAAAAGTAAACAGCTGTTGTTTTTCTATTAAAAGGTTAATAAAAATGCAGTTAATAACGAAAATGAAAAAGTTTTATTGCAGTCTCCACAACTCATCTATACTATATTTAAATCAATAGAAACATGAAAAAAAAAACAAATTATTACCCGTAATAATTCAGATTATTGTAAATATCTACCGAATTTATGCGTCAAAAGAAAGTAAACAGAATTCGGAACTAATAGGTATTAAGTACAAAAATAAACATAATATTAACTTTTAATACTTGATTTGAGCTCCTTTGGCCTTCAACACTTCCCTTAATCTCCTTGGCATGGATTCCACCAAGTTTTTTGTAATATTTTGAGGGATTTTCATCCATTCTTCAGTTAAAGCTTTTTAAGGTCGTCTTTATTTGAAATTGTCCTTTCTCTGATCTTCCTGTCAAGGTGATCCCACAGATGTTCTATAGGATTAAGGTCTGGGGATTGCGGTGGATGATCAAGGGTTTTAGGGACTCGGTATAGCATCCATTCCTTCACAATTTTGGAAGTGTGCTTTGGATCGTTATCCTGTTGGAAGATCCAGTTCTCTGATAAGCCCAATTCATTAATACTCGGGGAAATGTTGTTCTTTAAAATGGTTAAATAGTCCATTTTATTCATTGTTGATTCAATAAAAACTAGATTACCGACCCCTGACGCCGCCATACAGCCCCAGACCATAACCGAACCTCCACCGTGTTTGATGGTATTGGTAACAAATTTCTCTTTGAAGGCCTCATTTTTTGGCCGCCATATCTTTGGTGGTTTTCTTTTACCAAAAATTTCAAATTTACTTTCATCACTAAATAATATATTTTTCCAAAAATCTGGAGCTTCGTTCTGATATTTTTTTGCGAAATCAAGACGTTTCTGTTTATTTATTTTCGATATGTAAGGCTTTTTACGGGGTGTTCTTCCATGCAGGCCACTTCTATGGAGTGTTCTTCGTATGGTACTGGAACTTATGGTTGTGTTTGCTATCTGCGATATGTCGTTTGTTGTTTTAACCGCACTTAAACATGGATTATTCTTCACTTCTCTTACTACTGTTCTAGCCTGTGCTTCTGTAAGGCGCTTTGGTCGTCCAACGCGTTGTAAATCGACTACAGTATGATGTTTTGCGTATTTATCCAAAAATTTTTTTATTGTGCAGTGATTTCGTCTCATTATTTTAGCTATTTCGCGTAAGGATTTACCTTTTTTATTTAAACTTAATATAATTTTACGCGTTTCTATACTTGTTTGTTTTCCCATGATGATTTTTGGTATTTATAATTAATTTTGACGTTCAACCACTTGCTGTTTCTTCTAAAATGTTCTAAAGTTGTCCTGGGAGGGGTTTGAAAAGAAAAGTGTGGTACTTCCCCTAAATCTAAAATGAATTTACAACAACCTACCCTACTCTAAAGGGGATTTACCATATTTATGGGGTTTTTTGCTTAACTATTTTTTTACGATAAGATTGCTCACAAATAAAGTCGTAAATTTTGGTATATAAATTTTTATTGTAAGTTAACAGAATCGTAGTAAAAAGGGTTTTTAGAAGTAAACAGCTAGTGTTTACTTTCTTTTGACGCTCACAGTATATAATGATGCTTTATTAAAACAACATAAGAATTAACATTTTTCAAGAAAATGATAGTCCTCCAAGCGTATTTCGCTCCATGCAACCTCTACAATGTGTCGAAGTTCATCCAGAATCTCAGGAGTTGGTATTTGCCTTATCTATCATATCCAAGACATGATCAATCGATCACGTCCAATGACCATGCAGGCTAGGCCAAAATCTGCAAACCAACCTGGTCCAGGAACCTTCTTAAACCACACTAGTATGGCGTCTTGTAATATCCTGTTGGAAAGTGG
The DNA here is from genome assembly GCA_036711965.1 of Onthophagus sagittarius. NCBI lineage: Eukaryota > Metazoa > Arthropoda > Insecta > Coleoptera > Scarabaeidae > Onthophagus > Onthophagus sagittarius. The sequence continues at coordinate 65,521,336 of JASERS010000003.1, read as the reverse complement.
CTGTCTGGAACGTCAAAATATTGTCGATAAATTGCAATCAGCAGAACCAGTGCTAACTAGCAAATGGAGATTTGAGCTAGAGTAACTGCAAATAAACTTTTAGCAAAATAGATGGAGATGATTCTTCCATATTCATGTCAAGTTGTATACTTCTCGTAGCGTTACCGCCACAGAACTTATTGAAATTAATTAATATACAGGATGTCTCACGTAACTGGTTCATTAGAACTATTTTAGGTTCCACTACTCATAGAGGCTTAAAATTTTGGGAACACGGTATTTTACAACGTATTTTATCAAAATCCTGCACAAAATGCTGGCAGCCGTTCGTGTTTTTATTAAAAGGCTGTGATATTTTGACAGTTCATCGTTTAATTTATTTAAATTATCATTGGTATTATTTCTAAAATGATCTGCGATTGAATATACTAACGCAGATGAATAAACTATGCGAAGAACGCATGAATAAAACAATGAAAAACAATAATATGGTGTAATATTCGAGGTAATAATGGGCGAAATATTGCTAGATATTCCCAGAGAGTTCACTCTATTTATTATCGGTGCTTTTTTGGAAAATATTATTCATCTAAATCGATCGAAGCACCTCTTATCGAAGAATTTGGTAAAGCAATAAAATATGACAAAACATTTATACCATTATCTTAATCTGCTGGTGATAGAAATTTATGGTTTCTTGTTGTTCTGATCTTTCCAAAACTAAGAAGCAGAGCCTATCGAAAACTATTACATCCGCCATGAATATAAAACGAATTGAAAATGTTGTCGTTGGAATAATTCGCCATGATATTCAAGACATTAACAGAAGTAAGTGATGACACAACTAAGTAATGACAACAATAACATTATAATCATAATTAATCTGTCAAAACTCCGTGGCTTTCTAACATAAAAACCAGAAACTTTCTAGCATAGCATGCGTCCATTAATTTTCAAATATGAGGGCAACTACAACAAATAGACGCAGGAATGTTTCTAGATGGTTTGTGGAGAATTAAATTCCCTTAATCTATATTTATAATTTTAAGTTTTTGATTTGTTTTATGTTATTGATTTTAATTTTTGTCATTAAATTGTTGTTTTCATTGTTCCATTTATTCGGTTTTCTTTTGGTTATTTTTGGTGAATAACACTTAGCAATCTAAACTTGATTCAATCGAAGTTCATTGTAGAAATAATGCTAATAATAATTTAAATAAATTAAATTATTATTAGCTCGAAAAGAAAAACGCTAGGTACCAACAATTATTATCAAAATCAATATATTTTCTTACGTATAATTGAATGGTGTAATAAAAACTATAGCATTCCATTTAACATAACGAAGTTGATGTCTACTTCCGGTAGACCGGAAGTGGTGGCCATCTTGAAAATATTTTAGATTAATAGATCAGAATGAACAACCCGTGTTCCCAAAATTTCAAGCCATTACGAGTAGTGGAACCTAAAAAAGTTCTAATGAACCAGTTACATGAGACAACCTGTATAATCAAATTTGTATACCATGGCATTGTCATGAAAATATATTATTGTTTATTTTATGAATAAAACTTCATTCCATTTCCTCAGTTCATAACGGGAACTGACGGGAACACGTGTTTCTACTTTTATCTTCATATGAGGTAGGCCTAATCCCTAAAATTGCCAACTCCAAATATGATAGACTTTCCCAAATCACGATTTTGGGAAAGTCACCGTCCATATTCTACACTTTATTGGCGCCCAATAAAATTTTTCAGGTAACAGTTTTCAGGTATAGGAAGTTTTTTTAAGATTTGAGTAAACCTAATTCCACAAAAAATTATTATGGCGAATAAATGTGTGTAAGACATTACTTGAAAAATAATAAAAGGAAAATAGAGCGTCAGACTCTTGTCTTTATGATTGTGGTGATATAATTGTTTATTGTTGTTTGTGTGTTAAACCAACTTTAGATACTTTTTTAGGAACAAGTTTCAAGCACTGAAATGAATGTCTGAAGCCTAAGCGAAAGACAAGCAATAAAGATATGAGGGTTTCAGAGCGCAGCATACTAAAAAGTCCTTATATCTAGGTTGTATTTGGTTATGGATTAAGCGCTTATGATTCATTGCCAACAATATTGATTTATGAAGTCTTCTACCATCCATTTTGATTTTTGAGTTATGACAGAGTTTTGCAATAAAAATCATCAATTCTAATATTTTAGCCTTCTCCATGGATTTTAATTTTAGATTTTGACTTAATTTTTATAACAAGACTCTTAAATGAGGACATTTTGGAGATTTTTGACCAATCGCCCAGAATCCCCACATCTAGGTTGTGTTTGGTTATGGATTAATGTTTGTTTCAGTACAAACCTTTAGCGTTCATGCAAAAAGTATCTCTCTGTCTCTTGTAGTTTTTGAGTTGTTGTTGAAACCCTAAAATTATGATATTTTGAAGATTTTTGTTCTGTTTCTGCAATCTTCTTAAATCTAGCCATATACCTAATGCATATACCAGAACGCAATTATCAATTTCAAAGGATCAGGAATTGAAAACTGATTTGAAACACAGCGCCTCGCTCGCAAGCGATCTCAGTGAAATGAGACAAAATCGTTTCTTACATGTTTTACTAAAGATACGTCTTCTAAAAGAAGATTTTTTTATAGAACGAAAGAATTTTCACTACAATCCTCCAAAATGACGATTTGGTGTCGATTTGTCGAATCTAACGCTTCGCCGCCAACCGATCTCATCGAAGTGGGTAGCTTAGTAAAGATACAAAATCTTCTAGAAGAAGATTTTTATTTTAGAGTTTATTTCCCAAGATGCTAAGATCGATTGCGAGCGAGGCGCTACAATCCTCCAAAACTAAAGATTTTGTGTCAATTTATCAAATCTGGCTCGAGCTTAAAGCCCTTCCTATTGCCCTGACTTCGAACGAGGTCTATCCGTACACACACCGGCACAGTTTTCCGAATGGATGTTATTTTCTTCCATAAGCATTTTCTTCCATAGCAGTTATTTTTTTTTTTTTGCAAAATAATAAATCTTCACAAAGATTTGTTTGACGATCCTCTGGTAATCTGACAATTCAATTTATTAGGAAGCATACTTTCAGCTGCTAGCACGATATTCTATGTGTGTAATTTGGAGGTCCTGCTTGATGGTACCATCCTGTGGCAATCTTTTTCATTTATATCACATCTCTCAACCTTCAAGTCTATTAATTCGTAAAGTTTGACATCATGCCGCATTTGATTCACTTCATGAAGTAAACAAACCCAAAAGTTATCTTTGCAAAATCTAGTTCATTCCCTTCAAATTTGTTTGTGAATTTTTTCGTTATCACCACGGCTTCCAGTCTTTGCATTACCACTGGTAGTATGCATGAATTGACCTGAATGAAGATAGATTGGGTTGGATTAATTTAAACAATACATGTTGAGGCAGTTCTCTTTGTTTAGATAATATGCCAATATCTCGCCATGTTTGATTTAACCTTTTGTTTATCAGCGGTATTTAGAAATCTTCCAAATTTTGAATATAATTCACAAATGTTCACACAATTCTGGTAGGAATGGATTAAGTACCGAGTTCGCAAGATTCGATGTTTCCAATTTTGTTTCCTCTTCATTACAATTAGCAATGAAAGTTTTCGCAACTCATCTTTAACATCATATCTGACATCTTTCGTTCTCCCTACAGCCATCAGTTGTCCATTTCTGGACGAAGACTTTTGTAATATGCTTCCATTTTTTTTGTCTTCTGGGTCACCTCAATCCATATGCTTCTCGTAATTTTTTTATGTCATCAATCCATATTCTTGGAGGTCCGCTCGTATTGGGCTTTGTTATTTGTCTGCGTCATATTTGACGTAGTTTTTTCTGGTTAGGTAATGTATAAGTTATTTATTACAAATGTAGCTCTCTTATTGTGCTTTTGGCTTTGAACTAGTTTGTGCATATCAACTGCCAGGGTTGTCGGGCTCTTATGTAGGTATGACCAGCCAATATCTAAAAAATAGAATAAAACAACATATCAGAGACTGTGGATCAAAGAAATCAAATGCCACAATCCTTGTTGAATACCACATTTTTACGGCCCATGTTTTCGACTTCAAAAACTATTCCATCGTCTGTTGCCAACCATTGTATTATAGACACCGATTCTTGGAAATGTTCTATATATCGAAAGAACTTAATTCTGTCAATTTCCGCACTGATGTGCAAGGGGTAAGTGACATCTATTGCCACTTAATCAATTTTTGTGACGAGTATCGTCCTTCTCCTCAGAATGACCATTATATCGGCGTGGTTTGGTTCTGACTTTTGTTTTTGTGTTGGCTGGGTTTTGAATTTCCCAGTTGTCTTCTCACGGGTTTATTTATTTTTCTTCGTTTGTTGGGTAGGTTGGTACCTCTGCCTTACTCTTCTCCCGCTTTCTTTATGTTTGCTTGATTTTGCGGTTGTTTTACCGATCCATGTTCGATCTTACCATTATAAATTGCCACTCCAATTTGGCCATTACTGGTGTTTTAGTTAAAATATGTAAAGAAGATTTTCACGTCTTCGGTTTCGTTACCGATCATAACCTCTATTCATGTAAGTTAGGTGAGTTTTAGAATTTTGTGAATATGAAATTTATTGTTTAACTTTAAGGTGTTTCGAAAGAATTCGAAAGCTTAGAAAGCTAGAAAGAAATTAAAGTTATTAGTGTACCCTTCATCCTCATCTCCACTGTCTTCATCGCTCAATTCAACATTTTTCGGTGGCGTGATAAATATATCTTCTGATATTATTAGTATGTCGTCTTCTAAAATCGATATAATTTTATGAACATTCTGTCTCAAGAAACGACGGTTAAAACACAAGAAATCGACTTGAAATCGATCTTGAAGAAAATGTTTACAGTGGCTGCTATTTCCAGTGCACCTCAAATTTGATGTGAATCAAAATTTTATGTAAAAACTACAAAATTTTGTTATTGTCTATACACAAACTAAAGATTAGGCATATGACTTTATGAAAACAATAATAATAATAATAATAATATGGGATGATATGAATTAACAAATAATCCAGAAGCTTTAAATTTCAAAGCTTATTATAAAGAACTATTTAATGTTTCATTTTAATTTTTCTTTTTTTAATTTTAAAAGCAATTTCGTTTATTTTAGTAAAACTTAACAATTTGCAAAGATTAAATATTTATTAGTTTTTTGTTCAATGTAGATGGTGAAAGAAGCCAACAAGAAAGTTAATTGTTCGCATCCCGTTTTACTTTTTTTAAAAGCTTTACTTACCGGGTCAAGATGGCGAAAATGCCCCGGGAAAAATACATCATGCTGTCAAGATTTAACGCCTGGTCTGACTCCCCTAGGGAACATCCGGGGGTGCTTTTTTCGACCTTATAATGGTTTAATTTACTTAGCCTCGCGTATCGTTTGAACGTAACGTTATCCTGCGGTACCTGAAAATATTAATTATTAATTTATTGGAAATTTACAAGATTATAAATGTTTCAATTGTATCTTATTGCTGAGATTAACTTGTGTGTTTATGTGGTATACCTGTATATATTAAAAAATTATTCTTTATAGATTTGAGTAAAAAGTTGAGTATATTAATGAGTCGGGACGGAAATGTCACTCAAATATAATCTAAATGAATATCCGGGACTTAGGGTTAAGAGCAATTAGATGGCTAATCAATTTAACGTTCCTGCATTTGTCAAGGCGATACGCCGAAGTCTCTCCATCAGTTATACTTCCAACTGTTGAACGTTGGTGTACGATCATCGAAGCCCTGGCTCCATATATCACAGGACCGTCACGTACGGCATTGGAGAGGCGCATTTCTCCTCTCCTGTTCACCCTCTTTGTCCGACCCCTGACCTGTCAAACGCGCGTGCCGACTGCTGCCCAACCCGTCCACCAGGAAGAAATATGACCGTCATTAAACCTATTAATGATCAGGCTAAACATCGATAACCAGTGAATTAATGAACTAATATTGCGAAAATTTGACTGGTCGTCAATAACCTGCGTTGCCTAATCTAATGTGGGGGCGAAGTTAAATTACGTTACGCTAAACGGTACTCAATTCTAAACGAAAATTACACGTTTCATCAATAAGCAGATACAGTCATTATTTAGTTTATATTGCGCACTAATTACTAACTATAAAAATGATTCATACAAAATCGTTGGAATTAATTTAAAAATTGCTTGATTCAAACCAACTCGCAGGTGTTTTTAGCAGCACCAGCTATTAATTACCAAAACAAGCGGATTGTTATCAAAGCAAACACTGCTATAATTGTTGCAACAGTAGCGTTAGGTGCAGAATTAATTTGTAATTTGACTTATCGTCGATTTGAGACCTACAGTTACTAATAACGGTTATTATTAAACATTTAATTGCGAATTCGTGTCAAAGCTCTCATCTTTATGCAATAGTTTCGCTTTGATACTTTACTGCGCTAAGGTTTTTTGTATGAATATATAAAGCACGCCGGGATCAATTTATAACCGATGACGTGAAATGATCAATTTTAGCATGACTCTGTGCATCGGCGGTTTCATAAAATCTTGTGCAATTTTCGTCATCCATAACAGTATTAACGATGCCGCCGCCGTTAACTTCGCCCTTGGTTCCAATAGGCGCATTCAAACTTCAATTAAAATTGCATACTTTACACGACAGTAGTGCTGGGGTTGACAGCGTGTCACGATACCAACTTTATTAATAACAGGTGCCGAAGTAACAACGTAGGGAAGGTGGTAACCTGGCGGTCGCTACACCGTAGGCGTAGATGATAGGTAGCAATGTGTGAGCACATCATTAATTAACGTAAGCCAATTATCCTCTCTGTGCAAGGCTTGTCAGGGGATAAGTACACCAGGTGGTGTGGCCGTGTATCCGCTTTCAAGTTTCTGTACTATATATAATAAGAATTAATTCGTTATCCCCTTTAAGCTGATCATTAATATCTGTAAAGCTCGAAGAACTATATATTCTGGAGATACTGCGCCATCTATCACTAAGTACACCTATATATCTGCCTTTTACCAACACCAAAATTAAGTAATGCAAGAATAATGTCCAAAGAAATTTCCCACAAGATTCAATTATTAGTTATATAAAAGCATCTTGAAGTACATACACCAAGTTATGTGATAGCACTTACGAAAAATTGGATAGCTTTAAAATTCTAACCATAATTCACTTACTCCTCGCCGACGAACGTGCGATTGACTATCGGTTCCCATTTCATTAGTTTCTCCCTTCCTTCGAGCAAGTGCCACTTGACTTTAACGTCTTCTTATGGAAACGTTTTATTTATAGGAAACACATCAAAACAAATTACACAAATAGAAGCGTGCACTATATTTAAAGACATTCGAATAATAATTATTGGATTAGTACTTAAATAAAAGGTATACAATTGAATGGGTTTTTGTTTTTATCGAAATTCTATTAATATTTTAGTCAGTTGACCACATATCGATTAATCGTATAAAGTTATATTTGGAAGAAAGAGGGTTAATTGGACGAAGGGTGGGCTTCAGCTAAAAAGAAGAACCAATGCTTCAAAGATAGATGTAGGAATAAACTATATAACAACTTTAACTTAAACTAAGGATTTTTAAAATAGTATAAGATAATATAAATAGAAACACGTAAGATTACATTCCAACCTTGATAATATTATAATAAAAATGGTGGAATATGAAAAATGGGTATAGTTGAAATAATGTCAAATTGAAGACCAAAATGCCTTCTTTAAAATGATATAAAATAATTGAAGCATTTACCAGAAATTATTGAGTTACAAATTAAAATGTGTAAGATTGCGTTTTAAATGAATTATGTTTGAAAAAATCGTCTTGGCTTTAATAATGGAGATAAAGGAATGAATCGTGGCTTAAATTGAAGATGAAGATGTCTTCTGTAAAATAATAATAATAACCTTCGTTTGATTTAAAAATTATTCAGATAGAAATTGAATTATGTAAGATTACGTTTCAACTTAAATAACAATAAAATAATAAAAGTGGAAGAATTCAAAAAAATCGCCATGGCTAAAGTAATGAAGATAAATGAATGATTTTCTCACCACTTTTTCGTTCAAAATAGAATATCATATAAAATAGAGTTCTTCTTCATTTAAGATTTTTCGTTTCAATTTTTTGATATCTTCATTATATTGATTATCCACAAAATTAGCTTTTACTTTCTGTGTGACATTTATTATTTTAATCTTGTTACTTAAACAAGGAACATGATTCATTTTATCAGAATATCAATATTCCACCTCCTACTGATATTTTTACATTATCAAACTGCAGTTTAGGCTACCTGAAACCAATATTAAGTCTTCTAGAAGCAGTATTAAGTCTTTTGGAAACATTTCAACTCTTTCGCAGGCAACATCAAGTCTTTAGGAAGCATTTTAATATTCTAGAAGCAGTGTTCTGGAAGCATTTCAAGTCTTTTGGAAACAGTATCAAATCTTTCAGAGGCAGTATCGAATCTTTTGGAAGGAGTATGAAGTCTCCCAGAGAAAGTGTCGACTCTTAGAGAAGCATTTCAAGTTTTTAGGAAGCATTGTCAAGTGTTGGCTACCTGAAAACAATATCAAGTCTTCTAGAAGCTATATCAATTCTTCTGGAAACATTACAGGTCTTCTGGAGGAAACATTGTAAGTCTTCTAGAGTATTTCAACCCTTCGGGAGCAATATCAAGTTTCCTAAAACCAGTAACAAATCTTACAGGGGCAATAGCAAGACTTCTGGAAGCATTTTAAGTTTTCTGGAAGCATTTTGGAGAATCCACGTGTTGGTAGAGTATCCGTATACGCACCTATCAAAATTTAGTGTGGGTGCTTAATTTTGTTGATGTCCATTACAATCCGTTGTTATAAGAACCTTTTCAAGGTAGTTTTTGGCTTCTGGAAGCAATATTTAGTATACTCATTACAATGTTTAAGTTTTCGGTAGAAATGCTTAGTCTTCTGGATGCAGTATTCAACCTTCTGCAAATAGTATTTAACGTTTTTACTCAATTTTTAATAAGGAATAGCATTTCGGGACAAATAATACTAAAATTTGGTTGCATTCGAACGGACAAGATATCGATAGTTTCCCATAGCATTGTTTGATTGAGTGTCAAAATTGAAGAGTAAAGTATCTATTGTCATAGAAATGGAAGTTTACCAAAAATATTGTCACCTTTTCGGCGCTGAATATGTGGCAAGTATATAATCAAAGTTGCTATTAATTGTTTTTAAATAATTTGAGTTAGGTATTCAAGGGTGAAAGATAATGTCAAGTAAGTGATGACTATCCTCTTAAATGCAGTTTTCAATCCTCCTCTTGAAATCGTCCATCACTCGAGCAAACAGCTATTGATCAATCGCGAGCACTTCTTTCAAGATGGACTCGTCTAAATCGTGATTTTTCTGAACGCTTCATTTCGCGTTTTGGCGATATGCCATGATATCCAAGGTCCAATACCATGATATATCAGTTAATATGTGAAAATTTTATTTCTTCCCATAGGGATTTGTGTACACTCGTAAACCACGCAATTTGGACAAGTTGATTCGATCCAACACGAAATTCTCACGATTGATCTCCAGAGTGATAGACGATTTCGTGCGGAGGTTATATTCAAAAGAATGATCGTTACCTACATCACTTTCGTTTTGCACTAACTGAAATGGCACGTCATGACCTTTTCACTTTTTATCAAAAACTTTTGATTCGCTTGTTTATTATCCTGTTAGATATATATATATATATATATATATATTTGTACTGGGATTTAATTCATTCAGGTAGTAGAGTAATTTTAGTAAATTGTAAAAATAAGTCTTTCTAAATTTCAATCCTAGTAACAAAAACTCTAATTCTAAAATGCTGATCAAAACATTAAAGATTATACGAAAACGTATTCTTGTAATTCTTATAAAATCGTATCTAAGTCACCAGTTGATATTGGTGACACGCACTTTAAAGAGATATTGGTTTGAATACCGTCAAAATTGTGAAAGGTTCATTTAACACTATTCTAGTCCCACTTTCACAAGTTTCAGTAGAAGTACTAAGCAAGTTAAAAAAAATCTAATTGAGATGTTTTATTTTATAATTTGATTTTTTGAAAAATCATCTTAATAAATTGCATACATTCTGGATTCCATACTATTTTAGAAAATATTAAAAATTGTTTCTTTTGGCGACATCTAAACAAGCAAGTAAAATTATGATCTATAAACTACAGAAACTCTAAAAATACACAAAATCTTCACCTCAGAAATTCAATACATATAATACATACATATCAAATAGGTCCTTTTACTCCCTCATTAAACTGTTCCTTTATTCTAACAGCCATAGATCGTTTCATTAGATTTAACATCTCTCAATCTAGCATAATAACAACACTCAGCATCTACCATAGCCACAATACTTTTAAATCAACATTTCATGAAATATGGTGTATCACATACTATAATCAATGAAGGTAATTCAAATCTCGATTATTTCAATAGACTGTTAGTATAATCACATTCACATTTCAACCTTTCATTCTCACAACAATGGCATATTGGAAAGTTGAAGTAATTGGTGTTTGAAACTGGTCATCATTTTAAGAAATGTGTTTTTTGTGCTTTAAAACGTATTGCAAAAAAGAAAGAGTACGAAGGGAAATTAAGTACTAAATTATAATGTTTATGTGATTCAAATAATTTACAACAAACATTGAAATTTGATAGTCTGTGATTGTTACCCTATACAATGCTAAAATAAAGTTATTGAACCAAAGGTTGTAAAAAGGTTGTGAAATCAAAAAAAAATCCAGAATGAGTGAGGTATCATGTGAATGTGAAGAAGCAACCCCACCTGTAAAAGGATGAATTTGACGAAATTTGTGATCTTGCTTCAAACTTCTAATTAATTCCGTTTTTGAAAAAGTACTTCGTGATAGTAATTATTTTTAAAGTACATGTAATTACTCAGCTATAGCGGCAATAGGCATTAATTAGGGTTTTTTTGCCTATGTTCCGGGATCCTGGACGTTTTATCAGCTACATTAGAAATATTTTGAAATGAGATCCATTGTTTAACCAGTTATAGGATTAGATTAGTTCAATTAAATTTATAACTGGTTTTGTTTTTTGTTTTTATTATTATTGCCTGACTAGATTCGGCATAGGAGCCATCATCGGAGGCATCGTCAGTATTAAATTAATGAAAAGCAAAACAACATTTTAAAATTTGTCGACTGTAAAAATGATGTTAGGTAGTGATGTGTTGGTTTTACAATAACAATGTATGTAATTTTACTGCGATGGAATACACTTATTATTATTAGCAATGTGGTTGTTGAGCATTAAGGTTACAACAAATACACACGAGACATAACATTTCATTAATTTAATACTGACGATGCCTCCGATGATGGCTCCTTTGCCGAAACTAGTCAGGCAATAATAATAAAAACAAAAAACAAAACCAGTAGTATAAATTTAATTGAACTAATCTACATTAGAAATGTCAGCATCTTTAAATTAAGACATAATTTTATCGACATTTCTATAATTCAGCATCTTCATCTAGTACCTTAGATAGGTCATTGATATAAATGAGAAATAAATAGTAAATAAATAGTAATTCACCGTATTTAATACTAGCGAGGTCAGCAAACTGAGAATTAAATTAATACTGTTTACGGTTGGACATATAATACTTATAACTAAACCACCCCCATGTATTATCGTGGTTTGCAGATATTTAGCATTGAAAGCTGCGTTTGGTTTTCTTCACAGCCTTACACCACCATCACATCGAAAGATATTGAATTTACTTTCACCTGAGAATAAGATAGTGTCCCAGAAGTCATTAGCTTTACTGATGTAGTAATTGACAAATTAAAATTGCGACTTTCTGTTCTTGTCAGAATTTATAGCTTTCTTTCGCTCAATAAGCAAATAACGGCTTCTATTTAATATTTTTCCCTCAACTGCAAAGGATTTATTTTTCGTTCCTCTACAGTTGTAACCTTAGCTTTTCGTCCCATGAATCAAACACAATACAAATACTAACGAAATTCTGATTTAATTGCTACCTTGTCTACTTTTGTGAACTAGGTAATTCCCCGGACATGTATTAATGGTAATAAATATGTATTTATATTTAAATATTGTTGTTGTGTCAATACCTATGTAGGGCACTGTACATGTTGAAATATTAATCTCAACTTTATTGGAACGATTCTTGTGAAAATAAAATTAAATATCGTTAAAGTTACATAAGACAAGTTTGCCGGGTATGCTATAAAAAGACGAGTTACCTTACAACTTCGACCAACTCACTATGTACCGCCGATACCATTTACGTATTAAATTACAACGTTGCGTAGTATTGATCGTATCGCCTTGTATATGTGCAGGTAGCGAAGTTGTTTTATTAAATCTTATCGTCGCGCGTTCTATTAAATTTCTCGATAGGTATCAGGTAACATTGCCTTCCACACCAGTACTTTTGAAAGAGACATTATTACTTCCATTATACCTCACTGTGACATTAAAATATATCGTACTTCTTTAATATGCATTTTCCCGGTAACATAATTAACATTCATTAGGTTATTATAATTAAACATGTGTTATACATATGTTACCACGAAAACTAACACTTCACGGACGAATATTGCATGTTCCACCATTTTATTATGCATAACATGTGAATATACTCTGGTAATCAACTTCATTTAATTTTCTAGCAATCTTATAAAGCAACGAAAAAGCTTTTATCTACAATGACATTCATCTTTTTAACTTTAGGCATTTGTTTATCTATTTTCTTTAGTTGTGTATCAACATTTACATGACAAAAATGATTTGATTATTATTATTGGGCAAGGAAAGGTTTTATCAAAGATACAGAAGAGAGAATTACATCAATATACTAATGAATGTATTTTGATTAAAATAAGTCGTAAAAACGACAGATTTGGTGTGGTACGTTTTATTATGCACATACGGAATACTCGGAGTACCATTCCAAAATAAATTCGACTATTAAATTCTCCCATCAACACTCTTACTGAACGCAAATTCGCCAAAGTTGGAAACTTGAATACGCTCCGAGCGGCGGCCGCTCAAACGGCGGCAATAGTTGAAAAGTTAAATTGTTCACCAAGCGAGTTAACTGGGGTTCACGCGATCTCCGTTACGTTTTACACAGTTCGTTCGCATTTATACGACTAGGCAAGACGCGCACCTACTGTTGAACGAATAAATTAGAATTCCCTTTCGAATTATGGAAATGACCCATCAAAATACGAATATAAACAATTCGCCTTCTCTAATCAAGTCCGCGCACCTGCGTAATTACTTTTCTAAACAATGAGGTGGGCTCTCTGGTTGATGTTGGTAATTTTGCTTTTGCTGTCAGGGAAGGGAGCTAAATCTGAGGAACAAAGAGGACTATAACAGATTTCGTTCTCAAGGAAAGATTGTAATATAAATACATTCAGAGATGAACGAGATGTTATAAATTCTAAATATGCATATACAGGGTAAAATACAACAATATACATGGAGCTCGTGTATATATTTAAATTAAACATTATTTACAATCAACAACCCTTTTTTAAATATTTTCTATGTCATTGCCAATTTTGTCAAAAAAGCTTTGCCGAAAATTTTGTGTCTTAGGTAACACAATTACGCAACTACAAGTTTGACTCACACCTTGTCCAACAAGAGGAGATATTTAAGGGGTGCATGTCAGGAAATCTGAAAGCGTACTTATATTCCCTTTGTTGATGCATAAAACCTCTTGGATCTTGGTTTGTGAAGGAGGTACGTTTAATGTGTCTGTGACCTGGAAGGCGACCTCAAAGCCTCGATTATCGTTTCTGTACGATGTTTTTATAGTCCATAACGGGGTTGGGTACAATGAAGGGTGTTTACGCTTCTTCTTTGGCCAGATTGTTTTAAATGTCACTGTGACCTAGAATCCACCATAGAATAACATTGCTCTTAGCAAATTTTCTCAGGTTGCTAGTACACTCTCTGATCAGTGCTGAATCACTTCTAAACGACTAGATTGTCTTCAGATTGGCTACACTGTTTGTTAATATATTTATATATCCACCTAGCAGTTCGTTTTATAGATTCAAAGCAGGGAAGAAATGATTCCAGACAAACTGTTCATCATACCCTTTTATGTGTTCACTACAGGTTTTCTTATTCGTGGTATTTGTCTAATGAACTGACAATTAGTGCAACTGAAGCCGTACCATTGGGTTGGATTGAATTGGATTGAGCTGAGTTAGATTGAGTTGGTTTGTATTATTTATTATTGGGTCCAAAGACAGGACAGAAGAACACCAATGAGACAGGAATATATTTTCTGAGATGATTGATCTCAGTTAGAAGGGAAAATACATTCTTCTCTTTTCAGCACAAAATAATCGCGTACAACTACTAATAGAACAAGAGTAGTTAGAATACAACTATTTCAACACAAAAGGTAACTCTGCAACCATATACTAATAATACTATAATTATTATTTCTTATACAACAGTAATTAATAATTATATTGTATTAATATTATTAATTAGTATTTTAAATTTCTGGCTTTGAGACAATAATGTTTACGATTAGAGTGTTAGATCGGCTGTAACAGAATAACCGCCAACAACATCTACCAAATTGAAATTACAACATAAAGCACGAGGTGGAAGAACACCTCTCCATAAGCATATTGAGCAAGAAAAGATATCAAAATTGTTGAATTGATCGCCAACCTAACATATCCCAATTAAAACTACACACCTCCAAAAGAAGAGTCATCAAGAGGGGGAGAACGGGCAACAAATTGGCACTATTCTGTAAGTCAATTAAATGACGGTAAATCTGACTGACATTTTGAACGTTAGAAAGAAAGTTAATAGAATTAACCTGTGTAATAATAATGAACATCGCCAAAAACAACCGTTTAGAATAAGATGGTTCAGAACAGAGCATGCTGACATGCTCAATTGCAAAGATGTGACCTGTTGATAACTGATGTTCTATGAGGGCCGTGCCATTTGACATTTTTAGGTCTCTTTGGTGTTGAGCTATAATATAACATTCATCACAAACCTGGTAATTTATTTTACATGTGAGCTCAGATCAAAAACTATTAAGGGGTCGATCTTTAAGACCCGAAAAAGTGCATCTTAATGGCTTACATGTGTATTTCGCAAACTTCAGTGGATGATCTTTGAAGAGACGAATCTTGACAATATTTTGACGGATAACCATCAAGAGGAAACCCTTTGTTTTTCACTCTGGCGGGGTAACAAGAGAATATGTTAATAAACCTGCTTAAGTACGTGGGTTTGTTTACAAGACAGATTGGTCAGAGATGATATCGTCTATATACATAAACAAGAAGGGTAGTTCAAAAGAGAGAGTAGTGATACACTTACGTAAAATATTGTCCATTACTATGGTCGCCAAAGCGGGCTACCCATAGATGTACCAAACTTTTGTTTATTCGTAGTTCCTCTATAAGAAAAGCCCGAAGGCTTGAAAGAAATGACACCAACTACAAAAAGATCAATACTAATCTATGTGTAAGGGTAACAAGATGCCAATCATCCCTAATCCTCTTGGTGATAATCTTTAGGGTATGCTGTTGAAGATAGACACCACATCCAGGCACACCAGAACAAAACCAGGTACCTGTAACATTCTCAGCAAAAGAGAAAGAATGTAAACCAATGAACGAGATGATAGGTCTCACAGGAACAATATGCTTGTGAATTTTAGGCAATCCATAAAATGACGGAGTAATAAAATGACTAATCAATGTTCTATAATTATCTCAAGAAGAGGTTTACAAAAACCATTCATTTTCTCTGAATTGAGTACATAGTCACACTTGAGGACCTCACACGTGTACAGATCATACATCAATTGAAGGAATTTTTCAGTATATTGAGATTCATTCATAACAACCGTTACTTGACCTCTATTTAAGAATTGATAATTTTTTGATATGTATATAGATGGCAATACTTATACTAAATCTTCAACTCTCCCTCTTAATGGTAAATCTAATTAAAATCTTACAAATTATTGGATAACACGCTTAATTCTAAATAAACGATCTTACAAAGAACTTAAACTAGTTTTTAAACTATACTTTATAAAAAAAAATTATTAGATAATGTCACACATGATGGTTTGGTAAGGAAGCGTATTTTAAAGTCACAATCTTTTCCTTAAACTTGCTACGTATAAAATGAAAATAGATATCTATATGTTTTAAGTATTTTTGAAATTCAGGTTTTTTACAAACCTCGATGGCTGATTAGTTATATTCATAATACACTACAATTTGTAGCCACAAGTTGGGGATCAATCATTACATATCGAAGCAAACTTTACTTACTGCGAATATATTAAGGTTAATATATTCGGCGTTGTTGGAGGACAAAGCATATGTTGCTTGCTTTCGTGAACACGACCTTACAGTATTTCTAAGCACTTTAAAAACATAACCAAAAGTGGATTACCTGTCAGTTTTATCCCTGCCCAGTCCGAATTGGCATATTATACTTTTAAAATAATTTCTTTCAAAAACTTTTGATCGCTTGCCAGTGTTGTTGCCTAGTTGAAGTCTGGTACCTACTTAAAATGCTAATTAAAATATAAAAATCTGGTCTGGAACATACCTTGGCATACATCAGCGAGCCCACAGTTTGTCTACGTTTATTTTCAATTTCCTAATTTACGGGCATTTTCCCGCTTAAGTTAATTACATGTCTATAGTTTACTTCCACGGGAGTTATATATTACACGATTTACAGTTTAACATATCAAAACGTTTCAGGATGCTCTTAAGATATGCTGATTGGTTGGTAGTTGTTCTATTACAAGCTAAATTTTGAGTTAAAACTTATTTTATTTTACTTACTTTTAAGTCATTAAAATAATAATAATTCGTCCACATAACGGAAAATAAATATTTTACAATTTTGAGTTATCTTACAAGGAGACATCGCAGTTAACTCTTCACGAATTTGGATGAAACTCTTTGTGGTGAATCTGTATTGAATATGTATCAGTTTTACCGGAGCTTTTGATCCAGTGGCCTTTCTAAGAAATGCTATTTATTTTTAAAGTTCAAAGGTTTTTAAAATTAATTTCATATACCATAAAGAAAAATTAAAAAGCTTACGTTCTGAATTGCTAGGATCGTTCCTCAAATTCGGACTTTTTTTCTATTCTAATTGTATGTTTTTGTTGTTTTTGTATATCAATAATAAAATCCAAAGTTGTAGTATAATTTTATTTTTTAATTTATTAAACAAAAAGGATTTTCATTCTTTATTTCGAAGGAAATAAATGATTGTACACGTGCACAGTTACCATATGTGGGGTGTATAAAAAACATCCAATTTAGGTAAATTGATTAATATCCATTAAAGATAATGTTGTATTACAAACATAAACTATAACTTTGAATTTATTATTGATTTATAAAAGATATATATGTATAAACTATAAAAACATCGATCCTAGGAATTTAGAACAAAAGCGGCGACCATTCACCGAACTATATGCGGTTCTTGAAAATCGAGTTTTCTTTGCGGTATATGAAATCAATTTTAAAGACCCTTATACTTTAAAAATAAATTACGTCTCTTAGAAGGGCTATTGGATCAAAAGCTCTAGTAAAACTGATATATATTCAGTACAGATTCACCACAAAAAGTTTCATGTAAATGAAACTTTTTGTGAAATGTAAAAAAGAGTCAACTACGATGTCTCCTTGTTAATATAAATACAACAAAACATATTTAGACCGTACAAAGTTTAATCGCTACATTAAACCATTAAATTTTTTATACTAATTCTTGGGTGATGTCTTCTTGGGTCATGTCTTCAGATCATACAATGATTTTCTCAACTTAACGGTTTTTCCTTCTATTCGCCAGAATCTTTAGGTAACACAGTGTATATACACACATTCAGTTGATAGTTTTTATAGTTAAAATTGTTATATAAAGCAAGAAAGATTTTAACTGATGGTAATTTAGCGACAGGATTATAGATGTCAAAATTGTAGATATCAGTTCGCTAAAATCCTTTGGCTACTAAACGAGCTTTATAAGTTATAACATTTCCTTTTTCATCTTTCTATTTCACTTTTAGACGATGTGATTTAAGTTTCATTTTCTTCTAGGGTATTTTAATTTCAGTCTTCACAACTTCTTTCAACTTTTCACAGTCGCTACTTGCAATTGCATCATCACAGCACATAGCCTCAACATCTTCATCACAGTCATCAAAATATTGTCTGTGTCTAATTTGTAATCATTGTATCTTCAGTTGCATTTTCTTTATCTCCTTAATTCGTATTTTGTATTTACTATTTCATTATCTATCTCTAAATCAATCTCTTTATTCTCCTGATTATTGCTATGATCACTTTCATTTATATTGTATTCTGATGAGTTTTCATTGTTTTCACTTGCGTTGTTGTTATTCTATGTGTCCTCTTTGTCATCCTCTAACATAGTTGTATTTTTTTTTCTATGGTTTCAGTAAGTTTCCCATCGTTTTCTGGCTTAGTCTTTTCTGGTAAAAATGTTATGTCTCTAAGTATTTCTACTTTGTTTTTTATTAGGTATATAGATTCTGTATCCTTATGTATCTTCTCCATATGGTTCAAATACTCATTCTTTACCTTTCTTAGAAAATGTATAAATACACTAAAAATGCTTAAAGTACTGTATCTTTGGCTTTTTGTTATACCACAACTCATATGGGATTTTCAATTTTTGGGGGCTAGATCCTGTTTGGTTGAATATAATATTTATATTACTTACCGTTTTCGTCTGAAAACGCATGGCTAAACCGAAAACTTTCCACTTCTAGGTCTAGTGTTAGTTCTAGTTTTACTTCATTTCAAGTATACACAGGGTTGCCAAGTCAGGTTGCAAACAAAACTATTCGTTGCAGAGACTAAAAAAATGTCTTCCGTCGGCTAAACCTAACCCAACTCTGTATATTTGAACTGAAGCAAAACTAGAACTAACACTATACCTAGAACGAAAAACATTCGGGTTCAGTCGCCTTGAGAGATGTACGGTTAAACCAGAATGTTTCTAATTCTAGAGCTAGAGTTAGATCGCGTAGAGCTGTATCACTCAAAGAATTCATACATAGGTTTATAATGTTTTCCTATGAATGGTTTGCGTCTGATCTATATGAAGAAAATATTCATTTTATAATACTGGCAACTTTTCAAAAAAAAAAAGTTTCACTTTTAGTTTAAAGAACTCGACAGTGATGCTGAAAGATTTCATCAATCAGGAGCAGTTCAACAAAGTTCAGTAACATTCAGAAAAATGAAGCGCAAATCTGACGAGTCATAAAACAGGTTTAAATTTGTCTATCTATCTTTATGCGCCACTTCCCACTCTACTCTTCTGACGGATATCGGGATCGTTGCTGATGCAACAAAACCCAAGCTGCAAGGTTTTGCGATTTGCGGGATCTCATAATATTACTAAGTACTTAACATGTACTTCTTACGATTTTTCTTTCTTGCATAGCAAGAATTAAACAATGAGTGGCGACAACAAGGTAATTTTGATTTTAGCACCTTTAAGGCAGATGAATATGTGGAAGAATTTTGGATTCAAGTTTCCAATATTAAATTAGGCAGTGGTTATTTAAAATTTCCAATATTAACTGCATATGTATATCAAAATTCATACATATATAAACGAAGATGTTACTGTAGCAAGGACTATTTCTAACGTTAATTTAATTTGCACTAATATGAGAAGCCGACTTGAGAAGCACTATACACTGGTTGCGTTGGGTTGCGTAACCTTAACCCAACCCAACCATCTAGTTAACACTAAATATTAGTTTGGTTGGTCAATTGTTTACTTATCAGGACTCTCTAATTTGCACTAAATACTAGTTGGGTTGGTCAGACAAAAATCAGGTACTTAAAGTTAATGCATCAACCAAACCCAACTAATATTTGTTGATAACGCTAACTAGTTAGTTGGGTTAAATATTATTAACCTTAACCTAACCATACTCGCTAAGCAATGGATATTAGTTGGGCTGGATTCATCTATAAGCTTTAACCCAACCCAATCTAATAAGATAAGCACTAAATATCAGTTAGATTAAATTGAACCATGAACTTTATCCCAACCTAAATATGTAATTAGCACTAGATATTAGCTAGGTTGGGTTGAGTAATCAAAATTTAAAATTGATCAATTCGTACATGTTTGCCCAATTATTTCTTGAGCTTTACATCGTCCTTGATCCATTTTGATAATTCCTCTCTTCTTGTTATTGGTTTTTGATTTATTCTCTCCTACAACTTCAAAAAGGCTAGGCCCTTTGAGTATCATGGTTATTTGGAATTTTCATATCGGCCAGTCAGTTTTAAAATTATTATATTTTCGCTCATGTTTACTTTAATTTACTTTTCAATAGGCTAATAAATTCACGCATTATTTTATCATTACAACCACAGATGACAACACTTATACTAAATCTTCAACATATATTTAAATATTGCTGTGTGTCAATATTTATGTGGTCACTGTATACAATAATTATGGGGTCGATATGAAACATAAGAATTGCTTGATACATAATAACAGACTATGTCTTGATATCGTCGAAAATAACAGGTTAAACAAAGAAGCAATGTATCAATTTTTTTAAAGACTTGTATACAGAGGTTTCGTACCGTACCATTTTCATCAATATCGGTGTGGGCGGTGCCGAGTTTTCGCGTACGGAAAGTACAAACGTATATGTAAGTACCGTGGTAAAGTTCTCGCCTACTGACAGGTTGAAAATTTGCACGCGGCAATATCGAAAACGTAAAGCGCAGAAAATGGAGCGCCAGTCACCGGCCTCGTGCTGTAGGTTTGTTTTTTCGCAAGGTTCGTACCAACGGCGCGGAACTTCATCGCGAAACTATATTTTCCGGTCGAAAACCAGTTTAAAATGGGACCTATATTCACGTACCGTCTCACGTGCTCGATGTTCTGCTTCGAACCACCACCCCAAGTCGCTACTATTCGCACGTACGCTTGGTATATACGACTTTTACGTGGTAAGGAAGTTACCCTACCGAAATCAATTTTTGTTCCAAGTATTTAACTTTCACAATATATTTTTCACCAACTCGATTTTACGTTCCTCGACATATCTCTTCCAACAATTCAGGTTGTATATACTTTCTGGAATATCTTATTTATATTTTATAAATTCCACATATAAATCATTTTTTGTTTGGATGAGATGAACTACATTAAAGTAATACATCAAAAAACTTACAAGTGTAAAATGTTTTTCGATTGTAAAACCTCACCACAAGTACGGCATTATGTGGTCTAATGCAGTATATCCCTTAAGTAACACTTAACCGATTTGCCTGATGAACCGATGTACCAACACGAGGAAACTCATGGATGCCATTATCCGATTTGGAAAGGGATTCCCTTCCATTTACAATTAAATCAACTTGACCACCGAATGCATTCTCGATCAATGTATGCGTATATTTGAAAATATTATGCAATAATATTGAAAAATTAATTGATATTAGATTGCTTTATTGGTTAATCTTTATATACCAGCGTTTCCCAACCTATGAGTTATGACCTAAAATTTGGTCATGAAACTAATTCGTTTTTAACACGACAAATACATTCCCGAAAAAATTGAGAATTAGGTGACAATATTAAAAAATTGTTAGAGTTCATCTAAGAATTTATTTCATGCTTTCATGGGATTTATTTGTGATTTACAAAAGGAAAGTACGCACATTTCCGAAAACGAGGAATGTGCATGTTCTCAAGTTTTGAACTCAACCTAAATTTGTTGCATGTAATAAAATTAAAGGACATTCCTTAATAATTTTTGAAAAATCGAACTCTTGATTTGTTTTCAGATTTATAAAGAAAAGTATGCACTTTCTCGAAATATGTGCAATTTTCCGAAAACAACCCTATGACTAAATATTTCAATTAATCAATAAATATTTCAAGTTTTTAATTCAACTTAAATTTGTAAGATTTCATAAAATAAAACATTTCTTTACGGTTTTGAAAAATCATAAAAAATCGAATTCTTAATTGGACAGAAAGACTACGGTCGATATTCATTTATTATTTTTTCTACACTATTTATTATGTTTACTGTTGGCATCAATAAATTTAGTTTCTCTCTCTCGAATTTTTAAGATATCTTGATGAGGTTTTCCTTATTTATTTAAAGGATAGTGTGCAATTTCGGAGAACAAAATCATGCGTAATTATCTCAATTAGTTTTTGAGTTATCAAGTTTTGAACTCAACCTAAATTTGTGGCATTTCATAAAATTAACAATTTCCTTGGTTTTTTGAAAAATCGTAAAAAATTGAATTCTTAAAATATCTTGATGAATTCCTTTGTGGTTTATTAAAGAAAGTGTACATCTTAATTCAGTTTTGAACTCAACCCATTTTTGTAGGATCTCATAAAATTAACAATTTCCCTAGTCATTTTTGAAAAATCATAAGAAAACGAATTCTTAAGCTATCGTATTGACATTTTTTGTGATTTATTAAGGAAAGTGTATACTTTTTGAAGAAGTTCTGAACTCAACTTATCTTTGTAGGATTTCATAAAATTAAAAATTTCTTCAGTCATCTTTCAAAAATCATATAAAATCGAATTCTTAAGATGATTCATAAAGAAAATTGTGCACTTTTTCGTAACTAAACTATACTTGAATATCTCAATTTATTATCAGTTATCAATTTTTGAACTCAACCTAAATTTATGCCATTTCATAGAATTAACAATTTCCTTAATTATTTTTGAAAAATCGCAAAAAATTAAATTCTTAAGATATCTTATTGCATTTTTGTGATTTATTAAGGAAAGTCTACACTTTTTCGAGAACGTAACCATGCTTCAATATCTTAATTCAGTTTTGAGATATCAAGCTCTGAACTCAACCTATTTTTGTAGTATCTCATAAAATTAAACATTTCTTCAGTCATTTTTAAAAAATCATAAAAAATCCAATTCTTAAGATATTGACATTTTTTGTCATTTATAAAGGAAAGTGTGCACTTTTCCAAAAACAAAACTATGCATAAGTATCTCGATTTTGAGATATCAAGTATTGAATTCAACCCAAATTTATAGGATTTTATAAAATTGACAATATCTGTGATTATTAAAAAAAATCGTAAAGAGAACCAATTCTTAAGATATCTAGATGATAATTCTTGTAGTTTATAAAAGAAAGTGTGCATTTTTCCGAGAACATAATGATGCATTAGTATTGCAATTCGTTTTTAAGATAACACGTTTTGAACACAACCTAAATTTGTAGCATTTCATAAAATTGTTAATTTCTCTAACTACTTTGAAAGAATTGTAAAAATTCGAATTCTTAAGGTAATAGAAGCAGATTTTCGAGTTGTAAAATTTTCTCTTATATCACTTACAACCGTTTTAACAGAATTATAAATTTTGTTCAACCTCAGTTTAGCATTGCCAGATTGTTTGGTTTTCAAGACATAATTAATCAAAAGTTTGTTGTCATTTGTATTTAACAATCCAGCATATAATTCAATTGAATCTACTAATAGCTTTGTAGTTTTCTCTTTTCCATCCATTAATGGCAGTAAACTATCCCTAGTTTTAAGATCAAAAGATTCCGCCATACTTATTTCTAACGATACACTATTTATTATTAACCTATTTTTAAAATATTCTGAATTTCTAAAACTATATTATCTATTTTATTTGTTATTTGTTAATGATGATGATATTTGAAATATCTATCTATAATTCAACATTTAATGATTCTAACTTAACTCTAAATTTATTTACTAATTTATCTTGATGACAGTTTTTGTGATTTATAAAGAAAAGTATCCAATTTTCCCAGATCATAACAATGCGTCAATATCTCAATTCACTTTTGAGATATCAAATTTAGAACTCAACCTAAACTTGTAGGATTTCATAAAAATTTGCTTACTTATATCTTGATGATTTTTTTTGTGATTTATAAAAACATTGTGTATTGTTTTGTGAATAAAACCATTCTTGCATATCTCAATTCCCTTTTGAGATATGTGGCAATTCACAAAATTGTTTATTTCCTTAATTACTTTGGAAAAACCATAAAATATCGAATTTTAAGATATCTTCATGACATTTATGTGATTTATAAAGGAAAGTATACACTTTTCCGAGAACATAACCACGTGTCAGTATCTCAATTCGTTTTTGAGATATGAAATTGTGTTTGATAACAGATGATGTACACTTTTCCGAGAAAATAACCGCGCATCAGTATCTCAATTAGTTTTTGGGATATCAAATTTTGACTTCAAACTAAATTTGCACGATTTCATAAAATTAACAATTTTTTTGATTATTTAATAAACAACGAATTATTAAGATATGTTGCTAACATTTTAGGAAACTATATACTTTTCCGAGAACATAACCGTGCATCAGTATCTCAAATCGTTTTTGAGGTTTTAACTTTCGAACTCAACTTAAATCTGTAAGATTTAAAATTTAATTAAAAATGTCGTCAATTATTTTTGAAAATCGTAAATATATCGATTTCTTAAGATATCTCGATGAAATTTTTTGTGATTTATACAGAAGAGTACGCAATTTTTCGAGAATGAATGCATGAATAAGTATCTCAATTCTTTTTCGAGATACTAACTTTTGAACTGAACCTAAATTTGTGAGATATAACAAAACTAAAAAGTGTCTTAATTATTCTTGAAAAGACGTAAAAAATGGAATTCTTAGTATATCTTGATTATTGTTTTGTAATGTATGGAGGAAAGTATGTACTTTCCTAAGAGCACAACAATATATAAATATCTTAACTCGGTTTTGAGATATCAAGTTTTGAAGTCGACCTATAGCGGTATCATTTCAAAGAAACTAAAATTTTCTTTTATCATCTTTGAAAAATTCTAAAAAAATCGAATTCTTAAGATATCTTGATAATATTTTTCGTGACTTATAAAGGAAAGTTAGCATTTTCTGAGAATATAACTATGCGTCAATATCTGATTCGGTTTGAGATATCGTTAGCATTTTCTGAGAATATAACTATGCGTCAATATCTGATTCGGTTTTGAGATATCAACTTTTGATGTCAACCTTAATTTGTAGTATTTAAAAAAATTAAAAATTTCCTTAATCATTTTTGAAAAATCTTAAAAAATCGAATTCTCAAGATATCTCAATGAAATTTTTTGTGATTTATAAAGGAATGTACACAGTTTTTCGAGAATGAACGCATGCGTAAATATCTCCATTCGTTTCCGAGATATCAGCTTTTGAACTCAACCTAAATTTGTAGGATATCACAAAATTAAAAATTTTCTTAATCATTTTTTGAAAAATCGTAAAAAATCAAATTCTTAAGATATCTTGATGACATTTCTTGTAATTTAAAAAGATTTTTTGTGATTTCAATATGTTTTTAAGTTATCAAGTTATAATACAACACCCATGTCCCATAACCAGCAAAATTAAAGGCATCTTCACAAGAGACAACCTCAACCTATTATTCAAGAACAATAGTACTTTATAAAAATATTAACTAATAACAAATAAACATTCAACACGTTAGAAGAAAGTGGAGTTTACAAGTTAAAATGTGGGACTGCAACCTAACCTACATAGGGGAACTTAGTAGAGCTCTGAAGAGAAGGATAAGAGAATACAAGACACGAAATATGTCAAAATTTAGAAATCACCTTAGCATTAATCAAAAATACGATTTAACGAACAAAAAATGCACACATCAAACTTACAAAAAAAGAAAACTAATGGAATTACTAGAAACATATGAAAATAAAAAAATACATAAATAACCATCCAAATACCACGTCTTTGGAGGAATAAATAGAAATATACAGTAGAGTAATACGCACATTCCTAAAACAACCTAAATGACAAATTGAATATGAGACCGAAACACCTTGAATCTGATACAATTTGACTCCCCTGGCTACATTTCCTTTTTAATTCGTTGTCCCAATCCCCCTTATCCTTCCCCAACCTCATTCTATAGCCTTTTATATAACCTACAAATCTACATAAATAACAGAAGATGATTTTCCCAAGGATTATACAACATTTTCCATTTTGTTGATTTATATTCATATTTGAATTTAGCGCGAATATGATAAGAACGATATCAACCGAATATTACCAGCAAAAATAAAGATAACTTCGATTATAATTTTATAAAGAGAATTATTAAAGAAATTCAAATTAAAAGCAATCATTATTAACAGACACTTCGACATATTCCTGACGAAAGGTACTAAAAAATTTATAATTTATGTTCGATATTTGTCTTAACCTTAACAATTAAAATTGTTTTTTTTTACAATTGGATATGTTTTGGTTGCACGTAGTAGGAGCTTCCTGAAGATGGAGACAAAAGTGTTCCGAAACATATAGTGGCAAAACTAAAAATATATAACATCTTAAAGTATGTGTTTTATTATGCAAAATTTAACAAAAACATAGCATATCTCAATTCGTTTTTGAGATATCCATTTTTAAACTCAACCTAAATGTGTAGTATTTCATAAATTTGTTCAAATTCGTGTAAAAAAGAATTAGGTGTAACACTATTAAAAATTTGAAATTATGAGAAAATTTTGGGAAATGAATTATGTTGAGGAAGGCTTTCATATGTATGTATACGACATAATACACCGTATAATATAATTACAAACGATCATGAGGAACTTATATCGCGGTGATGTTTCAGTTTGACAAAGCTTAATTAACGTTTCTGCTCTAATCATTATACATGTGTTATACGACACTGGGACCTTATCTCGTCGACCCTTACTAACTACAAGCTTAGCCTATCCGTGAGTTAAAGCGAGAAGGATGGGTATGAGTGTGCGGGACTAGAATTTGAATATCTATCGTGAACTTGTTAAACTTGTCCCCTTCTCCGCCAACAGATCCGCCCTCTGCGCCGCCATATTTCAATAGTTTAATTAAACTATGCGCAATAACAGTAGTTTTTAATTAAGACATTGCAAATGGGAAGTTCCGTTCAGTGTTCATTTAAATTAATAACGGGATTTGTGAAGCAAAGTCCAGGTTATTGCCGAGTTTTTCCCCGTTCGTCCCTTTTGTTATTTACATAACCGGATACCGTCGCGTAATTATTTAAAGAAGTTGAAAGAGTATTTGCACTGGAACCCTCCCGTTCTTAGGTATCTCACAGTTCGCTAGGAATTCCGGCTTATTATTTACCGCCCTCTTCCTTTTGCTGTTGGGTAGTTTACTTTTTCGGAGATTTAACGTAATTAATGTGAGAATATTTCCTTGGTTTGGTAATATAGTGATATTAAATAATATATTATCAATTATTACAATGATTCAACTACAAAATCACATCAACGAACGTTCTATTTTCACTGGTCCATTGCTTTGATATTCAAACATTCCGCCCCATAAAATTCTTAATGCGTTCCGAAACGCACTACACCATGGTGGAAATCTAAAATATATTACCCGCCTATCCAGAAATGACAAATGTAAAGCACTTCCGTTTATCAAGTTCGTTATATTTCGCATGGACGTGTTCATAAACTATCCTGGGCGAGCAACGACCGTCGCGGGTAAAAAACTAATGGCGACAGTGCGGAGAACGTTTTCATCAAGTGAGTAATTGCCAACTATAAAATTTTGCAATAATCTCGGGTATAAGGTCCGCTCGGCGGCTAGAAAGAAATGAAAGATGATCTAGACATATTTCACCGGAGACTAAACTGGCGCTTCATCGTTTCTAATGACGTCACATATACTTTTTAACTTAACGGTCGACCCACGACCCTACCAGCTACTCTCTCTGATCTGAGATCCTGATTACTGGCCATAAATCCTGAGCAGAGAAGATGTCCACCAGTAATCCTATGAAGAGTGTCTACGAACGGTCGATGGTGAGGTCGAGTTGGGAAAAGCCGTTCAGGTCTTCAATTATCCCCAGGAACTTGTCATTTGATTTTCAAAGTACTTCTCTACGACGCAGTCTCCTAGTTTGGATTTCTGGAGAGAAGTGCTCAATTTGCATATGTCTAATAAGGTTTTACCACTTTCCGATCTTGTACAGCTTTCGCTAACCGTTTCATAAATCGATGGAAGGAGATAGCTCAATTACTTTAATGAAATTGAATTAAACAATCCTCATGAATTTAAATTGAGCGTTTCAACTAGGCACACTACAGCCCTAACAATCTGGATAAGATCATAAACAATGATTACTCGATATATTAGACCCTCTCTAAAATCCGCGCATCGCCCTTTGCGTATCTATCACGTAGAATTTGGGGGAGTAATCTCATTTTGCGATAGCCCTTAAATGGACCCACTTAATTATTTATCGCCCATAAGAGGGCACGTAACGGCGTTTTTTAAATTTTCCGTCCTCCGGTTTATCGATTTCGATGTTATTCCGGTTACAAGCTACGAGCATCAGCACCAACGAACGCATTTTGTTTCATAAATCAGCAAGGATCAAAAGCATGGTCGGCCACAGTGAATTCTCGCCAGCATTGGTAAGTGGCTCCGTGATCCATTAAGTGAATCAATATGTCTCTTGCTCTCCTCCAGTTACTTTATTTCTATATTGGCCAGGTAGATGACTCGGACTCTCCAACTCCCTTTTCCATAAAGATAAAAAGCTCCCTGATGCAACAATGTTTACTCCGCAGCTATGAGGCTTTTACGAAAATATTTTTTCCAAAGGTAATTAAAGTGCGGATTAAAATGCTTATTTTTTTGTATGTGGTTGTTTCATATAATATAATTAACAAAGTTATTCTGCCGTTCTAATAACGTAAAGCACCGTATATGATATTTTTCTCCATATACATTTTATCTAATGGAGAACAAAAATGAAATTCGTAAAATGAAAAAAATCAATAAGGCATGCAAATGCAAAAAAAGTGTCTGATAAAATCAACACGTCATATAATTAATAAAAAATACTGAGGCAAACTTTTTTGTAGATATACAGCATATCTTATTCATTATGTTAGACTTGATATGTAAAAAGAAGACGAGAAATAAACAACAACAAAACTTCTAAACGATGTCAAGAAAAGATTTTTTTAAAGGAGAAAATGGAAGCAGAATTGAGGTTTGCGAAGTATTCTTTTTAACGATTTTAGGGCATATAGCATACAATGATACCATTATTCGCATTTTAAGAAGCCTATTTCAGGATAACCGAGGAAAACATACACGAAAACAAAATTGATCACGAAATAATTTGCAAGTACATCGAAAAATTTTCACCTTGTTTATCTCATTATTGAAGAGAGCATGCTTTTGAGGTATTATATATTTTTCTATTACATATTTCTTACAATTTTTATCTGAAAATTGTGAACTGTTGTAATTAGGTGAAACTGAAGCTTTTTAAAAAAAGAAGGATTTCTTTCATGATACTCTTCGCATGTTTTGGTTGGACAGTATGGTATTACGGGGAAAAAAACCTTTAGGTATTTTTTGAAGTAATTTTATTTTCATCCATGCCTGGAAAGTGAAAGAGTATCACCTCATCTTCTTTCTCTATTCTGCATCTTCTTAAACTCCTCGTTCATTTGCCTCTTCGTTGGTCAAGACTCACAACGTTTGTGGAAAAGGAATTGATTACATTTTGAAGTATATCATGCTTTATATGTACCTTAAATCGGAAAACAGTCCCCTTCTTCGTCATAGGTTACCATACATTTTCTCCCTACTCGACTTCTCCATCCGTTCCTCCAAGGTCTTTGTTTTCACCGTTTCCCTCACGAGGCTTACTAACGTTTCCGTTTCAAATTCCCCTCTTAATAGGATATCTGCCGAAGTATTATTGTTGATGACGGACCCTATCTTCAGTTCCGTCTGCATTCTTGCAATCTCAAAATGAGCGCAATAGAAAATGGTGTATCCGGAATAATACAGTCGAAGCAACACATATTTGTCTCAAGATTTTTATTTCCTTCTGATAGCTTGGAAAATTGCTATGCCCAGTAATCGTCTCAATCAAGTAGTAGTCAGTCTCTTTACTGCCACGCCGAAACGTCCTTTATGAAGACGCCGGCCCATCTCTAGTATTTCTATCTCGTCTACCACCGCTCCGTCACTTTTTATTATAAAATATAATAAAGGGTATTTTAAAAAGCTTTTTAAGCTTTAAAATATGTTTGCGGTGATTTGGTATTAAAGGGTATTGGGCCGAAAAAAAGAAGACATCAACAGTGTTTATGAAATGTTTGTGTCTACTTATGCAATATCCAGGAAATATATTTGCATTTGGGCAGACAAATACAGCGCATAAAATAAAAATTGGGCAATGTTTTCTTTTCTTTTATTTACAAACGTATTATTTTTTTGAATCGGGTCATAAAATGCCAGCTTAATGGAAAAAGGATGTGCAAGATTTTTTGAATGTGGTACAAAACAGCACCATGAAGAATACTACAGTATTTGCGAAAAAATGGAAATTGAACACTTCAAATATTGTCCAATCTTAGCAACCAATTATCAAATTAAAAAACTTAATAAAGGTCGCCCTTTTTTGAAGGTCATGGTATTAATATAGACTAGAAGGGGCTCTCAATTCTCATGCAAGAGCTTAACATACAGGAGAGAAATCGAGGATTGAAACCATAAAATTATTAGTTATTTGAAAAAATATTTTCTAAACATAAAAACTTCTTCTGGGGAAATAATAATGAAAAATAATGTGCTTAACCTGATTGATAACATAGGGGCAGATTAAGTAGAATATTATTGAGCGTGTTCTGGCTGTTTTGGCCGAGAAATGTTATGGGCATGAGTGATTTTAATGTGAGGTTTGGTACCTGCGTTATAAATAATATAGAGAAATGAGAGATAAAGGCAGATTATATCGTGCGCGGTTAGCTGATTCTAAACGTAAAGCTGTAAACCACTTTATCGAACAGTCTAGAAATAAAACTAGAGCAATTTGGTATAAATTTTAATGGACCAAATGCAAACAAACAATATACAGTGAATCTTAACCCAGATATCCGTAACAAATTCTTTGTAAATGAGGCCAATAACATTGTTTCTGGGCTTGATCGTCTCGTGCTTTCTTCAAGCGAGGCTACAAAAATGACTGTTCTAATTATCGACCCATCAGCATACTCCCAACACTATCTAAAATATTTGAGCGTGTAATGTTCAGGAAAATAATGGCACATGTTGAATCAAACAATATGCTTTATGAAAACCAACTTGGTTTCCGCTCTGGCTGAAGTACCAAGGATACTGTTTTGAATTTCATAAACATTTGTCATTGTGCAGAACAAACGTATCTCATGACATACTACTGTACAAAATTGAGCAAGTCTTCCCATTTGCTCGAGATGGGGTTGCCTTAATAGAATAAGTCCAATTACTATTCAGTCTTAGACAGAGTTCTGCATATTTGAGCTTTGTAGCTCACATGACGGAGATCAGAAAAAGATAGCCCGAAACATTTTCCTATTGCGCAGATTGTTTGGTTCGTTGTCTGCCAAGATAGCCAGGACCGCTTATTTCTCATTGATTAACTCAATCATAAGTTATTGTATTATTGCATGGAGCAACTACAGCTAACTCCCACATATTTGGACTGTAGCGCAGACCTCTGAGGGTCATTTCAGGGCTGGGCTATGCAGATGATTGTCATCACGTATTCAGACAACTGCACGCATGCTGACATGCACAATTATGAGACACGAAACTGCGGAACTATTTATGTTTTTCAGGTCTTATATAAGACTTGCCCTTGGAAATTACAACACTACAAAAAAATAAATTTTTAAATGTTATGAGGGAGTTTTTTGCTAAAAAATGCGTAAATTATGTAATCTATGTAATTTAATTTATAGTGAGTGAGTACTGATTTTTGTATCTTTGTATATGACGAGTGTAAACCCTGGCATAAGCACAATAAAGTTTATTCTATTCTATGTAGAAATACGGTCTTAGGAACGAAATACGTTTTATAAAAATTTACTAGGTATTTGACCAATTTTTAGGAAATATCTACCAATTTATTAATTTTAGCAAATATATGGGTACTTGTCTTAGTTGCTGAGGCATTATATTCTACACAAGTTCAATCGGTGACAACTCCAGTGACCATGATTTCTTGCATTATCCTAATGGAAAGTATCCTGCAATTTGTGGATGAACGGTACCCATTCCAGAACGTTGTCGATATAACGACATGCGTTTAATGCATGTAATGGACATAAGGGACGATCATTCAGTACATATCGTCCCCAAATTATAACAAAATCTTAATTCACCACTGATCATCTTCAGTCAATGTCATTCCATTGATGAACCCACCCCTACCCTTCTTGACACCATGCGAAATCAATTCCTGGTAGCCATTCTCCTTCCGACCATAAACATTATATCCGAGCAACTGTAGTAGTGTGGTCCTTCCCCAACCTTCCCCAAATCTGTGGGAATGAGAGACTCGTGTCTTTCAAACCGATAATTCAGCTCTTATTAAAGTTATATTCGATTGATGCTTTCTTCGTCTGTTTAGTAGTAATACTTGAGAAACAGAGTACTTTCTTGGAGTATTATTGTATGAATCAATCACATACCTATATAGAGTTTTGTTTTATACAGTTTTGATTGATTGAAGATCACATCAAGTAGATAACATTCCTCATTATCTATACACTGAGTATACCATTTTTTGGCAATTGTCATAACTCTAGCCAGTACGTATAGCAGGGGTTATATTTGCAATTTCCTGCTGGATGTTGGTCTTCAAAACTTGTAGGAATCAACAAAGAATTACGTGTGGTCAAAAGGGAAGATAGGGGTGGCCACTCCCTACAAATCGCCCCTAATTGAAATTAGGAATGTTGGGAATTTATTTCTCAAAATAGCCATTGATTCAACTCTAAGCCATTCCACCGTCTTGTTAGAACTAAATATCCAGAGATATCTCCGAAAATTTAAGTCATGTTCAGAAAGTTCCTGCATAACCAGCGTCATGTAGAGATAGTAATAGATAATAAGGGATAGTAATAATAGATAGTAAAGAATTATATAAAGAAAAATCGGAAAGTGAAAGGGCAGACGAGGGTTTGCGCACAGAACGCCACGGCGATCGCGACACTGAAGCTCAAAGTTCTCAGCTGTTTTAATGAGCCGAGCCATCAAGTCTTCCAGAGGTCTTCTAGAAGATTTGACATCGGAGAATAAAAGTCTGCTGCTGGGAGCAATAACAAGTCTTCTTAGAAGCAGTATCAAGTCTTCTAGAAGCAGTATCAAGTCTTCGAACGGCAGTACCCAGTCTTCTGGAAGTACTTCCAGTCTTCTGGAAACAATAAGTAGTATAAAATCTTGTGGAAGTGGATCTGGAAACATTTCAAGTCTTTTGGAAGCAGTATAAAGTCATCTAGAAGCAGTATCTAATCTCAATTCAAAATGCGTGTCGCCTGTATCGGTGCTCTGCACCCATTAAAAATTTTGTATGGGTAGTTGATGCATCCGTAAAAATATTTTTAATTGGATTTCTGAAAATCGTCTTAGTGTGAATGAACATACATAAAACACAGTTACTAATTTTCTCATTGAGACTGCAAACTTTTAATAACAACAGTCCAGTTAAATATCTTGAAATTCACTTTGATGCCAAATACGTTTTTCACGTGATTAAAAGATTAAATACTGGTATTTATTTGATTCGCAGCCTAGGAAGAGTGGTCTTGTTGAAGATGGCATTGCTCATTTCTATTCTTATGTGACGTACCGCATTTTGTGTTGAGGCAGTCCGCTCAACAATTTTGGCAGGCGTGGGTTTCGCAAAATGTTGCAGGTCAAAATTTATTGAATTTGGAATTCTAACCTTTCCTTTTGTGTTCATTTTTAATTGTTTACTGTTTATAAAGAATAACTTAAATGGTTACAGTAAACATGGGGATAATCATTGTTATAATACCGGGAATAGAGATGACCTTATTTCAAATCTGATTTCAGATTTTACTTGAACGACAAGGGCTAGATGTAAACGTGTGAGGAATGAAACAGAAATTTAAAGTAGTATTAAAAAGGTATTTACTAAACAGTGTAGATATACTTAAGAACCCAAAAATAATAGTGATAGGAAGACATATTCTTGGGTGCAAACTGTAGCAGGTATTCAAACAAACTCTAATTTAATATGTATTAAATATGTTAGTAACACATATTTAACATCAATAATCCAAACTCGTACTAGTCCATTAAATGTTGAATTAGCTATTTATTAACAATCAATCCATTCCATGTACATATCCATATATGGACGAGCGATACAATATACAAAAGGAAATAATGTTGTTGAAGACTTCGTGACTGACGCACGTTGTGTTTGCGCTTTTGGTCGCGTCAAACAATACATTTACCGGCGTTGGGTCAACACAGTAGGGGTGCACGTTCAAGTGGTGATCGATAATGCTTGTTGACTCTGTCAGTGTGAGGATGGGTCGTCTGTAGGTTTGTCCGTCGAGCAAACCGGAAGGTTTTAGTTTTTGTTGCCGCATCTGACGGCTCCGCACGAAATCGTAAATGCAAATATTCGTTGCGCGCCGCGGCCCAAAAATGTTGTTCGGCAAACAGCTCCGGAGCGAATTACAAGGCAATTTATAGACAAAGCGCCCAGAGCTGGTAATTCAAGACATTTGTTACCGTCTCGATTGTAAACACCGGAAGGATAAAAGCTCATCGTTTGTCCCCTTTATTTCATTCCGCGATGTATACGAATGAACCGGAGGAAAACAATTTCTGACCGTAATAACTGAAGAGATGTGTCATAATTAGCCGTTCGTTGAAAACTGTTGGGAAGGCTTAATTAAATAATTGTTGAGTAGAGAAAGCACTTTCCCGTTAATATGTTTAATTTTCACATTTTTTATTATCCAATATGAAATATTTATACCTAAAATGATTTCGCTGTTACCATAAATAAGTTATAATGGAAATATTCAGACGATCCCATTCAATTATTAGAATACATTTGTGCATCATTTCGGTTTTGAGTACCCCAAAAACGCAGAATAATAACAATCAATCCTGATAAGAACCTGCTGTATAATAGATCAGCACGTAGATAATGGGTTAGAACACAAAAGCTCGCAAACAGAATGGGGAGTGAGCATGATAAATTAATGCGGAGATAGTGGTTATGGTATTTGTTTTTGTATCGCGACACTATTAAGCCTTAATTAACATCCCTCGTGAGTAAACACCGGTGTCCTCTTGCGAATGAAAACTACGTTTTGTCTCTTGTTACCGTTGCAATAACAATAGCAAACTAAATTTAATGTCAATAGGCTCAAGCTAAAACAAGAAATTTCTTATCAAAGTATTATTTATTTTAGTGAAGTAACCTTAAATTAACAAAAAGAGATTGCATCACAAAGGATTTGCAAGAGGCGTCATAATTGCTATAGATTTAAGTTTAATCCGATTTAAGTTATAGGCTTTTCCAACTTCCGCACATTAAACGCCTTGTCATTGGCCGTGCCGTTTACGGATCCGCATATTTCTAGAAATAATGTTACAAGTCACCGAGGACTAAGGCCGTTAAGTGGTACTTTGTTTTATATAGTTTCCGCGTCACAAATCCCTAATTTAAAGAGAGGGCTCGTCGAGGAATTGTTCGTGAGCGAGCTGATAAATTGCGTGGATTTTATTAAGCGTCTTGGGCCACAGAAACGTACCCCGTAATTGGGTAAGAAGTAACTATAATTAAGCTGTTTATCATCATTTCTAATTCAGCGTTCCGCTCAATAGAACAAGACTTATTCCAAAAACCCCCGTAATACATTATATCTATTTCTTTAATATATTTTGTGGGCCATTATTTTATTTTTAATTTTTCGTTTAAACTTTAACAAACAATATTTCCATCCTAAAAATAAACACCATAGATAGATAAATTTGAGATAATTCTAATCTAAGAATTATCTCTAATAAAATCTATTGGAAATAATAAAACGATTTTTGCACTTTTACTTTAACAATAAAGAAACAAATGAAAACTTTTTATTTTACTTGTAAGTTAATGTTACACTCGATAATTATGGAAATAAACTTACGTCAATTTTTGAATAAATGAAAGTTTTTAAGTTGTTTCATGTGAGCTAGACAGAATTTTGTAATGTACTTAAAACATCAAATAGCGATAAAATTAAGAGTAAAAACGGACAAGACTATAAACAAGGCAAGAATTCGTTATTAGCACACGTTGTAAACGTCGGAGTTTAAGTTGTTTCAAACTTTAAAAACACAAAGTAACTAAATCGGTGTGGATTCCGGCTCAGTTGTTGATTTAAAAAATGCTTGCTATTAAAAATATGTTATTAAAGGTTTGTCAAAGAATAAGAAGAGTGAGGTTGGGAAATGTAGCTATGAGGTAGATCGCTCTGAAGTTGGGGTAGCCAATATTTAGTTAGCTTCGATTTTATAGTGGCTCGTGTATTTCCTTTAGTGGTGTGAAAGGTCTTTGTAAATATATGCATATTTTTGTTGCCCTTATTTGTTCATAAAGATATTTTTGATGGGAAAAATCCTTCTTATATTTGCTTGTTTCGTAATATTTTAAAATTTCCATCCAATGTCCCTTATTTGTTTTATGCAAGAGAGTATCATACTCTCTATCGCCAAATTCATGTTCCGTGTTAAATAACAGATGTTTTCCAAAGTAATAATTTTCTTTAGTTTTGTGTTCGTATATCCTTTGGCCCAATTTTCTTCCCATTTGTTCTGTATATGTTGGCTTATATATACCACATTGCAACATATACAGCATTTCCCGCAATAATTGTGCAATACTTTGTTAGGAATATTTTTCCTTTTTGCGGTTGCCTTATTTTGTTTAGTTATTTAGTAAAAAAAGAGACAAACGTCCCATGATGTTTCTTTTTAGCAATATCCTCAATAATGGCGATTCTTTCATTTTTTTTTTTCAAAAAATAAAACCTTTTATTACTTTTAATCCTAAACATTCTTCATTTAACCATAGATGGAATTTTATAAAATTTTAAATAGTTTAATACTTAATAAATTTTCAACATTTCTAAAATATCATTTAACATTTTTCTTATTAACAATTATTTTAATTTTTATATAAATATTAAGTATAACTTTTATTAAAATTTGTTTTGAAACACGCAAGAAGTGACGTTAGAACCCAGTTTTTGTTAGTAAGGGTATAAAGGAAAACCAGGATATGCTTTCATAACATTCTTAACTTTTCGTGAAACGTGATAGTAACGCTTGTAGGAAAACAATTTGTCAGGTTTCGACATCATTGAAAATATTCATAAAAGTTTTGAGTCGTGAAGACAAAAACGCAAATTAGCGGATTAATTCACAATACGATATATTTTGGATAATAGTAATTATCAAGCACGAAATTTTCCGGAAATTTTATCACAAAAAAAAATGTTTATTCGACATTCAAGTCTCGTTGAACTTGACGTCAGATTTTTGGTCATTTCTTGTTAATTAAAATTATTCATTAATTCTTTTTACGAAAACTTAAGTTTTAACTTAAAACTAACGCATAGACTTTTCATTTTCGCATATAGGCTTTTTTATATATCGCCATTTACTCCACGAGTAAATAATCTTCAAATTTAATCCACCGCCATGCAGAGGAATTAATAGCTGAGAGATCTGAGATTTTTCGATTTGCAGAAGTTCGCATCTAAGGTCAGATCAACCCAACGTAGTTTTATTGGTTGCTTCACAACCTTTAACGATACATCTGTAATAATTTTTTTTGTAAGGACCAGTTGTAAGAAACTCAACATCCCAATCTTGAATTAAACCCATGCTCGAGTTTAAAAACCAAGAGAGGTTATTCATAATTTTATTGTATTATTGTTATAATTATTACATATACATAAATTGTCAATTTGTTTTTTTTTTGTTATAAAACTCGTTACGGTTATCTCAAAATAATTTTCTTTCATTTCCTGATTTAAAAATAATCAGTCCTTATTCGCCCTGAGAGTGTAACAACTTCACCAGCGTGTTCTCTGGTCAAAAATAGACAAAAAAAGTCTAAGAAACATAGATATATACTCAAAATAGATATTCCAAATTTTAGTTTGATATGTTAATATCATTAGTTGTAAGGATGTATGGGCAGCAATTATATCATTGATATAATAAATGTTTAACATGCGCATCATTTGCTTCTAAACACAAACGAATACCTCACCCTGTATAGCCCATCCACTAAAATTTCTCATTATTCTCTGTTGAAGCTTGAACAGTGTTGTATTGACGCGATTCAATCAACTGGTCTCGTAAAATGCGGTGACCCCTTGATATCTTATGCAGAAATCCTTCTAATGCTGATTAAAACATTTTTGTCAATCATTCTCAAAACAGCTTCTTCTAATTCCATCAACATTATGTAATATCTTTCCGTGAAATGGCGATGGGTTACGCTACCTGTTTTTTCTTAAACTAAAAATTTTCTTTTGTATGTGGTTGCTCGAATTATCTAGTATATCCATGAAGGAGTTATGATGCTCCACTTATAAAACTAAGACTTGTAATGTCTCAACAATGGTCCCTTTTCGGACCTATGTTTTAGGTCCGTTTGTAACTACAGACATCAAACGTGTCAAATACGTAACGTTCCAGAAAAAAATTAATATTCTTCCATACAGGGCGATTCAAAGAACCGCTGACAGACTTCTAGAGCAGTTAATACATGAAAAACTTAGGTGAATAGTTTTAATATATATAGGCTCGCAAATGCCTCTATGACTAAATTTTTCATGTATTATTTGCCTTAGAAGTTTGTCAGCGGTTTTTTGAATTCATCGTCAATAACTTCTTTATACATTAACAATATTCTGCTTCTAATTTTCTTTTCTTGAGCAAAAGATATACATTTCGCAGTGCTACGAAAAAAATTTTGAACCAAAATATAACGTGTCTTTAAATGATTCAATAATAACTTCTGTCTCACTGTTGGCAGAATACGTTATATGTGATTAATATAATCTATGGGTGTCTGGAACAGCACGTGTATGGCAGGAATAAACGAACCTACATTTGACTTTTTGTCTATTTTCGATCATAGAATACGCTGGTGAAGTATTGTTCAATCTTTTTGGGATACCTGTATATTCCATTGTCTTCTAATTTGCTAACGCTGTCCATATTTATTAGTAGTGTGCGCAAAGTGTATTCTTCTATGTTGTATTTACTAAAAGATTTTCTTATCTATTTCTTTCTCCTTGGTATTTAATAGATCTAAAGGTTTTATTCTCTTCATTCTTATTTGGTATTAGAATAGTTTTGTTGACCAAGTTATACTTTTTAAGCTTCAAGTTTATAATGTGTTTTTTTTTTCTTGGAAAAATTTGTTGTAAGCTATCTGTTTTATTACATTTATTTCCGTTTGTATCTTTTCTTGATCTCTGCAGAGTGTGGAGCAGAATATTTGTAGGAAAGATCGTAACATGAATCATATGGGATTAATATAACGGTTTGGGTTTTCTTTCGATAGATATCAAATGTTATTTTTTTGTCTGTTTTTACTATGGTTAGGTTCAAGAAGGTTTAGCTGTTCGATTTCCATTATGAATTTAAACTTATCATGAATTATAAATATTTTTGAGAATTTAAATAAACAAAAATGTTATGTTACGTTCTTATTGTATGTGTTCTCGGGGTTGATAATTTCTTCGTTCTCCAGTTTATGAAGAAAAAACTTGCAAATAAACCGCTCAGTGGAAATCGCATCGGCAGACCATTTCAATCAAAACCATGAATTCTCGGATCCATTTTTAGCCGGTATGTCGGAGTAATATCCTGACTAAAAATGGGATGCAGAGTTTAGTTAGGGTTTTGGGAATCAAAATTACTCATATGTTGACTTTGTGATTTTGTGTTTTCAACAAGACATTTGGAGAACGATTTTGCATGAAATCGCTTAGGGGGCTTGCGTGCGATATGTATGTAATATTAAGAGGAGATCGTTCATTTTGGAAAATTGTATTTACCAAAACATATAGTGAATGATTTAGCTTCAAATCGCCGCGATCGTTGGCGGACGAGGCGTTGTTTTTAAATAAGCGACAAAAAATCGTCCATTTTTGAAGTCTATAGCGCCTCGCTCGCAAGCAACCTCGGCGCAGTGAGTAATCTAATCTTCTTATGGGAGTCTTTGTGTCTTTACCAAGACACTTCGAAAACGATTTCGCTTCAAATCAACGAGATCGCTTGCAAGCTACGCGCTATATATATATAATATTAAGACGAAATCGTTCATTTTAAAAAATCGCCACGCCCGGAACCGGCTTCGGCGAAGTGAATAAAAATCTTATGGGAGACTTATCAAGACATTTCGAGAATGACTTTACTTGAAATCACCCAGACCGCTTGTATGCATGGTGCTCCATATGAAATATTACATGAAATTCTTAATTTTGGAAGATTGTAGTGCCTCGTCGCAAGCGACCTCAGCTAGATGAGTGAAAATCGTCTTATGGGAGAGTTTGTGTCTTTACTAAGACATTTCGACAACGATTTTGCTTTAAATCACCGAGATCGCTTCCAGACGAAGCTCTGTATATAAAGTATTAAGACGAAATCGTTCATTTTGGAAGATTGTAGCACCTCGTCCGCAAGCGACCTCGGCGAAGTGAGTTATAATCTTCTTATGGGAGACTTTGGATCTTTACCAAGCCGTTTAGAGAATGACTTCATTTGCGTGCGAGGCGCTATATATGAAATATTAAGACAAAATCGTACATTTTAGAATAACAGATGTTTTCCAAAGTAGTAATTTTCTTTAGTTTTGTGTTCGTATATCCTTTGGTCCAATTTTCTTCCCATTTGTTCTGTATATGTTGGCTTATATATACCACAATATTGCAACATATACATCGTTTCCCGCAATAATTGTGCAATACTTTGTTAGGAATATTTTTCCTTTTTGCGGTTGCCTTATTTTGTTTAGTTGTTTAGTAAAAGAAGAGACAATAATGGCGATTCTTTCGTTTTTTTTTTTTTTAAATAAAACCTTTTATTACTTTTAATCCTAAACATTCTTCATTCAACCATAGATGGAATTTTATAAAATTTTAAATAGTGTAATCCTTAATAAATTTTCAACATTTCTAAAATATCATTTAACATTTTTCTTATTAACAATTATTTTCATTTTTATATAAATATTGAGTATAATTTTTATTAAAATTTGTTTTGAAACACGCAAGAAGTGACGTTAAAACCCAGTTTTTGTTAGTAAGGGTATAAATGAAAACCAGGATATGCTTTCATAACATTCTTAACTTTTCGTGAAACGTGATAGTATCGCTTGTGAGAAAACAATTTGTCAGGTTTCGACATCATTGAAAATATTCATAAAAGTTTTGAGTCGTGAAGACAAAAACGCAAATTAGCGGATTAATTCACATTCATTACACATTCACGTTCATTTTAAAAAATTGTGGCGCCACGCCCGGAACCGGCTTCGGCGAAGTGAATAAAAATCTAATGGGAGACTTATCAAGACATTTCGAGAATGACTTTACTTGAAATCACCCAGACCGCTTGTATGCATGGTGCTCTATATGAAATATTACATGAAATTCTTAATTTTGGAAGATTATAGTGCCTCGTTGCAAGCGACCTCAGCTAAATGAGTGAAAATCGTCTTATGGGAGAGTTTGTGTCTTTACTAAGACATTTCGACAACGATTTTGCTTTAAATCACCGAGATCGCTTCCAGACGAAGCTCTGTATATAAAGTATTAAGACGAAATCGTTCATTTTGGAAGATTATAGCACCTCGCCCGCAAGCGACCTCGGCGAAGTGAGTTATAATCTTCTTATGGGAGACTTTGGATCTTTACCAAGCCGTTTAGAGAATGACTTCATTTGCGTGCGAGGCGCTATATATGAAATATTAAGACAAAATCGTACATTTTAGAAAATTGTAACGCCTCGCCCTTAAGCGACCTCGGCGAAGTAAGAATCTTTCTATGGTAGACTTTATGTCTTTACCAACACATTTTGGGGATGATTGTAGTTCCAAAATCTCCACTATATTGGAGCAATCTTCATAGTTATTAGTTCTTATGATAATTATTCGATAAATTGATGTTATCAAGTATTGTAATCACTTCTTTTCTATTAGCAATTGTATGCCTGAGTTTGAAGGCTGTGACATATTTGCAGACATCTAATAATATCTTAGTAATTTTGCGTATGTTGGATTGTATAGAGCTGATGTTGGATCTAATACGCTGTCCCTTTTTATCCAATTTAAATAAAGTAAAATAAAAAATTAAATAAAGTAATTGGGGTTTCTGGATTCATTGGAATTACTGAATTGATAGTTATGTTGAGTTTAGTTAGAGTTTCTCTAATATCATTGATGGTCTTTTTGCTTTATTATTGAAGGCGTTAGTTGGATTTTTTGTCATTAATTTAAATCCATTAGTTTCAACAGCCCGCTTAAGTAACTATTAAATTATTGTTTAATCTTTTGTTTAATACCTATTAGCAGATTTTCTTCCTTTTTTTGTTTTTTCATGACGCTATGATTCATAGTTATTATAATTCTCTATGTATTTCTTCTTGTTTTGGGATGATTATATGTTACTAGCTTAAGTTCAATGGGATTCTTCTCAAGTTTGGAATTGAGTGAATAGCATATTTTAGGCTTTTTTCCAATGATTCGGTTTCTTGTACTGTAAGAGAGGTCTTCGTTAGAAATGTTGCTCTATCGTGAAGATGGAGCAAATCAATCTTTGGTTTACTTTATTTATTTCTCTTCAGGTTTCAATTTTTTTCGTTTCCTTGTCTAATCTCTTATATGTGTCTGTTGTTGTTGTTGTTGTTGTTGTTGTTGTGTATATATCTTTTTAATTATTTCTTCTATTTGACTGTGATGAAGATATTTCGTAAAGGATTCAGGTTTATTAATATTTATATTATTAACGTTACTGTAATGTTTTTAATCTCTCTTCTCACCATGAGTTTATTCCATATTTGAATAGTAAATTTAGTTATATATTTCTGACATTTACTTTTGGTAAATTTTGGTATTAAGTTCTCTTCTAGACAGATTTTTAAAAGACGGATATTGCACAGTTCTTGTTGTAGTTTTAATTGTTGTTTTCTATATTCGAAAATAGGCTTGGTCGTAAAACCGATTTTATAAAAGTTAATATGGTTACAATTTTTTCTGTAAACAAGAGAAATATATCATATTAATATGTATTTCTCTCAACATCCAAGAGCAAAAGTGCAAGAGGGCAGTAAATGAAAAAAAAAAAATCGAACTTCCTGTTTTCATCACTCTTATTTTCTCGAGGGTAATGAAAACAGGAAGAGATATCGACTGATTCTAAAAAGTATAATCTAAATATGAAAGGTAATAGCTATAGCATGCGAAAATTCCTCAGGGATACAACTTGGTATAGAGATAAGTTGCATTTAATCGTATTAATTTATTATGACCCCGCTCAGTGTCGGTTCTTATGTAAATCATTCTTTATACATTATCGTCGCATGATTCTAAACAAGTATATTCAATAAATCTATTGGAAAATGTTTATGACATCGGAACGGGATTTCACTGTCATTATCACATTATTACTTCCTTACCCAACTTTATGATCGTACCGGAAGTTTCCGAACGATAAACTTTTTCGGACGGAACCACCAATTACATCGTATTGACTTATTGAATACGCCCCAGTTAAAAGGTAATAATACGCTCAAAGCGAAAGTTAATATTTACCTAGTTTTCGATTTTAAATTTTTTATTTCGTTATTAATTTCAGTTTAATGTTAAATCGGTAGGTCATCTTTAAGTTAAGCTTATAATATGTTCGAAGCATACAACATTTACAGTGCTCTTGGCTCACTTCGAATACAGTCACGCGTCAAGCTCATAGCGTCACGTCCCCAAGCCCATATTGTAATGTAAACGTCGATATGTTTATACAACGGTGCGGAGTCGACTTCATCCACCAGTCCCAGTGAAAACTCGGTCAACATAAATAGAAAACATATATGCACCGGCCCTTTTTACCGGAACAAAACGCAGCCCGGGTCGGGAACGGGTTGATGGCGCCTCGCCTA
Source organism: Onthophagus sagittarius (assembly GCA_036711965.1). Taxonomy (NCBI): domain Eukaryota; kingdom Metazoa; phylum Arthropoda; class Insecta; order Coleoptera; family Scarabaeidae; genus Onthophagus; species Onthophagus sagittarius. The sequence continues at coordinate 65,477,077 of JASERS010000003.1, read as the reverse complement.
ACAGCACATAAGCTTATTTCGTTCGCACCTAACGTCATCACGAATGTACAGAAGGCAAACAGCTATTTTCTCGCCGGGCGTGTCGGGAAAGAGTAATAAGCTTTCAACACAAACCAACATTTGCTTTTTTCTTTCACTCGCAACGGAAAAGGGCCATGATTAAATTCGCATTTGCAGATGTTTTCCATCGTAGCGTTACGGATTTATTTTTGCAACCGATTTTATTTCCAAGATTCACTAATTTAATCTAGATTATGAATGTGATTGAATTTCGATGTTTCGAATTTACCGTGATTTATTTGACGATACCCACGTCTCGCTTATGTAACAGTTTTAACACGTCTTCGGAACCGCGGGGCCGTAGAGACGCACCCGAACCGCAGATTAACTAAACTGACACTTTGCATAATTTATTGCAGACCATTCCGCCAGATTGTCACCTTTCACCTGTCTCGCTGAATCATCCGTTAACCTAAATTGTACACCACCGCGTCACCCGCCCTAATCTATCCCGCTTGATCCTCATCCTATTTCCGGATTTGGCCCAGTTTGTGTTGGGATGTGGAATTTTAAAATCGATTTTAAAATCGGCCGACATAATTGACGTAGGTGTAACACACTTCAAAAGATAAATACTCAACTTTGAAAATAAATCAAAATAAACCCTCGTGTGATGGGGCTGTCAAAATGTAATTTTCTAATTATTACTTTTAATGGGATTTGGCAGTGATGCGGATGTTGGTTCCTTTGCTTAATAGGTGACTGAAAAAAGTGGAATTGTTAACGTTAGAAGTAGATAAGGGATAAAGGGTTAAAATAAATCCAATTGCAAATTTAAGGTTTAAGGGAAAAAGCACCCGTTTGACCGTACTCTACACTAAAAGGGTGACCTAATGAATGGAATATTTACTGAAATTGCAAAGCCTTGTAACGTTTTTCGCTTCTTTCTTGTTTTTTATGAAAAAAGCTTCTTGCACCGACAATACTCAGGAACTCTAAATACTAATTCAACAAGTAAAAGACGGTTATTCAGGGTGAACGGTTTATTTAAAGAAATAACTTTTTAAAAGTTTAACAAAAAAGTTAAAATAAAGTTTATTTAATTTAGCCCAAACTTACTTGTTTTTTGTAACTGACAAACATTTATACTAACATGAGTGCGAACAAGAAGTCTACTGCGCAGTCGCCAAGATTTTATCGGTGATGCCGCCAAAATTTGAAATATATAAAATAAACAAGTTAACATTCATTAATATTAAGACCAAAATAGAAATCAATCTATAAAAATACTTAACAATTTAAATCTTTTTATAATAATCAACGTTTAAAACATTGGTGACATTAACATTATTATTTTCTCACATCATGAAACCAATGACAACAGGAAGAATGAATGGTTAAACAAATGAAAGAAACTTTACAGAAGTTTTATAAAGAGAGAATTACAGATAGAGAAAAGCAATAATAAACAACACTCATATATAAATATAAAATGTAACCTACAGGAAATAAGAATGCTGAACTTGGGAACTAAATTTGCTTTACCATCTCAAACTAATTTAAGAAAAATAGCTATAGAATTAGAAGCTATAACGAAATATTTACTGAATAGAGAAGACATACAATACGATCTCCGACAACTACTGGTTAAAGACGAATCAAAGAAAACAACAACGGAAGAGAAGGAAGAGAATGTAAAGAGGATAATTAGTACAAGTAATTAGACAATTAATAAAAAAATTATAAATAAGAGTAAACATATAATCAAGCAACAAGACCTAATTATTACTAAAGCCGATAAAAACGCAAGAATCGTAATAATGCGCAAATCAGAATATACAGATAGGCCAACAAGCTTTCTGAACGATACTTTAAGTAACCCAACAACATCATGATCCTAAACAGTCAAAAATGTACAATAGAATCAAAGACAACAACATACAAACTGAACAGTTGAACTACTTCAAATGAACAACATACAACACAATGACCATATACAAAATTTCCAATATAAGCTTTACAATAACCAATTGTGAAGAATTTGTTGAGGAAAATAGATGATATAACATTGCCCAAAGAATACACAATGATATAATTCTATTTAGTATCTTTAAATACAAAAAGAAACTTTAGATGAACAACTAACAAATTCAACAGATGTAAAAACTTGTAAAACTTATTTAAAGTTACGTTGATACTTTGATGATATTGTATTTATTGATACGAAAAACATACTACACAGAGGTATATAATTCATAATGGAAATATAACAGAACAACATCATCAATTTTCTCGATATAACAATGGAAAGAACAACCGATGGTATACGCGCCGGTTTTTGAAAATACGGATGGGTGCTGAGTGCTGAAAAAAAACTGAATCGGGAATAGGCTCAAATGATGAATGACGGCTCCCCAAAAAAAGCTTGAATTGGGTCTGAAAAGGTTTGAAAAATTTTAAACTATAATACGTGCTCTCAAAAAAAAAAACGTTCGTAGCAGATGCTTATACTAAGTTGGGAAGAATAAACTTAATAATACTTTAAAATTTAATAAAAAAGCAATAGATAAAACCATTAATAATTTTATGTTAGTGCATTTGGAAGCATTTCTCGTTTTCTAAAAATATTTCAACTCTTCCAGAGGCAAAGCAGTGTCATCAGAGGAATCAATATCAAGTCTTCTGGGAGCAGTATCAAGTATTCTATAAACAATATCAAAACTTCTGGATTCATTTCAAATTTTCCAAAGGCAATATCAAGTGTTCTGGAAGCAATAACAATTCCTGTGAAAGCATTTCAAGTGGGCTAGAAGCAATATTAGGTCACCTAGAAGTATTTCAAATCTTTGGTCTAGCAATATCAAGTTTTCTAAAAGCAGTATCAAGTCTTACAGGGGCAGTCAAGTCTTGTGCAAACAATATCAAGTATAACTCTTATTATTATTTATTACTACTTCGCCTCCCTTCAAATTTAGTGTTACCAAAGATACTTTGGAACTTATATTGGATTATCTAAAAGCATTCTCAAGTTTTGCAAAAGTATTTTAATTCTTCCATAGGTAATATTAACTCTTTTGGAATAATTTTAAATCGTTTAGAAGCAGTATCGAGTTTTCTGGCTGCATTTTCAGCCTTCTTCTGCAAACAATATCAAGTATACCTCTTATTAATATCTATTTCTACTTCGCCTCTCTTCAACTTTAGTATCACTAAAGATTAAAGAGTAAACGAGATACGATGCTTCGTGTCGGTTTCTTTGGAACTAATATTGGATCATCTAAAAGCATTCTCAAGTTTTACAAAAGTATTTCAGTTCTTCCAGGGGTAATATTAATTCTTTTGGAATCATTTTAAATCGTTTAGAAGTAGTATTGAGTTTTTGGCAGCATTTCCAGCCTTTTTCAAGCAATATTAGGTAAGAAGCAGTATTATGTATTCTAAGGCCACTAGTAAGCCTTTTGGTAGCAAGTCAACTCTTCTGGAAGCATTTCAAGTACTCTGCACGCAAAATATTGAATCTTCTAGATCAAGTTCTTTGGAAGCATTTTAAGTTGTTTGGAAGCAGTTCAGATCTTGTATAGATAATAGCAAGTCATTTGGAATCATCTTAAATAGTTTAGAGGCAATATTAAGCTTTTGGGTCAGCATTTCCTATCTTCTTCAACCAATATTAAGTAAAAAACAGTATTAAATATTCCAGGATCACTAGTAAGTATTCTGGTGGCAAGTCAATTCTTCTGGAAGAATTTCAAGTCTTCTGCATGCAATATTAAATCTTCTAGAAGCATTATCAAAATCTTTGGAAGCAATTCTGGTCTTCCAGAGGTAATAGCAAGTCATTTGGAATCATCTTAAATTGTTTAGAGGCAGTATCAAGTTTTTGGGGCAGCATTTCCAGCCTTCTTCAAGCAATATTAAGTAAGAAGCAGTATTAAGTATTCCAGTGCCACTAGTAAGTCTTCTGGTGGCATATCAACTCTTTTAGAAGCATTTCAAGTCTTCTGCATGCAATATTAAATCTTCTAGAAGCATTATTAAGTCTTCTAGAAGCGTTATCAAGTTCTTTGGAATCAGTTCAGGTCTTCTAGAGGTAATAGCAAATCATTTTGAATAATCTTAAATTGCTTAGAGGCAGTATCAAGTTCTTAGGGCAGCATTTCCAGCCTTCTTCAAGCAATATTAAGTATGAAGCAGTATTCTAAAAGCATTATTAAGTCTTCTAGGATCATCTTAAATCGTTTAGAAGCAGTATCAAGTTCTCTGAAGGCATATCCAGCCTTCTTCAAGCAATATCAAGTTCGCTACAAGCAGAATTAAGTATTCCTTAGCAAATCTTCTGGTGGCAAATCGTCTTCAGGAAGCATTTCAAATCTTCTGGAAGCAATATTATGTCTTCTAGGAGCATTATCAAGTCTTTTGGCAGAATTTCAGGTCCTCCAGAGATAATACCAAGTCTTCTGAAATCATTCTATATCATTTAGAAGCAGTATTAAATATTCCAGAGTCACTAGTAAATCTTCTGGTAGCAAGTCAAGTCTTCTGGAAGCAGATCAAGTCTGACAGTATCAAGTTTTTTGGAAGCATTTCAGTTCATCTGGATGCAGTGTCATGTCTCCCAATCAATTTTCAATTAATAATACGTGATTTCAAATTGATCAAATTTAAAATATTAATTGAAAATGAAAACTTTAATCCAGAAAAAATTATTAATAATCTTGTATGGATGTCTGTACACCTAGAAAACCTATATGCTTGGCGTGTATTCGTATAGGTGCTTTGCACCCATTAAAATTGTTGTTTGAGAGCTATCAGCTATGTATAATGGTAAAATATAAAATATATCGAAAACAAACATAGATGAAAGATAAGATGGACAAATCGAATAACAACGGAGTCTACAAGTTGGAATGTGGAACTTGATCAAGTTGCTATTGTAATTTATCATATTTGTTGTTGTTGTTATAAGAAAACAACAATTTTTGTCCTTAAACTACAATAACCACGACAAAAGTTATCAAATTTACCATATTCACAGATCACAAACCATTAACTTTCTATCATAAGTATCTTGGTCTTGTACGATCTCTAATTTTATTGCATCTTCTAGAAATTCAAAAACAAAATTATAAACCCAAATTTCCTTAGAAAAACAATTAATTCCTTACTTCGCTATTCCTATTCAAGGTATTTTTGGCCTCGTATGAATTCGCACATCACCATTTGGACAAAACCATTAAAGTATTAAATGTCAAACGTCAAAAACTTACCAACATACAAAATTTCCAATTAAAATAATTGATATCTCTAAAGAACGATAATTAGGTTCTGGTAGTTGTTCTTATATTTTGACTGTAATATAATAAACTACCTCTATATTTACCAAAACATTATATCCTCACTTTTTCGTTTTGGAATACCTTTTCTTTCTGTTATAGACGATCAAGAAAAGCAATTTGAATCTATTCTATTTAAAGAATTTAATACATTTTTTGGTACATTTAAACTTCATACATCAACATATCATCAGCAAAGTAACGGAATGAACTTTAGAAACTCATAAATTGCTATACGAAACAGTTTTTAAATTGGAAAGATGAACTACATCCAGTACTTTTTGGTATATGAACGACAGTTAAAGAAAATTTAAAATATTCATTCAAGTTCCTGGTGAATTTTTCATTATCTCATTGTTCTCTTGATCACCTTGCGCAATCATTTTGCTAACCTGAAACCTTCAACAATGCATCATCATTTCCTTGACAAAACATGCATTCTTGAAGAGTTAGATAAATTAAATTATGTGTTTGTCAGAATAGAAGAACAAGAATAAGGCATCCTAACTGAAGCTATGAGATTAACAAATTTAAACACAGTCAGATGAAATTTACTTAAACGACCAAACAATGGCTCAATGAACTCAAGCCATGGTTCTTCCATGTAGCTTGAGTTCGACGTTCAGGGTCCTTTGAACACAACCTTCCTTTTTGCCTATATAAATGCCTTCCATAATCCCATATTTCCAATTTACCACACCCATCCCTATCAAATAATAATAATAATAAATCATTTATTCTTCATAACTTAATAGCAAAAACTTCTATAGCATTCTTTACATTAAAAAGAAAACTAAAGTATGAACAAACGGTGTTGTTCGACATTCCTTGTCGTTCTTCCACAAACACCAACAGCAACAAAAAATATTAACAAAAGAAAAGAAATTATACAGAAAGAAAGTAACCTATTAATACAAAATATATATATATATATATATATATATATATATACAATTGCAAAACAGTAACCATAACAATAATTCCTGTAATAAGTACTAATGTCTGATATTCTGTAAAGCGCATTGAGCCAAGAACAAAACTGTCCGGTATCGACGCCTAAAAACCCCAACGGACGTGCACAGTCCCATAACCTTAAAGATTTCATTCATTAATTGAGTAATTTTGTAAGAATAACATTTTTTGAAAAACTGCCGCTTATGTAAGTGTTCCTTTATATCTTATATTAAGGGTGTGCACGTCCGTTCTGAACTGTATCTTTTGATAAAGGTAGGGAGGCCGCGCTGACACTATAATGTTGAAGTAAGTTGTCGCACAATGCAATTTTCTACGACTTACCATGTTCAACCAATTTACTTGAACCAATTTGTGACTGATGTGTTCTCGTCGTCTTATCCCGAAAATAAGTCGAAGGCATGTATTTTGAATTTTTTGTATTTTGTTTGCTATTCGCTTTGAAAGAAAAGGGGAATACAAGGCATCTCCATAATTGAAAACTGACAGCACCAAGCTTTCACATAGCAAACGTCTACTGCTGCCAGACAGAAAATGACGAGCATTATAAATAATTTTCATTGATTGTAAACAGAACGGATCTTTTTATTGATGTATTCATTGAAAGTTAGGTTTTCATCAATGATCACACCAAGACTCTTCACTGAGCTTTTGCACGTCAATTGTTTGTCCCCCCATTCTTATGTCGATTCTATCTTTAATCCTCTCTCTAAGTTTTTTTGGACCAAAAATAATAACGTCTGTTTTTGATTGGTTAAGTAACAGATTATGACGACGAGATACCTCCATAAGAGTGTCCAGATCTGCACTGACACGCGCACAAGCCTCCTCCACCTCGTTCTCCCCAAAAGATCCATATAACTGTGTGTCATCTGCATATTGGTGTTTTACAAAAAGAAACAGATTTATAGAAATCGCATGTATAGATTGAAAATAAAAGTGGGGCAAGTACCGACCCCTGTGGTACACCAACCGCTACAGGTAACTTCTCAGACTCCCGGTCGTTCAAGCCAACACACTGCATCCTACCGCCCAGGAAGCTGTTTAGCATGTTAATCGCCTTATCCTTCAAACCAATATAATGCAACTTTGCCAATAAAATTTTGTGACTTAAGGTATCGAAGGTCTTGGTGTAGTCAAGAAGGCAGAGGACAGTGGCTTTACCATCATTAATCGCTCTCATCACATCGTCCACGATATCTAGCAAAGCAGTAACGCAGCTGAAACCCTGACGAAAGCCAGATTGCCGATCGGGTAGAATGTTATTATTCATAATATAATCGTTTAGTTGTTCAAACAAAACTCTCTCCATCACCTTGGACAGAACCGGAAGAATACTAATCGGTCTTAGATCCGTCATCTTCGGTGGATTATTAATCTTGGGAAGGGGATTTATTAAAGATATTTTCCATGCTGCTGGAAAAAGACTAGTCCCAATTGCGCAATTTATAATATGCCTAATATATGGTATAATATGTGGGCAACATAGTTTAATAGTTTGCATATTTAATTTATCATAACCTGCGGCGTTACTCTTTATCCGTCGTATCGTTTCCTCCACCCCAACATCTTCAATCTCATTAAATTCAAAAACAGCACCACGTATTGGTCCATTTAAATAATGATTATAGAGGTCTACATCACACTCCAAGGTACCTCCCCCTGCAAAATGTTTATTTAATTCATTCACGTTTCTGAGGTATACGGGTATTGCTATCTGTTTTTTATCATAAAGTCCGGCCTTTCTTAGCGCTGTCCACTTATTGTCCACACTTCCTATTTGTAGTTCAAGATAGATTCTACGTTCTGTACGGATAGCTTCCGTGGCTGTTTTTCTCATAGCTTTGTAAAGAGCCCATTATTTATGGTAATTTAGATTTTCTAAAATCACTATATGCTTTATCTCTAAGCTTTTGCATGGACCTGATAGTGTCAGTAATCCATGGTGACTGGGGTTTTACAAATTTACAGGTCCTTAGTGGACAATGCACCTCCAGAACACTAAGTATGGCGCAACTTAGGAAATCTACCTTAGTGTCGACATCTGGCATGTCAAAAATACAAAAGAATGCAATCTTGTACAGATCCTCCATGAATCCATCATATTGAAAATTACCGAAACAGCGAATGGTCCTGACTATGGGCGCCCTTGGCGGAGACTTTAACTTCAATTTACCATAAATTAAAAAGTGATCAGAGATCTCAGCCTCCTCCTGAATACCAACAAGGTAGAAGACGAATGTTTTACACGTGTCGGTTTATTTACTATTTGACACAATCCAACCGAGCACAACAGATCCTGCAATGTCCTAGTCTTTCGATCAGTTATGTCCATCATATCAATGTTCAAGTCACCAAGAATTATCACTCTATCTACCACAGGCAATACAAAAAAAATGTATATCATGATTCAACAACTTAATTTGATTGTAAAAATACTCACCTAAATGTTGCTAAATATTGATGGCACAAAGTCATAGATATCAGATTACAGGAAAGAGAATTCTAGATACTGTTTGTCATAGACTCTACTACTTTCAAAAGATTAAAAGATCAGAGATTGATACTAGAATATATGATATTAGTCGTAAACAATTAGATACAAGTGGCAGGAAACTATATTCAAGAATACAAGAGTGGAAAGGGATATTAGAAAATTACATATTATTGGAAGGGTAGATACCGGTGGCAAAAGATTAAATATTATTAATAAAACACTATTAATATCTCAAATAGGCTACCTTTTTAAATAATCAAATAACCACATCATAAATTGAATTTTGAAGCTGATTATCACTTACAACAACGAAGTTTAAGGAGTTAGAATAACACGATAATTTTAATGAACCGCCTTTAAATAATACATGTAATTACGCAGGTTGTAGTATAACATAATATTGTTGCAATTTAAAATGAAACAATTTTCGTTGAACGTTTTGCATAATGCTTTTGAGAGCATTTTCAACTATTTATTTTATTTCCATTATTGATTAATTGCCATAATTGTATCACTTTATTTATTTATCGTGCTGTATTTAAAACTTCCTATCAATGCATCACCCGGAATGTATTTAAATTATCTAGTTATCCAATTTTCATTAGTTCATTTTGAAAATGCTTTAATTGTACTGCCCAATTTATATTTACGAATTGGACGCTAATTTGTGTATTTAAATCATAGCTGTAGAAGAGTTTTCGAATATGTTAATTAAATTTATTCACGATATTTTGTGATGATGTACTTATGACTTGTTTTTTTCGGTTAATTTTTAGGTTGATTAAGTTTTATCCGTATCATTAAACCGAACACGGCTGGAATTGCTAGATTTATTCGCGGTACATCTTCTTCTAATTTAATTAAAGAGCGAGCTGCTGGAATCGGAAGGACGGAAACTTTGTTAGCTCGTGACAAGTCTAAATAGCAGGTTCGGTATCAAGACGGTACGCGTGTTTATTAAAAAAATGACAATATGGCGGATGCGTCCCCAGAAAATTAATACAAATGGATACGCAAAAGGGAGTCTGATTGTATTTATTAAGTAGTTGGTAGTTTTAGAGGCGCGGATGGGAAGCTCGTTCTCGGCGGGAGACCAGGATATATTGCAGAAGTTTTCCAACTAATTAAGATACACGCTGGGGGCCGTCGCGACAATAAAAGTTGATAAACGACTCGGATATATTTGCTTAACTTCGCATCATGTACGGTGAGCGAGTCGGTTACTCTCTGCCTCCGTGATAGATAATTCAGTCCTCTTACCCAACAACGGTTCGTGGTACGGATGGTAATGAGACTTTTAATAACATTGCCATTATTAACAGACGACGGGAAAATAAAATAATTTTTGTTAGTCAAGTTTTATAGGATAACATCCCTAATTTATTATTATCTTAATTAATATTTTGTGAAGATGGAGTACAGGTGATATACATATCATTTATGTTGTACCAATTGAAGAGTTCTTTGATAAATTAGATGAGCAGCACAAAACAACCATTTATAACGAATGTTGCATAATTTAAAAACAAGATGACACAAAAAAGACTGGCAGTTATATTGTATGAGTGTTGTAAAATTTGCTGATAGTAAGTACAAGTAGTTATTAAATTATCATAACAGCTCTACCAAGTTTCTGTACTTACGGCTATTACAAACGAAAAGGGCTGCAGATATGGATTATAAATTGTTAAAAATTTTCATTGAACAACGTGCTCCAGTTATCTGGCAGATATAACGGTCGTGAGTTTACCGCTTAAAAATAATTAAAGGGTTGATCTTCTTGATGGATATTATGGACATGATTTTCGTCGCCTCATAGAATGTTATTCAGAAAATTGTCTTATTCAAAACAGAAAATTTAACAAGAACAAGAAAACAAAGAAATGCTACATTTATACGATAAAAATGTGTTGGTTTTTTAAATTCGATGACATGACGTAACATTGATGCAAAATCATTATATTGTTTTAATCAATTTGAACTCGTTTATCTCTGTATTGTTTTAGTTTCTTATAAGGTCCAAAATTGGTCAAGTTTGTGCATAAATGTATAAATATTTTTATTTACGCCTGCATGGATAAGATATCATTATCACACTAATTTAAGCTGATTTGCGAAAAAGAAGCAATACTATACTGCGATCAAAAAAGACGATTCATAAATATCTACTTTCCCAAGTGTTTGATCGTTATTTTAACACTTTGACTGCCACGTCATTCATACATATATGACGGGTAAGTTTCCGTAGGGTCCATGTCATTCATATCTGTATGGCGGCTGATATTTCACTTTAGGCCACGTCATTCACAAATGTATTACAGCCCATGCAAAATATATTGTGCGCTAGCCTCCCATAGTTGTTCAGAAATGCTTGGCCGTAAACATTTTTGGGTTTTGATGGAGTAGGTTTGAAAACGGCTACGTAGTTAACAAAACAGAAATATTTTAATTCATATACACTAAAAGAAAATTGAATTAACAAATATGAATAGGAAAAATGACAGAAAAAACAAGTTTAATTAGATATTACTCTGCTCGAAATTGAAACACTTCATACAAAGTTACCAGCGGTTCATGCTGGCAACTTGGACAAAACGTATAAACCATCTTAGCTTTTTCTTCTAGCTATTTCACGCCCTAATTCTTTCTGCATGTTTGCGTAACAAACTATACACTTTCTGCGAAGAAGCGTCCTGTATCGTTTTTTCTTTCCAACAGAAGATGCTGAGCAGTTTTTGAACAGATTTGTTGTAGTGATTTTCGCGGAATTCAGTAATTTAGATTTTTTCCTCCGGGTACCTATATATAAAGAATGTGGTGACATATAATCCCATTTTACCCGACAAATTTATTCCACATTTTGCTTTATTGTATTCTAATACTGCTAGCGGCTTTTGTGTAGCTTTTTTCTAACTTATCTTATTTATGTATCGATAACCAAAATCAATATCGGATTCTTCCGTTTTATTGATGATCTCTTCATTAATGTTGATTTGCATCTGAGCCGAGCATGAAGGTTTGTTTAGATCAACAATCATTATTGCTGGATTTGAGTTTGAAGTAGTAGCGATCTGATCTTCCTCTTCTATTACAGAAGTATTTTTGAAGGTTCCAGGTATTCAAAATCATCAACTCGGGTGTTGAGATTTTCTGGACGAATTACTGGTACTAAGAGGGGAGCATGTTTTGTGGGAAGTAATCTGACATCGCGAGTGTCCTTCCGTTTTAAAATCACTATCCCATTCTCATCTTCTCTCGGCACTACATTCCCCCTTCTTAAATTCTTCCCCAAAACATCTTGAGGCATATCTTTTTTATAAGCTCTTGGTTTTTTTAGCTACTCTTATTTTCTGTTGTGTAAACGTATTTGTGTCAGTTACAATAAAATTTATTGTCTTATCATCAATGATTGTAGAAAATATATTTCTATCAGGATTGCCTTCTCAAAATATCTTTTTGTACACCTTCCTTCCCGGTAAACAAAAAGTTTTTGTGCCTCCCTAAATACTCCACATTACTGGCACTCCGCATTACTTGGATTAGTAACGACATTATCCAGTTCTGTGGGTAATTCTTCCTCAATCTCTGTTCTTTGAAGTTCACCTTCAGAAGATGAAAAATCAGATTTGTTTGTACATATTTTTGTTTTGCTTTTTTATAGGATCTGCCACGGAAATCGTCGGAACTAAAATCACTTTCACTGTCAGCGAGCGCTTCATGTTTTGCTAGCGTTAGCTGTCTTTTTCTATTACCCATTTCTTATCTGTTTCGCTCACTTCACTTTGTCTTTTCACAATCACTAAATGTATTCACTTAACCAAATACAACCTCTCTTTTTCACAGTATTTCTGTTATTCATTCCTAAAATATTTGTTGTAAATGGTTTTGATTTGTTATAACAAAAATTGCTTGCATGACAAGTTATTTGAAGTTAGGTTTTCATTGTTATACATACATGAATTCATCGCTTATAATTTTTCCTGTACGGCCACGTGGTTCATATATGAATGACAATGCAAACCTCAAATAAATTGATATACAGAAAAAGAAAGGAAAAAATGTTGATAATTATTCAAAACAAGCACATATAAATAAGTTAGCATAAAAATTTCCGCTTGGCCCTGGAGGAAATATCCCGGATAAGAACTTGGCAGTCAAAGTGTTAAAGCAAGCGCTTGGAAAAGTAGTTTTTTATTTAACGGCTTTTTTGACCATTCGGTATTTATCATTAACGTTACTTGTTATGTTTTTATATTTGGAAACACTTATTCAAGATGAAGATATAAATGATGAATTTATGTCAGTTTGAATGTTATTCAAACTGACATGAATTCGAAATTATCAAGATACAGAAGCATGTCATAACCATCATGAATTTATCAACAAAGTTTCTTCAGTCTTAATACTAAGTTTTTAAAGTCAAAGTTAATAAGAAATGTTGCGTAGTTTTAAATGTTTTATAACATGCATATAATAAAAAAATTGCGGTAAAGGAAACGCTTCCTTGAACTGATTCTTTAACTTCTAATTGATTCTTTAACTCTAAGCTTAAAAGATTTTTTTAATAATTTTGAAAAGCCGCTTTACATGTTTTGGCTAAATGTCATCTTCAGAAGCACTATAATGTATTATTAAATAACGTTGTTTTATAAATTAATTAAAAGATAAGGTAACTCGTTGTTTAATGATTGCGTTTAAATAAAGTCGCACTTCGAATATTTTCTAATTTGTCAAAACAAGTAGAACCTGTTACACAAAATTTAAAATGAACAAAACGAACATGTAAAAAATGTATGTAAAATACGTTAGCACTTGTTACAAGTAAAAGTTTTGTTCAAATGTCCGATTCACTCCCAATGAATAACCGAAATAGATTACAGTTAAATTACAGACATATATTAAAAATTGAATCAAAATTATTATCTATTATTTGCTAAATTATTATTAATATAAATTATAGTGTAAATTATTTGTAGAGAAAAGCTTGTACTTTTTCATTAACAAAACTGCATTTATATAATCTTATTTATTTATGAGACACGAATTTTTGAAATTAATTATAACTTTTATTAGTTTACGAAGATGGCAATTTATTCCAATGATTTTCAAAAAATCCTAAAAATCGAATTCTCAAGATATGTTAATGCAATAAATGCTATTTATAGAGAATAGCATTTAAAAAAACCCTTTTCGTTCTTGAGATTTAAATTTTTGAACTCAATCCGAATTTTTATTAGCTTACGAAGGTAAGAATTTTCTCTAATGATTTTCAAAAATCATAAAAAATCAAATTCTTAAGATATGTTCATGAAACTGTTGCTGTTTGTAGATAAAAGCATGTACTTTTTCATTAACAAAACCGCAGTTAAAAAGCTTTCTTCGTTTGAGATATGAATTTTTGATCGTTATAAGAATTTTTATTAGTTTACGAAGATAACAATTTTCTGTAATAATTTTCAAAAAATCATAAAAAATCGACTTCTTAAGATGTGTTAATACAATAATGGCTATTTGTAGAGAATAGCATGTCCTTTTTCATAAACAAAATCGCATTAAAAAAAAACCCTTTTCGTTTTGAGATTTGAATTTTTGAACTCAATCCGAATTTTTATTAGCTTACGAAGGTAAGATTTTCTTTAATGATCTTCAAAAAATTATAAAAAATCGAATTCTTAAGATATGTTAATAAAATGATGGCTGTTTGTAGAGAAAATCATGTACTTTTTCATGAATAAAACCGCAGTTAAAAAGCTTTATTCGTTTTTGAGATATGAATTTTTGAACTCAATTTTTGAATCAAAATATTAGCTTACGAAGATAACAATTCTCTCTAATGATTTTTAAAAAATCCTAAAAAATCGAATTCTTAAGATATGTTAATGCAATGATGACTATTTGTAGAGAAAACCTGTACTTTTTCATAAAGAAAATCGCATTTAAAATTTTTTTTTGTTTTTGAGATATGAATTTTTGAATTTAATCCGAATTTTCATTAACTTACAAAGGTAAGAATTTTCTCTAATGTAAAATCTTAGGACATGTCAATGAAATGATAACTATTTGTAAAGAAAAGTATGTAATTTTTCACGAACAAAACAGCATTTAAAACCTTTATTCCTTTTTGAGATAAAAATCAATCGTAACTTTTATTAGTTTACGAAAATGTCAATTTGCTCCAAAGACTTTCAAAAAAACGTAAATAATTTAATTCTTAAGATATGATAATGAAACAATGGCTATTTGTAGAGAAAAACGTGTACTTTTTCAGAAACAAAACCGCATTTAAGAAACGTTATTCGTTTTTGTGATATGAATTTTAGAAATCAATCAGAACTTTTATCAGTTTACGAAGATAATATTTTGCTCCAATGATTTTAAAAAATCCTAAAAAATAAATTCTTAAAATATGTTAATGCAACGATGGCCATTTATAGGGAAAAGTATATACATTTTCATTAACAAAATCGTATTTAAAAATTACTATTAGTTTTTAAGATATCATGTTTTCAACTCTCCCTAAATATGTAACATTTCATCAAAATAACAATTTTCTTAATTACTTGTAGGAGGAGAACCTGTTTGTGTTTGACTTCTTTGTAATCATCGCAATTTAAATAACTAACTGTTTAAATAACTTAATGATGGTTATGCAAAAACCTTTTAAGTTAGTGCATACAATAAAACAGAACATAAAATAAATAATGAATTATAATGTACACAATTACAACAAATGATAAAACGAAAACAAATACAAAGAGAAAAACAATAAAAATACAGCAGATTTTGAAATACAATTGAACACTGAAAAGAAAAAGAAATCGAAATAACGTGGTTTCCTAAAGATGGCAATAAAGTGCCGAAAGCGGAGTAAACTGAAAAATAAATAAAATTCTATCATTGTCAAGTACTGTTAAATAAAATCATATGAACTAATTAATTTTGTTTTTTAGCGGGTTCGGTCATCCTCAGAAGAAGCACGTCAAATGAAAATATTGAAAAATATTGTTAAAATATTAAATTAACATAAAAATAAAATTTTCGAGTAATTTCGTTTTACGTATCTTCTGAAGATGGATATTATGAGCCGAAACCGGTAAAGAACAAAATAAATTTATATCACTTAATTGTACATTAACCTATTATTAAGTACGCCTAAACGAACCTATCGTAATATCCGGTTAAACACTCTTATTCGAACTAAGCGTCGAATGGTTACATATCATAAGTTGAGTTTGAAAAATTTGGAATATAACACGTTGAGTGCCATATGAGATCGCGTTGGTCTCATGGTGTATTGGAACGTAGAGACTGCGCGAGTCTACCATGGTCTCATATTAAACAATTTTACATTTGGCCGTGTGTGACCACGGTGGTATCACGTAATGCATTGAAATAGATGTGGTAGCAGAGTAGACGGCCAGAAGAAACGATTTATGTCATTGGCCTGTTATTGTGAGACCAATATGTCACCACGTGGCATAGGGAACTGTAATATGTAAATAATGCAATAAAGTTAGAAAAAAACAAATAGAAATAGAAAAATAAATAGATCAACTAGGCTATCTATCTAGTCTATCTATTTATTTTACCTTTTATAATAATACAAAAAAATATATAATTCTTAATACATTAATACAACATAGATATAATCCATAAGAAAACATAAATATCATTCGAAAACATGGATATAAATCTTAAAAAAAACAGAAAATATGGTGTGTGTATACTAAATTTTAGAAGCCGTATGTGCTTCAAAAAAACAGTTCAAACAAAAATATTGATCGCAAGCACTACATTTCAACGTGGTTTGGGGAGTTTTCCTCGATGCTTGTTCTCTTCCAGATTCGTTTGAAATTTTCTTGTAGCATATTACACACCGACGTCTATTAGAACGACCAACATCTCCTAATTTATGCTCTATTTCGGTCATGTTTTCAGATATTTCTTCCTGTCTCGCTGTTTTCAACAGACCACTTATGACTTCTTCTTTGAACGCAGTTATTGATATTTTATTATTGGTTATTTCTTTATACGCAATGTAGGCATTTACTATTGCACTTCCAGTTAATAACTCGAACGCCAATTTCCTATACCATTTCATACTACGGCGAAGGCAGCTATTATAAGATTTTAACTGATCAGATATATCAATACATGATTTATATTTATTGTATTCAACCACATTTTTGGGCTTTTGTATTTAATAATAATAATAATAATAATAATATTGTTTATTGTTCACAAAAACAAATCATCATACATATATCGTGTTTCATATACATATCGTGCTAACTCAAAAATTATATGTTCCTAAATATTCAAAATATACAAAATATATTCAAAAAATATATTCATGAACAAAGGGTGACGTTCGATAGCCTCCTATCGTTCTTCCACAATCACTCCGTTGAAAATAATACATAAAAAAAATAGATGTAACAGAAAATGATATGAAAAGAGGGAGAGAAAAACAAAAAAAAAAAAAGATATAAGATATAAGAAAACATAAAACAAAAGAGAAACCTATGCGTAAATACGGCAGAGCTGAAACATGAACATCATCGGTAAGTTTTAGAAGGTGCATTGAGCCGAAAACAGGGCTGCCCCATATCGTCGTTTAAGAGCTGCGACGGACGTGCACAGTCCTATAGATCGAAAAATATCGTTACACATTTGGGAAATTTGGTAAGTATAACAGTGTTTAAAAAATTGCCGTTTGTGGACTGGTGGTGTGAGAGTTCCCTTAAATCTAATATTGAGGTTGTGCACGTCCGTCCTGTACTGTATCTTCCGGCGAAGATAGGGTGGTCGGTCTGTCGTTATAATATTGTAGTAAGCTGTTGCGCAGTGCAATTTTCTGCGGTTGATCATATTTAACCAGTTTACTTCAACCAACTTGTGACTAATGTGTTCTCGTCGCCTTATCCCAAAAATTAGTCGCAGACATGAATTTTGTACTTTTTGAATCTTTTGGGTTATACGTTTGGAAATAAAAGAGGAGTACAGCATGTCCCCATAGTTAAAACTGGATAACACTAGGCTCTCGCAAAGTAAACGTTTACTGCTACCGGTGAGAAAATGACGCGCGTTATAAATGGATTTTAATTGACCGTATGCCGTCCGGATCTTTTTATTAATGTATTCGTTGAATGTTAGATTCTCATCAATAATTATTCCTAGACTTTTAACTGAATTTTTGCAATTTAATTGTTGGTTTTCTATGCGTATATTAAGTTGAGATTTAATTCTTTCCTTAAGTTTCTTGGGACCAAAAACTATAACATCAGTTTTTGCTGAGTTAATTAATAAATTATGACGACGAGACACATCCACAAGACTATCAAGGTCAGCACTTATCCGCTTACAGGCCTCATCAACCCCAACCTCGCCAAAAGACCCATAAAGCTGAGTGTCATCCGCATATTGGTGCATATTACAAAACGATACATGCTTGTGAAAATCGCTAGTGTATATTGAGAAAAGGAGCGGAGAGAGAACCGATCCCTGAGGCACACCCACCGATACCGTCATGGCGTCCGACATTCGACCATCCACACTCACACGCTGGACCCTATTTTCCAAAAAACTCTCCAACAAATTAACTGCATTGCGCTTCAACCCTATATGATGTAGCTTGGACAGGAGGATTTTATGGTTCAAAGTGTCAAAGGCTTTCGAGTAATCAAGCAGGCAGAGAACGGTAATTTTATCACTATCCATCGCTCTCACAATGTCATCTACAACGTCAACCAGCGCCGTCGTGCAACTGAAACCAGGACGAAATCCAGATTGCCGGTCCGGCAGAATGTTTTTGATTGCAATATATTTATTAAGTTGTTCAAACAGAATCTTCTCCATGACCTTTGAAAGAATCGGCAATATGCTTATAGGTCTTAAGTCAGACAGCCTTTGAGGATTATTAATTTTTGGGAGAGGATTCAGCAACGATATCTTCCACGCAGCCGGAAATGAACTAGTTTCTATGACGTGATTTACAATATGCCTAACATATGGTGTAACATGGGGGCAACATAATTGAATAATTTTTTTATTTAGGCTGTCATAGCCCATTGCGTTACTGTTTATTGCGTTAATAGTTTCCTCGACAATGGCTTCACTAATTTCAGCAAATTCAAAAACCTGGTCATACAGTGTATTACTAAGATAATAACTATAAAGCTCCGCATCATACTCCAATGTACCCACACTAATAAAGTGCGCATTTAACTGGTTTAGATTTTTAAGGTGCTGCGGTATTAAAATTTGCTTTTTATTAAAGAGACCCACTTTTCTCAAAGCTACCCATTTATTATTTGAGTTTTTAATTTGAAGTTCCAGATATACTCTGCGCTCTGTACGGATAGCTTCCGTAACAAGTCGTCTCATCGATTTATAAAAGGTCCACTTCTGCGGAAGCTTTGTCGCCTTAAACTCCCGATACGCCCTGTCCCGAATTCTCTGCATAGACCTAACAGTATCAGTAATCCAAGGCGACTGAGGCTTTACAAAACTGCAGGTCCTCAGTGGACAATGAACCTCCAAAACACTAGAAAGGGCGCTATTGAAAAAATTTACCTTAGAGTCCCCATCGGGCAAATCAAAAATATGAAAAAATGGTATTCTATACAGATCACTCGTGAATTGGTTATATTGAAAAAATTTAAAACAGCGAAAGGTTTTAATCGGAGGCTGATGCGGAGGAGTTTTAAATTTTAGATTGCAATATATTATATCATGATCTGACATGGTTCCCCCATCTGTAACACCCACCTCACTGACCAAACCGCGGTCTGACACCAGTATCAGGTCAAGCAAAGTAGACGATGATTGGGTCACTCGTGTTGGTCCCTCAATGACTTGATATAAACCCGTAGAATCGAGTAAATCTTGTAACGCTCGGGCCATTCGGGTACGTGGGTTCAGCATGTCGATATTGAAATCTCCAAGGATCACCACCCCGTCCACCGTAGGCAATACACTCGAAAGCACATCCTCCAGTTCACCGAGGAACAAACTGTAATTGACCGATGGGGGTCTGTATACTACTGCCAAGGCAAGACACAACCTGTTCAGTCGTATCCTGACCCATAGCTGCTCTATTGCATCACTCACTTCGATTGTGGTAGCTGTTATTCCTTCCCTTATATACAACGCAACCCCCCCCGCTCTAGTCTCTCTGTCCTTCCGAAGCACTCTATACCCGTTTATAGATATTGCATTATCAACGGTTTCAGCAGACAGCCAAGTCTCGCTCAATGCAAACACATGATAGCCACCGTCAGCCAATACAATTTTAAAGTCATTAAGAGATTTAAGCAAAGATCTAACATTTAGATGACCGATATCAAACATCTGCTCAGTCCGCAACACTCACGCTAAAGTTCCTGCAAAAAGAAACGAAGAAAGAGAAGGAAAAAAAAAAAGAAAAAAAAAGAGAGAAACACAAAGTAATAGAGAGAAAAAGTAATAATAATAAAAGAAAACAAAAAAAAAAAAAATAACACAAAGGATATATATATACATACATCCAGCGCCGAGCGCCCCCCAACCAATGCCCTCCACATGGGTTAACAGGTAGGATGTCGAACGACAACAGGTATGAAAGTGGGTGGCGATTTCCAGGTCTTATATTTGGCGCACCCGCTTTTTAGTTCGGGGCACCTTCTTGGTTTGTGGTTGGTACTTTTTCTTCGCCTCCAGTAGCTCTTCTTGATGGACAACAGTCAGCTTTGTTCCATTTGGAAGAAGAATCCTGATGCGTAAATCCTCGGTCCAGCAGTTTTCGACCCCGAAATAATCCTTTGCACAGTTGTAAACTTCGAGCCGCGCCTTCGTAAGTGATTCTGTTAATGAAATCCCCGTACCCTTAAAGTTCCGCTTGTTTTTCCATACTTCGGCTCTATAGTTATATGCCGTAAATTTAACAATAATAGGACGGTTCGATAATTCAGTTGATCTATCCTTTACCTTCTTCCTTCTACCCAATCTATGGCAGCGATCAATCATTGACGAACTGTACTTAAAATTATTGATGTTCAACTTATTTATTGCATCCTCGACTAAACCCATTGTATCTTCGTTGTCATTCTCGGCGATGCCGTGAAATAATAGACAATTGCGCCGCGAGTATGCCTCTAATCCATCTAAACGTGTATTGACTTCTCTGAAGGTAGATTTAATGCCCTCAATGGTCGTTCTAAATATCTCAGCGAAAGCTAAGAAATCTGTCCTCAATTTTACGAGATTATCCGGAGCTGATTCCTGCTTCTCCTCATTCGCCATTTGAAGTCGCTTATTAAAATCTTCAAACTTCTTACTAAAGCTTTCCTCCAATGCCAGTAGTTTATTGAAAGCACTTTGTGCGTCCATATTTTAGGTTTTTATAAAACGTTGATGGAGTCAGCAGCTGGTCGGGAGAAAGCGCTCGTGGTGGAATTAACAGAATACCATTTATCAAGTGAAAAACGTAGGCGAACAAAAACTGGTTTCTAGCCGGTCGGCGATGGAGGATTGGATAGATATATGTCTTTATAAAATTTCTTTACCTCTTTTGATTTCATTTCACCTCCTCTCATTTCATTTCCATATCTAGTGCTCAATACTAATACGTCCCTTTTATCTCTCCATTTTTCAACTACTATTCCTTGCTTACATTCTTCAGCTATTACTTCTCCAACTTTCAACTTTTTATCTACAACCCTTTTGGGGTTATATTTTCTATTAGATCGTAATGTTCCAATAAGATGTGTTTTTCTATGTAATAGTGCATTAGCTAAACTCACTGATGTGTAATAGTTGTCAGTGCATAAAGTACGTCCGCTGTCTAAAAGATTTGTCATCAAATCCATTACAACTTTTGTAGGCACTGACACATGACCATCCTTCGATTTGCCGCAGTATACTTGGAAATCATATGTGTACCCATCTTTTAGGCACAGCTTAAATAATTTGATTCCGAACTTATGTCGCTTATTGGATATATATTGACGAAATTTCAGTCTTCCTCTAAAAGGTACAAGAGTCTCATCTATACAAACGTACTCGGAGGGTGTCATTTGGCACTGAAATGATGTCCGAAGCTTGTTCACAAGTGGTGTTATCTTGTGTCATTTATCATCACTAATTTCCTCATTATTACTAAAATGTATTATTTTCAGAAGTAACTGAAAACGATTTCTGGACACTTGGGATTGGATTTTTGTACAATCGTTTCGTTGACCAGTATGAAGAAAGTTCTGGGAAAGAGCACAACCCCATCCACAAAATAATACCAATGAAATGTTCTATTTCTGTAGGGTCTGTGGGTGTCCATTTCAGAATACGTGCGTTTGGTAGAATATTACTTCGTTTACACTGTTCAGCGTATCTGTTTGTTTCTTCTACCTAAAATATATATTATTATTATGTTATTTTAATAGAAAATTTTTTGACTCACGATTAAGCTTATAATGTCGTCATTCACAAAAACTTTGAAAAAATCATATGGCAGTTTGTCGTATTGTTCATACAGAGCAATACTAAAACCAGAGTTTGGGACACTAAACTGTAAGTTTTTTAGATTTTTTCCCAGTTGCATGAGCCCACTCAAACTCATTACTCTGGTTATTTGCTTCTTTTTCAATATCATTATTATTTTCTTCATCACCCAAGTCGTCATAATGCATGTTTCTTATAACTTCTTCTATTATTTCATCCATGTAATTGGGGCTTTCTATAATTTTTTGTGAGGTAGACGGTTCTGGTCTTTGCGAAGATGGTGTACAATTATTTTTTTTGAACCGTTTAGATTTAGACCGATAATCGTCCTCGGATTCAGAACTTTCTGTAACCGGTTCGTATATTTCGTCGCCGTCAAAAATATTTGCCTCACTTTCTTCATCAGAAAGCAACTCTTTCCATAACTTCTTCAAACGTGCTTGTTCTTTTTCGTATGACATATTCACATTCACAATTACACTCACAACATCCAAACAAAGACTGCGAAAAGTAATACTCTATCGCCGTAAACACGTGTATGAGAGATTTTACAAGTTCAGACAGGAATTACGTGATGACACATTGGACTCACATGGCTACTCGAAATGTACGCGTCTATTGTAGGCCGCGCGAGACCAACGTGTCACCATAAAATAAAAGTTTAAAATAAATATCAAAAAAAAATTATAATAATAATTTATGTTAATTCCTGAATCTGTAGAGCAATAATTACAAGATTCTAAAATAAAAAACTATTGGCCAGTGGGACCCCATTTGTCGAATATATGGTGGCATTCAACGTGTTAAGGAATGGTAGTGATAAGAGAACTAAGTGTACCCACAACAACCCCAAAATCTACAAACAGCATATATGGCTAAGTAATAACAGAAATCCACCTTTATTTTTGTACGACGTATTCTTCTAACAACTTTTTAGAAAACTAAAACATCTCAACCCATACCAGAGATAATTAATCTGAAAGTTTTAAGTAAAATAATATATACAGGATATATTGTTCTGACATAGTGTTGTAAAAACCATTAAAGCTTCTTTCACACAAAGTTTGTTTAGAAATGTTTAGAACTTCACACTCCTTATCTTTCGTACAGCTAAATATGCATCTCGTCTATTATAAACGATAGCTATAGCGACATGGTTGTAAATAACTGCTAAAACAATTATCCCTTTCTATAGCAAATTAATTAGTTATAACGGTAATTTTGTCAAAGACACTCTCTGTGTGTAGTCTATCGACCATAGAGAACAGTATATGCACATTACCGATATAAGTTTACCGTGTCCGGCGTTGAGCGCTCGCCATTGTCCTCGTAAAGGCACCCGTTTATATTTAATTGGAACAAGCTCTGCGGTATTACGTGCGCATAGCAAGATCCATCAAGCCATAAATGCAAAGCCGTGTTTCAATGGACAGGCAATGGAGGGACGAAACGAGGTATAGATTGAAACTGTACATAGTTTCCCATATCACCAACTTAATAATGAAACAATGGTGGTCGCTCAACCTTCACCGAACATACAACATACGTTTCATTCACATTTATCGCACCCCGTCACGTGTTGCACACATGACCAGTTTACAGCGTTATTATAACCCTACAGTCCGGGTCGAGTTTATCGTTAATAATTATCTAGCGCCATAGAAGTTATGGTTCCGTGCCGAATTTACTCGCCGAAACGCCGCCCATCAAAACTGCGGAAATTTACACTTTCCCCATATAATTTCTACCGAACGTGATGTCTGTTTTACGGCCAATTTGAAGATGCACTCGTCATTAAACGGCAATTGATGCTCGTTTCAGCTTACGGCTATCCATTAAATTAAGCGGCTACGTGAGAAGCTACTAATAGGAGAATAAAGCTCGAGTTCATTGGGAATTCATCACGACTTGATTTTAATGGAAACACCGAAATATGTTGATGATATTTAACTCTATTATCACGCAGGTTAAATTGTATTAATGAAACAACAAACAATCAATACGTTCGTTCAGTTGGTACATTACCATTATAACGGTCGCCGCGAGAAATTTGAATAATATTTCGGTAATTTCTCGTATAATCGACATTAAATTCATACCATAGTCCAGATTAAAATGTTAAAATATTCCGAATATAAATGAGGGTCTTTCCTCCAAAGCCCAAGATAAAAGTTTTTGATACTTTATGGGATTTAATGTTAATATTGGTAGATATTTTATTTAAAATGAAATTATTAAGATTAGAATGTATTAACTATTCTTGTATATAAACAGTGTCAAATGAAAGTTGTAATATAAATATATACGATATTTAACTTGAGGCAACCTATATACATGTAATATATTCGGAAAAGTTTTCTGTGCGAATTTCCTCGACCGGTCGAAACTTTTCTAATAATCCCGCTAGATGAAAATAGCCCGCGTCGGGCATAAATATGAACAGCGGCGAGGGAATAACAGAAACGCCTCAGGGAATCCCGTTTCGTGCAAACTCCGTGGAGTCAGTCTTGCCGTGTTCTTCTTAAACACGGGACGTCGCCGTCCTAACTTCTGAGCCGGATCCGACTCAGAAACCCGGAGATTATATTTAAAGCCTAGTTTAGTGCCACTTAACGTCATCCATAAGCTAAACCGATAGCGTAGATATGCATCGCTAAGAAGCCGGCTATGAAGATAAAACTTGCCCAGGAAGAATTCCTGTCTCATAGATGCTAGAAAGCCGAGATAATAGTTTCGCTTTTATTATGTTACTTCATGTTAGTGAGGAAATATTAGATCAAATTTAAGTTAACGTAAAGTCATTAACCTTACAAAGCTGAACTATCGTAAAATTTACAACTAGAAACAAAATTTAACAAAAAATGCTTTTATATAATATTCACAAATTTGGGCATTGATGAATACAATTACCCAAAATATATCATTGATAACATGTTTAGATCAAATGTGAAAATTACAAGTACCCAATGCCATCGACACAGCACTTTCCGCAATGTTTAGCTCAGATCGGCCTGTTGCATCAAACAGCCACAAGATTCAGATATAGAGTTGAAATATCTTATTACTAAGCAATAATAAACCGCAACAAACGATAACATCTTTCTAAAAGTAGAATGACAAATTCTAATTCACTTAATCTATACATTCCTGCTTGTTTCAGGCAATATACTTTTAATAAATTTCATTTTCTTTCACATTCTGATTTTAAAGTTAAGCTCAAATTTAAGTGAACACAGATTTTTTTCCTTATTTAAGCATACTAGAGATGTGTTAACTCGATTTATCAAACCGATTTAATTCAAGTGGAATATGACACTTTGAGACATTACTATATATAGACAGGAAACTAAATTCCCTATAATTCTGGAGTATGCTGGGCCATTTATTTTTATTAAATTTTGAAAATTAGAGTCCAAGTGACGACATTTTTTTTTCAATACACATTCGAGGGTAAGTTGAGGCGATATTCCTGCAATTCCTTGGTGTATTGCTGCTTTTAATTCGTCAATGGGTTAGAGATGGCATTGAAAATCTTCGCTTTCTAGTAGCACCAAAGGAAAATGTCGCATGGGGCAGGATCAAGTGAACGCATACGCCGCCCAACGTCTGCACGTAACGAGATTACGTGTCCTGGAAACATTTCCTTATGGAAACATGTCCTTATTTAAGCATACTAGAGATGTGTTAACTCGATTTATCAAACCGATTTAATTCAAGTTCAATATGACACATTGAGACATTATTATATATAGACAGAAAACTAAATCCCCTGTAATTCTGGAGTATGCTGGGCCATTTATTTTTATTAAATTTTGAAAATTAGAGTCCAAGTAACGACATTTCTTTTTCAATACACATTCCAGGGTAAGTTGAGGCGATATTCCTGCAATTTCTTGGCGTATTGCTGCTTTTAATTCGTCAATGGGTTGGAGATGGCATTGAAAATCTTCGGTTTCTAGTAGCACCAAAGGAAAATGTCGCATGGGGCAGGATCAAGTGAACGCATAGGCCGCCCAACGTCTGCACGTAACGAGATTACGTGTCCTGGAAACATTTCCCATAAAACGTACATTGTCCTTCTTGCCGTATAGGGCTATGAAGTGACCTTCCATGGAACTGCTGCGGATTTTCTGGCACCTAGTAGCTTAATTTCACAGCCAGACAAATTGAAATATCCTTCCTCATTCGTTATTAAAAGAGCATTTTGTGGGGCATTTTGACTAATGGCTTTGTAATATGCTATGCGATTTTTATGGTGGAACTTCATATCGAGATGTAAAATTCTTCTGATAGAACGATCTGACAAACGTAAAACATAGGCTTGTTTAGCAGTTGAATGTGTAGGAGACCGTTCAATGGTTTCTCTTAGCTGCAACATTTTCAGGTGTCCGAGCATTTTTAGGTCTACCGGTTGATTTGCTTTTTAAGGCTGAACCTCTGTCTGTAAAATTTGAAAAACACAATAGTATTATTTTGCGATCTGGAATCAGATCATGTCTATGAAGCAAGTGAGTACGAAAAGACTTTTGCGTTTATGTGAAGCTGCAATAAACAATAACATTTTCTCACGATTCATTTTCTTTGCTGTTTAGGTAATCTGGTTCATGTAAATTTTCAACTTGATTATCTTGGTTTGGCGAAAACCCGAGTTGGTCGATCACTAAAGCAAACATATAAAACATGGTATTAGACATGCATACATTTCCAGAAGGACAAGGTGACATATATATTGATCTAGTAGATCCTTTATCTTCAATGGCTTGTTCCTAGAGGTTTTAATACCAATATTGCAGGTTTAATATCCTGGGATATCGAGATGAATATTTAATAGCGCGTAATTGTATAAAATGTAAACTTCCAATCCAACCGAACCCAGTACCTTTTTACTCTTTACTATACTAATTACTTTACTACTTATGGCCATAATAGAATCTGGTCACAAGATTCTTCTTTTGCTCAGTACCACTCTCCTTCAAGGGATATTGTAAGACGCTCCGTAATTATGTGTCCATATCTTTAATTGTATGTTTCCTCTGTTATCAGCGTCGTTCTGCAATAACCAATAAATTCTGTCTTCAAACGTCCCTATCTCAATCGCTTACGTCCTTCCAAGAATTAATAATACAACCCAACCCAAAGCAACACACTGTTTTCTTTCGAGGTTGGGGAAAAATCTGCGAGCTGACATCTAGTTTGGGATGATGGGCGTTTAGATAATGTGGGGATAATAACCCCAATCCATTAAAACCCAACCCAACCCAACTCTGGAGCTCTCTATGTCACGTCCTCGCAAGTACTCCTTCGTCAAAGCGAAAATATAAATAAAAAGTTTATTCTTACTTTAACCGCTACCTTCCCTTTACTTGGGCGAGAGAACAAAGAGTCCCCTCGTTCTGCTTTGTTTTTTAATCCCATTTTCTCCGTTTGGTATTATGTTATTTCGCCTTCAATAGTACTTCCTCCCCCAGTGTCGCCACTTCACAGGGACCACACCACATTCCAATTAATTTTAATGTAATTGTTACCTTTTGAGTTTTACCTGGGAGAGGGGAAGATTGGACCCTTCAGTCTCATTTAGACTTGCACTTTCTCTTTCGATTTCGTCTTTCTGCTTTGTTGTAAATATTTCATTACAGAGAGCCTTTATTGCCGTCCAATTCTCATCCCAAACCAATAACAGCGTACTTACGTTTCTCTTGGACAGCACTTCCCCACACTTTTATGTATATATTTTTCTTTCCTTTTCAAGCTATTCATACACAAACACAATATGTTCAGGTGAGTTCTCTTGATCGCAAAACCAGCAATCTGCTGTTTCAGACTTCTTTATTTTATGAAGGTAGGTACCAAAGGTAATATGCCCTGTGAAAGCCTGGGTGATATAATAGTCTGCTTCTACCCACTTTCTATTTTTCCAAGCCTTTACATTTCCTATGAAGACCTATTCCCATCCGTCATAATCCTCCCATCTTTCCTGTCATTTATGCCAAAGATTAAATCATGCTTCTTCCTTATATTCCTTTCCTTTCTCAAACAACGTCATCCGCTTTTCCACCAGGAAATCTCTTATACACTGATGACCGATATCGTATAGTAAGCCGAAGTAATACCGATTGTTGGACTCCTATTAATTGATTGTAACAGGTTTATGTAGCAAACACACTTTATTGCCCGTCTCCAAGTGGGTGCAGTATATAGGAGAGCCGATACTAACATGTATGACAATAGTCTCCTCTTACTACTTCTTTGCCCTCCAATATTTGATAAAATTTCTCACAGCTGATAGCCCTCTTTCCACTACTTTTCTAATGTGGGATGTCATCTTTAGATACTTGACCACTGATTACCTATCCTTACTGATAACGATAAACGATAATATAAATAAAAATAAAAAAATAATAAAATAATAAAATAAATATAAAACTAAACGATTTCAGTTTTATGGTTAGCAATGGCTATGCCCATGATGTTCAGCTTATCCACCACTTTCCCTACTTTCTTCAACCTGTGTTCATAGTATATCATTATAAAAAGCATCACACAACGTAGAAACTAGTATCGAGCCTTGGGGTATTCCACAAGTGATCTGGAATCTTTCTCCGTTTGCTTCTACTATCTCTCTCGCGGAGAGGTAGGATTTTACCACATAAATCAGATACTCGCTGACGATTCAAACCTCATCGACTCTTAATAATCCACAGCCATGGGGAGGAGTTGAATTTTATGTCTTACTCTTAGTAATAATTCCAGTAGCTTATCAAAGTCCTCCAGATAGATTGGTCCTCGTTATTCATATCTGTACTTGGCTTTTTCACCAATATTAGATCAGTTGTAATACTATCTGGACCATGTGTCCTCTTTTTGCGTGAGACCATGTGACCATGTGCCCACTTTGTCTTCTACTTCAAGCTGTTCCAGAAAGAACAAAGATATATCTAATACTTGTTCCTTGTAGGACAATACGGTTCTTTCCTGTCTGGAAAAGAACTTCGCAATCTGCTTCCCGTTTCTTCCATGTTTACCACTGCCCTGTTTCATAGTTTCAGTTTTTTCTCATATTTATCAAATATTGTTTGCCCCATATGTCTCTATTCAAGTCATCATACAACTCTTTCCACTTCTCCTTTTTACTGGTATCTGTCAAGAGCTTTATTTCTCGCTTACAAGTATTATAAAGTCAAACTACTTCTTCAATATCCTCCCTCTACATATCTCCATCCTTTTAACCCTTTTTATCAATCTGTTACGCCCTTTCTCTTGACTGTTATGCTCCTATTCCACCAGTAAACCTCCATTTTTCTGATAGTTTTGTTATCGAATAAGAAAGCCTGTAATACAGAAAATGGCTCTATGAAAACAGTCTGGTTGACATAATTTCCTAATAAAAATAAAGTAATATGCACTGAACGTTCTCCTAGCAGCCTTCATATATATATTTGTAAATCATTCATGGGTATATTCTTACAGAAAGACTCACCTAAACAACGTAAGGTAACAATCATTTAGCAACAAAAGGTTGCCGAAGTATTTATCATCAGTCTTTCATTGACTACTGACAAATTTGAGGGAAACTTTTGTTAATTTTAAACCTATTTAAAACAGAACTTCATTTAATGTCGAAACTTTCATTAACAAAGACTTGCTGACATCTGAATTCATATTTTTTGTTATTAATAAAAATAAGAAAGTATTTGGCATTTTTAACTAACAACTTGCTGTTGAATTAACAATTCTGTGTCAGTTTTTGATATTTTTCATCAACAATTAATAATTCTTTTAATAATAATACTTTTTGTCTATTATTTTTGATTAGTCTTTATATTTTATGAAGAGGTTGCTACAAACATTCATAAATCACCTTCCAAAATTACAACATTTTTAATAGCAAGATTAGCTATATTTGTTATTTTGTTCTTAACGGACTTACAAATCTCACAAATTGTTTGTGGTACATTTTGGAAAAGGTCACGGGCCCTGCCTGACACCGACATTTTCAAGATATCTATTTGTAAGAGTTTACGAGTCAAAGTCCGGTACTACAACTGTTGTTGAAGCCATAATTCATAAGGCTGTGGTGTATTTGCATGGTTAATTTGGAAGGACATATACATTCACAAGTATGATGTTTCGTATGCCATAAAATACGCACAAAGGCCACCGGTTGGTTTTGTGGCTGCACGACATTTGATAACACATTTGGTCCAAAGCATCAACTGCCCATTTTGTAATTTTATAGGTCTCGATTATCTGTGGTTTCTTGGACAAACTTTTCATGGCAAATGGATAATAGCAAAACTATTTTAAAACTTTTTTACTTTTTTAGACCATCAAAACAAAGTATGCTTGTCCATTTTTCTCTCTTCTTGGAATTTGCTATTTCGTGAGGAATTTCTAGTTTGTTCTTTTTCAGAGTACCTACAATGATGAGTTTTTAATGAGAATGAAAGATTGTGGTTGCCAATGGTACAGAGTTGTATCAGTTGTCAATGGTTATATTGCGATTGAAGTCAGTTTGAGGTAAACCTTCGGAATCTAACCTTTTTTCTTGTATAATAATCAAAACTTTCGATAATGCAGTGGTTAATTTGTATGATAAATTTTCCTCTTGAAATTGGTTTCTGACCACTTTTCACAACATTTGTGACATAAATGACATATGTATTCATAAGTACGATGTTTAGAATGTCACAAAACATGCATAAAGGTCACCGTTTGGTCTTGTGGCTGCATGACATTTGATGTTACATTTAGTCCAAAGTATCAAATTCTCTATAGGCTTTTCATGTCAAATGGATAATAGCAAAGCCACTTTTGATTTTTTTTCAGTACGTACCGAATAACCGATACGCCCATTAGTGTAATATCGATATATCACCACATCGATACATTGATATAAAGAAACAGTTATAATTTTATCTAAGTAGTATCCAGATTTGTTTAGAAGTATTTAGCCTTGAATTATCAATATTAAGTCTCTTAATAGTAGTAACTTCTGTAAAGAGAATATAGTCTTCAGTTATTAGAATCTGGTTTTCTGCCAACAGTATCTAGATTTCTGTTAGCAGCTTTTAGACATTTGTCAGCAGTTATAATCTTCTTCAAGCGGCATCCAGACTTCTTTCAGAAGTATTTAGCTTTTGTTAGCAAAATTAGGTCTTTCTATACGAGTTACTATGTTATCTATCAACAGTACCTAGACTTCTGCCAGTAGTTATAATCTTCTACAAGTACTATACAGACCCTATTAGTTTTTTATAGCAGCTACTCTGTGAAGAGAATATAGTCTTCATCTACCAGGATCTAGTTTTCTGCCAAGCGTATCTACACTTTTGCTAGCGATTTCTAGACTTCTGCCAGTAGTTATAATCTTCCACAATCTATATCCATTGTTCTTTCAGAAGTATGTATCGTTTAAGTAGCAATATTCAAACTTTTAATAGCAGCATCTTCTGTAAAAAATATATATGATCTCCAATTATCAGTATCTAGTTTTCTACTAACAGTGTCCAGACTTGTGCTAGCACATTCTAACTAAAAGAAAGATACAATATCGATGTGAGTATCGATACACTATCAATGATTAACGATAAAATATTAATATGAGTATCGACACTTTATCGCTATATGTATGTATACAATTTTCGATATATGGATATGATGTGTGTATCGAATATGCATACACCTCATGCTGTATCGCACACCCCTAATTTTAAGTATTAAGGAACCAACCAAGTCGCAAAGACAAAGTCAAAACCATTTTATAATCACAATAGCGAAGACAATATATGTCTGCAAATAGCGTTTGAACAGCTCCGACGCGATCACGATATACCTCGTACATCGGATTCCATACAATAGAGCCATAGGATAATACACTATTGACAAATGCCATATAAAGGGATTCAATGCTTGTAAAATTGGTAAAGCTTCTAATTATCCTGATAACAAACCCTAAGATACCCAACACTCTCTCTACCATAAATTTGATATAAATGTGGGATCTTAGTTTGGAATCAACTATATTATTGTAAGAAATGAATCGGGTTTGTAAGAACTTCAACACGCAGCAATAAATAAATCCCAAACTTTTCTTATAGCAGTAAAGTTGTCAGTTTTTTTTCTTGTCATGTCAAGTATCATCTATTAATGTTAATCCTCGAACCGTAAGCATTCTTACAAATAATCAAAATAGCCGCAGCACACGGTGACGTGGAATCTACTGTATCTACTGATTTGTGAGTTAAACAACTCGTTTTATGGTAAATGATTGTCTTTTTGTGCAGCTTTACACTAACAAAAATACTAAAAAGTTTAAAATTTCTATCGGCATTATTTTGGTTTTTACAATATTTCTGCGTGTCTAGGATCTATTTTTAGCAGTCAATGACTTATTTGTCCAACGATGTCCATTTTTCCCTCTGAGACTAATTTTATCACAAACCACAACGTGTGATTGAGAAACAATAGGATTAACATTACCAATCTTCTTCCTCTTCCTAAATGATAGTATTGGTTCTTTTTTATCCATACTTGAAACGTTTGACAACTTAAAATCTGCATCAGGATCGTAGTGTGGATTTTCATCACAGGTCATCATATACCACATCTATTTCATTATCGGATCTAGAATCATCGTTAAATCTACCACTTTGTACTACGCTTCCTATTCATTTTTGGAACTCGTATATGTTTACATAATTTACATTTACTTATACACATTAAACACTAAAACTATGCTTGAGAAGGGAATCTAAAATAAAATATTAACAGTTCAATAAAAAATAATTCATTATACATAAAATGAGTGTTAAAAAAAATTAGCTTTCTAGGGTAACGAAATTCTTAGGATAACATTTTCACGTAAATTAATAAATATGGTCTAGTTTATTAGAGTATGTTTTTTCAAGATTATACATTTTCCATGACGACGTCACAACCATTTGTTTGCTACTTTCCTAAATTACAGCCAGAATATGGAAGCAGCTCGAGATAAAACTCTACGTCCCCTAAGCCGATGGCCAGGGGTAGGAGGTGAATGACGAGCTGCCTGCGCCTTTGAAGCCCATTAAAGCATTTTCTGGATTCATCGAACAATGAACGGCGTCCCCGATTTTCATCTCCATTTTCTTACACCTTCTTTTCATCCCCCATCATGACCCGATACTCTTACATTCTCACTACTACAACTTGTACATTTTACTAACAACACAAAGAGATTTTTGGTTAATCTATAAGTACGTGTAGCGAGGCGTATTGTGTCTTAAACGTAATACCCTTTAAGGAAATTGTCTTTTTTTTTCCTAATTTCGATCCTTTATAACACGCTTCCGCGTCTTTGTCCTCTGCGATATTATCAGTGCAAAAACGAATTTACTTAAGAATGCGGCGCATTTAGATTTGCCTTTGCTGAAAACGCTAGATAGCCCTATTAAATTATTGGAGAACCCCTCTTCCTTCTTTTAGTGAAGACGTTCCGCTTAACTGCTTCCCTCTACTTTAGAAACAACGGCTTCTGTGTGTATCAAAGAGGAAAGATTAAATTAAATGAGAATTTGTACAGCATAATAATGTCCTACTTAACAATGAAAATACTTTACGAAAGTTGTACTATTTTTTTTTGTTAAAAATAATAATCTTATACAGAAATGAGATGGGGAATGCTATTTTATTTTCTGCTTGAGCGTTAGTAAATGTGTTATTTGCAGTTCTTGTGTTGTAATGAAATAATAAAGTGATAAGTGAGATAATTTCGGATTGTATTGATTATGTTACTTTGAGGAAAAAAATGAAGTTGGTCATAATTTTTTCATTTTCACTTCGCTTGGAAGAGGATGATAGAAGACGTCAGATTGTCACACGGCAGGTGTTCACTGCACTAGAGCCGGTTGAAGATATGCGGTAAAAGCATCGTTACTAAATAATGATCCCTTAACCTGTATTATTAACGTTTCCTTAATGTACCTCCTGCAATCTCCTTTCAGGAAAGATGGCACATTTATTCTTACGGACGGCAAGTAAACTTTAGGTATAGAGAAGTTATGGCTAAAGCTTCGAAGAAAATCGATTTTTAGGATATTGCTTGGAAACGAATTACACATAAACTTTACATACGCTCCTTTCGCTTAAGGGCTATAATGCAATTAAATGTACTAAATTTTTCATTTAAGATTTATAAATTGTTTTTTGTGATATGATTCGATAAAAATTCATTACAAAATTCATCACTAGGTCTACTTTAAATAAATAGGTTATATTTCACGAGGCGCACCTTCATAAAATTGTCGCCATAAATCTTAGTTCTTTAGTAAATCGTGAGCGAAATCTCCTGCCGTTAGGCCAAACTGAGCGAGGAGCTTCGAACTGCATTTGCATACTGGTTGCCGAGAGGTGGATAGCTTTCATCCGGTAAAATATAAGTGGTTAATTAAAAACTTAGCTGCCAACTCAAACTTTTCCTTTAAGAGTGAGTTAGAACGAGTTGGAGTGGGGAATAGCGCCACAGTAATTTAATTCCTTGCAAAGTGCTTTGAAAATCAATATCAGTAACAAGTAACGTGTTTATGAAACATAAAAGCATTCGCAATATTTCAAAATATTTTTTAACTATATAACGTTTTAAAACTGCGAAACTTCGACGTCACGATTAGCTCTTCAAATATAAATACGAAATATCAATGAGAACTGGAAACTTAAAGATGCTGATTAAATTTCCAATTACGAAGTTTTTCCAGGGCAAGCATCGGGAAAAGGCAGAGGAGCGCGGAATTAAAACTAACTACGTTCGAATGTGCTTAATTTGAAAAAGCGGCCGCAAAGAGGTCGCGTAATGAAAAAAGTTTAATACCTTCGCGGGGCTCCGGGGCCGTACACCCACTTTCGCAGACTATCAGTAAAACGGGCGCAATATTCTTATGAATTTATATGCAAACTTGCCAGAGCGAAGGTCCGCCAGGATAGACTCCTCCGTCGGGACGCAAAATAATTAACCGCTTTATATTAAAATCACTTTTTAATGCGGCGCTATAAACAAAAGATTGTCTGGAATAAAGTGAATTTAAAAGAGAATTATTTACTTGGATGAAATTTTCGCTGCATTTTATCATCTAGTATCGCTTTCAACACTTTAGTTATAAAGATTTTCTGTTAATTTTCGGGTATTTAAATAATTATGGGCGGACTAGTTGAAATTGTTATCTGTAAGCTTATCGACCTGATTACTTATGTAATTAGGGAAATCCATAGGGGTATGGAATATTAGGTTATACCACAATGCGCTCTAACAAGCAGAAGTAACTAATTATATTATATTATGCGGTCCATTAATTAGATAATCTATTTGTGCGTTAAATCATTTCTTGGGCTCTAAGGAAGTTCAACAATAAGAAAATGCAATTTTATCATAATATTACCAGTACTCATGTTGTATACATTTTAGATATACGTAGGTACCATAACACTTTTTAACGTTCATCCATGAAATGGAATAAATTTAATTTGTAATTTCAAATAAGTATATTTCGAGAAGATACAACAAAATATAGAATAAAATATAGAACAAATATAGAAGTAATGTTGAAACACTTCAACTAAGGTTTCCATAATACAATAGGGCCCCAATTATACACAAGCAGAAGTTCGGAAATCCGCTGGTGCTGTGATGCACATACTTTTTTCAAGATTTAAGTTGGGTTTGATTTGAACATTGTCATGTAGGTGACAACCAGCGCCATCCTTTTCTAAGGATTAATAGGGCTACAGCCCTTGGGCGCCAACTCCCGGGGGTTGCCTGTTTTTGCAATGAAATGCATGGTGTCCTCATCAGGTACTTTACAGGTACTTAGTGTTCCCTCTTATTGTTAGATGCGGACCTTTTTTTGGCATTGAATTTTACATGAAAAGGGACGCACTCGTTTCGTTCCTCCAACCCAACTCTGTAATCCCTATAATAAGATAATCAATCTTAGGACATCTATACTGCAAATAAACAGAAGTTTGTGTTGGGTTAGGTTTGGCAACCCTGAATTGAAGTAAAACTAGAACTAACACTAGACCTAGGAGTGAAAAGATATGGGTAAACTCGAATCTTTCCACTTCTAGTGTTATATCATTAGATCTATTTAGATTCTAATAGATTTAATTTAGATCTAGAAGTCTTAAGGAGATGTACGGCTAAACCCGAATGTTTCTAGTTCCAGGTATAATGGTAGTCCTAGTTCTACTACAAATTAGAGATGTGCGCGTGAGTGACTTTTTATGCCCGCTCACGTTTTAAAATGTTATTGAAACTAATTTCAATGCATATAAAACCATTACAAATTTTGTATGAATGCTCAGAATATCAACGTATCTGGTGCCTATGATTCATTTACAATTGAAATATCCTCTGCAAAATGAAAATTTTGTATTTTTCCAATAGTATTTGGTATTTTGCAAGTAAAATCAAATTTTATTAACAGTTTCTTATCTTTTGCAATAAAAATGTCTTCTGCCAGCAGTATTTAATCCTCAATTACCAGTTTTCAGACTACTTACGTCAAAATTTTACATTTTTTCTAATAGTATTTAATATTTTTAAAGCAAATTCAAATGGTTTATCAACATAATCTTGAAGACGATGAAAACATTTTCTGCCAGCCGTTTTATAACCAGTATCAAGTCTTCTGGAAGTATTTCAATTCTTTCAAGGGTAGTATCAAGCTTTCTGAAGGCATTGCAAGTCTTCTGAAAGCAGTATTGAGTATCTTAGAAACAATATAAAGTCTTGTTGAAGCATTGTCAATCTTCTGGGACCTCGTAAATATTGGTTCAGGATAGGATAAAAGAATCAATATCCTATATTTCGATTCAAATTGAATCTTCTTCAGGGAGTGAAAATTTCTACAAAATTACAAGTTAATAAAAAATAAGTAATTACAAATAACACTTACGATTGTAATGAAACTGGCTAACATAAAACATTAAATACCAGAGTATTTCGTCCAAAATTATTCTTAAAATTGTTGAGAAATACAAGAAACACGTTGTTGAGAAATACAAGAAACACGTTGTTTTCTTGTTTTTCTCAACAATTTTAAGAATAATTTTGGACGAAATACTCTGGTATTTAATGTTTTATGTTAGCCAGTTTCATTACAATCGTAAGTGTTATTTGTAATTACTTATTTTTTATTAACTTGTAATTTTGTAGAAAATTTCACTCCCTGAAGAAGATTCAATTTGAATCGAAATATAGGACTGTACAATTGATTGTCATTGATTCTTTTATCCTATCCTGAACCAATATTTACGAGTTGCTAACTGGGATAAAAAAATTATCTCATAAAGTTATTTAATCTTCTGGGACCACGTCATAACGCGAGTAAACAACATCAAGTCATCTTGAAGCATTTCAGATCTTCTGGAAGCAGTATCCAGTCTCAAATTCCTCTTATGAGTCCCTCTCAGGATTACGCGAAATCATCGCAAAATATTATTTTCCTAATCAATTTAAATTAATCCTCACCTCAAAAGAGTTGCCATAAATTTGCTAAATCACATCTTAACTGTCTTTTATTTATATGAGTATGCTCCCCATGGGCATTGAAAACCGGTTTTAACAATATGCGTTGTCATTTTATTAACATTGTCGGATTTATACGTTTGATTGCAATATTTGAATATTACACTGTCAAACATTAGATAAACACTTTGATAAGAACCCACTGATTGGTTGTTTACCCCAGACCGAGGTAAATACCCATTTTATAAGTACCTTCCTGGCGCTCAATACTGACTCAACTCATGTGATTGATATCAGAAATTTTCGATTCTTTAATATTACTCTATTCTATTGGTTCTATAGGAAACTCAAAGAGTGATAGTTATAAAATAAAGACATAAGATCTAATCAGTGTCCAAGATAACTTGAATGTGACGGTGAGTTGTTTGGGATGAGGTTGGTATTAAAGCGCTAGGCGGAGTTTTATGATCGCAAAACTGTTGGCTACAATTAAGGGATTGATGGGTGAGGCGATCAGAATTCAGAATCGGACTAAATTATTACTTGCAATATTTCGAAACTTTATTGTTTCTTCCACTGGCATTTACTGTAAACAATTATTACAAAACGTAACTGACTCAATCCTCTTTTCAAAAGACAAAATGTTTACTTACAAATATAGTCAACTTAAGTTGTGAAGGTTGAAAAAACTACAAAACATTTCTTGATCTGGCATCACAGATAATGCAAAATTAACAAACAAAAAACTCTTTTAAATGTTAACAATTAAGATGGATGAAGATTGGTAAATTAAAACTTGGTGTATACAAATAAAAACACAAGAAAAGTTAAAACCAGTTAACAAGTCAAGTGCGTCTGCGCCTCATCCACCAATCCAGTACGCGAAACAGAACAATTTAAAAACCGCCAAAATTTAAAAATTTGAATTTGAAATTTAAAGAATCCTATGAAAATTATCATTAATTAAAAGTTATCATTAACAAAAAGTGACAAAATTACAAATTAAACATGAAATCAAAAAGTAAAAGTATCAAAACTTTAAAAACAATGAAAATTTAAAAAATCAAAGAATCATCAACACTGCTCGTTACACCAATATCCCTTCTGGTTTTATCCCAATGAATAACATAAGAATAAATGTTACTTAAATTGTTAGTATCCGTCCTAAAATTAACAGTATCACACAAATTAATCTGATACATCTCAAGAAATAATCTATTATAATAATTCTTATCACTATCGAGAACGACCGGGTTTTCAAAATTACAGTTGTGACCACAAGTAATCATATGATTAGCAAGTGCACATTGAGTTTTTTTAGTGTTAAAATCACTTTTGTGAGAGCTTATACGTCTTTTTAGCCATTGACCAGTAACACCAATGTATACCCCAGTGCATTCTTTACAATTAATTTGATAAATGACGTTAGATTTATACATTAAAGGGTCAGGGTCTTTAATCTTGGAAAAGAAGTTTCTTATCTTTAAAGGGTAATATTCAACCAATCTGTTATCCTCAGGTAAATAAATTTTTAAAATGTTAATAATTTGCCTTGATATGTTATCTACTTTCATGATTTTAACATACTTCGTAGGTCTGGTAGTCAAATCAAAGATACTGGGTGGAAGATGATGAGGTGTACGAGTGGATGTGGAGAACAGAATCCTATGAAAATTATCATTAATTAAAAGTCATCATTAACAAATGTTTTGTTATTATATCCTTAGATGTGGTAAGTTTGTTTACCAACATCCCCCTTGACTTAATGTTAGATATTGTAAAAGATAAATGGTAGCTTATTAGTGACAACTGCAACTTCTCTTCTGACACCTTTTATAGTTTGTTAAAGTTTGTTTTTAATAACACGTACTTTTCTTTTCATGATGAAATTTATTTACAGAAGTTCGGTACACCTATGGGTTCACCCATAAGTCCCATTTTAGCGCTTATAGTTATGGATTACGTGTTGGATAATGTTATACCTAAGTTACATTTTGAATTACCTTTTATAAAGAAATTTGTTGATGATATTATTACTAGTGTTCCCAGGGATGGTACCGATCACATTTTGACAATTTTCAATTCTTTTAACTCAATTATTCAATTCACTATCGAGATAGAAAACAATTTTAGTATACCTTTTCTTGATTGCAATGTTATTCGGGAGAACGACTTGGTTGTTGTTGACTGGTACACCAAACCTACTTACTCGGGTCGTTATATCAATTATTTTTCGGGTCATTTGTTCAATCATAAAATTAACACGTTGGTGGGTATGAAGAAGAGAGTCTTAAGGATTGTTGACTCTAAATTTCAAACTAAAGGTTTATTAAAACTCAAGAAAGTTGTCATCAACAACGGTTTTCCGCTAAAGATAGTTAACAGGATTCTGTTCTCCACATCCACTCGTACACCTCATCATCTTCCACCCAGTATCTTTGATTTGACTACCAGACCTACGAAGTATGTTAAAATCATGAAAGTAGATAACATATCAAGGCAAATTATTAACATTTTAAAAATTTATTTACCTGAGGATAACAGATTGGTTGAATATTACCCTTTAAAGATAAGAAACTTCTTTTCCAAGATTAAAGACCCTGACCCTTTAATGTATAAATCTAACGTCATTTATCAAATTAATTGTAAAGAATGCACTGGGGTATACATTGGTGTTACTGGTCAATGGCTAAAAAGACGTATAAGCTCTCACAAAAGTGATTTTAACACTAAAAAAACTCAATGTGCACTTGCTAATCATATGATTACTTGTGGTCACAACTGTAATTTTGAAAACCCGGTCGTTCTCGATAGTGATAAGAATTATTATAATAGATTATTTCTTGAGATGTATCAGATTAATTTGTGTGATACTGTTAATTTTAGGACGGATACTAACAATTTAAGTAACATTTATTCTTATGTTATTCATTGGGATAAAACCAGAAGGGATATTGGTGTAACGAGCAGTGTTGATGATTCTTTGATTTTTTAAATTTTCATTGTTTTTAAAGTTTTGATACTTTTACTTTTTGATTTCATGTTTAATTTGTAATTTTGTCACTTTTTGTTAATGATAACTTTTAATTAATGATAATTTTCATAGGATTCTTTAAATTTCAAATTCAAATTTTTAAATTTTGGCGGTTTTTAAATTGTTCTGTTTTGCGTACTGGATTGGTGGATGAGGCGCAGACGCACTTGACTTGTTAACTGGTTTTAACTTTTCTTGTGTTTTTATCTGTATGCACCACGTTTTAATTCACGAATCTTCATCCATCTTAATTGTTAACATTTAAACGAGTTTTTTGTTTGTTAATTTTGCATTATCTGTGATGCCAGATCAAGAAATGTTTTGTAGTTTTTTCAACCTTCACAACTTAAGTTGACTATATTTGTAAGTAAACATTTTGTCTTTTGAAAAGAGGATTGAGTCAGTTACGTTTTGTAATAATTGTTTACAGTAATTGCCAGTGGAAGAAACAATAACGTTTCGAAATATTGCAAGTAATAATTTAGTCTGATTCTGAATTCTGATCGCCTCACCCATCAATCCCTTAATTGTAGTTGGTATTAAATGATACCAAATCAACCCAACAATAATATCATAAATTGTTCGTTTCATAAAAATGATATTTTGAAAACGAAAGAAGAAGAGGTTTGGTGTTTGCTAAATTGGGGGTTTCTCAGAACAAGAGGTCGGCCATCCATGGCACCTCCATTTTTCCTATCTCTTATACATGTAGTTTCTAAGGTAAGTATACTTTAATTTGTCCATCCTGTACAGACAAAAAATGAACATGAAAATGTTATTCATACATGCCCATTTTCAACCCATCACTAACACTAGGTATTTCCCGATTTAACTAATCTATTGGACGATAGATATCGCTTATTATATATTTATATATTTTATTCACCAGTTTTATTCATCATATTTCTAAGACTTAAAGAAATCTATTATATTTTCTGATTATTTTGCTTATACAGTACACTCCGGACATGAGAGATTTGAAAATCGGTTCGTTATAACCAAAGTTTGTTATAAGAAATTTTAAAAGTTGACGATTTAATCGTTATTAAATTGAATATTAAGAAATTTGGGAAGAAATTGAAAGAAATAAGTAAAAGAAAAAACATTTAAAATTTGAGAAATTATGCTGTACTTTTCTGCTTAAATTAAATTATTTTCTGGTGATATCACTTGTAGAATGATTCAGTAATGTTTCAGTTTCATCATCAAAACTGTCGTCGTCTTCATTATCTCATTTGCAAGTTATACAGGACGGTACCAGTAATTTTGTCATCCATTAAAAATTCGAAATTTCCACATTTTCTCAATTGTGATGAAATTATTTGGTCTTATTTAGTAATACCTTTTATTTATTTCATGCTATTCAATATGAGGGATGGTATGAAATTGAAGGTCAACCCAACCCGACCATAGAAAAAAAAAATCACGGAATATTTACAAAAAAACTTAGATTTGTTGAATGGGTTGGGTTGAGCTCCAACTTCGTATAATTCAATGTAAGGAATGTTGTGGGTTGGGTTGGGTGGTTTTGGTTTGGTTAAATTGGGTTAGTTTGAACTCCAATTTCATACCAAACCCAACCCAATACATAACAACTTTTAGAAATAGACTGTGTAGTGCCATGTCGTTTTCATCGAACACTGCTGTTTTATTAATGACACTCAAAAACTTGAATGTGTTCGTTATAACCGCAACCACTTCAGTAATAATTAGTACGATTGATTATTCCACAGAAATATTGAATGCTTTAATTGCATTGGAATGGCATTTTTTTCAGTGCACTCATTTTTATTTTCATCTAAAGAAAAGAAAATCACATTGTCAAAATGTTCCTAAAATGTGCTGTTTTTGAGTTTGCTATCTACCTCTAAAAACGTAAAACGTACGCATTATTTTT
The DNA here is from genome assembly GCA_036711965.1 of Onthophagus sagittarius. NCBI lineage: Eukaryota > Metazoa > Arthropoda > Insecta > Coleoptera > Scarabaeidae > Onthophagus > Onthophagus sagittarius. The sequence continues at coordinate 65,434,369 of JASERS010000003.1, read as the reverse complement.
TTTAAATCCTGTAGTAAATTTATTGTAGGTATCCCTAATAATATCAAGAACCACCTTAATTTGCCTTGAATGTACTGGGCCGAAGTGGTCACAGTGTTGTCTTTATCTGCGTACTCATTATGTTGATAAAAAAAACTGAAAGACTTCTCCAAGTCTTCGGAAATTATTCGAGCTACTTCGTCTAATAAATCTATTGTATTCCTAACAGCATTAAGAACCAACGTTTATTGACATCTCAATTTTTTCCTTGATGTACTTAACGAAATGTTATCTTCGTCTACATCCTCTTTATGTTGATTAAAATCTAAGAGGATGTTTCTGCAAGTTTTTGTAACTTATTTTAACTACTTTCTGTAGTTAATTTATTGTACTCCTAATAGCATCAAGGACCAACGTTTTTCACATATCAACTTTACCTTAATGTACTTAGCGGAACATTTACTTATTTGCATCCTCATTAGGTTGATTAAAATCTAAGACTTTTTTGATGTGACTTTTTTTTCACATCTTCGTAACTTCCTAGCGCTACTTCCTGCAGTAAATTTATCGTATCTCTAATGGCATCAAAGAGCAAAGTTTTTTCACATCTTAATTTTTCCCTTAATGTACTGAGCGGAACGTTTTATTTGTCTGCATCCTCATTATTGTGCACTTCTTCCTGTAGTAAATTTATTGTATACCTAACAGTAGTAAGGACCATGTTAATTTTTCCCTTAATGTACTTGGCGGACTGGCCGGAGTGTTATCTTAATCTGCATCCCCATTATGGTGATTAAAATCGGAGAGAATGTTACTGCAAGTTTTCGTAACTTATTGGAACTATTTCTTATAGTAAATTGGATCTGAGAGATTGTTTCTCTTCTTTTAACGAAATGTTATTGAGCAGCTATTCCTTCTTGCATTGATACAGCAGAACTGAGCAAACTGTTTCTATAGTTCAAATTAATGAGCCTGAAAATATTTTAATCCATGAATAGTATTTTTTAGATTTTTAATAAAGGAGCAGGTTTTTTGCTACTCAGCGTTTTTCTGCTCTTGAATCATACATTTTATACCCTCTTTGAAGGATCTACTGTATCTGGGTTGGTTATAATTTATTCTTTGCGATTTTCAACCTTAAGCCATGACGACGGTTCGACTTGTTGACACTGCACGACGTTCAGTGTAAATAATTACCATTACCAAATGTTCACATCATCGCGAGGGGTAGTAATTGTAAAGTTTTTAACGTTCTAAATTATAAAACTAAAACTCTAACTTGCCTTTTATTTTTGATTTTTTACATTGCAAAAAACCATTTTTGATGAAGAATTCAAAACTATTAATAAAAACATTTTTGACTAAAGTTAATGATAATTGAACTAGAACTTATAACATAAATGTTATAAAGTGTATTTTAACTTGAAATGAGTTGCGGAATTCATCTACTTTAGTGACGGGGAAATATTTAACATTTTCCAACTATGATTACTGTTTGAATTCTGTTAAATAATATTAGTTCTAGAACTGGGGACAGCCACTGGTTGCATCGGATGTTGATTTAACAATAACGCAAACAATTCTTGACGGTATTATGCACAGTAACTAGCCCACGGGACCCATGTACCGTAGTTATACACTATCGTATTACGTTCCGTATTATAATATAGTGAGTAATTGATGCGGAAAGCAACGAGATAATTACTCATAGATGCTAGAGGGTTTCTATTAATGGAAATGTAGTTACATTCACCGAAGATATAACGAAGTATTAATAGGATTTTTTTGTTGCAGAAATTGGAATCGCTGTTTAAAGTGGCGTCGTCATCATAACTGGTACGTATATTCTTAATTAATAAATCAAAAGATTTAATTTTGTTTTTTTTCCCAAATGGAAGCAACAATATTCTTACGTTTACATTTCTATTTTGTATTTTGACCCGTTTTCATTTTCCGTCGTGTTAAAGAACGGGTAATCTTGAATTTATGGAATGTGTCCCTTTTGGATCCAAAGCCGTCCCTTGCTAGTTATCGGGAGTAAAAGCACTTCGCTACAGAGATTATCGGCAACAACTCGGTTTCAGAAAACAGTAAACCGAAAATGAAATTATTTTTTATGAGGCGAGGGGTAAATCGGAAAATTTTTGCCCTACCCGCGTCCGGTTATAATCATAAAAAAGGTCTCTGAAACCTTCAAATATTTTTATCGCTTGCGATCGGTTGTCCCACAGATGGTCTCCAAATGAATATTCGATTCTTTCTTTTTATTATAAAAAAATATATAAGTATATCAAGTATGTTCAATCTTATATGAAATCCACCATATACTAAAATTTCAGTAAAATAATGCGTTATTATTAACTATGAAACGATGATGAAAGTTATCTCCAGCTTTCAATGAGGGCAAAGAGAGATTCAATTGAACGAGTAGTTATAATTTCAAATGTATTTGAAACCGAGGACAACTCTACTAAAGCCAGGTCAGATGTAGCCACAGTTCAGGCTATACTCTAATACTTTGTCAAGTTACTTCCTCATATTATTAAAGTCTTTGGATTGGGAATATCACCCTCTATGACAATTACTCGTCCAATACTTATTTTAGTGACGTTTGAAACTAAATCTGATACCATGATGGTGTTAAAACGAGCTGGATGCAACTCTGTAAATTTTAAAAATGTTTACATCATGTGAACGTAATGTCTGAACTCAGACATCATTCTAAAAACGGTGAATATGATTTGAAAATATAGTTCATTAATGGATGCCCGAGAATTGTTAAGAAAACGTAGTTACTTTCCAACATTGATTGAATACAAAAACCAATAAATTTTTTACTTCTGTCGATGCATCGGATTTTGATGCTATTGCTTTCAGTGAAACTTGACTCAATGTCATGTTGTCACAACTTGCTACTTCGACTATCATGTTATCATAACTTGCTACTTCGAATATCATTTTTGCTTCGTGTCCTGTTGAATCAATTGACTTGATATGTGTATGAATTGAATGTAAAAATACAAAATCGATTTTTAACATTGCTTTCTGCTATTTCTTTCCTGCTACACCTAGAGGAATGATGTATGTTTATTAAGAAATGAAAAGGCTAGAAATGAAAAAGATCTTGGATTTGATCATTTGGGAAACCGCAATAAAATGTGTAAAGTCTTTATCTGCGGGTGAGATGAGAATCTGCCGATACCTCTGTTTAATATCGCATCCAAAAGTATCGAAAACATCGAAATGTTATAAGTATTTTTATGTCCCGTTGTAGTCTTGGTCCTACCATCAAGGCGGCATTTAGTGATCATTTATTTGAAGTGATAGCTGACGCATCAAAAACAACACGAATTTTACTAAAAGATTCAGCAGAACGAGTCAGACAATGACGTGGTATATAAAAAACAAAGCTTACAGAATTGTTGAGAGGAGTGGCTAAGGTCATGTGACCTGAATTCAAGTAACCAAACATAAATTGGACTTTATTTGATTTAAACTTGATTTTACAAAAAGATTTCATTGAATTCAGTCCTCATATTTCCAAGTTTGAATTATAAGTCACTGGCAAACTTAGAAGCCACTTATGAAGTTTGACATATTTCCGTAGTACTAAAACTCGTATGACATGGAAGTTTCCAAATAAACGCTTTTTTTTGCTGGTAACGACAGGTAATATTACTTGATGATTGACTACATAAACTGACTGTTGTGCGGGAATTTTTAAAATAATAAGAAATTTCATTATTAAAAAAGAAGGCTTAAGTAGGTTTAAGTAAATCGAGGTTTACGTTCAATTCTTTGTTGCCTTGAATAATAACGAAAATTTGGGAATGTCTCTTAACAATTCTGAAGGGACCTTCATACCTAGGAGACAATGTAGGTCTAATACCTACGATTTTAACAAAAACGAATTTTGAATTTAATAAATCTTTGGGAACAGACGCTTTTTGATTGGTATGTAAGGTGGACTGAACTGGTTTAATATCAGCAAAAAATGTTCTTAAACTTGATAATAATGGCTCAGATTCCATTGTTGGTCGAGTATATATGAAAAATTCTCCTGGTAATCTGAGTGGCCGACCATATACCAGTTCAGCGGATGAGCAACCTAAGTCCTCCTTCAGAGAATATCTAAGACCAAGTCAAATAAAAGGTAAGTTATGGTTACATCTAGCGGAATTACCTTGGGTAATAATTGCAGATTTCAAAGTTCGATGAAATCGATCTACCACACCGTTACTTTGTTGATCATTAGCGAAAATATGTATTTAAAGTATGTATAAAGATAACAATAACATACACAATACAAAAAAAGAAGGAAAAATAATAGAAGGGTTAGAATAAAGCTATAGACCGGGGTCTTTCTACCCGTGATTTTTGTATGTGGCGGCTTGTTTCAGTCTTCTCTGATGGCCAGGAATTTTTGAAAAGAAAACGTGGATTGTTAAGAGGGTTGAGTAATCGAGGTGATATGAGTATGTGTTCGAAGGCGTTGATAGGTAAATTTAGCATGGATTTTTCCGACAAAGATTGTAGGCGAGTATCGATAGAGGGAATATCGATAAGTTGGTATAGCAATTCATTGCTAGAGTTAAAGAGCGGATTAAAGGGGTTCCTAATCCGGATAATGGATCTCAGTGCAGATTTTTCCGCCACTTCCAGGTGGTGCTTCATTCTTCTTGGTGCCTCGTTTAACAGTATTGATCCATATTTTATAACGTTCTTATAGATGTGCGATGTACATGAGGTAGAGATTCCGCGACCTCTGAATGAGAGGGATTTGAAGTGCTTGGCGCGTGTCTTTACATTCATCTTTACCTTGGCTGCGTGAGTTTAAAACTTTAGCATTCTGTTGGTGAAGCGGAGATTACCGTTAACTGGATTGTTATTGTGGCGGTCGGAGCGCTAGGTGAGACAAATCCTTGGGAATACATGTAATAATTGACGCCTTCCAGTTACGAGGAAAATGCTGAGTCGTAAGGCAAAAGTTGATTATTTTCCTGATAAAGTCGTGGATGTTAAGATCTAGACCTCTCAGCAATTTTTTTGTAACGTTGTCATAGCCAGGAGCATATCCTCAGCATATCCTCGGGTATCTGGAGCGGTTTCAAAAATGCGGAGTCGTACCAGTTGTCTATGATGTGTTAATTGTAAGGACAATACGAGATATCCTCGGTAAAGGTGAATACACTTTCCAGATAGTCAGCGTGTATGTTGATGGTGTCTTCAGGATTGGAGTGCAGACCGCCATCGGTGAGACCAATAAGCTCTTCCATTCCAGGTGCTTTTTGGTATCTGGATAGCTTTTAAATTGCGTGCCAATAGTTTCTTTTGTATATATTAGTAGTATTTTCTCCTTGATGATTCTGATAATAAATGGGAGTAGCGGAAAGCTGTAGTATTTTGCGGTTCTAGATTGGCTCGGAATGTCTATCGACCCCCTGAGACATTTGTTTAAGCTTGAAATCGTGCCAACAGTGACTGCCGGGTGTGCTTCCATAATGTCATTAATTGTTGATTAACTGGCTGTATATTCCATAGTTTGTAGTTTTTGACAGCAGGAGTACTGGTTGTATATATTTGAACATTATGTTGGGTACTGGGACAGTCAACCAAAGAATTAGAAATTAGGAAACCTCTTTTATCTTTCCTAAGCTTTCGTAATAATTTATGTCTTCATCAGAGGAGGTTTGTAAAGAACAAATTTACTAAGTATACATGCAAACCATTGAGGTCTTTATTTTCGTCATCAATTGCCAAGAGTGTGATGGTTGTTATGTTGGTACAACGACTCAGTACTTGAAAGGTAGGGTCAATCAACATCGTAGAATTTGTGTTGTGAAGAAGTCTAATTCTTCTGCTCTGGTTGAACACCATCTTTCCAAGGGCCATACTTTTGATTTCGATGCCACATTCATTATATCCGTCATATACTCGTTATATGACGTTACTCATTATACCCGTTCATGTTATTTCATCAGTCGCTTTATCGCCGGAGTGACCTGGAATCCAGATTCGGGATACTGTTATCTTTATTCAGTGTGTTTTGAGATTCTCTTACAGTCGTAAACAGAGCATTTTATTTTTGAATGAATCTGGTTCTTCATTTCTAAGTAGAGTATAATTTATTTTCATTTCAACACAATCCAACTTCAACTAATACTGAGTTTTACAACCTACATTTCCTAAAAGCTGATTGATCACGAACAACATTTTTTCACTTGTATTCGACAACAAACCCAAATGCAGCGTCATACACAATCTTGACTCGTTCAGTATTTTAAGACTTAGACAATTCTCAAATGGATTTTTGCTAATATTTGTGTACATCAAATATTCTCGACTTTAACTTTGCCAAATGGCTGCTCTTAGGATAAGGTCCAGTGTCTAATTTTTGCTCTTTGTTAGAGATATACACAAAAGCAACTCTATCTAAACTCGTGCCTTCAACATGATGTGTTGAAAAAGTATATTTCAATAATTTGAAACATTTTATCACAATACACAAGGTTTAATTTAGTTTCAACTAAAATAATTGAATTGTAAATAGTTTACAGTTACATCAATATTCAATCAATATTAACCGATCTGCATGAAATCGCTGCGGTATAATCGAGATTTATGGTTTGGCAAAGAAAGAGAACAAGAAAACGTATCCAATTAAATCGTAATCGCTGCTGTGCACAACAGTAATCAATTTCAAATACCCAACAACCCATAACAAAATTATTATATCGGAATATCCAAAGTGGAGAATTCTAATCTCGATCATAATTCTATGTGAACGAAACCTTTTAGTTCGTATAGCTTAAAATTACATCGTAGAAAGAGAACGAAGCCCTCCGAAGGCGAACAGAGACAAAATACATTTCAACGACGACAAGGATTGTACCGGGAAATAGATACGGCGGATTAAATTTCAATTATTTGCATAATTTCGGTTAGTTGAGGGGGGTGATACCAGTTTATTGAACCGGTAAGGTATTGGAATAAGGTTACGTGAATATCTAAGGGATGTAATTTAGAAACTTGTCGCTAATTACGCAATTCCAAAATAATATGTTATTTAACTACCCATATCATATTTCGTTTTATTAGATACATGTATTTAAAAAGTGTATGGCGAGTGCGATGATGTTTGAAAGAGGTCCTCAGTCATCGTTATAACGTTGTCCATCAAAAAATTGTTCACGGCAAATTGATTTTATCGCCGAACGGGAACGAACCTGTTGTGTTTGAGAAATGTGTCAGTTGCAAGGGAGATAAATTCGCACAATGAGAGAGCGGCACGTCGATTTTCCCTTATCCTTCGTAACCGTCTACGGACAAAATGATGACTGCTTAACTTCATTCAGATCCGTATCTACTTGAAATCCGTAAATTGCAAATGCGACACTCACGTTTTACGGTGTTCGCATCTTCTCAGTTCTTTTCGTCGCAGCTCTCGTTCTTTTCGATGTCGGAGAAGTGTTTAGAAACCATCCTAAAACCCCACTTTGTCAGGACTTTCCGCAGGCGCGAACGATTTCGGTAGTTCGAAAACGAGTTCGATCCTGTTTGTAATGGGTGTCAATAGAGATCCGAAATAACAACCGACGATAACGATCGGGTTTTTGCGATTTTACCGGTTTATTACTAGTACACCAAATCGAATACCTTATCTGCATGTTTTGATGCTGCATATTGAGTATCGTATTCAAGCATGGATTATAACCATTTCATTTTATTTTTTTACTTAAAAAAAAGAGTTTAATCGTTTATAATGAAATTATATTTTAGTTTATATTAATTTAAATTCAACTAATTTGCTAAATAGCTTTACCGACATATGCTACGATTCCAGCTCCCAACCAATTTCGCTAATGCTTTCGACGGACGCAATTCAGAAACTGTGATGTTTATCTTAGCTGCTTCAAAGTTAATATATTTCTTAAAGTTCGTTTATGAAAATCATATTCACTAAATTGCTGTTTACCGAACGGGTTGGTAGATAAAACTTGAAAAGTGAATTAAAATCGATACTTGTTTACTTATTTCTTTTATTGATATTCACTTTCAAATTAAATACACCGTCCATTAGGAATTAAACTACAATTTTGAATCTTAAAAGACTTAAAAATTTAAATTGAAGATATTGAACAAATAGCACAGCTGGCGTTAGATAATTTACTGAGTATCCTCATCACGTAATGTGAGACAACTAATAATGTTTTGTCCAGTCAGTTTGGTGTGAATAAGTTATTTTTTTAAGTTTTTTTTAGACACATACTTATTTTAGCAGGAAGGATTTGGAGGTTAACGTGGACAAAGCAAAAATGATGAAGGTTTGTAAAGGGGATCTAAAATACTGTAAGGGCAAATAATGTTATGGAATAAGTTTGAGGATATAGTGAGACGATTTTTGGGAGAAACATGGGAAAGAGGAAGTGAGAGAAGTTCTCGAATCTGGGTTCAAGGTCACTCTAGAATTGCTGCTAATAAAGCGGTTGATGAACATGAGAAGGTAGTCCTAATATGTTTGTGAGACCAGAAGCAACGGTTAGTGTGTCATTTGGGATGGCCAAACACAGGATTGTATGCACTATGGACTGAAGAAAGACTTGGCCTATTGTAGACCAATCTTCCTGGAATGAGACATCTGAAGTTATTTATCGACATCAAACCAGGGAATATTTTAGGACTTGGTCGTAACAGCAATATACTTTTAATGAGTGTCTTTACTGAACATTACCTCAGCTTGTGGGACATAACCGATAATATTAAATTACACATATATGTCAAAGACGAAGAGATTGTTAAGCATGTCTTACTGTACTGCTGTCAATCGTATTACAAGACATTAATGTCCGTTAAGAGCATTGGACATCATGGTGAAATTTAATAACGTTATCCATAATAGATTCTTGTGGTCGTGGTGCAAGGTTGATTAGTTTTTAATTTATGTAATGTAGCGTAAATTTTGAAAATATTATTTGAGATGTAGAAAATGTTGCCAACATGCGGCAGTTAAAAGAAAATTGGGATGAGTTAAATGTAATAACTAATGTTCCTTATTTATAAACAGACATACACTGTGTTAAATAATTATCGTAACCTACTCACGTTGTAATGTTGGTTATCTATCTCATTGTGTAGTGGTAACGGCGATATTTTTAAATTAGTAACCAGATTTTAACCAGATATTGACAGCAGATCGAACGTTATTAGGTTATTATTGTCGCGATTGTCGTATGCTTTGTGTGTTTCCGGATTTTCTTTATCTTTAACCATTTTTTGCTGCCTTTATATTCCTCCAAACAGTTCTTCTTAGAGCTATCGTTGTTTCTAGCGATTGATTTAAGCGGCAAGTCAATAAACAAATTAAAATAACGAAAACGTTCATTGAGAATTTCTTTCAGATTTTTATTTCTTTCGTTATGACGTTCACACCGGAACATGATGCCTATATTTTAATGACACATTATCGAAGCGGTACGCAGAGTGCGGACGATAGTTGAGTTTATTCCTTACAAAGCTGTATACAGCAATTCAACCAACGTTTCCCAGATTTTGACGTTGATTATGACGCTTTTAAGCATAGGAAACACGTTTTTACAGTCGTTAATTGCTATACAAAAGTCAACTATTAATAGCATTTTTTAACTTATTTTTGTAATCGTTAAGTAATTTCGAAATAATCAATAAGGGTTGGATTAGCCAGTTTGAAATATGCATCAGCTTTTCTTTCGTCATTTTTAACTAAGTTTAAAGCCCTTAGAAACACTCTCCATACATAGAGTAATTTTTTAATGAATCTAAAGGATCCACCTGAATATGAATTGTGAAAAAGCGAAAAAGAAGTGATCGATACTGTTAATGCCGATGTTTATTTTCCGATAAATGAACAACTGCTCACTGCTCAATCGTCATCCGCGAGTATATAATGAAAAATAAGGTGGTTACACAAGGAATAAAGTCGCAATTAAGTAATTCAAAGGAAATATTCGTTGAAAATTTTGTCTCACTAACCTACTACATTAATGGATTGTAGAACTTAAGAAGTGTTCCAAGGGAAAAAAAGTAAAAAAAGTAAAAAGTTCCGGAACTAACAATAACGTAGCGGGAAATATGAAAACTTATTTAAATTACCAATTATTAATTATTATTATTTATAATAATTGTTTAATAACCGTTAAGTTGAATAATTGTTTTAGAATACACTATAAACTCTGCTTTGATATAAATACTTGATTGTTCAGTGCATCTAATCAAGTTTTAAACAATTCCCGACTTTTTTGTCCGCTCAATTGATTCTTACCACCGATGTTTCTAACTATACCATTGGAGCGATATTAGAACAATCAATCAATAACATGTCGCAACTAATTACATTTTTCTCAAAAAGAATTCCCCTAGTCATAATTTATTACAAAAAAAAATTGAATTGAATATGAAGTCAAACGACAGATGACGGCATTCCAAAATAAACCTGAATTGGGTTTGAAGAGGTCGGAAAAAATTCAAAATATCATATGTGGTCCCTAAAGAAACGTTTGCAGCAGATGCTGGCGTTGATTTGGGAAGAATAAGGTCAATAGTCCAAATAAAACTACAGTAAAACCTTGTTAGAACTCGAAGGGGCAATTAATAATTTGTCATGGTAGTCTTTTTTGTTATCATATTTGTTATCATATCTTCTAATGAAATTTCATGCAAATAGCAACTCAATAACAAGCAATTATCATAACATGAATAGTTAATTTTACTACTTTTGTCCTCCGAAATGACTTAAAATCAGTAGCGTTGGACGGAAAGATATACAGCTTGAAGTTAGATAAATTATATAGTTATCCTGAGAAATATCCAAAATATTCATTTCCATATCTCGCAGCAATTCTTAACTCTTTCTCGTAATATTGACACTGGAAATAATGTTAGATGATTAAACCATTCATATGTTTTAAATTACGGATTAATAAACATATTAAATGTACTCATATTTTGCATTTCTTATACGTTTCGATATCTAGATGTAATCTAGATATTATAGAGTTATATTACATAGAGTTTTCTAGATTCAAAATGGACTGCTTACAATAGTTCCAATAAATTGTTCACGTTTCATAATGATTCAAAATAATTTTCATACTTTTAATATCACTTGTGTTCTGTTTTCGCTTTGCTTCAGAAACGACATTTTGTGCTAAGAACTGCTTTATTTAGGAATTAAAGTAATACAATTTGAAAACATATAGCTTGGGATCAGTACTTTGTTCGTGATAACGAGCTGTTCGCGATAAGAGAGTTTGCCTAAATGATGTTTTACTGTTTTAAGAATTTTGTGTGAGTGTTCTTTTCTAGTCTAAACATTTCTAATCTGCCAGAGGCAATATCAATCCTTTTGAAACCATTTCAAGTCTTCCAGAGGCAATATTAAGTATTCTGGAAGCTTTTTAAGTTTTTTAGATGTATGATCAAGTCTTCTGAAATTATTACAAGTCTTATGGAAGTATTATAAGTTTTGTAGATGCAGTATTAAGTTTTCTGGTTTTTCTGTTTTAAGAATTTTTTGTTAGTACTCTTTTGAAACATTTCAAGTCTGCCAGAGGCAATATCAAGTTTTTGAAACCATTTCAAAAGTTTTAGAAACGGTACCAAATCATCTGGAAGCATTTCAAATCTTCTGGAAGAATTTCAAGTTTTCTGGAAGAATTTTAATTCTTTCAGATGCAATATCACGTCTTCTGAAAGCTTTTAACAATATCAAGTATTCTAGAAACAGTACCAAGTCTTACAGATGTAGTAGTAAATCGTCTGGAAGCAGTTCAAATTTTCTAGAAGTAGTTCAAGTCTTTTGAAAGCATTTAAAGTCTTCCAGAGGTAATATCAAGTATTCTGGGAGTATTTTAAGTCTTTTAGATGCATGATCAAGTCTTCTGAAATCATTACAAGTCTTATGGAAGTATTGGAAGTTTCGTAGATGCAGTATCAAGTTTTCTGGGAGCATTTCAATTTTTTCAGAGGCGATATCAAGTTTTTGGAACCATTTCAAAACTTTTAGAAACGGTCCAAATCTTCTGGAAGCATTTCAAGTTTTCTGGAAGAATTTCTATTCTTTCAGATGGAATATCAACTTTTCTGAATGATTTTAACAATGTCAAGGTTTGTAGAAACAGTACCAAGTCTTACAGATGCAGTAGTAAATCGTCTGAAAGCAGTTCAAGTCTTCTAGAAGCAGTTCAAGCCTTTTGGAGGCAGTTCTAAGTCTTCTAGAGATAGTGTCGAACCTTCTGGTAGCAGCTCTTGTCTTCTGAAGGTGTTTTAAGTTTTTTGGAAGTAGTAGCAAGTCTTCTGAAAGCAAATCATGTGTTCTAAGTGCAGTATCAAGTCTTCAGGATGCTTCTAACAATAGCAAATTTCCTGGAAACAGTACCAAGTCTTACAGAGGCAACAGTAAATCATCTGGAAGCAGTTCAAATCTTCTAGTAGCATTTCAAGTCTTGGGAAACATTACCAAGTCTTCTGGAGGCAGTTTCGAGTTTTCTGGAAGCTGCTCAAGTATTCTCGATGTATTTCAAATCTTTTGGAAGCATTTCAAGTATTTTGAAAACAGTATCAAGTCCACTAGAAGTAGTATCAACTCTGCTGAAAGCAGATTAGGTCATCTAGAAGCATTTCAGGTCTTTTGGAAGCAGTATTAAGTCTCCTAGAAGCAGCATAATCCTAAACTTTTAACCATGTATTTAGGTATTTAATTAATGGCTCCATTTCATGGAAAGTTATCAATTTAATATGTTCACATATTAATGAAAAATGTCTGCGCACATAATACTTCTTCACGACTATTTTGTTAAATAAAAATGTAATTTATTCATCAAACTGTCAAAAGACACAATGCTTAAAGCCAGTAAAGAAGAATGAAAATAAAAAACAGATATCGCTAAAATGAAACTAGTTACGCTTTCGAAGATTAAAACCTTCAGCTATATCGGCTTATCATTCGTCATAAATGATGTGTCATACATATATGTGACTTTTATAATCGGTATCTATGATCATTATAATCTGGAAAATTATCATGAATAGATTAACATGGTTTCTGTATTTTCATGGCACACACACATAATCGTGACAGTCGTCCATCTGAACATTCCATCCGAATCATTCCTCGCACTGTGGATAGATTTCATAACACGCTCTAAATGATGCAGTTGATGCAAAATGTTGCATGAACACGTCGAAGGAATACACTTCCTGAAGTGTCGGTGACAGAGATAGGAGTTCTGCCCGTCCACTACATTGAACATTTCGATATTGATCGATAGTTTCGAAACCATAATATTCGTCGTTCTTTTGCCGATTGGGCTCTAGAGCAGTTGGAAACTAATCTATTGAAAAACTGTGTTCATTGATGGGCTCATTTTTGTGTTTCTGCATTTTTGGGTTCAATTAACAGGTTTCTTAATAAGCAAAATTCATCAACAAACCCTATTATATCCAGAAAAATGTACCGTTTGATGTGATTTGTACGCTGTTAACATCATTGAACCTTATTTCGATGGCACTGTATGTCATACAACGACCACAACCATCCACTTATTGAAATCAGCATTTGTGAAAACGTTGATTTCGAGAACTTGATTACTTCCTGTGACACGTGGAATCATTGGTTGTTCAACATTGTTCATGTTATGCAATGATCAAAAAAGTATCTCAAACTTGGACGTCCAGAATGCGTTTTTTCAGGAAGATGGCCTGTTCCTGAAAAAGCGCATTCTGGAAATCTTTTAATATTAAGAATTATTAATGACGCAAAAAGTTAAATTAAAATCAAGGAATTTAAACCTACTTTCCTAATCGCTTTCAACAATATTGATGTCATTTACTGATTCTACCATATCAAGTTGTGAATGGAGTAGTAACCTTATGAATGTTAAAAAGAAACGTCGTATTTACGTATGAGTTATGTAAATCTCGTATATCGATTTTCTCACTTATATAGCGTTCGTGTTTGTAGCCAATTCGTCAATTAACGTAATTAGCCGCCATAATGAAATATTTCTTTCTTCCCCAAGCATTTACTAATGGACCCTGCAATTATGTTTCCTTTTAAAGGAAAGGCTTATTCCAATTAATTGAGTAAACTCGCATTTATAAAAACCGGCGAGGTTACCGGCTTAATTTGAACCGAAATTTTCGTAGACCGCGATGCTTTTAATTATTTGATGGTAATTGAACGAAATTGTTTAACGTTGTAATTTGTTAGATCGCAGTTGGGGAAGTTAAAAAGGTACCTATAAGGATATGCTGTGGATAAGTTCCAATTGAATTCTCAAAAGCTCATGTTGGAAACTTCACACTAAGGCATAATAGTTCCCTCTAGAACGAACAACTTACTAGTTTAAAGTTTTAATCATCCCGACTATTTTCGAACTGCTTCTAGAATCATCGCATCGGCGTCGTAAGGAAAAGTTAGACTGCAATCGAAGAGCAATTGATGAAAGGGGTCTTATTCACATTCAAACTATTTATCATTGATGATTTTAATTTTTTGTTATTGTTATAGTTTCATTTCAAAAAATTTTAAATTAGTTTTACTAGAACCTTTTCAATTAAAAGTAACTGACGTGCAATTTCGTTTTATATCAAAGTGAAGGAACGTCACAGTTTGAGTATGTGAAATAGGGTATTAATCTCACTCGGAAAGTCGGTTCATTTAACCAGAGGCGCAGTTCTTGTCTGAGTCAAAGTTGCGTGCATTCGTACGCGCTACATGTTTACTCTCCAGAATATTATCCCCGGAACATATTGCCGTTTGCAATTTCGACGAACTGTCTGGGAGACGCGGTGCTGTGGGCTTGCGTTCAAAAGGCAGACGGACACTGTATATAAAACAAACTTAGATTTTGAAATGTTCCCTCGGCGAGCTCGCATCGTGGAACAGTTTGAAAGGGCCATTCCGTTTGCCCGCTGTAACGGCCGGATCTGAAACTTTTGATGTGTATTGGCCCGAAACATATCCGTTAAATTTACTTCCAGTCTCCGCGGACATATTGTATAAATAAGTTAACTTTTTCAACGATAAAAATTTGTTACACTTCCATTTACCGGCGGCGAGTTATGTTTCGCCCTGAACGCCCGTTTCCTCCTAACGATATGTGCAAAACTTTGCTAATCTAAATAGTTCGAAAACGGACGGAGAAGTCATTTGTTACTCAAAGCTTTGGAGACCCCATCGAAAGAGGAGAGGACCATTTCAAACCGACGAGATCGTCGTTTCCGCTAGACGCTCGACGTAGTCTCCAGTTTCTGCGACAAAAACACCAGACTATAAGAGGATTACGTTTCGAGTCGAATCCCCCGCTATTTGCTACTAATTGACTATCTAACGGAAATTCCTCATCCGGTAAATGCGATTTACATTTATCACATTGTCGCTTTCCTTATCCAATCCCTTTTTATGGTTACACACTCTATCGTCTTTCACCCATCGTCATTTTATAAAAGAATTAACTGGATTAACTTTATCGTAAACATTTAAATTCATTACTCTTCAAATGTTCTGTAAACATTGATTCAAACGTAAAATAAACGAATCAACTCAAATAACTACTTTTTAATTAAATTTTATCCCTACCAATTACATTATATTGTCTGTTTTAGAATTTTGAGGATTTATTCTTCAGTATAAAATAAACAAAAAATTCATATAAACATATCTTAAATTCATTTATTAGCGATCAGAGTAAATGTTTAAAATGGCTCTCATTAAAGAAATACTAAGCACCATGAATCCACGCTTCTTTGGCAAGTCTTATAGCCATGCATCTTATAGATGCTATTTCTGAGCTCGTTTTGAGTGCTAATAGATGTTGAGTAAGCTGGTCTTAGATGAGGAGATCCGTTTCCTATCCAATCCATCGGTAACCATGTGCTCTGTTTAAATAATCAGTAGCAAGATATGAAAAGTGAAAACACATTTCCGTTCTATTCCGTTCTTTAGTTCTGTTCTATCGGCAATATGAATGTCTTCTAAGAGCTCATACAGGTTATTTTGCAAAAAAAAATCAAGTAGGATATTCCAGAGAGCCTGGTGAATATTCTGGAAAATGCTTAAAAATGTCTTAACCTTGGAGGCCCACACCATAGTATTTTTAGGTTTAGTCTGCAGAACTAAAATATGATCCATGGAAGATTTCAAACGGTGCGAGGTTAGGTGACTGACGAAATAATGTGATACAACTCTTTCAATCAGTCGTACAGTTTTCTTTTGCTTCACGAAGCAGAGTCGTCTAGAAAATCTGTGTCAAATGATATAGAGGAGCGAGTTGTTTAAAAGATGACCTTGCAGTGTAATGATTCCACTGACTTTCTAACTGTTCTTAGTCATCAAAGAAGAATTATTGATTTCAAAGGAACTGGCAACGATATCAAAAGGTATCGATATTATGAACATAATAACTACATATTTTCAGAAGTATTGTCATCATTTCTGTATGGATGGCGCCAAATCAATCAATCGCCAATCATTAGCTTCCAAGACTCTTTCTAAATGCTTTAATAATACTATGTAATTGGCCATAAAGGAGGTGAATGTGTTCAGAACTGCATTAAATTCAGCGTTTTAAACAACTGCACTGAAATGAACTCCGACCAGAAAAATGGTTGGTTATCAAATGGCTTGCTAAAAGCAAGCTAGTTCCAGTTAACAGTAAACTGCAATTGTGGATTAGTCAGACTTGCAAAGACAATTATAGTGCGATCTTAAGATTAAAATCACTTTGATGACAAAAAGTGCGACATGAAAGCATACAAGAAAACATCAAATGTCATCTTCTGCAAATGTTGGTCGATGAATTTAATCATTATTTCCCTCAATATAATAGCAATTGGTAGAAAAGTTGGATATAAAATTCCAGAAGAGTTTATTGAATTGCAAAATGATAGAAAGCAATTTCTAAAAATTGCGTTACATTTCTCCACAACTTATTTACGCGAATAAGAATTGACTATATTATTGAAAAGCAAGGCTAAATATCCATTGAAGGTAACTCGTCATCTGCGGGAAATTTTGAGCAAAAATATCACCCTAAGAATTCAAAAACTTGTGCAGAAGATGCAATCTCAAAAATCTCATTAAATATGTTTCACAGTTGATGACTATTTTTAGATTTATACAGTTTATTTCTTAACATTATTGTCTTACCTAATAATAATGAAGTCTATAATGAAGTAATAGAAATTGAACTCTTCCTAATAGAAAAAGATAATAAAACTTAAAAAATAATAAGATAATAATAATAAAAAAAATATTTTAAAACTTGAAAACTGGCAAAGTTAAAGATCTACCGACGACTGGTCCTCAGAGATTTGCAATAAATGTTTGATATTTTCATAGAAATTCGAAAATTTCTCCCAAATGGTTAAGAAATTCTTGCAAGCTTTTTATGCTAGATTGGGCTATAAGCCATTAAAAACTATGTATGAGTGCTTTTTTGGAAACAGTTCAGGTATTCTAGAAGCATTTCAAGCCTTTTAGAAGCAATATCGTCTTTCGAAGTCAGTAACGAGAATTTCGAAGCAGTTCAATTTTTTTCTGGAAGCATTTTATGTCTTTTGTAAGCCGTATCAACTCTTCCAGAGTCAGTATCAGATCTTTGGAAAGTATCTTCTATTTTCTGGAAGCAGTTCAAGTTTTCTGAAATCACTTCAAGTCTTTTGGAAGCAGTTTTAAGTCATCTAAAGGCTTATCAAAATATCTGGAAGCAATATCATGTCTTCTGGAAGCATTTCAAATTTCTAGAGTCAGTATCAAGTCTTCTGGAAACATTTCGTATCTTTCAGAAGCAATATCAAATCTTTGTGTTTGAGCGTGAGTATCGAGTCTTCTAGAAGCAGTTCAAATCTTTTAGAACCTGTATTAAGTCTTCCGAAAGCATTGCAAGCCTTCAGAAAGCAATATCAAGTTTTCTAGAAGCAATATTAAGTCTTCCAGCGACAGTACTAAACCTCCAGAAGGTATTTTGTGCCTTTTAGAAGTAGTAACAAGTTTTCCGAGTCTTCTGGAAGCAATATCAAGTCATTTAGAAACAATAGACTTAATAGTCTTATACAACTTATTACTTATCAACAATATTAAGATTTAAAATGCTTTCAAAACAAGCATTTTAAATCTTCTAAAAGTAGAATTGTTATTAGAATCATATTCTCTTCATTATTGATTATGAAAAACAACTCTTAACATCTATTGAGGGTGAGTGATGTTATGTGCAACTTTGAGCAAAAATGTCACCTCAAGAATTCAAAAACTTGTGCAGAAGATGCAAGCTCAAAAATCTCATTAATTTACCATTTATTTTATGAAAAACAACTCTTAACATCTATTGAGGGTGAGTGATGTTATGTGCAACTTTGAGCAAAAATGTCACCTCAAGAATTCAAAAACTTGTGCAGAAGATGCAAGCTCAAAAATCTCATTAATTTACGATTTATTTGTTAACGTTCTGGTCCTCACTAATAATGACAAAGTCAAAGTGGTTCCCGGTCAAGAAAAAGTTCGAAACCACTGGTTTAGACCAAACATTTATAAAAACTAAGCAAAATATCCTGATTATTGTTGGATATATGTTTTTCCACATATTGTAGTATTTCCTATATTCTAAAAAATAAGTGACCATGAAATATGTTAGATAGTAGGTGGTGTTCATAATGATTATTAGTTCCGTCTCCACCTACTTCGAAGAGATCGGCCGCCTCAAAAATCATGAACAATATTACGACGGTCGACCTCTCCGAAATCAGCCGATATTTTTCTTTTACTTACTTGTAATTTAAAAAAAAGCAATCTCGGCTGACTTCGAGGCAACGGCCACCCTAAGTATTGTTCGTTATATATTAGGGCGGCTGACGTCTTCGAAGTCGATCGAGATTTTTCTTTTTCCTGCTTGAAATTTGGAAAGAAGTATCTCGACCGACTTCGAAGACGTCGGCCTCAACACGTTTGTTCATCATAGAAGAAATAATATCGGCCAACTTCGAGGCATTGGCGGCGCTATGTATTGTTAAATTATATATTATATAATTAATAATATGTTAAATAAAGAATTTAAAAAAAAATTTTATAATATGTTAAATTGTTGGTTATATTTGGAGCGGCCGACGTCTTAGAAGTCGATCAAGATTTTTCTTTTTCTGACTTAAAATTTAAAAAGAAGTATCTCTATCTCTATCTTCAAAGTCGGTAAGTACTTACCGACTTTGAAGATGTCGGGCTCCTCGCGGATTGTTCATCATACAAGAAAAATCTCGGCCGATTTCGAAGGCGTTGGTCGCCCTAAGCATTGTTCATTATATTTGGGGAGGCCGACGTCTTCGAAATCGGCAGAAATTTTCCTCTTCCCTGTTTGAAATTTATAAAAGAAGTAAACTCAGCCGACTTCGGAGACATCGGCCGCCTTAAGGATTATTTATCATACAAGAAATAATCTCGGCCCAAATATCATAAATAATCTGACGCGACTGACGTTGAAGTCGGCCGAGATTGTTCTGTTCTCACTTGAAACATGTAATTTTGTCTATCACACAAGAAATAATCTCGGCCTAAGTATTATGAACAGTCTTTGTTCGGTCCCCTGTTTCAAATATATAAAAGAAGTAATCTTAACGAGTATTACCAATAAAGGGCATAACAAATCAACCGCCACCCTAACTCAAACCAACTCAATCCAACCCAACCCAACCAAGTTCACCTTGCATAAGTTTTGTAAAAAAAATAATCTCGGCCGCCCCAAATATCGAATATCATACCTGACACGGACTTGGTTGGGTTAGGTTGTAGAAAGAATTATTGTGTTATTGATGTCTAGGAAGGTCGACATCTTCGAAGTTGGGCGAGAGTAAGATAAAAAGTAATCTGGACTGACTTCAAGTATTTCTATCATTCGAAATCGATCGAGATCTTTTCTTATATAACCAACTTGTTACAAAAATTATCTCGGTCGACTTCGAAGACGTCTAACGTAATGTTTATTATTCTACTATCATGAA
This sequence comes from Onthophagus sagittarius, assembly GCA_036711965.1. Taxonomy (NCBI): domain Eukaryota; kingdom Metazoa; phylum Arthropoda; class Insecta; order Coleoptera; family Scarabaeidae; genus Onthophagus; species Onthophagus sagittarius. The sequence goes on along the minus strand of JASERS010000003.1, from coordinate 65,414,365 downwards.
TAATACCATAAAAAGACTAGAAGGGCCTATGAGATTGTTACCAAGAAGACTATACCAGTTTTTTGTACGTATGTTAATGAATGAATAGAAGTTAGAGATTTTCTTCGTATCAAGTATGGGTGCTTCGAAAATTAATAATCCGTTTTTAACAAAACCGGATTCGTCAGTAACTAAAAGGTAGCTCATGAAATTAGGGTTTCCTGTACATTTTCAAATTAACCACTGGCGGAAATGTCTGCCCTTGTTACAGTTTATGGTAATAAATCCCGCACATGTGTAACGTGATATGGATACAACTGTTGCTCATGCTATGGTCACCATAATCGAAACATCGAAACGAAATGACAATCTTCAAATTAACATAATGTCCGTTTATTCTGCAAAAATTTGAGAGCAATTAATAATTTACCGATTCCTATACTTCAATGGAACTGTCTTAACATTCTCTAAATCGACCAATAACTTAGGTCTTACAATCGACAATAATTTTAATTTTGCGCAAAATATAAACAAGAAAATCTTATAAGTTAAAATCTGTATATACATTTAAATCATTGTTGTCGTCATATTGAAATGAAGGCTTGTTAACTCCTTAATTTTAAATCAACTTGATTACTGCAATAATCTTTTGCCAACGAAATTTTAAAAATCGTATTCAAATACTTCAGAATAGCGGACTTAGATTTTCATACTCCATTGATCGTAGAGAACGTGTTATTACGTAAAATATTCCATCTTAAAAATGCAACCCAGGTGTACACTCTTGTTAGCTGTTCTGTTATGCAATATAATATTGTACAAATTGCCTTATTATTTATATTGTATTTTAATACCAAGAACGTAAATACGTAATGTTAATTTGAGACTGTTTTGATTTAATTTATTTACGATTGGTTTTGTTTGAAAATGAATTATTCTACTAATTATACGATGAAAATATTAAATTATACTTGCTTTTAAATTCACGAATCTACACTTTACAACTTTTATGAAATCAAACTAATGAAAAAAATTGTTGAACGGAGAACTAACAGTTCATCGTAAACTCATCGTTATTCTCTGTGTCATAACGTCAAAATCGAAGAAAAAGAATACGAGTTTTTTGTTACTTACGGGCGGAACAAACTCACACAAAAATTTCGACACGAGAATAAAAATGAAAATATACAATCTGTCCGAAAAATTAAATTAAATAGGAATTGAAAAATAAACATAAAAAGAATTAATTTTACTGAATGAAACTCAACAAAGACAGACAAAGTTGTTGACTTCCCTAGAATAAATCTGCAAAATTTTGGTGGTAGCTTTGCATAACAGAGCACCTACAATATATACTCGTTTTTTTAGACGTTTTTCAATTGAAATCTCTCTCTTCTACGACGATCAAAAATCAAAGTTCAATTTTTGTAACTTTTGTTAATTTTGTTTTTTCTTTAGCTTTTAGCAACCAGCTATGCTGTATCTTGTATAAGATTGTATCATATACTTAGAACTATTGCTGCCATTTGAATTGATTAGGGTACTAGGTCACTAAATCGAACGGCTTGAACCAAGAAGAAGAACAACACAAGACTTCTTGGTTGTCTAGAAGCTGGATGGCCTCGATGTTGAGATGATTACTCCCTTCTTATGATTAGATGCAAATGATGCAATTTCTGATGACTTCAATGCTACTTCTAAGTCGCTATAGATATCGGTGTTTCTTATATACCAACGTACATTTCATGTACACAGTCCATTCACCATTGTTTTGTTTTGGAATCGTTGGTTTTGCAGGTACAACTCCACAATAAGAGCGACTTGTTTTTTACTGATGACATAAATTTTTCGCCATAAGCCAATAAAGATGTTTAAGTTTACTATCAAGTTTCTTACTTTCTTTAGCGTGAGCTTTCATTCGTGAGGTTTCTCATTTGAGGTTGACAACCAGCGTCATACCAAGATAATTTGCGATGTCGGTGTAAGGTACTGCATTGCCATTTATATGTGTTGATACATAATTTGATTTCTTATACGTAATTTTTATTTTATTTTATTTTTTATTTTTTATTTTATACTTTATTGCCCAACAGTTTACCAAATTAAGGGCAAAATACACAAATCTTGCATATTTATATGCATTACAAAACATAAACTTAATGCACTAGCACAAAACAAAGTAAAATAATAACTAAATCAAAATCAAAACTCTCGAATGAATGAATACATGAAATCAATTTGAAATTGGTATTAATAACTAATAAATGAAACGCTCGTTTACGTTGTCTATCATATGAGATATCGGCGCCCTTTTTAAAACATTAGTCCTACAAACGGGTGGATAAAAACACATACGGGTTCGAGAGTTTAATCGTGGAACCACCAAATTAACTCGCGACAATAACCACGCACAATCGGTCTCATAACACCACAACTTTTGCAAGTACGATGCACTCTGGTCCATTCTTCTGGTCTGCAACGAAGAAAATTCATGGCGATGCAGCAGGTCCATGTAGTTCACCCCTCTTGGGGGATACTGACCATCCATGCGATAAGATAGAAACTTCAAAAAGCGGCGTTGAATTTTTTCAATCATCAGCTGATGTGACGTATAAATAGGGTACCAAATCACTGAAGCGTATTGAAGTCGAGATACGATCAATGCCATAAACAGCGCTCTTAGAGTATTTGAATCGCCAACTTGACCCATGATTCTTAGGACAAAACCCAACGTGCTCCAGGCCCGCGAGCACATCTCTTCAATATGTGGCAAGAAAGAGAGTTCGGCATCAAAAATCACACCCAAATCTTTTACAGTACCTACTCTAGTTAACGTACTTGAAACCGCCGTATAAACCGTATCGATTTTATTCATTTTTTTAGTAAATGATACATAACAGCATTTATCGATACTTAGTGAAAGGGAATTAGATAGGCACCACTCCTGAATCACATCCATATTATACTGCAACAATTGAGCGTCCTCCAATGATCCGACCCTTATAAATATCTTTATGTCATCTGCGTAAGCGAGCACTGGACAGGTAAGTTTATCCAATAAATCATTTATATAAAGAACAAATAACAACGGTCCTAGGTTGGACCCCTGAGGCACTCCAGATGTAGGTGAATAGCCATAAGAACGAAATCCATTATAAAATACGCAACACACTCTATCAGTGAGGTAGGTGTTCATTAAGCTTAATGAATCAGAAGACAGCCCAAAATAACTTAACTTCTTCAATAACATGTTGTGGTCAATCCGATCAAAAGCCTTCTCAAAATCAGTGTAAACAACATCGACCTGCCCGCCAACATCCATTACCTCTGCGACGTATTGAGTAAGACAACATAAATTGGTAACCGTTGACCGTTTAGGAACGAATCCATGTTGATAAGGTGATATAAACGATCGGGTGTGACAATAAATGGTATTATAAATCAATTGTTCATACACTTTTGCAAAATTGGATAGAATAGCAATTGGCCTGTAGTTAGTTATCACGGATTTATCACCCTTCTTAAATACTGGCGTAATTCTAGCCAACTTCCATCTCTGCGGGAAAACAGAATTGGCTATTGAGCGATTAATAATAAGCATCAATGGCTTAGCCAAAGCATAGCGTGCATCACGTACAAGGAAGCTAGGTATTTGGTCCTCGCCCGCAGTCAACTTGGTGGTAAACCCTCTCATTACAGTAATCAGTTCATCTTCAGTGACTTGCTGGATGCTAAATAATGGCAAAGTAGGTGCTGTATCCGTAAGATTTGGCGAATTATCAGAATAAATAGATGAGAAAAAGGAGGCAAATGCATTTACTATGTCTGTCGGTGCAGTATACTCTTCGACATCATCCCTAAGAATCGACGGTATTCTGCTAGTACCTCTCTTTTGTCGGACAAAGTTCCAGAAATCACAAGGATCACGTTTTAAATTATCAGAGGCACGTTGCAAAAAAATCTCATAGGCGGCATTGATTTGATTTTTTACTAATAAACGCAATCTAATAAAATGATCATGGTAGAATTTACGTTTAGTAGCTTTGTATTTTCGTCTATAGTAATCTTTGGTCTTCAGATTTTTAATTATTTCTGTGGAAAACCATTGAGGATAATCATTACGTCTTTGCTGAATACAAGGCACTGATTTTTGTATCAAACCATAAAGAGCAGAATAAAATGCATCCAACATTTCATCAACATCTTCAACATTTTCCAAAAATGACCAATCCATGAAAGCAATATCATCATATAAAACTAGTAAATTGGCTTTTCGGAAATTATACCGTGGTATAGCGGCCGTTGGAAATACCATAGAAGATCTCTTCATATCAATTGGCAGAGATCCAGATAACGCCGGGTGGTGATTATCTTCAGGAACGAAAGGATACAATTCCCTCTGAATACTGACTTGACAATTTAAATTAGTAAAGACCAAGTCAAGAATTCGATTATTGTTGTTTCTAATTGTGTTGATCTGATTCACATTCAGGAAGTCGACAAAGGCTCGAATACTTAGAGCCCTTGGGCAGATACAGTCATCAGCAAATTCATAGACATTAAAATCTCCCATTAAAAGTATGTTATGATTATTAATCAGTGTAGCTAACGCATCAAAATATCTGTCAAGTTCCTCATGTGATGTGGCCGGTGGTACGTAAATAACTCCAACTAATAGGCAAAACTCGCCAATATAACATTTGGCAAGTGACGTCTGAATATGTGGGCAGAGAACCCTGATAAACCCAGTATCCACGCCAACCGCTCCATACTTCCTTGAGATAGCAAGTAAAGTACCTCCACCCGAGGAGGCCCGCGCGACATCTCTGTCACATCGAAAAACCTGGTAATTGTTATCAAATAACTCTCCATCCGCAACAGAAGAGTTTAACCACGTTTCGGTGAAAAATAGTATATCGAAAGAACTCTCAGCCATGGCAGCATAGAAAATATGGGTTTTAGTACGCAGTCCTCTAGTATCTTGGTAGTATAAATGCAGCATTAATTTAGTACAGGGGCTGTCGGGCAAATTTAGTTTAAAGTAGACGAATTTGAGGCGCGATTTACATTAACAATAGTTGGTATTCCTTTAACATATTTTATAATTAAATCAGACTCACCATTATCCAGTCTGTTATTCAAATCAGACTTTACTACTTTATATAATGCATTCTGCATCGGTGTTCTGTCACGAGAGATAGAAATATGCTTGTAATTATCAAGTGACTTGAGTTTTTTACTATTCTTGGTTATTAAGGAAACAGATAAATCATTAGGAAAGCAAACTTTAATTGGCCGACAAAGATTAGCATTGGTCGGATCAAATTTTCCCAACCGATGAACACGAATGTCGCAATCCAAATTGACATTAATGTCGGTGAAAATCTTAGCTACTGAATGAGAATCATACTCAGCCTGGTCTGCCCTGGATACACCAACCGGCTCCTTTAAGCCATACACAATGACGTTATTTTTACGGATATTACGATCGTTCAACTCCTGAATAAGTTTTTCAAAATCAATAGGTGACAAAGTAGGCGCCGATGCCTTATCAAAACTTGCTTTAAGATCCCTTATTTCAGCTTGCAAAGTGATGATAACTTGTTTTAACTCAGTTAGATTAGCAACAACACCTCTGCAACTTTTACAAGACCAAGTCAGACCCAAATTATTGCGTACCTTACTAGCTTCAGCTTTGGATACATCGATGCAGCTAAGTTGAAAAGATTTAGAACAGACGGAACATTCAAGGAAATGACGCTCATCAGCGGTACCGTTGCAACAGCTACAGGTCAACCGCATATTCATTTATTTTGTGAAGTTGAAAAAAAACAAATAAGATAAACAACAATAGGATGTATAACAGGGTTACGTCCTTCACGCCAGCGGTGCCCGTCGCGGCGATTTAAAACACAAACAAGAAAAGGCAACGGAATAACATAAAAGTTATAGGAAAAGAATAAGAATTGTGCGTGGGAGAGAGAACGACAGGACAAGAACAGGTCGTTCGGAACGCACGTCACGTCGGCAAAAAAAGAATCGAATAAATTTTTACGTATAAAGGAAAACTCAAAATTAGTAAATAACAAGCGTAAATGAGCGAAAATACTCAAAAAAAACAAGCAGGCAGTAATAAAAAATAAATCTTACATACTTTGATACCAATTTCACATTAGAACTCGAAAGAAAAACCGTCAAAAAATCACTTTATCGAGGAGCACCAAATAAACGTGTCTCAGCGTAAAATATTGACTGCGTAATGTTTATATATGGCGATTTATTTGTATTTTATTTTATTAACCATTGTTCTGTCCAGTTTTCTATTGAACATAAGGGAAATTATAACTTATTAGCTGAAACTATTTCATTTTCTGCAAAAGCCAAGAGCTGTGTCATCTGCGAATGTATCTATTAAAGTTTCTGGTATTTGATGAAGGGGCACGTGTAGAGTAAGTACAGTGTTAGACAAATCACACTCCTTTGACGACAGTTAGCTTATATTTCATGTAATGGTGAATAAACGAATTCATACATTACTCTAAAATAAAATCAATCAGAAAGATATGTGGATCTTAATAGTTGATGAACCAGATTTTGTCAAAAGCTTATTTTCTTCCATTGCTATTTTGATAGTATTTATTATTCTATGCACTTGGTCTATTGTTGTATGATTTTTCCGAGAACCAAATTGATGATGTAATGTAATTAATGTATTATCAATACATTGCCGAATACGAGTTCGGATGTTTGCCATTAATCTAACTGACATTTCTTGGGGGATATGAGCAATCTCTTCTTGTATCACTTGTTATAGGGCTGGCAGAGTCCTCGGACGATATTTGTAAACCTCAGCTTTAAGAAATCTCCATAGAAAAAATCCCATAGAAAAAAGTCTGGAGATCGTGAAGGTCTGTAAATGTCTCCGAGCTGAGATACCAAATGGTCTGGAAACTGTCTCAGTTTTTGAATAGATCTCCAGCATATGTGAGCAGTGTCTTCGTGCTACTGAAACCACACTTTTTATTGAATTTGCAACGCATTGAGTCTTGTTGCCAGAAAAGTTTGAACCATTTGAATGTATCGGAGGAATTTATGGTCACTGTCACTCCTCCCTCTTCAAAAGTATGGGCTGATAATCCACACACAGCTAATCGCACACCACACGGTAACGCGTTCACTATGCACGTGTGTTCATGGAGATCTTGAGGATTTTATGCACTCCAATAACGGTAATTTTGTTTCCTCACACATAATTTATGATGTGCCCAATGATGCTATCATCATTGATCATTGAGCGCTTTTCCAGGATGCTTTCACATGCCGTTAGACAATTTTGCCAATCACATCATTTTCATTCATTGTTATTGTTCATGAATAACAACCAATTTGGTTGGTTGAAATTTGAAGTTTAGGTGTAAAATTCGACTTTATCCTCGGGCAGACAATTGAAGATCTGCAGCATATTTACTAGCGGATTGGTTTCGTACAGCGCTAGAAAAATTACTACACCAACAGCGTGTTAAACACTAATTGACACATTTAATAGTAGATATTTAATCATTTGTCAAGCAATGTTTATGGTCTCTTGATAAACGCAATACGTTACTGGAATTTCATGTATCATATTCACCCTTAAGGTCCATCGGCCTCTATAAACTGCTTTTCATGGTCCGTGGTATGAATCCACGGACGTCGACGAGTTAATAAAAGAATTACATTTGTAGAAAATGAAATCTCGTAAAAGGAAAGGAATTTGGGCATGATCCTGGATTCTACGCCGTAAACTACAAGAATCTTACAAGAACCATTTGAGGCTGAATGGCAATTTGACTACCTCCTGAGTAAAGCTGAAACCAAAATACAAAGAGAGGATACTCTTATGAAACCTGCAGGAATAAAACTTCAATTGTGACCTGTGGTATGTTTAAAGATGACTCTTTGTATATTTGCTTTTGATGAATGGATTGACCCCTTCGTTTCACTATATCTAACATTTCTGTTTGAATATCTAAAGCATCCACGACTGGTACTTGCCTAAGCTGAGTGGCAATATCTTTAGCAAAATAAGAAATTTCAAAGTCTATGGTTTTGTTGAATGAGCGATAGAATCTAGGAATTGCGATGAATGTATTGGTACATCCGGAGAAGGATATGCTGGATAATCTGAAGAACTAATCTCAGTCAGAGTCTGATATTACCTAAAAGAAGAAAATAAGTTATTTTTCTGGTGATATTTTCGCTTGATTGATACCACAAAAATTAGAAGAATGGTCTTCAATTGAAAGAGGATTGCATCATCGTTGGAACATTCCTGGTTGTTGCGGTGCATTGGCTGCTTGTTATCCAACAACCTCAACATAGTAGGAGTGATGTCTTTAATTTCTTCAATTACTGTTTTGTATACACAGATGTACGCACGCTAGAATTTCCTAATTGGGATGTGCTATTGGGAGATGAAGCATTCCCATTAAAAAATTGTTTCATGAAACCGTCTGTCATTAACGACTACAGAAAATGTTTTTAACTATTGCCTCTCATGAGTAGGAAAAATAGTTGAAAATGCTAATCAAAACAGTCACGTTGAAGAAAGAGCTGGTCATTCGAAGCTCCATCTCAGCTCTGGATGTATTGAACACCTTGAGGTTCGGGGGAACCATAACTATACGCAGTCTGTAGAACAACGAGAACACAGTTATAAAAATTACTTTGTGGTAGAAAGGGCAGTCTCTTGGCAAAATAGCAGAATATATTAGATTATATATTAAATTACTTGATAGTCTTAAATTCCAAAGAATTTTTGAGTTATTTATATAACCTATTATAGTTTTACAAATTTAAGCATATCATGTTCATTCCACTTTCTTTTAGTTCAAAACTTTCGTTATTTTTCATTTAGCGCCATTTTCTTTTACAATTACCATCCAAGTAAACTCATAAAAGCTAGATGCGGTTCTAGTCCACTCTCTAGTAGACTAGGATCGCACAATCTAGTTATTAGATTATTGTTTGCCATAATAAGAGAATGTCCGAATATATATCCAAGTATCTACGGTCTTAGCGTACCCGTAACGTGTCAACGCGGCTTAATATAATAATTTGGGACAAAAGCTGAAGAACACATTCCTAAAATACTGCCGCGCAATTCTGAACACCCTATATATAGATCAAGATTATTCGAGCTAAACACTGTAAAATAAACACAAAAATCTGTTCGTAGAACTGTTAAAAAGTTTGAAACGTTTCCATTCGTTCAAGATCACTGCAAGGGAATGTTAAAATTACGTTTATCGATTCGCCGCCGGCTCAACTGCTATCAGGCATCGTTAAAATAATGAACATAATGCGGGGCGATAAATCGTCAAGATCCCGACTCGCGAACTACCGTAATATGAAATTATAAGACATCAAACGGTTTTAATAATATGTTTGGGCCCGAGGATCCAAGTTGGCATCGCGTGCACCAAACTTTTCCACTCGAAACATGATGCCAACCCACCTCTGGCCGTCTGCATGAACCGACCGTTGCCCCTTACTAATCATTTACATACGATATCAGATGGTACGAAATAAAATTTATTGTGCCCTATTCGTTGATCAAACATTCTTCTTATTTTGAAGGAATCATTATAATTAAAATCAATACAAAACGTTTAAGAAGTCATTTTTTAACTTTTATAGGGACATAAATGCAAATAAAACGATACGTTTATTGAAAGCTGAAAAGACACGGAGGTACTTTCCTAAATAAAACTTTACCGTTAAGTGTTTTCGGCCATAAAGGCGCATCGTGAACGAGAAAGTACTATTTGAAATCACATCATTTTGTTGTAGGAAAATAACAAGAATGTTATGCGCTGCGATTTCTGGTTTCGTTTTCTTCTTATATGCGAAAATTTATAAGAATCTTATCGGGTCTGCTCGACTTTGAATTGCAGGTATTTATGTATCGTGTCGTTTTCATGGAATTTTCATAGCGTTCTACGTTAAAATTGGAAATTCGTGACGGCTATGGCTATATTAAATGTAAATTTTTCGTTGGGCGCTCCCAGGCAGTTATGAAATTATTAACATCTGGATTAATAACGCTGAATTTAAATCAGGTCGCATCTGCATGACAATGAGCTACCGATGAACTGATGCCCGGGCAGAAGTTTAAATTAACAAACTGAAATTTATCACAACGGACGATTCAAACAAGGTCCTGCCTCGGGTGCCACAGAACCGTTGTTGTTTCCCGCGTATATGTGTTTTGTATGCGCCCGTTTTCTATACTATATTTGACATTCATTTCAAACCGACCGCATATCACGACGGGTTAGGGTGAATTTTAGTGAGAGTTCATGTGAACCACCGCGTGTATCCCACTGTTACACCATTTTTTTGCCATTCAATACGTAAATCCTGTACATAAATAACCGCAAATTCATAATTTCTCCCACCAAATGATACATAACATTTGCATTCGACCATTATTTCATTGATGCAGTATTTAGTTACGTAAAATACACGCTTTAATTATTACACGTAAAATTGCAATACTTTTAATGTGTAATTCTATATGTTGATTGGTTGAGAAAGGAAAAGTCTAAATTTCTTCTTGCGTTGTAACGTCCAAGACGGCTGAAAATCAAGCCTGAAATCTCAGTGGACTCACCGAACAGTCATGGCAACTCCTCACCGGAATACTGAGCGGCTCGTTTGTGACCATGCCAAGAAGGAAGATATGACCCCGAATGAAATGTTGAACGTGTGTCTTTCAAACACGTACACTTACAACAATAAAAATCCTTGCTCCCTGGGATTAGGTCCGTTTTTCTTTTGCCAACGTGGGTCTCGTAGCTATTTACTAACCACACGATAATAACTTTGCAACGTTCTGTTCTACATGTTTAATGAAACGTTATATTTTTATTTTAAAGTTAATTTTTGTTTTGTATAAAAATATTACATCTCCTAGAGGTATGCCTAGGGTCGGTTAGGGAATGATAAATGGTTCCTCGAATAGAAATTGTAGAAAACGTGATGACATTGTGGCCAACATAAGGCCTGTAATTTCTTTATTTCGTGTTTCACACAATAAATAGAATGGTGTGATTTTAAGGAGAATAGATTCTCTGTTGCACGGATAGAATGCACGCGTGGGAAATCGACATGTGATTATTAAATTGATACCGACTAAAATACAAGCCTAATTTAAAGGTAGTTTTTTTACAAATATACTGACCCAATGTATAATACTGCTCGTAAGTATATGATAATTTGATTTATCCCACATAATTCTTTTTAAACTTCATAAACCCAGACAATTTTTTCACCCTATTTTTTTGCAATGTACTTCATAGGATGTATCCCAGTGTACAAAAATCCGTTTTAAATTTGAGTTGATAAAATAACTTTTTAATAAAAATACGCAAAACTTATTAAAAATAGTTATCAACAAAAATAAATCATAATACACGAAATATTAACATACCAATTCGGAGCAGTCGAACATATAAAGCACCTTAGTACCATCGATATAGATGGATTTCGGATATAATGATAGTGAGGAACACCAAAAAAACACCATGTTGGAAATACGTCTGCGGTCTGAAGACGCACGGTTAAACCTGAAATTTTCCAGTACTAGGTCTAGTTTTAGTTCTAGTTTTAATTCTTATTAAGATCTACATTGTTGTAAATTCTTCTGGAACGAAAAGTATGACTAAAACTTGACCTACAACGTAGCTTTAGTCCTTACACTACACCTAGAACTAAAAACATTAGGGATTAGCCGTACATCTTTTAAGACGGCTAGTGTCTAGTGTTAGCTCTATAGCTAGGTTGGGATGGATAGGTTTGGATTTCCTCTTAAGTGACTTACGGCTATACCCGAATGATTTAGATCAAATGTTAGTTCTACCTTTAGTATTAGGTCTACTTCTCGTTGTTATTCAGTCGTAGATAGCTGTAGAGTTGTATCGAACTAAAATTAGAACTAACACTAGACCTAGTACTACAACTAACCGAAACTTTCTAGTACTAAATCTAGTGTTAGTTCTAGTTTTAATCCTTATTAAGCACTAGATTATTGTAAATTTTTCTGGAACTGAAAGTGTGACTAATACGGGACCTACAACCTAGCTTTAGTACTTACACTAGATCTAGAAATATAAGGGTTTAGCCATACGTATATTAAAATGGCTAAACCTTAATGATTCTAGTCCTAAGTCTAATGTTAATTCAAAAAACCAGGTTGGGTTGGGTTGGTTTGGGTTCCGTCTTAAGAGGCGTACAACTAAACACGAATGATTATAGTTCTAGATCTATTTTACGTTCTAGTTTTAGTATTAGCTCTAATTCTCGTTGTTATTCAATCTTACATTGTTGCAGAGTTTATCGATCTTAAACTAGAGCTAACACTAAACTTAGAATTAGTAAGTTGAATGTTTCTAATCTAGATCTAGTCTTAATTCTAGTTTTAATTCTTATTAAGATGTAGATTGTTGTAAATTTTTCTGGAACTAACAGCATGACTAATATTAGACCTACAACCCAGGCAGCAGTCTCACGTTATTTAGACGTCTATTTTTACTCATAATTGGTCAGCGACATCTTATATCCAATAATATACGTCATAATTGACGTCATTTTTAAACCATTTTGATACGGTTGATAACTGACGTGATATAGACGTTCGATATGACGTTAAATTTTTTACCACGTTTTTATAAAATCAATTTGGTTTACTACATATTTCGCTTTTGAATTACACTGTTTAGTAAATTATTGTATGTCCTGAGATGTGCTATTGTAAAAAGTTTTGTGACTGTGTGTGATAAAGCGCAACATTGAAAAGATGAAGTGATGTTATGGATTTGGTTGGGTTATTTTTGGTTGAACTCCAACTTCATACCATTCAATATAAAGGATAGTATGAAGTTGGAGCTCAACCCAACCCAACTTAACCTTTTTTATTATATAAGGAACTAGGAAATCTGTAAACAGATTACTGGTCGAAGATAACATGTGGCCAGATAGTGACGGGATGAAGAAAACTTCGACCATCTAAAACTCTTCCCCCTTTCTTTCCGAAACCGCCATGATGGCATAACTTCAGAGAATAAAAAAACTTAAATATAAATGTATGCGTTTCCTGATGCCACACTTTCACCATTTCCAACACCATCTAAGAGCTTTTCATAGCTTTCCTTAAATTTTATTATTTTAACCACCATGTCTTGCACAGTCTTCCGCAAATCTCTTGATTGCAACATCATTTTCACTATATTATCTCGATTTAACAGCCGATCACATTTCCTTTCACAAATATGTCTTTCAGTACTAAGCTTTTCACAAACAAATAGAGTGTGTTCTACTGAGTCTATGTTTTCATAAAACCAAGATACTTCACGTTCCTTTTTTTAATTTTATATAAATATTTTTTAAAAACTCCATGACCAGACAAAACTTGAGTCAAGTAAAAGTCAATTTCACCCCACTTCCTATCGAACCATGATTCTATTTCCGGCAATTATTGCTAAATTAGCAATAACTTGAATTCCTTCAGCAAAAATCTAAACATATGATATGCTAAACAAATTTCGATAGCGTAGTTTTCGATTGACTCTTGTCAACATATCATGCTATCGTTTAAATTTAAAGGTTTTTGCCCAATAGAATAACCAAATTATCGTTGCAAGAAGTTTCAGTGGATCATCCCTTTCTAAACCAATATTGGTTTTCATGCAGAATGTTATTCTCATCCGTTTTAACAACCAGTCGCAATCTTAGTAAACATTCCAAAACTTCCCGCGTCCAAAAGACAAAGAGGCCTTATTAGTTTATTAGTATAAGTACGTCATGGCTTGTCCTGCTTTTTTCGGCTTCTCAATCAGAACCAGCCATTAAACAGTCATTATACAGCTCTAAGAAATCATTTGAATGCTTCGATGCCAACAATCCAACTATTTCGGATGGAATTGCATCCGGACCCGGGGCTTTCGTTTTTCTTAAATTACCTATTGCAACTGAGCTTTCCTACAACCAATATTGGTTTCCATGCAGAATGTTATTCTCATCCGCTTTAATAACCAGTCGCAATCTTAGTAAACATTCCAAAACTTCCCGCGTCCAAAAGACAAAGAGGCCTGTACGCCATGGCTTGTCCTGCTTTTTTCGGCTTCTCAATGAGAACCAGGCATTACACAGTCATTATACAGCTATAAGAAATCATTTGAATGCTTCGATGCCAACAATCCAACTATTTCGGATGGAATTGCATCCGGACCCGGGGCTTTCTTTTTTCTTAAATTACCTATCGCAACTGAGGTTTCCGGCATTGTAAAAGGAATTGAATTTAGTGGACCTCCCTTGCAAAAGTTTCATGATTAGGGAACAGTTTACTGATTTGCTCTTCTACCGTCTTATCCTCAATAGTATTTCTGCTTTTCATTTTTAATCTTCTTATAACTGTTTGGTAGGCTTTACCAAACAGTTAACAACAAAATGATGTTGATTCCATTTTTATTGTTTACTGTTATACCAATAAGCTTTCTCAATTCTTTGTTATTATTTTTATGTTGCAACTTCAAATTTTCAAGTAACTCCAAATCAATAATACCATTCCCTCTACTTCGTGTTAAAGTTCTTCGCACTTTATTGCATTCTTTTTTTTACAATTTCGTCATTCCGCCAATAAACTGGTTTTTGGCTAAAATTTCCACCATTTTTTTACAAGAGAGACATTATTACTCCATTGGAAATAATTCACGAACACACATTGTATAATCTTAATGCGTGTGCCTAGCGCAATGGAATTTGGTACGAAGTACTACTACATAAGTATAACTTATCCTCACATGGGGAGAGACAATCCAACTCAACCATGCTGGATGGGGACACAGCAATGGCAAAGTATCCTCCCTGAGCAGTACGTAACATCGTTGCATGCCGTGTCAATTAAGTTTCATATCTCCTCAAATATCGCCAGGAAACTGGATAACGTTGAAGTCTCCGACCTATCATATCCGTCATATTCCAAATATACTTACTCCAATACTTTCATAGCCAGCTTGTTCTCATTTTATACTATCATCTTTGCTAAATTTTTTCCAGTAGGGTGGCACCGTTGTCTATGTCAGAATAAGTTATAGTACCTTAGTACCACTTTCATACCAAATTTCATTGTCGCTATCGGTGGTATCGGTAGTATTGGAAGTAGTAATTGGATTCCGCATTCCCAAACAGGTTTCAATATAGCAGTATCAACATATTTATTATCTAGACTGATAATGAATTGTGAATATCTAATCATACAGAGTACATTTTTCTGTATAAGAGTCCAAGTTGAAGCGGTTTTATCCATATATGTTTTTTTCCAGGATAGGTGATGACTTAGATAAATTCCCAGACATATGAGTTCGTTTTGCACAGAATAGTACATTGTCTTTTGTAACAATGTGACAGATTCTCTGTTTTTGTAGGTTTTGGGATGCTATTTTAGGTGATTTGTGAGTAGCCATAATTACAGTGTCATCCGTGTATGTAGCTATCACAGTATTGTTTGTCGTAGACATGTCAGCTGTGTATAGAAGGTTGGCCCCAAAATACTACCTTGAAGAACCCGAGCATATGTCGATAGTACCTGCGAATTTGCGCAACATTTTTTTTTTTTCAAAAAAGTACTTCTCCGTTACGTATGATTTAATATAAATTTGGCTCTAAGACAATCATGCCAAATTCTGTCAAAAGCATGTGACATATCTAAAAGCACTGCTATCCAATATTTTTTGGCCTCTAGGGCATCTAGCTGATCTAACTTGTCTGTGAACCTATTCTATAATGCTGTGCTGTTTTCTAAACCCAAATAGATTTGTTATTACCTATGATGCTTTAAAGCCTCTTCATCTTCAATAGGAGCTTTTCAAATAGTTTTGAAATTAATGGAAGTAACTTATTGGGATAAAATTTTTGCTTTGGTTGAATCTATATTCATGCGGTTTTTTGAATACAGTTAGTAATGTCTAAGTTAATTGCGCCTCCGATGTCCGTTTTACCTTTGAGAGGTATCTATACTTAAATTCAGTGAGTTGACAATAGTATTCTGGAGAGTAGCCCAATTAGTCAGTTTATTAGTTAAAATAGGTGGTTTGAGTACATGGTCGGCAATGAACGGTGAGTGGTCGGATGAAAGGTTAAAGTTCGGATGTATTTTCAAGTAATTTGTAGATATTCCCTTAATCATACAGAAGTCAATCAGATCGGGTACTTTTGATATATCAGAATTCCAATAAGTTTGGTTATCTTGTTGATAATGTTATTAACTTTATAGTTCTATATAGTCTTCTTCCCCTTGGTATAATGAGCGTGATCCCCACTGAAGATGTTTTGCATTATATAAGCGCATTGCATTATAGTTACCTGCAGCTATACGTCGGTATCCTAGTATTGCAAAGTACTGTCTGAAGTGTTCTTCTTTTATTGACTTATTTGGCGGACAGTACATTGCTGATTATGTTAAAAGGCTACTCTTAACTACAAATGAGTTAACTCATGGTGTTTGAAAAAATTTCTAATTATAAAAACAATGTAATGGATATTGATTACTATAAATTGCAGATTTTAAAAACTTACAATAACTTTCTAACATTAATATTATGCTGTGTAATGAAACCTTAATTTCTTGACTATAGTTAGTCAAAACATTACCGTTCCTTACTCCTATCTTTGTAGTAAGTAAGTTTAGATATTAACGTAATCACAAGATCGAACATTTGCTCCATCCTCTCCATCATTTTATGTATGATCTATTCAAGATTGTTTGATATAGATATAAGATTCAGGGCATGCATTTTAGTTTTCTTGTTGCTGCTTGTGTTATTTCGTATCACTTGAGATAATTCTCTTGTAATGTTGACATAGCAGCAATCTCGCATACAATGTTTTTTAGATTCTGACATATTTATGGCGTAAAGAAGGAAGCAGTTAACACACTTAACGTGATTACTTTGTTTTTAATGAAGACATTCACTAATGAGGAGTTGTCCTACGCATTTGATGTACCCTAAGTCTATATTACAATAAGCTTTTGTGTGACCAAAGTTGTGGCATTGCTGACAATGTGGTAAATGTCTCTTAGGATGAGGAGGTTCGGCAATGACTATAGAGTTGAAAAGGCGAGTTATATGATATGTGTTTTTATCGTTGGAATTAGAGGCAAGTTCAACATGGAATTATGGAAGGTAATATTTAGTACCTTTGTGATGTATATTTGATACGCTATTGACTTTTAGTCCAATGGTCTCAATTGTAGTTTTAATATCGTTAATGTCAGAGGTTGATGATATATATTACGAATTACTACGTAAATATATATATAGTATTTGATTCATTTTCAGTTAGGACTTTTATTCTCTCATTATGCATTGCCTGAAACATGTATCAAATTACGTCCAGTGTTAGAAAAGTTATGTACAGAAAACTAAACTATCCTTTTGAACTATACTGTAGATTTTTTTAACAATTCGAAATCGAATTTACTTGTGTAAACAATGATCGCCGCAGAGATGCTCTTCAGCTTTGGGTTAAAACCGTTTCAACTCGGACAAACGTTTGTCAATTCACTTGGTGGTCCCACTTGAGCAGCAAGTTTAATGCGAGAAGTCCACTATTATTCCGCTTACAGAGCTACGTTGTTATGCCCCCTCTAAGGTAATTGAAATCAATTGAGACCGGGGTGAGGGCAGTGGTGTATACTGTCGTGCGGTTTTGTACATGCAAGTTCACGGTGCGTGCCCCCGAACAATTAGTGCTTGATCGAACAAGGGCTCGTAATAACGAACTAACTGTTCTAATTTCTTAGTTGTGCTTAGATCAGCCATCACACAAACACACCCCACCACCCCAATTCCTTTTAGGCGATCCAAACTCATTAGCTCACTTAGGGTTTTAGTTTTAATCACAAATCAATGAATTAAATATAATTTATGCTTGGTAATATCAGGAGGAGATCTAAATAAAAATTGTTTTTGCAAGGCAATTGCGTTTTTTGCTTGGGTTGCAAACAGAGGACAAAGGGTAGGAGGGAGTAGCGTTTTTGCTGTGTGCATTCATTATTTAAAATTAATTTTCAAGCTGGTAGTATAACCGGATACCGCTTTTACGCGCGGCACCAAGTCAGTTTATAATTAAAAGCTCGGCGAACGCGAGACTAAACCGACGAATGAATACCGCCCGCAATTTAATTACGGAATTAATAAAACGGAAAATCTTGACTGATTTATATTTTACGCTTAAATGCAAGTTAATTATGATGGTTTTTGTAAGGTCGGTCGGCGGAGGCGAATCCTTTTCGAAAAGTGAACTGAATTCTGGCCGGGACGTTCACTGAAAGTGGCTGCACTTTACCAGATATGGTGAGACCTCACTCTCATTCGTCTGGTATCCTGCAAATTTTGGAGATGGAACTAATAAGCTTACGGTATTTGAATTTGCTGTACTTGGCACGGCGGATTGCATATCTACCGTATGGTTTGTAATAGAATTTACGCAGAATGAACTAACATAATTACGGGATCCCTGCGGCGAGGATACCAATCCTTTTGTACCATACCCTGAGGCATCCCGCAATGATCTCTACTATTCACAGTGTATTTATAATTAAAAATGATGGGATATTCATAACCGTTACCATAATACGCAAACTTATTTCATAAAAAATATTTAAAATTCATTATAAAAACTTTTGCAACTCTCGCAAAATTTTGTTCGTAATAAAAGTAAACGGCACGGTTATACCCCCAAAAGAATTTCAAAAGCTTAAGAATATATTAGCCCGTAGTTCAATATTCCAAGCACAATTTAATAGCTTCAACCCTCGGAAACATTGTAAAATCCAAGTAAGCTGTTAACGCGCAAACGTCTGCACTTGGAAACTGTTAAACGACGCCGTCGTTGTAAAAATATTTTATTGCTCCGACAGGCGAAAAGGGCTTTTCAAAAAGATTAAAGATTCATTGTTCCGAATTTTATAGCATTGTTTCGTCGTCTTTCCCCGACACGACGTAGAATCCCGAAAAGTTGTGATTAAAATGTGAGATACACCTACGTACAGTATCAAATACGTTCTCATCTACGAAAAACGATCTTTTACTTCTCCAAAGTTGATGGCACCGCCAAAATGCAATACTGCACAGCGTTCTACAGAAAGCGGATACCGTTGACAGGGTGTCCACTTACAAAAGGGGTTCTCATTCTAAGCTGTCAAGATGGCGTTCTTGGAAGGAAACTTTCATTATATCGGATCCTTTGTCTGACCTTAACAAATGTACGTAAAATTATCCTTAATCTTTGATAAAATCTTTGTCAAAATTCTTGATATTGGAGAGTATAATTATTAATTAACACTATTCTGGATTAAATTACGGTTTAAATTGCCTTAAAGTTTACAAAGAATGAATCTTCTCGTGGAGCGCTTTACCCCAACGCGCGCATTTTCGATTTGGCTTCCGGCTATAGGGTAGCAATTAGAAAGTAACATATTTGAACCGGGAGAATTAATTAAGCGTTTTCCGTACCTGCGAACACGCTCACATAAATTTCGGCCTGACTGATTCGTACATGTTTGCATCTAATAAATGTTTATATATAACGGTGTACACGGAATGGGCGGACTTCTCTATTTGCGGACATAGGAGTGCGGCAAAAGCGTACGAATCGACCGGAAACTATCCTCGACCACCGTTTGTATTTTATAAAATTCTTCGAGTTATTCAAATAATACATTTTGTTGTTACAAATATATCATTTTTAGTCTTGAAATGGAAAATAATAAATCAATGTGTAGCCTCAGTGAAAGATAATAACAAAGAAAAGAGAAAAAATTAGCTAAAATGAAAGTGGGGCGGACAAGCATCTAGGTTAATTGATGATAACAATAAAATTATTATTATACAGAATTAGTGTAAATTTAAGGGAAAAATTATAACTTGAAAAAGGGTCTATCTATATATGGGTTAAGATATATATCTAAATCACATAGAAAAAAAAATGTATCATAAACAAAAAAAAACCGTATAACAACATCAAAAGGTGGATTAGATATATAGATGATTTTTTATTAATATGAAGGCGTCACGGAAGACTTAGTTGCTATGTTAAGTTAGATAAATAACATACATGAAAAATTAAAATTTTGACTTAACTACAAATAGACAAATAGAAATGATTATGCTCTTAATTTTCGTATATATAGGAAATCAAAAAACTTAATCACCATTGATATACAGTCAACCCTCCTATAACGCGGTGAGTGCGTACCGCGTTCTATGAAAACCGCGCTATAAGAAACTCGGATTTAACCGTACAAACCAGGGTCATTCGTAGTGCGTTCTATGGAAACCGTCTACCGCGTTATATGGAAACCGCGCTATAAGAAACGCAGAATTAGTACAAATCATATTATTTGTACCGCGTTATATGGAGACCAATAAGGACAAGATAAATTATAAATTATTTTTATTGAATTGAAGAGTTTATATAAAGAAATGATACCAAAACTAAACTGAAAAACTGTTTTCCAACAAAAACAAGAAAGACTTTTATAAAATTCAATCTTTCAACACTCATCCTCGCTGTCAGATAATATGAGTCGCCTAACTCGTCTTCTTTTAATAGGCAAAATGTCTTCCTCATTTGGCTCATCTTCACATTGGTTTTCGATTGTAGCTTTTATTTTCTAACTCCACTAAAACCTCTCTATAGGGAGCTAAGCAATTTCTTAACTCTCTTTTAAACTTTGCGCTACGCACCGTTGAATGATCAGTTTGAATGAAATGGAGTTCTAATTCTTTAGCCAAATTTAGCCCTTTTTTCACATCTTATAAATCGACATTTGGCACTCATTCGTTTTCCTTATTTTCGTTTACCAGTGGATTTGAGGTGGGTGCATCAATTAAATCCATCAATTCATCCTCATTTAAAGTTTCTTCCCCGAGTACGAGTTCTCTTACATCCTGATGATTTGTTGTAAATTCTTCATCGCCTAAACGAGAAGCAATGTTTACTATTTCTGTAACTGGGAGTAAAATTGTAGAATCATCTTGTATTGTTTGAACTATTTCAGGTAAAAGGGGTTTCCAACACGCATTAAGCGTTGATGGTTTAATTTCCGCGCAAGCCGATGACATGGTTCTAATATAATCTAAAATAGAAAATTCCATTCAAACTTGACTAAGGGTTTTATTTTCACTACTTTCTAATCTGTCGAAAATGGTTTGGAAAACTTGGCGTGTGTAATACATTTTTAAAGTTTGAATGACTCCTTGGTCCAAAGGTTGTATTAATGACGTGCAGTTAGGAGGAAGGAAGACAATTTTTACATTTGGATGATCCAGTTGTATGTTGTGGCTACCAGCGTTATCAAGAACCAATAAAACTTTGAAATACACATTTTTTTCCATCGTATGGGTTTCAACTGCCGGGATAAAACAATTATAAAACCAATCCTTAAATAAATCTTGGGTCATCCAAACTTTCTTATTAGATCGCCAGAATACAGGCAATTCGGCCTTATTAATGTTTTTCATAACACGGGGAGTTGAAGAACGATTTATTATCAGAGTTTTTATCATCAGGCTCCCTGAAAGATTGCTGCACATATGAAGGGTGACACGTTCTTTTGAAGGTTTAAACCCCTGAGCACGGCTTTCATTTTTCAAAATGAAGGTCCTAGATGGTAGTTTTTTTCCAATATAATGCCGTCTCATCGGCGTTAAAAATCTGATGAGGTGAATAGCCTCCTTCATTGATAATTCCAGCTAATTTCAGCTTATAATTCTCGGCAGCCTCAGCATCTGCTGAGGCCTGTTCTCCTTGAAACTTAATACTGTGTAATGAGTACCTTTTCTTTAGTTTTTCAAACCACCCTTTACTCGCGACAAACGAATAATTTTCTAGCTCTGCAGAAGAATGCCCAATATTCCTTAAATGCTCATAGATTTTAAGTGCTTTCTGCTTGATAAGATTTCCACTGATAGGAATCTTTTTGGCTATACAGTCTTCCAACCAGATCATTAACGCCCGTTCCATTTTAACCATATTAGACTTTCGTGAGCGAGTGACACGTTTCGCACCTAACGGACAGCCATCTGCCACAGTTTTCCTTATATTGTCTGCATTTTTCTTTAGGGTTCGAATTGTAGATTCATTCAACTTGGTTGATTTTGCAACCGACGATAGATTTTCCCCACCTTCTAAACGATTTAGAATTTCGATTTTATCTTCAAGAGATATAAACTTTCTTTTTAACCCTTTCCTTGTTTCTTTCGTGTTTGACATGATGCAAATCTAGGGTTAATAATTACTTTATTTTTATTGTATTAGAACAAATGAAGAATATTACTTACAGTATTGCGTAATGTTGTCCAATTATAAACCACAAATTAAGCAGCAAAAAACTGAACGAACGGACGGTGCAGAAAAATTTTTAGAAAGACTTGGTCACTTATAATTCAAATAGGCCCTAACGAACTAAACATAGGCTAAACATTCTTAGGCTACGCGGAAGGAACTTATGAGATGCTGTTGACGGAAACTGCGCTGTAAGTGTATCATGTTATAGGAGGGCTGTTGCATTGTCATTTTCGCGTTATATGGATACCGCGTTCTGAAAGTACCGCGTTATAGGAGGGTTGACTGTAGTTCCCATCATCCTATATATATATATAAACTCTCTATATTTCAATCTTACTTCTACAGAATGCTAAGATATCTATTAGTAAAACTTCCACCCAAAATGCATTTAATTTTATAAATACTCAAGCCATAGAAAATAACTGTCCTCCAGATATAATTAATAAAATACTATACAGGGTGTGATATATCAGGAATGACATGCACTAAGCATGCTTTGCTTATATACTCATTATATATTATTATATACTCACATTAATTTGACACAAAAACGTCAATTTTAAAATTCTATTGAACTTTTTCGAACATAACTCCTTAAAAATGTTTTATATCAACAATAAGTATACTGATATGATTCTGCTGTATGGTTAATGCGATTTCCGTGCTTATGCTACAAGACTACAACAGTGCAATTTCCTAACAGCCGGTTGACAAATGTTCAAAGATTTATGAAGCATTGTAGTAGATGCATAACAACAACTGCCAGTCGTTGGATTGGCATCCATGATCACGATCCTATAAATTGGCTTGCGTGAAGCCCAGAATTAAATATGAGGGATTTTTTTCTTGGGGTGTTACGCAAAATCATAAAGTCCGTGTAAAAATCAAGGCCCCTTAGTTTCGAGATCATCAATATCTTCGTAACGGTTCATTAAAAGAAAATGCTGTAAAGTTATAATTAATAAACATTTCTATGTATCATATGCTAATTATAAACATATATTAAATTAAAGCTATTTCAATATCGATAAGCATCATTCGTGGTATTATAAATAAAAATAACAAATTGAAGAACAATGAACTTTTTTATTATGTTATCGGTGCTACATATGTTTCCAGTATAAATATTCGTCTTCAGTTACGACTAATGAAACAGAAGCCAGAACGGTGAGAATTTTTATTTCTCACCATTGTTTCTTTTTGTTCACATACATGAAGGCAACCGAGAATGAAATATGATAGTATTATTAAAATGTTTATACCCTTAAAATATACTTCTTCTTCAAAATTCCTATTTCCTGCTTTTACATTTTAAAAGTCTCTTCGGACTTTCTTGATGGATCCTATGTAAGTATATGCAAAGTATTATAAACATTCATATCATTGTAAAGAATTAATTACCGTCAATGGTTTGTTTTGGATTATATAAACATAAAACTAATTAAAATTATGGGATCTCGAATAAGATAAATGTTCTAGATAAGAATAAATTAACTAGTTAAAAACACTGTAAAAAAATTGTTTTAAGTAAAATTAAAAATTATTGAAAACAAAATAAAAATGGCGTAAACTCATATGTTTAAAATCAGAGTTATCAGTACAATATTTATGAAAAATGTAAAAAGACACTAAATTAACAACGTCAAAACATATTAAAAAAATTACAAAAGGTAAAGTCGAATTATTAATATCAAGAAAATAACGAGACTTTCTTAAAAATGTAAACTTAGTATTATTAATTATATAGCCAATTGATTAAAATTTCATGAGTTGTCATGAAAAATCTGTTACCAAATTCTGCGATTTCATTCAGAATCAATTCACTGTTAATTTTTTTATTTTTTAAAATTTCGAATTCCTTCATTATGTCAAATTCTCTGGATTAATAAATCCTCTTTAATAGTTGTAAACGTAAAAGGCAGATGAATTTTTAGTGATTGTGGGTTTTGTCCACAATAAAGAATAATTTGTTTTAAATTAATATTTATATTAACACAATTGCTGTGAATGACACAATTATTAATAACTAAATTTTGTTAGCAACAACATCACTATCCATGTCGTGTGCACAGCATACTACAGCCACTACCCCTCCTATAAAGATTAATAAAAGAGGAATATGGTGGTCAAAGAATAATTAAAATTTAAAAATTGAAAGTATCTTTCTTTTCAATTTTATTTATTTTAAAATTAATCTCGCTGTGGTGACATGTTGAATTTTCGTTTAAAAGAAATGCTGGTTTAAGGTTGTCGATGTTTATTGCCAATTCCTTGTTGTTTTTGAAAATTACAAAATATTTCGGAAATTGTTTTATTATCTTAAATGGCCCTTCGTATCTTGGTGATAAAGGTGGTCTAATCCCATTAATTTTGATAAAAACAAATTTTGAAGAAAATAAATCTTTATGAATAAAAGGTTTTTGTTTTGAATGAAAAGCTGTATTTATAGGTTTCAAACAAGAGAATGTTTCTCGTAAACTGGACAGCAATGGATCAGTTTATGAAGGGTTTTTAGAATTAACAAAAAATTCTCCAGGAAGTCTTAAGTGGTTGGCCGTATACAAGTTCGGCGGACGAACAACTTAGATCTTCCTTAAGAGATGATCTGAGGCCAAGGAGAACTAAGGGAAGATCATTGTTCCACCTCGCAGTGTTACCTCTGGCAGTTATCGCTGTTTTTAAGAAACGGTGAAATCTTTCTAAAATTCCGTTGCTTTGGGGATGGAAGGTGGATGTATGAATTTGACGCGTTCCTAAAAGAGTGTGAAATTTTGCGAAAAGTTTTGATTCGAATTGTCGCCCCTGATCATGGGTGATAGTGCTAGGAATACCAAATCGGCTGAAATAATGCCGAAACAATGTACAACAACGTGTGAACCGATCTATTACGGTGAGCACATATGAGCATCCAAGGGACGGAGTGAGAGGACCGACCAAATCAATGTGAATATGATCAAATCTTAATTTTGGAATCGGAATTTTGCCAATAGGTGATTTTGTGTGTTTGTAAACTTTTGTTTGTTGACATTGCAAACAGGTTTTTGTCCATAACTGAATGTGTTTTGTCATGTGTGGCCAAAAGAATCGTGTGTTGATGCTGTGTGTAGTAGCGCGAATACCGGGATGTGTTAAATTATGAAATTTGTTGAAAATTGTTTTCCGAAATTTTTGTGGTATATATATTCGAGGACTATTTGTTGAAATGTCGCACCAAAGCTTTACATCTGAATGTGATGTTGATTGTTGCGAAAGGTTATATTTAATAGTTTTTGAGTTTGAGTATTGTTTATTTAGTAAATGAGTTAATTCTGTATCATTAAGTTGGGAGTTTTTTAAAGTTTGTGTGTCGGGGTATTGTGAGTTTAGAGAATCAATATTTGTTCTGGACAACGTGTCCGCTACAATGTTTGATTCTCCTTTAATGTACCTGACGTGGAGTTTTTTCTGTGTTAGAAAAAATTGTGTTGATTAGTGGTTTGTGATCAGTATAAACTATAAATTGATGTCCATGTAAAAAACGAAAAGAATTTGATACTAGAGTAAATTGCTAATAATTCTCTGTCAAAAGTTGAGTAATTTATTTGGCTTGATGATAATTTTTGGGAAAAAAATGCTAAAGCTTGTGTTTTGTTGCCTATAGTCTGCGATGAAACTGCTCCTATGCCTTTACTTGAGGCATCTGTCGTTAGTGAAAGAGTTGCTTGTGGTGATGGATGTGCAAGTGAAACGGATTTTGATAAAAGTTCTTTAGCTGTAGTGAAAGAAATGTCGTGATCATGTGTCCATGAATGATTTGATTGATTTAAGTTTTTGTGAATAAAGTGTTTTTGATAAATGATGTAAAGGAGCTAAAATGTTTGAAATGTTTGGTAAAAATTTGTGGTAAAAGTTGATCATTCCTAAGAATCGTTGTAACTGTTTAAGTGTGGTTGGTTTGGGAAATTCAGTTATGGCATTAACCTCAGATTGCGAAGGGCGAATGCCATCAGCAGATATTTGATGACCTAGGAAATTTAAATCTGAAACTCCAAAAATACATTTTGTTGGTTGTATATTGATATTACAGGAGCTTAACCTCTCAAATAATTATTGTAAATGAAAATAATGTTCTTCTTCATTGTGACTGGCTACTAGAATATCATCTAGATACACGAAAAGGAAATCTAAACCAGAAAGAACTTCGTTAATAAACCTTTGAAAGGTTTGTGCAGCATTACGTAAACCGAAAGGCATTCTTGTGAATTCGAACAGACCAAACGGTGTAGTGATAGGAAGAGGATAACGATCTGGTACTGTGATGTTGTTGAGCTGTATCCACCAAAATACCAAACGCATGAAGGAAATCTGCACCAATGATTGGGGTACTAACATTAGCTATGGTAAATACGAATGGGAAACTCCTTCTTAGATTTAATGAAACAGTATGCATTTTTTTACCGTATGTAGCAATTGTTGTACCATTAGCGGCAGAAAGGTTTGGGTTGATATCTTGGTTACGTTTCGGATATAATTTGTGAGGTAGAACCGAAATGTCAGCTCCAGTGTCAATTAAAAAATTTAGGTTATTTTGTTTGTCAAAAATGAATTTTTGGCAAAGTTTTGAATTTGGAAAAATTTTGTTTTTCTTTTGAAAATTTTACTAGTTTTTTTTGATGTCGATGGGAAATTTTTGTTTTTGTCGGTGAAGAAATTGTAAAATTTGCAAGATATTCCTTCACATTTAACCGCGTTATCTCCAAATTTGCGGTGATACCAACAAATAGTCGAATAACTCGGAGAATTAGACTTATTTCGCGAGTGTCGTGACGAAGAACGATGTCTATCTCTAGAACTGTGAAAACAATTACAATTACAGTTCTTCGACGTATTTGTTGGAATGTTTTGATATTTTGTAGTTAAAAAGTTTATCTGGTCTTCTAAATTTTTTGATCTGTTGTTGTTGTTGTTGTTGTTGTGAAATGGAAGTCACAAGTACTTGACAGGTTAATGTCAGATTTTGAATTGTTGTCAGTAATTCTTCGTGTGGTGGTGTTGTTGTAGTGCAATGTTTTTGAATTTCTGAGAGTCACGTCAAATTCATTGATTCCCACACTTTGTCAGCAACGGAAAGAATATCAACTTGTGGGTTTTGTCCACAATAAAGAATAATTTGTTTTTAAATTAATATTTATGTTAACACAATTGCTGTGAATTCTGCTGTGGATGGCACAATTATTAATAACTAAATTTTGTTAGCAACATCACTATCCATGTCGTGTGCACAACATGCTACAGTGATGAATTTTTAGTTCTTTGGCTCTAATACTTAATTTTCTTCCAATTTTCTAATCTTTCTTTTAATATATTAAATTGTCGGGTTTTTGGTATTTTTATGGCAACTTAAGTGAAAAAGTACCCAATTTCTGAGAGTGCTTAGATACTAAAGTGTGGGGCCTCGCCTTTTTGCACGAACTTTAGTATATAGTGAAAAAATGAAGAAGAGTGAAAAAGTAAAAAATTGAAAATCCCACGAATTTACGTTTATGAAGTCAAAATGCATTTGAAAGAACTTGCCTCGCACTTTCAAATACTAACTAATACTAATCTAGTATTAGCTTTAGTGTTTGCTCTAAGCACTATTAACTCTAATTTAGCGATTTTTCGGTTTTAGATTATTATATACTTGTATTAAACTAAAACTAGAACTAACACTAGACCTAGAAATACAAAATTCCAGGTTTAGCCATGCATCTCTTAAGACGCACTGGTAAACCAAAACTTTCTAGTTCTAGGTTTAGTGTTGGTTCTAGTTTTAATTCTTGTATAACTCTGGATTGTTTTGAATTATTCTGAAACTAAAAGTATAACAAATACCTAGCTTCAGAACTAATACTACGTCTTAAGAGATCCGGCTAAACCCTAATATTTCTAGTTCCAGGTCTAGTATTAATTCTGAAGCTAGGTTGGATTGGGTTCTTAATTGAGTTGTTATTCGATTTTAGACTATCGAACTAAAACTAGCACTAACACTAGACCTAGAACTAGAAAGTTAACCTGAATAAACCTGAATGAAAATGTCATATTTGAATCGAATTTATTCGTGAAAAGTCTTCAGAAGGCTTTCGGAAGTCTTCTGAAGTGGTTTTTCTAATAATTTCCGTCCAATAGTAATTCTGGCGATTGGAAATTTTTGTTTCTCACCATTGTTTCTTTTTGTTCGTGTACATGAAGGCATCCGAGAATGAAATATGATAGTATTATTAAAATGCTTATACCCTTAAAATATACTCTACAGCTTTCCTTGTAACCCAGAGTCTTCAAAATTCCTATTTCCTGCTTTTACATTTTAAAAGTCTCTTCGGACTTTCTTGATGGATCCTATGTAAGTATGTAATATACTGCTATACCATGAACGTACACAAAATACATATTTCTTAGATTTTCATCGGGTAATACAATCACTCGTAAGTTATAGAGTGAACTCACTAATTTCTTTTTTAATTCTATTATTTGATCACTCTACTAAATGATTTCTGATAATCTAATATCTAGACTTCTTTTTGATCGATTTTTACCTGTTTTGTTTTATAGTAAAAAGATAAGTATATGAATTTTTTCCCTGTTCAAGTATAAAAAAATTGGATTTAACCCAATAAGATGATTTTGCGTTTTGATCCAAATGAAAATCCTTTGAAGTATTTATAAAACAGGTATCATCTACGTATAGAGACCTAGACTACCTGCATAATTTTAGGCAAATAATTAATATACAATGAGGCTAAAATGGGGCCTAACACAGAACCTTCTAGCGCTCCCATTTCAACCTTCCTCCAATTAGATGTTATTTGATATCATTGAACCTGTTGCTCTCTATAATGAAGATAAGATGCGATTAGTTTACCTAATTTTTTTGATTTTACTTTCTACACCTAATTTTTTAACCTCATGTGATAAAGTTTAGATCTCTTGCGTCTGGTGCGCACAAAATAATAACCAGTTTCAGATTGCTTTGATTTGAAACTATAACCCCAGTTGAAAGAGATCTCAGATTTGTCTAATTCAATAGTCCCTGTTTGATAAAGCAAATTAATTATAAAATGGATTAATGAAACCCGATCCAACCTAATCGCATTTGATATGGTAAAGAAGTATGATTGCTTGCGTCTGATGTACACAAAATGATCACCAATTTCAGGCTGCGATGATTTTAATCAATGAGCCTCCGATAAAGGAACCTCATCTAATTAATCAAGAGTGCCTACTTGATTAAACCAGTTAATTATAAGATACATGAACCCAACCCAACCTCATCTGATAAAGTAGAAGTAGATTGCGTCTGATGCGCACAATATAATCACCAATTTTAGGTTGAGATCATCAATATCTTCATAACGGCTTAATAAAAAGAAATGCTATAAAGTTATAATCAATAAACATTTCTGTGTACCATATGCTAATAATAAGCATATATTAAAGCTATTTCGATATCCACAATGATCATTCGTGGTATTATAAATAAAGATACCAAATTTAAGAACGATGAACTTTTTATTATATGTTATCTGTGCTACATATGTTTCGAGTATAAATACTCGTCTTCAGGCACGACTAAAATGAAACAGAAATATACAAAGTATAATTATAAACATTAATATCATTGTAAAGAATTAATTACCGTCAATGGTTTGCTTTGAAGTAAATAAACATAAAACTAATTAAAATTATGGGATCTCGAATAAGATAAATTCTCTAGATAAAAATAAATTAACTAGTTAAAAATACTATAAAAAAAAATTGTTTAAGTAAAATTAAAAAATATTAAAAAAATATTTATGAAAAATGTGAAAAGACACAAATTAACAACGTCAAAACACATTTAAAAAATTACAAAAGGTAAAGACGAATTATTAAAATCAAGAAAATAATGAGACTCAATCAAAACTGTGTGACACTGTAAGAGAACAGGTTATTATAAAACAGTACACGAAAATCAAAATACATATCGCGCAGTTCACTTTCTTAAGAATCAAAACTTAGTCTTAGTAATTATGTGGCCAATTGATTAAAACTTCATGAGTTTCATGAAAAATCTGTTACCAAATTCTGTGACTTCATTCAGAATCAATTCACTGTTTAATTTTTTATTTTTTAAAATTTCGAATACCTCCATTATGTCAAGTTCTCTGGATTTATTAATCCTCGTTAATAGTTGTATATTTTAGGAGTTAGACATATGGTTTTGGGATTTAAGATGCATGCAAAAGGCAGATGAATCTTTAGTAACTTAATGTTCTTCTAATTTTCTATTCTTTCTTCTAATATATTAAATTACCTGGTTTTTGGTATTTTTTAAGGCAAATTAAGTGAAAAAAGTACCCGTTTTTTAAGAGTGCTTAAGATTTTGATCTTTAAAGTGTGGGGCCTTGACTTTTGCACGTACTTTAGTGTTTAGTGAAAAAATGAAGAAGAGTGAAAAAGTAAAAAATTCAAGATTTCACGAATTTTGTTAATTACGTTTATGAAGTAAAAATATATTTGAAAGTACTTTCCTCGCACTTTCAAATACTAACTAATACTAGTCTAATTAATATTAGACTTGGAACTATAGACATTTGGGTTTAACCATTTTAAGAGATGTACAACTAAACCCAAATGTTTCTAGGTCTAGTATTAGCTTTAGTGTTGGCTCTAAGCACTATTAACTCTAATTTAGCGATTATTCGGTTTTAGATTATTATATACTTGTATCAAACTAAAACTAGAACTAACACTAGACCTAGAAATACAAATCCAGGCCGTAAATTAGCCGTGCACCTTTTAAGACGCACGGCTAATCCAAAACTTTGTAGTTCTAGGTTTAATGTTAGTTCTAGTTTTAACTCTTGTTTAACTCTGGATTGTTTTAAATTATTCTGGAACTAAAAGTATAACTAATACTAGACCTACAACCCAACTTCAGAATTAATAATAATAAATATTGAACTGGAAAGATTAGGGTTTAGCCCTCTTAAGAGATGTACAGCTAAACCCTAATGTTTCTAGTTTCAGTGTTAATTCTAAAGCCTAAATTCTAAAGTCCAGTACTAGTTCTGAAGCTAGGTTGGTTGGGTTCCGTCTTAAGAGTTATCTTAATTGAGTCATTATTCGATTTTAGATTATCGAACTAAAACTTGCACTAACGGTAGACCTAGAACTAGAAAGTTGACCTGAATAAATCTGAATGAACGTGTCATATTTGAATCGAATTTCTTTTGAAGCTCACGTATAAAAAATTTGATTTAAGTCATTAAAATCATGAAACATATAACTGGAAAGAAATTAATATCAGTATCAACATGGTTACCAAAAGAAAAAATGACAGCACTTCTTACAGCAATTCAAAATATAATCCCTGTTTTCGAGATGCAATGTTCAGCGGTCTTTACACCATCAATATCAATCCATCCACATATCAATACATAGACATACTGAATATATTATTACGAAAAATTATTTAAAATGATTGTTTCACATGCTTCAACCACAATTACATTAATATGTTAGGAGGTGCTGTAGCAAAAAGCTTGCTAAAAATGGATGGGTTAATGACAATCTCTTCAACTGAAATCGCCTTTCTCATCAGCGTATCTTTTTTAATAATAATCATGTAAAAAATATTGAAAATCCTATTTCTAGCTCATATTCTCTTTTCTTTCGGCGTTTTGTTGTTACATCAAAAAGCTAAAACTTGTAAGACACAAGTTTTTTGACGATATGACATCTTTGACTGCCAGCGCAAAGTATTGATAGTTTGAGTCTAATAATTTTTTAATAATTGAATATAATTTGATCGTGGAAGGTCGCTTTACACGCAAGTAGCCTTCTGAGATGATGGTTTTCAAAATGGTTCGTACGGATCCCTTGGAGTCCTTATCACTCCTGTGGGAATCCGTAGTAAAGTAAAATTAATTTGGGAGACTGTAGCTTACGTTGGGGAATCCGAAAAAGTTTCCTACAAAATAAAATTGTTATTGAATTTCGTTACGTGAAGGTTGTAAAAAGAATCTTCAAATAGAAATCAATTTATAAATTTCTGTAAATGTGATTGAAACTGATAGTAAATTGTGTCATTCAACGATAAAATTTAATCACAAAAATTCTGAGTGCATGCTTACATTGTTCACTGAATTATGTGATTATAACAGTTAATAAAATAAAAAAGAATATCTTAAATGAGAAATTGTTTGTTCAATTTTGCCTGGAGATCGAAAAGCTTCCAATCATTTACTGCTTAGCACATATTTTCTAAAAGTGCATATTTAAATAGATTTTGCTCCCTTTTTGAATCAGTTGTAAAAATATGTGAAACTAAAGAGTCTTAATTTTCATATGCCTTTTTTGTAGGATTTGGATTTTCAGAAGACTTCCGGAAGTCTTCTGAAGCTGTTCACGAATAAAAAATTGGATTTAAGCGAATAAGATAATTTTGTGTTTTGATCCAAATTCTGAAAATCCTTTGAAGTATTTACAAAAGTGGTATCATCTGCATATAGACACATAGACTCCACCTGCATATTTTTAGGCAAATAATTAATATACAATAAGGCTAAAATGGGCCCTAACACAGAAACCTTCTGGTACTCCCATTCCTCCATTTAGATGTTACTTGTTATCATTGTACCTGTTGCTCTCTATCATAAAGATAAGACGCGATTAGTTTACCTAGTTTTTTTAATTTTACATTCTATACCTAAGTTCTTTATTATCTTTTGCATATTGTGCAGAGCAGAGGTTCCCAAACTTGTTATGTTAAGAAGGAGTGCGCTTCTTCATCCAAAATTTCGTGGTACTCAGTCTTTTTTATTTAAAGAAAACATTTTTAATGTGATGGGTGATGAGTAGTGATCAAATATATGTTTGAATCTATATTTCAACAATAATCGCAAGTCACCAAGAACACTAACATCAAACCGGTTCCTTTTTACGTGAACAGTTTCCTTTTTTACAGTCAGCTCGCTTTGACCAAGCTACAGTTAAACTAACTAACAGTGGTTAGTTAGCGACGTTCTCATTGGCTATGAACCCATTTTTAACTATTAGATAAATTTATCAAATGGTATTAAAACTGGCCCTTAGGTATATAAAGTTTCTATCTATTTTTGGAACCAAAATTTTTCATATCCGCAAAACATTGGTTAATACTTTGTTCGTAGTTAATTCGATAAGTTGCTCTTGAATAAACATGAAATCGGAGCTACTTGATTTGTATGTAAAAGGATATTGGGCACCCAATCCTGATCATATGGCAGTTTCAAATTGATTTCATTAAATTTAACAAAAAAGGCAGTTCATATGAAACTTGGGACTCTTTAGTTTCACATATTTTTACAACTGATTCAAAAAGGTAGTAAAATCTATTTAAATATGCACTTTTAGACAATATGTACTAAGCAGCAAACGATAGTAAGCTTCATCATTCTCCAGGCAAAATTGAGCAAACAATGTTTCATTTAACATATTCTTTTTTATTTTATTAATTACTATAATCACATAATTCAGTGAGCAATGTAAGCGTGCACTCAGAATTTTTGTGATTAAATGTTATCGTTGAATAACATAATTTACTGTCAGTTTCAGTCATATTTCCAGAAATTTACAAATTGATTTTTATTTGAAGTATCCTTATACAACCTAAACGAAATTGAGTAACAATTTTATTTTGCAGGAAATTTTTTCGGATCCCCAACGTAAGCTACAGTCTCCCAAATTAATTTTATTTTACTACGGATTCCCACAGGAGTAATAAGGATTCCAAGGGATCCGTACGAACCATTTTGGAAACCATCATCTCAGAAGGCTACTTGTGTGTAAAGCGGCCTTCCACGATCAAATTATATTGAATTGTCAAAAAAATTATTAGACTCAGACTATCAATACTTTGTGCTGGTATTGAGTCAAAGATATACGTTTTTTTGGTGAAACAATCAAACGCCGAAAGAAAAAGAGAATATGAGCTAGAAAAAGGATTTTCAATATTTTTTCTACATGATTAATACTAAAAAAGATACACTGATGAGAAAGGCATTTCAGTCGAAGAAAGGTTGTCATTTACCCACCGATTTTTAGCAACTGGTAGATCGTGTGAATATTTGTAGGAGGTGTTATACCAA
Source organism: Onthophagus sagittarius (assembly GCA_036711965.1). Lineage (NCBI taxonomy): Eukaryota > Metazoa > Arthropoda > Insecta > Coleoptera > Scarabaeidae > Onthophagus > Onthophagus sagittarius. The sequence goes on along the minus strand of JASERS010000003.1, from coordinate 65,379,866 downwards.
GGTTTTTGCTATAGCATCTCCTAACATATTAATGTGATTGTGGTTGAAACTTGTGAAGCAATCATTTCAATGACAATTGTAGTAGGATTGTCAGTCTCTCAAACTTTTTCATTTACGTCAAATCATTTAACAATATATTCAATATGTAGCTATTTTGATGTGGATGGATTGATATTGATGGTGTGAAGATCGCTGAACAATGCATCTCGAAAACAGATCTTTTAATTTGAATTGCTGTAAGAAGTGCTGTCATTTTTTTTCTTTTGGTAATCATGTTGTTACTGATATACTAATTTTTTCCCAGTTATGTTTCATGATTTTTTTATATAGTTTCGCAAACTTTTGACATTATTATTATGGTACTATTGTTGATATATGTTTACTTTTATCATTAGGATCTCCTGGTTTTTGAATAGGAATGACTCTAACATACTTTAATTCTTTAGGAAAAAATCCCTCTTAAATATTTGTTTAATAATATACGTAATAATTACTTCTTTTATTGCTATTATAGGTTTTATGTTCTAAAAACATGTTTTCTATTTGTCTTATTCAACTTTTTAAGTCACTTCCTGTTCTCCAATTTTTTTAGTTTTACTCCTTCCTCTTCAATTTGCTCGAGCCCAACAGGATCTTTTATTTCCATATTGATAGTTTGATATCCAACTCAACCTAATCTCATCTGAGTATATTATTTGCTGATATACAACCACTGTGAATATAAGTGAAAATTTGCCAGATCTATACAGAGAGGTGGTTGGATCTCAGCGTTGCATTTTTGGCTGGTTTTCAGCTAATCAGTTGAGTGTAAATGAATCTAAGACTCAGTGTTTAATCTTCTCTTTACGTACACTAAATGATAATGTTCAAAATTCTATTGCTGTCAAATACCTAGGAGTTCATTTGGATTGTAAGCTTACATGGGAAGAGCACGCAATACGAACTGCTAGTAAACTAAACAAAATTATTTACTGCATTAGAAATTTAATTGATATTGTTCCGGTAAATACATTGATGGCAATATACTATGAATATTTTTATCCTCACTTATCCTATGCCATTCTTGCTTGGGGTCATTCTGCACATATTGCTAGGGTGTTTTCCGCTCAGAGACGATGTGATCTCAAATTTAAAATTTTTTGAATGTTGTAGATCCAAATTTATTGAATTGAAGATTTTGACTCTACTTTGTATTCATATATTTAGCTGTCTCTTACACATTAAAAACATCTTCAATATTTCAAAAGACATGATGAAGTCCATAAATGCGAAACCAGATATCATGATAACCTCGTAATTGATTATACTCGTACTGAAAGAGCTAGGGATGGCACTATTATTATGGAATTAAATTCTTAATTTGTTGCCTAATCCCATCAAATTACTTGATATTAATAATTTCAAATAAAAGATCAAGGATTGTTTGTTGGCAAGAGCATTCTACAGTGTGGATGAGTACTGTCTGAGCACCTTTGATGACCTAACATAGGCCTTATCTAGCATGCCTTATTTACCCGGATTATAAGATTTAATTAATTATAAGATAGATTGACGAAACCCAACCCAACAATTAATCTCATCTGATAAAAAAGTGGCTCCTTGCATCTAATCTCACAAAATAATCACCAATTTTAAGCTGCCTTGATGACTTTAACCTAATAGGTTAACGAACCTCATCTAATTAACCAAATGTGTCTACTGAGATTAAATCAGTTAATTATAACATTGATAAAGCCAACTCAATCATCTGATGAAATATAGATCTTTTTCGTATCATGCACACAAAATAATGACCAGTTGCGGATTGTTTTGATTTTAGACTATAAACCTCAGTTGAAGGAGATCTCCGATTTAGACTAATTCAAAAGTCCTTACTTGATAAAGCCAATTAATTATAAAATTGATTAACGAAACATGATCCAACCTAACCTCATCTGAAAAAAAAGTGACTGCTTTCGTCTGATGCACACAAAATAGTCACCAATTTCCGGCAGCGATTTTAACCAATGAGCCTCAATTTAAGGGGACCTCATCTAATTAATCATGTGATACTCATCTAATAAAGTAGGAGCGGATTGCGTCTGATGCGCACAAAATAATCACCAATTTTAGGTTGTTATGATTTTAACCAATCAGTTTCAATTGGAAGAGAGCTCGGGTTTTGACTAATTCAAAAATCCCTACTTCCAATCTAACATCATCTGATAAAGAAATGACTGCTTCCGTCTGATGAACATAAAATAGTCACCACTTTCAGGCTGCGATGATTTTAGTCGATGAGCCTCAGTTAAAGGCATTCACTTAATCAATCAAGAGTGCCTACTTGATGAAATCAGTTAATTATAAGATTAGTGAACCCAACCCAACCTCGTCTGCTAACGTAGAAGCTGCTTGTATCTGACGCCCATAAAATAATAAGAAGTTTTAGGATGTTATAATTTTAAAAAATTAGAAGAGACCCTAGTTTTTGACTAATTCACAAATCTTTACCTGATAATGCCAATCAATTATAAAATTGATGATCCCAACACAACCTCATCTGAAAATGAAAAGTTTCAGTTTGGTATGGCTTTAACCAATGAGCTTCAGTCAAAAAAAATTTTTGAATTTTGACTAATTCAAAAGTTCCTAGGTAATTAAGCTAATTAATTATAAGATTGATGAACCAAACCTAACCCAACCTAAACTCATCTGATAAAGAAGTGGCTGCTTGCATCTGATGCACATAAAATAATTAATAGTTTCAGATAGTGATAATATTAACCATTGAGCGTCAGTCTTATCTAGCATGCCTTATTTGCCCGGATTTGTGTCGACTTTTATTGTGGACGTAATTTAAAGTTGTCCTTAATGTTTGTTTGTAGACTATACGTAATATTACAAGTATTTTTTTCTTTTCGTGTTCTTTATTATATTATTATTTTATTTTTACGTATTATACGCTTTTCTGACCTGCGCAAATACTTCTGTATGACGTCGCCAACAAAGAATTATTATTAATTATTATTATTATAAAGAAGAGGCCGCTTGCGTCTGATGCGCATAAAGTCATTACCAGTTTAAAGTTGTTATGACTTTAACTAATTGGATGAGACCTCGGATTTTAATTAATTCAAAAGTCTCTACCTGATTAAGCCAATTAATTGTAAGATGGATTGACGAAACCCAACCCAACTTAATCTCATCTGATAAAAAAGTGGCTCCTTGCATCTAATCTCACAAAATAATCACCAATTTTAAGCTGCCTTGATGACTTTAACCTAATAGGTGAACAAACCTCATCTAATTAACCAAATGTGTCTACTGAGATTAAATCAGTTAATTATAACATTGATAAAGCCAACTCAATCATCTGATGAAATATAGATCTTTTTCGTATCATGCACACAAAATAATGACCAGTTGCAGATTGTTTTGATTTTAGACTATAAACCTCAGTTGAAGGAGATCTCAGATTTAGACTAATTCAAAAGTCCTTACTTGATAAAGCCAATTAATTATAAAATTGATTAACGAAACATGATCCAACCTAACCTCATCTGAAAAACAATTGACTGCTTTCGTCTGATGCACACAAAATAGTCACCAATTTCCGGCAGCGATTTTAACCAATGAGCCTCAATTTAAGGGGACCTCATCTAATTAATCATGTGATACTCATCTAATAAAGTAAGAGCGGATTGCGTCTGATGCGCACAAAATAATCACCAATTTTAGGTTGTTATGATATTAACCAATCAGTTTCAATTGGAAGAGAGCTCGGGTTTTGACTAATTCAAAAATCCCTACTTCCAATCTAACATCATCTGACAAAGAAATGACTGCTTGCGTCTGATGAACATAAAATAGTCACCAATTTCAGGCTGCGATGATTTTAGTCGATGAGCCTCAGTTAAAGGCACTCACTTAATCAATCAAGAGTGCCTACTTGATGAAATAAAGTTAATTATAAGATTAATGAACCCAACCCAACCTCATCTGCTAACGTAGAAGCTGCTTGTATCTGACGCCCATAAAATAATAAGCAGTTTTAGGATGTTATAATTTTAAAAAGTTAGAAGAGACCCTAGCTTTTGACTAATTCACAAATCCTTACCTGATAATGCCAATTAATTATAAGATTGATGATCCCAACACAACCTCATCTGATAAAGTAGAAGCTGTTTGCGTCTAATGCGGACCTAAAAATGAAAAGTTTCAGGTTGGTATGGCTTTAACCAATAAGCCTCAGTCAAAAAGACCTCGGATTTTGACTAATTCAAAAGTTCCCAGTTAATTAAGCCAATTAATTATAAGATTGATAAACCAAACCTAACCCAACCTAAACTCTTCTGATAAAGAAGTGGCTGCTTGCATCTGATGCACATAAAATAATTAATAGTTTCAGATAGTGATAATATTAACCATTGAGCGTCAGTTAAAGGACGCTCATGTAATAAGTTAAAAATCCCTACTTGATAAGCCCAATTAAGTATAAGATTGATGAACCAAATTCGGCCTAACCTAAAATCAACTGATAAAGAAGATTATTAATAGACAATATAAAATGTTCGTGTGCCTTATTTTGTCAGTTTCTTGCTTCACTATATCCCAAGCAGCAGTTATTTTATTTTCAGAATTCATAAATTACTTATAAGCTTCTCTTCTTCTTGCATATCTATAATAATGCATTTCTTATAGATATTCATTTTTTCTTATATCTTGCAAGATATGAACAAAAAATATGCCTCTCTTAATCTTGTAGTTTAATCTATTTGTTGGATATTACAATGTAACGCGAATCGTATTCGTTTTTAGATCGGTATCTTAAATTTATCCCAATTTGAAGTAAACTCTTCGAATTATATAGCATACATAGTATAGTATATTGATCAATAACAGAGGAAATAACCAGAGGCGTTTTTAGCTGAATAGGTAATTTCTGTTTAACGAGATTTTCTGCTTCGGAATGTAAGCAATTCCCGTGTATCCAACATAAATATTTGATCCGTACGTTTTAGAACAATTTGCAGTATTCGCAAATTTCGGGATTGTAATTAATCTGGTCCAATACAATATGAAGCGATTTCCATATCTATTGAAGGTAGTGCCGGCAAAATTTCAATTAAGCTTACGATATGATCAGTACAGGCGGACGACGCGACGTGGTGCCGGCACTGCATGAAATTGTTGGTGCACTTTAAATATCGGTGCGCGAGCCCGTACCAATTTTAAATTAACGGTGTTCCCCCGGCGTTGGTTACGCCGACTGAGTAAAACCAAGGTTTCGGTTTATTCCATCAAAGCGATAACGCGAACGGGGATCGTGACCGTCCATTTGAATATTTATTAACCGAGCGTTATGGCGCCCCTATGAATAAATTCGAATTCTGTTGATCGAATTTATTACCACTGTTTCGTATCACATCGGGACATCTGAAGCTGTATATCATGCGGATCCTTGGAGCCACATCCCGGCGACCAACTTCTCTGCCCGAATATTCGGTGGCCATATTTCACTTTGCTTATTGAGAGTTATGATCGGTGAACTTTAATGCATACAGCACGTCGATTTCGGCCGCATTCTCGTTTCGAACGAGACAAACAGAGATGGACGGGTCGTGAAAGAGACTTTTTCGAAGTATACGTCCTGCACCCACGTTACTGTCAACAAAGATATATGGAACCACTGCACGTAAATTACCCACTACTCATAAATTACCATGCTTGATTTTTGCGTTTCGACGTTTCTTTTTGGGTATATACGAAATGAAAGCAATTTCAGAAAAACCCACTTACAAGTTACTCAACCATAAAGGTACTAAATCGGTTCATTACCTCCTTAATTACACTTCAAAAAGGCCTCTTTATTCATAATACCTACATGTAGAACGTCACTTGGATTTGAATAAAACCGTATGTAGCGCAATGCATGTACCTACTCGTATTTGGTTGCTATCTATCTTTCATCGTAGTCCCCTTCCATCAAATAATTGTGCTAATTAGCTGTTCTTACGAGTGGTCTGCCACTCCAAAACCATTACCGCTTGCAACCCGTATTAGCGGTACATGCTCGTATTTACGTGCAAATTGCAGAGCTGGAAGCCACGAGCTCGGACCGCTCTACCTCATGTATAATAGTGACACGATTCTTGCACTGCAATCTACTAAACCATTCAACGTCCTATATATAAACTATTTCGATCGTGGAAAAATTGTGAAGAGGATGAGTTGCAGTGAGGTAGTATTTTAAAACATGTACAGGGTGGTTCAAATTCGTTGTCGGAATAGATTTTTTCGAAAACTGTAAGAGTTAGAAAAAAGTTGTTCTTATAAATTGCAAAGTCGAAATTCTCAAAGTGCGATCGTCTTTTGTTTTTCCCTTAGAGGCCAAAATTGAAAAAAGTAAAACTAGTAAGTCCAATTATCTGGGTTATAGAATATTTATATCTAAAACATTATATGAACACTTTTTTACAAATGATGACATAGTCTAAGATGACAAAATATGACATAATGTAATTTTTACTTCTTATTTCAATGCGATATCTCAATTAGATCTAGAGATACGATTCTTTGAAAAATTGCTTGATTTTTACCTAACGCATATAGTTACATTGTTGTAGAATTTCACACAAAGAATCATAAATAAAGGATTGAAAATTTTGGAGAAACAATTTTTGGTACATTAAATACCAAATAAAAAAAGGGTTCAAAGATTGTCATATCAGAATCGTTATCAGTTAGGAGATTGGCGATTTTTAAGGAGGCGAGGAAGATATATGGGGCCAAAATGGTATGGACGGCAGATGGGCGTATTAGAATCAAGGATCCGGATGGAAATATCCACACCGTTTTATATGAGGAAGATCTCGCTTCTCTATAAGTAGCACACTCACCTGCTGCATCACCACGTTCCCAGCCGTCACAAAATACAAGAGCTCAAAAGCACAAAAAAAATAAAGGTTAAGGATATTATATCCTTCAGGAGCGTGGCTAAGTACCTTTAAATAGTGAAGAAAAGGAAGACGTAAGGTAGCGGAAGTGAACGGGAAGTATAGGAAAAATAGGAATAGGGGGTGAAGGAAGGTACAAGGCGATAAAGCTTATTATTATTATTTTTAATAATTTTCTCTCATTTATTTTAATTTAGTTTTGATTTTGTTTTGTATTATTTTGCTTGTTATTGTTATTTGTTTGAGGTTGTAAACTACATGGAATAAGTCTTTTATTGTGCTCTCGACTTCTATAAAGTGTATATTTCTATCTCTCTTTCTCATAGTAATAAAGAGATTGTATTTTTAAAATAAATATTATCTTCAGTTTTACGTATCGACCGCACTTTGGATGCTTGATACTGTATGAAGATCGCTCATTTGAATGTTCAGTCCTTGTCAGCTCATCTTGCTGAAGTATCTAATGTAGTTTTGGGACATGATTTTGATATCTTTGGATTGACTGAAACTTGGGTCTATCCATACTCTACTTTCGATATCTACACTTTATGCGGTTACCAATATGTGTTTGTTGGTATGAATATGAAGTACTTAAATCTGAGGTAATACCTTTCATTGAGCATGTATGGATAAATATTAAACTCAAGAATGTGGCCTTAATAATCGGCGTGATTTATAGACCACATGCCAACTTGGCGTCTTTTTTGTCTTCATTTGAAGATGCTTTGTCTGTTTTTGTTCTTCCTGATTGTGATGAACTGGTCTGTCTCGGTGACTTCAACATAAATGCGTTGGACGTTAGAGGTCCTTACGTTACTCGCTTTTTACCAGCGATCGAAACGTTTTCTTTAAAACAAATAATTGATATGCCTACGCGTATAACTGGGACCTCCTCTACGTTGATTGATTTTATAGTCATCACTCACCATGATGATGTTGTTGATTCAGGTGCTATTGACACTCATAACATTGCTGACCATCACTTAGTTTTTGTTGTTTTGAACCTGACTTACACACATACTTTACCTCGTTTATTAACGTATCGCAACTTTAATTAGTTTAATCTTGATAATTTCTTGTCCGACTTGGCAGCTACTCCGTGGCATTATATAACAGATTACAATAATATAAATGATAAGGTTGATTTTGTGAATAACATTATTCTTTCTTTATTTGATATGCACGCTCCCGTCCGCACCACCCTTGTGCGCCGTCGTTGTGAGCCATGGATAACAGACAATATTAAGCTCATGTTCAAACTGAGGGATAGAGCTTACTCTAAATTTAAATCTCAGCCAAATGTTAGTAATTTCAATTATTATAAACAATTACGCAACTACACTAACGGTGCAGTAAAAAGAGAGAAAAAGGCGTACATTGATTATTTCTTTCGAAACAAGCGAGCTCGTGAGATGAGGAATGTTGAAATTCCAGATCTCATTGACTGATGAGGAGGAAACTTGTAAAACTTTGAATAGTATAAAGAGTAATGCCGTTGGTGTGGATGGGATCAGTCTGAGGATGTTACAATTGTGTTGTCCAATGATTTTGCCCTAATTGTGCCATATCTTTAATTGGTGTATCCAGTTTTCAATCTTTCCTGAACAATGGAAACTTGCTGCAGTTGTACCCACTGCAAAAGTAAATAATCCCAAGGAGTTAAATGATTTGAGGCCTATAAGCATTCTACCTATTTTATCAAAAATTTTTGAAAAGATTGTGTCTACTCGCTTACGAACATATTTGGATAATTTCAATATTTTACCCCAAAAACAATCAGGGTTCAGGTCAGGTTTTAGTTGTACCACGGCGTTATTGGATATTGTAGATGACATAATTTCGGCGCGTGATGACAAACTAGCAACAGCTCTCGTCTTGCTTGACTTTTCCAAAGCTTTCGATACATTTCATCATGATACCTTGCTTGCTTTATTACACCATGTCGGGTTCTCCGATAGCGCTGTTGATTTTTTCAGATCTTATGTTACGGGTCGCGCACAGTTGGTCAAATTTAACAATGAGCAGTCGAGCAATCTTCGTATTGTGTCCGATGTTCCCCAGGGGTCGGTGTTAGGTCCGATCCTGTCTTTGATATACACATCTCAACTATGTAATACGCTCCAGCACTGCTCAGCTTATATGTACGCTGATGATACTCAGTTACTCCATAGTTTTCACACAAATTTTATTAATGTTGCTCAAGAACGAATAAATTCTGATCTGGGCGCACTTATCAGTGAAGCCAACAAACTATGTTTACAAATTAAAAGATTCCAAAAAAATCTGTTGTTGTGCTGTTTGCGAATGATGGGCTATTTGAATCAATCAGAGATAATTTGAGTATCGTCATTGACGGCAATAGGTTGGACATTCTTAAAAATGCACGTAATCTGGGAGTTGTGTTGGATAGCAGTCTGAGGTTTAGGAGGCATGTCAATATTTTATTACAACGTGAACTAGGGTGTCTCACACTTTGCAGTGGGTTGGCTGGCTAAATATGTCCCAGCGACGTATTCTGCACACCGTCTACTACTGTTTCGTCGCATTATTTTATATAAATGTCCTCCCTATTTGTACCACAAAATTCGGTTTCGGACTGATGTCCATAATATAAATGTTAGGCATCTTCATTGCCTCACAATACCGCGACACAACACTCAACTTTTTAAACGATCATTTTCTTATGGCATGCCTAACATATATAACAAATACATAGCTACAAGGACTGATGCAAGTGAGTGCTCTTTTAATAAGGAGGTTAGATATTTATTGTTTCAGCAGCAGAGAGATAATTAACTGTATTATTTAACCGTTAAACTGTATTTCTTTTTCATTTTTTGATTGCTTTTTTTCTTTGTTGTATTTACGTATTAAATGTTTACATTTATTTTTATGATATGATATGATTCTTCAAAAAATTTTATAAATATATATTTTTGCTGAGTTCCAGATTAAAAATCATATCTCAAACATTTAAAGACTTGCAGAAACAATCTTTGGTGCAGTAAATGTCAACTAAGTTTGCTTCAAATCGCTTTTTATTTAATTGCGATATCTTAATTAGTTTTTGAGATGCAAATCTTTCAAGATTGGTTAGATTTTTACCTAATGCATATAGTTAGGTTTTTGCATTGATCTAATATAAAAATCATTATTCAGAGATTTAAAGATTTGAAGAAACAATATTTTATACATGAAATAAAAACAAAATTTCCTTCATATTGCTTCGTATTTCATCGTGATATTTCAATTAGTTCTTGAGATATCATCCTTAGAAGATTAACTGATATTTACCTAGCATAGTTCTAATATAAAAATCATAACTCAGAGATCTAAAGATTTGAAGATACAATCTTTGACAGATTGAATACCAAATATGTTTGTTTCAAATTGCTTCTCATTTTTTTGCCATATGTCGATTAGTTCTTCATCTCAGTTCTTGAGATACGATTCCTTGAAGATTTACGTAACAGGTATACTTAGGTTTTTGCAGAGTTCTAATTTAAAAATCATAAGTCAATGATTTGAGAATTTGAGAAAATAATTTTTGATGCATAAAATACCAACTAAATTTGCTTTAGATTATTTGATTCTATTGCAATATCTCAATTAGTTCTTAACATATGTCTTTGAACATTGCGTGATTTTTACCTAACATATAACTAGATGTTTGTTGAGTTTTTATCAAAAAATCATTCCTAAGAGGTTTAAATATTTGAAAAACACAAAATTTGGTTCATGATATACCAAATAAATTTGCTTCAAATTGCTTCTTATTTCACTGCAATATCTGAATTAGTTCTTGAGATATGATTCTTTGAAGATTAGTTAATTTTTACCTGACAAATATAATTGCCAGTTATTGTCAGTCATTGGCAGTCTCATGCACTTTAAAAATGATTACGATTTTTTCAAAAACATTATCTTATGAAGGCACGTCTAGAATTTAAGACGGCTGGTTCATTTAAAACGTGACTCCTAAAGATGATATATTGAGAAAATCGAAACCGGTAGAGTTGAAAACTAAAGAATAATCCATCTTTAAAAAAGTACAAAAAACTGACTTGTGTTTTAAAGAATAAGCATGTTAAACAAAACATTTATAACAACATTTATACGTAAAATTACATTTTTACAGAGTTATAATTTAAAAATGATATCTCGGACAGTTGAAGGTTTGAAGAAACAATCTTCGGCACATTAAATGCCAAATTAATTAGGTCTCAATTAGGTCTTGAGACAAGAATCTTTGAAAACAGCTTGATAGGTCCTAACATAAATAGTATAGTTTTTGCAGAATTGTAATATAAACTTCATAACTCGGAATGTTGAAGAAACAATCTTATAGTGCGTTAAACACTAAGTAAATTTGCTACAAATTGCATTTTATTCCATTACGATATCTCAATTAGTTCTTGAGATACGATTCTTTAAAGATCGTTTAATTTTTACCTAACACATATAATTACGACTTTCCAAAGTTTTAATTTAAATATCATATATGGAACATTTAAAGATATAAAAAAGCTATCTTTAGTACAATAAATGCCAAATCCATTTGCTACAAATTGTTTCTTATTTCGTTGCGGTATCTCAATTAATTCTTGAGATATTTGTTACTTTTTACGTAACATATAATTACGCTTTTGCTGAATTCTAATTTAAAAATCTTGGCATGGACATTTCAAGATTGAAGAAACAATATTTGGTACGCTAGATACCAACTAAATTTAGTTCAAACTGCCTCTGATTTCATTCCGATTTCTTAATTAGTTCTTGAGATTTGATTTTTTGAAGATTGGTTGATTTCTACTTAAAAATATAATTACGTTTTTGCAGAGTTCTAATTTAAAAATCAAAATTCGGAAATTTGAAAATTTGAAGAAATAATCTTTAACACATTCAATACCAACTAAATTTGCTTCAAGCTGCTTCTGATTTTTATTACTTAAAACATGTAGTTCGGTTTTTGTTGAGTTGCAATTTAAAAATCATAACTCAATTATTTAAAGATTTGAAGAAACAGTCTTTGATACATTAAATAAGAAATAAATTTGCTTATTGAAGATGGTAGGATTAAAATTGATACGATTCTTTGAAGATGGTTAATTTTTACCTAACCCATGTAAATACGTTTTTCCATAGTTCTAATTTAAAAGTCATAACTCGGACATTAGAGGATTTGAAGAAAATATCTTTGGTACATTAAATGCTAAATTCATTTGCTTCTTATTTTATTACGATATCTCAATTAGTACTTAAGATACAATTCTTTGAAGATTGCTTGATTTTTACTCAACACATAATTACGTTTTTGTAAGGTTCTAATTAAAAGATCATAACTCGGATATTTGAAGATTTGAAGAAACTATCTTTGGTACATTAAATGCTAAATATATTTGCTTTAAGTTCCTTCTTCTTTCATTGCGATATCTCAATTATTTCTTGAACTGTCATTCTTTGAAGATTGCTTAGTTTTTAGCTAATACATATAATTACGTTTTTGCAACATTCTTTTTAAGTTTTAATTTAAAAATTATAACTCGGACATTTGAAGATTTGAAGAACTATCATTGGTACATTAAATACCAAACACATTTGCTTCAAATTGCTTCTTATTTCACTGCGATATCTTATTTAGTTCTTGAGAAACGATTCTTGGCACATTGCTTGATTTACCTAACACATTAGTTAAGTTTTTGCAGAAGTCTAATATAGAAATCATAACTCAGTGATTTAAAGATTTGGAGAAATAACCTTTGGTGTTTTAAATACCAACTAAATTTTCTCCAAATTGCATTTTATTTCATTACGATGTCGCAATTAGTTCTTGAGATACGATCCTTTCAAGTTTGATTTCTTCTAGTACATATAATTAAGGTTTTGCAAATTTTTATACTAAATCATTCCTCAGAAGTTTAAAAATTTGAAGAAACAAACTTTGGTGCATAATATACCAAATAAATTTGCGTCAAATTGCTTCTTATTTCATCGATGTATCAATCAGTAATTGAGAATTGGTTGTTTGAAGATTTGTTAATTTAATTTTGACCTAACGTTTTAGCAGAGTTTTAATCAAAAAATCGATTTGGAGAAAAGAAAAGAGATTTGGAGAAATAATGTTTGGTATATTAAGTACCAAATAAATGTGCTTCAAATTGCTTCTTACTTCATTGCGATATCTTAATTAGCTCTTGAGATATATTAATAGTTTAATTCTTCTTTAACATCGAGTGTAATGTTTATATGAAATGTTATTTTATTTTTCAGTTTCTACCGATTTCGGTCTTTTAGCCACCACCAGGAAACTATTTTATATAATTTTTTTGGTATTTTTCTAACATAATATTTTATTTAGCATATATTTTATCAATTTTTAGGTTAAAGTATAAGTATAGTAAATAAACGAATAGTACTAATAGCGGATACAAGATAAATTAAAGTTTCTTATGTTAGATTAAAACCAAAAATCATATAACGTGGTTTTCTGATGATGGCCAAAAGGACCGAAATCGGTAGAGCTGGAAAATACAAATAAAAACCTCATGAAAAATATATGTATTCTGTTAGGTGTTTGTTTAATTCTAATATAAAAATCATAACTAAGAGATTTTATGATTGCATTAAATACCAACAAAATTTGCTTCGAATGTTTCTTATTTCATTGCGATATCTCAGTTCGTTCTTGAGATACGATTTTTTGAAGATTGCTTAATTTTTACCTAACACATATAATTACGATTTTGCAGAGTTTTAATTTAAAAATCATAAACTCGGACATTTCAAGATTTGAAAAAACCATCTTTGGTACATTAAACACCAAATAAATTTGCTCCAAATTGCATTTTATTTCATTGCGATATGTTCATTAGTTCTTGAGATATGATTCTTAGAAGATTGTTTGATTTTTACCTAGCATATATAATTACGTTATTGCAAAGTTTTACTCAAAGACTCCTAAGTTGGACATTTGAAGATTTAAAGAAACAATCTTTGGCATATTAAATACCAAATAAATTTGCTTCAAATTGCTTTATATTTCATTGCAGTTCTTGAGATACGATTCTTTGAATATTGCCTGATTTTTACCTAACACATAATTACATTTTTGCAGACTTATTATTTAAGAATCATTAGTCGGACATTTAAATATTTGAAGAAATAATCTTGAGTCCTAATTAAAAGGTCATAACTCAATGATTTGAAATTTTGAAGAAATTTGATAGTTAAATGCTATATAAATTTGCTACAAATTAGTACTTATTTCATGGTGATATCTCATTTGCAGAATTTAATAATTTTGAGGTGATCAATTTTAATAGTATGTGATAAATAACATTATTAGTTTACATTACTAAATTACTATTTTTGCGTTACTGAAATGTTTACACTAGATGATTAAATTAAAGAAGAACAAAAAGCTTTTTACTTCCCATTCATTTGAACTAAGAAAGTAGCAGTAGCCATGCGTAACAATTGGCACCCTTTGTTTCAGATGTTTTATTAAAAACAATGATTAATTTTAGATATCTAAAGCAATGGTTGCCATGGTTACGCATGGCTACTGCTATTTTTTTTACCTCATATCAACGACGATTTATGCAATTCCTTTGGAATACATTGCATAATTAAGAATAAATAATAAGTAATGTGAAGTTCTTTTAACACTATACATACACATTGATCGTCTTGTTTAGTATAATAAATATGTCTTTAAAAAACGCAGTTTCCACAATCATAACAAAAAATTTCACATAAAACAGAAACTTTTCCGCCTCTCAAATATTACACGAAAAACATGACCTATTATTGATCTATGTATTTTTAATGATCAACATCATTCGTTTTAGCCGTAGCGCGAACAATAAATAAATGTTGGCTTAAAAATATTAATGATCCACAGTGCATTGTTAAAACAAAAATAATTAAAAAATAAACCTCCGAACAATATTTAATGGATATAATAACTAGGTGCGTTGTATGTTTTTTACAAACTATTTTTGACTCGCACATAAAAGGAAGAAAATATAACTATAATTTTTGTTCGTCCCAAAGCACAACGGATGCGATTAACCCCCGTAAAAGCAAACAGAAAAAGCACCTTGGGATTATACTTTCGGTCGGGTGGAGCACTCTATTTTCACCGCTAACGAAAATTTATAAAGACGTTCCATCGAAGATTTATAAACTGCCGCGAAACAACATTTCCGCAACTAATACAATTTCCGGCTTTCCGTACAAGAGAAATACAGGGTTGCCGACAACGGAACAGACCGCCATACGTTTCAATTACTGAAAACATGACGGAGCGGATATTTATCTCCCTTTATTAGGTTTAAGTTTTGTTCTCACTTGGTGGACAAACAACATTGGCATCTAGTGCCTCAAGCGATTCGTTATAAAAATAAGGAGAAAAAGCGTTTAAGGTCAAGTGAAGACGAGTCATTTCATAAATAATAAGCAGCTTTAACAAAACAACTTTATTTTAAAGCACGAATTTTATTTGGGCCAAACTTTTGCGCGTCGCTGAAGTATTACCCCGTTAGCAACATCTGGAGTCAAAAACCCTTTCGGGCGGCGACTCTCCTCGTTCAGTTATAAACGATTTCAAAGTTATTACAATCACCACCCCGAATTATGTCAATTAGACCGACACGACGTCCTCATTTAAATTAAAAACAGGGGGCATTACTAAACCGGCTCCTCCACCATTTAATGAAAAGTAACACGGAAGTTGATAGGACTCATTTTGAACTACCCTACTATTAGTAATTCAAAGACTTCGTATCACAAAGGTAATTCTGTATTTCCGCTTCAAAGGTACACATAATTATTTGAAAGCGGACGAGTAAGGTTTCCACATTTTATTGCAATATTAACAGACAAACGCTTTTCATTTACCTGTCGATTGTTTCGCAGCTCATTGTCAAAGACACTCATCCTTACATAATAGGACGATCGTTTCGTAACGTTTCATCACGTAGATAACTACATCAAAGGATCATACGACCACATAATCCATCTTGTGCGCAAATAATCTTATTGATATAATACTATAGCTCTGAATCCTTGTATAATAGTTGATCGGTTTAAAACCCTTAACTTACCACCAACTCTAATACCATTCAAGCATGCAATTACATTAATGCACATAATACCCACACATGAATAGCACGACTTCGGACTCTATCAAGGTACTTGTTGCTAATACGATGATACAGAAAGTGTTGCAAATTTATTATTAAAAATACTTGTAATATGGTTATATTTATCCATATAGTAAGTAAGATGATAAAATTATTTTTGTTGTGAAAAACGTAAAAACAAATTTAGTGCGCCTCGTAAAGAAAAATGAAAAATCATTGACATTTAAACCATTAAGTTGGAAGTCGACGTCCGACCAACGTCGAAACGGCAAAAGCGCAAATGCTAAATACCGAGATTTAACTCATTTGAATTTAATGTCCGTTGTCGACGTTCAAATGTCACCCGATAACTCGATTTGAACTGGTCGAGA
This sequence comes from Onthophagus sagittarius, assembly GCA_036711965.1. NCBI lineage: Eukaryota > Metazoa > Arthropoda > Insecta > Coleoptera > Scarabaeidae > Onthophagus > Onthophagus sagittarius. Next base: position 65,363,414 of record JASERS010000003.1, on the reverse strand, counting down.
CGTGGCGTCTCTTGCAATTCTATTTTTCGCAGTGACAAGGGGCGATTGTACGAAGGGTAGGAAGGATACGAAGAGAAGGTGGCGGCGGCTGCGCCCTCGACCGGTAGAACTTTTAATAAAGCGAGCCGCCGGTGCTGCGTCCGAAACCTTACAACAATTGCGAGATTACGCGGAAAAGCAAACGCTTTTATTAAGCCCCGGCCCTGTCGCCTTGATTCCTTCGCCCTTCTTTCTCGCTCCCTACCTACCTTGGCATCCGCCTTAGTTGTACCAAGGTGCGCCTCGGAGTTTTGTGGAGTTTAGCCTGACCCGAGTTTCTCGGTACCCGGTTTCGTAATACTTTAAGCTCTGTAGCTATTGTCACACGGTGACCCGCAAAACTGGGAATCACCGATGCGAACTGAATTCCTAGTGTTCTTTCACCATACACATCACGTCACATTGGACATTGATTTTTCACGTTGTTTCTTTGTTATTATTAAGGGAGAATCTCTTTTTTTTCTATTAAATAAACTGATGTCTTTTGGAATTTCTATCGACTAAGTTTAATAATATGCTCACTTTTATAAGAAATCGACCGAATTTCATAATTGTAGTAAAAATTTTAGTGGGTCAATTTATGCTACAATTATGAAATTTTGATAAATAATGCTTTATTATCAATTAAGAAACGATAAAAGTTCGTTTCATTAAACTCAATGCTGCCTCTAAAAGGCTTGATAACGCTTTCGGAAGCCTTGAAATGCTTCCAAAAGACTTGATGTTGCTTCTAGAAGACTTGAAATGCTTCCAAAAGACTTGATTCTAGAAGACTTGATACTGCATGTTAAACTGCTGGCAGAAAATGATAAACTATTTGAGTTTGCATCGAAAATATTACTTACTATTGAACAAAATGCAAAATCTTGACGTAAGCAATCCACAAACTGTTAATTAAATAGTAAATAATGCTGGCAGAAAACAGTTTTATTGCAAAAGGCAGGAAACTATTAATAAAATTTGATTTTGATCCAAAAAAGCAAATAGTGTCAATTAAAGACTGGATACTGTTTGTTGCTAGCGTTTTGGTAGACATATTCATTGTAAAATTCCTATATCTCTAACAAACATTGAAATAAAAGTTGAATTAACCACTTATACATTACCATTATTAACCCTGAGCAAATAGACATAGAAGATGAAGGAACAAGATCTAAGTTTTCAGTTTCAGTTGTACACTTATTAGCAAGATAAATATGTTACTAATACAAAAGGATCAGTTTTACCACTGGCATATACTGATCTCTTAACTTTTTTACAGACAAAAACGAAAATTTGTTGCATGTTTACAAACATTTAAATATGAAATAAATAAAACAATAAAAATCAATTATTTTGTTCTTATTTGTTCATAACAATAAAATTATCATTTAATAGAAAAAATAACTGTGAGGAACATCATTGATTTCTTCTTATTATGTACATTGAAGCCAAATAAACTGGGGTTTCAATTACTAACTTTAAAACTGCATGTTTCACTGTAATTAATTTGAAATACGAACTTAAAAACATCGTATCTGAAGGACGAAATGAGATATCATCATGAAATAAAAATCATTTTGAAGCAAATTTGACAAATAATTAAGTTACCATGAATAAATTTGTAATTCTCATAAACATCGATGTTATAATTTTTTATCCAACTGGTTTTATAACAGTACAGCCCAAGCTTTTACGATTTAAAATCGTTGATAAGGATTTTATTATTTCATTTTTATATGTACAAGATAGTTTAAATTCGATGTCCGAATACCTAGATGTTAACATTAAAAATATCGTAAACCCAGCAAATCTAATTATCTTGGTTATTATTATTATAGGTGGGGTATTATAATTGAGACATTACATAGCCAATATTTATACAGAATTTGATGACTATTAGATGACTATTTGGACATCAAATTTAAACCAGCTTATATATGACTCCTTTATTTTCACGTAATTAAAATGGTAAGCGATAATTTATAGGTAGAACTTTTGGTCACAATAATGATCTTGTAATACTGTATAATGTTTCTAATAAGGGCCCTGTGCGGTGGTCCTGTAAGGAATAAAACATTTTCTTGGTACCGTTCTCATATTTGCGAGGAAATTACAAATGCCGAGCATTATAACCATGTGACAACAACTATGGCCAAGTGGCCATAGATAATTATATTATTGTACAGTGCTTTCCAAAAATAACCGATAAATTCAATAAAATCGTGAAAGCAATGTATGGAAAAATAGAATTTGCAAATTTTTATGAAAATATTTCTTATCGCCAAACAGCAGTAAAAGTATACTTTATTGCATCCATTTGAGGTAGTAAAGTGACACTTTATTTTACAGTCTAGTAAATTGTGTATTTAACGGCAGACAAAGTACTTTACCTGCCGCAAATGTGTCAGACAAAGTACTTTACCTGCCGCTAATTGCTGTCAATTTAAAAAAAAATCAGCAAACAACTGGATTCGAACCCGGTACCTTTAACATGACAGTTGAACGACTTTGCCTAGGTATATTAATGAAACAAACCGTTTGTCAAATATTTTGATGGATTTCTTAAATGCTGCAAGTTCAACAGAATCTTCAATTTTGCGGTTGGCGATAAAATGTTGTACGCCAGCAGCAAAGTGTTATTATCGAACTCGCCTTTTACTCGCCTCGACTCATAAACTCAGACTCGTTCGATAAAAATTCACTTTGCTGACTTCGTACATAAATAACTATTAACTAACACCGCTAGGAAATGTTAGGTTTTACGTCATTTTGATGTTTTGTAACGTCACATGTTACACAACTAGTGGTGTAATGAAAGTTCATTACATTTCATTCATCACATTAAGAAACTGCAAATTTTATTTAGCTCACGCAGTTTACAAAACTCGCTGGGTTCGCTCGCTCGTTTTGGAAAATATTGCGTTCTCGTTTTACAAAATTAGTCTTTTCATAGCTGGTTACGTAAATAACTATTTAGGATTAGAACGATTTTTGACTTCGTTTGACAAGTATACAGGTCAATTTAACGTAAATATTAAATTTTTTTATTATTTTTTATGTCATTGAACAGAATTTGCAATAAGTTTTGCTTAAAGTAATTTTTGATTACTACTATTTTTAACATTGATGTATACAGGCGTGCAAAAAGCTGTAATTCTTTTTCAAAATTTTGATATTTTACTTTTGCAAATAGTTGCGAGTTTTTAAGTATTATAAATTACTCTTATTAATTGAGCTCCTTCATTTGTATAAAAAATACGTATGCTGTGAGGAACATCATTGATTTCTTCTTATTATGTACATTGAAGCCAAATAAACTGGGGTTTCAATTACTAACTTTAAAACTGCATGTTTCACTGTAATTAATTTGAAATACGAACTTAAAAACATCGTATCTGAAGGACGAAATGAGATATCATCATGAAATAAAAATCATTTTGAAGCAAATTTGACAAATAATTAAGGTACCATGAATAAATTTGTAATTCTCATAAACATCGATGTTATAATTTTTTATCCAACTGGTTTTATAACAGTACAGCCCAAGCTTTCACGATTTAGAATCGTTGATAAGGATTTTATTATTTCATTTTTATATGTACAAGATGGTTTAAATTCGATGTCCGAATACCTAGATGTTAACATTAAAAATATCGTAAACCCAGCAAATCTAATTATCTTGGTTTTTATTATTATAGGTAGGGTATTATAATTGAGACATTACATAGCCAATATTTATAGAGAATTTGATGACTATTAGATGACTATTTGGACATCAAATTTAAACCAGCCTATATATGACTCCTTTATTTTCACGTAATTAGAATGGTAAGCGATAATTTATAGGTAGAACTTTTGGTCACAATAGTAATCTTGTAATACTGTATAATGTTTCTAATAAGGGCCCTGTGCGCTGGTCCTGTAAGGAATAAAACATTTTCTTGGTACCGTTCTCATATTTGCGAGGAAATTACAAATGCCGAGCATTATAACCATGTGACAACAACTATGGCCAAGTGGCCATAGATAATTATATTAAATAAATAAAGCAATGTATGGAAAAATAGAATTTGCAAATTTTTATGAAAATATTTCTTATCGCCAAACAGCAATAAAAGTATACTTTATTGCATCCATTTGCGGTAGTAAAGTGACACTTTATTTTACAGTCTAGTAAACTGTGTATTTAACGGCAGACAAAGTACTTTACCTGCCGCAAATGTGTCAGACAAAGTACTTTACCTGCCGCTAATTGCTGTCAATTTAAAAAAAAATCAGCAAACATCTTGATTCGAACCCGGTACCTTTAACATGACAGTTGAACGACTTTGCCTAGGTCTATTAATGAAACAAACCGTTTGTCAAATATTTTGATGGATTTCTTAAATGCTGCAAGTTCAACAGAATCTTCAATTTTGCGGTTGGCGATAAAATGTACGCCAGCAAAGTGTTATTATCGAACTCGCCTTTTACTCGCCTCGACTCATAAACTCAGACTCGTTCGATAAAAATTCACTTTGCTGACTTCGTACATAAATAACTATTAACTAACACCGCTAGGAAATGTCAAGTTTTACGTCTTTTTGATGTTTCGTAACGTCACATGTTACACAACTAGTGGTGTAATGAAAGTTCATTACATTTCATTCATCACATTAAGAAACTGCAAATTTTATTTAGCTCACGCAGTTTACAAAACTCGTTGGGTTCGCTCGCTCGTTTTGGAAAATATTGCGTTCGTTTTACAAAATTAGTCTTTTCATAGCTGGTTACGTAAATAACTATTTAGGATTAGAACGATTTTTGACTTTGTTTGACAAGTATACAGGTCAATTTAACGAAAATATTAAATTTTTTTATTATTTTTTATGTCATTGAACAGAATTTGCAATAAGTTTTGCTTAAAGTAATTTTTGATTAGTACTATTTTTAACATTATGGATACAGGGGTACAAAAAACTGTAATTCTTTTTCAAAATTTTGATATTTTACTTTTGCAAATAGTTGCGATTTTTTAAGTATTATAAATTACTCTTATTAATTGAGCTCCTTCATTTGTATAAAAAATACGTATGCAAAAATAAATTTTTCAATATTTGTATGATCATTGAAATGTTTTAGACCCTTTACAAACTGAAGGTACTCGAAAACCGTTTACAGACGAAGGGTTAATTAATGTTACAAGACGACTAAACAAAGCTAAACTTTCGATGCTGTTGTGAGTGGTAGGATTAACTCTCAATGAAAAAGCCAATGTTATCTTAAGGTCAAAGAAATTTGTAATGCTTTTACAGTAGAGTCAAGAAAAAATCTCAAAATAAATCATAATGCTTTGGTCATACCAAAAATTATTGCTGACTAAAACCCAAATGTGTTAAATGCGGATGACCATGATCATAAAGATTGTCGAGTTAAAGGAAGTTCCACTAACTCAATTCTTACAGTGGCGCCCTCTCAAAACAGTTCAAATCTACCTCCAAAACGGCAAATAATCTTGAAACGTCTAAAATCATTTCTTCAATTAAAAACCTCCTAAAACAAATCATACAACCCAACCGTAAATTCTTTTAATAATTGGTGAAAAGATGGGGATGCCGAGTTAACAATCCATTAGGTTTATGTCCATCAGGTTCAAGAAATTTCTAGTTTACATTTTATTCAAATAAATACGACAAACATATTTACATACTGTCTATGTAAAAATGATCACCTTGATGATATACTGGATATGGTAACTAAGGGAAGACATCTATCTTTAAACCCCTTGTTCCTAAACTGATCAATGGATTTGGATTGGAAGGAATTCGAAATAAAGATGAGTAATATTGGTTTAAAATACGTATCCCATTCCCACCTCCAAAGATGGATCTTCTCTTTGCTTACTTCGATAATCGAAGATATAACTAAAGAATTTACTAAATCTAATACAACCATTTGAACAAACTATAATTTACAGCCTGGATAACTTTAAACCGATATTTATTGATAATTACTGTTACAGAAGAATTACTTCCTTTGGACTTCATTCATACATGACCTTAAATTTAACTTCTATTAATAGATTATATTAATATATCCTGGTAAAGTAGCCAGACTTCCATATTGCCTTACATGTCTTGGAAGGTTTTGTTTATGGATGAATGATGGTCGTAGAAGGGTACAGCGACATCGAGGAGGAAAGACGGAATTTGGAGATTGTTCCAAGACGATACATATCCTTAACACCTGGGGTTTTAGTTTGAGGGGCCGTATGTGTTGGACGAAGATTGTCCCTTACGTTCTGGAATCGGTGTTAGTACCTTTAATGCAGACATTGAAATTAAAGATGAATATAGATATTCTGAATTAGTTTGTATAAAAGTATAATATAATATCATTAGAAAGCCATTGAAAAAATTTACACGCCGAGTCGTAGTCAATAACGGTAATATGAGATTCCCAAAATAACAAACTAAGAAATTTCTTTTAGACACGCTATATTCGTTTGACGAATATATCTTAATCGATACCACACAACACTGCAGTAATTCAAAATATCAAAAATCATACGTATAATATAGTTTTTAATGAATTAGTACTGGCTAAAATCAGATTATTTCAAGTCGAAAAAATATTCGCTTTTTCAACCACTAAGGCGAATATATTATACATGAAAAACTAAGGGAAGTAGTCTTAATATACGTAGGCTGGCATATTGAAAATTATCTGTAATAAAAGAAAAAGCCTTTTTTAAAAGTTTGTTCTACGCTACTAGTAATTACCTCAAACGGGTAAATACTACCCGTTTGTGTAAAGTAATCGATTATTTATCAAATTTATTATTAACCAATATGTTAATTGCATTTCTGTAAATTTAAATATCACAGTCATCGGTATGGACAATATGTCACGAACAACAATTGTTTCATTATCTATATATGTTACATTTAGAGAACGATTTCGGCTGAAATCGCCGAGGTCGTTTGTGAGCGAGACGTTGTATTTGAAATATCAACAGAAAATAGTCCATTTTGGAAGACTGTAGCGCGTCGCCCGCAAGTGACCTCGGCGAAGTGAAAATAAAATCGTCTTATAGGAGACTATGTATTTACCAAGATTAATAAAAATAATTTCGCCTCAAATCGATGAGGTCGCTTGCGGACGAGGCGCTGGATATGAGACATTAACAGAAAATCGCCCATTTTAGAAGATAGTAACACATGTCCAGCAAGCATCCTCGACAAAGTGAGGATGCTGTCTTTACCAAGCCATTTAGAGAACGATTTCGTCTCAAATCGCCGAGGTCGCTTGCGGGTAAGACACTGTATTTGAAAGAAAATCGTCCATTTCGGAGGATTGTAACGCTTTGTCCGCTAACAGGGAACAATTTCATTTCAAATTGATGAGATCGCTTGCGGGCGAGGTGCTGGATTTGAAACATCAACAGAAAGTCGTCTATTTTAGAAGATTGTTGTACCTTGCTCGCATGCGACCTCGGCGAAGTAAGTAGAACTCTTCTTATGGGAAACTCTGTGTCTTTACCTGAACATTTGGAGACCGTCCTCGGCTCAAATCGCCAAGATTACTTACGAGCAAGGAGTTGAATATGAAAAATTTTTCACAAAATCCTGCATTTTAGATGGTTGCCTCGTCCACGAATTGTGGGCGACTCAGCGAATGATGTAAAAATCTTTTCATGAGAGCCTATGTGTCTACCAAAACATTTGAAAAATGGTTTCGTTTCAAATCATCGAAATCGTTTGCAGGTGATGTACTTTATTTAAAATACCAACAAAAAATTGTCTATTTTGGAAGTGCCTCGCCCGCAAGCGACCTCGGCGAAGTGAGTAAAAATCTTCTTATGAAAGACTTTGTGTCTTTACCAAGCCATTTGGAGAACGATTTCACCTCTAATTGACGAGGTTGTTTGCGGGCGAGGTGTTGTATCTGAAATATGAACACGAAATCGTTTATTTTGGAAGATATAGATATAGATTATTTTGGCGAATTAAGCAGAAATCATGAATCGTCGGTTATTGTAATGTACCGACTAAAAGATGGTCGCAGAGGTTAATTGTGATTTTGAAAATCAAAATTACTCACATGCTGACCAAAAAAAAATCGATCTTCACAATACATTCATCTAAAAAATCAATATTATTATTAGTTAAAGATTAGTGGACACTAACGTCGTATAGAATCAGTCTTTAATGTAAAAGTAATTATAAAGCATTTGCTATAATTTATAGCGATGGAATTTGTTAGACAATATTGAACAAGTTCACACAGATCGCACTGAAGAGTAGAACAGCCTCTAGGATTTGAAACTTGCTGACTAGGGGAGTCTATCAAGCTTGATAATAGGACGACGAGACTGTTAATTAAATACATACTGTTCCTTTGGAAAATTCCTAGGTTGTTTGAAGTGACTAGAAGATGTGTTGGGAGAAAGCATTAGGTATCCAATGGGATCTAAATGTAGTCAAAGCGTATAAGACCGATCTGTTTTGTAATAGTTATTTAAGTAACCGATTATGAAAGGGCTGAAGGGTTAAAATTAGCAGTTTCTTAACGTGCTAAATACAAAATTTTATCTCACTCCGTTTTAAAATTTAACGAAATCATACGAAATTAAATCTGACAATGCTTATGTGTCAAATGAATTTAAATTGAAAGAATTTGCTTGATTATTGCTACATATATCCACAGTAATATCCAAAATAAATCAATATTCTGTTAGTTACCAGTAGTAGAGTAATGAAACGGCAGTTGTGTAAAATGTGACGTTATAAATCGTCAAAATAACATGTGATACGTGACATTTCCTAGCGGCATTAGTGGGCATTAGATAATAAGTAATTATAAAGCATTTACTATCATTTATAGTGATGAAATTTGTTAGAGAATAATGTAACAAATACATTTAGATCTCGTTGAAAAGGAGAACAGTCTTTAGGATTTAACACTCGAAAGTAGATCGTTGGATTATCTGCATACATTAAACATTTAGCATGTTCAAAACATTTTAAATACATGATTAACATAAATATTGAAATAGTCCAAGAATGCTTTCCTGAAGGACGTCAGATGTGACTGTCACTGTTTGCGAGGAAGAATCTCTAACCGTAATCGACTGCGTTCTATCAACCACATAAGGTAAGGTAAAGTATACCAATCTGGTCAACTTTTTTAAGGAAAAGCAGATGATCAACTTTATCAAAAGCTTTACAAAAATCAGTGTAGACAGAATCTACTTAAGAGTTATCACCAAATTACAGCAAAATATAATTAGTATATTCAAAAAAAATTGGTCTTTACCGAACACCCAGCAAAAAATCTCTGTTCTGGATGGTCTAATCTAATAAAATTACATTAAAGTAAACTCCCAATAACCAAACCGAAAATGCGTAATATAGCCTTCAACTAAGGCTTACAGGAAGATACAATCTTTCCGAGTTCTATTGAATAAGATTGATAATGAGAGATTCACAATAAATTCTTATAGTTAGGAATTTTAAAATTTTGTAATTTAAATAACAATTTTTTAAATTATAGTAATTTATTGCATTAATTATAATTCAGTGTTCTAAAATTACTAATTTTAGTAGTAATCCAATTCGGTTGCCCAGTGATTAATTAAAGTTTACAAAACTTAAGATTTATTATATTAATTTATGTAATGAATCAAAAAAAAATTAATTATCGTAAATAAAACAGCACGAAAAAATAATCCAGTATCGAATATGGTCGTACATCAAACTAGGACGTACAGCAGAGTCGTTCAGTGAATTATGCATAATTACGAGGAACGCATTAACGTGGTGTCGACGTGGGTTCGTGGGCAGGCAGGTTTGGTTCGGTTCTGTACGTTGTGGGTTCGCATGTGCGGCGATAATTTTTTATCATTCTTGCTAATGGTGCTGAAACATCCACTGTTCGCCGTCCAACGAAAGTGCCATGCCCCCGTCGACGTTAAGGAGGAAATATAGTCGATTTTGCATTCACGCTGACGCTAACAGCTGTAATGTGTGTAGTATGATCCGTATTATGCGGCTACCACAAAAGAACAACAATCGTTCCTGTCGGAGGCATTAATATTTATTACAGAATGGCGTCGTTTTTCACTTTTCAAAGAGCAAATATTTCACCGTCTCTTACAGATTAAATTTAAGTACGATTTTTTTTAATTCTTATCATGTATCGGTGTTGTTTTCTTTTAGTTCTTGTTAGTTTCAGAAACCATTAAATAGCACTAGACCACAATAAAACGTAAAGCCTTTTAAGGTAATTGGAGCACTTCCCCAGACAATTACTTGTGACCTAAAACAGGTGGATGCTCCAAACTGTAAGGGGACATATATTCTCGATGCCACGCCACTCAATCGTATCTTTACCGCGCCATCGAATAGAAACTTGGCGAACCAGTGAAAACTTCAAAGTTTGTTTTTGAAACGGTAGAAGATTCAGGTCTCTGCTGAATACACACGCCCATCAACCGGAAAAACGAGTGCCAGTAAAAAAAATTTATTATACAACTTTTACACAACTCTAATTTTTTTTTAATTACAAAACAAAAATAATAAGAGGGTATTAAATTTAGCTTCAACACTTCTGCGTTTATAAGACAGATAAAGTGTGAACGTTTTAAAGCCCTTGGGCGATATTTGTCTTATTCAAAGACAGCCTGCTCGTTATTTCACCGCGTGAGAAGACACTTTACTATATTTAATGTATCTCATTTCTGCCGAGTTGTCGTATAGATAACAAAGGAGGTTTCTGCGCTATCTTGCCACGCGCACTTGTGTATTTTTAAGAAATTGTTATTCTAGTACAACGCAAAAATTGGAATATAAAATTTATAAAGTAAACGATATTAAAAAATTCTATAGTTAAAAATTTTCTTTAAGGATTCAATTCTCTTTTTGTACTTAAAGGAGAAATGTCTTGTTTCTAATAAAAAAATTGATTTTTTGTGTGGTGTCGGAATTACTGCATTTGTGTTCGTATTTATTCCAATGTTTTAGTTAGTAATCAGCAAAGCATTAAAAAACAAATTAGTTTTGGTGAATCCAATTTTCGTGGATTAGGACTCATGATATCTCATGAAGGATTTAATATGCTGCTTTAGAAAGTATGTACATAGCTTTAAAAATAATATTTGATGTGTTGAAGAAAAAGCATTAGAGAAAGAAAAATTAAAAATTCTGAATATGGCAATTCAGCATCAAAAATTACTGTCTCCGGTGATGGAACCTGGAAGAAAAAGGAGTTTATTTCGAATGAAAACTCTTATGGAAAAGTATAGTAAAGATGTGGTCGATCTTGCCGAGGATGTTACTATCCTCGGTTTATCAACTTTGGAAATCGAGATTAGGGACTGAGTTATACAATATTTGAATGGATCAACATAAAGAAAATTGTTCAGGAAGTCATGCTGTTTTGGGTGGTAAGATGGAAATGCATGCTATAAAGGAGATGTTTTAAAGATTTTAGAAGTCGTTTGAAGTGCATTATACAAATTAAATTGGTGATGACGACACAGCAACTTTTAAAGACTTGTTGACTATTAATTCTTGAAACAAAGAACATTTATAAAAGAACTGATGATGTTATAAAAAAACATCCAAATTCTGATGTATAGCTGAATGGGCGACCAAGTACTGTAAATTGTCGCCTTCATTGTACTGCACAATCGGACCAGAAAGTTGGTGAAAATGCCGTAAACCCGAAACTAAGGGAAAACTTAATGAATTCGACCATGAACTGATACTCTGTTCAGATGTTACAACCGCTATAAAGCCAGTATATGAAAACTTCTCTTCAAAAGAATTGTTAAAGCAATAAGTAAAGCTTAAATTCAACTGTTTGGCTTTTAGCCCCAAACATCTACACTGTGGCTAAAAAATATTTGATATATGCGCTTATATACACAAAGAGGTCATTGAATTGAGTTTGTGGAAATTCCTTCTCCATTTAACCGTCTCTCTATCTGCAGTAATTTACGAGATTCAGCACACCCTGTAGATTTGGCAGTATTGTGGCTTCCAGAGTACAAGTGGTACTTCTAATATCTAACGAATGTCATTCATTTCAATACCCACAAGTTAGATATTGTTGCCAAAACAATTAGAACAACACCTTGAAGTAAGTTGATAATAGTATTCAACTATTATCTGCATTTATGCTAATTAATTTTAGTGCTCAAAAGCAAGACATAACTTTCATGTCAATTGAAGTCAATAACTTGAGAGAGGTTCCAGTATTTTGTTAATATCTTCTGTGCTCAGTCGATGATTCTAATGATACTCAGGCCCCAAACATTTACACAATGGTTTAAAAACAGTTGAAATATCTGCTTATACACTCACTACCCATTAAGAATAAGACTCCAATTTTAAAACTTCGGTAAAATAATGGTTTATTATCATTTAAGAAGCGATGTAAGTTTTGTTGAAAAATCCAAAATAAAAAAGTCTTATCTTAGTCACTGTTCCATCATATCACAAATATACTTATTCGGCAACAACTCCAGTGATGATGCAAAATCTGCAATCCAAGTTGCTCCAAAGACCTTCTTGTAACCACAGCACTATAAGAGATTATTTGCTATTAATTTTCGTTTAGATCACTTTTTACGTTTCGCCTAGGTTGCTTCGTTTTGATTTGTTTCTTTTTTTTCTCTATTTTTATATTCTACTCGCTCTACTTACCGCCTGTATGGCAGGACAATCAGCAGATTATTTACTTACGATTCCTTTACCTTTATTAAAAAAGAGATTCTTGTTGCCTTCGAATCATGTCGTATATTGAATACCTAGGACTGATGTGATGAAACATGAATTAATATCCTGTTACATAACGATCATATGTTGTGTCCCATGTAAACATATAAATAAATAATTGCTGTATACTAGAGTTATCTACTAAACATTAGAATCAACCACTAGACTCTGAAGTCATTAGCAAGATGCTAGAACCAACCTCCAGTTGCTGATTTCAAATGCCGTGAACGCTATATCTTGTACGTATGGAAACGGGAGCACGTGCATTATCGGACACAACACTAAAGCCTTATTGTATGCCTTGTGCATGTCCCAACATATCATCTGGTCACATCAACAAACCTAAAGATTTGCCAAAATGTACGACATCTCCTAGAGAAGCATTCTTAATATTATCTGTGTGTCATCTTCCCAAGGCTCATCATTCTGAGATCAGTCAAAGATGGGCAATCACACAAGATGTGTTTGACAATCTCGTCGTCCGGTTCGACAGAGATAAGATTTAGTGAGCTTCAAATCATTAAGGTGATTGTTTATCTTACAGTGCGCCGTGAGATCTATAGTTGTATAAAGCATAGTTTTTCCAAGCCCTACGAAGAACTTAACTATTGTTGTTGAAGAATATATTAACAATTCCTTGGCGAGATGACATCCCAAGCTTCTATCTCATCTATTTAAAAACTTTTTTGGATTATGCGCTTAAATTTTCGATATGAACAGCTAAAGAAGAAGTAATTATCAAGTTGGGTGCACAGGACGTTCTACCGGCAACACGTTTGATTGTTACCGGATCAACTACGAAGTTCCTTGACTAATTGGATTCATTGATTCAATGGACATGATTATATTTCCTAGCCTCCTCCAGTGTTTAGTGACAATCAACTTCTTGTGCAGACGTTATAATTACTCTATTTAACTCTTTGAAGCATGGTAGCTTCTGTGGGATCTCAACTATTTTTGTCAACTACTACATTCTGGAACTGTAATGATCACACAAAATACAATTTACAAGAATGGACTACACCTTCAAGTGGTGTAGTCTACTTTTGTGTTTGACGAACAAATGAAACTAGTCCGAATCAGTTTCTGAAGAAGGTTGCTACACGAAACGTCAAACATTTTTTCAAAAAGCGCACAGCAAAACCCGAAAGTATTTAGTTGTAGATCTAGTATTAGTGCTAGTGTTAGTTCCAATTTTAGTTCCATTAGCATTTTCCTTTTTTGGTAGCTACTGATTATCAGTCACTAGCCGAGATAAACACGTTTTGCCTAAAGGAGTGTAGTCCGATACAGGTGATATTGGTCTTTTAAAGGGTGTTTTCTTTCTCAAGACTGCATTAGGGACATCAGAGACTTTTGGATGGATTTTTGAGACTTTTGGAGCAATTTGAAGACCTTGATCATATGTTCACATTTTTCTTCGCCTCGTTTAATTGAGAAATCCTCAGGAGTTCATCTTTCAAATCACAATCAACTACAGGATAGACGTACACCATCACCAAAAGAGCGTTGTTTCGCCCTAGGAACGTAGTGCGCCCCTTTTCATACAACTTCTAGTTTTACTTCAATTCAAATATACAGGGTTACGAAATCAGCTTTGAAATACTCTATTTCAAAAACTATTCATTATAGAGGCTTTCATTAAATGTCTTTAAATGCACGATTAAAACTAGGCTATCACATAATAAAGGCTTGAGCTCAACAGACAAAAATTAATGACATTAATACAAACGCTTTAAAACAGAATCCCTATATGCCTACAGGATTTATCCTAATAAGACTCAGGGTGTCATATTCTCTAAAGGAGGTGGTGGATTTGTGGATGGGTGATGAGTTCATATTGACATTTTGGATAAACCAATTCGTTTTTCGGATGGGGTTAAAGTTTAGGAGTCATTATAGATACTCAATTGAATTTTGGTACTACAATCCTTAAGCCATGATTACTAAGTTCCGTGCATAGATTTTTCAACTCGCTAGTAATAAAACGACACATAAAAGGAAGTCGTGAACATAATCTAGTTTAAAATTGTAATACAATTGCGCATGTCAAATTTTAATAATAATCAAGTTTGGGAAATACATAAGTGTAAATGTGTGAAAAGGACGGGTCCAAAATAGAACCTTGAGAAACACCAGAAGAGCAGATCACAGGATCTGATAAAACAAAACTCAGCTTAACTGACTGAATCGTATTTGATAGATCCAATAATTGGAACAATTATAATATCAAAAATGAACTTAAAAATGGACAACAGGGGATTAAGATCAAGGATGTCAAAGACCTTAGTGAAATCAAGTAAAATTAATGCTGTGGATTTACGCTGGTCCAGAGACCTAAGTACATCATCAGTCAAATCCAGGAGAGTAGTAGCACAACTGAACTGCCTCCTGAACCCGGACTGTTTAAGAGGCAAAATACAAAGTATTTTCAGATAAATAATTAACTGTTCTATCATAAGTATTTCTGAGATTTTTGAAAGAACTGGCTGAATTGTAATGGCCTTCAGATCCTTACAACTAGTGATAGGAAGAGCTTTGAGATTTGAAACAACATAACCATACTTCCAGCAAGCCGGAAACACAGAATCAGTCTAACAAAACTTGAAAAGATGGACAAGCACATCAAGAATATGAGGACAACACAGTCATGTCATCAGATCCAACTCTCGTAGACTTTAGGTTCAATAAAATCCGCTGAATACACTCAGTAGAGACCTCACTAAATGCAATCATGGACGAAGCAAGTCGCACCTTATTGCTGTTATAAAAACCAAGAAGATCAATATTTGGAGTAACCAAGGAGTCATTTACACTGTTACAAAAAATATGTATTAAATGTATTAATAACATTAGGATCGGACAGATGAGATGGCAACGAAATAGCAGAAGTTTTTAACACGTTAAACTTCCTCATGTTTCTCCACAAACACTTAGAGTCACAGACGATTACATTTTTTTCAGAAAATGCCTTTTTTACCGACGAATAACACTCGTGACGTAATTTCGTAAAGTCTTATAATATTGAAAACTGCTGATTCTTATTCGTCTTAAACTTAGCAAATGCCTCATTCCTTAGTTTAATCATTTGCTTTACATTCTAAGTGATCCATGGTTAAGGAAGTTTTCTGATTATCATCATTAAATAAGCAATACAGTTTGTCTCACAAAAAAAATACAAGTGATCGGAGAATCCAACATCAATAGTGTCACAAACACGAAGAGGCAACTTTTTTAACATTTAAAATCAATGAGTGTTTCAGAATAATTGGTGATACGAGTTGGCTGGTCAACAATCTGCCTTAAACTAAAAGTATTTAGGATTGAAAGTAAATAACCAGTAAAGAAACCAGGCACCATGAGGTTAATATTAAAGTTACCCAAAATTATTACTCTATCCATTGCAACATAAATCTCTGACAATGACTCACTAAACGAACGCAGCGAACTAGAGTTAGATTTAATGATATAAAACTAGAACTTACACTAGACCTAGAAGTAAATCCAAAACTTTCCACTTTCATGTCTAGTGTTAGTTCTAGTTTTACTTCAATTCAAATATACAGGTTTGCCAAATTAGTTTGTATAGTAGTCTATTTCAAAAACTATTTATTATAGCTAAACCGAGCCCATCCCAACCCTGTATCTTTGAACCAGTTGGAGTTGGACGAAGAAAACGAGTGCTCCGTGCTTTTCATACAAGATTCAATGCCAAAAAAAGATCCGCACCTCAGAAGGGAAACTGGGTACATATACGATAGAGACACCATACATTTCATTGCAAAGGGGAGCTGGCGTCCCCGAGTGTAGCCCTATTACCCCTTAGGCTTAGAAGGAGGCTCGCCCAAGGTCAGGTGACTTCTTGGGTGTCCTTTTTCTTGTTTTTTTTCTATTAAAAATTGTTTGATACGTTCTAATGATGCTGCCATACTCTCCAAAGCCATGCATCCCATCAATTAATCAGATATCATACCCACACACTTTTTGTGCTTGTTGAATCAACTGATTGCCCCATGTCCTATTCTTACAAAAGAAAGTAACCAGCCGATCTCAGAGTACGCTTGGTCATTGTGGTATCCGTAATCAGATTTTTATATGCGTCCATGATCCATAGCATTTTTAGAAAATCTTGTTAATGCCGGGACGATAACGTCATAACAGTGTTTGTTAGCCTAATAGTTTTAATTTAATTAACACCAACCATAAAAGCCTTTATACGATTTCTAGAAACTGATTTAAATTATTGTCAAATCTCCATCGTTAATTTTTCTTTCTTCCAACAATTATTTTTTTTATTAATAGAGTTTCCGATTTAATTAATAACCCATTTACTACAACATCCATTACACTTACCTACACTATATTCAATTTAACGAGCCTTCAAAGTAATGATCGAAGCCACGGTTTATGGAGATTATCGTTCTAGTTACTAAAACAAAGTAGTGAAAAAGTAGGACATTTTCGTAATTAGTTATTAACGAAATACTTTTCTCAATTAATGTAAGTAGACGTGCGCATGCTAACACTATACAAGACATAAACATTAATCGATATCCGTTGGGCTACCGTTTGTAATCCATTTGTTAAATTTATTATACGCTCGTTGGGTTGTATTACATAATTATTTCGAAGTGAAACGTGTAAGTTGTACATTATTAAATAAACGAGGCCGGGAAAAAATGTACTCCGTTATCGAAACTTTATTCCTTGTTAAATTAAATATAAAATTACCCCTAAAAGCTTCGGTATCAATTTCGAATTGTAAAATTTCCACTGAAAAGTAAAACGAAGTTAATTGATTTAATTTGAAATGGAAATGATAAAAAAGTTTGTTTTTATTCCTGTTAAAATAATCATTATTAATAATGTAATGGCTCAAATTTATCGTGTAAATAAAACGTAACAGTAATCTTAAAAGTTTTTCTATAAATGGTAATTCGGGTACTCTGCAATTTTCTGAATTATTAAGTACGATCTGTTTGACTTTGCGGGTTAATATAAAATTCAAATCGATGTTCCGACCATAGCTGTCAAGTATAGCTCTACGCGGAAACAATGGTGCGATAGTTAATGTAAAAATTTGCCTGAGAATGGTTCCCCGAGGAACGCGAACTCTCGGAGGTCTTTTATTGAGAGTAAGCTCGTCTGCAGTGCTGAAAACTCGTGAAAATAAAAGATCGACCAACGTTACGGAAAAGTTCAGGTTCTCCTCTGCGGCTATCTTTGTATGTAATAGATGCTTTTTATTAAATCGCCGAATACACTACCAGGTATAATACACTATATTTCTTAACATATTTTTCATTTTAATAGGATTCATGATTTCCGAATGGTTTTATATCTTCCTCAATTCGTAAGGTAGTATTATTAAATTTATGACTTGAATAAACATCTTTTTAATCAAATAATTCTTGGAAATGAAAATTTTATTTTGCTTCCGAATAAACACTTTTGTGACGTAACCAGGATTATTTGAGGTCTTTAAAAAGAAGACATTGTTCAGAAATCGCGATTGCAGCACCAACGCCAACCGTGCAGTTAATTTTCCGATATATAGAGGACAACAATTGTTTCGTTCAATGGACTCATCCGGTGTGTAATATCGCATCAATTACTGTACTCTCTTCGGTGAATCAACGATCAGGCTGTGCGGCAGCTGAAAATTACCGGACCGTTTTACCGAAATTTGGCTTTATATCCGGCGCTTTGTTTTCGAATATCGAAAATAAAATTACTTTTATTGTTGGCTTTATCAGCATATCTTTTGCGTCCCGCGGCTTTGTAAATATTTACTCTCATTGGTTTTTATTGTCAAATATTCCAACTATTTTTTTATTGTTTTATATTTTTGGTATTCCACGCAAAAGCGAATAACTTTATTTAATCGATCGTTTATATTTGCAAACTTTCAATTTTATACATTTAAATAAATGTTTGGTTATTGATTTTAAACTTAATTGAATTCTAAAAAATTTTCTTGTGCTTTCTATTGAGGACACTTTAAAAAACACTTTAAAACCATTTTAAATGCACATTTTACAACATCAACAATGTTAACACCAATAAGAATAGTAAGAATTAATTTTTTTTCAAGTTTACTAAAAGAACTAATAATTTATTGATATTGTAGTGCAAAGTTTCGAGACAAAATCTCCTTTGATTCTTGACGCACAACGAGATAGTAAAATTCCTAATAAAAAAGAAAACTGTTACTCCAGTTGTACAGCTCTAATCAAAGTACCAGTGCAATGTTTAAGATAAATGACACTGACCCACTTTATCAAGGATTTGGAGATCATTATCATTTTTCTTCCGTTTTAATGTACATTCCTCCGTCGTTTGAAGAAAGCCTAATCTTTGCTAAGTTTAGGCTGTATCATAACAGCAAACAACTGATGTCTGTGAGGATCATTGGAGATCGCAACACCGAATCAATTCCAGCCTCAAGCGCAGAGAATCGTCTACCCAATTTTATTAACCAGGATGAGAGGGCTTAAAAGGAGGATTTGAGAGTTGAGGAAGTATGCTCGATCAAAGAAGTCGTATGGAATGAAGTGCATTGCACTGACTTTTACGAAACATTGTGGTAAGTCTTCGATGGAACTTATTCCAAAAGTGGGAGAGAAGCAACCAAACTGTCTTTGGATTAGGCTACATGTGTCGCAATTTGTTAAGATTCATGTTAAAAGAAGAGAGAAAAGATCACTCTTGTTCATACGTGGGGCCAAGAACTACGCCGTCATAACTACACCATCATTAAAAAGATGAAAATGCCATGACCATCATGTTATGGATCATGGACGCTTATAAAATCCACTACGAATCCTGAAATGACCAAAGCTGTCATGAGATCAGTCTGCTTACTTTAATTGTAGGAATAGTACTTGGGGCAAACAGTTGGTTCAACAATGACATAAAGTGCATAGGTATGACATCTGGTGAATTTATGGAATACATGGCTTTTGAGAGTATGGCAACATTATTAGAATGTATGAAACAATTTTTAATAGAAAAAGGTCAACTGACATCAAGACATCACCTGACCTTGGGCAAAGCTAGAAAAGATGAGTACCTCAGTGATTGCTCATCCAAAAACAACGTCTCTATCTTGTAGTCAATTGTGATCTGAAAAATAAACTCCTGAGCATTTCTCAATTAAACGAAGATAAGAAAAATAAACTGACATGTGAACACGCTCTTCAAATTGCTCAGGGTATTAAAGAGATCTATCTGGAAGCTCTTTATTAGAATATACTTTCCATCCAGCAGTCTCTGCTGTCACTAATGCAACCATGAGAAAGAAAAGACCAATGTCACTTGCACCAAATAACAAGGAAACTAAAAACATTGAAAATTGTTGTTGATACTCTTTTAAGCAAAACGTGTTTATTACGGCTAGTAGCTGACAATAAGCAGCTACCAAAAGAATATGAAGATATCGACAATTTAAAGTATGATGCGTTAGAGTACTTTGCTGGAAATGGAAGTCCATTATTACATGAATAGATCAACTTTCGGAAGGTGGATTAATAAAATAATGAATGGCAAAATATAATAGTTATTATTAATTTTTTCCGCTCTTTTAGAACGAGTTATGATGTCATTGATGTTGTTGAGATCGTCTAATGAGATCATCGTTTCATGGGACGATGAAACCTTTAGACCCATGTCAACGATTTTTCTATAAATTGCTATAATATAAATTTCTATAATTAATGGATTCATCAAATTTACTTTTGGGAAGCACTGTTTATACTAAAATATAGTTACATTCACATCACTCACTTTGTGACGTCACGCACAGATCGATTGCATTTTCTAATGGTTAAATGCTTCTACCATGCCCACTGGAGGCATTAATAATAATAAAAGACATCTTAGAAACAACATTAATGGACCAAACAGAAATCAATATAATTCATAACCTATTCAAATTATGCATGCGTAAATCAAAACTCTTGACTTTTTAATGATAAAATATAAAATACAATCAAATTAAATATATAATACAATCAAAGTCTACCGATGGATTCATGGCCAACATATGCCTATACAAAATAGATTATGATTTTATATTGAATGATGCTAACCCTTTTAAAAATAATATACTATTCTGTAAAAGATATATAGACGTGATAATCTTAACACCCAGGAACCATGTATTACTCGAGAAGTGCACTCATCATATTAATAACAAACACCCCTACATAAAATTTATAGGGTATTAAGTTAATTAAAAAGGTCTGCGATTTAAAAGTTTCGGAATTAAGAAAAAATATAAATATAAAAATTTTGGGTTGATTCTTCATATTTTCCAGAGAAGTCTTTTGGAGTCTTTTTAGAAGTCTTTTTATGAAGTCTTTTGGATCCATTTGAAATCTTCTGAAATCGGTATCAAGTCTTGTAGGAGCAGTAGTAAATCTTCTGAAAGCAGTTCAAGTCTTCTAGAACTAATTTAAGTCTTTTGTAAGCAGGACCAAGTCTTCCAGAAATAGTGTTGAAAGCTTTTTAAATTATGCTTGAAGCAGTATCAAGTCTTCTAGAAGCAATATCAAGTCTTCTACAAGTAGTGTCAAGTCTTCTTGTAGTATTCTAAGTTTTCTAGATGCAATACGAAGCCTTCTGGAGTTATTTCAATTCTTTTAGAAGCAATATCAAGTTTGCTAGAAGCATTCCATGTCTTCTAGAGATATTACACTTCTTCTTCAAGCAATATCAAGTTTTCTGGAAGCATTATTAAGTCTTCCAGAAGCAAAAAATCTTCTGGAAACAGTTTTCAGGTCATCCATATGCAGTATCGAATCTTCTGGAAGTAAATCAAATCTTCTCGTACTATGTTACGACTTTTAAAAGCAGTATCAAGTCATCTAGAAGCAGTAGAAAGTCCTTTGGAAGCAGATAGGGTCTTCTAGGTGCAGTGTCAACTTTCGGCAAATATTTCAAGTATTTTGTACGCAGGATCAAGTCTGCCACAGGCAATATCGAGACTTTTGGAAACATCGCAAATCTTCTAGAAGCAGTATCAAGCCTAATAGCTTAATTTTAGTGGCGTATCAAGACTTGTAGAAGCAATATCATGTTTTCTGAATTATTTTAAATCGTTTAGAAACAGTATCATGTCTTCTTGAAGCATTGCAAGTCTTCTTCAAGCAATGTTAAGTATTCTGAAAGCAGTATCAAGTCTTCCAGGAGCAAAAAATCTTCTGGAAGCAATTGAAGTTTTCAGAAAGTATTTCAAGTCTTTGGAAGTACTATTAGGTTGTCCAATTGCAGCACTAATTGTAAGTCTTTTGTAAGCAAATCAAATCTTCCCGTAGCATTTTAAAAATTTTAAAAACAGTATCAACTCATCCGGAAGCAGTCGCAAGTCTTTTGGAATCAGATCAAATCTTCTAGATGTAGTATCATCTATCTGGAAGTATTTCAAGTCTTTTGCACGCAGGATCACGTCTACCACAGGTAATGTTGAGACTTTTGGAGGCATTGTAAATAATCTAGAAGCTTTATCAGGTCTTCTAGAAGCAATATAAAGTCTTCTAGAAGCAATATCAAGTCTTCTGGAAGCAATATCAAGTTTTCTAGAAGCTAATCAAATCTTCTGATAGTATTTTAAATCCTCCAAAGGCAATATCAAGTTTTCTGAAATCAATTCAAATGTTTTAATAGCAGACCAAGTCTTCTAAAGCATTGCAATTCTTCTGGAAGCATTTTAAATCTTCTAGAGGCTGTATCGTAATTTCTGGAAGCAGCTCAAACATTCTGGAAGCATTTCAAGTCTTCTCGTAACATTTCAAGCCTTTTGGAAGCATTATCATGTCATCTAGAAGCGATATCAAGTCTTCTGGGAGCAGATCAAGTCTTCTGGAAGATTTTCAGGTCTTCTGGAAGCAGTATCAAGTCAAATTTTGCTAATTGTCAATCAATATATGTTAATTTCGGGACTATTATCGGGAATTTCTGGATCTTTAGCCCAAATAATAGGATTTAGAACTTAATCCCGCACACTGAAAACATTTTTGGTGCCGAAAATTGGACACCCTAAAACAATTGAACAAAATAAAATAAACTTAGATATCGATATCCATAAATTAGACAACGAAATTCAAAATAACATTTTCCAGAACCCGCTATAAACGGTCGCAAATATTTTGTATAATTCATTCCACCCTAACACACACAAATACGCGGCAATAAGATCATATCTACACAGAGCCTTCAACACATACCTGAATATAACTGATCTAGATGTAAATATTATTAGACAGATAACCAAAGGTAACCATTTTCCTGAACATATCAGCAATCAATCAACAAAATGATACGCACAGAAAACCCACAATATGACCTGAACAATGCCTCCACAGTGACACTACGTAATAAGAGGAAAAACTTTACATACTGTAAATTTAATACAATAATAGAAAAATAAAATTACTAATTAACAATAGACACACATTTAGCACATTTGAAAAAGAGCACAAGACTAAAAATGAATCCAAATTTAGGAAATACCTAATAATTAATTAAAACCACGAATTCGATGAACATATCAACGCCCATATTATACACACACAATGTTGACAAAGGGGTTACAATGAATAATTACTATAATTACAATCAACTAATTGTTGTGGAAATTTTGTCCATTATAATCGAAATGTTCATTACTCAACAAACAGATACAAACTTTTAATAAACCAATATATTACTTATCTAAAACAACCTTTCACCCCACCCAAAAAACAAATTAACAAGAGATCCATGATATAGTAGCATCTTGCTTCTGCAACATTTGTTTTCCCTTGGCTCCTACCCTATCCTTTCCGCATCCCTTTCCTTCCTTTCAATACCCACCCCATCCAACCTTCATTCCTTTTAATTCAAATTATTAATGTACAAAATTTATACCCTACAGAAATTTAATGAATTAATGATAATATTAAATTATAAAATTTCACAAGCAGTACAATGTTACCATGATAAAATCATTTAAAATCATAGATCAATGCTATTTAGGCTGATCACAAAGATAATTTCCTTAGAATTATTTTGTTATGTTGTGAACCGTTAGATTATAATTGATTCTAAAATTTTGTTTAATTTTGAAGTTATTTTTACAATTTGAAACTTTTCATTGGGCTGCATTGTTTTTGAGTTAATCGCAGAAAGAAATAACCATGTGTTTGAAGATTTTCAAGAATCGTAAATGCCTAATTATTCCTAACTTCCGTTGATACTTAATTGTTGTTTAAAATGGCTAATTAATTAAAAACTAATTCAAAACAGTGTTTTGGCAATACTAACGCCGCAGAAAATATCTTAAAATTTCTTGACATTAAAGGCCCATCTTGAATCATCATATAAACTCTGGTCATTTTGATTAAAGTTATGAAACGACTTGCAGAAATATTCTGTATAAACGTTGTGGGGGTTTGTAGAGATGGTAGATGATAAGCAACGACATTTTATTGGTTGTGCGTCGACAGCCTAAGAAATAAGGGTGATTATATCACGCAAAAATATGCATTGTAACAAAACCAAATGATTTAAGTAAATGAATTTATTTTTCATTTTATCGGATTGATGTTTTGCGTGTAGATGTATTTTATGATATTAATGTATATTCAATTTATAATATTTTTAACCGATTCAATAAATTAGTCTACTTGTATATTAAAAAAACAAGGAAGCAATATTTAGAACTGAAAGTAAAAATATCTCTTCATGATTTAACATTTCTAACTGATATCTCAAATTAATCATAATTGAAAAATAATTAAAACTTCAGCTTCTTCAAACTTCTTTATTAAATTAAACTTAACAAATTCCAAGAAAGAAGTTAAGATTTGGACATCTGGAATGTTTCAAGATGATATTTCAAGATGTTATTTTTTTAATAGAAATGAAGGACGAACAGACATTACAAATTTAGCACATTGATGTAAGAAACGAAATGTTCTAATTTTAGGAAAGAAGCTTGTCAACTCTTTTTAATTTTCGATAGATCGTATTCTGGTGAGAGTTTATACTCACACATGAAGAGAGATAGGACAAAATATCGCTCACAATTAACTACTCAACATCTTAAAGAATTTTTGCAAACCAATTATATCAAAAAAGGAAAATCAACTTGTTGAAATTATCAGTTATTAAATATTTTGTTTTGTTTTTTTTTTTTATTAGCTAATTTCAATTATTTTTTTTCTTTTCAATATTGCTATAACTATCAAATCAAATTTTAGTAGAAATATGACATGGTTCACAAAAAAATATTAGATCTTTATAAAACTCATTTTGATCCTAGCTAATAAAGTGAATTTTTTCAAAATTTAACACTTTGGCCACTTTCCTTATTTTTAATTGCTAATTGTGATGATTTCCCATCACGATTAAAATAATTATCGATCCTTGAAAGATATAATCATATCTTCTTGACAGTCTTTAATTCAACTTTTTTGTCACTCTTCTTCTCTATGCACAGGTGTATCTGTATCTTGAAAAATTCGATAACACTTCAAATCCTCACATATGAGCATTTCTAAGAAATAACAACATTATTAAATCAAAAAATATGAGTCAGTGTGATAATAATCTCTTGGATTGTATTGAAATTAATAAATTCCTTAATTCCTCTTCTCAATTCCAGGTAGATGAGTATTGGACGTCTACTTTACTGCGATATCCGATAACGTTGTCAAACCTGATATTTCAAAGATAAAAGCGAGTTATTGTGGATCAGTTGCTGTTGTCTTAAAGTTTCTTTGTATTTGTTGTCCCAATTTTGTATCGGAAATACGCCACACTATCAATGTTTGTATATCTTCCTGCACTATGGGACAGTGTACATAATCAAGATATTTTCAACCAATCCCAAATATCAATCGGGATTTCGAAGTGCATTACGTCATTGATCATATTTATAAAGCATCTGATTTAAAACTAGTTAGTATACTTGTAACTCTTGATTACAATAAAACATTAAATATCGTTAATCAAGAGATAATAAACGTAATGTTGGATCAAAGAATGAGTCTGTTGGACGACTGAAAAGTTATTTGAAAGATATATTGTTGTATTGAGTCAAGGCTATGTCTTCTGGTTTACCATAAATTTGAATTCTTGAACCTTTTTTTTTTCTTAATATATACTTCTGCCTTACCTACTTGCTTAACAACTTGCATGTACCACCTATATCCGGACCATACTTTCATTTAATACTCATTTCACAGATTTTACAGATTTACAGATTTGTTGCGGGTGAATCAAGAAAAAATGTTTGGCAATAAAAAAGCCTGATTATGATTATACCTTAATTAGGAGTTCGTATAGTAGATTGAAAGAGCTCTACCTTAACAAACAATTAATTGTTAAATAAGGAAGCAAAGTTAATGTTATGTGATATCTTGAGTTTTTCGTCATTCTATCATTGTATTCATATTACTTGTGAATAATAAAAAAACGAAAAGAATTCTACAGCTATACTAAGAGCTGCCTACAAAAATAAGAAAATGTGGAAGATAATAAACACAGAAAAAGGTACTAAAGAAGAGAAATCATGATTTAGACGCTTGTGGTTTCAAGGAGAATTTTTCCACGGAAGTGCAATCGCTGCTCAACATGGTCACAATGTCTACGACTCATCCTGAGGATTGCTTAAGAAAAGTCAACAAAAGCAAACCCCATTCTTGCTTCTTCAGACCTACAGATGCTGAAGAGATTTTAAGTATTATTAAAAATATGAAACAAAGACATAGTCAAGACATATATATGACTTTTCCGCTATAATGATCAAGGAAGTAGCTGAAGTAATTAAATGTGTGGAAAATTGTCAAAATAACTCCGGTCTATAAGAAAGAGGACACAAGCGGTTATGGCAATTATCGCCCAATTGTACTTTTGTCGGCTTTTTCTAAGGTATTTGAGCAAATTATCTACTCTTACACTATCTATATAACATTCTTGGGAAAGAACAGCACGGCTATACAACGGGAAAATCAACAACATCAGCTATTATCGAACTCATTAGTTACGTCACGCAAGCACACGATAATCATGATAGGATCAGAATAATCTGCTATGACCTTAGCTGAACTTTTGATACAGCTTTTGATACAGGAAAAGCAAATAGATTGCTAAAATCGTATCTCTCGAATCTCTCTGAGATGACAGAATGCAAATGTGGAGTTCCCCAGGGATCAATACTTGCCCCCCTTCTATTTATAGTTTATATAAATGATCTCCCAAGAAATGTGGAAAGTGCTATGTCATGTCTCTATGCAGATGATGCTACCTTTATGGTTCGAGAGCGTGCTGCCGAGGATATTGACACATCTATCGTCTCTGGTGATTGGTTATGTGCCAATAGGTTAATAATGAATAATGAAAAGACTCAAACACTAAACATTTTCCACAAACAAGAAAAGAGTGTGGTAAAGCTTCTGGGTCTAATGTTCAATTCCTCATTAAATTGGGGGCAACATATAAGTGCGTTGTGTACTCGGTTGGCGGGTGTGGTGTTTTTGGAGCGCAGAGTGACTCATTGTGCTACGTTTTAAGTCGTCAATGCGGCTTATTTCGCGTGCTTTCATGCCATTGCAGGATATGGTATTGCAGTGTGGTGATCGGCGTCGATGCAGGGAAAATTTTTGCTTCAAAAGAGGTGTGTGCGTACGCTTGATGAATTTGGTGAAATGGAAAGTTGTAAGCCATCCTTCAAAAGGCATAACATTTTAACAATTCCGTGTTTGTATGTGTTAGCATGCTTAGATTTTGTCCATGAAAATAAATCTAACTGTCGGAAAAACTGTTATCTGCATGACTATGATACGCGTAATAGATTACTTTACAAAGTACCGTCCCATCGCCTTAAAACTAAACAACAAGGTGTTGATATCACTGCACAAAATGTCTTATTGTTAGTCCTATTGTTAGCCCTTTTGTTGATTTTACGATATTTTCAATTTTGGTCTCTAGAGGAACAACAAAAGACGACTTAGCTACTTTTTAAAAACCTAACTCTTGTAGTTTCTGAGATTATTATAGATTAGAACATTGAATTTGATACCTGTACATTTGAATGAAGTGATACGTGATGTTTCACTAAAGTGTTGTAATCGATTTAGCCATTTGCACCAAATCTCAGCTCTTATCAGTCAGTACCAATGATGTGAACGTTCGTTTATAGAGTTAATGTTGAATATAACATGGACATCACTAGCTATGAATAGATTTTTGCATTTACAAAATATAATTTCTTCTTTTATAAATTGATTACCTTAAAAATAACTAAAATAGCCTAAATGATTTAAGTGAACCAATTTGATATATAAATACTTTATATTACTTACGACCTTCATTGTGTTCATTTCATTGTCTTTGTTGTTTGACTTTCTTCGCGCACTATTTATCAATTTTATTGCAATAATCGTAAACAGTTTTGTCAATTATAATTGCCAACAGGTCTAATGAAGGTGTTGTTGATGACCGAAACGTTGAAACAATGATGGCTCACTGCGTAGACATGCCTGGGCATGATTCGGCCCTTTAATGTGTGGTATCCGACTAAGGTTTACATATTGAAAGTTGTCTAAGTTCCTATGTTGCAACAGTTTGATTTTTATACGTGGGCGTGGGGCAATAGTGGGTGTATTTCAAGACTTAACAAGAAGATCGAGCGCGAGCAACTATGAATTTGTCGATGTCGTTTATATTTTGTCAGAGTTGAAGTGTATTCAAGTGTGTCTCAAACTCGACATTTGGGGGGTTAGCACTAGTTTAAATGTTAATTTTAGGTAATTTTTAGTTTATTTTCTATAATTCAATTACTTCATTTTAAAAATAATACATACCAAGTTATGTAAAATCTTTGAATTATGTTAAATTTTATAAAGAAATTAAACAGGAGTTCATTAAACAGTGTTTTTATTCATTTGATGAATTTTTAACGTGTGAAAATTTGTTTGACTCTGTAGTATAGAGATTTTACATTGTTCTCTATTTGTACTGGTCCATGTTTTTTTCACTCCTTCCTTGATGAATTGTACTACCTTTGTAGATAAAATAAATTGAATTTGAATTAAACATGGTAGAGTATCGCAAGCTTCATATTACCTTTCAAATGATTTCAATTGCCTGCAAACTGTCTTATCTGTATGAAAAGATCACGCACATAACTGATATGCTTCATCTAAATTTGAGACGTAATTCCTAAACGTTGTTTAAACATTGTTCTTCTTGTAGTTCTGAATAGTCTTCCTAGATATTATTGTGCTTTGCAAAGTTTTTAAAAACAATTATAATGTTGTTGTGTATCAACATAGAAAATCAATTTTTTCTTTTATTTTGATGAGCTTTGTGTCATTTCGCATCGACGTTTTTCGTTCTTATTATGAACGAAAAACGCAAAATTAAATTATGTTGAGTTGAGATTTTTTAATAATAAATTTGAATTATGCTGCAAAATTAAATATCGGGATCACAGACGAATTATCAGAGGATTCTTAGATTGAACCCAATTTAACGCAATCCAACCCAAACAAATTAAATGGTACGACTTAAGCGAAACTAGTCCCTTCTTCCAGAATCTACCTTTACTTTGTTTCTTCTCTTAGCTTGCTACATCCGCTCAACATATGTTTTGCGTTTCTTAATCTTTTCCAGATCATCCGCCCAGTATTTGTTCGCTCTCTTCTCATTGCCACAATGGGATTTGGCCATCAGCTTCTTCCTTTCCTAACTTCCTTCCTTCACAAGGTATTTTGGATGTCCCGCCTCGTAATTATGTTCCCATATCTTTTATTGTATCTTTCATTTCTTATCGGCGTAATTCTCTCCTGCCTCTGGACATCCTTATTCCTGTCACTTACCTTACTCCAATAATTAATAATAGAACCCAACTCAATGGTACGACTTAAGTGAGACTAACCTATCAGATCATTAATGTAATCAAAGTAAACATGATGGATAAGAAAACCTTTAGTGAAAACAGAATACGTTCTATTTGGCATCATTTTCTAACAGAAACAAAATGATATGTACTAAGTTCTTCATAGATACTAAAACTATTCATAAGTGAACATAGTGCAGCTATACAAAGCAAGCTAATTTCAAAATCATTTAATAACAAAAGTCAAAAGGTTGCCGAAATCGTACATTACAGCTCGCGTTGGCCTAATTTGGTTCCATAATTTTAAAACATCTTAAACAACCTTTGATAATAAAATTACACTAACTGCCAAATTTTATCTTTGTAAGACAAACCATATTAGAAATATGACTTAGCTATTTATTGGTTTAGACCAAATATTTTCAGGCGAATCGTCATAATTTTTACTCTAGTATTGATGATTAAAATTATGTCACGATTAGAAACAGAAACACCTGTAGAAACACCTGTATAAAGTAAATAGTGTTTTGATTTATTGAGTTGTAGGTAAACTACAAGAAAAACTAAAAAAATAGTTGTAAAAAAATGATGATTACAAAAACGTCAATTACTCGGCAAGCTTTTAGCTAAAAGCAAAGTGAGTTTGTGGGCAGCCTGGAGAAGGTATAAAAAATCAATCTAAATTCCAGCACTAATGAAAAAGCAACTAATTATCGTAATTACACAGCAGATTGGTATATTAGTGTACATTAATTAAATTACACGTCAGGGGTCGATGGGTCGTTGGACAAAGAAGGTTTTTCGTTTTTTTTTGTACAACCCCTCAGGATTCGCTTTCCGACCGGTCCTATTATGCAAATTAATTTTTGTGCAAAAGACATTGTTTGGAAAATAGGTGGCGAGCCACGATCGCACTCAAACCACCCCAAAATTGCCGCAATTAGAAAAGTCCGCAACAAAATTATTTCAGCGTAACGGTTCCCGTACCGTCGCTGTTGTGGTGTGGCTTTTGATTTTTTACTGTTATTTTTCGCCGTTCACTGTTTTAGAGCTGAAAAGTTAGCAACCGCGTGACTGCAATCGAGCGTTGGCTGTTTTTTACCCTCAACTTGTTGGAAACTTTCGGCGGTATGATAATATTTTAACGGGGGATTATAAAAGTTCAGTTAATCCCGGTCGTCTCGCCCGGACTAAATACGGCAACCTCGTTAAAAAACAACGCAAACGAAAATAAATTTAATGGAATATGTTACATTTTCCGCGTGTCGCGGATTTTCATTAGTGCCTCTTTAAACTATGTATTTCAATATTATACCATTATTATTTTAATCCTATAAAACAAAACTTTTTAAACCAGCGGTGGTTAACAGTTGCTTTTTTAACAATCAAGTGTTTGTTTTTGAAACTATTAACACAATTTTGATTCAAACAATTTAAAACTTTTCGTTATAACTGAAACAAAGCTTTCTACAATTTAATAACGCATAAAAGTCAATGTACCAATTTGTTGTAAATTTCGACAATAACTCAAAAGCTACCGTATCGATTTTAACGGCGTTCTATGCCTATAATGCGTTTAAATATATTAGCTACGTGTTTTTCCCAACTTGCCTCGAAGCAATCCCAGCAAAGTTACGAGAGCTGTTATATACGCTGTTTACCTGCGAGTAATATCATCAAAGTGGCGGGTATTAGAGAATACTATCGTAAATTAGTGGCTTAATAAGATTTTTTCACCAACATCAGGCATAGGTTTTTTTATAGGGATGTGGAGGTTAACTACCCCATTAAAAATTAATAATCTCACAGGTGTTACTCGCCGATTTCCATTAAATTTGGAGCAGGTATTTTTTTTATGAATGCCGTAAAAACCTTTGGTAAATAGAGAAAATGCGGAAAAGGGTCTCTCACCTAATAACCCCAAAAGGAAATGCGAGGATAAGAATAACACAACATTATTTCCTATTTTTGGATCCTGTACAAAGTTCAAATAAGAATTAGTTTTCCAAGAAGATTATGTCATTTTTTGGGTAATCTTTGGATTTATTGTTTCCAATACCAGAGATTATAGTCTCCCAACCCAAACCAACCCTGAAGACAGACAAAATTAAAAAAAAGATTTTAGTTCTAGTCTAGTTCTACTTCAATTCAAATATACAAATGCATTCAGAATATTCAAATTAGAAATGTGCGCGTGAGTGACTTTTTATGAACGCTCACGCCCACTCACGATCTAGATGCACGCCGATCACGTCAATTCACGTGACTCACGCTCGATCAGGTGATCAGGAATCGCCAGATTTTCATTAACGGTTTTTAAACTTTCTTTTATTCATCTTTAAGAAATGTATCGATATACAGCAGAAATAAATCAACATTTTATTTATTTATTATCAACAATTTTTATTACTATATATAATCAGTGTTGCCACTTTTTGAAATATAAACTTTTATTATATTGCAAATACCAATTTTTAACAATATGCAAATATTATTGTAAGGACATAGAACTTTTGTAACTTGACAATAGGGTTTCCCCCTTTACTTTGCCCCCTGCTACTTATTCTCCATTGCGTCTTAAAATTAGAAAAGAAATCGGGTTTATGCCTGACATTGTTGACATAATAGCTTATGCTGCCAACAAGTTGGCAGTCTGTAATATAATGTACAGTGTTTGGAACAGTAACAAGTCATGCTGTTAACAAGTCTACAAGTTAGACTTCAAACTGATGAGCAGGACTTTGGAGATATAATGTGTATGAGATCATCATTCATTTTATTGATTTTCAGTCTCTTTAATTTACTCGGAGAGGTTTTGATATGATAATATTGTCGGTCAGACAGGGGATGATAAGTCTTTGTTATCGGTATAGTATACTAAACAATAAAGTGAACGATCTATCAATTTTGAGAGATGTTGGTTTGTATACCCCTGCATATTCTGATCGCCTTACAGTTTTGTTTCATATAAAATGTTTCTTTACGAAATTGAAAGGAACCACTATTAAATAAAACGCTAACTTATAGATATAATTGCTCATGCTGCCAACAAATTGACAGTCTAAGGTAATGTACTGTGTTTGGAACAGTAACAATTCATGCTGCAACAAGTGCAGGAGCGGTATACCCAAAATAACACAGAGAGCCTCCGTTGGAGTCGTTTTGTAGGCCCCCGTTGCCCACAACAGGAATGGTCTAATTGCCGCATTCATACCCTTCTCCACCCTAGAATCCAAAGCCCTCTCATCCCAAACTTCCGCACCATACATTATCCCAGGAATAATCACCCTTTCTAACATAATCTTCCTTAACTCCATACTCACGCCCCAATCCTTCCCAGCCATAACCGCCATACGACCTAGCATGCCCATCACTCTTCCCCTAACATACCTCACATGCTCAATAAATAACAACCCTGAATCAATCATCACTCCCAGATATTTCACGACCCCTTCCATTCTTACAACACCTTGCTCAACCCTAAGAACCGGAATGTCCCTAATTTTCCTCTTAGAAAAGAACATCCCCACCAATTTATCACTTGCATACTCCACCTTACACTCTTCAGCCCACGTCTTACACACTTCCATACACTATTCCACCTCCTCTCTATCTTCCTCACCGACACATCCCAAATCAGTACCACTTGATCATCCTTTTATTATCATTAAGATAATATCTCTTTATAGAACAGTAATAGCTTATGCTGCCAACAAGTTGGCAGACTTCAAACTGTTGAGCAGGGTTTTGGAGACAAAAAAGCTTATGCTGCCAACAAGTTGGTAGATTTCAAATTGATGAGCATGACATTGGCAACATAATAGCTTATACTGTCACAAGTTAGCAGGCTTTAACATCATATACGATGTTTGGAACTGTAATGAGACATGCTACCAACAAGTTGGCTGACTTCAAATTAATGAACAGTATTTTGGAAAAAAAGCAAGGCATGTTGCCAATAAGTAACTGTAATAGCTGATGCTGTCAACAAGTTGGCAGACCTTAAATCGATGAGCACGACTTTGGAGACATAATAGCTCATGCTGCCAACAAGGCGGCAGATATTTGTATGTTTATCTGATATTTTATTCGAAATTTCAATCAAAAAATGAAACGTTGAAAAATTATCCGAAATGTAAAATTTCTCTAAAGTTTTCAGCATTTCAAAGTCTTTCTTACAACTAAATCGATGTTGTTTGAAATTGTGTTATATATTGCCTATATTTTTGATGGTTTTTGAATCGTCAGATATAAGCTAATATGATACAGATATGCACTAAGTAATAATTATTGCTGGGACATGATTTATGATGACGAACTAACCCCAGGAGCTTCTTTTCTACTTCTTTTTCATTTTATGCATATACTTATTTTACCCATAAACAACAAAAACGCTTAAACAGTTATAGTGTTAATTATTGTATACATTTGAGTAATATAAATTTAAAAAAAAATCGTTGTATTCTCACACATAATATTTTTGCATTGTTAAATAATGCTTTTTTTGAATTTTTCGTTAATGTGGAACTGAACAAATTCAATATACCGGTCAACAAAAATTGAAAAATCGAACCAATCGGGACATGTTGGGTCACGTCAAAACCATGATCACGCACGTTCACGTGAGTGGTACAAAAATTGATGTTCCCTCACGGTGGGTCACGCATGACTCATCAAGTCCCGGCAGGACTCACGTAATTTACACATCTTTAATTCAGATGCACGGCTAACCTCAACCCAACCCTGTGTATTTAAATTGAAGTAAAACTAGGACTAACACTACACCTAGAATCATTCGGGTTTAGCTATCTTGAGAGATGTACGGCTAAACCCGAATGTTTCTAATTTTAGAGAGAGGCGTCTAGGAGTGGAAAGTTTTGTTAGAAGTTCAGAATGTTTGTAGTTCGAGATCTTGAGTTATATAAGAGTTAGTGCTGGAATTTAGATTGATTTTGAATACCTTCTCCAAGTAAGTCTGTAACTGTAGAAGAACGATGATTTTCTCCACATTGTTTGGAATATTATCTTTGTTACGAAAGACCTAATGTATTCTCAAGCCTAGAAGTGAACCAACTTCATTTAAAAAAAGTGAAGGAAGCAACGGATAACGTAAGTGTGATAAATATGACAGGAAGTCTTAACACCAGATAAAGACAACATTGAGATTATAATATAATAAGTTGAAGACACCTTGTATGAAAGTCACAGGACACCTAAAATAGGCTATCTGTACAAGAACTGTATAAACAGTTCTCAGGATCCAAAATATGTTAACTTTTCTCAACTGACTTTTTGAGTTTTTTAGACACTGAGCGATCCATATTTCAGTTACACTCAATCATAAACTTAAACTTTCAAGATCTTACCATTTCTTACCAGAAAATATGTGGAAATCGAAGCATGTTATAAAAAAATTCTTGTACAAAAGTTTCAACTAATTTTATTCTTTACAATATCATTCACATGCAATTTTGTTCTTAGATGCGTAGATATTGAAAAATAGCAGCTATGTTATCATAGGAAATAGCATGGTGATATATAATAGAAGTATCCATTAAAAAAAAAGACAAAAAGTAAAAAAGAAAATCTTTTTTTTGTTTCTATAGATTTGATGATTATGCGTTACAAGGTCGTATCAATTTAAATGCCTCATCCGGTATATGATGCAATATGAAACAAATCATCAAAAATTGATTTTCTATGATTATGGTAACGTCGCCAATGAACCAATGGGGTGAAAATGTGCCTCATATGGTAACAATGTGTTCACGGTTCTATTACATACTCTTAAATTTATCGCCATGGACATGATATTATCAGATGCATCGGCTCATATCATATTATATCATACTAATGTAAAGAGACCGCATGGCACATTGTCATTAGGAAGCACATATTCCCCCATTTAACGGTATATTTGTTTTTAAAAGTACAACCTGCAATTTGTAGAACAAATAGAAAGATTACTCAGAACTGATCATAAATAAGATATAATATATTGTTATAGAGATAGGCAACTCTAAACGTTTGGTGAGAATACGTAATTAGTTTTGGATACAGCGCTGAAATCAGTGGCAGCCGAGAAAAAGTTTTATCGATTTTTTTTTTCGAAAACATTGTTTGGCGAACACTTTACAACTGTTCAAAATTTTAAACACATTTAATTTTATCGCTTACAAGGTTTTACAAAAAAAAACATCGGAAAACATAACAAGCTAGTAAATCATCATTTGGTAAAGGGTTTATTAAACGGTGTGTAAATGCGTGCGTTTAATTTTAGTTTTGCTTCAATTCAAATATACAGTTTGTAAAGTACTCTATTTTACAGACTATTCATTGTGGAGACATTCGTTAAAAAATCTTCAGCTACACTGCTAAACCCAACCTAACCCAACCCTGCACATTTCAATTGAAGTAAAACTAGAACTAACACCAGACCCAGAACTAGAATCATTCGGGTATAGTTGTCTTGAGAGATGTACGACTAAACCCGAATATTTCTAGTTCTTGATCTAGAGTTAAGTCTGGTGAAATGCCTAGCCTTCTAGAAGCAGATTCTAATCTTCCAAGACATTATCTATTCTTCTCTAATAATCTTTAATCTGTTGCAAACAGTATCTAGGTTTCAAAATGCAGTATCTAGTCATCCAAACGCAATATTTGGTTTTCTACCATCAATATTCAATATAGTCATCAGTAAACAGGATATAGCTTCCTGGAAAGTAGTGTTTAGTTTTTTTGGAAGCAGTGTTCAATCTCCCAAAAGAAATACTTAGTCTTCCAAAAGCAATATTTAGTCTTCTAGAAGCAGTATTTAGACTACCAGAAACATTATCGTAAGAGCAACATAATTCCTTATAACCGGTATACAGTCTTCTGTTACCATTGTCAAGCCACCAGTAAAGTACACCAGTAATATAAGTAATATAATCTTCTTTAACAAGCGCTAATCCTTTACAAGCAATATTTAGTTCTCTAAATGCAGTATTACCATCAATATACAATCTATCGGCAGTATCTAGTCTTTAACAAACAGCATGCAATTTTCTCCAAAATAGTGTTTAATTTTCTATAAGTAGTATTCAGTCTTCCAGAAACAATATCTAATCTTCCAGAAGTAATATAATTCCTTATAACCAGTAATACAGTTTTCTCAAATAATCTCTAATTTTCTAAAATCTAATAAATAAGCAGTAGTCTTCTGGTAAGCAGTATTTAATCTTTTGCAAGCAATATTTAGTATTTTCCAAACAATATTTAGTGTTTTGCAAACTTAATTTAGTCGTCTACAAGCGGAGTTCAGTCTAACAGGAGCAACATTTTGCCTTTCATAGGAGTATATATTTTTCTATCAACAGTTCTATCAACTCTGTTACCAAAATCTACTTTTTAGCAAATAGCATATAGGCTTCTGCAAGCAATATCTAGTCTTCTGAAGGTAATACTTGACTTTTCTGTCAACAATGTGAAATCTGCAAACGATAACTAGACTGCCAGGAGCATTATCTTGCGTTCCACAAGCAGAAACTGACAGTAGTTCCAGTTTTACTTCAATACAAATATAGAGGGTTGACAAATCAGTTTGTAAAGTACTCTATTTCAGAAAACTATTCGTTGTAAAGGCCTTCATTAAAAACATTTCTTCAGATGTATGGCTAAATCCAACCCAACCTTGTATATTTGAACCAGAGCCGTCCTAACATATCCGGCGCCCCAGGGTCGAACGAAACGAGTTAATTCTTTTTTATACAAAATTCAATGCCAATGAAAAATGTCCGCATCTCAAAGGGGAAACTGGATACATGTATGATGGGGACGCCATATATTTCTTTAGACAATACAACACAATCAACAATATTACTTTGTTAAACCTGGTCAAATCAGTTCAACTCATGGAACCTTTTTGTATCCCCTAAGAATCCTTCGTCACTAAGCAAGGACCATAAACTAAATCGCAGTGATTTGATGATGAGAGAATCCGGGTATCACATCCCATTCAAGAATTGGGTTGGGTTGAGATAAGTTTAACCCAACCAAACTTACATTTAATGCTAACTAGATATGTAGTTAGGTTGGGTTGGATTAAGATTAGTGAATAATTTCTAGAATTTCTAGAATCAGTTAATCATTACTTTGACATAGACATCAATTTAATCATTTGCATAAAGAACATTCTTCAATTAATTTTATGGATTTCTACGAAGAATTTTTTAATGATATTACTAAATTTAATTACAATAGATTTCTTCTACAATTTTTATGATCTGTCTTTAACCTGTTATGCTGGTTTATTATTACTTTAGTTACTTCAAACTTCGAAGGTTTTCATTTTTGTGAAGGTTGCGATTCTTATTTGTCTAATAACATTTTGGTTTTATTACATTTTATTTTCCTTTCATCGCCCATTGAGCGAGCATAGATTTCTTCTACAATTTTTATGATCTGTCTTTAACCTGTTATGCTGGTTTATTATTACTTTAGTTACTTCAAACTTCGAAGGTTTTCATTTTTGTGAAGGTTGCGATTCTTATTTGTCTAATAACATTTTGGTTTTATTA
The DNA here is from genome assembly GCA_036711965.1 of Onthophagus sagittarius. Lineage (NCBI taxonomy): Eukaryota > Metazoa > Arthropoda > Insecta > Coleoptera > Scarabaeidae > Onthophagus > Onthophagus sagittarius. The sequence continues at coordinate 65,325,189 of JASERS010000003.1, read as the reverse complement.
CATTTTATTTTCCTTTCATCGCCCATTGAGCGAGCATCAGGATAATTTTAACCTAACATTTTTCTTAGTTTATCTTGATTGATAATCTTTATCTTTTAACATAATTTTTATTTTTTTATTGTTCGCAGTTATATTCCTTTTCAAGAATGATAATTTTATTGAGTTAATTTGCTTATACATTTCATTATCTTTTTTTATAATTTTTTATATATCCTTATTATCTTTTTTAACATTAAATTTAAATTTTCATAATTTTATGGTGAATAATTGACTAATTTCACTATTTTCGTTTAAATTCCTTTTAATTTTAGTTTAATTCAGAAATTTTTAATTTTCCCCATTTATTCTTGAGCTTGCTACATATAACTTTTTCACAGTTTCATATCAACCAACTTTTTTATCTTTATTTTTATATATTTATTTTAATTTTAATTATCTTTTGTAACTGAGAAACAATTTTAAAAATTCAAATTTCAATTAAATTCAATTCTGTAACAAATTTAAAAGTTTTAGCATTAAAATTATCACTTTTTTTAAACTTTACTACTTACTATTTGATGAATTTTATATTTTATTTACTAGTCGTGCCTAAAATAGTACACCGAATGCTTAATCAATAAAAAACTTATCATCGTTATTTCACTAAAAATCTTCGACTTTTATTTTTATCTGAAAGATCTAAATTTTGTGAATAATCCTTTTAAAAAGTTCTAAAATTTTTGTAGAAATTTCAAAATCACTATTCAAAATTATTTGTATAAAGGGTACCACAAAAAAAACTATCCATTTCAGACAATGTAACTTGTTAATTGTAGGAAAGAGCCGAATTAATTCTTTAGCTTGGACCGGACCATTCCACCGGTTTAAATAAAATTGTCCACATACGTCGATAACAGGATTTATTACGTGCAATTTCACCAGCGGCGGCGTAGCATAGTAATCCTGGGTAAAGGTAAAACCGGCGAAACGCTTTGTGTCCCTGCCCTATTGTAATGTAAACCTGCGAGCAGGTAAACTTGGTCCAAAAATGTCTGTGTACTTGGAAATGTAAACAAACGCAGGGTCCCGCTAACGTACAGGGTACAGGGTAGGCGCCCGACAATTCCCGCCAATTCTAAACCGTTGTTCCTCTTTCGCCCTCCGCACCCAAACGTGAGCAAACAGCATCCAGTCACGTGATATACCCCCATCGGCCCTTCTACACGTCTCATTCCGTCTTCTTCCCACATACACGACAGCCATTCTGTTGTTCACTGCTTTATTCGTGGGATGTTTGTTCTACTTACTAACTGCTCTGCTTTTTTTGTAAGCCTCGGTTGACGTAGTGTCAATATTCTTAAGAATTGGTGGTGTAACTTTGTTAGGGACTATACTTTTTGTTTTGTAAGTAACCTAAATAAGTAATGTTGTTGTAAAATCCTAATTAGGGTCGAAATCCATAAAGAATTTTTCTTAACACGTTCGGCGTGGCATGGTGTAACATTAGTGACTCTTCTTTTAACGGCGTCGCATCAATGAGTGCCCCAAAATAGGTTAGTCATTCTTAGTGAAAAAAAAACTTTATATCCGTACTTAACGTGTTAATGATATAACAAATTATAAATAAAGTATCATTATTATGCTTAGTTATTCAGCGCATGTCAAAATATGTTTACTATTTTTTATAAACGCCGGACATGTGGACGATTTGAGTATAAATGTCATCTTATGAACGACGTGGTATCTTAACCAAGACATGTAATAAACGATTAGAGTATAAATATAATCTTTAAAAAAATTGGTATTTTAACCAAAGCATGTAATGAACGATTTCACGTTTTAATCGCTGAGGTTACTTGCGGGCGAGGCACTAGCGCTGATGTGTCAAGATGAAATCGACGATTTAAAGGTTGTAGCGCCTCGCTCGCAAGCGACCTCGGCAATTTGAATGTAATTTTATAAAAAATTTGGTATCTTAACCAAAGCATGTAATGAACGATTTCACCTCAAATCGCCGAGGTCGCTTGCGGGCGAGGCGCTAGAGTTAATATGCCAATACGAATTCGACAATTTAAAGGTTGTACTACCTCGCACGCAAGTGACCTTTAACAATTTAAGTATAAATGTAATTTTATGAAAAATTTGGTATCTTAACAAAGGCATGTAATGAACGATTTCGCCTCAAATTGCCGAGGTCGTTTGCGGGCGAGGCACTAGAGGTGACGTGTCAACATGAAATCGATAATTATAAGGTTGTAGCACCTCGCCCACAGGCGACCTCGGCGATTTGAATGTAAATGTAATCTTATAAAAAATTTGGTGTTTTACTCAAGACATGTAATGAATGACTTCGCTTCAAATTGTCGACGTCAAAATAGAGGTACAAAATAGCTTTCAGGATGATATTTATCCTCATACAGGCAATATAGCTTTGTGGCGGGATGCTACATTTGATATAAATAGATATATAGGTCATTAATTGTCACCAACAAAAGGAACATATACACTTTTGTACATGCAATACTAAGTTTAAGAAATCGACAATTTAAAGGTTATAGCACCTTGTTCGGAAATGACCTCGGCGATTTGAGACGAAACTATTCACTACAAATTTTAGTAAAGGTACAAAATACCTTTCAGGATGATATTTATGCTCAAACCGGCAAGATAGCTTTGTGGGAAGACGCTACATTTGATGTCGATAGATAGATAGAGAGGCCACCAACAAAAGGAACAATTCATATAAACCTTTGTACATTTAATATCAAATTGATATTAATATTGTAGACTGGGGTACGCGCGCACTTGTACGGATCGGACTGACACATCGGAAAGACGAAACGAACAAAAATTGTTATTTGCATTCTTTTAAATAGCATAAAGCAGATTAGTGCGCATCGGACGCATTCGTAATTCACACATCCGTTATTATTCGTCCAATGAATCCGTAGCGTAACAAGTACGCGCGTACCCTTAACCTTTCATTTATGATTTTTGGAACAAAATATCAAATCAAAATATAACAAATTAAAATTGCATTCTCTCACTTATTTGTTTTCGTGACTCCATAGTGAGACTGGGTTCGTATGCGCGTGATATTTAATCCGTGTAAAGCCATACTTCCTCGTATATCTCCTTCAGTCTCTTCCATTCTTGTCGGTCCCAAGCTGTTCTGTGCCTTGATACTGCACTACAATTCATCTTAAACTCATCTTCCCCGCTGGTAGTTGGTCTTCCTTTTCTTCTCTTTTTGTCCATCTCATATATTTTACTCTTACAATATGACCCGCTCAATTCCATTTTCGATCCAATTCTATTTTTCCAATATTTCCAATGTATACTGTATATTCCAATGCAACTTTTTCCTTATCCATTCTTTTATTTTTTTATCTTTCTTCGCAATGCCAATCATTCTTTTATGCTTTGCCCTTGCTGTTACCCTAACCTCTTTAATCATTTTGTTTATTAACATCCATGTCTCGCATCCATAAATCATGACGGGAAGGACATACGTTTCACATTTTCTTTTTCTCCATCTCTATATTTGACTTCTTATCTTTGAATATTTTTATATCAGTTAAACATTTCTTATCTCATCGCCATTTTCATGTTATTTCGATTTCCTTTCCATTAACAATTATTTTAATTTTCTATTCACAGTTTATGTACATTACTTTTGTCTTGCTTATATTTATCTCCAAACCAGTTTTCTTTCCTCTTCTCGATATTTCTGTTTCACCAGCAAACTTTAGCCTCTTCAATCATTACCCATTTATTCTTTTTACTAGGTCTTTCCATTCTTCTTCTGTAGACATTGATTCAATAGCTTTGCAGAAACTTTGCTTCATCATCTTGCTTCAATCCATTTCCTAAAGTTATCGTCCTTTTAATATTGCTAATTTTGATATGTAGTTTTGAATTTTTATATAGGGCGATTCAAAATAACAGACTTCTAGAAGAGGTAATAGTTAAAAATTCTTTTAAATATTTAAGAGTGCCTTCTTAATGAGATATAGGGAAAGTTTTTTAAATTAAAGGCATTTTGTAAATCAGTTCTTTAACATTACCCCAATTGTAAAATCGAGAGAATTTAAATCTGACGCACGTGCGGGCTAATAGATTAAACAACGGCAGCTTTCGGCTGATTTCCGTCGCTTCATGCAAGATTAATGCCGAAGATAACTATTCTTCATCTTGTAAACGAGGTTCAATCTGTGACTAAGACATTCGCGAAAAAATTCGAATTCTTTGAACATTCTTTGACATGTTGAAAATCATAAAGATGCAATTATTTTTCGTGAAGTTTTGTACATATAAATGTCTGGGATATGTTATGTTTAACTATGACAAATTAAGATGGATTGAATAATCAAATTTTCTGCAAATATATTTGTCTTTAAAAATTGTAGATGAGTTATCGATGAGACCAACTTGATAGATAATTAAACAGGTGATTAATTTTAAGGAGAAACTTCGACACGCGATGTCTCGTTATGGAGACATTTGAGAACCTATGTATATTTTTTTCAAAAAAGAACAATATTTCGCGCCTTTAAAAAATAAGAAAAATTTTATAAAGTAAATTAATTACAAGAAATAAAATACCAGATAAAACCAGAAGCAAATTAAAAGAAATAAGAAGAAATAATGATGGGGAGAAACAATAAAAACGAAAATGATGATGGCAAAACGCGGAAACCAGTAGAAACCGGAAAATAATAATAAAATTTCTTTTCATCGTTAAGTACGAAAACTTTTTTGGAACTCCCTCCGTAACAAACACGATGATAACGAGAAATCAAGAAACAACTCTGTATATTAAGACTATTCAGCTTAATTTTCCATTCTCTAAAAGTCTGCCAGCAGTTTTTTGAATCACTCTGTATATATATATTAATATAGGAATGTACTGATCTTCCATTCTAGACGTTTGTATAACCTACAAGATTTTTTCTCTTCTTACATTGTCAAACGCTTTCTCAAAGTCTACAAATAATAAGGTCAATGGGAAGTCATAGTTATTCGATTTTTTTATCAGTTGCTGCTTGAAGTTCTTCTTGAATCCTGTTTGGTCTTCGGATGATGGTAGGTGTTGCTCTATTTTCCTTGTGATTATGTATTTGTATCCTTTGTATAATTTTGCTACTAGCCAACTATCTGGTATCTTTTTCTGTTGCAAACAGTTTCCACCTGTTTTCATTTCTTATCTGATCTATACCTCCAATTTTTTCTTCCTTCAGTTTTGAAATTGTATCACACGTACTTCTTCATCATTCATATTCTTCCTTTTCCGCCTTGTTGAATAGCTCCTTATGACAGTCACATATAATGTTTAATATTTCTACCTCTTCCCATTTGCTTATATCGTTGGTATTTTTCATACATTTTTAAATGATTTGATGTCTTAACCAAGACATGAAATGAACGATTTTGCCTCAAATCGCTGAAGTCGCTTTTGAATGAGGTACTAGAGTTGATGTGCCACCCACAAACGACCTCAGCGATTTGAGTATAAAGTGATCTTATGAATAATTGGTATCTCAACTAAGACATGTAATGAACAATTTGGCTTCAAATCGCCGAGGTCTCTTGCGGGCGAGGCACTAGAATTGATGTGTCAACACGAAATCGACTATTCAAAAGTTTTAGTGAGTCGCCCGGAAAGAAATCTCGGCGATTTGAGTATAATTATCATCTTATGAAAGATTTGGTATCTCAACCAAGATGTGTAATAAACGATTTCGCCTCAAATCGCCGAGGTCGCTTGCGGGCGAGGCACTAGAGTTGACGTATCAATACAAAATCGACAATTTCAGCTTGTAGCGCTTCGCCCGTAAGCGACCTCGACGATTTGAGTATAAATGTGATCTTATAGAAGATGTGGTATGTCTACCAAAATATGCAATGAACAATTTCGCCTCCAATCGCCGAGGTCGCTTGCGGGCGAGGCGCTAGAGTTGTTGTGTCAACACGATATCAACATTTCAAAAGTTGTAGCGCCTCGCCCACAAACGACCTTGGCGATTTGAGTATAAATGTCATCTTATAAAAATTTGGTATCTTATCCAAGACATGTACTGAATGATATCGCCTCAAGTTGACGAGATCGCTTGCGGACGAGGCGGTACATTTGATGTAGCAATACAAAACCGTTAATTCAATGACTCTAGATAGAGTTAAGATACCAAATCTTTTATAAAATGACATTTACACTCAAATAGCTGATGTCGCTTGCGGTTTAGATGAGGCACTACCACCTTTTAGTACCGATGTTGTAAATTTTCATTTTTCAAATTAGGTTGGTACTGAAAAAGTAACAAAATCTGGTAAATTTGTTAAAAAAAGTTACTAGAAAATTTAACTTTTTGGAGATGAATTCCCCAAATCTAGTTCCCTTTTCAATACCAACCTAATTTTTTCCCCAGCTCTAAGTTTAGTTGGAGAGACCAAATAATTTTAATCATATGTAGACTTTTTTTGGAGAGTACATATACTCAGTGTTTCCTCGGAGGAGCGGATCTTTATTTGGAATTCTCTTTTTCCAGCACTCAGCATATGTATTTTCAAAAAGCGGGACCTATGCTACTTTTTGATTTAAACTCTATTTAGAGGATAATAAAAAAGATGATAATCTCTGAGCTTTGAACAAAAATCCGGTCTATTTTTATACGTTAAAACTACCTCCAGGAAAATTTCCTTCCCACCCCATACATTGCCCAAGTCAACAAAACTCACCTACATTTGAGTTGGAATTAAAAAGGGTTATAAAAACACAACTTACCTCGAGGATCGTTCCGTCCATTTCCGGCTACTCACTCGTGCTGCGTTGTCAAGAACTAACACTCACTCGGCATTCCTCCAGTTTTCCCTCGAATGCAATGCAATTCATAAGCTGAAGGTAACAGAATGGTATCAGGTTCGCGATCAAATAGTCTACTCTTTGCGGGGCAATCTTTGCATCTGCACGGTTTTCCGTAAGGCGAATTCTCGTGCAAACCGCGCACACGCCGACCACAGAGGCGTCGCGACGCTTCGAAAACCTGCATGGATCCAGTAGTGTTCAGAACACCAAACCGTAGACGCACGCAATTGCTTTTAACTTAAGAAATAATAAACACGTGAAAATGAGGCCCTTTGAGTAGTTTTAGAAGCCGTCCTTCAATTGGGCCACAGTTGAAAATTTAATGTTGGTCTAAGAGATATTTATTAAAAGCGATAACCGGGTGACGCCGTGAGGTACAACAAGTGATCATGTGATGTTCTTAAATGTAGTTAATATCCATGTTGGGAAAGTATGGAAAAGTTTAGTAGGACTAATAACTTCATATCGAATCATCGAAAGAAATTGATTAAGTCGTGTCGCGCCGTTAAATTAATCTTTTAACCGTAAAATAATTGTTGCTTCCATTGTATTTAACGATTTCATACATATCTGTGATTTTATCATTCTATATAGATAATAAATAATTTTTGATAGTGTTAAAGAAATAAGTGTAACCTAATATTAACTCTTTTAAATCATTGTGTATCCTTTTAATCCTTCACTTAAACATATATATGCCATGAAGAGGATGTCTCAACGAAACGGTTTGCTATAAAATTTCTTTTTTTATATTTCCGATACAGGTTGATGATGACAGCCTGTGGACGAAAGGCGATGGTGTCAACTTGGGCTTGCCTTTTGCTACTAGCGACGGTTCAAGTCTTCGCTTCCGGTAAGTTTTCCAATTTTCTTTTCTCTATTTTTGCATGACACGCCCAAAATCATGTGCATGTACGTTTTTAACACCAAAATGTAATATTTGAATAGTCGCGACGCGCTTGTTTTGAGCGTGTTTTAACGTCCCAAAATTAAATCATAATTTTGCGGTTTACATCAAGAATACTTGTCAATTATTAGAAAATTGATAACGAAATTTTTGCAAATTTGTGTCATGAATTTTACTGGTTCTTTGTTTGATGTTTAATGTAATGGTAAGTAGTTCATATTTGAATTAAAAATGATTCAAATTCGTCGTATGTTTTACTGCTAATTTGTGATTTAGAATTGCTTTTTGAAGGCGATTTTTTGCCAAATAATAATTTTTAGGTTTTCGAGTTAAAGTTTTATTTACTAATGCAGATAGCTTTTCTGGAGCTAATAACTCAGTGTTTATGGCTCTACTGTGTTAAATTAAAGTTTTGAGGCACTCTCTAGTTACTTATATACCTAATTCTCTTTTTACACAAATTTGATTTAACATAAGTTAAAAGAGAAAAAAATCTGTAAGTCATGGCATAATTTTAAACACAAATATTAGAGTAAAACTGATGATGATTTGTGTAAACACTTTTGGTCTAAACTACTGATGGAGCATCATCTTTAGCCGGATATTCCATTATTCTACATATCTATCCGGCCAAGATGCGTAATTATCAGTTTCAACTACATAATTTTTATATCATGTACAAGTTCCGGCATCTTCCAAATCGGAGGTATATGCCGGTGTAGAATACATCATGATGAAATTTTTGGTGATTTATAAAGTAAAGTACTTTCTTTGAACAAAACTATAAGTGAATATCTCAACTCGTTTTTGAGATATCAAGTTATGAACTAAACCTAAATTTGTAGTATTTGAGAAATATAAAAAGTTTCTTAATCAGTTTTAAATATCATGAAAAATCGATTTCTTAAGATATCTTGATGTTTTTTTTTTGATTTGGAATGAAAAATATGTACTTTTTTCATGTCAAAACGGTATTTGAATATCACAATTCGTTTTTGAGACATCAAGTTTGGAACTCAACATAAATTTGTAGCAATTTATAAAAATAACAATCTCCTAATCATCTTTAAAAAACCGTAAAATATCGAATTCTTACGATATCTTGTAGAATTTTTTTGTGATTTATAATATATTTTGTGCTTTTTTTAGATCGAAACGATACTTGAATATCGCAATTCGTTTTTGAGATATGAAGTGTTAAAGAAGTGTTTTAACATGTCATAAAAAATAATATCCTTAATCAGTTTTGAAAAATCATAAAAAAATCGAACTCTTAAGATATCTTAATAAATCCTTTGTGATTTATTAAAAAAACTGTATTTTCATCAGGTCGAAACGATACTTAAATATTTAAATTCCTTTTTCAGATATCAAATTTTGAACTCAACCTAAACTTGTAGCATATCATAAAAATAACGATCTCCTTAATCATTTTTGAAAAATTGTAAACAATCGAATTCTTAAGATATCTTGATGCAACTCTTATTGATTTGTAAAGGAAAATATGTACTTTCTTCGGATCGAAATGATACTTGAATATCTCAAATCATTTTTGAAATGTCAAGTTTTGAACTCAAGCTAAATTTGTAGCATTTCATGAAACTAACGATTTCTGAAAAATCATAAAAATTTGAATTCTTAAGATATCCTGATACCATTTTTTTGTAATTCATAAAGGAAAGTGTCTACTTTCATTAGGTCTAATTGATACTTGAATATCTCAATTTGTTTTTGAGATATGAAGTTTTCAAGTCAACCCCAAATTTGTAGCATTTCGTAAAAATGACAATTTGCTTAAATGCAGAACACAAAAAGTTAATCATTCGTATCTCAAGAACTAATTGAGATATCGGTGTGAGATCAAATGTATTTTAAAGCAAATTTAATTCTTATTTAGCATGTTCAGTTTCATTTTTTACAATTTTTAATCTTCACTGTTGTGATTTTTTGAAGAAGCTGCTCGTAATGATAAACGATGAAGTGTAAGATATAAAAAGTTAATCAATCGTGTCTCAAGAATTAATTGAGATATCAAGACAAAATCAAAAGCATGTTAAAGCAAATTTAATTCGTATTTAGCATGCTCAGTTTCATTTCTTACAATTTTTAATCTTCACTGTTATGATTTTTTGAAGAAGCTGCTCGTAATGATAAACGATGAAGTAATTGTAGGACATAAAAAGTTAATCAATCTTATCTCAAGAACTAATTGAGGTATCGACAAAAAATCGAAAGCATTTTGAAAAAAATTTAATTATATTTTAGTATGCAAAATTTCATTTCTTCAAAACTTTAAACTTCCATGTTATAATTTTTTAAAGTTGCCTCTGCGTAACTATAACTATTGGTAGAACATCTAACTTTAATCAATGGTGTCTCAAGAACTAATTGTGATATCGGTATGAGCTATAAAGCATTTTAAAGCAAATTTAATTCCCAATTTGATGTCTTCAATGTTCGAAAAATCTTCCATGATCGATTTTATGATTTTTTGAAATTGACTCTGTGTTAAAGTTAATCAATCGTATCTCAAACACTAATTGAGGTATCGGTACAAGATAAAAAGCATTTTAAAGCAAATTTTATCAATACTTAACATGTCCAAATCTAGTTTTTCAAATTTTAAAATGCTCAGGTTGTGATTTTTTAAAGATAACCTTGCTTTAGAAATCATAAAATTTAGTACAACAAATTTTCATCAACCGTATCTCAAGAAATAATAAAGATATCGATACGAGATAAAGAGCATTTTAAAGCAAATTTTATTAATTTTTAGCATGTCCCAGTTTATCTTTTCAAATTTTAAAATGCACAGATTGTGATTTTTTAAAGTTAACCTTGCTTTAAAAATCATTAAATTTAGTACATCATACTTTCATGAATCGTATCTCAAGAAATAATAGAGATATTGGTGCTAGATAAAAAATATTTTAAAGCAAATTTAATTTGTATTTAGCATGTCCGACTCTATCTCTTCAATTTTATAAATTCTCAGGTTGCGATTTTTTAAAGTTAACCTTTTTTTAAAAATCATAAAATTTAGTACATCAAACTTTAATCAACCATATCTTAAGAAATAATAGATATATTGGTAAGAGATAAAAAACATTTTAAAGAAAATTTTATTAATAATTAACACATTCATTTTTATTTCTTCAAAGTTTCTAACTTTCCTGTTATTATTTTTTGAGATGCAGTCTGTGCAATAATAATTTTGAATGATAAACCGTATTATTATCATATCTAATCAAACGTATCTCAAGAATTAATTAAGATATGAGCATGAGATAAAACGCACTTTAAAGTAAATTTTATTAATTTTTAGCATGTCTAAGTCTATCTCTTCAAATTTAAAAATTGTCAGGTTGAGATTTTTTAAAGTTAACTTTGCTTTAAAAATCATTAAATTTAGTACATCAAACTTCCATGTATCATATCTCAAGAAATAATAGAGATATTTGTACGACATAAAAAGCATTTTAGAGCAAATTTTATTAGTATTTAACACATTAAATTTTATTTCTTCAAAATTTTAAACTTCCATGTTATGATTTTTTGAAACACAAGAATAATTTTAAATGATAAAGCATATTATAACCAAATCTAATCAAACATATCTTAAGAATTAATTAAGATATGGGCATGAGATAAAAAGCATTTTAAAGCTAAGTTTATTAATATTCAGCATGTCTAATTTAATTTCTTCAAATATTTAATATTAAACGTTTCTTTGAAATTAACAATGCATTAAAAAAGATAAAATTTAGTACATCAAATTTTAATCAATCCTTTCTCAATTAGGAATGGAGATATCAGTTTGAAATAAAAAAGCGTTTTGAAGCAAATACAATCAGCTCTTAATGTGTTAAGTACCAATGTTTCAAATTTTAAAATAAAACGACTTTTTGAATAAGCCGCAATCAATGATGTAAACAAAATGACGTCTTTATTGTTTGATTTTGAATTTTAACGTTAATTTTTTATTGATTTTTAAAGTTTAGGATTGTATTTTCCTCAGAACAAAATGATACATAAATATCTCAGTTCGTTTTTGAGATATCTTTTGAGATAAATTTCTAGCATTTCATAAAAATGACAATTTTCGTAATCATCATTGAAAAATCGTAATAAATCGAATTCTTAGGATATCTTGATAAAGTTTCTTGTGATATATAAAGGAAAGTTCTTCAGATTGAAACGATTTTTTTGAATATCTCAATTTGTTTTTGTTATATAAAATTTTGAACTCAACCTAAATCTGCCTTTTTTATGAAGTACTCATAAATAGAGAATTTCCTTAATCATTTTTAAAAAATCGTAAAAAATCGAATTCTTAAGATATCTTGATGAAATGTTTTGCGATTGATAAAGGAAAATATGTATTTTCTTTATATTGAGACGATACTTGAATATCTCTATCCATTTGTGAGATATCAACTTTTAAAGTCCACCTTAATTTGTAGCATATCATAAAAATATCAATTTTCTTAATCATTTTTGGAAAATTGAGTTCTTAATATATCTTGATGAAATTTTTGGTGATTTGTAAAGAAAAGTATGTACTTTCTTTAGATTGAAACGATCATTGAATATCTCAATTCGTTTTTGAGGTGTCAAAACTTGAACTCAACCTAAATATGTAGCATTTCATAAAAATGAAAATGTCCTTAATCATTCTTAAAAAATAGCAAAAAATCGAGTTCTTAAGATATCTTGATGAAATTTTTTGTGATTTATAAAGGAAAATATGTGCTATCTTCCGATCGATTCATTTTTGAGATATCAACTCAACCTAAATTTGCAGTATTTTATAAAAATAACAATTTTTTTAATATTTTTGGAAAATTGAATTCTTAATATATCTTGATGAAACTTCTAGTGATTTTTAAAGAAAAACGTGTACTTTCTTCAGATTGAAACGATCATTGAATATCTAAATTTGTTTTTGAGATGTCAACATTCGAACTCAACCTAAATTTGTAGCAACTCATAAAAATAAAAATTTTCTTAATCATATCTGAAGTGAAGATATCTTCATGAATATTTTTGTAATTTATGAAGGAATGTTTGTGTTTTCATCAGATGAAAACAATACGTGACTATCTCAATTCATCTTTGAGATATCAAATTTTGAACTCAACCAAAATATGTAGTATTTCATAAAAATAACAATTTTCGAAATCATTTCTGAAAAATCATTAAAAATCGAACTCTTAAGATATCTTGATGAACTTTTTATGATATATAAAAGAAAGAATGTACTTTATTCAGATCGAAACGATACATGAATATCTCAATTCGTTTTTGAGATATCAACTTTTGAACTCAACCTAAATTTGTAGTATTTCTTAAAAATAGCAATTTTCATAATCATTTGTGAAAAATCGAATTCTTAGAAGATATCTTGTAGAAATTTTTTGTAGTTTATAAAAGAAAGTATGCACTTTACTTAGATCTAATCAATATCATATATTGCAGATTATTTCTTTAAAAAATTTTTTGTGCCATAATTATTTTTAAAACTATTTTTACTCTTCATCATTTTTATTTTAATATTTGTGATTAAAATTATTCCACGACTTACAAAAACACCCCGCATAAGCACGAAATAAACTCTAATAGGAATATTTTAATATTGTTTCTACTTTTACACGAATTTTTTTGTGCAAAAATGAACACCATAATGTTGATATGATTTGATCGTCTGCGCAAACTGAATTATTGAATTTAGAAAAGCTGCAATCGGTCATGATGTTATATATTTAATGTCGTGTTGTGTATCCGGGCCAAGTTGAAGTTGAAAGGGCCCCCAATATTTGATTCATAAATTGGATTTTTCTCGGTGATCGGAATTTGAAGTGAACGCGAAAACTACCACTATCGCGGATGATTAATTACACAATTATAAATTTAAATGGCACTCGAGGTTCAGATGACACTGGAGTGAAAAATTACTCGATAAGTCTTTCTCATCGGTATGTCTTTCACATACAAAACGAAGATTTTTCGATAAAATATTTTATATAAAATATGTGATAACGTTGTGTTTTAAGTTCGTTTAATCTCGTTTTGAATAATTTATCGCACAAATTATTCGTGTCAATATTTCATGAATATTGTTAATGTTATATTTATAGAGTACAATCTATGTGAGGCAATAAAACTTGGTGGGTTAAGCATTATTTTGGTTGCTGAATAAAATATAAACAAAATTTTTCACTATAATATTAATTAATATTTACTGGGGAAGGAATAATATTATAAAATAATTCATACACGGCGGAATATATAAATTACTGCGGTTAAATAATGTATTATTATTTTTAATAGCAATAAAAAACAAATCGAAATGAGTTTATCTTGTTACTATAAATGGATGGTGAAAACGATCGGTACCGTTGAAGTATGATGTGGATAAATTTGATTAATCATCGTATATATGCCGAAGTTCACAGAAATTTTAATTAAATTTATTCATTCAACAACTACGCATTCGATGGAAATTGAATCGTGTCAAAATCCGCAAACAAATAAAATATTTTTTTGAATTTCGCATGACTAGGTACATCAAGCCAACATTATTTTTCCAACAAGCGTCGAAACCCAAAACCAACCTTGGTATAGTTTTATAATTTAATATGCTATCGGATTTTATTTTATTCAGTTATTTATTGTTATTTCGAAAAATGTAAACAAAAACGGCGATATCATTATTATCTGATGCCTATTTAAAACGATAGAATACGCCCAATAAAATTCTAAACGAAATTTGTATTATTTTGCGTTTTAGAACAATTCAATTTACCTATAATTCGAAAATTGTTTTACGCAATCTGTCACTATCAAGATAACATTAATAATTTTGGTCACATTTAGGACAATTAATTGTTTGTTTCAAATTAATTGGGAATTTGCAATAGAATTAATTACTGATATTTAATTTGTGAGTTGTTCAATTCAATATCGTTCAATTTATACAGTTCTTTTTATTTCGGCGGTGTTGATATAATTCATTAATGTCTAAATGCTTAATATATTGGAGGTGTTTTGGTGAGAAAATGAAGATAATTTAAAGGCTAATTGGCTATTAGATCCATATCTGTTTCAAAAAAGAAATACAAGGCGAAAACTGGGAGACAAAATCTTAAAGAACGGTCAATTATAACGTAAATTAATTTTTTTACATTCTCCAAAAAGCACCCATGATGGAATTGAAGAGAATGAGAAGCCTAACTGAAGTACTTTTTTTTACTTGAGGAATTTGCAAGGAATGTAGATGAATGACATGCGAAGTATTGTTGAAGAAATGAATGAAAAAGGCCACTTTGATGTAGACAATCCTTTCTTGCTTGTATCATTTCACAAAATGATGCTATATCCTTAGAATTGAAATCTTAGAAGCTTATATGATTTCTCGAAAATGCATATAATTATGTGTAATTCTAAAAGGAAGTACGCAGTTTGTTGAGAACAAAAGCATGCGTAAATATCTCAATTAATTTTTGAGATACCAAATTTTGAACTCAACCTAAATTTGTAGCATATCATAAAATTAACAATTTTATTTAAAATTTAAAAATAATATAAATAAAATATTATTTTTATATTATCTTGAAGAATTTTTTTGTTATTTATAAAGGAATGTATGCACTTTTCTAAGAATACACTCATACTTGAATATCTCGCTTCGGTTTTGAGATATCAAGTTTTGAACTGAATCTAAATATGTAACATTTCATAAAAATAGTTTCCTTAATTATTTTGGAAAAAATTGTAAAAAGTCGAACTCTTAAGATATCTTGATGAAATTTTTTATGATTTATAAAGGAAAGTATGTACTTTCTGCAGATTGAAACAATCTTTGAATATTTCAATTCGTTTTTGAGATGAAAAGTTTTGAACTCAATTTAAATTTTTAACATTTCATAAAAATCACAATTTTCTGAATATTTTTTTGAAAAATCATAGAAAATCGAATTCTTAATAAATGTTGAAATTTTTTTTTTTGATTTATTAGGGAAAATATGTACTTTCCTCAGAACGAAACCGTACTTGAATATCTTGAATACCCAATTCTGAAGCATTTAATTGAATTATAATGTTACAATTATAATGTTATAATAATGTATCTGTAACGTTCTATTGTATGTAAATTTTGCAATTTTAACAAGATTTTAAAGTATTTAATATTTCTGTTGTATAACTTGTATAAACAACAATAACTTATATTTCAACGGAATTTTAAAAAGTCGGAGGTGCCCTTTAGATTAAATACGAATTTTTTGATAAATCAACACCGCTGTTAATTTTTAACCAGTAATAAAGTACAGAAATTATAATTTTAAATATTATCTTTTTTTAAAAGACATTCAAATATACTCGTATACATTTACTCAATTCCTCAATAAGAATTGATCATATTTCATAAAAATACAAATTTTGCTTGAATAAATCGTCAAAAATCGAATTCTTAAAATATCATGATGATATATCTTGTAAATTATAAAAAAAGTATATACTTTCCACAGAATAAAACCATACTTGCGTATCTCAGTTTACTTTTGAGACACCAAGTTTTAAACTCAACCGAAATTTGTAGAATATCATAAAATTAAAATTTATTTTTTAAATTTTCTTATCATTTAAAGAAAACCGTAAATAACCGAATCAATTATCAAGGTTTCAAATTTTCAAATAAAAATGATTTTTTGAATAAGCCGTGTTCAACGATCTAAACAAATTGATGTCTTAAAATTAACAAATTAAGGTTAAAATTCAATGATTTTAAATTTTAACTTTAATTTAGCAATTTACTTGATTAATTTTGAAAAATCGAGTTATTAAGATATCTTGATAAAATTTTTGTTGGTTTATAAAGGAAAGTATGTATTTTCTTCAGATCGAGACGATACTGGAATATCTTAATTCGTTTTTAAGATATTAAGTTTTGAACATAACTTAAATTTGTAGCATTTCGTAAAAATAATAATTTTCGTAGTCATTTTTGAAAAATCGTGTGATTTATGATTGAAAGTATGTACTTTCTTCAAGTTGAAACGTTACGTGAATATCTCAATTCATTTTTGAGATATCAAGTTTGAATTCAACCTAAATTTGTAGCATTTTATAAAAAATGCTTCTAACAATTTTTTGTAATTATTTTTGAAAGATCGTAAAAAGTCGATTTTTGAAGATGTCTTGACAATTTTTATTGGATTTATAAAGGAATGGATGTACTTTCGTGAGATCGAATCGATACTTGAGTATCTCAATTCGTTAAAATAACAAATTTTGAATTCAACCTAAACTTGTAACATTTCATAAAAATAACAATTTTTAAAACATTTTTGAAAAAATCATGTAAAATCGAATTCTTAAGATATTTTTATAAAATTATCTGTGATTTATGAAGAAAAGCATGTACTTTCTTCAGATCGAGACGATACATAAATATCTTAATTCGTTTTTGAAATATCAAGCATTTCATAAAAATAACAATTTTCGTCATCATTTTTGAAAAATCGTAAACAAATCTTGAGTTCTTGAAATATCGTGAGGAAATTTTTTATGATATATGAAGCAGAGTATCTACTTTTATCAGATCAAACTGGTATTTGAATATCTCAATTCGTTTTTGAGATATCAATGTTTTACTGAATCTAAATTTGTAGCATTTCAAGGAAATAACAATTTCCTTAATTCATTTTTGATTCTTAAGATATTTTGATGAAATTTGTTGTGATTTATAAAGGAAAGTTTGTACTTTCTCCAAAATAAAACCATGCGTGTGTATCTGAATTCGTTTTATCGTATCTGAATATCAAGTTTTGAATTTAACCTAAATTTGTAACATTTCAAAAAAATAATATTTTTTAAGTTATTTTTGAAACATCGTAAAAGTCGAATGCTTAAGATATCTCGATGACATTTTTTTCTGATTTATAAAGAAAATAACTAAAGAAAACAAAACTAACTTAGTATCTTGCTTCGTTTTCGAGTTATCAATTTTTGAACTGAACCTACATACGTAACAATTTAAAAATTAACGATTTGCTTGTTGAAAAAAACGTAAATTATCGAATTATTTAGATATCTTGCTGAAATTTTTTATGATTTATAAAAGAAAGTATGTACTTTCCGCAGAATGCACCATACTTCAAAATCTCACTTCATTTTTGATATCATCTTGTGAACTCAACCTAAATTATCTCGAATTTTTAAATTATCTTGATGAAATTTATTTTTGGGTATAAAGAAAAGTATCTACTTCCGAAGCCATAACCATGTATTAAGAAGAAAATTAAGAACTATCAATTTCATTTTTAAATATAAAATATTTAAAAATTAAGATTTAAGATTACGATTATTTTCAAAAAAACTTATAAATTCGGGGTTTTGACGAAGCGAAACAAAATTATCACCACTATTACTCAAAATCATAACCTTTTCAATGAAAAGACCACTTTTGTAAATACTATTTCGTTTCGTACTATTTCGTTTATAAGTATTAAATTGATCCCATTTTTCGTTTACTTCAAATTAAAATTAATCATTTTTTTTAAACTTGAGAATTAAAACAAATATAAAAAAATATTTTAAATAATTTTTTAAAATTATAGAATCAAGTATCGCCTTTTTAACGAATCAACCCGATTTTGCAAATATCTTTTAATTCTGGAGATAAAAATTTGTGAACACAACGATCTGGTTTAATATATAATCGACAAAAATCGATCGTTTATGGCAATTTTCAAAAATTATAGAGCTTTCCAACGAATCAACCTGATATTGAAAATTTCTTTTAATTCTTGAGACAAAACGAGAGAAAGTTTATTAAACCGATCTTATTTTTCACTTTTTTAAGGTTACGATTATTTTCACAAAAAAATGTATAAAGTTTTTAACGAATCGAAAAAAAATTTTGCTCAAAATTTCAATTTTACTCAAAATCATAACTGTTTCAACAAAAGAGGTCGCAATTTTTTTTTGTAAATATCATTTAGTTTGTGAGATATCAAGCTTTAAATTGACGCCAAATTTCGTTTACTTCAAATTTGATTAATCACCTCAATTTATTTAAAAAAATCGCCAAAACTCAATTATTTGCTATGTAGCAATGCAATTTTCAAAAATTATACAGCCAAGTATCACCTTTTCAATGAACAAATGCGATTTTAAAGACACCTTTTAGATCTTGAGATAAACATTTTTAAACGCAACAATCTCTTTTTTATCTCTTTTAATTTTTACGATTATTTTCAAAAAATCGTATAAAATCGAATTTTTATCGAATCGAAACGAAATTATCACCACTTTTATTCAATCTCATAATCATTTCAACAAAAACGATTGTTGACAACAAATTTTGAAAATATTATTTAGTTTCTGAGATATCAAGTTTTAAATTAATCTAATTTTTCGTTTACTTCAAATTGGATTAATCACCTCAATTAAAGAAAAATAATTTTCAAAAATTATGAAGTCAAGTGTTGCCTTTTTAACAACTTAAATCCATTTTGAAAATATTTTTTAATTCTTGAGATAAAATTTTTTAAACTAAACGATCTCATTTCTCGCTTTTTAGGAATACGATTATTTTCAACAAATTGTATAAAATTGGGTTTTTGACGAATCAAAACGAAATTATCACCAGTTATACTCAAAATCATAACCTTTTCAACGAAAAGACTATTTTGAAAATATCGTTAAGATTTTTTTTAGATATCAAGTTTTAAATTGACACGATTCTTCGTTTACTTCAAATTAGACGAAAAAACATTCCTTTAAAAAATATTTAAAAAATTAGATTAATCAACTCAATTAAAAAATAATCACCAAAGATCGATAATTTAAGATGTTGCAACACAATTTTCAAATTATAGAGTCTAGTTTCGCCTTTTCAACGAATCAACCCGATTTTCAAAATATTTTTTAGATCTTAAAATAAAAAATTCTAAACGCAACGATCCCATTTTTCGCTTTTTACGGTTGCGATTATTTTTAAAAAACCATATAAAATCGGGTTTTGAACGAATTGAAACGAAATTATCACCACTTTTACTAAAAATTATAATCTTTTTAACGAAAAAGACAGCTTTTGAAAATAACCTTTTATTTCTGAGATATCAAGTTTTAAACTGAGTTGATTTTTTGTTTACCTTGAATTAGAATTAATTACCTCAACTTCACTTTTGAGATATCATTGTTTGGATTGAACCTAATTTTGTAGCAACTAAAACTTAAATCTGTAGCAGTTTATAAAATTAAAAATTTCCTTAATCATTTTTGAAAAATAATGAAAAACCAAATTCCTAAGATATCTTGCTAAATCGTTTTGTTATTTATAAAGGAAAGTATCTACTTTTCCGAAACCGCAACTTAATAGTTGCAACTTAATAAACTTACCAACTATTAATTCATTGTTTGTTAATGATTTTTAAAAGATTGGAGTAAAAAATATTTTAAAACGAAATACCCTTTTAGAGTCGGTTGGAAATTTTAAGGAATTATAACATAATAAAAAGGTTGTGAAGAAATAATATTTGTGGACACCTGTATATCATTGTTCCGGTAGTCATATTTTATAAAAAGTTAAACAGTTTTCTTGGTAACATTGCGCTAACTACTAAATTTTATCTTTCTAGGAAAAACCGTATTGAAAATATTCAAGAAAATGTCTAAAAATTTGTTAAGTTCAAGTCGTCATCATTTTTTACCTTATTGTTCGTAACTCAAATTATGCCACAACTATACAGAAATATCATGTAAATTAATTGTAATAGATTTCCAAGAAAACTAAAAATTGCAACTAACACAACATTATATCATAATAGAGAACGTATGATATAATTTCCATGAACTCATTGGCAGTGTTTTCACCAGAGTGCTCCCTTAATCTCTTTTTGTATTGGAATATTGATGTAAGTTCATCTGACTGCTCTTTTTTGTATTATAAATATCCTTAAAGCACCTGGGGAAACTTTCCAAGACAAGCACACTATAAGCCATAATGCAACAGATCTGTTACTCTCATCATTGTTTTTAGCTGCTAAACTGCTGAACTCTCCAGGAATATTCATAGGAGTTTAGCAGCTGATGTATCAGTCGATTTAATGTGAAACTTACTTTTTTGTGTTTTCCCTCAATCGGTTGCGGTCTATTTGCTTTAAACCAACCGAAAAACTAAAAATTTCATTTTCTCTTAACTTATCATTAAACATCGTTGGTTTGACAAAATTTACACATAAATGTTTTCAGCATATGTACCAAAACTTTTTTTGACTCATTGAAATCATTAATAACTCTCTCAAGTAAATCGATAATTGCTTTCATTGTAGACGATTTCTTCACATATTGAAGATGCGATTTTAGCAAATACTCATATATCTTTGACAATTTGCAAGATGAATTGGCAAGACTGCCTTTTTTATAGATAGGAGTAACTTTGGTAATCTTTAACTCATGGGGGAAAATATACTGTTCAAAATATTTGTTGATTACTGTATTTAGCTAAGCAAAGGCTTAAGAAAATGTTGAGGTCTTCAGGATGTATGTTACTTTTGATGTGTTTGGAATTTATTTTTAAGTTGTTGTCAATTAACAGCTTTTGAGCTATTCCTCGTTTATTACTTCATATATATTTCATATGACATATTTCTGTTGTTTTCGTTGTTTTAGCAACTATGTCTAATACATCCAGTTCTTTTAAAACGTTCATTATACCATGGTAATGAAGTCCTACCATTAAATTACAGTTTTAGGTTTAAATATATTAAAAAATGTGTGTATACTTCTTGTGCATCATGTAGAGAAATATTTAATGATTGTATTAAAATGTAACAATAAAAGTTAGTATAGATAGTTTGATTAATAAGTAGGTAGTGAGTTGCCTAATTTTTAAAAGCTCCCCTAGGTGTCTGTCTTTCAATCAAGCAGATGCTTAATAAAACATTGGTTCCGGAGAGCAAAACCGTGTCAACCGCGTTTAAATTTATACATAATGCAGATCCACATCACGTGTCGCGGTGGTAGAACCATCGGCCGAGTTTACGTTTGGCCGCCAACGGCACAAAACCGGCCAACAAAACAACACGGCCTCGGATGAAAATTTTAATGCACCCGGATTTATGAGAGCGCGAGAATCGGAACGAGAACGAACGGTGGACAACAACGCCGTCAACGACAACGAATGGACCCCGATAGAAAAAAAGGGGAGGAAGTTTAAACCGGTGTAAGTAGGACGATAGACCCACCACGGTTGGTCTAGCTTAAATAAAATCGTCTTAATGGTTATTTCAGTGATGTTCGTGGACGCGAGTTGAATTTTCAAAGCTTTCGACGACCGACAAGCATCGTCGTTGCCCCCTGAATAACGTTGCGGTTTTAATATACTGAAAGCGGAGTTTGTTTCACACTAATGCTCACGAGACGGTTCTCATTATGCAAGAATAATGTACATTGTGAAGTTTTTTGTCTGGTTCTGTATAAAAACAACGTCCATCATGAAAATTTGTCCGTCGCTGTAATTAATACGAACGTAAAAAGTTTGATTTTTCTTTTAAGATATATGTTTTACTTTTATGATATTTGTGAAATAGGAGTACTGGTTGTACAACGTTAAGAGTGAAAACATATTTATTTTATTAATCAACCAAAAAAAAATTAATTAAACAATTTTTTTATCTTTCCTGAGCTTATAATTTTATTAAATTTTTCATCAGAGGATGCTCTCTGAGAAATATGAAGAAATCCGGTTCCATCCAAAAACTTAATAAAACATGCTTACGATTAGAAGGTTAAATCGCCCATTGTTGAAGGTCGAAGATCTCAACCACTTAAGGCATGCCTTAGTTTTCGATTTTCTTAACAAAAATTATTAACTTTTAATTGCTACGTGTAGGTACATGTTGTTTTGACGACCTTTTTGAAAGCTTCATTGAAAACGACATATTATAGCATAAAAATCGTTTCGAGCAACATTCT
Source organism: Onthophagus sagittarius (assembly GCA_036711965.1). Lineage (NCBI taxonomy): Eukaryota > Metazoa > Arthropoda > Insecta > Coleoptera > Scarabaeidae > Onthophagus > Onthophagus sagittarius. The sequence goes on along the minus strand of JASERS010000003.1, from coordinate 65,302,459 downwards.
ATGACGGTTTAAAACTTCAAGACTATTTCAAATGACACGTATACGTGGTAATTATTATATTATCATTAACAGAATGTAGTTAAAAATGTTTCTAATATGTTTAATAGTCTAGGTCGTGCTCTTCTTCTTGGGCCATAAGAGGCTAAAGGTATAAATTTTAGTAACATTCTATTTAATTTTGTAAGAACTTCTATAAATTACCTATGTATATACTTCTATATACTGTATATACTATATACTGGTAAAATAGTATATAGTATATAATTTATACTATATATAATTATTTATGTTTATATAATTATTTATTTATAATAATTATATATTTATTTACATATAATTTATTTATTTATGTTTGTAAAAATTTTTTTATAATTGTATATTTTATAATTTTTCATAATTCGAAAAGATTATACATCCTACATTACAATTTCTGCAGTAAAATCGAGTCAAATATTTCTTTCCTAATTTTTTTGCCATCCCATCTCTTTTGGTACAACACAGTTTTTCTCAGAAACAGTTTTTTTTTGTGTAGCTGGTAGATACTTAGGCAAGTAGTACTCTCTGGTGTTGTGTTATTTATTGTCAAAAGAAGGCAAATGTCCTTTATATCTTTTCAATATCAAAATTACACGAGAATTTACTTCGAATAGCCCATACACTTCGATACAATTTTTTTTTTGTTAGCAGAATGTCTGGTAATTGTGGAGATGCATAAAAGTTGTCTGTCGTCGAACAGTAACTTATACTTAACAGTTTGTAACAACGACAAAATCACTTGAGAAGACATCGGCATAATTGATGCATATAAATATAAATAATAATATCCCGATTTTGATTCGTATGGTAAATAGAGTTTTCTGTTAAAACCAGCTCTTTTCCATGTTATGTACTGGATCCAGCTTAGACGACCTTTATATAGCATGAGATTTTCATCGATAGTGATATTTATATCCGGTGTGTATACTAACACTTTTTGATCAAGTTATCAAAAACGGGCCAAATCTTATTTAGTTATCTTATTCACAATATCTTCCATAAGAAATAAGTTTTGAAAGTATTAATGTTTAAAATATTTCCAATGATGTCCAATACATTCTTTCCGTTGGTGCTTGTTTTATGCTTTCAGAATTTTTATTGCTAAAATAATTTGCATTTTTGTCACAGATACTATCGATCATTGCTTTGTTGACGATGATGCGAAATTTTGTTGGGCATATCTGTTTATTTCAGTTACAAACAAATTTATAAGAGACTCACCAAAAAATAACTAAAACAACTTCATCATTTAGCGGAAATGTACAGCCAAAGATCCCGCTCCTCTACGACAAATCATTTCTTTTATAAAATCTCCCATTTACAACCTTTCATTCTTCTTGACGAGGATCTTCTATCAAGGGTCTTCTCGGACCGGATCCATTACAACAAAAATGAAAGACTTGTTCACGATTGTTGAACGAGTTAGACCAGGTGGCAATGTGGTGCCTATATTGCCTTCTGGTTTTGTTCTGGTATCCTTTGATATTGTGTCTATTTAAACCAACATCCCCTTGAGTATTGTCATTGAAATAGGTGTTGAGTTATTTTTAGAAATTATGTTGTATCTTTTTGACTTCTCAATCTTAATCAAACAGTAATAGAAACGAAAATTGCTGAACAATTGGAGCAAACGATTAATGAAGTCAATTATTGTCAATAATATGCCAAACCAACGAAACCAAAATAAAGAAACTCCCTAGAGTTAAAGAGAGGAGAGAGAGAAAAACAGCACCCAGAATAGAGACAGACACAACCAACGGGAATTATCAAAAATGAAATAAAATATGAAAGTCTGGGTGTTACTCAGACTAAATAAAACCAGACACCCCCAAAAGTAGAATCATTAAAAGAGAAGGAGCGTGTTGGAACGAGCACAGTCATGTAGATTGACTAAATAACAATAAATGTTACTAACAGTTTGGACGTCAACCGAAAATTGACAGCATTAAGCTTTTTTATTATTGACATAAAACATCTTCAAACGTTTGGAATATGACGATTGATGACAATTCAGAACAAGATATGGTAGCTCCCTCAAAGTCGAAGCTATATTCTTTTTCAATTACAGTCTCTTTGGTGTTGTTTGAGCCTGTCTTTTTAAATATTGGCCACTTGTACCCACATAAACATCCTGACTATTGATCTTTTACATCAGGTCATTCGGAGGGAGATGAAGGGAACTTTGACTGTCCAGCAACAGCCACATCCACCTCTGGTGAGTGTGTCATGGGCACATCGATTAAGGGCGGATTCAACGCCTGTCTGAATTCTGAAGAGTTAGTTGAGTCGGAGAAAAACAGCAACCTATTCACCAGGGCGGAAAGGAACCCACTATTGGTGAAAATGGAAGACATAAGTCTTAAAATTTTCAATTTATAACACCCTAAGCACGTTCAATTTTGCACAATGAGCTGTGTTTTTTTTCAGCTATAGAAGCCAACTCAACTCAAAACAGTACTTTTTCGCTTTTGCAGTACTCATTGCCACAATCTGGGTACTAGCTTCTTCCTTTCTTTCTCTCATTCCTTCACTAGATATTTTGGAAACTACAACATAATTATGTCTCCATATTTCTCTTATCGGCATCTTTGTCTTCTATCTCCAAACGTCTCAACCTCTGTCGTCCATCGCAACCCAACGCAACTTCCTCTAATAAAAACCAACACAACCTAACCCAACAGACCCTAAATGACTCCACATTGTCGTCTCTAGCCTATTCGTCATAATCTTTCTGTCATTGATCTATTCACTCAAATACCGTTGTCTTACATAATTCACTGTTGAAATATATGTGCAAAAAGAAAGACATCTTTCAGTTTATTAAAGGTATATATACAATGGCAGGTATACTGGAAGAGGGCCTAAGCATTTTACTTCATTTTACAACTCAGAGTCTTATCCAGCATCATCCAGGATTTATCCATCTTCCCTGTTCTTTTAGCTTTTTTCTACTCGAAGTCCACGTGCTGAACCGATGACTCTAATTAATGCATTGACAGTTCTATGTGTCTTATTTCTTATATACTCTATCTATGCCCTCTAACCATAGGTTTTCTTCGCATTTTCTGCTTCTAATTAAGACTAATTAGGATATCTTTTCAGGGCCAACTATGAAGTCTATTCAATATCTTCAATTTCTCAACAACTAACTATGATTGCAAGGTCGTCAGCAGAAGCGATCAATTTTATATCTTTGTTATCTCGGTAGGAGATATGATGGTAGGAATGATGTTCTTGTGTGGAATCGTAGAGGCTATGAGCACTCTTGAGCATTCCTTACAGCCATCATGAATAGTTTGAAGAAAACTTTTTTCCACCACTTATTGCATCAAAATCGTATAATTCAACAATTTTATCTCTTAAATCCTCAAACTGAAATTAACTTTCTCCTCATTCTAGTTTTCTAGAAAACTTTTTAACATTTTTACAATTTCCCCTAGGATAAACGTCAATACTACTACAATTGTGCATTTGATTGTGCCTGATAATTTGAGAACAACTCCTTCACCAAGTGCTCTTCATAGACATCCATTTCTATACCAGCAGAAACATTTAGATCATAAACATACTTTATATCCAAATTTGTATGCCTCGTATATCTTCAATACTTACTCAATACTTTAAAAAGTAGAGTTAGAACGATATTCAGTAAAGGCAGATTTTAGATAGATGTCTACATCTTCGCTATAATACATCTTTCCCGAACTGTTAAGTTTTTCTGGATCGTTGAAGTATATTTTGAATAATAACAATTTATAAGGATTTCTGGAAATTGTTTTTTTTTGTGAGGCCCAATGATTCATTATTAAATCAATAATTGTTGAATCCTGACACACAATTGTAGCACATTATGATAATCTGTTTCCCTCTTTTTCTTTTTATCTTTCTCAAATATTATCCATCATTCAGTAATTCGAATAAATAGACTTCTTGGAAAAATCTTCAAGAATACGTCGATTTCTTTTATTTCTTTGGGTAGATAAGAAATAGCGGGTACATTTTGGAAATTGGAAATCTTGAAGTAAATTGTAGATTACTTCCAGTCAACAATTTTACACCATTTGTAGCAGTAGCCAAGATTTCATTTTCAAGGATCTCATTACTCGTCATTGATTATTTAATTTGCCACCATTTCATCACCATTACAGCAATCATAAGTCTTGAGATCTGTTAGACTCTGTGTCACTGTCCGTGGGACTATAATTTTCATCTGATGAATCTTTACAACAAAATGGATCTTTTCGTCATTACTCCAATCACGTTTAAATATTCTCTTTGTTTCCCTCTCGGTGAGCGGTTAACGGCTCTGTAGGGACCATACAAAGCACGTGATGTCTGGAACGATTTCAAATGGAAACTAAAACGTTATGTGTGAATTTGTAAGCAAAGTTTTGATTGGTGTACAGTATAGGTCTGATTTATCCTAAAAGGCATCAGAAAAATGTACATGGGATACATATGTCCTGATAGGCTCCGATGGGTTAAGATTTTAGCCGAGTATTGAAAGCACTGGTATCAGAGCTAACAATTTGCCAATCATCCCTGATCCTGTCAATGATAATACTCCAGGGAATGCTGATGGAAAGAGATACAACATCATAGGACACCAGAACAAAACCGGGAGACAATTTTGAGTCTCTCAGCAAACATGAACAAGTTTTTTGTGTTACAATTGGTCCGGTACAAAAACCCTTGATCCTGTGAAACAACTGCTTGGTCGCAAGGGGCCGATGTCTTTGTAAATTGTGGTAATCTATAGAATTGCGAGGTGATACCATTATGGTAAATAAGATTTCTGTAAATATCTTTTGAAATGAGTTTGGACTCAAGAAGATGCTGACAAAAAACATTTGTCTTTCTTTGAAATAGTAAGTGAGTTGATTCTTCTCCTTTGAAGAAACAGACGCGTGCATGAAGGCATATGCACGATTGGTGATGTCCTTAGAAGTTAATTGGTCGTGATGTTGGTAGACCGAGCTCTATTTAGGAGGTGAAAACCCAAGAATTGTCTCCAATTCACTGAAAAGACTGGGTATTGGACTGGGAGATCGAATGGTATGCTCATATCTGATATGCTCTCTGAAGGGAGATTGATTTGGTTCAATGGTGTTTGTAAGGTGTTTTTCCACCTCGTACTCTGGTTGTTATTTGTTTCATATGTCATAATTCCTGCTGGGTATGTTTCTCTTTTCTGGACGATCTCGACTTTCTTCTCTCTTTCACTCTAGGGATTTGCTTGTCTTTAGTTTTGTTGGGTTGGCTTGTCATTGTTGACGATTGATTTTATTGAACGTTTGTTCCATGTGTCTAGCCATATTTCTTTTTTATTATTGCTTAGTTTAATAGTTTTTGTGAGGTGTTCTTTCATCTTAAGCTCTCGTTTGCTTGTCCCAATGTGGTTGATCCCTTTTTTGAAGTTTTTTAATTGTAACTGGATCTCTTTATGTTTCTTACAGGGTTGAATAATTTAATACAATTTGAAAGCTCGGAAAGATAAAAGAGGCTTTTTAATACAATTTTTTGGTTGATTATTCCAATAATTACACTTTTATTATGTATACTTTCAACGAATCCTTTTTAATCCAACGCAACCGTCTCGCAACATAAATCGAAACAAGTCGTAATTAAATCTAGTTCCAATGATTGGCAATTTGCATGAGAACATTATTTTTCCCCAGTAGGAAATTGTTTCATTTGTCTTTATCTCTGGGATGATAGGATTTTTCAGGGACTGTGAGTAGTTTTCAATTACAAAACAAATTAAGATTAATGACGGATCGAGACGCAGCGAGGGAACGGTGCGCAGAGGGGGCGGCCGAGGGTGGTCCTGGAAATTCGAAACAACGAAGCCAAACAACGAATTAAAGTAAAGTAGTACTTTTCCGATAGACAGCATTGCTGCACAATGGCACTTTTGCGCCGGCTGCCTTCGTTTAGTTGCCACCCGAACAAAGTACCATAATTACAGGCCGTAATTTTCAAAAACGACCCTGCTTTCAGTCGACATTAATAAGAGAGGAACGAAGAACCCGCGTTTTTTAAAGATATTGCATTTGTACGAAACTTTACTAGCACTTTTAATTATTTGCCTGTTGATTGCAATACGAGTACATAATCGAAATTTAATGCTTCTTGTTTAAAAATCATTCTGATATTTACTTTAACGATATTCCATAACGTTCCATGAATCTTTCGAGTTAAACGGATAGAATCCCACCCCGCGTCTTTGAGTTGTAAGTTTACAACAGTTCTTTTACTTCAGTTAACCGAATGAATTTCTTCTAGTTTATCTTTAGATCTACAGCAAAGCTAATTTCTTTCAATTTACCCAAGTGCAGTCCATTCGCATCAGCTCATTAGCTAATTGCTTTTACGTGAAAGTACTGTAATTAATTTGTTTAGTACGTCTAAAACGAGAATAATTCTTTTACAATTATCTGAAAATGTACTTTTTAAATAGCATGTTATGTCGGGGAAATGCAACGCAGAAACGCAATTTGAGATTTTATGAAGTTAATAAGAATAATATTTTTGTGTTAAGGTGTTTAAGTCGTTAATCAACTTATCTCGGGTTCAATTTATTAATGAAGTAATTTGGTACGGCAATAGGATTGTTTGCACTGACCGTTAAGCTGCTCCCTTTTGCGGCAACGTTTTATGTCCTGACACGATCGCTATATCCGAACCATAAATTGCGTTCTTCACGGGCGATATTAAATATAAACGAAAATAGGGCCGTTAACTTTTAACGATCTTTCAGGTTATGGACGGCGTAATTAACTCTATCGGGTAAAAATACAAAGAAGGGACTTGGCACAAACTGTCTCATTAAACCACAATATAGTTCCATCATAATTATTTCATTAATTTCTTTTCTTTTTGAAAACTAGGAATATAAGCCCTATCATTTTCAGGTAAACTTATCTGACTTTAAGAAGGATTAATCTATTAGCATATTAATGGCTTCTCAAGAAAACCCGGACAAATTATTCATCCAACGTTCTAACTTTTTGAATAGAGGTTAATCGTATTCAGCGATTATTTTGTATATCGTCTAAAACATTTAAGTAAAAAAATTAACCTATTTAAATAAAACATTGCATTATAGTAAGATTTTTACTTGTACAAAGACACCAAAGGGTCAACGGGAATAAAACAGCAATTCGAAAGGGAAAAAGGTTGCATTTTCGATTTACTTTTATTGGGTTCGGTTTGAGGCCTAAGATGGTGGCTTCTTGTTTTACCAAGAAACCGACTTGGGTCGGGACATTTATTTTTGATGTATTTTATAGGCGAGCGACGTTGGGAAACTTGGGCGTAGAAGACAATAAGTTTTGAGAAATCGTTAAAGAGGCTTTCCTTAATACATTAAGTTTTCTAAGTAGTTCGTTGTATGTAGCTTTAACATAAATTCGCTTTGATGGTCGATAGAAAATAATTTGCTAACAATTGACGTTTAAAATTCATCAAAAGAATTTTATCTACATTTCAGATTCAATTATTTGTTACTTAATTGTTAGATTTTGCACTCTATTTACTTTTAGGTTGAAAATGTCGGCGAAATGACGTTCTAAAACAGTCTGGATTTCCATGTGGAGTGCTTGCAATTCAATTCCAAGACGGTTGACCCTCATTTTGCGAAGATCTAGTTCGGGTTTCGTTGACAGTAATTCTATCAATTTCTTCTTGCACGACTTCAAGATATTTTCTTTTCATCATGCTTTCCTAATCTTGATAATGGTAATAAAACTTGCCATAATTCGTTCTTAATCTTCAACTGTTTCGATTGTTCTAAACGTCTATCCATTGCATTGTGTTGTCGAGTATAATCAATTCTAAAAAGCTGCATTTTAACAGCATCAGTAGGAACTGGATCAGAATCTTTACCACTTTCTTCCAGTTGATTGGGCCACCAACCTATCTATCACCATCAACCTACATATATATCTCTATAACTTTCGACGGAGTTCATGTTGAGGTAGAGATTTGTAGTTTTAGTATTCTTGAGCTGTTTTTGATGTTTAGATTTTCTATCAGGGCATATCTATGATAGTAAATGCAAACGATTTAACTGTAATAATAAAAGACAAAGTAGAGTACTGCATCCAAAAAATTGCAGAAACGATGAGAGATTTTTGGCTGAGAATGGCAAAAGAAGATCGAGGAATAAGAAGAGTATTGATATAAAAGTTGGAAAGGAAGTCGTAAAGAGTTCTGAAGTGGTGAAATATCCGGAAATATATAAAGATTTACGTATGATTACATATGTTCAGAACGTTCTGAAAAGCCTGATTTGGCGTAAAGGAACTTATCACGTTTAATACCAAAGAAGGGTGGCCTAAGCTGGCAAGGAGAAAACTCTTGAGAACAACAACGGGATCCATAACTCTGAAATATAAGAAATATGTAGGAACAATAAGCACAATAAATAGAAAGACTACGGTTACTTATTTTGCAACTTTCGAAAGTGTTGGTGAAAGTGTAGTTAGCGTGGGTGTACGTGTTAAAGTTGAGCTTTGCATTTTTAGGGTTCTTGTACTGTTTTATGGTGTCAGGTTTTCTATTATTACCACTACCTCGCCGTATGATTTCTTGGAAGTGGTGCTGTTCATTCTTGACAAGAGCTTTTTTTGTGATTGAGTTAAGTTGGGTTGGATTGGATCGAGTTGTATTGGATTAGGTTTTAGGTGCACAATATTTTTCAGGTTATGTCGTCTATATCATCATGGTCATTATCCAAATCAACGGATCTGGTTTCTAAATTGTCCTCTACATCAAACTATTTTGAATCATCGAAGTTTTCTCGGAACGCTACATTTACATCACGTTTAAAAATAAAACAATGAATCTCTTCAATATCTTGAGACTGTGAACTGATTGGTAAATCCCTCGATTCATGAGAAAGTAGTGTAAATTTCGAGCTATAGATTTGTAAGTAGCTAACTAAAGGAGTATTCTGATATGTTGTGGAAATACAGCAATCTTCTTTATCCAGTTTTTAGAGTTTATATGAGATAGTAACCCATAGATCTCGTAGATGTATTCAAGAAGCTATTTGCATAGAGACGAGAGGAGAAGAAGATAGTAGAGGAAGAGAGCAAATACAAGATTGAGTCTTTTAGATCACAAAAACTTCAAGACGCTGTGAGTCAGCTTAAATAAAAATAAAATGAATATAAATAAAATGATCGCCTGGAGATGATGGCATAACCAACGAGATAGCAAAAACCTGTATAGATGCAAATAATTTGTACTCCTAAAAATGTATAACAGCTGCTAAGAACTCATAGAGAACTCTCTATAATGGTAATGCTGGATATATGAAATGCATTCAATTCAGCGCCGTAGAGAAAGATAATAGAGGCGATGGAAGAACAAGGATTCTCAAAACAAATAAGAAGAGTTCTTAGATCTTAGATATATATCAGAGAAGAGGATAATACTTTGTTTTGCCGCTACACTGATGCCCTCATCTCACTCTTTGTATTTTTCTTCTTTTCGTCATGCATTCAGATCTGGTATGGGCTACATGGTCATCCCACTAGTATGCTAGTTCTCTCTTCCCTATGATACACATGCTTCGGTGATTTTTTGGACAGACTTACTGGGTCTCTCAGTAAGACTAAGTCTCTCAGGATAATCATCTCTTAAGATAAAGACTTAAATTAATGTTAAAGAAGACTTTGCTCCTTTGTCAACCTTCTAGTTTGATATTTTTTATATTAGTGTCTTACTTACGAAGGTCAGGTAAATTACCGAGAATCCACTGTTGCCATTGAATGTGAGGGTTGACTCTGCGCTAAGGAACACAATCTAGGTCTTGACAATCCACTCTTCCAAGCATTGAAATCCTTACTACTACTACCGGTTTACTCGTTCTTCTGATATTTATATTGGGGACGTCTAAGAGTTGATCGAATTTTTCATCTTGTTTGTTCAACGAAAAGTATACCGTTCATTTTTGCAGCTTTATCCTATCTAGCTGAAGCAGTCACTGTTCAGATCTCTCTGCAAATATTAGTTCTCTTATTTGGATATTAACATACAATTAGGCCCAATTTTCTCTTTCTTGCCGTGGCTTCTAAGATGTCGTAAATATCCCATCTTCTGTTGTTGTAGATAACTTTATTAAGTTACTGGTCTTGTCTTCCACTTTGCAATCTTTGGCCAGGTGAAACAGCGACCAGCATCTTAGACATCTTTTTACGGACACATTTTTCTGTTTGGCATAAACTTAAGCTTACTCTCAACCTTTAGCATTTCTTGTTATGGCTTTCCTTTATAATATTCTCTAGGAAAGGTTATTCTAGAATCAACTCTTCCTCCTTCAACATTCATTTGAAACAGGCTCAGTTGATATGCCAGAAGAAACGTAATGATATGAATATCTTTGTTTCTCTTTGCCACGTTGAATTGGGTCATTCATATCAAAATTTCCATCATCCTGCATATTATCTCTACTAGAACCAACAGTGTCTTTCAACAGCGTCAGTGTTACGAGGTGTCTTTTGAAGAGTGTGATCATGATTTGCAAGGACGAGTCGAGCTGATTGTTGTCCCATTTGAACTTTGCTGGAAAGAAACATCAATGCAGCACTTACAACCATCATCGTGAACGTGCCTTCTCTTATATTAATTGGATCTACTCGAACTACTCGCCATAATTATCTCTGGTTTTTCTTCAATCACTTTTAACCTCTTTAGCATTTGATTTCAATAGGGAATTAACTTGTTCTTTGATCATGTTGCTGGTGATTGTCCTCATGCTTCCTGCGTATAGTCTTAGGATCGACATTATGGAACATTCTGAATCTGAAACAGGAGGAGAGCACATCTATGTTTGCGTATGTAGATCACTTAATAATGATAATGAAGTGTAAGACATGGGTAGTGATAAAAGATAAGGTGAAGTATATTGAGGTTAGCAGAAAAGATTAGGGGTTTAGGGCTAGAAATCACAGAAGAAGGAGAAAAATGAGGAGTAAAGAGATAAGAGTTGGAAAGGAAATTCTAAAGAGTTTGCAGGGAGGTCCTGCAAACGGTCCAAAGGAGGCAAGGAGGAAATTGCAGAGAACTATGGTGAGGTTAATAATTCTATATAAAACTCTAGAATGTGCGATAATCATGAAAAATAACAAACATAGGCATCGCCAGTGTTAGAAAACATGTATGGGTGCTGAAATAAACTGAAAATGGAACAGGTTAAAAGATTCTCTCAAAAAAATTTACTTTTTGTATTTTACTAACAGTAAAAGAAAGAAGAACCTAGTTTGAAGAAAAACCTAGTTGTATGGACAATTTGTTGCCTTTTGCAATAAATTTGTTTTTTGCCAGCAATTTTATGAGGAGTGTCAAATCTTTTGAAAGAATTTCAAGTCTTCTGGAACCATTTCAAATCTTCCAAAGTCTTTTAGAAGCATTTCAAGTTTTCTAAAAGCAGTACCCAATCTTCCAAACGAATTGTAAGTCTTCTCGTAGCATTTCATATCTTCCGGAATGTCAAGTCTTATGGACGCAGTTAAAATCTTCTGTTAATATTGTAAGTCTTCTGGAAACACTTCAGGTGTGCTGGTAACAATATCAAGCCTTTTACAAGCAGTATCAAGTCTTCAAGGGGCAACGTTAAGTCTTCTAGAAACACTTCAAGTCTTCTGGTACATTTCAAGTCTTCTGGAAGCTTTTGTAGTATTCTGGAAGCATTTCAAGTCTGCTGGTAGTAACATTAAGTCTTCCAGCAAGAGTACCAAGTCTTCCAGGGCAGTATCAAATCTTCTGGAAGCAATTCAAGCCTTCTGGAAGTATTTCAAATCGTTTGAAAGCAGTATCAAGTCTTACAGAAGCCGTATCAAGTCTTACAGCGGTAGTATCGAGTCTTCTGGAAGCAGTTTAATTCAAGTCTTCTGGTAGCAATATCAAGTCATTTAGCAACAGTATCAAGACAGTATCAAGTCTTAAAAGAGGATCAAGTCTTAAAGAGGCAGTATCAAGTCTTGTAGCGGCAGTATCGTGTCTTCTGGAAGCAGTTCAAGTCAGGTTTTCCGGAATCATTTCAAGTCTTCTAAAAGCAGTATCGCGTGTCCTAGAAACAATATCAAGTTTTATGGAAGCATTTAAAGTTTTGTGGAAGTATTTAAAGTTTTCTGGAAGCATTTCAGATGTTCGAGAAGCAATATCAAGTCCTCTAGAAAAACTACTCAGTTTTCCAGATGTAAAAATACCAAGTCTTCCGGAAGCAGTTCAAGTCTTCTTGAAACGGTATCAGGTGTACCAGGGCAGTGTTAAATCTTCTGAAAACAATTGAAGCCTTCTTCCTCAAGAAGTATTTCAAACCTTTTGAAAGCAGTACCAAATCTAACAGAGGCAGTATAAAGTCTTATATGGGCAGTATCGAGTCTTCTGGATACAGTTCAAGTCAATTCTTCTGGAAACAGTATCAAGTGTCCTAAAAGCATTAACAAATCTTCTGGAAATATTTCAAGTCTTTTGGAAATAGTGCCAAGTCATCTATTAGTATCAAGTCTTCTAGAATCATTTGAAGTCGTTTGGAAGTATTTAAAATCTTCTGAAAGCGTTTGAAGTCTTTGGAAAGCAGTATCAAGTCTTCTGGAAGCAGATCAACTGTTCTAGAAGGTGGAAGCTGGAAGCGTTTCAGGTCTTCTGCAATCAATATCGAGTCTGTTAAAGCCAGTATCAAGTCTCCTAAAAGCAGTATCAAGTTTCATATCGGAATACATGCTCTCCAAAAAACACTTTCAGCAAATGTTGAGTCTGAATTAGAAAGAAGAGGCTATAATCAATTTTATAATCAACAATTTCTTATATATGCGCAAAAAAAAATCACGTATTCGTCTTTTATGGGTATGGGTACTCTGCGCCCATTAAAAATTTTTATATGATGGAGCACGTATGTATTCGGTGCCTATGATAACAAATATGTAGGAATGATAACAACAACACACAAAAAGTTTTGCAGTTACTTTTTGCAATATTTGAAGGTGTTGGTTGAACTGGGGTTTGAATAGATGTTAAGGTAAAAATTAGTTGTATTTTTGAGCTGTTTTTTTGATCAGGTTTTTATTATCAAGTATTTTGCCGCATAAGTCCTTTGAGGTGGTGCTATTGATTCTTGAATACAGCTTTTTCTTTAAAGTTGGGTTTGGTTGCAAAAGATTTTCAGGTCCTTTGAAAGAAGTATTCAACCCGAGTTTCCAAGAAGTCTTGTTCACCAACTTATTACGAATTCTTCTTTTGCGTGTTTTTGGATCAAACACAAATTTTGATTTTAGTTTCACATGCGAACGATGTTCTTTTGATCTTTGAAAACGTAAATGTTCACCAATGAAAATGATAATATTTAATACATATTTTTCATGTTCCGAGGTGTCCTCATAAGCATATCTCAGAACGATCTTTAGAGTGATGATTTCTACGAGGAAGACAATTTTTTTAAATACAATAAAATCGAAATCTTTTTTTATGTTATGAGTAAAAGTAACTTTCCACCATAAATCGATGCAATGCGTTTCCATCACAGGAAGTATGAAAATTTCAAATATTTCAGTATGTCAGTTCATTTTATGGAAATGTATGTATCCAACTAAAAAGCTGGACGATGTTCGTTCCCTATCGACCGGGACTTTATGGACTCACGCCAATCAAACGGACTCGAAAATAACTTGTATTTGCTATTTGATCCACACTAACCTAGTTAACGTTAATCGTATCCTTTGATACAGCATTTCGAGGTTGTTGAATTATTCATTGCACGCGGTCGACGATTGAATTTCATCCGATTTTCCACTAAAAATATTTTCCCTGTAAATTAAAACTTTTCGAAACATGTTGCACTATAAAATCGGACCCAAAAAAATGTCACCACTTAAATTATAGATCGTGAATAGCTACCATCCGCACCTATACTTTCAAATATCTTCACAATTAACACTTTTTTATTTACGTACGATATATGTTTGTTCATTCCACCTCATATTTTGCAGCTTCTGCATATGACATGAATGAAACAAGTTAGTTGATTGGGCCAATATAATCAATGTTGTCAAATCCAGGTTTTTCATTTTTAAACTAAAATGTTTGAAGTTTATTTGAACGCCCCTGTTAAGTTAAATGTTAAATTAATAAAGTGTATGGTTAAATTTTAGGATTAATTAAAAGGAGCTGCGTGGGTAATAGAAAATTTAATGGCGTTTGCGAGAAATTTCTTTGAAGGACGAAAATATCCGCATTATCCGGCCTTTCGAAGTCGTTGCGTGAGACCTCGTAATTTGTGGCACATTTATGCACAATTTCGAGCTGCCGCAGGTCTCACGGTATTAACTTTCCCAACGCAACTAACAATTACATTATAAAGCGGCAACGGAGGTATTGGGTGTACAACTTTAATCATTATCGGATAATATAAAAGTTCCTGCTATTTTTCTTTAATAATAGAATTTCTGTGTTGATGGAGATTATTAAAAGAATTGATCGATCGATTGAGCCGGAACATTTGAAACGTACCTAACAGGAAATTTCAATCAGGGAACTCACCGCGGCCGTACAAATTAATCAGTTTAAAGTTAAGCTTCGTGATTCATGGAGCGTCCAACCGGCGACGCCGTCAGTTAGTTACTGTTAGCGTCATTGACGCCAGCTATGATTAACCGAGCAGTCAATATTAATTTGAAGGAGCATTGTCATGAGACGCCGGTCTATTTATCATGTTTATTATGATATAGGTTAATGCACGCCGAACGTATATATCGCACCCGAGACGCGCGCTTCTCACGAGATGTACACGACACCAATGACGCCGACGACGACACCAACGACAGTATCAGGTGGCGTATTCAGACTTGGTATATGCATGAACACTGAATACCAGGATAATAATTCAGCTGCAAACATCTCGCGTAAAAGGCGAACGTAAAACAAACAACTAAACCTTAGTGCACCATAAAAGATAACGTCCTTTACCTGCCCCACTTATGTTAGGTTTTATAAAAACATTATCAATATCAATATTTGCATCAACCTTAAAAGTACTTTGAAATTTTCCGACCCGTTTTAATTAAACATGTATAATTAAGTTTAGATAATGGCCATGCAATTTTATTTTTAAATAACCTAGAAAGAGAAACGGTTTAAATGTAGATAAATCTGCAATCCGGTGGATTGGACTTGATGCAACTCAAAACTTTTAATTGGGTTAGAATGAATGCGATAGAGTTTTTATAATGAGTCTCAACTCGGAGATGGAAAAGGTTGATAGTGAAATTAAGTTAAAAAATAATATTCCTAGGTAATTCTGGGGGTTTATTTAAAATAATTATATATGTGTAATTTGTAAAAAGGGAAGTTTGACTGAATATTTTAAATAATTAGTGTTTAAAATTTTAAACTTAATAGGGTTCAAACTATCTGCTAATACATTTTTAAGATATAAGAGTGTGTTAATAACTAGATTATAAATACTATATATCTAACATCATGCAGTATTATTGGTAGTAGAGATGTGCAAATTATGTGAGTCCCGCCGGACTCACGTAATATGAGTCCGACGGGTATCAATTATTGTACCACTCACCTGACGTGACCCAGTTGGAACAATTTTTTAATAATAATTTCTTTAATAATAATATTGAATTGGCAGAGGTCCGTATTTACGAAAAATACAATATTTACAACAGTTCACTTAAAATTTGTATTTCTCGAATGTATACAATCAGTGATGGGCGATAGGTAAATACCCGGTGGGTAGTTATTTATAATCTGTTTCGGTTTATACCTGAATCTTTCTAGTCCTAGGTGTAGTATTAGTGCTAGTTTTACTTTGATACAAGTATATCACAATTTAAGACCGAATAACAACTAAAAATAGAGCCAACACTAACGCTAGAGTGAATACTAGACCTAGAACGAAAAACATTTAGGGATTAGTTATACTTTTCTTGAGACGGAACCCAATTCAATGACAATTAAAACTAAAACTGACCCTAGACCTAGTACTAGAAGAATTAAGGTTCTGAAGACGCACGACTAAGCAGAAAGTTTCTTGTAGTACTAGTACTAGGTCTAGTGTTAGTTCTAGTTTTACTTTGATAAAATTATACAACACTTTAAAATTGAAGAATAACTAATAAATAGAGTTTTTGTTCTCTTTTAACTTCCATTCTCGAAAGCAAACGTGTTTTGCTATCTCGAATCAAAAATCCCATTTTTTTTATTTTTTTTCCGATTTTGTTTGATGTTCTGGTTTGTTTTTAGAGAATAATGTCAGATATTACATTATCACATTTCAGTATCTAAGTATTGAGGTCGAAATTCTTGATTAGAATTTTTTTTTTTAAATTAGCGAAGTGAATATTAGTTGAATTGATTGAAGTTTAATTCGAAATCCATTTTTTTTAACAGTGTTGTATCAAATCGAATAAGGTTAAAAGTCAAGTAAAAATTTTGTACTTTAACTGGTCGTTTTTCAAAAATATTTATTTATCTAACTAGTTTCGGCCTTATTGCCATCTTCAGAGATAAAACTACAAGAAATTATAGTATTAATTAAATATCTTAACAATCAAAAGTAATGTAGTTAAATGAAAATATATCTTAAAAATACTTACAGTCAAACAAGAAAATAAGAGCATGTGAATACTAAATATAATCTCATGTACATTTTGATCATGTGGAAGGCTTTACATTAATACATACTGAGTTAAAAACACACTTAACATTTAATTGACAAGAAACGTGGTACAAACTACGAAGAATTGTAATGGCGACACGTAAAACAAGTTTTTTTTTTTTTATTTAGTTTGACCTCGATGCACATGTATGGAAAAGAATCGTTTTACAATAAAAACGTTAAAAAAGTTCTAAAATTTAAATTTAAATCTGAAAAATTTTTATTTTTATTTTCTAAAGTATAAATCAAAATTAATGTTTGGTGAAAACTTAGAAAAGACGAAAATGGTTTGGCAGCGGGGGGAGGGGGCAAAAAATGTGCTTAATATATGCGGACCAAATATATCAAGCCTCGTCATTTTGGGGAAAGGGGTTGGATAAAAAAGTATGTAAAGGTGTTTTGTAAATATGAACCTGGTCATTAAGGCATTCCAAAGTATCATTATTTTTTTTCTTAAATTTATCTATTTCGTAGGTTTCTAACAATTTGAGTTTGAAACCTTTATTTTGTTTATGTAAAAGTGACACATTATCAGCTATATTAAAGCTATGTTTATACGTTAACATGTGGCTACCGAAATTAAAGTTATCGTTATGTTTATGCTCATTTATTCTCACTTTGATTGATCTACCTGTTTCACCTATGTATGATGCACCACAAGTACCACACTCCAGCTTATAAACCCCGCTCTGATCTAATATATTTATTTTGTCTTTTGCATTAAAGATTCTTTTTTGTAAGGTATTATTGTTTCTAAAGGATATATTAATATTATATCTACGAAAAATAGATTGAATATTGTATGCTATTTTACCGGGATAATTAATTGATCTATAAGTTAAATTTTGATTATTTTGGGTGTTTTGTAAACTGGTTGAAGATCTATGGTTTTGTTTAGTTAAAAATCTTTTATGTAAAGAGTCTATATGTGTCATAGAAAAACCGTTATTTGTGCCTATTGCTTTTATTACAGTAAGTTCATTGTTTCTTTCTTGTTCTGAAAGTGGGGTTTTGTAGCATCTGTGTAAGTATGCTCTGATTGCAGCATTTTTGTGAGAATTATGATGAAATGAATTAAACGGAATAATAGTATCTGTTTGTGTAGGTTTTCTGTAAATTTGGAATTCTATATTATTTTGTTTATTGATCAGAGTTAAGTCAAGAAAATTCAAAATATGGTCCTTCTCTATTTCTAATGTGAATTTGATATTACAATGCAAGTTGTTGATATAATTATGAAAATCACCAATGTTAACATTTCTATCGTTGTCCCAAATAATCAATATATCATCGACATATCTGCGCCAAAGTATAATATTTTTATTTATATGGTTATTACGTTCTAAGATTTTGTTTTCAAGGTTGTTGAGGAAAATGTCGGAAAGAAGGGAGATCCCATTGGAAGGCCATTTTCATATTTATAAAATTTTTGGTCAAATTGGCAGAAATTCTGTTCGGTACAGAGCTTCAGTAAGTTGTAAACATATTCAGTATTTGCCCGACTCAAATGTTCATTTAGTAATATATTTATATATTTATATATTTAATATGTTAATGTATAGGTTAGTTACATCGAAAGAAAGGAGAGAGAAATTGTTAGGTAAATATATGTTCTGTAAAGTTTCGATTAATTCAGTTCTGTTGTTTATAGTAAAATCTGCTTTAAATTGGATATTATTCTTGAAAAATTGTATTAAGAATTTTGAAATTTTGTAAGTGCTCGAATCGATTGAAGATATGATAGGTCTAATTGGAAATTGATTCTTATGTAATTTAATTAATGAATACAATAAAGGTGTTTTAGGATTCATTGGTAATATTCTGAATGTAGACATGTTTTGTTCTTTAAAGAAATGTGTAGAGTCTTTAACAATTCTTTTAACTTTGGTATGGAATGTGGAAGTAGGGTTCTTTTTAATTTCGGTGAAGTTGTTTTCATTAAAGAATTCTAAAGTTTTTCATAAGTATAAGGATTTATCTAAAATTACCAAGCCTGCATTTTTATCTGCATTGGTTGCAATTAATGAGTTATTTTTAATTTTGTTTTTGATCTTACTTAATGTTTTACTTTCTTTCCAATTAGTTTTGTTGTAATTGTTAAAAGTGTTGCTTCTCTCCTTTCTTTTAAGTAGTTCAATGAGATCCTTTCTCAAGCTGTCTTCCTCCGGCACTCCATGGGCAGCGTTTTCTAGGTCTATCGCTAAATCGGGCAACTTGTGGTATGTAGATGGTATAACATATTTATGTCCTTTAGTGAGCAGGTTCCATTCTTCCACGGTAAATTGTGTGTTAGATAAATTTGTTATTCGAGGGTGAAACTTATGTTGATGTCCAATTTGAGAATTATTATCTTGAATGTTACTATGTTTGGTCTTCCTCAAATTATTAAGTTTTTTGATCTTTCTTTTCCATGTCGCATCGAGTTCCAACTTTTTATAAACTTTAGCCTGTGTGATTACTTCTTGTAATTCTAAAAATATAAATTTAAGAAAAAAAAATAATGATACTTTGGAATGCCTTAATGACCAGGTTCATATTTACAAAACACCTTTATATACTTTTTTATCCAACCCCTTTCCCCAAAATGACGAGGCTTGATATATTTGGTACGCATATATTAAGCACATTTTTTGCCCCCTCCCCCCGCTGCCAAACCATTTTCGTCTTTTCTAAGTTTTCACCAAACATTAATTTTGATTTATACTTTAGAAAATAAAAATAAAAATTTTTCAGATTTGAATTTAAATTTTAGAACTTTTTTAACGTTTTTATTGTAAAACGATTCTTTTCCATACATGTGCATCGAGGTCAAACTAAATTAAAAAAAAAAACTTGTTTTACGTGTCGCCATTACAATTCTTCGTAGTTTGTACCACGTTTCTTGTCAATTAAATGTTAAGTGTGTTTTTAACTCAGTATGTATTAATGTAAAGCCTTCCACATGATCAAAATGTACATGAGATTATATTTAGTATTCACATGCTCTTATTTTCTTGTTTGACTGTAAGTATTTTTAAGTTATATTTTCATTTAACTACATTACTTTTGATTGTTAAGATATTTAATTAATACTATAATTTCTTGTAGTTTTATCTCTGAAGATGGCAATAAGGCCGAAACTAGTTAGATAAATAAATATTTTTGAAAAACGACCAGTTAAAGTACAAAATTTTTACTTGACTTTTAACTTTATTCGATTTGAATATTAGTTATAAAAACATTTGATAAACTAATGAAATAGAACAAAATTTTTTACATCGAAAATTAATGATAGTTTCTTATATAAACTATGGTCCCAAAATGTTCCGCTATTAAAATAAAGGGTGTTAAAGTTTAAAAAAAAGGATATTAATTAATGTTTTCGGAATCGCTTTAGGTATTTTTATGAAATTTGGCATATAGTGATTATTAATAAAGACGTATATCTTTCAATCCAAATCTAATCTCTATCTTTAACAATGGCGTGCGAACGAGCACTGACTTTAATAATTTAAAAACAAAAATGAATGGAGGAAGATCTTTAAACCGTTAAAGGAAGTATTAAGAATATTAATATTACCTATAAAAATATGCGGGCTTTTATTCTTTATTTTAATTTTATAACAGTCTTATTTATTTCAGAACATGATAAATAAAACTAAACACTCAATCACGATTAATTAATAATCATATTAACAAGTAATCAAACATGATTCATACATTTGATCAGCTGATCGAACGTGAGTCACGTGAATTGAGGTGACCCACGAATGAGTAACGTGATTCATAAATGATATTCACGACAGTGACGTGCGGCACATGCGTGGGTCTAAATCGTGAGTGGGCATAAAAAGTCACTCACGCGCACATCTCTAATTGGTTAATTTTAATGACTTTAATGATTATACAATATGAGGAGCTCGCGTGCAAAAGCGGATATATCCGTTCTTAAAGAAGTTTCAGAAAACGGGAAAAACTGATCAGAATTTGCCCATGCAAAATATGTTAAAAATCTTAAGGGAGGTTTATAGTTATGTGTAAAGTGAACAAAATATGCAAACCTGAAAAATGTAAATTTAAAACTTTTAATGTTACATGCATTATAAAAATGGATATGTCCGGTTTTGTCCGTAAATAAGACACTTCTTTAATAAAAATAAGATTTATTGTCACAAAAAAATTCAACACAAATATTTATATATGAACTGCTTGTTCTTCTTCCAGACAATCACACAACTCACTATCATTTTCTTCTTCGGTTACGTCAGATGTCTCATTTACTTCTTCATTTTGATTCAACAAATTTTTGTACCATACTAGGTATTCCTGTTTTTCCCATGCCTCACCAAAATGCGCATTCATCAGATGACGCAAACTTTTTTTCTTTTTATCTGGTATAGAATTCCCAAGTGGCAAATTATTAAGCTGGATTCTGTCGTCAGATTTTCTCTTTTTGATAAGAGGTTGAAATGAATACTTTCCGTGGAAACGGTAAAATTCAGTTGTGGCGACATTTATCTTCACTTTTTTATTGAGTATAGTTTTCTTTATGAAAATTTGTTTACAGTCTGATATTCCTTTTATTTTTTTATATATCTTTTCCAGATCTTTAATATCATACATTTGCCAACCTGAGCCAAGTGTTTTTACCGTCCCAATTTCGGAATATATTTCCACATATTGTTCCTTCGATGTTACATTCGGATTCTTTTTTAAAATTTTTTCGGCTCTTCCGAATGCACGATCTGCAGGTAAAAAGCTGTGCCCCTAACGCAAAGGATGGACATAACCGCTTTTGCTTTCTAATTTGGACATAATCGCTTTTGTACACAACGAGTGACTTTAACAAGTTATTAGAGTATGATATATCCGCTATTACATACAAATGAATTCAGCAAACGGTAGAGGCCATGAAATTGATGTGACTACATATGCCAAGTAAATTTCGTCAAAATGTTGATATAACCAGTTTTGCACGCGAGCTCCTCATATGTACCCGTATCGAGTTACAAACAGGAAAAAAGTTTTATCACTGATTTTTGAAACCTATTTCAACATTAATAATGCATCGGATTTGTCTAAACCACTAAATCACACGAATTTTATACTGAAAATATGTCACCCTCCAACGTCGAATGTTATGAGTATAGCCGGGGAAGAACCTAATTAGGTTGGTATTGAAAATGGAACTAGATTTGGTCGTTTCATCTCACCATGATTTCACAAATTTACCAGATCTAATACTATTTCAATACTAACCTAATTTAAAAAATGAAAATTGACGAATTCGTTATTTAAAAGTTCTATCGCATCATCTAACCGCAAGCGACATCAACTATTTGAGTGTAAATATTATTTTATAAAAAATTTGGTATCGTAACATCTTTCAATCAACGATTTCGTATTGTTACATTGAATGTACTACCTCGCTCGCAAACAATCTCGGCAATTTGGGGCGATATCGTTCATTACCTGTTTTGGTTAAGATACCAAATTTTTATGGAACGTCATTTACACTACAACCTTTAAATTATCAATTTCGATCTTGACGTAGGCAATTTGAGGCGAAATCGTTAATTTAAACGTCTTGGTTGACGTACCAAATCTTACATAAGATAGCATTTATACTATATTCGCTGAGGTTGCTTTCAAACGAGGTGCTACAACCTTTGAATTGTCGATTTCATGGTAACACCTCGCAAGCAAGCGAAAAATCTTTATTAATTTCAATTCGGTGCCACAATTGTTTCAATATGGACAAATCGTTTTCAGTCGTGTCAATTGTAAATATGAAAAATTAAAATACCAAATTGGAATTTTAGATAATATAACAATAATATTTAAAAAAGGATAAAAAATCGCCGATTATGCAGGAGTTATATTTCACAAATTCACCAACATAGGAAGTCCTCTTCGTGTACTCAGATTCATTAAAAATTGTATTACAGAAAGAAACTAATGTTTTCGTAAATTGCTTGAAGTTATAGAAAAATCATTAAAATTACGAGAAGTTTAGGAGCCGAAAAAATCTTTTATCTGCTCTCGTTTGTAAAATTGCTGTTTTGAAGACATTTTCAGTTCGTAAAGTATGTCATTAAGGAAAACAGTGTGTAAAATAACGAAATAATTCGTGAAAGTAGCAATGTATTTTAAATGGAAATTACTTTTACGCATGGAATTTCTTTTTTTACGCACGGCACCGTTTCGGGCATTTCTTGATGCCCGAATGATTATTAATATTAATTTTTAGTTCGTAGATAAAATATTGTACGCAACTGTGCATGAAGTGCTTTTTCCGCACTCATGCGATATATGGCACTCGCTTCGCTCGTGCTTTAAACATCGTGTTCGTGTCGAAAAAGCTAACTTGAGGCTCTGTTCATAAATAACTATTATAAAACTATGAATACAATAAGAGAATTGTAGCATAAAAAGATTAATTTAAAATTAGAAGACATGAATTTACAGATATAACGTTAGAATTAAAGTGATGATGAAGATTTGATCAAAATTGAAACAGATGAATGCTAATTTATTAATTTCTTCATTTAATTTATCAGGAACCTCGACAAATCTCTAGCCGTTCATTTTATGTCTTGATTGAGGCATCCAATCTTTTATAAGATGATATTAACACTCAAATCGCCGAGGTCGCTTGCGGGCGAGGCGCTACAACCTTTGAATTGTCGATTTCGTGGTGACATATCAATTCTAGCGCCTCGTCCGCAAGCGACCTCGGCAATTTGATTCAAAACCGTTCATTACATGTCTTGGTTGAGATACCAAATCTTTCATAAGATAACATTTATATACTCAAAGCCGCCGAAGTTAATTGCGGGCGAGGCGCTAGCTACAACCTTTGAATTGTTAATTTTGTGTTGACACATCAACTCTAGCGCCTCGCCCGCAAGCAACCTCGACGATTAGAAGCGAAATCGTTTATTACATGTCTTGATTGAGATACCAAATCTTTCATAAAATTATATTTACATATTTATACTCCAATTGGCGAGGTCGCTTGTGAGCAACCCGCTACAACCTTTGAATTGTCAATTTCGTATTGATACATCAAATTTAACACCTCGCCGGCAAGCGACCGAAAATGAACAATTTAAGGCGAAATCATTTATTAGGTGTGATTGAGATACCAAATCTTTCATAAGATGACATTTATACTCAAATTGCCGAAATCACTTACGGACGAGGCGCTACAGCCTTTAAATTGTCGATTTCGTGTAAAAAATTCAAATTTTTTCCTTATTTGTAACTCAATCCGGGGACATACCGTAGATTATAATGGTGTAGTTTTCAAGTCTTCAATTTCAAAGACACAGAGTGTTGATCCACTCCAGTAAGCGTAAAAATCCAAATATTTGATACCTTTAGAAAGTTTTTATTAAACATTTTAAGAGATATTGTTCTGTTCGTAAGCCGTTTTATTAACTAAAGGATTTCTTTTCGCTTGACACTAATTTGAGCATCAAATTATGTCAAAAACGGCCACACCTTTATTTTCTATCGATCTTACGTTCGTCATGGTTATGTGGAACCATGGTGTTTCGAAATTCCTACTTTCTCTGTATGTTAGTGCTTTTAAGAAGCTATCTCGTGTTGATTAGCCACAAAATATCACAAAATTCCCATCAATTCTAGTGTGAGTGGAGATCTGAATCATTTAATCCTTAAAAAGGATAGAAAAAGGTGTACGAATGTTTGAGATAAGTTAACTTAGACATGTTTCATAAATAATCATAGAAAGTATTGAAATCTTGTTTAATCTTGATATAAACACAATTTTAAGTAGAACACAATTTCTTATAATGAAATTTTACAGAATCTTTACATTTAATACAATTTTGTGTTATACTCGCTAGCTTATTAAACGTTTACTTGTCGTTTCTTAAAATACGTAAGAATTACTGAAAGTCTGTAATCAATTCAATTGATTAATAGAGATACGTACGATTTTTCAAAAAATCTTAAAACAAAACAAAAAAGCTATTCATTAAATATTCAGAAACATCCATAACACTTACTATTATTAACTCAATCTATAGTAATACAATCCATATAGTTAGTTTTGAGAAATCGTCAAAGAGGTTTTATTTAATACTTTGTAAAAAGAATAAAATGTCTTCATCTCTCTTAATAAATTAACAGTTGATGAAAGGTTAGAATTAAAGACAGACCGAAATAATTGGGTACAATGAAATTAAAAATTCAAAAATTAAACTTGTGCCTCTTGATTTTTGCTATTACGAATATATTTATCTACCATTGCTTGGATAAGTCATTATTACCACAAATCACCTTATTTGAAGTGATTTGAGTTACGTAATAAAGTTTATTACCAACCTGATTTCATTATCAGAACCCATTTTTATCAGAGACAATACTATTTGTTATAAAAACTTATAAACATTAATTGTTTTTACATTTTTAAACACTTATTCCAGATGAGGATTTTAAATGAGTGCTATTGAACTTAATGTTAATTTTAAAACTGTCAACGATCACTTCAAAATATTTCTATAAACGTAAAATTAGACTTAAAAATGATTTTTAAGTAATTTTTAGCAGTCGTAGACAAAATGTTGTATATCACACTTGGGCTAGAGCATAAATACGATACTCTTCGCACTCGCACAGTATTCTGTTTCTAACCCACTTGTAATGTAAATAACCATTGTAACATAATACATAAAGATTAAAAGTAACCAAATCAACAACAATCAGCAAAAATTCTTATTAGTTTAAACGGACCCAAATTAAATGTTCTTCTAAAAACGACGGATATGAGGTGCAGAAAATATAGAACACATTTTGATGTTGAAAGTTAAATTCAAAGATACGTTAAAAAGATGGGTATAACAGAAAACTAATTATCCAATTCCGAAAGACAAAATAAAAGCGAAAGGGAAATAACAAAATGAAAAGATAAAAACGTTAAATGAAACCTAAATAGATACAAAATTTTAAAAAATAAGTTTTAAAAATATATGGTTACAGTTATGGGACATTGGCGCATCGGGTGTAAACTGTGCAGAAATTCTCTCGTCCACTTGCACATATTATTTATTTTTATTTCAATTATAATTTTTGTTATGTAAACGGATTTTTTGTAAACAAAAGTACAATGGTGTAGACGATTGTTCACGATAAACGTATTAATTTCATAAGTTCCAATAAGTTGTTCTTTTTTAATTGGTGAGTAATTTCACATGCTTATCTTTTTGAAATAAATACTGCTGCATATATACTCCATTTTTAGATGTTAAAGGTATTGTGTTTTTTTAATGTTAACCAACATATTTCTAGGGTTATTCCTATTCTTAAATGAACTTGTTATGTCGTTAAAATTTGATTTTTCTTTGTATTTTCGCCGTAAGCTATTGTATTTGTTGATGTGAAAAATCATTTTCGGTAGCAATTTGTTTGATAATTTAAAATTCCTTTTTTTATTTCTTGGTATTCTAAATTCGGCGTGAATTCTGTATAGGTAAACCCTAAAGGTTTGAGCTTATTTATATATTTTTGTAGGTTATTGATATGTATAAAAACTAGTAAATTATCTACGTATCTAAATCCAAGTTATAATTTCTTTAATATAGGGGTTGTTATTATTAATAATGTAATTTTTCATCAAATTATCGTACAAAATTATTATAAAGCGGTAGGTCGGTTAATTCCACTTAAGGTTGAGATCATAGGTAGTTCATCGCCGTATTGAAAAAAATTTTCATTAAAAAGGCAAAAATCGTTTTCAAGTTCGAAATATTATGATAGCTTTCATATTTATTATCATCATAAATTTCTGTTTTTATTAGATTATTTAAGAAATCAATTCGACGTTACTAATCTTTATACAAATTTGTATAAAGATTGCTTTTAGCTAAATAATTTTGATAATTGGTTTTATAAACTTTTGTTTGGAGAATTTTAATTAGATTGCAAGTGCTCGACACTATTGAGCTAATTATTGGTCTTATTAGCATATTAGTTGTCTGAATTTTTGGTAGGAGGTATAATTTTGGTATTTGTAAATTCTTAGGTATTAAATTGTAAATAGTTGTCGCCTAAGAATTTGTTATTACCCCTCTATTACCCCTCTTTTATAGTTTTCTTATAGAAGTTAGACAGTTAGTAGTTAGTTATTTTTGATTAATAAATGTTCTCTTTTCTTTATGTATTGTTCTCTGGTCATAATAATCATTCTTGCTTTCTTATCTACTGGAGATAATATTAATCTTCACTTTTATGTTCTTGATAAGCAGAATTATCAAGTTTTCATTTCTTCCCCTGATTTCTTGTCCTTTTTCGTATATATTCCCGTTTCTTTTCTTCTTTTATCAGTATCATTTGAATTTCTTTCTTGATTATGTCTTTTCTTTCGTGTCTCTTTGTTACTGCTTGAATCTCCATTACCAACATTGGTAGATTTATTTGGTTTTACGAAGCATATTTTTTAATCTTTAATCGTATTCTACCGTTTTCTATCGTAAGTTTAATTTTTCAATTTTCAATTTCATTATACCCAATCAATTCAATTCGTCTTTAATTCTAGCCCTTCATCGACTGTTAATTCATTAAGAAATCTTTGTACATTTTAGTTCGTCGATTCTCTTTGATATTCGTTAGAAAACAATTTTCCAACAATTGACGTTTAAAATTCACGAAAAGAATTCCATCAATATTTAACTTTCAATTATTTGTTGAATTGATTGATGGTTTTTGCGATCTGTCTACTTCTAGATTGAAAATGTCGACGAAATCGCGTAGTAGAGCAGCATTAAACAAACTGGGTTTCCACTTGGAGTACTTGCAATTTAGATCTCCAGGACGGTTAACCCTTATTTTGCGAAAATCGTGGTTAGATCAACATCTAGTTCGGATTTCGTTGATTAAAATTACGGTCAGTTGTAGCTATCGGGCAAATTCTATCAATTTCTTACACGACTTCAAGATATTTTCATTCCATAATGATTTCCGAACCTTGAAAATATTAATAATGCTTTCCATAATGTGTTCTTAATCTTCAGTTTTTTGGTCGTTTTGGACGTCTATACATTTATTTTAACATCAATGCGGCATTTCTCAAAAAGCTGCATTTTAATTGCTCCGGTTTTTGCAAATTTCGAAGATGTTGATGGATTTATGGTTAATGTTGGATTAACCCCAACATTTGCAAATGTTTTCCTTGAGATGTTTTAATGCGTCACGTGGTGCTGTCGGTACTTGCAAAGAGCTTTTTCTTTGGTTTTGAATTGGGTTGGGTTATGTTGAATTGCGTTGGATTAGGTTTGGGTTCATAAGATTTTTCAAGTTCTTTGGAAGAGGTATTTAGCTTGAGATTGAGAGAAGCTTGTTCATCAGCTTATTGTGCATTCTTCTTATGCGTGTCTTTAGATTCAACATGAATCCACAAACCAATAGAAAAAGTTTTTTGCAATTTTTGAAGGTGTTGGTGGATTTGGGTTGGCGCAGATTTTGAGGTAAAAATTTGCCGTTTTAGGTGTTATTATCAACTACTTTGATTGATTTTTTTGGAGATGGTGCTGTTGGTTCTTGAAGAAAGCTATTTTTATGAGGTTGAGTTGGATTGGGTTGGATTAGGTTGGGTTGGGGAAGAGGTATATTCGTAGATAATTCTGGATGGTTTTTGGTCATTTGACTTTGGTTCGGTGTTGAATGGTGATGAACTCACGTTTTCCATGTGTCCAAAATGAAGGAAGGTTTTGGTATTAAAAGAAGGACTAAGTGCTTCTAAGCCAGTAACGAAATTCAAAATACCAGGGGTGGTATTTAATGTCATTCTAGCGCAAAAATTTTGTAGTATGTGCTAACTTGAAGTTGCATGAGAACACAAAACGAGTATGAGTACTTCTGTTTTTGTGTCCCTTTGATGCTGCTGAATTCGTGCTATAATTCTCTTCATCTCAATGTATGAGAAATGGCAGGAGGGGCAGTCAATCTTGAAAACTACATTAGATGTAATCTGGATGGAAGTTCAAGAAAAATATATTGATTTTTTATATACACTACTAACTGAGGAGCTACCCCTGTAATATCTCGAATAGTACCAGAAAATGGTGGTAGGGAGACCGGCACACAAGTATTACTCTTGATAGGGAATAAAGCATGAAATACTGGTAAAGGATTATGAATCAATATTTTTTTAATAAACAATCTGGAAAACGAATTCAACTTAAATAATAGAAACATTGTGCTAAGATTGTGTATGAGAGATAGGGTCAGTAATACGCAAAATGCTATTTTTGAGGTCAAAGTATAGTGTTGTTTGTATTTCACGACGGGAAGTAAAGATAACTGTTAAAATGAGTCGGTTTTCAGTCTAACAAAATGGTATTCTCGACTGACTTAATAACTATTGTGTCCAAAAAGGGTGCAAATTTATCTTTTTCGTCCTTCCTTGTAAATTTGATGTTATCGTGAAAGGTATAGAGTGCCTTTAAAGTGTTATCTAACCTATCCGTGTTTGCCGCCGATTCTTTAGCGTTATTTTTTTAAATTTTTGCTATTTTTGTCTTGTTTTTAAATATGAGACTATACTGTCGTATTTAAGGTTTATTATTTTAAATAATTTCAACAGTTAATTATAAGTTATTTGTCCATTTTAATTTGGTAACATTGTGTAACCTCAATTCTCATTGTTCGATTATTATTATTTATTGTTCTGTTCTTAGTCTTGATAATGAGCTCATCGAAGCTCGAAATTGCAACACAAATTTTTAAAGCCGACTCAACAAAAAAATAAAATCGTAATCTCACTTTTTTTCTTATCTTATTTTTCTAAAGCAAAACCTCCAAAGCTTTTCGTGGTGATCACTTTTACAAACTTTTAAATATTGACATCAAACTTAAGTTAACGTGCATAAAACAAAGATGGTATTAACCCAGAAAAGGGGAAAACAATATGAAATATGTACATAGATAAGAAAATTTTGAAATCAACTGAAAGTAAATTTCTGAGCACTTTGAAATTACTTTGAACTGTCATTAGCTGGAATTAATGAAAACGAATACCAAGCCGCCTTCCGGCAGTCATCTCCATACTTACCAGCGGTTTTAATAAGACCGCAGTAATCAAATTCAACGGGCACTTAGTTCTGCCAGTCGGTAATTTGTTTTAATAAGTGTCTTTAAGAGAAACTGGTCCCCCGTTGAAGTAGAAGTCTGGAAATTAAATAATTTATTTCCTTGCGTCCTCATCTCACAATTAAGGTAAAAAAAAATATTTTTTTTCCAAACCCCTTTTCATATCTTTTTTATTCATCCACAAGAAATAACCACATATACCTTTAAAAATTGGAAATGGGTGCGGTATAAATTTGAGTTGTATTTGACGCTAAGACATATATTGTACATAACAGGTAGAGTTTATAGATCCGAAACACGTTATGGTACTGAACCCATCGTTTAATATTATAATAAAATTGGTATTTTATAACCAAAGGGATTCCGATCGTTTTTTATGGGAATTGTATTTTTATAATAGAAGCGAGGCATCATAATCCGTTTTACAATAGCTATCAGCCCCATTCACTCGCCCTTATATAAATTAATCTTTCCGATGATGACTTTCTGCGCGGAAGTTCACGTCGGTCGGTGGCGTAAGAGGGGAAAAAAACGTCAAGGGTCACAAAGTTAAAGATCGCGAAAAAATATAATCCCCGTAAGAGCAACATAACTGTCATTAATCACAAACCTTATCTTTTCTGTGATGTTGGTGACGTCACGAAGGCCAAAATATGACGTGGGGATTTAATGATATAAAGCTTTAACGGTTAGACGCTTAGGGTTTACTCTTTTTTATGATGGCTATATTAACGTATTTTTGAGACAATTATTAAAGGATCGTTTATATGCTCATTTTCATATGAAATCCATTACCCACTACAAATTTAAAATGCCTTGATTTGAGGTGAAATCGTTTCTTGTATATCTTAATTATAAATATAAAAAGTAAAGTAAATATATGAAGTCTTATAAGACCATTTTATTCTCATTCTGCAGAGGCTGCTTGCGGGCAAGGAGCTACAATCTTGGAAAATGGACGATTTTATGTAAATATTTTAAGTCCAGCGCCATTTGTGTATCTTAGTAAATATATGAAGCCTCCTATAAGATGATTTTATTTTCACTCCGCCGAGGTCGCTTGCGGGCGAGGCGCTACAATGTTCCAAAATGGACGATTTTATGTAAATATTTTAAGTCCAGCGCCTCGCCCGCAAGCGACCTCGGCAATTTGAGGCGAAATTGTTCTTTGTATATCTTAATAAATATATAAAGCCTCATATAAGACGATTTTATTCCTACTCCGCCGAGGTCGCGTGCGAGGCGTTTTAATATTCCAAAATAGACGATTTTATGAAAACATTTCAAATCCGATGCTTCACCTGTAAACGACCTCGGAGATTTGATGACCTCGATGAAATTTAGACTGTTTACAGAAGAATTTCTTCATTTGAGCTTCATACATACCATCCTTACCTTCTCTCTATAAACTCCTTTCTATAAAGCAGTCAGAATTACATGATGTCAAAAAGGCAAGGGGCGGTTCATCAGTGGAATCGTCTTCAGTGATGAATCAAGGTTTTGTTTATTGGCGACTGATAGTCGTAGAAGTGTGCTGCAACATCGAGGGTAAAGACGAAATGTGGAATTCGTTCAGCAATGACACAACCTTAACATCTGAGCGGATGGTTTCCATCACTTCGCGTTTCCTGTCTTTGAATGCATCTTTGTTAGATCCTCTAACCTGTCCAGATTTTATGTTCAAGCGGTATGAAATGTAAATTCAAAGAACCTTATGTGTTTATGTAATGTCGATGTAACATAAATAGTAACATTGTAAATCCGTTGCATGATAGCGTTTTAGTCAATCATTGCTCTTGACTTTACTTTACAAATATAATAGCTTTGAGATGATGGGTACATCGTAGATGTGTTGGCTACTTTCACATCTAACATTGTCTTCAGAAACGTCTATTCTACATATTATATACTTTCTCCGACAATATTTAGTGATAAGATATTCTAGATATTCGCTTTCCACAATAATAGCTAATGATTCCTTTACAAATCTTATTCTTATTGGAATGCAAACTCATGTCGAAGAACACCGAGGATTTTTCCAGATTTACTATTTGGAAAAATCCTCGGTGAAAATCATTTTGCTAGATCTATCATCTTAAAAAGCCTTATGTTTTGCTTACATTTTGATTAGCACAGTTGTTGTCAAAAGCAAATCAGAATCTGAAACTAGTGTGTTATCTAAGAATATTTGTTTGTACTTGGCATTTCCAGAGCTTCCATCAAAGGCCCATTTGTAGATGATTCCCCATATCCAATAATATTTATCATTTAATGTTCGGATAATAACATTCTCTTGCAAACTCAGCAGACTTTGCAAACTCACTTCCGTGCTTGTATCGGTAATTTGTACGTCTTTGGGATAACAGCCATCTTTTACCTTCGAAGTTTTATAATATGATAGGTTCCTGTGGCAATTTCTAATCATTCCAACTTTTTAGGACCTCTTTTGGAGAGTGTATGATTGGGAACTTTTCTTGGGTTTATCGAATGATTTAATTTTTTGCAATGCCCACCTCATTGCGAAATATGGTCCTAGATGTGGGGGATGTGTTTTGGATGTGAATGTGGCTCTTTACTAATATCCCCTTAGATTTGGTTATTGAGGTGATCAGAGATTATTGGCGTCTGATGATTCCCCACATCATGATCGATACAGACCATTTCCTTTCTCTTCGACTCTTCAATGTTCTCTTTCAATGATGTGATTTACAAACAGAGGTTTAGCTCCCCTATAGGCTGTCCACTAAGTCCCATCCTAGCCACCATTGTGATGAACTATGTCCTTGACAGCTACATAACGTCTCTTCCCTTTAAGTTGTCCTTCTATAAATACGTCGACGACATTATTTGCGTACTTCTGTATGACCTTTTACATGCCACCTTGGTGTCCTTCAAGGGGACAATCACTGTATCCAATTCACCATGGACGAGAGGAGAAAACAAATCTGTACTATTCCTGGACGTCTTGGTCATACGCAACTTCAACCAGTCAATTGCTCTAGATTGGTATCTCAAACTAATATATTCGAGGAGCTCCTGTACCCTTCCGGGGAGCTCTGGATATGGATATGGGTCCTCCCACTTTTGATGTATCTCTCATTATTCCATCAGATGTGGACGAATCACTTGTCAAACGTTTTATCAAGTGCCCAAGTCTCACTGACAATCTCATTAATGTTTTTAATAGCTTATGAAAGGCATTTTTCCAATTTGAAAGATCGTCCCCCCGATGGTATGAAGCCTAATTTGATTAACAAGTTCAATTGTCAAGGTTGCTTGGGTTAATATATAGGTATGATTAGTCAGTACCAGTCAAAAATACACTAAAAAATTCCAATGCCACACCAGATCCTAGCAGAACACCAGATCACCATTATAAACGTCTCTATTTGGAAATGTTGTTATCTTAAAGAAGTTTAATTCTCTAGACAACCCGTTTTTCGGTGCTGTTGTAATTGTATTTTGGTAGACTTTGAACTTCTCTCCTCGGGAATATCTTTCTTGGATGAAGTTGATACTATCGCCATCTATCGCCATCTCTCTTGTCAGTTTGATATGTTGAACCGTTTTCTCATATTTTGTGTTCGATTAACCTGTTGGTTTATCCTTACCGGCTGTTTTTAAACAAATACGATTTGGGACATCACCGATTTTATGGTTTTTATAATTTACACCTTCGATCACGTTGCCGATTATCTTTAACTTATATGTTAGGTTAGTTAATTTTGTAGTGTAAATTGATTTTCTGTTCTATTCTTGCAACTTTAGCTTCCTCTGATGAAGAATTGAAGAAATTCTAAAGATTAGATGACAGTAAAGAAGGCTATTTTATTCGCCCTCGGTTGATATTCCCAATCATCGACATAGCTGGACTGCTGATATGATGATAGACCCGTGAGACGTAGACTCGATACATCACAATAGCTGTTTATATTTTGAAATTTAATGTCTGTTGTTGAACTGTATTATTGATTTAATGTCGATTTAGCAGTACTTCAGTGTATACAGGTGCCCATTACGTATGGAATATAGCATGTATCTTCATAATAAATTTTATAAAAAACTTTTCATATAGTTATTCAATATTTTACTTGTCATAATAAGACAGTATTCATTACTTCCGTACGTTTCTTAAGCCGGCTATACCCTAATGTTACTAGTTTTAAGTCTAATGTTAGTTTTGAAGCTAGGCTGGGTTGGGTTCCGTTTTAAGAGAGGTAAGGCTAAATCCAGATCTTTTTCGTCGTAGGTGTGGTGTTAATTTTAGCGTTAAACTGTTAGTTAAACTACTCTAAGAATATGATACTTTGAGTACTGACTACCAAGTAGATAGTAATTAAATATCTAATTATTTTTTAACTAAATAAAATACACTTTTAAGGTCTAAGAACCCAATACACTTGATTTGGGTTGGGATCCATCTTAAGAGAGGTGTGGCTGAACACAAATATTTTCGTTAAAGGTAGTAAGGTTTCTGGAGTAACATTTTTCTTTCATTGCCAAGGATAGATTATATGTATTTTTCGTGTACAATAAATATTGGAAAAGCTTTATCACTCATAAATAATCAATCTGCATCTTTATCTTCTAAACCAGAAATCACCAATCATTTTCGGTTTGCTGCTCTCTAAATAAACGGAATTTTTTCTGCAGTGCTCTTAATACATCATTTTTTTTGAATTGTTAACATTCTTAAAAAATTGGAAAATTTTCAAAATTTAATCAACGTTGTATTCTCTGATACATACAGTGGAACATTTACAGAATTATCTAAACATGTAATGAACCAATAAGATTTTTTTGTATCAAATCATGTAGTGCAACACATTAAAAATGTTGCTCATTTGGTCATAAAATTTAAACTACATAATATTTATAAAATTTTTAATTTGCACAAATGATCGCAAGAAATGAAACAAAATCGTTTTATTTTCTATCAATAAATTATTATTTATTTATTTATTATTAATTAGTAATTTACATTATAGCATGATAGTGTTTATTTAAATAAATTAAAAAAATTCTTTTTTCGGATTTATTTCAAATCTCGCTCGAGAAGGAGTATTTCTAATATGGAGACGGTTTCACTCAACTTTTGGTTATACTTTATGTCTATGTTCTCAATAAGTTTTTCCTTGCTTAATGTTTCACAACCGCTAATTTATTTTATCTTAAATAGAAAGAAGTCTTTTCATACAAAAAACTTTTTAGCTGAATTTTGAATGTATGTTCATCGAGATGTAATCTATCGCAAATACGCAAAAGATACAATACAGAATAAACAAACAATTTTTTCGTACATTTTTTATTTTTTCTAAAATTTATTCATATATGATTTATTTCTTGAGACACATCAAGAAGTATGCTTACAAAGCCCAGCACGCAACTGTATTATCCACAAAATCAGTCAAGTTGACAAGAGAGCGCTCCCACTGTGTGGAACTTCCGTCAGCTAAAAAAGGGCTTGAGTTGAAAACAATTTCCGGGCCGATGCTGGAAGTTTGCCTCTGCTTGTGTACCTCAGTATGCTCGCTTCCCGCCTTTCCAAGCATGAATAAAGGTCATAAACGATTTATGATTTCGAGGTGAAAAAATTGTCGATAGATCGCACGGCCGACGCTATAAATGAATGTTCTCGATAAAAAATAGCTTTCAATATGTTTTGTCATTTAACCTTATGGCTTGCGAACAAATGACTGTTGATCTTATAGCTTAACAGGTGATTTAGTACATTATTTAATTAATAATTAATCTAAAATGGGGTATCGTACGATGTTGGGGTTCACGTACATTGTCGATATTCTGTCTGTGTCTATTCCGGCCAATAGCCTTCAGGCATTAGGGAACGTACGGTATACGCCGTTTTGAAGCGTAATGAATATTCATTGTCCCCAACGCTAGCAGCAACGCCACGCCACTGCGCACTGGGTCTTAGGTTTTGGTGTATAATTACTCGCGCAACCGACCCATACCAATCCTCTTGCCATATATCATAAGTTATATTTGA
Source organism: Onthophagus sagittarius (assembly GCA_036711965.1). Classification (NCBI taxonomy): domain Eukaryota; kingdom Metazoa; phylum Arthropoda; class Insecta; order Coleoptera; family Scarabaeidae; genus Onthophagus; species Onthophagus sagittarius. The sequence goes on along the minus strand of JASERS010000003.1, from coordinate 65,266,643 downwards.
AAGGTGCACGGGTACGTGGTCCGCATTCAAACTAAGGATAAATTGGATTTAATTAGCGGGAGCTATCAGAAGCCCCGTTCGAATTCAATGCCGCAATTACGTTCCTGCCCGATCCAAAACTATACTCGGCCCGCGATTATGGCGACCGTACAACCATCGAATTCCCCCGTTTGGGGATTAAATTCGATAAAAAAAACCGGAACGAACTCTTAAATTGGTACTTCGGTGGTCGACCCTCGGATTTTCCGAATTTTTTACTCTGAATACCTCGATTTCCGGCATGCGGATTCGTTTTATACACCGCACCCATCCGTTTAAGTAAATATGGAAATAAAAACGTTATTCGTTATTAGATCTTAATTCACCAACTCATATCACATAATTTGGAGGAAAATAAAAGATATTATTATGAAAGAAATATCAGGATGTAGCAACCCAGATTTTCTTAATTGTCAATTAACTCGGAATGTCTCTACCTTATGGAAGCGAGAAGGTCGAATGAAACATTACGAAAGGAGAGTAGAGAGACTATATTGGGCACTTTTCCATTGTGGCCGGCTCGGAACAGTCCGGCCGTCACTTCGGTCGACCATAATTTGCACTCGTATTGATTTTTTTCTTTTACGCTTCCGATGTGTGTGGCGACGTCCTCCACCACATCCTCTCGTTTTTTTCCTGTGCTTGCACGATGACAAGTCCAGTGATTTTTGTTAAAGAGTGACGCGCTCGGTAGCCTCGTAGTCCCCTTCACTTGACCCGGACAACGCTTTCAACCCCTAATTACCGTCGCCTCCTCTCAATCCTGCTCATTCTCAACGCTCAGTTTTTTTTATCTACGTTTCATCACGTCCTTAACGAGTCACAAACAATCTTGACGATTTCAACGTTATTTCACTTTTTTTTCATACACTCACTTTCATATGAAATACAGCAATTAAGAATTAGGCAGCACTTTTGAAATTTCACTAAAATAATGCTAATTATTTAACCTTGGGTTGCTAATAATGAATAATACATGAATATTATTAATGATATCCATTCTTGGCGTGATTAAAAAAGTGTTTTGCCATAAAACATTCTTTCTATCGCTTTTAATTTTTGAGATACAATCCCTTTTAATGTGAAATATGTCAAAAACCTTACCCGTGTGAAGTTACCCATAAATTCGAACCATAAAAAAAGCTTTCTTATTTATGTACCGATTTTGATGAACGATACTTCATTGGAATGCTCTTGTCGAGTACAAACTACCATTCTTATGGTCGTCAAGCGTTCTAACTGGAATACCCAATAACGTTAAAAACCGCAAAAATATCCATAAATTTGATTAACTTTGGTGGCTTGTAACTAATTAACCAATTTTGAAATTCTTTGGTTCATCATGATCCAAAATTTCAAAATGTTCTCTATTAAATGGAAGCTGAAATGCTCGTCGCTAGAGCTTACCAGTAATTATAAAAACAGCGTAAAATGATTATATGTATTCAGACAGTTAAGCCATACGATCCTTTGAGATACGATCCTTTGAGCCATCTGACCAGAGGAATAAAGAAACCAATATAAAAAGCAACTTATTTAACCATAAATCTTTTCTTTTTTGACTTATTTTTTTTTTATTTCGTATGTTGGCAATGTTTTGTCTGCATTTCTTACAGGAAAAGTGTGGACAAAAATATAATCTAACTAAAGACAACCATAAATATAGTTTTTTTTTGTCGTCCGAATTTCTTACGGGATGCGGACGAAAATTCAAAAAATTAAAAATTTCCATAAAAATAATTTTTCTGTTAATTGGCTGATTTCGATGGTTGGTATGTTATTGGATAGGTCTTTACGTTATCATTAAGGTTGGACCGTCTATGATTTTGGCCGACTATCCGACTATTCGGCTCTAAAAGGGCCGACTAGTCGGCCGATTAATCGGCCATTGCCGATCATTCTGATCAAAGTTTGGACACTTTCATTCGGATATTTTTGAAAACACTCATATGTCACATACTCTTGTTGTAACAAGTTCAGATGTATCCGGTTTTCTGTAGTAATACAGATGTTTGTGGTAAAGTGTTATTTTTATAAAGAGAAGGATTCTTTAATAGTACCCATTCATAATGTCACCGGTTTTATTTCGACTGAAAACGTTATTTTGACCAGAGCTGGGCTGTAGTTATGTGTAAGAATAGTTAAGAAATATTACTTTACGATGATCCCGCGCGATCCTAAGAATGATCCTAACAGCAGAAAGAAGTCAATTTGCGAGTAAATTTTTATCCTATAAGACTACAGAGGTGTTATTACTGCTAGAAGTCTTGATATTTTAGAAGACTTGAAATACTTTTAGAAGATTTGAAATGCTTCTAGAAGACTTAAGAATACTTCCAGAAGGCTTGAAAAACTTCCGAAAGACTTCAACTGGTTTTAGAAAACTTGATACTACTTTCATATGACTTGAAATGTTTCTACAAGCTATGAAATGCTTCTAGATGGCTTGTTATTGCTTCCCAAAGACTTGAAATGCTCTCAGAAGACTTGAAATGCTTACACAAGACGTGGAATGCCTTTAAAAAACTTGAAATGCTTCTAGAAAACTTGATACTACTTCCAGAAGACTTGATATTGCTTCTAGAAGACTTGATACCGCTTGTACAAATTTTGATACTGTTTCCTAACGACTTAAAATGCTTCTGGAAGACTTGTTATTACTGCTAGAAGACTTGATATTGCCTTCAAAAGACTTGAACTGCTTGCAATAAACTTAAAATGCTTTTAAAAGACCTAAAATGCTTTTAGAAAAAATGGAAGTGTTTTAAGAAGACTTGTATAACTTAAAATACTTGTAGAAAACTTGATACTACTTCCAGAAGACTTGATACTGCCTTTGGAAGACTTCAAATGATTCCAAAAGACTTAATACTACTTGTAAAACTATTTGTAAGAACTGGATACTGTATATAAACCAACTGAGTATGCTTTAAAAATATTAAATACTATTTAAGAAAATGCACAATCTTTACGTAAGTAATCCATAAACTGTTAATAAAAGGCTAAATACTGCCGACAGAAGACATTTTTATTGTGGAAGGCGAGAAACTATTAATAAAATTTAATTTTGCTTCCAAAAATACCAAATACTGTTGGCAAAATACGATGTTCATCATATCAAAAATTTAAACTGACAATTAAAGACTAGATACTGTTTGTAAAGCACTTTCTTCCCAAATTAGTCCCAGCATATGTTGTAAACGTTTTATCAGACTTTTTTTGGAGAGTCCAAGCCAACCCAACTCAACCCAACTCAACCCATACGTATTTTCAAAAACCCTGGTGATTATTTTTATAGGTTTTGTATTTTTATAGTAAATTTGGTTACTTTCCCTATGGTCTTTCCCTTTGTACAGATTTAAAATTTTATAAATTCCTCGAAATACTTATCTTGGGTTGGGTTGGGTACATACCCTGAGTATTTTCAATTGAAAATAAATACTCGGGTATTTAACAACACTGATTACAGTACATGGAAGACAGAAGAACTAATAATGAAATGCGCCATGATTATATGTTAATTAAGCAAATATTTATAAAATACAACATCAATCCTTTTGAGCAGTTGCGTTTTTTAAGAAATATAACAAATTTTTTGCAATTCTTCATTCAAGTATTGATTAGAGGATGTAGAAACTGTATGCTTTTGGTGATATTAGTAAATTTATTTGTTATAAACCAGTTTCGAGTCTTGCTCTTCTTCAGAAGACTCTTAAAGGATTAAACAAAATTATCTTAAGTGAGTTTGCGAGAAATGACCAGATTTCTCTTCAATATATTAGGGCATTTTTCACTACTAATTGTAAGAAAATAAATTTCTAATAGCACAAACATTTTAAATACTCTTCAAGTGCAGTTCATCATCATCAATGCACGCCATCTTATGTTACTGTAGCCCAACATTTTTTGTACTTATCAAGTTTTAGAATTCTTTTACAGTTTTAATGCTTACACTGTAAATATAAAAAGGAGTAAATTCTGATAATACTTGTTTTTTTTTATTTTAAATGTTGTTGAAATTTAAGTCAAAAAGGAGTTGCCAGTGAAATTGTTCAACTTTGTAATATATAAATACTTAAATTATTTTTATATTATTTTTCATTTGTATGCTATTTCGCTTTAGGCTTTTCCGATTAGTTGTCGATTAATCGGTACAACCCTAGTCATCATGTTCTTTTGGTCTTCCGAATTTCTTACGGGAAAGATACAAAAATTTAAAAAAGACTGTCTAATTAAGGGTAACCATAATTATAATTTCATTTAAGGAAAAATATACTCGCTACGTCATTTTTAATTAAATATCGATCTCCAAAATAGGTTGATTAATAAATAAAAAAAAATTTTGTAGCTCCCGGATTTATTACTTCAAAAAGCTGGGCATATGTATATAAAATAAAAGAGTAATGTACAAACATTTTTAAGTATAACTTCTTTCGGGAAAAACGTGTCAAACCAATAAAGAAATAGAATGAATGATCTTGAATGAACGAACTAACGAATTAAACTTACATATATTGAAACGAAAGGGAAAAAATTATTTGTGGAAAACACAAAACTGCGTATTGTCGCTAAGGTCTATAAAGCCTAATTCTTCCAAATATTCAGACGAAAAAAAAATTATTCCCTAAATTTTACGATGTTTTGTAAAAGAAGTCCAAAAACATGCAAACAAGCAATGAACAAGTTAACAAAAAAATACCTTTGCTGGAGGGTTAACAATCTACCTGTTGTATTGAGGAAGCTTCTTTTGTGCGTAGACACTATCGGCAGATTTATTTTGAAAGATCTATTTTATGGCAACTGCTTTAATTGACACCTCATTTAAATAGACAGCTATTTTGAACTTTCGTACTTTTACCGTTAGAAATTCGGACGATCATAAGAACATGATAATGTACTCGCAGAGACCGCAACCATCGAAATCGGTCAATTAACACAAAAAAAAACAATTTTTATGGTTATCCTTAATTAGAGTTTTTTTTAATTTTCGTACCTTTCCCGTAAGAAATTCGGACAACCATAAGAACATGATAACGTACTCATAAAGACCTATCCAATGCCACCTCAACTAACAAAATCGGTCAATTACCAAAAAATCTATTTTTATGGTTGTCTTTAATTAGATCGTATCTTAGTTCATTCTTTTCCCGTAAAAAATGCAGACGAAACATTGCCAACATGTGAAATTCAAAAAAAATTAAATCAAATAAAAAAGAAATGATTTATGGTCAGACTCTGATCGGATGGCAACACAAAGGGTCGTAGGGCGCCTTAACCGTCTGGATACATATAATCATTTTACGCTATTTTTCTAATTACTGTTAAGCTCTAGCGATAACCAAAAGACATGTTTCATATAGAACATATTGAGGATCATGACGAAGCAAAAAAATTCAAAATTGGTTAATTAGATCTTATGTTACAAGCCACTAAATTTAAACAAATTTATGGATATTTTCGTGGTTTTTAACGTTATTGGAGTTCTTCCCGTTAGAAATCTTGACGGCCATAAAAATGATAGTTTATGCTCGACGAGAGCATTCTAATAAAGTTTGGTTCATCAAAATCGATACATAAATCGACACGGGTAAAAACCTTAGGTTGATAACAATTAAAAATACACAAATATTATTAATGATATAGATAATGATGATTTATAAGTTTTTTGTCTAAAAAGATTCTTTCTATCATTTTTAATGTTTGAGATATAATCCTCTCTTGTATCGAAAATATGTACCAATTTTCAATTTTAAACTATTTTTGAATCTTTAGGTGGTAATAATAAATAATATGCAAATATAATATGGGATAATATAAAACGTTGTTTGTTTTAAAACATTTTTTCCATCATTTTCAATTTTTGAGATACAATCCTTTGATGCGAAATATGACAAATTTGAGGTTTTTACAATAATTGAACCTTGGGTTGGTAACAATGGATATTACCCGAATATTATTAAAAATATATATGAGGAGCTTGTTTTCAAAGTGCAATATGTCCAAAAATTGTTTTTCGAAATAAACGAAAAAAAAAACATGTTTCTCGATAATGGGTTGAGATATTCAAGCAACTCTGTTTTCTTCAATAGCTATTGACTTAACCACATTATAATACATAGTTTGGTAAATCTCTGATGACTACTTTCAACAAAAATGAGTAAGAAGTTTTGGACATATTGCATAAAAAAAAGTCGTGACTTGTTTCGCTTTGAAAAAAAGACTGTTTGTTAATGTAAAACCATTTATTAGGAATAAACAAAAGACACGTTACATAACACCCAAAAATGAATATTTTCGAAATATTCGAGATGTGAATATTTATGAAATATTGAGAATGGTTAATATTTCGGTTCAGTATCTTCTGTTAAGCGCTGACACTCTTCTTCGGATTCTGGCAGTTGAACTGGTTGTGGTATCAGATCTTCAATGAGCAAGTCAAAGTACCACTTCAGATTTTGATCTTGAATCCAGTGCTCGCAAAATCTTTTTTTTTAGCAGTTTGACCGCTTTTCCTTCAAGCGTACGGTAAAATTGCGCGTCTTGCGCTTTGTTCACGTTTTAGCAATGTTTGCCATTTTTTGGAATCATCGTTGATTCTATAATGAATATCGCTGTTAAATTCGACTATTTTCTCGCCGTTCTTAGTACGTTTTCTAATATACACCCTTTTTTGTTCACTTATTCCTTGAATCTTTTTAAACGTGTCCAGTAGAGCTTTTATGTCGTAAGCAATCCAATCCCTCTACAATACATTGACAGTACCAACTTATAGCTTTATAACTTAGCTTCTTTATATAGCCAGTACATTAAAATATGGATTATGTGGCAGTTTTTAATCTGTCCCCCACATCCGTCTCAGAAGAAACGAATCTTCTCGATACCTATCAAATTTTGGTTTTTCAGGAAATGGAAGATTGCGGAACCGGTTGCATTGGATCCTCTAACGCAAAGATTCTCTGTTCAGTTATAAAATACTGGGTGAAGACTTTTTGGACCTACAATGCAAAATGCGTAGTATGACACTTGTAATGAGTAAAATGCTTCTTGTATTGAAAGTTTTGGGAGCACTTGAACTTGTTGGAGGTCTAAACAAAATGTTTGGACATTATCATTCAGCAACAAGTGAAATTGTTTTGCACGCATCTTGTGCACTTTGTATCACGGGTGGCAGTAGTTTTTGCTTCCAAAGAAGATGCTGTTCTCACTTGATACTTTAGCCTTTCACAATAGCTACAGATATCGCTAGCTAGTGATTCAAATCCCAAATTGAACTCATTTGAAAACACTTTATGAAAATAGGCGTAATTTACTTGTAAAGATTCATCAACACTAGAATTGTACATGATACACATTTTAGAAACCGTTAAATCAATCGCACAGTAAATGCAGCCTCTGGGATTTTTGTCGGTTATAGCATGACTGGCGTGCTTTAAATTTCCCTTTAAAGGAAACAACACTTTCCTTTTTATGTAGTAGTTTGTCTTTCTATTGATTTCCACCTCGATTTTCACATAACTCCTCACCATTGTTAATACATTTTGCCACCCATAAAGCTCGCCGGTGTGAAAGTTCCAAAAGTGTTTCGAAAATTTTCTTGCACACTTGATAACTTTTGGTTTTCGTTGCAATCTTATATTCTATTTGAAACTGATGCGGATTTCTAGTTGAGGCCAATACACGTTCACGATGTCTTTTATGGATGCTTTACTTGTATTAAATGAGGAATTTTGGTTCATTAAGTTATTGTCTTTATAAAACCTCCGTTTAACACGAAGCATCGTTTCTTGTCCAACTTGTTTACATTCGAATTTCTTGTTATGCGGATGATTACACTGCAACTTCCAGTTTTGCAATGCATATCTCTGGTAGCATATCTACAAACAAATTCAATTAATTATAATATTATATAGCTAGTAATAAGCGTGTAGAAACTTAATTAGATTCCTTTATTTGTTTTCTAACTTATTGCTTAACACTTTTCCGTTTTCTGCTACCTGCACTGTTTTCAGACACTAACACACCTCCCTCTTCTTCCATTTTTGTAAAACTTGAATACAAACTTTTTCTGTTGAATATTATAATGACACAATCTACGAAATCTTAGTGTTATCTAAACGAAGCAATGAAATTAATTAAGTAAAACACGCTAATACCCCTACTTTGTGAGCATACCGGCATTCCTAATTGGTTGAGTGGACATGTTGCAGTTAGAAAATAAAAATAACTAGGACTTGTTGCAGTTCGAAAATTTAAGAAGTATTTGTCGCTTTAAGGAGTTGGACTTATTGCGGTTTGCCATAAAAGTTTAATAACCAAGTTTTAGAAGTGACTATAGACTACGTAAGAACATTCTATATCTCAAAATTACGAATTTTGGACATGTTGCGTTTTGGAGATAAGCTTCTCATATGTCCTTAAGATGAATAAAAACATGTTTTATCTCAAAAGATTCTTTCAACAATTTTAATTTCTGAGATACTGCCCCTTTGATGTGAAATATGTCAATATTTGAGGTTTTTAATAATTATTGAATCTTGGGTTGGTAACAATGAACAATACATGCATATTATTAATAATGTTAGTTACTAGGGGAAAAACAAAAAACGCTAGAGCGTACGATGGGAAATTCAGTCCATTTGCTGATCAAAAATCAATTTTTTTTTGTTTTTCAAGATAAATCTTTCAAACTTTACAGCCTAAAAAGAACAAGAATTGGCGCCTTCAATAAGACAGTTAATTGTACAAAAAACAATCAATCACAGGAAATAAATTAACAAACAAAATCAGAAACAATTACAGAAAAAGTAATAATGATGGGAAAAAGCAATGTAAATAAAACAAAATTAGAGAAATCTATAAAACGTGGTTTCCTGATGATGGCGACAAGCTGAAACCGATAGAAACTGAAAATTAAAAATAACATTTATTTCGTCGTTAAGTACGAAAACAAATTTTTCTTTCACAATCCCTCCATAACAAACACGATGAGAACAAAAAGTCAAATAACAACAATGTTGATTTTGTTATTAATTTTTATTGTTTTATTTCCTCGTATAGACAAGTAAGTCGAAGTAAACTATTGTAATCATAAAAAACCATCTTCTAGGTTTTCACGAATCTCTGCATTTGATAACCGTAGAATCTATTTTGACCATTTTAAACATTATATTACATGTATACAGGTGCTGACGTAACAAAGTCGCAACTATTTCAAGTTCCACTTTGAATTTTTTTTTTTGAACCTTTCGATCGAAAATATTTTCAAGATTACCGCCACCTTCAATCTACAGGAAATAAACCACAACTTTGGTATTTTAAGTGGAATAATCTACTTTTTAATACACCATTTCATTATACGTAAATGATTTAAATAAATTACGATAAGCTGTCAAAATGTCACATACGGTTTCTCGCATTGTATGTACGATTTTGATAAATTTAATAATATGTGGGAAATTATAAATATGCATAGAAATATTTACAAATAATAACTCCCTTTCTGATAGGGTAAATAATAAATATGGAGCATTCCGTTCAAAACTTTTTTATATTAACTTACACTTTACCTACAGATTAATAGATAAAATCGTATTGAAATTTGAATCGGAAGTAGTTTATCTGAAATTGTACCAATTTGTGTATCATATAACGTAAGTACTAGCCGGAAGTACTATTTAATTAACAAATCACCACCACTTTTGCAATTTTGCGAGTTGGTATAAAAAAAAATCATCAATTATTTTGAATTTAGTGCCCTTTTTAAAACCATTGTCCCAAAGGCTTATTTTAGAGTCATATACAAATTTTAAAAACATAGCAAACGAAAACTGATTATATCTTTTGCTGATAATTTAGAAAACATATTTGGAAACGATTTTTTATAAAAACGGGGCGTGTAATCAATTTTTGAAAACCCCGTGATATTGTTTTTCTGTATTCCAAGTTTAAACTATCTAACGTAATAAGATCCATATTACATTTAGCTATCAGTCATTAAACAAACATAACCCTTCATGGGTCGAATCTGTTCGTTTTCTGGCCGTAACTTCTAAATAGGCAAAACTTGGCTACTTTAAGATAATATATATTTTAGAACATCGCTAACTCTGGCTAAAGTTTCAAAAATCGCGAAATTACGCATTGATACTTGAGTTACATTCTCTTTTGTACAACTGTAATATAATAATAAAATAAGATAATAAAATAAAACAATAATTTTCCCATTTTATTTTTTTTTGTTATATTAGAAAAACAATGGCTCCGCAGAAACGAGCCGAGGTTATCGCCAAACACTATCGATGTTTTGTAATTAATAGATCAACAATCTGATATGTGAGCATTACAATGCTACAAACGACATAAGGTTTATACGAGAAACAATACATTCGAAGAACAAAGCTGAAATCGCTTGCGGCCAAAGCATAGCAATGTGTTAATGTAGAGCCTCGCCCGCAAGCCATCTCGGCTTATAAGTTAAATTCCAATGCATTGATATACAAACAGCTACGTCGATGTTGAGATATTTGCGTTTAATATCATTAAGGATAAATATATTGCGTGATTATACATAAAATTTGTTACAATTAAATAAATGACAACACCCCACTTTCGAGAGGTGTTAAAATTAAGCTGCGCAATATTTAAATATCGGTTAAATTTATTTGGATAGATGTAAAATTTAATTTACATATTGATTAACAGCATGTTTATTGTACGTTAATTAACTACTAAAATAAATTTAAACATCAAAGTAATTAAGACATTAAGTTTAGTTAATAACATCACTTTTACACGTTTTTTTCATACTATTATAAATTTTGATTGATTTCGTTAAAGAAAATAAACTTAAACAATGTAAGAACTTTGTTAATCAATATTAGTTAAATAGAGCGTAATACAGCTTGGGGTAAATTTGACACTTTTGAAATAAACACGTCTTTCTATAACAAATAATATTTTAATTATAAGAATTTCGAAATTTTTTGAATTGAAAAATCTTCCTTTGAAATTGGTATGAAAATATTTCCAAAGCAATTTTTTATGAAAAATTCGGTGGAAAAAATCAGCTTTCCCTCAGAGTAATATTTTATTCACATAAAAATAATTTTTTTAATGGAACATCATATACATGTTCCTGTAAGTCGTGGCATAATTTTAATCAGAAATTCTAAAGATAAAATTACAACGGTTTTAAAACATTTTTTATAATTCGTACAAAACATTTTTATCTAAACTCATAAATAGCTAAGATCTAAGTCTTTAAAGTTAAGACATTTTTAAACATTTTGTTAAATATTTTCAAGATGGTTACTATTAGAAGATAAAATTTTACAGTTATTGGAATGTTATCATGAGAAATCGTTTAAAATATTAATAAACTTACATTTTTGAAAATATCATCACGGGATCAATGGGACAGGATGTTCAAAAACGTTGTTTTCTCAACGTTTTTTTGTTATATCGTTAAGCCTTAAACTGATTCTAAAAGCCCGTTTCATTTAAAAAATATTTTCACTGTTTGAAAGGTTACAAGTGGTACGGATACAATTACTGTTCATGTAGAACACGTCTACCTCTACTTTTGGATATTTTGTAATATCTAAACAGTTGGTATCAACAATACCAGCAGTATTATCCTCTGCCACAAAATCCAAAATGTTTTCCTCTAATTCAGGTCTTAAATTTAGCATCTAACGTAAATGTCTTTTGATATTTATATTTCTATTGCGCGAACATTCTTCTAATATTAAAAGCATGTGCAAAAACTGCAATTATTTGCCACTTTAAGCAACTACGAGCCACTAACGTACATTCAGTAATACCTGGCATTTGTTTTATTGCTTTGTTTACATTTTGTTTTCATAGATGGCCACGATACTTGCATATTTTCAAAAACGAGGTTGTGACTTTGTGGAAGTATCTCAAAAACTTAAAAGTGAAAATAGTTTTAGAATGAAGTAAGCTTTTAGAATAAATTAGAAAGTTTCTGGATTAACGACATAATAAAATATTTTTAAGAAAATAACCTTTGTGTAGCATTGATCCCATGGTTACGTATTTTCAACAGTTTATTTACAAACACTAAACGGGTTACCGGTTGTACAGTATACAAAGATTAAATAATCTTGGGATAAGCAACCAATAAGTAGGATAAGAAAACAACTTCCCTTTTTCGATATCCAAGCTTTCGCAATTATTTATTGCTTCATCAGGGAAACACTACAATATTAAAATAGATGGGCAACGTTACAAAAATCTTAAAATTAAAGTTTCTATTCGATTTATAGAAACTTTAATTTTAAAAATTAATTGTAGTAAAAAAAAAGTTGTTTTTAAAAAATTAAAAAAATACATTTGCTTGACACATTAAAATCAATGTAGAAGACAATAAAATGACAAGGTTAAAAATAGAATGTTGTAAAATATTGTTGTAAAAACTCTGTTAAGTGGTAAGTAATTATATTTTGCAAATTTAATATTAAACTGATCGAAAAAGGAGATGAATCTTGATGTAAAGCCTTTGATAAAGGGTATTTTTACATGTTTAAACTGTGTTGTTGCTTCAACATCAGACCTTTGGTCACCATCAAAAGGACTTATGGAAGTTACTAAAAAATGATTGAGAATTCCGTTCAAAAGACGCGGTGGATAACCGTTATTAACGAAAATATTCATCAGTTTTTCTACGTTATGTTTATAAAAGGAAGGATGAGAGAGTTTCAGAACTCTATGCTTCATCCCCACCACAGTATTAATCTTTTGGTTCATTGGATGATTAGAAAAGAAGTTGATGTATCGACCCGTGTAAGTTGGTTTAGTATACCAATCCAGGAGGATCATTTGATCCTCACTTCTTATCACTCGGGTATCCAAGAAAGGAACTGAACAATCCGTCTCCGTCTCCATTGTAAATCTAATACTAATATTGTAATTATTGAAAACATCTAATATAGTGTTGAGATGATCACTTGGTACCGAACAAATTATGTCATCAACATATTTGAAAATGAACGGCAATTCAAACGGTAACTTAGGAATACAATAATCTAGTAAACTATCCATCACCATAGTAGCCAAAATTGGACTGAGAGGACTTCCCATAGGTGTACCAAAAATTTGATTGTAGAATACACCATTAAATGTAAACGACGACGTATCAAAAAGGAAAGTAATTAAATCAATAAAAGTTGTAATGTGCAAACTTGTGTTGTCTACTAGATGGCTCCAGTTATCAACTATGGTTTGTTTTACCAATTCTAAGGGAATGTTCGTAAATAAGGAAACAACATCAAGAGATATAGCCACGTAGGTGGGAGGTAGAATAAGGTTCTCCATTCTTTCAGCAAAAGCGAAAGAATCTTTAATATTACATTCAGTCCTTTCCGCGAATACAATTACTTACCACTTAACAGAGCTTTTTCAAAAACCAAGGACCGCATTCATATTTTACAACAATCAAACATTATTTACTCTATTCCTTGCGCTATTTGTGAAGGAACGTACATTGGTACGACGGCGCAGTATTTCGGGAATAGACTTAAACAACATCGGAATGATTGTAGGGGTAGAAATGAGAATAGAAGTGGTTTTGCTTATCATCATATTAAGGAAGGTCACCATTTTGATTTTAACAACGCAAAGATTTTAGACAGAGAGTCGGTTTATCATAAACGTCTATTTCTAGAAATGGTTTATATTAATAGAGACACAAATTCAGTGAATTTCAGAACAGATACAGAAGGGATAAGTTCAATTTACAATTTCATAATTAACAACGATTTTATACGACGAAAATTACGTCCTTAACTTTTTGAACCGCCTATTTCTCTTTTTGCCCCTCCAGTGTTCATCTCAAACAAAATTTACCGGGCTTATTCTTGTTTTTGAAAAAAAAATCATTCTATTTTTAACCTTGTCATTTTATTGTCCTCTACATTGATTTTAATGTATCAAGCAAATGTAATTTTCCTTTTTTTTTAAAAATAACTTTTTGTTTTTTTTTTACTAAAATTAATTTTTATCGAATTTTGAAGTCAACCTTTTTCTTACTTCCGTTGTAAGTCGATTTATAGAAACTTTAATTTTAAGATTTTTGTAACGTTGCGCATCTATTGTAATATTGTAGTGTTTCCCTGATGAAGCAATAAATTATTGCGAAAGCTCAGATATCGAAAAAAGGAAGTTCTTTTTATGTACAAAATTTTATTTTTTTATTTATTTTATTTATTATTTCTAAGACACACCATATTGAATAAAATGTTCAATAATTTCTTAACTTTGAAGGCTTATCTTAGCTGTTTATGGGTTATTCGCTTAGTATTCAGTATTCGACCATAAAATGGTCGTCTTCAAGCACAACTACAATAATAAAAAATGTATTAGAAGGAACAATTTAGAAATTACTTTAAACATCACGATCTAAAAGTATAAAAGTAAAGAACTTAAATTACCGTCAGTGCGTAATTTTATACGAATCATATATTTTTGCAAATTCGAGGAGTGCATAAAATTTCCTTTCCAAAAATATAGCATACTTGATATTTCGTTTAAGTCTCCTCTAATATTTACAACTTTAAAGCTTATGTGTGCAGATTTTGGAAAAGTAGGGTTTGGAAATAAAACAAAAACGAGACTATATGCATTGCTAACATCAAGTTATACTCGTTCAAAAGATAAATGGGTTTTATGGCCCGTCGTGCTGTTTACAGAACTCATTAAGAGGTAGTCGTGAAGCATCATAAATATTTTTTGTAGTTGGGACCTATTTCTGGCAAAATCCAGGGAGGTATTCAAAACATTTTCTCCATTTGAAAAAAAAAACTTTAAAATAAATCAGAATCGAATACGACTCTGGATGGCGTCAACTGTGAAATTTATGGTATCGGTAAGTTTTACGACTCTTCCGTTTTATTTTAGTGTACAATGGGCGAAAGTCATAAAACCCATTTCACTTTTGGACGACAATACTTGATAACAATGAATTAAAAAATAAATTCATAAGCAAGAAGCAGATTAAATCAATAAAACTTATTGTAAACTACAATAATTATATGCCAACATATAACAAAAAGCAATAATAATAATAATAATAGTTGACATCTTTTTTAACACTCTTAGCCAAGCTGGTAAGCTCAATGGGCTTAAGGGTTGCAAAACAGTTTATAACTGCATCATCTAATTGCTGTCAGGAATTTATTGACTGTTTGTAGATAATATATTTCAGTCTTCCCCAACGAAAAAAATACATATGTGTTAGTTCCATTTCTTAGCTTTAATCTATTTTAAATTCAAACAACGATTTATACATCATTTCAAATATAAGACCTCCACAATCTGTCAAGCTTTAACTTTTTTTGTGTTTCTACTAATACATCAAAAACACAGCGTCCTTTAACATTTCTTAGGTGGAATCGATTTTAAATTGAAACGAATTAAACCTGTTACACATCATTTGAAAAAGGAAGGGTCAACTTTCAGTTTCCACGATCTTTCAAATTTACATATTTATAAAATACGGTTGAGATAATATTAAAATTAAAAATTTCTTACTTGCAGTAAATTTTATTTTCTCCGTACCAGTATCTGTGTCATGCCGTTATCGGCCGAATCTACATCGAACGTAGTAATTAAATAGTGACACGAAAATCAAATACAGCTAAAATTACAAGATTCAAATTACCACACATCGGTAGAAAAGCTTCAGAAAGTTGGTTTCGCAAATTAACATTAATATAACAAAGAAGTTTTTCTTAAAAAACACATGTATAACATAAATTAATTAAAACAATTAAAATTAAAGTCTTTGTACTTGGTCTAAAGACAACATTTATGGTACATCCAAAATGCCACATGGATTCAAATAATAATTTATCATTTTTATCTTGATTCCACTAAAACGTCAAAAACACATTAACATTTCTTAGGTGGAATCGATTTCAAATTGAAACGAGTTATAGAACATTTTAAAGAAAAAGGTTTAACCTTCAATTTAATATACAAGTTATTTCTTTATCTTCAAAAATAAGACCTCCACCATCTTTTAAATCTTATGATTTTTTTTCATGATTCTACTAAAACGTCAAAACCACTTCATTCTTTAACAGTTCAACAACGAGTTATACATTATTTTGAACTATTAGGTACAGCCTTCAATTTGATATAGAAGTCATTTCTTCATTTTCAAAAATAAGACCACGATCTTTTAAATTTCATCATTTTTATCTTGATTCAACTAGAATGTCAAAAACATAGCATCCTTTAGCATTGCTTATGTGGAATCGATTTTAAATTTCGTAATATCTTTCGAGTTTTTTATAAAGCAAATAAAGTTCTTCATTTTGTGCCTGTCAAAATTTCATAGTTTGCTAAAAAAAATTACAATAATTTCTATTGACGTCAATAAATACATATATTTTTGTCTGAAGTTAAGTATCTTATGATAGAACAAATAAGAACAATTGTAGCTAACATTTTTTTGCATAGCATAAAAAAGAAATCTTGCGCCAAAGTGCGTTGAAAGAAAAAAATTGGCAGTCAAAGATTACTTGACACATAATTATGGATCTTTCCTTTTGGCTTTTCTTTTCAAACTACATTTCAAATATACTTTTGCTTCTCTTGAAATTCGTGGCAATTGGAAAAACCCCAACAAACTCCATTGACTGTTGAAGAAACTCTTGATTTAATAATATCCCTTAATTTTACTAAAAACCGATACTTAAAGATTCGAAACACAAATATTCTAAGAAAACAGATGACTCCGTATATCTGTCGTTACTAGCTTCGTTGCATGGTATCGATCTTTAAAGTGATCTTAACTTTTGCACGAAGTTTAGAAGATAGTACTCAGAGAATATTGTGGAAGAACTGGAAGAATCATCGACCATACGTTTTCCATGCAGCTGCAGTGGTTTAAGGGTTGCAATTAATTACTCCATCCATTAATTACTAATTTTCATAAACAAACGGAAAAAATGTAAAAAATCTGAATCAAGACGCGAACAATTTAATTATATTGGACGAATCTCCTGAAGAAAATTGTAAAGAAGATGATGAAGAAAGTGAATCTTATGCTGATATGGTTCCTATATCAGCATAACATCTAAAAGTATATTCGATATTTCAATTTTTCCTTCAAATTCTAACGATACAGCAGAGTTTTGGGTCCAACTTTCATAGAATTAATGTATCTAACTACTAAAGCAGTCATTTCTGGTATAAGCGAAAGAGATATATTGCTCAAAAGAGAGACTTCTTTTTACCTTATATCGATTTGCCAAATATGTACCAAATTTATCCTTCCGGACACGTAAATTCACGAAAAAAATGTGAAATAATATATGTTTAATGATTTGTACAATATTTTATAGTAGCATTCTTCTTTGAAGCTCTAATTTATATGAAAAGAAAATGGACAGAAAATTAAATAAAATATTGCATCCGTAGTACTACTTCCGGTCGACAATATTTTGACACAATATTACCCTTTTGGTCTTTTAATCATATGCCAAGTTTCATAATGATAGCTAATTGTTAACAGGAAAATAATATTTTCGATCGAGATTTTCAGGCTGTTCGGACCACTGTGCGCCACGCCATCTGTTTTCTTCTGGTTATCAGATCCATCTCTCATTCTTTCCTCTATGCTTCCTATCTTCCATCGCTTCCCCCGTTTCGCTTCCTTTGTCCTCAAGGAAAACAAAAAGAAAACAACAATAAACGTTCATATTAACTTTTTGAAATGCTCTTTACCTTAAACAGTATTCTCTTCTTGTCCTCTGGTCCTTATCCCTGGTCATCGTCTCTTCTCGTCCTCTTATTTTCAAAGAAAATAGATACACAAATGCCTTTCCGTTTTAAATCGTCACCTCTATACTTTTCATACCTGGGTAAGAGGGAGATATCTACTCCCTTCCATTTTCCTCTCTCTCTGGAACCTCTGACGCTCCATCATCGACCGGACCGAAGCCCCACCACGTTTCTTCTCTTCTCCAAGTCCCTTTCGTAATCTTCCTTTCTCGTGAGAATCGATGTTACCATTTCTTGTATCTCTTTCCAATTCTCACTTGACACTAGTATCTGCTTCACCATATTATCTTTAGTTATACGTACTCCGCATCTAATTTCACATCTCCCTTTTTGAAAATTAAACTCTTCGTACTCAAACAAGTTGTGCTCAGGAGTATCAGTTCCTTCGCAGCAAGTCTCTTCCTCTGCCTTTTGGATTCCATACAGATTTGCTCCGCACGCTCCGTGTGCTGTGAATGAGTACCTGTAATAAGTAGTAATCTATTTTTCCCCAACCTCTTGTCATCCATTGTTGGGTCTTTGGGTTCAAAATCTTTGTCATTGCATTCTATCTTCGGCCTATTCTTCTTTTACTTTTTTTATATATTTCGTATTGTTCAGTTTTTAGAAGATTCAAAGGAGGCAGATCTTTTATGACTTCGACTGCTTCTGCTGGTACTATTAGCCGTGCGTCTTATAAGACTAGAAATGAGGACTAACGAGAAGAACTAGGAAATTAGGGTTTAGCCGTCATAAAAGAGGTACGACTAAATCCTAATGTTTCTAGTTCTAGTTTTAGTCCTGAAGTTAGGTTGTAGGCCTAATATTAATTACACTTTTAGTTCCAAAAGAATTTTAAACAATCCAGAGATAAACAAAAATTAAAACTAGAACTAACACTAGACCTAGAACTAGAAAGATTCAGGTTTAGCCGTGCGTCTACAGACGCACGGCTAAACCGAAACTTTCTTGTTCTAGGTCTAGTGTTAGTTCTAGTTTTAGTCTCATACCAGTATACAGTAATAAACTTGTTGTCTAACTAACACTAGACCTAAAATTAGAAAAAAATGGGTTTAGCCGTACGTCTCTTAACACGGAACCGAACCCAAACCAATCTAGCTTCAGAACTAATGCTACACGAACAACTAGAAAAATTAGTGTTTAGCCATCATAAAAGACGTATGGCTAACCACTAATGTTTCTAGTTCTAGGTCTAGTGTTAGTTCTGAGGCTAGGTTGTAGGCCTATTATTTATTATACTTTTAATTCCAGAAGAATTTAAAACAATCTAGAACTAAACAAAAATTAAAATTAGAACTGTCACTACACCTAGAACTAGAAAATTTAGGTTTAGCCGTGCGCCTTTAGGCTAAACCTGATTCTTTCTAGTTCTAGGTCTACTATTAGTGCTAGTTTCAGTTCGATACAAGTATACAACAGTCTAAAATCGAATAGAATCTAAAAGTAGAGCTAACACCAACACTAAAACATGTGATTTAGTGATTTAGACATATCCGATGCATTATTTATTCTTAGATAAGTTTAAAAAAATCAGTAATAAATTTTTTATCCTTTTTTGTAACTAGATCTAGTCATACTATATTTGTAATAATTTGGATTGATTTCGTTAAAGATAGGAAACGTTAACAATGTAAGAACTTTGCTTAACTAATCGATATTAGTTAAACAGAGTCCGAAGTACATTGAATCGGAAATCATGAGTAATTCTATCGTACTGTACATAACGATGGTGGTTGACATTGTGGATATACATATTGTAGGTGTTGCCCTCACACATCGTGCAACATTCATTTGTAACCACGAATGCGTAAATCGGTCTTGCACGCGAAACAATTCACATAACGTAATGGATGCAGATCCAACCGCAACACCGGTAATATGGGCAATATACACACATTTACCCCTATTTTTTCGGTCACATTGTCGGATTGATGTTATGTAGTGCGGTGCGATTGGTATGCAACCACGAGAGGGTCCATCCGTCCAATTTCCGGTCTGGGTTTCCCATTCCGGCATTTAGCGAGACATCTACTCCCTACTTGCGGTGATTTTCCTCCACGGAGTGGAGGAAAAGCTGGGCTACAGGACGTTGTAGGAACGGCGAAGCCGGGTATTGCAGGAACTTGGAAGTTTCGCACTTCCCGCTCCGTCCAGATAAAGCGGCAATAACTCCAAGAAGTTTACGCCAGATGGCTGGCAATACGGTGTCGAGACTTGAAAAATTACTTAATTTTATTATACGCCCTCAAAAAATTTTTATATCGAGTTTTAATTGGTTCACTTTTTTTACTCGATTATTTTTCTATGATGTTCGAATCCATTGGAACGTATCAAAATCAAACCAAAAACAACCGCATTTGGAAATTACGATGACGAGTTTGGGTTGGAAAAAGTTTGACGCGTTCTGAACATAACGTACCAGTAGCTGGGACCCAAATAAAATTGATTTATTTGTGTTCGCTCGAACGCCATATTTCACTCGTGAGTGTCTCTGTTTGTACATATATCTATATGCATATACGTGATGTATGGAACTCTACTATACGTCCCGAGTCGAGAACTGGGGCCATCGCGAATACATTCGTCACAATATAGAGTGTGGAAGGTACTTTCTATTTTGGAACGCGAATAACATTCTTGAATTTCAATTACGAGGAGCGCAAATAACGTGTTCACGATAAATGCTCTCCACATCATTTCGTTACGATTGTCATTGAGAATTGGAATTTTCCATTGACAAAAAAATCAATTTTAAATTATAATTATTAAAGATACTTAAGCATTTATTTAATAATCACGATCGTTATAGCCCGCTCTCCGAAACGTCTTTCTAAGCTTTCTTTCATTTTCTTTTTATGTTGGGAGCGCGAGTCGTTTAAGGCGTGCAATAAATAATTTATGGTTTCATTACACCGTAAAATACCACCCTTACGACGAGAACTGGGTGGTTAAAATAAAAGTTTTCAGTTCGAGGCAATTAGTGTCCATTTCATGGTTAACGAGTAGATAGAAATTACCCCGAAGAAAAGTTTCATTTCCTTTTTAACATTTTACCACGTTTCACGGCAAAAGAGTGCAACACCATTCATGATTTAATTACGACAATTTGAATTGTGGATGACTAAAATATAGAAAAAAATATGTTTTTTCTTTCAAAAATGTTCGTTAATTATCTTAGTGACGTCGTATAGCGGAAAGTAAGATAAAATACATCTGGGAGTTGTACGTGTATTCCCATTTAGGGAATGGTTCAATAAAACTAAAACAACTTCATCTCTAGGACTGTCTCATTTACTACATTACATAATGTAAATTAATTACTCGATGCAAATAAGTCGAGAGCAGTGCAAACAGTGGTGAGGAAACGAGGTTTCGCAACTCCCGGTTCGTGTTCCACCAACTAAATGTACCAATTGCGGAATATGAAAACTTGTCTGAGTCGGTGATTCCCCGTGGTGTTTCCTACAACTCTAAACAATGCAAGTAATCCATATCTGCATGAGATAAAACGAGTTTCTTTAAAAAAATTAAAAAAGATTTGTATATGATTTTAATTATGAGGATATATTTATTATTCTAAGGATAATACCGCAGGGAAATAACACATTTCTCATTAAGGTTAATTATGTTTAATTAATCAAGGTTAATCGACGTTTCGAGACGTTGTAGGCTCGGCATTAGGATTTATTAAGAAATTCCTAATTTTATTGTTCTTAAACAAGTCTATAAAAAATATAATATGTATAAAATAATAACAAGAACAAAAAATGAGAATAAAGAAAAAAAAATGATGAGAAAAATGACTAAGAAGTTAATAGTAACATAGAAGTTTAAACGTTGCGATGACCATCTCTTCAAAACTAACAAAAAATTCATAAATTACAATATATGTTTAAATCAAATACATTCATCGTGAGTTGGTACATAGCAAAATGAAAAAAGGAAATGATGCAAAAAGCCATTCTTGCAAACGTGATGGTTACTGCCGCCCATGCAGATAATTTACATACGTCTTTAAAATTTATTGAATATATACACTGTCCACTCAAGTAAAAGTTCATTTTTAACAATTTGCTAGGAAAATGACTTTTGAAAAAATTGTACGAAAAATAAGTGGAGATAATATCTTCTTAATTCTAATATTAACAGTGTGTAGAACCCCTGGAACACTTATTTTGTTGTAATGGTAAAGAGGCTTATAGTGATGGAAGACCTCGTGGTAGAAATATACAGGGTGGTACACTCAACCCATCTCACTTGCATGATCATAGGCACCGGTTTTTGAAAACACGTATAGGTACTGAAAAAAACTAAATTAGGTCTAAAAATATTCAAAATATCATACGTGCTCTTCAAAAAGAAAGTTGCAGCAGATACTAGCACTGACTTGGGAAAAATAAGCTTAAAATGGTTTAAAGATTTATAAAAGGAAGTTAGTAAAATTGTAATTTCTGTACTTTGTTACCGGTTAAAATTAAACTTGTTTTACGTGTTTCGGCTTTCAATCATCTTCATGCCATTTCCAAAAGCTGGCGTTTAAATCAAATGGTACTTCTAACATTATCAAAGTATAATGTTTTAATAATGAAATTTTGAGTTTTTTGAAAGCATTTCAAGTCTTCCGGAGGCAAATCAAGTCTTCTGAAAGCATTTCAAATCTTTTAGAAGCAATATCAATCTTGTGGAACTATTTCAAGTCTTGCAGAGGCAATATCAACTCTTGCGCAAGCATTTCTAGTTTTCTGCAAGCAAAATCAAGTTTTCTAGAAGCAATATCAAGTCTTTCAGGGGCAGTACTAAATCTTCTGGAAGATTTCAAGTCTTCTAGAAGTAGTATCAAGTCTTGTTGAAGTATTTCAAATCTTTTATATGTAGTATTAAAGTCTTCTTAAAGCCAACAAGTCTTCTGAAAGTATTTCAAGGCTTTTTGATGTATATGAAGTTATGTGGAAGCATTTCAAGTCTTACGAAAGCATATTAAGTCTTTTGGAAACAGTATCAAATCATTTAGAAGCAGTATAATGTCTTCTGGAAGCAGATTAGATTGTCTGAAAGCAATATTAAGTCTTCTGGAAGCATTTCAAGTCTTCGAGGTGCAATATCAAGCTTTTGGAAGCGTTTCAAATCTTCTAGTGTCAAGTGTACTAGAAGTATTTCAAATCTTCCACAGATAATATCAAGTTTTCTGGAAGCATTTCAAATCAGTTAGAATCAATAACAAGTCTTCCTCTTTTGAAACTAGATTAAGTTTTATAGAAGCAGTATTAATTAGTTTACTAAACGTCTACAAATAGTCTACTAAAAGTAGTATTCAGTCTCCTAGAAGTACGATCAAGTCTCAATTCAAAGTACGTGCTCTTCAATAAAAACGTTTAGCAGATGCTGGACTGAATTTGGGATAAAAGTTGATAGTGCATTAAAATTTAAAAAAATATATTGAAAATGGAAACTTTAATCGAGATGAAATCATTAACAATTTTGTATGAGTGTTTGTACATCAAGATCAACACCTATGCTCGTGGTCACTTCAGCTAACACCAAATACTAAGCGAATACACAGGAGTTTTGTGTTTTCCAAATTTTATCTGTTAAGACATAGGACGTGAAAGGAGAGTAAAGAGCATTTGAATAGTTAAAATGTCAAACAGGACCAGACTTTCACAAAGACACTTCTTTGTACTACGGTTTAGATAATATTTGTTCGAGTATGATTATTGAAAGCCAAATTTTCAATCTAATCCAAATTTTGTACAGTTTTTTTGGAAGAGTAATGGTTCATTGTCCATAAATAAATGGAGGTTATTTGTAACTTGCTGCCTAAGCTGCTTTGGTCCAAAAATAATGGCCAAAGAAGACTTTTTGATTGATATGAAGCCCATGGCGGTTGAAGATATTACATAAAGCTGAGGAATCACTATTTATGTTTATACCCGCTTGAATCAGCTCAGAACGAAGAATGAAGTAACAGAATTAAATGTCATTTGCGTAAAAGTGTATCTAAGTGCCATTATGTGAAATAGCTTTTACAACAGAATGTACACAAAATAGGCGAAATAATCGATCATCATATTTCTATTGTTCTTCTGCAGCATATAATATATATGTCAATAAGTGCTATTGCACAACTGAAGCTTGATTAAGGCCTGGTTTACGGTCAGAATGTTACGTTATTGACTGCCACATATAGCCTATATCACGAGAAATGAGAATCATATCCATTTTACTCAAACACACGTCAACTTCCGGCAAACTGTTGACTGCCACATATAGCCTATATCACGAGGAATGAGAATCATATCCATTTTACTCAAACACATGTCATCTTCCGGCATACTATTTGTTCCGTATGAGGAAAATGATAAAGGAAATCGATAAATCACTTTCTCTTCTCATTGTATATATGCATGCATATAGTTTCACTTGGGGTGAATAGTTTCATAGCACTTAACCCCTGGCGAGCTCTTTGTACATCCCCACAGTAGACCGTTCATTCAAGAATCAGAAAACCAGCTCAATACTTTCATGAACGTCAACACAGGTATTCCTTATATCCGATATTTGGGGCCATTGTATTCCGAAATTTGATTCCCTTAGTAGAGCTGAATTGTCTTTGTAAAGATACCTGCTGCCGTCTTATCCCATCTATTGCAAAAAACTGGATGGGAAGTGGAGTTCATCAGCTTTGATACCGTATTACGGCTAGTGGTACAAATTGGTCAGGGGAGATCGGTGACTAATTACTTGCTCGTTTCAGTAACATATCCGCATGATCATGTCCCTTAATTCCAATGTCTTCTTTATACCACTTTATCGTGACGTTGTTGTACACGTTTACCTTCTTGAGTGGTTGACGACAGGATTGCACCAACGACAACGTGGCTCGGTTACGTTACGGTTACGTTACATTACGGTTCTGTTATCAGTGCAGATTACAACGGATCTGCCGACATTTTTAGAGTCTATGATCGTATTGGCTGCTATGTTTATAGTAGTTATTTCAGCTTGGACGTTCGTGCAATATGACCCTAGCGAAGAGTAAAGGTGTAGTTGGAGACTGAGAAAGATCATGGCCCTAAATCTCCAGCCTTTGATCCATCAGTATAGATGGTTAGCATTTTACTTGAGCTTATGTTGCTTTGGGGTATCGTCTCTATGTTAAAATGTGGCTTACTTAAGAAAGTAGATATGATACAGTCTGTGTGAGCTTCCAGGAGGGGTTTTCAAACTAAGTCTTATCATAGAACTGTAAATCCACATTGTAACCCTCAGGTTTAATCCCCCAGTATTTCCAATTGCCCTTCGACACTGGGCTAGTACAATCGTTGCTTTTTTAGCTTTGTAATTGATGTATTTTATCCAAGTTAATCCTTTGTCCAAGAACTTCTCTTGATATAGCTATAACTATTTATTTGTTCGAATTAGATTCAACACCAGCAGCACACTCGTTCAAGCTGAGGTATCAAAGCTTTTTTCCAGATAGTGGAGAATACACCAGTAAGAATACAAGTATTAATGTGTACAAATGTGGTGTTTATTGCGTATCCAACAAAAATGAATGCATTTAATATTGAAAAGTTCTTATTCTTAAGCTTTATTTTAAATACTACTGACAGCCTTTTCAATCTGAAACTCAACAATAGTGCTAAATAGTACTCGTTCTGTCATGAATATCCTACAAGATACAAAAGAAAATTTATTCTTCCGCAACACTGGCTAACACCTCAGTCCAGTTTCGGATATAATTGTCTAAAAATCTACAATAAACTCCCGATGACGATTAAACAAATTAATGCATTTAGAATTTATAAGAGAACAATTTTTAAGTTGTTCTACAATAGTGTTTGAAAATGGTAATATTTGTTATTTTATAATTTTATTTTTTATTGCCGTTTCCGTTTTAACTTTTGTATATTTCATGAATAATTTTGTAGGTTCTTCATGATTGCACAATAAACACAATAAAACCAAAGGTGTGATCATTTAGTTTATTGCCCATGATTCCTGGGTTGGGTTAGGTTGGGTTAACAAAATATTGCATTGTCAAAAAAATGATTAATAGCGTTGGGAGAACCAGTGTGTTTAGGTATTGAAATATCATATCTTTTAACCATTCCAGAATTTCTTTTATGTTTATTAGCTTTAAATTAGTCTAAATATCAAGCTTATTAATTATTCCCACGTATATTTTAAAGTGGACCACATTATTGATTTTTTTAGTAATATGAGTTGCTTCCACGGTTTTCTACTGAAGCCAATCTTACTCGTGCTAATTATGAAATTACGTTTTTCAAAATCGAAACTATGTTCACCTATCAAACTTGGTTGACTTATATGTTTGTGAGAATGCTATTTAGAAATGCTGTTGGAGATCTCTCGTATTGATGCATAATTTTTTAAGCTTATTATCGCTGTAAAGAGTGAATTTCAGTTTTGTAAAATCATATTTTCTAAAATTTTTCTAAATATTATTTTATCGGTATGCCTACATTAAGTTTGTTGATTGTTGTTGCTGATTTCTCATTATTATCAAAGATTAAAGAGTAAACAAGATGCGCCGCTGGAATGAGAAACTTCACTTTCGAAAAGTGATAGAAAACATTCCAATGTAAAGGTACTGACAATTAGAAACATAACTAGAAAGTGAATAGACTTATAACTTAACTCTTCCAGCTTATTGATATGCTTTCCAATCTTTCCACAGAATAGTTTGCTTAGGATAAAACAGCTTCTAAAATACAGAATAGATGTCTTATGATAAAGTAGCTAATACTGCCAACAAGGTGGTAACGTCTAAAACATAGAATAGGCATCTTAAAATAGAACAACTCATATTACCAATAAGTTAGAAAATTTTTGAAAATAGAGTAACTCTCTGAAAGCACGATAGTAATGTTATCAACAGGTGGAAAACAAAATAGAAGTCTAAATCTAAAATAGTTCATGCTGCCAACAAGTTAGCAGCTTCCAAAACGCAGAATAAATGTATTAAGATAGAATAGCTGGGAAAAGAGCTATGGAGAATAATTCATGCTGCCAATAACGAATATATTTAAATTTTAGCCTCCTCATCAATTACAATATGCCCATTTTTTATCTAGATCTCATTTACACTGAGATTTAGAGTGCGTATGTGATGGTGGATTTAGAACATATTGGATGTACTGATCAGAACTTAGCTAAGTATAGTTTAAAGTCTACAGTATTTGTGTATCAAATTAAGATTAAATTATATTAATAAATGTTTTAATTTAAATAGAAAAGGTCGTGCACTCCGAAATGATGATTATCATTGGATTTCAGAAGCACCGTCTATATCTTTTGTTTGTTGAGTTATTTTTTTAAAATGAATTTATATATGTTTTCATCAGTATGCTAGTCCCAATGACAAAATGCATATCTTTTGTTTAACTTTTTTTAAACTTTATTTTATTTTATGAATGTTAGATATAACAAATATTCAAACTCTTACCAAATTCTCAATAACATAATCTCAATAGCTATACATCTAAGAACAAAAGTGCAAAAGTGTTGTTTGTAATAAAATTTAAGATCTTAGGGATAGATCTTATCTAAGCGAAGTAACAAAATTCATCAAGATTTCATATTTTCGTAGTTATATGTATATTGAAGAATTTAACAGCAAAAGTCAGGGAGCGCAATATTATTAAGGGTAAAATTTGCTACAACTGTTGTTTCAAATATTTTTTGTAACATACTCCAACTCCCAAGTAATACCATTAGAATCTTGTAAAGCAACGGAATTCATAATGTAAATTGGATAACTGTGTATAAGAATTTCGTATTACCCACTAAGTTGATACATTTAACCTAAGGCGACCTTTCGGGATGTATATTTGGCATACACACTCCAGATTATCTATAAGACCTCAATGATTTCAATTTATATACAGATCTTATAGCGTTCATAGTCGTAAAAAATCCCAGCTCTACATCAAAGCTGCAGACACGAAGTCTTACATCTTGTTTACTCTTTAATCTTTGTTATTACTATGTTTACTGATGTAACTGGTCAACAGAGATAGTACCAGACCTCCTATTTTATCTTTATATCTCTCGTTCAGAGTTGGGTGCGATCTTTTCGAAAAAAAACTTATTTCTGAATAAAAAACGTTAATCTATACTGTACCGCAATGTATTGATTATGATTCTGGGGTAAACATTCCAAAAAAAAAACTTTTTTTTGCAAGTTAAAAAATTTCAAGCTTCCACAGACCAATCGAATGTTACTACTGGAAATAATGACGTGCATGGCTATAAAGCGTTTATATTGTCTATCACGACATATTTTCATCCTGTGTTCGAATGGTGGAAATTTTTAGGGATTCAAAAACTTTTCATTCGTATTTCATACACAATCGTTCAATTATTGACAGATAATCGAAACAATACGTACGAAACCATCGATAAAAAGACGCATTTGCAATCGCATTGGATTCGAAAAAATTTCATGTCCCTCCCAATTACCGTTGTGCGTTCAACTGCCATTTGCCTTTAATTGAGGAAAGGCAATTCGGATGTGGATTTTGTATTTTACCAATTTTTTTCAAATTTTGTTCGGAGTCAATTGAAAAGGTATTTTGGGATACCGGCCAATTAGGGCATTTTTTGCCGGATACGTATACATAAAATATCTTATGTAACGTTTTAAATTTTGGTACGATTTTCTAGATTAAGGAAAAAATAAATCGATTGAAAGGCATCAATTTGGCCGTATCATTCTCACCACCTTTAAATATTCATTTCTAGCGCACCGCATTAATTTCATTGAAGTTTACACAGCAGATAGATCTCAGGGCACATTTACATTTACATTTTAAGGAAAAACGGTTTCGCAGGAGCTTCCGATTTTTACTGCACCGTTACCCGGACAAAGAACGAAAACGTTAAATCGTCGACGACCGAACGAGAAAGAAGAAACTCGCAGAGAGAATGGAGGGGTTATGAAATTTAAATTTTATATTCAAATGTTTTATCTCCAAGTCCGCTGGCCCCAAGGTAAACATATTAAATAACTGCAAAAGCTAGGTGAACTTTTGCCCCAAGGTGTCGTGGGGTAATTTGCACTGAAAGGGATTTCTTGTCACCCGTCAACTTGACGCGGATCATCTTATATTTTAGGAATAAGTTCGAACGCGATTCCCACCCCCTTTCCCCTCATCTCACTCTCTTTTTGTTCTTCCACAGAACGTTAAAAAAAGACGATTTGAAGACTTCGGGGTGATGTTCCGTAAATGACGGAGTTATTGGAAATATAATATACGTTCACGATGGATTGGATTAACTGCAGCACCTTCCGAGCTGTTGAATAATAAATGTGGTTACGGTATTGGATGATCAATCAACCGAAAAGGGGAAAAGAACTGCCATAAAGAACGTTGTTGTTTATTCATAACGTCGGCAGAGTACATTATTTTAGTCAGGGCTAATAGATTGAATAAATAATCAATCGAAAAAAGCAATCAACTTACACCCCATTCTTGTAGCATTATATAGAAAACTATTTAGTGAAGGGATTAGGTCGATCCAAGTATTTTCGTTATAGAGTCGTCCATTCAATTCGATTCTGTTCGCCGACGGGAATGAAAATTGTATGCAAAGTGGACAAAAAGCGAGTGGGAAGAATGTGCCATCGTGATTTATTGTTACCCCGAGACGAATAGCAAAAGAAACTCGTCGTGGCAGTTGACAACGGGGAAAAGATTTAAAAAGCCCGACAACCGGTGAAAAGGGGTTCGAAGGGGAAAACACATTAATTTGCTTTCGAGGGGCAGAAGGGCAGCGGACGGAACCAGAAAGACGGATTATTCGCGAACAAAACAAAGGATTTGCTTCTCGTAGTAACTGTTTGGGTGTGATTTTTAAATTGAAAAAGTCTATCGAAAATTCACAAAGTAGGGTGTCTGCGGTGAGTGGCAAAAAATTTAAAAAGACGAATTTTGTTGGAGCATAATCAAACTTTATTATTTATCAGTTAACACAAGAAACGAATGCAGTACATTTCTTGTCAATTTTTTTATTTTTATTGAACTTCATAGTGTATTCATATACACTTCTCATTTAAAACTAAATCATTGCCAAGTTTGAGTATTATACTCATCGTTCCTTATAATCTTTAATGAATACAAAAGCAATAAAGATATTAACAATCGTAACAATGTTTTTATTGTTAATAAATACTAAATTAATTAATACTAAATTTTTAAATTAATTCCAATTAAATCGCCTTTATCTAGTAATAAATATATTATTAACGCAAAAGAAAATGCAATTTACCAACTAAAATTAATAATTTTATTTCTCAAACATTATCATACAAAAATTGCTCAAACTGACTATCTCATAGTTATGAGATTTTAAAATTTTTGAATCTTGGGTTGGTAATAATGAATAATATATAAATATTATTAATGATATACATTCTGGTGATGATTTAAAAAAATTTTGTCTCAAAAGATTCTTTCTATCATTTTTAAGTTTTAAGATATTCCCTTTCGACGAAAAATACGTCAAATTCAGGTTTTTAACAATTATTGGATCTTTCGTTTGTAATAACGAATAATACACGAATATTATTAATGATATGCATGTTTGGAACGATTTAAAAAGTATTTTGTCTCAAAAGATTCTTTTTCTCATTTTTAACTATTGAGATATAAATTTCTATTTTATCGAAAATATCAATATTCGGTTTTTAACAATTTTTGAATGTTGGAACGGGTTGGGTTGGTAAGAATGAATAATATGCAAATATTATCAATGATATACATTCTAGTGATGATTAAAAAGATTGTCTCAAAAGATTTTTTTTATCATTTTTAATTTTTAAGATATTACCTATCGACGAAAAATATGTTAAATTCAGGTTTTTAACAATTATTGGATCTTTCGTTTGTAACAATGAATAATACACGAATATTATTAATGATATGCATGTTTGGAACGATTTAAAAAGTCGATTTAAAAAGTCTTTTGTCTCAAAAGATTCTTTTTATCAATTTTAATTATTGAGATATAAATTTCTATTTTATCGAAAATATCAATATTCGGTTTTTAACAATTTTTGAATGTTGGAACGGGTTGGGTTGGTAAGAATGAATAATATGCAAATATTATCAATGATATACATTCTAGTGATGATTAAAAAGATTGTCTCAAAAGATTTTTTTTATCATTTTTAATTTTTAAGATATTACCTATCGACGAAAAATATGTTAAATTCAGGTTTTTAACAATCATTGGATCTTTCGTTTGTAACAATGAATAATACACGAATATTATTAATGATATGCATGTTTGGAACGATTTAAAAAGTCTTTTGTCTCAAAAGATTCTTTTTATCAATTTTAATTAATAAGATATAAATTTCTATTTTATCGAAAATATCAATATTCGGTTTTTAACATTTTTTGAATGTTGGAACAGGTTGGGTTGGTAAGAATGAATAATATGCAAATATTATTAATGATATACATTCTAGTGATGATTAAAAATATTGTTTCAAAAGTTTTTTTCTATCATTTTTAATTTTTAAGATATTCCCTTTCCACGAAAAATACGTCAAATTCAGGTTTTTAACAATTATTGGATCTTTTGTTTGTAACAATGAATAATACACGAATATTATTAATGATATGCATGTTTGGAATGATTTAAAAAGTATTTTGTCTCAAAAGATTCTTTTTATCATTTTTAACTATTGAGATATAAATTTCTATTTTATCGAAAATATCAATATTCGGTTTTTAACAATTTTTGAATGTTGGAACGGGTTGGGTTGGTAAGAATGAATAATATGCAAATATTATTAATGATATACATTCTAGTGATGATTAAAAAGATTGTCTCAAAAGATTTTTTCTATCATTTTTAATTTTTAAGATATTCCCTTTCGACGAAAAATACGTCAAATTCAGGTTTTTAACAATTATTGGATCTTTCGTTTGTAACAATGAATAATACACGAATATTATTATTAATGATATGCATGTTTGGAACGATTTAAAAAGTATTTTGTCTCAAAAGATACTTTTTATCATTTTTAATTATTGAGATATAAATTTCTATTTTATCGAAAATATCAATATTCGGTTTTTAACAATTTTTGAATGTTGGAACGGGTTGGGTTGGTAAGAATGAATAATTTGCAAATATTATCAATGATATACATTCTAGTGATGATTAAAAAGATTGTCTCAAAAGATTTTTTCTATCATTTTTAATTTTTAAGATATTCCCTTTCGACGAAAAATACGTGAAATTCAGGTTTTTAACAATTATTGGATCTTTTGTTTGTAACAATGAATAATACACGAATATTATTAATGATATGCATGTTTGGAACGATTTAAAAAGTATTTTGTCTCAAAAGATTCTTTTTATCATTTTTAACTATTGAGATATAAATTTCTATTTTATCGAAAATATCAATATTCGGTTTTTAACAATTTTTGAATGTTGGAACGGGTTGGGTTGGTAAGAATGAATAATATGCAAATATTATTAATGATATACATTCTAGTGATGATTAAAAAGTTTGTCTCAAAAGATTTTTTGTATCATTTTTAATTTTTAAGATATTCCCTTTCGACGAAAAATACGTTAAATTCAGGTTTTTAACAATTATTGGATCTTTCGTTTGTAACAATGAATAATACACGAATATTATTAATGATATGCATGTTTGGAACGATTTAAAAAGTATTTTGTCTCAAAAGATTCTTTTTATCATTTTTAATTATTGAGATATAAATTTCTATTTTATCGAAAATATCAATATTCGGTTTTTAACAATTTTTGAATGTTGGGATGGGTTGGGTTGGTAAGAATGAATATTATACAAATTATATTAATGATATGCATCTTTGGAATAATTTTAAAAGTTTATTATCTGAAAAGGTTCTTTCTATTATTTTTAATTTTTGAGATACTATCCCTTCGAACTAGAAATATATCAAATTTCAGGTTTTTAACGATTATTGGATTTTGCGTTGGTGACAATGAATCATACAAGAATATTATTAATGATATGCATTCGGACGATTTCGGATGATTTAAAAAGATATTTGTCACAACAGCTTCCTTCAATCATTTTTAATTTTTGAGATACCATCCTCTATTCTTTCGGTTTTTAACTATGTTTGCACCTTAAACTGGTAATAATGAAAATGCAAATTTTTTACTGATATCTTTGGATGATTTAAAAAGCTTTTTATCTCAAAAGATTCTTTCTATCATTACTAATTTTTGAGATATAACATATTTTGATGTAAAATATGTCAAATTCGAGGTATTTAGCGATTTTTTAATCTTGCGTTGGTAAAAATGTATAATACAAGAATATTATTAATGATATGCATTCTTTGAATGATTTGAAAAGATTTTTGTTTCAAAAGATTCTTTCTATCATTTCTAATTTTTGAAACACCATCTTCTATTTTATCGAAAATATGAATTTTTGGTATTTAATCACTTTTTGAATCTTAAGTTGGTAGTAATAAATAATATGCAAATTGTATTAATTATATTTATGCCTGGGATGATTTTAAAAGACTATCAACTCAAAAGATTCTTTCTATCATTTCCAATTTTTGAAATACAATCCTGT
This sequence comes from Onthophagus sagittarius, assembly GCA_036711965.1. Lineage (NCBI taxonomy): Eukaryota > Metazoa > Arthropoda > Insecta > Coleoptera > Scarabaeidae > Onthophagus > Onthophagus sagittarius. The sequence goes on along the minus strand of JASERS010000003.1, from coordinate 65,233,171 downwards.
ATTCTATCGAAAATGTCATTTTTCGGTTTTTAATTATTTTTAAACCTTAAGCTGGTAATAATGAATAATATTCAAAGTTAATTACTGGTATCTATTTTTCGGATGATTTCAAAAGCTTTTTATCTCAAAAGAATATTTTAATCTTTTTAATTTTTGAGATACAATTTCTTTTTATGGGAAATACGTCAAATTTAAGTTTTTTTACAATTACTGAATCTTGCATTAGTAACATTGATTAATATACCAATATTGCTAATGATATTGATAATGTTTTCTTGGAATGATTTAAAATGTTTGTTTTCTGAAAAGATCCTCTCTATCATTCTTAATTTTTGTGATATAACTCTTTAGATGTGAAGTATATAAAATTTGAGATTTTTAGCAATTATTGAATCTTGTTTAGGTAACAGTGATTAATACACCAGTATTATAAATGATGTAGTATCTAAGGAAAAATAAACGACGATAGGACGTTGAGGTTTTAAATTCTTTCTGGGTTATCGATTCCGAGAATTTGACGTAGTGGTCTTCTAAGAAATTTAGCTCAACACATATTGTTCCGGCTGTATGTATTCTTGGAATGACGAGAAATATGACAAATTTTAGGTTTCCGGGAATCCCTGGATAGATTAAATTGGCCTCTGGGAAATAATACGATATTTGCACAACGTTTACAGAGTTATTTTGTATTGCTTAAGACCGTGTCTTTCTATGTTTACAAACACTTTTATCATCCACTATAAAACTCTTAGGTTGTCTCATATTATACACTTTCATTAAGCTCGAAATTCTAGTTAGCTGCTATTATATCTAAATATGTAATGTTCGTCCCTAAATTTGTTGATAATGCAATTAAATGTCTTTAAGTAGAATATCTTAGAACTCGCGCAAAAGTCTCTTCATAATAAATACCAAATATTCGCTTTTTTAAGCCTATTTACAATCCACAATAGTATTATTCTCAGTCAATTCCCAAATCTAATTTTCTTTGGAAGATTCCATGTCATCCTGCCTCCTTCTATTTATTTGCATCTGGACTTCAAAGAGCCTTTACCGTTATAATTTGGTTCATTCTCTCGATCATTCAATTCTGCTCTGATGTATAAGCGTTTGTTTTCTAATTTATCAATAATCCAAAATAAACTTGTTGTGCTTAATGCCAATCAAATGTTTTGTTAGTATGTCAGCTAGGATGTCGTAGGCAGACATATAACAGAATTTGACAATGGCATCATTATCTTGTATAAAAAAATGATAACACAAAATAATAGCGGATATCACTGTGCTTTATTCTAATTTACACATAATTTTTGTGCACTCTGATTGTCATTATTATTTTTAACGCAATATTGATTAAAATTTTTATCTACTATCTCATTGTACAAATTTCTAAGATGATTCGTTTGCCGTATCTAAAATTCTCATGTATTGGGCTTCAGTATTACTCAAGGAAACTTTTTTTTTGTTTTCTACTTTCCCAGGAAATAGCACCATTTACAAGTTTAAGAACAAATAATTCGCACTAAATGCAGTATCTGGTCGAACCAGTACTGCCTGATAGATAAAATATCCTATTAGTTTCCTAGTAGTTTAAATTTCCTTTTCTCTTTCTGAATACTTTTACAATTCATCATATTAAACCTTTCTAATAAATGACTTATGTAAGTTTCCTAACTTAAAGCTATCGTAACTTTGTCTCTATCTCTATCTATAGTTATTCCTAAGCAATTCCTTGATTGAACTAAATCTTTTGGATTGAATCTAGATTCCAACAATAATTTTAATTTTTCCGTTTTATTTACACTATTAGAAAATAAAACGAAATAATCAACATAAAAAGCAATGATACTTAAACTATTATTAAGCTTAGGATATAAACAAGGTTCATACTATGGCTTTGGAAACCTATCTTAACAAGAACATCATCACTCCTTTTATTCCAAGCTCTAGAAGATTGCTTAAGACCGTAAACAGCCTTTCTAAATTTAGACACTTTTATATCATCCACTACAAAACCCTCATGTTTTTTCATATATACACATTTATTGAACTCGCCATTCAAGAAAGCCGTTTTCATATCCGTTCTAAGGAATCTCTAAGGCGAAATTCCTTGAGTCACGTGGTCGCCATCAGCAAATCCGAACGAAATACCCGATTCTCAAATACCAAATTCTCCCACACACTAAAGGCAGCTTTAGGATTAGGTAAAAAGTAGCTTTCATGTCATGATCCCTTTTTTTAAGACAAATTCAATGCTGAAAACCTCAAAGTGCTATTATCTTTTGTTTCTCCACTAGACGCGAAACGTTATTCTGATTGGTAGAGTATTATATGGACACTTTTTTACATAGAATTTGATGACGTAGTTGAAATTTTTTTTTCGCTTTTAGATTTTGAGATATTATGACAATTTTCGTTATTTTAAATGGATACAGTCCCTGATTTTTAGCTTATTAAATTCATATTTTTTTTTATCTCAAAAATTTAAACTTCGATACGTATATATTATTCATTATTTCAGAATAAAGCTAAAAATAAGGTTTTTTATAACATTTTCAAACACCGTCATCTAGTGTTATTTAATATAAATAATTTATTAACGAAAGAAATTGTAATTTAACAATAAAAATTAATAATTAAGAGATGATCAATTTAAGCATTCTTTATAGCACTATTTCAATATTTTTTTGGGAAATCAAATGGTGACAAACATAAATTAAAAAAAATAAATTAAACAACGCCGTAATTGAAGGAAATATAGTTTTTTACTAACCATTTTATTTCCCAAAAAAAAATGAAATAGTGCTATAAAAAAATGCTTAAATTGGTCACCTCTAAATAATTAGTTTTTATTGTTAAATTACTATTTTTTCGTTAATAAACTATTTACATTAAATAATACTATTTGAAAATTTTGTAGCAAAGCTTATTTTTAGATTTATTCTGAAACAATCCTTATATTTTTGAAATCAGAAAAAATAACGAATTTATTAAGCTAAAAATTAAATATTGTTTCCATTTAAGAAAACCAAAAATTGTCATAATATTGAATGACAGTGCAACCACCTTGTAAAAATAATACGGCAACTTCACGTGAAGCGGGAAGCGCCAGAAATTTAAATTCAAATGTTTGAATTATTTAAATTTTTAAATTCATTTCTACAAAAATCAAAAATTAAGGCGTATATAGAACTTAAAGAGCTGATATCCGTTCTGTAATTGATAGTATTATCTGTGGTTGCTATGTGGAACATCTCCAAAAATAATCTGTTGTGATAGTTGTTGGTTGAATCTATAATTTTAGTATTTTCAAAATCAAAGATATGACCACTGTCCAAACTATGTTGGGCCAGAGCACAAGATCTTTTGTTACAACGTATATCACTTTTATGTTGGTATAATCTTCTTTTACGCCATTGGGAAGTTTGTCCCACCAGATCTGTATAGTAAGGGCGTGGGGTCTTTAAGGTTTGTGAAAATTGATTGAGATTTTAAAGGATAATGTTCTACGATCTTTAAGTTGTTAAGATTACGGCAATGTTTAAACATTTTGGTTAGTTTATCAGTTAACTCAGGGATGTAAATGAGTTTTTTATATAGAGTGGCTTCAATACTGTTATCAATGGCTGAGTCAACATCCACACCAGGGTCAAACACAGCAGTGCTGAAAAGTAATCTGTTTAATAACTTGGGAGGGTACATGTTATTTATAAAAATAGTTTTTAATTTTTTAAATTTATATTAATTAAATTAGGTTCCGAAATTTTTTCTATTCTATATTTCATAGCTAACACTGTGCTAATTTTATGTTTTATTTTATGTTTAGATGTAAAATGGATATATCTTCCAGAAAACGTTGGTTTTGTGTACCAATCAAATTTGATTTTATTGTCTTTATCACGAATGACCTTAGTATCCAAAAACGGAACTGAGTTGTTGTCTTCTGTCTCAAGAGTAAACTGTATGAATTTGTTGTGTTTATTAAAACTATTCAAAATTGAATTAACGTAATTAGCCGGGATAGCAGTTATGATATCATCTACATATTTTTTTATAAACGGAACTTCAAACTCTAACGTTGGTAAAATTCTTTTTAATGCATGGTCCATAACAATTTGGGCCAAAATAGGTGATAGCGGAGAACCCATAGGTGTACCAAAGATTTGTTGGTAAGTAACACCGTTGAAAGTAAAATAAGTATTAGTGCAAATAGTTGATATAGTTTTTAGGAATAAATCCTTTTCAAAATCATAATTTTCTGAGATGTAATGGAAGTTCTCTTCTATAATTTCTAACACCAATGTGGTGGGTATGTTGGTAAACAGACTAACAACGTCGAGAGAAATGATAACATAACCTTCAGGAAGTTCGAAACCTCTCAATTCCTCAACAAATTGAAAAGTGTTTCTCACATTAAAATTAGTTCTTGAGTCAAAAGCAACAGTCAATATTTTAGCTAAGTAAGAAGAAATATTATATGTTGCAGCACCAACTGACGAAATTATGGGTCTTAGAGGAATATCGGGTTTATGTATCTTAGGTAAGAAGTATGCTTTGGATACTAAGGTGTTATGTTTTATAAGTTTTTTAAATTCCAAGTCGTCAATAAAGTTTTTGTTTAAGAGATCTTTCAATAAACTGTTCATAGTGTTCTGAATGAAATTAGTTTTATCAGTGTTACCTATTAATTTGTAAGTGTTGTTGTCCTTTAGCATTTCTTCTGCTTTTTTAATGTATATGTCCCTTTTCATCACTACAGTGGTTGAGCCCTTATCTGCCTTCGTTACTATAATATCCGGGTTATCTTTTAAAAATTTCTTGGTTTGTTGTTGACAGAAAATTAAATATGAATCCAAATTCGTTGGAAGAAGTTGTTTAGTTAAAAAATTGGTTAGAATGTTAGTACTTCTGGCTCTTATACTATCTTTTACATTATTTGATAATGAATTAATTATGTTTTCAATTTCCATTAATACGTGTTTGGTATAAAATGTTTTATCAGTTATAGGATATACAAATTTAGGGCCTAAGGCCAAGAATTGTTTTACTTCCTCTGGTAAATCAATCTCTGAGCAATTAACTAACCATTTATCCACATTTCCATTGATTGACACTCTAAAATCTCTAATCATATCCTGATGTAATTTTTGAAATTTCTTAATATTAGTTTTTTTGATTTTATCAAAAGTTTTTTTATAATTTAATTGTAAAAAATCTTTAAAGGTAAGTAAAATGTTGTGAGGTAAATTTACATTGATTTTTTCAAACAAGGTATTAGTTGAATTTGTTAACAATTTGATCTTATTTAAAGTGATTTTAATTTCAAAAGATAGTGTACGTGTTGCTAACCTTTTCGTATAGCATCCTATCTTTTCTTGTAATGGACCAGCTGTACCATCCAGTAAGTTTCTTAAGTTTTTTGTGCCATCACTTATATGGTTTGGTGTCACGCCAAATCTTCTGCATTTTATTAAAAATGTGAGTCTGTTCTTCAATTTAGCCAGTTTGATGTTGTTATTAGAGATGGACTTTAAGTCCTTTTTCATCTGTGGGCCATGCGAAACTTGTATATCGTTGTAGAAACCCATAATAACCTGCTGATTAAATAACTTTATGAGATAATTTTTTTATCCCAGTTAGCAACTCGTAAATATTGGTTCAGGATAGGATAAAAGAATCAATGACAATCAATTGAACAGTCCTATATTTCGATTCCAATTGAATCTTCTTCAGGGAGTGAAATTTTCTACAAAATTACAAGTTAATAAAAAGTAAGTAATTACAATTAACACTTACGATTGTAATGAAACTGGCTAAAATAAAACATTAAATACCAAAGTATTTAGTCCAAAATTATTATTAAAATTATTGGGAAAAACAAGAAACACGTTGTTACACACCATAGCGCTTTTTTATAAAATGAATGACAGTGCAACCACCTTGTAAAAATAATACGGCAACTTCACGTGAAGCGGGAAGCGCCAGAAATTTAAATTCAAATGTTTGAATTATTTAAATTTTTAAATTCATTTCTACAAAAATCAAAAATTAAGGCGTATATAGAACTTAAAGAGCTGATATCCGTTCTGTAATTGATAGTATTATCTTATCTGTTGTGATAGTTGTTGGTTGAATCTATAATTTTAGTATTTTCAAACTGGGATAAAAAAATTATCTCATAAACATATCTAAATGTGCTAATGATGCAATTAAATGCCTTAGAGTAGAAGGTCTCAGAACTGGTGCAAAAGTCTTCATAATCAATACCTGCTGGATTTGAAATGTTTACATAAAATCGCCATATTGAAAGATTGTAGCGCCTCGCCCGCAAGCGGCTTCGCCAGAGTGAGAATAAAATCGTCTTATAGGAGCCCTTACATATTTACTAACATATACATGGAACGTTTTAGCCTTAAATTGTCGTCGTCGCTTGCGGGCTTGCCGCTAGATTTGAAATGTTTACGTAAAATCGTGTATTTTGAAAGAATGTAGCGCCTCGCCCGTAAGCGATATCGAGTGATGATAAAATCGTTCTATAGGAGACTTTGTATATTTATTAAAATATACAAGGAACGTTTTAGCGTCAATTCGCCAAGGTCACTTGCAGGCGAGGCGCGGGCTTTGTAATGTTTACGTAAAATCGTCCATTTTGGAAGAATGTAGCGCCTCGCGCGCAAGCGACCTTGGCGGATTGAGAATAAAATCGTCTTATAGGAGACTTAATATATTTACTAAGGTATACAAGGAACGTTTTAGCTTCGAATTGCCGAGGTCGCTTTTAGCATTTGAAATGTTTACATAAAATCCTCCTGATCTTTGGTTTTGTCATCCCAATCACTATCATTATTGTTTCTTTCGCCCACATTATCTTCAAAAGTTTCTTATTCTCACTTTGATTTAGTATTTTGAATAACTAAGTCTATTTTCTCTTTGACTTCTTCTATTATGGTTACTGAATTCATTATGAATCAATTTTGAATAATAATAATAATAATAATGAATTTATTTTCCAGAAAGATACATACAAAAAAATGTACTACAAAAAAATTTAAATCAATACACTAATTTATATATCACTACTAATAGTATTCTTTCCGGAAAAACGGTGTAGTTCGGTCGAAAACCGCTTTTCAACCACACCAATAAAAAAAAAACAAAAATGAAAAGAGTAACAGTATATAAAACAAAACAGAATTATTCAAATCCTAATACAAGAAACTCGAACATACGTCAACATAAGCAAAATAAAAAAAAATAAATAAATGAAGAGAAAGGTTAGTTGTCATCTGTGTCATCGATAAGATCTGTACCTTAGGTAAAGTTATTATGAATATGATAGACCACGACATCTCAGCCTAGGCTAAACAAATAGTTAAAATATTTTTTCTTAAACGTGCAAACGGTTGCGGACGATTTCACATTTAATGGCATATCATTGCATATTTTAGTAATTTGATACGAATACGATTTCTTAAAAAGCTGAAGGCTGTGTATCGGGGGATTCAACGTGCCCCGAAATCTTATGTTCAATGTATGCACGTCAGATCGGAATGTAATTTTATTATATAAATATGAAGGCTTCTGATAGGTGATAATCCTGTAATAAAAACAAGCCGAGTGCAATGCCCGACGATTACACATATTCAACCAATTTGGATCAACCAACCGGTGACTAAAATCAATTATGGTTACGTCTCTGCTTAGAACAACAATATTATATTTCTACCAATGTCATCTTTTTTGTCTTTGTGTCCAATTTTGTTCTCGTAATGTTGGAAACATGTACCATAGCTACACTACCAAATATCCTGAGATTACTTACACCAAGTTTCCTTTGGAATCACATCTCAAAAGGTATCTTATCACATTATCAAGTCGCTATTCATGTATTTCTGATACACAAAATACTTTCATCCACCAGTACCAGTTCTAATACCTCTATATGAGAAAGGTAATCTTACTTATTTCCCATCATAATATACTACACAACTTTCAAAATCAGCTTCTATTCCTTCTTAACATAGCTAAATTCTTATTATTTAAATGACCCAGTACATAGTTTTAGCACAAAGACAAAAACTTCAATGTGGTGTAGATCTCGTTTACCAAATTTCGAGGACGAGTATTTCATGAGATGGTCGTTATCATTATCCTTTGTTCAGTTCCTCCCACATTTACCTGTACTGATTGTTGCCTACGCGTTGCAAAATTTACGTTGTTGTGTCGGGCCAGACGATAATGTTCTTCTAGCGTGCAGATTGTCTATGCAAATTTCCTGACCGCATTATTTTTAGCCGCACTTCCCCCCATCGAATTATAAAACCGTAATGAGCCTTTTTTTACCTCACCACGCTTTAAACAGAGATGATGTCGATTTAAAACTGTTTGATAAAAAATCGAAATAAAATTATTCGATCAATATGAGATGTTGTGTTTGTGGAATGAATGAGTTGGATTTGGCACGAACTGTAGAAAAACAGAATTTTTCGCGGTATAGCGTTCCGGAAACGGAAATCTTTACTTACTTCCGTTGCATAGCTGGGCAAATAGTGGCATGACCTGGCGGCGATATTAAATTTCGGATTGCAAACACGGACTCGGTACATTTGCAGCGCAATTCTAAATAATGCACCCGAAACTTTTAGCTTGTGAAAGGTTTATTTCATGAATATCTAAGGTCCAATTTATTAAACTGCCTTCGTGGAGCCACTCCAGTGCAAACTTTCCTTATTATTCAGTCATAATATAAAATGTGCTGAAAATTGAAAACGCTAAGAATATCCGTGTTTTATCCACTGGGATAGAATCAAATTCATCTTAGAAAAATATTTATAATATTGCGAAATCGGTCGGAAAAGCTTTTAAACCGATATCTCAATAGTTTTGTTATTTGGGGTACTATTTTAAACTGACAACTTATTCAATTCAGTGCACAACTTTTATCCATTCCCGTAAATATTTTTCAGCGATTTAAATAAAATTCTGTTTATATTCAACGGCGGTATTCAACAATACGATACAAAGTGCATATATAATATTTCATATTAGATCCGAATTTCATACATAAAAGGCGGCTTGCCTACCGGACGTTACGACAATAAAGATCGACTTACGCGCGTATTCGCCACACGAAATATTGCTTTTATCCATCCACCAGAGGCCGTATCGAACAACCTAGCTTATAGAACGGCGTTAGTTTCGATCGAGTTTTCCTTTTTCCATCAATTTACATTTTCCACCTCGCCCACCTGAATTTTTTATACGCTTTTTCTTTAATATGTCAATATTAATAACACTGTATTGCAACTTCCCCCAAGGAATATTCCTGAAAATGATCCCCTTGTGGACCACAAGTACGGAACGGCATACTACACCGTTCATTAGTATGCTATCCATGGATATCGACTTTCGTGCGAAGCTGTAACCCTTTTCTAGTGCGGGTACGTTCCGGAACAACTCATATTTACTTTATCGGCGTAATCTACCTTTAACGAGTCGGCTCCGGAAACAACGGGCCTACGGGCGTTCGTCCGCCAGCTAACAACGGCCACCGCGGTCGACCGCTGACCGTCTGCGTCATTCTTGTAATTGCACCACCATACAATAGATAGTGTTCGTATAAATCAACCGGCCCTATAATTGGCCTGTATACGTGTTGCCTGCCCTCTGCGCCACGCAACAATCGCCTTGCCCACCAAGCGGAGTTGCAGGATAGCGAGACTACCACAATTCTAATTATAAATACAAACGGACATGCAAATAACGCTTGCACGACGATGCGGAATGCTTATATATAATACGAATTTATTATCCATATATCTACCCAGCACATATTACCTATGCTGAGCTTATTGTCTACATACTTTATTTTTCAACAAATGTATAAAACTGTTAGCAAGAATAATTTTAATTCTCGTGAACTTTTTAATTTTAATTCTTTTGAATCATGTCGTCTGATAGATAAAGAAGTAATATATTCAGAAGTTAAGGAATGAGACTAGAGATGAGCGCACCGTGATCACCGTTTAGCTTCTACATATAGAGGTGTCCCCATACGTATAAAAAAAATACTACTACAAATAGCTGACTCAAAATCAGTGGTAAAAAGATGATTGAACATTTTATCTAGAATTCATTTTTCTTCAAAGAGACAAACAGACTTGGGGAGAGTTTGTTAGTACGAAATTTTTGAAACAAAGTGGTATTAAAATATTGCACAAGTCTGCATACCATCCTCAGTCAAATACATTAGAAAGATTTCATGGAGAATACTCAGAGTTTTGTGTTACGAAACTGAACGAGTTGTTAATTATGTTTCGAAATTACTAGAACAATTGAAAAATATGCAAGAAGCACAGAACACATCAAAGTATTATGATAACAAAGAAAAGGCGTTGTTTACAAAAAGGGGATAAATTGATGACATGCCATCCCGATTCAACCCTACCCTACCCAACCCAATCCAACTCAACCCAACCTTTTTTGTTGCGCAGAGGAGAGGAAAATGCGTTACGCAATCTGGCTTACTGTTGGGGCCTCAGATATTTGGACTTGGACTTCAGTACTTCAGCCGGGAGTGTGGGACTATTCTAGCCCCAAAGATTACCCAGTAAACCCCCCCTCCTCTCTTCCTACTCCGCAACCGCCATATGGCATTTTTTCAGAGTAAACAAACAACAAAACACTCCATCCATTTGGTCTTTTCTCTCTAATATTACTCTTCTTCTTCACCGTTGCGGCGCCGCCATATTCATTATGCCCCTATAATGAAAGAAAAAGGATGATAAACTTGTTGAAATTATAAAAATCTACTGCATACCCGGCAAGGGGAGAAGTACCCCTCCCTCATTCCTCTTCTTGCCCATCTTCCTTCTTCCTCTCCGGTGTTATCCACACACTTTACACCGTTCGCTCCATTACCAGCTCTCAGTTCCTGTTATGGAGGAAAAAGAAAACCGACCAGGATGTCGAAATCGATTAAGACTAATAAATAAAATATAAAACATCATCTGAGTATGAATTAATAAATTACACAATCTATAAAGAGGAAAGGTGAAACGAATAACATCCTACAAGATATTATATTGTCTTACGTACCTGGTAGTACAGCGGAATAGTACCCTCCACTCCCCACCCCTCCACGTTCATAACTTCCCGTTGACAGTGACACACTACCATTCGTCCTCCTTCTGTCCCCCGGTCCACGTTCCGCCATAATTGGTCCCTTGCCAAACATATTCTAGCGGTACTTTTTAATCAGTTACTATATTGTCTTACGTACCTGGTAGTGGAGGGGAATAATTCCTTAATAATCTACCACTAAATCATCTCCTTCTCCTTCATAATTATCCTACACATGGTCGCAATTGCTTCCCACCCGCAGGTACCCTCCGACCGCACCACCTCTTGCACTGCGCTCTGACCCCCTCAAAGTAATCACACACGAACAATAACAATATCCACATATCATATACACTTTCCACACAATACCAGCACTCATCACTGTCCATCCAATCCTTCCATACCAATCCTGTACAAGTAGGCACCGAAAACCCCATGACCCGTCAGCACCTGCATCAAGTAAAAGTCTATCTCACCTCACTTCCTATCCTTCCAAGATACTATATCTATTATTAATACCCCAATTCAACCGTCAAAGCCGTTCCATCTTTCCTGCCGTAATACCATCGCTCTTTCTCTAAGCTCATTCGCTGCGTTTTCTCCTCTTTCGTATAGCATGCATCTCTCATCTAACAACAAATCAAGAGGTGGCATACAGGAAATAACCTTTGCGGCCTCCCCCGATACAGTTCGGTAAGTGGAGCCGCATACAATACCACTGACACAGCCGCAGAAACGATCACCCTCCTTTTGCTCGCCATCGGCCCTCCAACATTAGGCATCAGCCTCCTAAGTAGGTTTATCATGAAGATTACTTTCTTTATTATCTCCGCAACGAGTGTCGTCATCCTCATGTCTTTGTCAAAGTGGACCCCCAAATACTTCGCACTTATCACCGTGCTTGTAGGACTTCCATTAATCATCACAGATAGACTAACGATTTTCCTTCGTCCCTGTAGTAAGACTATCTCCGTCTTAGATTCTGCAACAATTAACTCCATATCACGTATCTTTCGAACTACCCTATTCACGGCGCAAGTAGCACGGTCCTCCAATTGATTTCTGTCCCATGCCCTGACCACCAATACCACATCGTTAGCGTACGCCAACATCTGGACTCCTTCTATTTTCATTCTCAAAACCATATCATAGTACAAGTTCCAAAGGGATGGACCCAAAATGGATCCTTGTGGCACACCGTTTATGACTTGGAATCTTCTACCGTTCGTTCTCAGCACAAATCTATTGGATAAATATGAATTCCTTTTAATATCCTCCACAATGCCCTGCACTCTCTGCATAGCTTGGATCGTAGATCTTCCATTTCTGAAACCGTATTGCTCATCGTACAAAAGTCGTTTGTCTTCAGATTCCTGTTACAACATTTCCCTAATAATTATCTCAAAGAGTTTCCTCATAGTGCTGTTTTCCCTTTTGTTGTTTTTTCTCTGGTTTCTTGATTAGAGCCAGACTTGCAACTTTCCATGGTATCGTCTAGTCTTCAAACAGCTGTTATACATTTTCATGAAAGCGTCTTTATTTCCCAGTACGGTTTCAATTAAGATTTCAGGTGTTACTTCATCAGGTCCCGGTGCCTTCTTTCTTCTGACACAAGTCAATGTCCTTTCTAATCCTTCCATTGTCATCAAGGAGCCCTCGTCCCCCTGTCTCTCTATCCGCTGCCATATCACCTCTTCACGCTTAGGGAAGAGTTTAAGGACACCACTATTTATTGAGCAATGTCTTAGGGAACCCATTGTTGTTGAACATGCCTGATAAAAGCCGGAGTTTCTTTATGAAATGTTGAAATCCATAAAGGAAATGATAGGTTTTAAGGGACAGTCTTCTTTATGGACCTTAGCGATATCTTAGAATTTAGGACTGATTCCATTGTAGCACATAATAGATTTAGATTTAGTGGAATCGATATCTTTCAATCAAGTTTTTCTAGTTTTTGAACAAATCTATTGTTCTTGGACTGGGTGGAGGAGGTGAGGTTGTTAGATAACCTTCTATAAATAGAATCGTCTTATAGAAGCAACATGGCCTTAGAATGATAGGTGGAAGTGGGCATAACTACCGTGCATTGGCCTTTATAGGCCGGAGTAATCACAATTGGGTCAGAACGATCACCATTCTTTGAAAAAAATGTTGTTTCTTTCTCACTTTTAAGAATACTTGAGAGAAGAGGATCTCTTAGGATCTGGAAACTGGGATACCTCTACTGTATTTTCAATGTCTCCCAAAAGAGGAGGAATGGAAACATGTTTTGTCTCCACAGGTAGACAAAATTTAAGCCCAAAAAAAGTAATAATTTGACATTAGGTAGAGGTTCTGTTTCGGTCAGGTTAACAAACCAACTCGCATTATTTGTACAAATGCTGTGGGGGATTTAACCTACAAATACCTCCAAATACTACCACGCTACTAAAAAGTAGTAGATTTTACTGAATAAATCGATAAGTTTTTTGTTACAAAGAACTTGTACTTACAGCGAAACCTTTAATAGAATAGCTGAAGAGATCGAACCCTTGTGAGCGATCCGTTAAAAGTGGGCCAGATTTCCATAACAATTTTCAATAAGATTGAATACTCGAGAGGGTAGAAGTTTGTGCATTTTGTAGGAAAACCGGAAAAATTAGGTAAAGTCGACGAAGGTATCATGGTAAACAGAGTTGCGTGTAGAGGCAACGGCAGGTCGTTATATTTGCGGCACACTATCGCCCCGTAATTACGGAATAAAATTCCCTTAATTGATCAAGTTTTGTATTATAATCGATACTTGGAACGGCAGCCGTAGCGGCGCTCAAGAACGATGCATAGCGTGCCTTGAAAGTATGGCTGGCGGAAGCGAGAATCGACCTATGTACGTCACGTTTCCTATACTCCCGGCCGCAGCTACCTCTCTCCACGTCCTGGTTCTAGCCCACCTTATAGCTGTTGGTTCAAGTAGCTGGCAGAAAATTCGTGTTTTGGGCTTGCACGAATGCCACTTTACACACACGCTCCCGGCACGCTAATTGAGTGGGTTAGCCGCGGTCAAACACGTCGAATTCTACCCGATTCTGTTGTGCTTGGTCGATAAAGCACCTTTCAAGTTCATAAAACAAAGAAAACCAGGTATCATTCAAACGAATATTTCAGCAACACCTAAATAATTTCGCTGAAACAAGTTTAACAATGACATTGTTGGATTGTAGGTTTTTCAGTTAATACACTCATTATACTATAGATAAATGTACTAGGTACATTACGGAATTTTCAATTTGTACCATTCAGTTTAATACTTCCATGAATGATTATGATTGTGGACATGCGTGTTATCATTCAAACGAATATTTCAGCAAACACATCACCTGAATAATTATTTAGGCTGAAACGAATTTAACAATGATATTGTTGGATTGTACGTTTTTAAGTTAATACACTCATTGTTCTATAGATAAATGTAGTGGGAACATTACGGAATTTTCAATTTGTACCATTCAATTTAATGCTTCCATGAATTTGTGAACGACTATGTTTGTGAAAACGGTAAACTATTTAATTAAACCTAGTGGGTGGAAAAAAGTTATTTCGAGTGAGTATCAACAAGGCATAAAATAATTGCTTTTTTGTAATCAAATATTACATTTTCTAACCAAGTTTTATTACATTGCGACAAGGAGAGTGATACTTGCTGATTTTAATGGAATAATCTCATTGAATAATTTCCTTGATATTTCACTGTAGCATGATTTATTAATTGTCTCGGTCAGCACAAGCTCTAAAAGCTCTGGGGTAGACAAAACTAACCGAACCGGAATGTATTTATGCTAATGTATCAACCCTGCGGGCCTCATGTTTTATTTTATGCGATTATGAATCAAATTTTTTACACCAAGCCGTTTCGTCCATCCGCATCTTTAAATTAATACAAGTCTGTGCAAAGTGAATTTTTAATAAAACATCAATGCTTCAGAATCAAATTTAAAACTGTGAATACCTGCACTTTGTTACTTTGACGTCGCAATTTCCTCTAATTTCCAATGTCTGGATAAAACTGCAGTAATTAGAAGAATTTATGCCTGGTGCTTCGAAGTAAAGAAAGTACAAACTCGATGGCGACTTTTAGCGAACCCTCTTTTCCCTTTTACTCTAAAAGAGTTAATTGCTTTGTTTCCCTTAAAGGGAACGGCGGAGATGACTCCTTGTTCCCAAGTGTATTATTTCAAGATAGCATTACTTCTATTTACAAAAGCTTATTATTAGAAACAAACTATAAACTTGCAAAAGTAAACAATTTAAAGAAAATTCATTTGTATTTAAATGAATTTAAGAAGCAAATTTTTCACGCTACGATCACAATATCATTTCGTTTTTGTTACGTTCGATTGAAAGAAA
Source organism: Onthophagus sagittarius (assembly GCA_036711965.1). Lineage (NCBI taxonomy): Eukaryota > Metazoa > Arthropoda > Insecta > Coleoptera > Scarabaeidae > Onthophagus > Onthophagus sagittarius. The sequence goes on along the minus strand of JASERS010000003.1, from coordinate 65,217,667 downwards.
ATTAGAATACAAAAGTCGGCGGAATCCATTTTGAATTTTTTAACTCACCCCCGGCAAAGATAACAAAATAAAACATCGAAAAATACGAAAATAACGTCCGTGTTTTCGTGCAGAAACGAAAACATTGACTTTTCGGAATCCATTTTCCCCTCTTTGTTATTAGGGACGAGCGTCACATATGGACTCGTCCTGTGCCTTCAGAATCACGTCACGGCCGACCGGTTAAAAACAAATCCCCTCGAAGAGTCGGGATCCCTTAAAACTTTCGACTATATAAGTAATCTCTTCAGAACCCGAACAGAAAAAGGTACGCGGAAATACCGTGTGCTTTGCTGCTCGCGCTGTTCGAAAAGACGAAACTTTTCTCAGATAAACTTAATCTCGATTAAAGTTCGATCTTCGATTTTTGGATGGCCCATCGTTTAACGACAAGCATAAACGCAACTTACATCAAATTACCAATTGAAGAGGTCTTTTCCAATATCAACTAAGTCCAAAAATCGAAAATAGCATACATCTCATTTTATTTTAGTACAACTCCAAATGATTTTGAGTTGTTGATTTTTTATGATTGCTGTAAGAAAACTAAAGAATTTGTTGGATGCATTAGCTGATGAAAAAACTTAAGTTTGGTGCTCCATCGTAGCACGAAAGTATATTACGCTTTTGTACATAATGTTTATTATACATTGTACATGCATAGTTTAGCTGCTCATCCAAACAATTTTCTTATGAAATTTATAGCACCGCAAAAACCAAAAAGACATCGTATGCTAAATTGATTGGTCGACGGTGCGTACGTGTGTTATATACAAGTCAATTACTCAAATATCTCAATTCAGAATTAAATCCATCTACCTCTTAGAAATGTGCGCGTGAGTGACTTTTTATGGCCGCTCACGATACAGACCTACGCTTGTCATGCACGCAACTTACGTGAATATCATTCATAAATCACGTGAGTTATGCGTGACTCACGCTCGATGAAGTGATCAAATGTTTGAATCTTGTTTGATTACTTGTTAATTTGATTATTAATTAATCGTACTTGACAGAATGATAGAATTACAGATTCTTATAGGTAATATTAATATTCTTAATACTTCGTTTAACGTTTTAAAATTCGATTTAAATAAATAATTGTTCGGGAAACGATCTACTGAAAACTGAACGACTTTATTTCATACTAATATTTCGACTGCTATATTTTAGTCTTGTTCAGAGTACATTAAAATGAAGTAAATAACAAAGGAAATACAATAATCAAAACAAATTAGAAACAATTACATACAAAGTTGTGTTCTTTATTTAATAAAATCATTACCGTTGATGAAAAATTTGATTGGTTATGAGTGCTATTGAAAAAATACTAACACAGATCACTTTTTAGGAAACATTTTTGAAATCATCGAATAAGTTGAAAAAGATAAGAATAAAGGTTAGCAAGATTTTCTGTGTCTGTTTTGAAATTAACAACTTTATTTTCTGCGTTTATATGGTACATTTCGAGAAACAATCTGTTGTGATAATTTGATTCTTTGTCTAAAATTATTGCATTTTCAAAATCAAACTGATGGTTTTAGTCAACTGAGTGTTTGGATAGAGCACATGATGTATTTTTCAATTTTGTATCACTTTTATGTTTATTAATTCTACTCTTTAATCACTGTTTTGTTTGTCCAATGTATTTTTTATTACAATCTTTACAATTAACACAATATATAAGTCTTGATTCTAGAAATTTTTCCGTTTTATCTTTTAATCTTGAGAAGTACTTGGTCGATTTATTTGTTATTTATTTTATTTTAATTTTAATAAGTGTTAAACCATCGGTTTTTAAATGTACTCTAAGTAATTCTGTTAATCCAGGAATATGTGAAATTTTTTATATCGCTGAATTTGTTGGAATGTGTTAAGATTTTGATTTATGTTATGTTTTACTTACGATCGATAATTTTTTTTTATATTGTTTTAAATTTCTTCTTCCTTCATTCATCATAAGTTTGTTCTACTTCTTATATTAGTTTATAGAATGTTTTTACAATTAATATTCACTTCGCTAACTTACAAATTGATTAAAATTTGGACTTCAACTTTAGTTACTGAAATATAATAACGTAATATCTACTATTATTTTCTAAAAACAAATCAGAACAAAGAAAATCTAAAAAAAAAATTGAAAAATGAGAGTATTTTTGATTCTAGATAGTGAAACACTTTTGCTTTCGAGAATGAATGTTGAAAGAGAACAAAAACTTTATTTTTAGTTATTCTTCAGTCTTAAATTGTTGTATACTTTTATTAAAGTAAAACTAGAACTAACACTAGACCTAGTATTAAAAAGATTCAGGTTTAGCCGTGCATCTAAAGACGCACGGCTAAACCGAAACTTTCTAGTACTAGGTCTAGTGTTAGTTCTAATTTCAATTGCCACTCAGTACTTGATTATTGTAGGTACTTCTGAAACTAAAAGTATAATAGATACTAGACCTATAATCTATTTATAGTATTGACACTAGACCTAAAACTAGAAACATTAGGATTTAGTCGTACGTCTTTTAAGACGGTTAAACCCTAATGATTCTAGTTCTAAGTTTAGTGTTAATGTTTGGTTGAATTGGGTTCCATTTTAAGAGAGGTACGACTAAACCCTAGATGTTTTCCGTTCTAGGTCTAGTATTAGCACTAGCGTTAGTGTTGGCTCTATTTTTAGTTGCTATTCGGTAAAACTAGAACTATCACTAAACCTATTACTATCGTCTTCAGACGCTCGGTTAAACCTGAATCTTTCTAGTACTAGACCTAGGGTTAGTTCTAGTTTTAATTGTCGTACAACGTTTGATTGTTGTAAATTCGTCTGCAACAAAAAGTATAACTAATACTAGACTTTTGATGTTTCTACACTTTTCTTGCTAACTATTCAAATTGTTCCAATCGGGTTACACCGAGTCCCGTTGAAACCAAAGATTCTCACGATCACGCACGGTCACGTGAGTGGTACAACAATTGATGCCCGCTCACGGTGGGTCACGATGGGTCATGCGACCCATCGTGGTGGGACTCACGTAATTTTCACATCTCTACTACTTCCAAGGGATGGTTCTAAACGTCTTTGAGTGATAAAATGAAACGACAGAGTCAATAATAAATAACATTTAAAGGCCGGAAAGCCCGAAGCAGTCATTATGGAAGAAATAGAAGCATACGTTTATATTAATCGCTGAAATTGTCAGATAATAAGTTGCACAAAGAAGTGTGGTGCAATATTAGAAAAGCTATGAATGCTTTAACAGTTCTTTTTGTGAACAAGCATAGTGGGAGATGACAAATATTACAAATACGGAGATCAGAACCCATTTCTTCAAAAAACATAAAGAACACAGATTATTTGCAAAACAGTTTTATAAATTATTACAGGAAGAAAAGGTTAGTAATATAGTAGATATAGTTTGTTTCGATATGCAGCAGAATCAGTCTATTAAACTCAATCAGAATAGGGAAAAGCGTTCTTGTATACATGGACTGAAAACGAAAGTGGTAAAGAGTAACGACTCAATTCTACAATTCCTTCGGTTCGGGTCGGGGGTGGGGTGGTGGGGGTGTTTATGTCCGACGTGACGTGAGTCGTGGATGGTGGGGGGAGGTCATTAACCTGTCGTACGGCGATTAACGGTCCTGGGGATTTTCCACCGGATATGGCTTTGGTGACGTCATCCATGGGCGAGAAGAGGCCACTGCTGTCCGGTGATTGCTGGACCTGGGCTGCTCCCACTGGACGTTTTAAGTATGATAGGCAGCTCGGCGTCCTGCCGTTCCGAATTAGATGGTCCGTGCCTCAGGAAAGCAGCCCTGGGCCTGGAGTGCTCTAGGACCGTCCTCCACGCTGTTGACAAGTGTAGGGCATCATCCCTCTTGTTAAGGGTGCCGTTCTTCGCTATTTCAATGGATTCCCGGATCAATCTGGTTCTCCAATGCGGAACGTTGGCTACCTGCTTGCAACCCTCGAAATTGATGATATGGCCTGTGTCCAGATGGTGGCGGAAGAGAGCAGAAGTGAGCTGTTTGTTTCGAATGCTCAGCTTGTGTTCTTCTACTCTGGCAGCTATTCTTCTGTTGGTCTGTCCCACGTAGTTCTTGTCGCATGAGCCGCAGGGGATAGAATAAACTCCTAGATTTTCCAATTTTATTTGGTCTTTTGGATTCCTGAGAGAAGCTCCTGTAGTCTTGCCGGGTCTGTAGGTGGTACTGATGTCGTGTTTCCGTAGAAGTCTTCCTATGCAATCAGTTGTTCCTTTGATGTAGGGTAGTACGACGTTGGGTCTTCTGGTATATCTAGGTATGTATTATATTACATATCTACATATTATGTCAACAAAACTAACAATTTCGTGACACAAACAATTATATAAAACAATAAGAAAAATAAAACAGATAACACTGTGGAACATTTTCAGAGTCATTATCTGAGGGATGAGAAATTCCAAATCAGGGTAAAAGTACTACACCAACAGAGTGAAACTACCAAAGGGTTAGGCATTTTTTAATATTACCTTTTATATTTTTCCTTATCTTTATGTTTATTTGCTGAATTCTTTAGTTATAATTCAAGAATCATTGAAGATTTCGCATTTCATTCTTCAATAAAATTGTAGCTAAGACTTCAATACAAAGATTCTATTAATATATCCATGTAAAGATTAAGTTGAGTTAATTTTATCAAACGTAATCTTCAACACACATTATTTCGAAAGAAAAACAATTTAAAATTTTCGCTATCACAATCATCATTGTTATTTGTTTCTAAGCCATACATAAAGTCAACATGTGACATTAATGCTGGCCTTACTGCACATTCTGAAAATTCTTCATCACCAGAAGTATTCATGTCTTTGAAAACGTGCCTACCACTTCCTTAAACATTTATTATTGACGTCATCTGATGAACAGGGTGAATGGTATCATAGTTTTTTTGTTTCAAACTCATTTTTATAAAAAGAAATTACAGATGCAGAAGGACTAAGTCGCCGAGTGCATTTCTAAGCCACTTCATCATCAAACATACTACTTTACCGCGTCCTTTTAAAATCATTATTTACATCATCATCAGAAATTCTTGAGCAGACAACTAATTTTATCGAATTAATCTCAAATTTCAACTTGAGGATGGAACAGATTGGAAGGCGCTTTTAATAATAATAAAAGTGGAAGTTTTCGGTGAATATTAATGCCAGGCAGATGACGTCCGTTTTCTGCAATATTTTTTTACAAATATTATATTAAATACACAGATAAATAAATTCGAAAACATTGGAACTAGAGTTTCCCACAATTAAACTCCTTCGTCAGTCGTTGTTGGCGATGGTGGTGACGGTTGACTTCGTGACTGTAGACTCGTAAGTTAGAAGTCGTACTTCTGAATGAATGCTTTGGACCGATCGCTTGAAGGAATTTCATCTGTTTGGCAGATGTTCGGCACACTCTCATTTGTGCTATGATAGATTCTTTTAACTTTTACAGATTTCTAGCTTTATCGACTTAGACTGGGATGAGATACTGTCAGATCAGAGGAATGAGACAGTAAAACAGTGGATGATGAAAATAATAAATGATAAGATAAAGAGATTAAAAACAGTGGAAATTTCTTTTGAAGATAATGCTAGGCAGATGACTCCTTTTCTGTAATGCACTGCTGTAGACGATCCTGAATGTTCCTCATCAACTTCTCGAAAAGCTGTTTGTGTTTAGATCTAGCTATTATTCAGTGAAAAGCTTTTCGTATGCTTGGATTTATTATGACATTTGATTTTGTGGACACTAATTGACTGTATAATAGAAATTATACATTTAATCCTTAGCTATAATTTAGTTACGAATGAAATGACGAACCATCAGTGGTTCTTGAGTCAAGTGAGTCTCAACTTGAGTCCAAGCAAACAAACATCTAGATAAGGAAAAAGTATAAATGGTTTTACACTTTTAAATTTTATTATTTAGACCTAGTACTTTCACTCTAGCTTGGCATTTCTTCAGCCGATATGCACAATATTATCCTACTTATTGAATCACAATTTAAAGAAAGACAATACTTATAATTTTCTTAACTTATCCATTACTAGAAATGATTGTAATCCTGTTCAAGTCTTAAAAATTGCGGATTTGTAATAAACACAAAAAGAATTTATTCTTTTTGAAGTGTATTGGTACATTTGTGGCAACATAAGAGATAATATAAAAGTTACATTTAAGAACATAGTAGAAATACTAATACTAAAAGCAATTGTTCCAATTCCTTTTGATTCCTAATATGTACCCGGCCATACAAGAATTGTTCTTTAAGTCCAACCGATAGAACATTGGGTTTGTTCCCAGCAAACAATAAAGCTTAAAGCAGTAAATTCTCGATTTAATTTTAAGAAAGTCACAATCCGCCAAGATTTTTCCTCGCCGAGTCTACTAAAGCCTATAAAACCATTTCGTTGCACTACCGTAATATCGCACCGTTCTTAGTATAACATTATTTTCTACGAGGGTAAAAATGTATCGCGGATTACGAAGGAACAGTGTTAGTATTAACGAACTTTGTTGAAATTACAACTTTTTTTGTTTAGTTTTGTATTGATACTTTTTCGATAATGAATGGTGGTAAAAAAAGAACGCAGGTGGGTCGAATAAAGGTATAATGATCACGGCTGTTTTTCGTAGAACCCAAGAGCAAACAGCGAGCTATCGAATTCCCCTAAAGAACGGTTGCCTATTTTATAGTACAACGAGCGGATCGGATTTCGGTTTGCTGCGGAAGATAAAACGAGAAAGATCTGCTTTACCTTTCAGTACAATTAGTAAAGCAAAAAATGAATAAAAAGAGTGTACTGAATGTATTGAATTAACACATTTAGAACTTAATTTGATTTATTTTTAATTTTATTTTATTTAATTAATTTATTTTATTTGATTAATTTATTTATTTTATTTTTTCTTTTCAGGTAAGGAAAAAAATCAAAAAATTAAGTAAACCGTGGCGAAGGAATGGAATTGGTGGATCTTTATCGCTCCTCATCGAAGGAAGGTTAAGGATCCACCCTTTCCCGTTGAAACAAAGAATCGCTATAGAGATGCGAAAAACGTACGAGATGGTAGGGAGAAAATAGGAAATTACGTTAAGGTAATTAGGTATTTGTTTAACTGGCGGTGTAACTGGAAACGCGTGTTACGAATGTTACTACCCTCCTCTTTTCGTTGTTTCGTGCTGTTCATCTCACTTTGTACTGGTCTCCGGGGAAGATACGATATTGTAGCCGCCAGTTTTATTCCTCCCAAACGTTTCGAATATATTTCCGCGTTTTTTATAAAAACGAATCCAAATTGTTACTGAATAACAGTTAGCACCTCTCGTCCTCCTTTTAATAAAAAGTACACGTTAAACGACAAAAGTTTCCGTTTTTAAGTCGTCGAATAAGAAGAAAAGGGAAGTAATTGTACCGGTCGTATCGAGTTTTGTGGCTATAAAATTTTACGGCTTCAAGTCCGAGTAATTAGAATCTGAAATTGCATACTCCAATTAAGTTTTGAAGAGATTGGCAATTTCGTTTATTTTATTTGAACAGCTTTTTCAATTAATGTTACAAGAAGTTCACTTAATATGTTACCATTTTGATTCTTACCACCTTGAAATTTAAAAAAATCGATTCTTTTATAACTTATTTAATCAATTTAATACTGTTTTAATTTATTTAGGCACACTCACTTTTACCAAACTCCAGTTAAACTAACTAGCAGTGGTTATATCGATTTTAAGCGCTCCCATTGGTTATGAACCGGTTTTTAATTGTTAGATAAATTTATCAAGAGGTGGTAAATGTGGCCCTTAGTTAATTTTATAAATACACTGATTGGGTCACTTTTTGTATAAAGAAAAATTAAATTATTATAATCTTTCTATTATTATTATACTAAACTATTTTAGAACCTAAATCCTCAAAAATATTACATTTTGTGATACTCTTGGAAGCAAGGAACTACAACATAATCCGACGCACAATCGTCACACAAGTACCGAGTCTCTTTCAGAGTCCTTTCTTTTGTTGTTGTTTGCGAACATATTACACAAACACGGCATGCACTTCTTTTCAGTTGCCGGCACCATTTCTTGAGAAATGGACGGATTCATGCATCGGATTATTCTTTGATGTTCACAGACAGCTATCATTTTTTAAGGAGGGTACATAAAATTGGTGTATGATTCGTCTCATTACTTATGATTGGAAATCAGCTTGTTTCCACTTTTCGTAAGATATAAAACTTGGGCATTTAGCAACATTATATCAAAGAAGTAGAATGCTGATCCATTTATGTTTTCTCTGTTTCTGATTCGCGGTCTTATCAACCTTCCCTCGTACCAACAATTTTATCCTCATCTATTGTCGTTAGCATTCCCGTTTGTCTCTTCATTTGATGCTGGACATAGTTTCTTCAAAATATTTGCATTTCTTTCCTGTTCTTGTTTACTGGAGCACAAGATTTTCTTTGTTGTTGGAGTATGTCTAATAATATCGAATTAGTTGTACAATTTCTGGCTTTTTTCTATCTGGTTCTAAACGCGTTGTGATTAAACTTCTAAATATATCTAAATCGGGAAATTCCTGGATCTCTGTGCTTTTTCCACAGAATACAATGAAATCCAAAACATGACTCATTTCAGAACGTTTGCTGAGAATATATTGCTTGATATCCTTGATATATTGCCAACCCAATGCCGTTTGATAAAACGGGAATAAAGTTTCTTTACAAGTTTTTCTTATACTGTCGAAAAATTATTTTTATTAGACAGTGAATAATAATTTTATTTATATTATACAGAATTTAACGGATGTGAAGTTATAAAAAAAGTTACGTACTAACATTTCAATGAAAATAACGTTTCAATTGCAATTTTCTTATTTTATATCTGTCTGTTACCTCCAGTATTCTATCCAAGATCTAAGAAATTTACAGAATAAATTCTTTATAGGCCATTTTAATGATTATTAAATTAAATTAAATTAAGCAATTTTTTAGAAAATTGCAACTTGATACCATCTCTCATATTAAAATGAACTTGACTGAATTTAACTCTGAAGAAATAATCAAATCTAAAATATGAAAATCACGGAATATTTCCAAAAATTAAATATTATTCTAAATTTTGAAAATTTGGAGTTGGAACTCAACCCAACTCAACCATAGAAGAAAACGTACATACCATGCCTCTTATTGAATGGTGTGAAGTTAGAGCTCAACCCAATTCAACTATAGAAGAAAAAATCATGGAATATTTTCAAAAATTTGGAAGGTTCGTTAGATTCGGTTAACCTTCAACTTGATATCATTCAATATGAGGAATTTTATGGGTTAGGTTGGGTTGGTTGCGTTCGGTTTGTGGTTAAGTTGATTAAACTTGACTCTATAGTTGGATTGAACTCAACCCAGCTATAGAAGAAAGGTAGAAATGTAATATGGATTACATTTTTGTTAGTTTGTTGACCATATTTTCCTCGATTAGCATGCAAAAGTGTAAGATAAAATAGACATACATATAACGGATCTTCAAGATGAAATTGAAAAATATTGGAGTGTATATAACAGCATCACAACTCTAATATTTGGTTACTTTCAATTTCTTCATTTCTGTCATCACCATTGACGCTATTATGAATAAATACGCCTTGTTTTAATTTATGTCATTCCAGCGTTTAAGTCGCGAATTCGGTTTAATTCTAACACTTTTTATAAGTTTTGCATTTTATGCATTTGTTCCATGTACCATTAACTTTACAATGTCACGCTTTTCGAAAAAATTATCAGTTTGCTTCTGTTACTGATTATCGATCATCAGAACAAAAGCTATGCATCAAAACGGATTCTTGGCATAAAATTGTGAAAAGTCCAAAATAACTTCGGTCTTTGCTGTGTGTTCCATTGTAGTTCTTGATATCTGGTTCAACGTTTTCATTATATGAGTTAACTCTGTCTTCATCAACTAATTTTATCCTAATTCCGATTAAGAAAAGTATGCTTCTGCATCGACGTGTAGAATTATATTTTCCAACTCGTCTTTTCTGCTTTCCATTTCTACAATTACACAAAATTGATTTGATTTGACAATTGGAAATTTGTGAAAAATATGTTTGAACATGTATCATCGGGGATATTAGCACCTAGCACTATTAAAACTTGCATATACAGGTTTAACCACTCCACCATGACACTGTTCAACGTATATGGTACGAGTTTGGTACCCAATGGGTTAAAAAAAATCAAAGTATTACTGAAGTTATAGCAATTAGAATTGGACTTGGAATTAAGTTATTTACATCGTTTGTTTGAAAAGCTTTTTGTAGAACACTTAAATTCTCGAGGATAGCCACTATCAACAGGGAAAACAACGAAATTCATGAAATTTTCATATTTTCGTATTTTTCTCGATAGTGACGCATGTGAGAACAAAACTATATGCAATATACTCGAGCAATAAAAAATTGTTGTTGGAGTATGTCTAATAATGATCTCTGTGCTTTTTCCACAGAATACAATGAAATCCAAAACATGACTCATTTCAGAACGTTTGCTGAGGATATATTGCTTGATATCCTTGATATATTGCCAACCCAACCCAATCCGTTTGATAAAACAGGAATAAAGTTTCTTTACAAGTTTTGCTTATACTGTCGAAAAATGATTATTATTCGACAGTGAATAATAATTTTATTTATATTATACAGAATTTCACGGATGTGAAGTTATAAAAAAAGTTACTTACTAACATTTTAATGAAAATAACGTTTCAATTGCAATTTTCTTATTTTATATCTGTATGTTATTTGCAGTATTCTATCCAAGATCTAAGAAATTTACAGAATAAATTCTTTATAGGCCATTTTAATGATTATTAAACTAAATTAAATTAAGCAATTTTGGAGAAAATTGCAACTTGATACCATCTCTTATATTAAAATGAACTTGACTGAATTTAACTCTGAAGAAATAATCAAATCTAAAATATGAAAATCACGGAATATTTCCAAAAATTAAATATTATTCTAAATTTTGAAAATTTGGAGTTGGAACTCAACCCAACTCAACCATAGAAGAAAACGTACATACCATGCCTCTTATTGAATGGTGTGAAGTTAGAGCTCAACCCAATTCAACTATAGAAGAAAAAAATCATGGAATATTTTTAAAAAACTTGGAAGGTTCGTTAGATTGGGTTAATCTTCAACTTGATATCATTCAATATGAGGAATTTTATGGGTTAGGTTGGGTTGGTTGCATTAGAAATGTAATATGGATTACATTTTTGTTAGTTTGTTGACCATATTTTCCTCGATTAGCATGCAAAAGTGAAAGATAAAATAGACATACATATAACGGATCTTCAAGATGAAATTGAAAAATATTGGAGTGTGTATAACAGCATCACAACTCTAATATTTGCTTACTTTCAATTTCTTCATTTCTGTCATCACCATTGACGCTATTATGAATAAATACGCCTTGTTTTAATTTATGTCATTCCAGCGTTTAAGTCGCGAATTCGGTTTAATTCTAACACTTTTTATAAGTTTTGCATTTTATGCATTTGTTCCATGTACCATTAACTTTACAATGTCACGCTTTTCGAAAAAATTATCAGTTTGCTTCTGTTACTGATTATCGATCATCAGAACAAAAGCTATGCATCAAAACGGATTCTTGGCATAAAATTGTGAAAAGTCCAAAATAACTTCGGTCTTTGCTGTGTGTTCCATTGTAGTTCTTGATATCTGGTTCAACGTTTTCATTATATGAGTTAACACTGTCTTCATCAACTAATTTTATCCTAATTCCGATTAAGAAAAGTATGCTTCTGCATCGACGTGTAGAATTATATTTTCCAACTCGTCTTTTCTGCTTTCCATTTCCACAATTATACAAAATTGATTTGATTTGACAATTGGAAATTTGTGAAAAATATGTTTGAACGTGTATCATCGGGGATATTAGCACCTAGCACTATTAAAACTTGCATATACAGGTTTAACCACTCCACCATGACACTGTTCAACGTATATGGTACGAGTTTGGTACCCAATGGGTTAAAAAAAATCAAAGTATTACTGAAGTTATAGCAATTAGAATTGGACTTGGAATTAAGTTATTTACATCGTTTGTTTGAAAACCTTTTTGTAGAACACTTAAATTCTCGAGGATAGCCACTATCAACAGAGAAAACAACGAAATTCATGAAATTTTCATATTTTCGTATTTTTCTCGATAGTGACGCATGTTAGAACAAAACTATATGCAATATACTCGAGCAATATTATTCAGAATTAAGTTTCCAGAAACTTTCATTCCAAAAGTTTTTGTATAGGGTTCTATACATTCACAACTTAGAAAACAACGAAATTTATCAAATTTACACATATTCGTGGTTGTGTTGATTGTGATGCATCTGAGAACAAAAGTATATGTAATATACTCAAGCAATATTGTTCAGAATTAAGTTTGTACAAGTTTGAGCATAGCCTAGCATTTTTTCTTGAACATAGCCACCAAAAATTTAGAAAACAACAAAATTCATTTTCACATTTTTGTGTTTTTCTCGATACTAACGCATCTAAGAGCAAAAGTATAACAGATCAATATTGTTTAGAATTAAGTGTTTTATAATTTCTGTATGAAAAGTTTTTTCTAGAACACTTAGATTCCCCAGCATAGCCTATTTTTCTCGATATTCATGTAATTGAGAGAAGCAAAGCGCAATATTGTTCAAAATCAAGTTTTACAACTTTTGTTTAAAAACATTTTTCTAGAACACTTAGATTCCTGTGCACTATCAACTGAGGAAACTACGAAATTCATCAAATTTTTACATTTTCGTGTTTGTCGTGATATTAACACATCGGAGAGCAAAAGTATTAATAATTTAAGGGATCAATACAGTTCAGAATTAAGTTTTTATAGCTTTTGTTTGAAAAGTTTTTTTAAATGTTTTTGAACAACGAAATTCATCATGTTTTCACATTTTATTGTTTTTCTCAATAGTGACGCATGTAAAAGTAAAAGTATTTGTAATATACTCAAGCAATATTATTCAGAATTAATTTTTGTACAATATTTGTTTGAAAATCTTTTTTTTTCTAGAATGCTTCGATGCCTAAGCATAGCCACCATCAACCTAGAATTCAACAAAATTCATAAAATTTTAACAATTAAGTGTTTGTCTTGATATTGATACGTCTGAGAGCAAAAGTATATGCAATATTGTTTAGATTTAAGATTTTTTAAAACTTATGTTTGAAAAGCTTTTTTTAGAACACTTAGATTCTCGAGGATAGCCACTATCAACTGAGAAAACAACAAAATTCATAAAATTTTTACATTTTCGTATTTTTTTCGACAGTGAGCAAAAGTATTTGCAATATATTCAAACAATATTGTTCAGAATTATGTTTCCAACACATTAATCAAATTTCCACCTTTTCATGCTTTTCTCGATGTTGGCACACCTGAGAGCAAAAGTATAAGAAAGCAATATTATTCCAAATTAAATATTACAACTTTCGCTTAAAAAAATTTTTTAGAAAACTTAGATTCTTGAGCATATTAACTTAGAAATCAACGAAATTCACAAAATTGTCACATTTTTCGCGTTTGTTTAATATTAACGCATTTAAGATCAAAAGTATAAGGGAGCAATATTGTTCAAAATCAAGTTCTACAACTTTTTGTTGAAAAGATTTTTTTAGAACACTAAGATTCCCGAGCATAGTCATAATCAACTTAGGCAACAACGAAATTCATCAAATTTTTACATTTTCGTGTTTGTTTTAATATTGACTCGTCTGACAGCAAAAGTATTAAAAGTATAATACCAATGTTATTCAGAATTAAGTTTTTTTTACAATTTTTGTTTAAAAAGCTTTTTTTAGAACAATCAGATTCCTGAGCGGGGCTATGCTCAGGAATCACCTTAGAAAACAATAAAATTTACCAAATTTTCACCTTTAGGTGTTTTTCTAGATATTGCCGCATCCGAAAGCAAAAGTATGAGAGAGCAATATTGTTCAAAACCAAATTTTCATAAATTTTGTATGAACAGATTTTTTCTTAGAACACTTATATTTCCGAGCACAGTCACTATCAACTTAAGCAACAACGAAATTTATACAATTTTCACATTTTCGTGTTTGTTATGACACATCTAAGAGCAAAAGTATTAAAAGTACAAAGGAGCAATATTGTTCAGAATTAAGTCTGCTTAGATTTCTGAGCATAGCCCCGATTAACTTGGAAAACAAACTTCATCAAATTTTCATGTTTTCTTGTTTTTCTCGGTAATGACGATTGATGAGAGCAAAAGTATAACATAGCAATAATGTTCAGAATCAAGTTTTTATAACTTTTACTTGCAAGTTTCTTTTTAGAATACAGCGATTTACGCACAGTCACTATCAACTTAACCATGAATAAAATTCATCAAATTTTCACATTTTCATATTTGTTTTGGTATTGACACACTTGGGACCAAAATTATTACCTTTGTATTATTAGTATGAGACATCTTTTGTTTGAAAACTGTTTCCTACAACTGAGCCCTGAGCATAGCCTCGATCAACTTATAAAACAACAAAATTCATCAAATATACACATTTTTGTGTTTGTCTTGATATGAACACATCTGAAAGCAAAAGTATTAAAAGTAGAAGGGAACGATATTGTTCAGAATAATTTTCTTACAACTATTGTTTAGAAAGCTTTTTCTAGAACTCTTAGATTCCTGAGCACAGCCCCGATCAACTTAGAAAACAACAAAATTCGTAACATTTTAAAATTTTCGTGATTTTCTCGATATTGACGCTTCTGGGTCAAGTATAAGGGAGCAATATCGTTTAAAATCAAGTTTTAAATCGTTTACTTGAGAACTTTTTTTAGAGCACTTAAATTCTTAAGCATAGCTATTATCAGCTTAGAGAACAACAACATTCATCAAATTTTCGTGTTTTTCTCGCCATTGACGCATCAGAGTGTAAAAGTATAAGCGAGCAATATTGTTTAAAATTAAATTTTAGCAATTTTGCTTATTATCATCAAAAATATAAAGGTACATTTGTTTGAATGGTATTTTTTCAAGAACACTTAAATTTCCGTGCAAAACCCACTATCAACTGAGAAAACAACAAAATTCATCAAATTTTTACATTCTTGTGTTATCTTTTTCGACATTGACGTACCTGAGAGCAAAAGTATCAAAAATATAAGGAAATAACATTGTTCAGTATTAAATTTCCAACAAATCTTGTTCTAGCTTCTTCTATAACGCTTAGATTCCCGAACATAGCCATTATCAATATAGAAAACAACAAAATTAATCAAATTTTCACATGTTTGTGTTTTTCGCGATTGATATTTCTAACAGGAAAAGTATGAGCAAGTAATATCGTTGAAAATTAAATTTCCTTCAAGCTTTATTGAAAAGTTGTTTTCTACAATGCTTGGAAGGATATAGTCAAAATAACACCGAAAGCTTGAAACCTAATATTAGAACTCAACGAAATGAAAGAAGCCAGAAAACTGACGACAGGGTATTGAAACAGTAATATTCTTCATAATATGCTCGATGTCTTCGAAATTGGCCGCCCTAACATGGAATGAGTTCGGTTGAGTTGAATTGAAGATGACTTGGGACGACCGAAGTCTTCGAAGTACTTCAAAAACGTAAACCATACCAAATTATCTTCATGATACAAAAAATAATGTTGGAGATTATTTCTAATATCACGAATGTGAGTTATACTGGCCGATGTCTTCGAAATTGACAACGACTATGTCTTACATAACGATGTTAACTAATATGAGTTATTTTGATTTTTAATTAAGGATTGAAGGACTGGTTGAATTGACTATTAAGCTCCGTTTCATTAATTGTGATTCAAAGCAATATTCAGTCGAGAATTTGTATTCCACAATCATATCGTAATCTCGACCGACTATAAAAACGTCGATGATATCAAGAATCAGGCTAAAAAGTTATAAATATTAATGTTTTGCAATTGGCTGAGGTTGAAAACATTGATGAAATTGTTTATCATGAAACGCCCTTCATCATCTTTTAATTAGAAGTTTATTTTCAATAATATCCATAACTAGGTTCAATATTGTCTTTCATCTTTATTTTAGCCAACCCAATTTATGCCGATTGTGCCAGAGTAATTGTGTGCTAAACTGTTTTGAATTTATGAGTTCGTTGACCATAGAGTTAGGTGACCATAAATCTGGTGATTGCAATTCCTTCCAAGAAATCTAGAGCGGTTTTGGTTGGCCCCGATGACCTTTTTCTTCCCCTTGCCTAAGTGGGAGTACCAGTTTAATATACAATCTAGAATTACTTATCTAGTTCTTAGCCTCTATTTCGAAGTTTATGGTTTTACCATCAATGGAGAGTACTTTCAGTTGCAGCTTCCTTCGCCGAAAAGCTACTATCTCAATTTTGTTAGAACTGGTGCTGAACCTATTACTCCTGCACCAAGTGTTGGTCATATTTTCCTCGAATTGTGACTACCACAACAAATTTCAGGATAATCCGCGCTTTACTTAACATTTAATTGTCGTTGAGACATTAGGATTAACTTAACTCCCAAAACCCAATTTGCTTCTGAAAATGTAACTGAACTCGAAATTTTTCAATTTTATTTTATTGATAAAATGAACTTATGAATGTGAAAATTTCCCTTAATGATAATGAATCCGTTTTAAAATAACTGATTATGAAATCGAATGTTAATTTCAATGTAAAAGAGAGAAAGGTTGACGCGAAACGGGGTAGCTTGTCGATCGTCCCATATAACGAGTCTAATAATATTTGTAATTGATTACGCAAAATTGACGAACGGCAATTACTAAACCATTAATGCATTAATTACGGTCCGGTGCAGGAAATCTGTGTCAGTTGCAAATTTTGTTAGTTCAACTTATTACAACGCATCGAGCCACAGATATAATTTAACGGACGAGCCGCAATAAATTCAACTCGGCATCATAAAAAAAAGTGCGTAATGTGGTCCTCACAGCTTAATTTATTATTTGTTCGCTTCGAATTGTTACGCCAAAGAGCGGTAATTAAAATGTATTTATAATTCTGTCAATTTGGAAGTGTGCGTATATTATGCTGGGTAGCGAGAATGTATGTGCGCATTATGATTAATTTAAGTGTTTCCATTTTAAAAAGGCAGTGTATTAATTGAATTTTATTATAAATTACATCGATTTGGTTTTGTTTCATTAATTATTTATTGTGGGATTATTAAGGGGTTATACCACCTTGTCCACGATCATTACATACACATCGTAACTTTGTAAACAAATTGTGATGTTAATGAATAATAAATATTAAAAAAATAGCGAAGTTGTGAGTCGATGCCTGATTGCATGAAATGCTAAAAAACTTTTTGTTCTCATTTAGAAGGATAATATCTAACGCGGATTAAAAAAAAATAAAGTTTGACAAAATGAGATTTGTGTGAGAAAAAAAATTTCATCGAAATTTGCATTAATATGGTTGTTATGTCATGATTATATCTCAATTCGTTCTTGAGATATGATTTTTAAAATTTTTATTTTTCATATGTTCAGTATTCAAATATGCAATGATGTGATTTAAGGCACTCTTAAACTAGATTAAATTTACTTTAAAATGCTTATTATTTCATCAATATATTTCAATTCATTCTTGAGATATGGTATTTTAAATTTCCATTTTTAAATACATAATTATACAACACGCAGAATTGGATTTAAAAAGTCTTAGCAACGATGATAATGGAAAACAAGAATTTATCTGTTTTGTAGTAAATTTCCATTAAATTTGCTTTAATGTGGTCGTTATGACATGATGATATCTCAATTCGTTCTTGAGATGTGATTTTTTAAATTTTTATTGTTCACATGTTCAGTATTCAAATGTACACGATGGTGCTTAAAAAGATCTGACAATTGTGCTTATGAATCATAAGAAATGATTTAAGGCGCACTTAAACTAGACTAAATTTCCTTTAAATGGTTATTATTTTATCAATATATTTCAATTCATTCTTGAGATACGATATTATAAACTTCTATTTCTAAATAAGTAACGATACAATCCGTAGGGTTGGATTTATAAAATCGTAGCTACGGTGATTATTATGGAAAACAAGAATTTATCTATTTTGTAGTAAATCTTCATTAAATTTGCTTGAATATGATCGTTATTTCATCATGCTATCACAATTCGTTCTTAAGATATGATTTTTTAATTTATATTATTCACATTTTCAATATTCAAATATACAGTGGTTTGCTTAAATAGATCTGGCAATGCTGCTTATAAAAAATAAAAAACGCTTTAAAGCCCACTTAAACTTGACTAAATTCGCTTTAAAATGCTTACTATTTCATCTTTATATCTCAATTCATTCTTGAGATATGATATTTTAAATTTATATTTTTAAATACATAATTATACAACATGCAGAGTTGGATTTAAAAAATCATAGCAACGATGATAATGGAAAACAACAATTTGTCTGTTTTGTAGTAAATTTCTGTTAAATTTGCTTTAATGTGGTTGTTATTACGTGATGATATCTCAAATCGTTCTTGAGATGTGATTTTTAAATTCTTATTGTTCACATATTCAGTATTCAAATGTACACTGTTGTGCTTAAAAAGATCTGACATTGGTGCTTATGAATCATAAGAAATGATTTAAGGCGTACTTAAACTATATTAAATTTACTTTAAAATGGTTATTATTTTATCAACATATCTCAATTTGTTCTTGAGGTATGATATTTTAAATATCTATTGTTAAATACAAAAAATCATAGCAACGATAATAATGAAAAACAAAAATTTATCTGTATTGTAGTAAATTTCCATTAAATTTACTTTAATGTGGTCGTTATTACATGATGATATCTCAATTCGTTCTTGGGATATGTCTTTTGAAATACTTATATTCAAATATTCAAATGTGCAGTGTTTTGCTTAAAATGATCTAACAATGGTGTTTATGAAAAGTAAAAATGATTTAAAGCACACATAAACTTGATTAAATTTACTTTAAAATGCTTATAATTTCATCAATATATCTGAATTCATTCTTGAGGTATGATATTTTAAATTTCCATTTTTAAATACATAATTATAGAACACCCAGAGTTGGATTTAAAAAATCATAGCAACGATGATAACGGAAAGCAAAAATTGATCTGTTTTGTAGTAAATTTCCATTAAATTTGCTTTAATGTGGTCACATGATGATATCTCAATTCGTTCTTGAGATGTGATTTTTTAAATTTTTATTGTTCACATGTTCAGTATTCAAATGTACACGATGGTGCTTAAAAAGATCTGACAATTGTGCTTATGAATCATAAGAAATGATTTAAGGCGCACTTAAACTAGACTAAATTTACTTTAAATGGTTATTATTTTATCAATATATTTCAATTCATTCTTGAGACACGATATTATAAACTTCTATTTCTAAATAAGTAACGATACAATCCGTAGGGTTGGATTTATAAAATCGTAGCTACGATGAGTATTATGGAAAACAAGAATTTATCTGTTTTGTAGTAAATCTTCATTAAATTTGCTTGAATATGATCGTTATTTCATCATGCTATCACAATTCGTTCTTAAGATATGATTTTTTAATTTATATTATTCACATTTTCAATATTCAAATATACAGTGGTTTGCTTAAATAGATCTGGCAATGCTGCTTATAAAAAATAAAAAACGCTTTAAAGCCCACTTAAACTTGACTAAATTTGCTTTAAAATGCTTACTATTTCATCTTTATATCTCAATTCATTCTTGAAATATGATATTTTAAATTTATATTTTTAAATACATAATTATACAACACGCAGAGTTTTATTTAAAAAATCATAGCAACGATGATAATGGAAAACAACAATTTGTCTGTTTTGTAGTAAATTTCTGTTAAATTTGCTTTAATGTGGTTGTTATTACGTGATGATATCTCAAATCGTTCTTGAGATGTGATTTTTTAAATTCTTATTGTCGACATATTCAGTATTCAAATGTACACTGTTATGCTTAAAAAGATCTGACATTGGTGCTTATGAATCATAAGAAATGATTTAAGGCGTACTTAAACTATATTAAATTTACTTTAAAATGGTTATTATTTTATCAATATATCTCAATTCGTTCTTGAGATATGATATTTTAAATATCTATTGTTAAATACATAATTATACAACACGTAGAGCTGAATTAAAAAAATCATAGCAACGATAATAATGGAAAACAGAAATTTATCTGTATTGTAGTAAATTTCCATTAAATTTACTTTAATGTAGTCGTTATTACATGATGATATCTCAATTCGTTCTTGGGATATGTCTTTTGAAATATTTGTATTCAAATATTCAGTATTCAAATGTGCAGTGTTTTGCTTAAAATGATCTAACAATGGAGTTTATGAAAAATAAAAAAATGATTTAAAGCACACATAAACTTGATTAAAATTACTTTAAAATGATTACAATTTCATCAATATATCTGAATTCATTCTTGAGATATGATATTTTAAATTTCTATTTTTAAATAGGTGCCAACACAATACGTAAAATTGGATTTAAAAAATCGTGGCAACGATGATTATGGAAAACAAGAATTTATCTTTTCCGCAATAAATCTCCATTAAATTTGCTTTAATATGGTCGTTGTTGCATGATAATATCTCAACTCGTTCTTGAGATATGCTTTTTTTAAATTTTTATATTCACACATTAAGTATTCAAATATGCAGTGTCTTACTTAAAATAATCTGATGATGGTGCTTATAAAAAATAAGAAATGATTTAAAATACACATAAACTTGATTAAATTCACTTTAAAATGTGAAATTTTATTATTTCATCAATATATCTGAATTCGTTCTTGAGATACGATACATTACGCAAAGTTGGATTTAAAAAATCGTGCCGTTGGCACGATGATTATGGAAAACAAGAATTTATCTTTTTTGAGCTGAATCTCCATTAAATTTTCTTTAATATTGTCGTTGTTACATGATGATATCTCACTTCGTTTTTGAGATATGATTTCTTAAAATTGTTAATTATTCACATATTCAGTGTTCAAATATGTAATGTTGGGCTTCAAAAAATCTGATAATGATGCTTATGATAAAATAAGAGATGGTTTAATAAATTTAATTATTTAATTTATTTTGTTGATATATCCCAATTCATTTTTGAGATATAATATTTTAAATTTCTATTTTTAAATTAGTAACGATACAACACACTGAGTTGGATTTAAAAAATTATAATAACGATGTTTACAGAAAACCAGAATTTATCAACAATCATAAACGACCTATATATACCCTATACCTCTAAAGGGAGACTCTGAATAACGACATCATAGAGATGGAAGCCAATTAGATTAAACCCCGATAATATTCCGGTTTCATTTTTGTTATGTGAACTACAAAAATTGGGTGAAATTATAAAGGATCAATAGAATCCAAGTTTAGATTTTAGCTGAGGTTTTTCCAAGAAAAGCCACATATTCGGAACTTATTCCCAGACGATATCGATCCGGGTTACCACTAGAAACGAGACATTTTCTATGCGACACGGTATGTTAAATAAAACAGTACTTATCTCTGGTGGAGAAAAGATTATTTTTAAAGATTATTTTTACCTTTTGCCCGCACTAAATTAAATTTGATCTATTTTTATTACGTTAATTCAAAAAAGACCATGTTGAATCGTTAATGTTGGTAAGCTTGGAAAAGAAGGTATGTTGGAAATGCAAGTCCTCGGCAAATGGAGAGATATTAATTTTATTTTCCAGGTTTTATTATGCAGCACGGTCCTAGCGACTCACTCGAGACCTCCGCAAACATTACCGAGTTTATGAACGTAAAACATGTTTAACTTTCGCGTGTATTCACGTACATACTTGCGCTGGCCAAGCTAATATAGGAATGGTATGTCCGTTTCGAAAAGTCCTACCTTCCTACTCATCATGCAAATATAACAATTTTATCCGTTTCAGGGTCAATATTTTCCTACCTGCCCAGTTAAATATCTCTTATGGTTTATTCGAGCTATTTAACTTTCATGATACGTTTTGCTCTAATGATTACATAATTATGTAAATAAAATGGTAATATATTACATCAAAGAAACTTTTAGAAGATTTCGTAAAATTGGATTTATCTGCTTAGATATGCAGATATATTTTCGGGATGCAACGTAATCTTCAGAAAACGCTACATGCGGTGCCCTTATTGCATGTGTCCATATTATGATTGATTGCCCATAATATCGTTTTGATCTGGTACAATCTCGTTTCACCTACTTTTCAAGTTCGCCTAAAATAAACATCTATTTATTATTTCTTTGGGAGTTTACTTTTTTTTATTTTTTAGGTGCACATTGGTGTTTTCATTTGTAATCCTGCGGGGGATTCATTTCATTACGCCCACCCACGATGGAATAACGCTGTCCTATCGAGTTCCATTCAGAATGTCTATTGTGTCAAAGGTTTTGTTATTGCGGGATTCATAAACTTCTAGTTCAACCAAACGGAAGTTTTTGAACAGATGCCCCCCATTTTTTTTCTTTCGTCAATGGATAACACGTTCATAATGGACGATCGGTTTTTCGTTTTCCTCTCGGCCCTTCTCTCTTCCGGTCTCCTTCCGCACGTTCGTCCTCGCCTAGTAGATGTAGAAGGCCCGAGAAGTAAGGGTAGGAAAGTCGTTTTGCTGTAATGAAAAATTTTATATCGCCCGCCTTACATCGACTCGCTATCTAAGGCGGCTTCGCCCAGTTTACTACCCTGCAAATCATTCCCGACAGATGACGCTCGGAAGCCCTACTCCGATAATGTAATTTATCAAAATTGTTTTTATATAATAGCTGTTTATGGACGCATCTTGGAAACTAGCACACTGCCTTTGGGATTTTATGTTATATTCGAAAATCATTTTTACAGTGATAGATATTTCATTTTCAAACATACATTTCATATTGTGTTACGTTCCATTGGGAATTCTCTTATATCAGGCATCAAATAGAGATCATATCAATGGTAAACCTCGAAAATATATGCTCAATCAACAACTCGAATGGTTAGCTGTTGACAAGATAAGGCAAATTGATGTGAATAGAAGTGATAAAACGACTTTAAAAATGTACTTCCAAATCTTGTGTGCTAAACAAGAGGAGGAAAATAGGAAGTCAAGTTCTAAAAACAAGAGGTAAAGGCAATAGATATCCGATGGTCATAACGTCCCAAAGCTGCACAGGGTGTTTCTGTAAGTCGTAGTTTCAACCACTAATGTGGTATAAAATGTGGCAGTTAGTGCAATTGTTATCATGAGAAATTGTTTAGATCAATCCTGTACAGCATGGTCACACACATTATTTTTTATTTTATGATGGCATTTCATAAAAATAACAATTCCTTTAAGCATGTTTGAAAAATCATAAAATCGAATTCTTAAGATTCCTTGACCAATTGTTTCGTGGTTTATAAAAAAAAGTTTGCACTATTTCGCACACTTTTTTTCAAGTATACCGACACTTGAATATCTCAATTCGTTTTTGAGATAACAAATTTTGAACTCAACATAAATTTGTGGTATTTCATAAAATTAATGAAATGTTACCTTAATCATTTCGAATAAATCGCTAAAAATCGAATTCTTGTGATATCCTGATGAAATTTATCTGATTTATAACGGAAAGTATGTACTTTCCTCAGCACAGAGACAAATTTATTTATCTCAATTCACTTTTGAGATATTTGAGAAGTTTTGAACTCAACCTAAATTTCCATACTTCATAAAAAATCTTATTTGAAGAAACGGAAAAAACTGAATTCTTAAGATATCTTGATTGAAGAAATTGTTTGTGATTTACTTAAATATCAGAAATCATTTTTAAGATATCAACCTAAATTTGTAACATTTCATAAAATTATCAATTTCCTTAATAATTTTTGAAAAATCGTAAAAAATCGAATACATTGATAAAATTTTTAATCGTTTATAAAGGAAAGTATGTGCATTCTTCAAAATAGAACGATATTGAAAAATCCCAACACATTTTTGAGATATCAACTTATAACGTCGACATAAATTTGTAGTACTTCTTAAAAATGACTTTTTTAAGCATTTTGGAAAAATCGAATTCTTAAGATATCTTCATGATTTTTTTTACGATATATAAAGTAGAATGTCTACATTCATCAGATCGAAACGCTATTTGAGTACCTCAATCAGTTTTTAAGATATCAAGTTTTGAGCGGAACCTAAATTTGCAACATTTTATAAAAAAGCAATTTCCTTAAATTTATTTAAAAAACCGTAAAAAAAATTAAATTCTTAACATATCTTGATGATTTTTTCCTTGTGATTTATAAAGAAAAGTATGTATTTTCTTCAGAACAAAACAATAGTTAAATATCAGAATTCGTTTTTGAGATATCACCTTTTGAATTCAACCTAAAGTTATAACATTTCATAAAATTATCAATTTCACAACCATAATCGTTTTTTAAAAATCCTAAAACATCGAATTCTTAAAATATATCCATGAAATTGCTTATCATTTAAAAAGAAAAGTATTCGCTATCTTCAAAATAGAACCATATTTAAATATCTCAACTCATTTTTGAGATATCAACTTATAAAGTCGACATAAATTTGTAGCACTTCATAAAAATAACTTTCTTTAATCGTTTTAGAAAAATCGAATTCTTGAGATATCTTGATGAATTTTTTTGTGAATATATAAAAGTGAATATAAAGGAAAATATGTAATTTCATTGGATCGAAACAGTATTTAAATCTCTCAATTCGTGTTTGAGATATCAAGTTTTGGATTCAATCTAAATTTGTAGTATTTGACAAAGATGCAATTTCTTTAATCTTATTTAAGAAACCGCAAAAAAGATTGAACTCTTGAGATATCTTGATGAATTTTTTTGTGATTTATAAAGAAAAGTATGTATTTTAAAGATGCTTAAATATCTGAATTCGGTTTTGAGATATCACTTTTGAAACTTAAATTTGTAACATTTTATTAAATTATCAACACCTTAATCAACTTTGATAAATCACAAATATTCAATGTACTTGAGAATCTCAATTCGGCTTTGAGGTACCAAGTTTTGAACTTAACCTAAATTTGTAGTATTTCATAAATATTACAATTTTATTAATCAGTTTAGAAAAATCGTAAAAAATCGAATTCTTAAGATATCTTCATGATTTTTTGTGATTTACTTTTCTTAGAATGAATCCGACTATGAATATCTCAATTCATTTTTGAGACATCCATTTCTTAACATAAAATTAAAAATGATTATGACATTTTTTTGGCGATAAAGAATCACCACAACCTCAAAATTGTATTTTTTTGTTAATAAAACCTATTATAACTCAAAAATTAATAGCGATGGAGGAAAGTTTTAATAAATTAATAATTAAATTTAATAAATTATTTATTTTAAACTAAAAAGCAATAATCATAAATAGATTTAATTTGGCTATGATGATTGTTTGGTTATAAAGAAAAATCACCAAAACCTCACAATTGTCTATTTTTGTTCATAACTGAAAAAATTATAACTGATGGAGAAAAGTTTTCTGAAAATAAATTGTTCATTATGAACTAAAAAAAAACAATATTCATAAATAAATTTCATTTGGTTATGTTGACTTTTTGATGATAAAAACTTTCAAATTGTACTGCTTTTTAACAAAATCGATTACATCTCACTAAAAAAAATGATATAGAGAAAATTTTTGGAAAATAAATTGTTTATTATAAATCAGAAAATCAATATTCATCAACAGTTTAAAGTTGGTTCTGATGATTTTTTGATTATAAAGAGACAACCTCTAAATTGATTATTTTTGTTAATAAAGTCAATTATAACTCAAAAATTAAAGATAATGAAAAAATTTTTTAGAAATAAATTGTTTATTATGAACCAAAGAATCTATATTTTTAAACAGCATTAATTTGGCTATGAAGAATTTTTTGGTAATAAAGAGAAAATCGCCAAAAGAACAAAATTGACTACTTTCGTTAATAAAATCAATTAAAACGTAAAAGGAATCGTAAAAAAAAGAAGTGAGATAAAAGTCTTAATATATCTTGAAGAATTTTTTTGTGATTTGTAAAGAAAGCATATATTTTCGTTAGAACAAATCGATATGTAAATATTTTAATTCATTTTTGAAATATCAAGTTTTAAATTGAACCTAAATTTGTAACATTTTAAAAATAACAATTCCCTTAATCAGCTTTGAAAAAAGTCGAATTCCTAAAATATCTTGATGAGTTTTTTGTGATATATAACGAATAGTATATATTTTTATTAGATCTAAGCGATACCTGAATATCTCAAATATCTTAATATCTCAACATCTCTGATATCAAGTTTTGAACTCAATCAATATTTGTAGTATTTCACAAAATTAACGATTTCCTTAATCATTTTCAAAAATAGAATTCTTAAGATAGTTTGATCATTAAGGATCAAACTTTATATAACTTATCTATATAAATCTAAATTTCTTATTCTTAATAATCTAAACTTGTAGCATTTCATAAAATTTACGGTTTCCTTAACCATTTTGAAGAAATCATACAAAATCGAATTTTTAAGATATTTTAATGATTTTTTGTCATTTGTAAGGGACAGTATATACTTTTACTAAATCAAGATCGTATTTCATTCTCTCAGCTGATTTTTGAGATATCAAGTTGTGAATTCGACCTTAATTTGTAACATTTCATAAGATTAAAGATTTCTTTAGTCATTTTAAATAATCGTAATGAATCAAATTCTTAAGATATCTTAATGAAATTTATTGTCGTTTTTAAAGAAAAATGTGCACTTTCCTGAAAATTTAATAGCATTTAAATATCTCAATTAATTTTTAATATATCAACTTTTGTACTCAATCTATATTTGTAGTATTTAATAAAAATAACAATTTTCTTAATCAGCTTTAAAAAATTGTAGAAAATCGAATTCTTAAGATATCTTAACGACTTTGTTAATGTTTTATAAAAGAAAGTGCGTATTTTCTTCAAAACAAAACGATACCTGACTATCTCAATTCGCTTTTGAGATATCAGGTTTCAAACTCAATCTAAATTTGTAGCATTTTATAAAACTAATAATTTCCTTGATCACTTTTAAAAAAATCGTAGAAAATCACATTTTTAAGATATCTCGATGAAATTTTTTGCAATTTATAAAGAAAAGCGAGTATTTTTCGAGAACATATGTTTAGCATTTTGGGCTAAGATTTCCTCCTATCATCGTATGTGTTAATGAAAATGTAAATGACAGTAGTACTTTAACGATGAAAATAATTACTTATGTTTTATTAGTTTCTACCGGTTTTGCCTCAAAATAACCATACTCAGGAAAGTACATTGTGCGAATTTGTTTTTTTTTATCATAATACCTTGTTTTCTTCTCTTCAATCTTTTTTGTTCTATTGTTTCTTACACTATAACCGAAATATGTAAGTCTTTAAACATTTAAGATTTTAATAAAAAGTTTAAGGTTTAATAATTAATAAAATATAGTAATTTAAAATTTAATAAACAGCCAGTAAAAGTATAGAACATCGTTTTTTATTCTAATTACTCTACAACTGGATCTAATTGAATCTTATCATTTAATTATATTTTTTTAGTTTTTACAGGATTCGGCTTAAAATCCTCTGGCTATTGGCTGATGATTTAATGTTTTCTTTTTATCACAATATCATATCACGTTTTTTTCTTCTTCTATTTATTAATCTACTGTTTCTAATGCCTGACTTAAAATTATATCCATTTCTATTTAATGTTTTTTATCTATTATTACAAATTATTATAAATTTCCTTTCAAGAAAAGATGTCAAGATATTATTATAAACAGAAGACATAAAATCGTATAACGTGGTTTTCTGTGAATGGCTATTTTAACCCGAACCGTTAGAAACTAAAAAACACAAATAAATATTTTCATCGTTAAAGTACGTTGAAGTAGTGACATACATTTTCATAAATTTTGCAATTTCTTTGATTAATTTAAAAAATCGCAGATAATCGAATTCTTAAAATATTTTGATGAATTTTTTGTAGTTTACGAAGAAAAGTATGTTTTTCCAAGAGGAAACCCATATTTGACTATCCGACTTCATTTTTTAAATACCTCCTGTTGAAGTCAACCTAAATTTATGGAATTTCATAAAAGCAACAATTTACTTATCATTTTTGAAAAATCGTAAAAAATCGAATTCTTCATCAATTATTTCATAAATGTATCTTATTGATGAAATTTTTTGTCGTTTTTAAAGAAAAGTGTGTAGTTTCTTCAAGATAAAACCACTCTTGAATATCTCAATTCGTTTTTGAGATATCAAGTTTTGAACACAACGTAAATTTGTAGCATTTCATAAAATAAACTATTTCCTTAGTTATTTTGAAAGAATCGTAGAAAATTGAATTCTTAAGATATCTTGATGAATTTTTTGTCATTTTTTATCTCACTTCATGTTTGAGATACCAACAAAAATAATAGTTTCCTTATCATTTTTGATAAAAATCGTAAAAACTAGAATTCTTAAGATAACTTGATGATTTTTTTTGTGGTGACAAACAAAAGTATGTACTTTGCCGAGAAGAAAACTATATTTAAATACCTCCATTCGTTTTTTAAATATCAAATTTTAAACTCAACCTAAATTTGTAAGATTGATTGAAAACTGTTATTTTTCTGAATTTCATAATTCACCAAAAAATGGTATGAATCAAAATTTGTAGCATTTCGTGAATTAATATTTTCTTAAGCATTTTGTTCTGAGATCAAAATGGTAAGCGAATATCTCAATTTTGAGATATTCAGTTTTGAATTCAACTTAAATTTATAACATTTCATAAGAATAAGAATTTCGTTAACCATTTTGAAAAAATCGTTGAACTAATCGAATTCTTCAAATGTCTTGATAAATTTTTGTGTCATGTATAAAGGAAAGTATGTTCTTTCTTCAATATAAAACCACATATAAGTATCTCAATTCGTTTTTAAGACATCCATTTTTGAACTCAACCTAAATTTATAGCATTTCATAAAATTTCCTTAATCATTTTTACAAAATTGTAGAAAATCGAATTCTGAAAATATAATATGCTACAATTTTATAAAATTTTTTTAATTATTTTTACTAAATTGTAGAAAATCGAATTCTTAAGATATCTTAATGACTTTGGTAATGTTTTATAAAAGAAAGTGCGTATTTTCTTCAGAACAAAACGATACCTGACTATCTCAATTCGCTTTTAAGATATCAGGTTTCGAACTCAATCTAAATTTGTAGCATTTTATAAAACTAATAATTTCCTTGATCACTTTAAAAAAATCGTAGAAAATCACATTTTTAAGATATCTCGATGATATTTTTTGCAATTTATAAAGAAAAGCGAGTGTTTTTCGAGGACATATGTTTAGCATTTTGGGTTAAGATTTCCTCCTATCATCGTATGCGGTAATGAAAATGTAAATGATAGTAGTACTTTAACGATGAAAATAATTACTTATGTTTTATTAGTTTCTGCCGGTTTTGCCTCAAAATAACCATACTCAGGAAAGTACATTGTGCGAATTTGTTTTCTTTTTATCATAATACCTTGTTTTCTTCTCTTCAATCAGTTTTGTTCTATTGTTTCTTACACTATAACCGAAATATGTAAGTCTTTAAACATTTAAGATTTTAATAAAAAGTTTAAGGTTTAATAATTAATAAAATATAGTAATTTAAAATTTAATAAAAAGCCAGTAAAAGTATAGAACATCGTTTTTTATTCTAATTACTCAACAACTGGATCTATTAGGATTCGGCTTAAAATCCTCTGGCTATGGCTGATGATTTAATGTTTTCCTTTTATCACAATATCATATCACGTTTTTTTCTTCTTCTATTTATTAATCTACTGTTTCTAATGCCTGACTTAAAATTATATCCGTTTCTATTTAATGTTGTTTATCTATTATTACAAATTATTAAAAATTTCCTTTCAAGAAAAGATATCAAGATATTATTATAAACAGAAGACATAAAATCGTATAACGTGGTTTTTTGTGAATGGCTATTTTAACCCGAACCGTTAGAAACTAAAAAACACAAATAAATATTTGCATCGTTAAAGTACGTTGAAGTAGTGACATACATTTTCATAAATTTTGCAATTTCTTTAATTAATTTAAAAAATCGCAGATAATCGAATTCTTAAAATATCTTGATGAATTTTTTGTAGTTTACAAAGAAAACTATGTATTTTTCCAAGAGGAAAACCATATTTGACTATCTGACTTCATTTTTTAAATACCTTCTGTTGAAGTTAACCTAAATTTATGGAATTTCATAAAAGCAACAATTTACTTATCATTTTTGAAAAATCGTAAAAAATCGAATTCTTCATCAATTCTTTCATCAATGTATCTTATTGACGAAATTTTTTGTCGTTTTTAAAGAAAAGTGTGTAGTTTCTTCAAGATAAAACCACTCTTGAATATCTCAATTCGTTTTTGAGATATCAAGTTTTGAACACAACGTAAATTTGTAGCATTTCATAAAATAAACTATTTCCTTAGTTATTTTGAATCATAGAAAATTGAATTCTTAACATATCTTGATGAATTTTTTGTCATTTTTTATCTCACTTCATGTTTGAGATACCAACAAAAATAATAGTTTCCTTATCATTTTTGAAAAAAATCGTAAAAAATAGAATTCTTAAGATATCTTGATGATTTCTTTTGTGGTTGACAAACAAAAGTATGTACTTTGTCGAGAAGAAAACTATATTTAAATACCTCCATTCGTTTTTTAAATATCAAATTTTAAACTCAACCTAAATTTGTAAGATTGATTGAAAACTGTTATTTTTCTGAATTTCATAATTCACCAAAAAATGGGATGAATCTAAATTTGTAGCATTTCGTGAATTAATATTTTCTTAAGCATTTTCTTCTCAGATCAAAATGGTAAGTGAATATCTCAATTTAGAGATATTCAGTTTTGAATTCTACTTAAATTTATAACATTTCATAAGAATAAGAATTTCGTTAACCATTTTGAAAAAATCGTTCAACTAATCGAATTCTTCAAATGTCTTGATAAATTTTTGTGTCATGTATAAAGGAATGTATGTTCTTTCTTCAATATAAAACCACATATGAGTATCTCAATTCGTTTTTAAGATATCCATTTTTGAACTCAACCTAAATTTATAGCATTTCATAAAATTTCCCTAATCATTTTTACAAAATTGTAGAAAATCGAATTCTGAAAATATGATATGCTACAATTTTATAAAATTTTCTTAATTATTTTTACAAAATTGTAGAAAATCGAATTCTTAAGATATCTTAATGACTTTGTTAATGTTTTATAAAAGAAAGTGCGTATTTTCTTCAGAACAAAACAATACCTGACTATCTCAATTCGCTTTTAAGATATCAGGTTTCGAACTCAACCTAAATTTGTAGCATTTTATAAAACTAATAATTTCCTTGATCACTTTAAAAAAAATCGTAGAAAATCACATTTTTAAGATATCTTGATGAAATTTTTTGCAATTTATAAAGAAAAGCGAATATTTTTCGAGAACATATGTTTAGCATTTTGGGTTAAGATTTCCTCCTATCATCGTATGCGTTAATGAAAATGTAAATGACCGTAGTACTTTAGCGATGAATATAATTACTTATGTTTTATTAGTTTCTACCAGTTTTGCCTTAAAATAACCATACTCTGGAAAGTACATTGTGCGAATTTGTTTTCTTTTTATCATAATACCTTGTTTTCTTCTCTTCAATCTTTTTTGTTCTATTGTTTCTTACACTATAACCGAAATATGTAAGACTTTAAAGATTTAAGATTTTAATAAAAAGTTTAAGATTTAATAATTAATAAAATGTATTAATTTAAGATTTAATAAAAAGCCAGTAAAAATATAGAACATCGTTTTTTATTCTAATTACTCAACAACTGGATCTAATTGAATCTTATCATTTAATTATATTTTTTTAGTTTTTACAGGATTCGGCTTAAAATCCTCTGGCTATTGGCTGATGATTTAATGTTTTCTTTTTATCACAATATCATATCACGTTTTTTTTCTTCTACTTATTGATCTACTGTTTCTAATGCCTGACTTAAAATTATATCCGTTTCTATTTAATGTTTTTTATCTATTATTACAAATTATTATAAATTTCCTTTCAAGAAAAGATATCAAGATATTATTATAAACAGAAGACATAAAATCGTATATAAACCACTCTTGAATATCTCAATTCGTTTTTGAGATATCAAGTTTTGAACACAACGTAAATTTGTAGCATTTCATAAAATAAACTATTTCCTTAGTTATTTTGAAAAAATCGTAGAAAATTGAATTCTTAAGATATCCTGATGAATTGTTTGTCATTTTTTATCTCACTTCATGTTTGAGATACCAACAAAAATAATAGTTTCCTTATCATTTTTGAAAAAAATCGTAAAAAATAGAATTCTTAAGATATCTTGATGATTTTTTGTGTGGTTGACAAACAAATGTATGTACTTTGCCGAGAAGAAAACTCTATTCGTTTTTTAAATATCAAATTTTAAACTCAACCTAAATTTGTAAGATTGATTGAAAACTGTTATTTTTCTGAATTTCATAATTCACCAAAAAATGGGATGAATCTAAATTTGTAGCATTTCGTGAATTAATATTTTCTTAAGCATTTTGTTCTCAGATCAAAATGGTAAGCGAATATCTCAATTTTGAGATATTCAGTTTTGAATTTTACTTAAATTTATAACATTTCATAAGAATAAAAATTTCGTTAACCATTTTGAAAAAATCGTTGAACTAATCGAAAGTATGTTCTTTCTTCAATATAAAACCACATATAAGTATCTCAATTCGTTTTTAAGATATCCATTTTTGAACTCAACCTAAATTTACAGCATTTCATAAAATTTCCTTAATCATTTTTACAAAATTGTAGAAAATCGAATTCTGAAAATATGATATGCTACAATTTTATAAAATTTTCTTAATTATTTTGCAAATTGTAGAAAATCGAATTCTGAACATATCTTGATAAAATTTTTTGTCATTTATAAAGTAAAGTACCTACTTTATCGAGATCTCAATCTCAATTCATTTTTAATTCAATATTGATTCTAATTCAATAGTGAAAATATTTGAGAAAATATCTAAAAATTTCTTAACTTTTAAGACTCATATCTTAGCCATTTCAAGGTTTAAACCAAAAATTTTAACACGAATCATCATCATTTTAATTCTAATTCTAGTTATCACAATTATGTCACGACTTACAAAAATACTAAGATTTATCTGATGAATCCTAATGGATTTTTAATTCCAACTTTGAAAGGTTTGATAAAGGTGCATAAGGATAATAAAGGCGTTATACCGAGGATCAGTAATAACGATACAACCACAAACAAGATTGTCAAACTTATTCAAAAATTCTTGCAGTATGTGAAAAGAATTAAACATACACGAAGAATTCTTTATATTAAAACATCAAATCGAAAAAGAAAACCTAATTTTAAATGACATCACAGACATTAATTTTATAAATATTTTTTTAAATTTTATAACTTATAAGATTATGACATCCTTTTAACATAGTGAATTATATTTCTGTAAAAACAATAGGTTTTCCTCAATTATCTTTTGTAACCGACAAAATTCATCCATATTTTTTGAGTTATCCGTAAGAATCATAAGCTTTGTTAAACTCTTCATTTTTAATGACTCAACTTTTTTAATAATTCAGTGAAATAGACGTTTAATTAGAATAGTAAAAGAAACTTTTTTAACGAGAAAAAGATCTTATTGTTTTTTTTTGTTTTTCCATTCGCTAAATATAACATAACGCTTCCTTCAGTATTATAAGAAATTTTGTTCAACATTTCGTCTTCGATGTATGTCTCTCTGTGAGTTTTCAAAAAACTGAAAAATGATACAACTCAACATAAATATCTCGAACTCATTTTCTCATTTTTTTTTTGCATAATTGACGGTATAAACCATTTTAAGCTTAAATGTAGTAACTGTACAATAAATGTTTTTAGCACCGATTATAAAGAAAATTAAATAATTTTTTTCATCGTTAACCTAAATATATATTTTTTACCTTAAATCTGTAACGATGGGTATAGAAGCCATTATTACCAAAAAAAATTATTTGTTCAATCTACAAAGAAAGTGGCATAACTTGGGAAATTGGGAAATATGATTCACACCTAAGTTGATGACTGAACAAGAAAATTCGATGACTTATTGATTACAAAAAAAATGCACTTTTAATTCCACATAATGGTTGGTGGTAAAACTATAAAGCACGGATCAATATTCCATTATAACTATGTATCACCAACCTTGAACGTACGTGAGGAAGAGGTGTCGCTGCGAAGCAATTTGTTAGAAACGATGCAGTTGTGTGTGTTTAGCGTCATAAACTTGTGGGTGATGTCCGTGTGTTTGCTTTTAAGTTTATACGCGCAATAGTATATCGTTTCGAGTCATGCAATTTGTATCAACACCATTTTAAAATCGACTTTCTTGAAAAGATACAAATGTTTCTTTTCTAAACTTTACATTAAACTTTGTTAACATAACCGACAATAAAGTTAACATTTTTATGATTGAAAAGTGGATTGATAGTTTTCGCTGGGACGAAATTATTTTTATATGCGCTTAGGTGATGGTGGAGAGCATCGACCGTTATTTCACGAGAGAGAGATTGGTTAATCTCTGAAATGGTTCTGCATTTTTTATGATACATCGATATTTATTTTCTCGGATAGGGGAGCATCACTTTATAACGCTACGTGAGCCGCAAGGTTGGTTTGAAAAATATAAATCCTTTCCTGGTCTAGTTATTGTCGAAAATAAGGAACATGAAAATCTTATCACAACACTTTTCTTTGATATCACTTATTATTTTTTTTTATTCCATTTCCTTCTTCTACCTTATTTTTTGTATGTTTCCACATCAAGTTTTCTATCAGAAACTTATGTATGCCTTCTATTGTAGGATATTTCACCAATTGCCAAAATATCACTTTGCTAACGGACGAAGGTATGTGTAAGCGTTATGCGAATGCCCTTCGTTTCAATTTCTGATACTAATTTAAAATTTAGTTTGTGTTTTTTTTTCTTGCACATTATAATCGAATATAATCGTTTAAATTAGGAATATAATTGAATACAAAAAAATAATAAGGAATATTTTATCGTTCGGATTTTAGCACAGCATGAGCTTGGTTAGTTTATTTTTTATATCAGCACCAAACCAGCACAGTTCGGACATCGTAGAATCGGTTAGAAAATATATTCTATCCTAGAGGGACACCAGTGGTGTGTTTTTCTGATGAAATGTCACCTCGAATTCCTTACAGCTGCCAACACGAGATGTTCACACGCGTTGATGCATATATGCATGTGTATCCGTTACATCTAGACCGATACCTCCCACATTTTTCCTTTTCGCAAAAAAAATTATGCTTAAAATAAAAATAGAACGAAAATATTTTCCAAAGAATTTCATAATTTATCAATTTCAATTCAACGTAATCCCAAAAGTTAAACCAACTAACATTACTCATTTCCATAAAAACTTCGTTAAACTGTAATCGTCAAGTCCATATGAACGAAATGAAAGAAAAGGAATGCAGATGGATTCAGAATTTAGTTCGCGGTTTTACGAAATTTGAATTACATCGTTAGAAAGAAACTTGGACGACTTTTAATAGCCCCATCTTTCGGGGGGACGGCGTGCAGTTTTCCTTGCAGGGCTTTTAACAATAAACGTTCCTTTCCACGTAATGGTACATTAATTTAAAAGTGCCGGCGAATCGTAATCGTTTCTCAGTCACACAAATTTTTAGATATCACGAAACCCTCGAATAACCCTCAACTAAATTCTCGAAAACATTTTAAAACAGATTAAAGCTATAAAAGATTTATTCAAGCTCGGTCATGTTACATAGCTTTTGTCAAAGCAATTATATATGCACGAAACAATTTCGCAACACCCAGTTCTCGAACTTCTCAACAAAACTGAAGCGACTGCGCGAAAACGTTCGTACGTTTACGAAGCTTTGGCCGTATTATCAAAAATTATTATTGCAGTTCCGGAACCAATTTGGCTTTTATTGGACAAAATGAAAGTTTAATCTCAATATTGGTACTTTTAGAATATGAATGAGGTTTGCATTTAAAATTCATGTTTCTATTTTTTACCAAACAAATTATTTTTGTAATATTGAACCGCTAAAATGAACTTGTCAAGGTACAAACGTGAAAATTACGTAGATACCTAATCATGTACCACAGTCACATCTGTGATCCCTGCTGACGCCGCGAAAGTATATTAGCGGTATGTTTACGAGCAGGAAGGTCTGGGAAATTTCCGGGTTCTTGGAGTAGGGCGTCGGCGGTGAATACTACAGGCTGCGACAGACCCTCTGCTTGTGAGGAAATGTACGGGGTACGGTTTCGGTGGCCAATAGAGGTGCCTCGGCGGAATAGGTGACGGGTCTGGGTAAGTTAAATGAATGACGACCGCTGAACCGCCAGATATTAAACCCTAACTTCGAGCCGCATGGCAAATAATGTACACTTAATGCTCCCTGGAGTTCAGTTTCGAGCTCTTCATTCCAATCTGGCCTGCGATATGCGCAAATTGCTCTGACCTGCCATCCGCTGCGCCTCCAACAGTAACACTTTGGCTATTGTGTAAATATAAGCAACTACGGTGCCCACTATGGAATACATTCGCTATAATTTCATTCACTATGCTTGCATATTTATTTTTGTATTTACATTTTCATTTTACACTTTATGCATAGCACTTCTGTTCCAATATTTGTGAATAAATCGTTCAATTAAACCAGCTTACACTTTTTTGTCGATATACAGGACGACATTGTCTTGTTGCAATCATATCTAAATAATTTCCAAATCATGCTCATTTATGTAACATTTTGTTTTCTCTGGGTTTGCAAAGGTGATACCCCTGACACCAAAGACGTAAAATATGGACCGTTGATGTTTCGACTCATCTTCAGCTGAATTTCAAAATTAACTATATAAGTCGTGTGGAAAAAGTGATAAAGAACATTATATTAACAAATTAAAAAACATTAATTTGTAAAGAGTTGCAGGACGATATGGCGGATGAAGAGAAGATACAAGACATATAGTTGTTAATTTTGACATTCATAAAAGCATGTTGTGAAATTAAAAATTTTTATCCAATTCTGTGAATGTCTGAAGGAATATAAAGGAGTTTAGTTTGATTATTTGTGAGTGTTAAAGCATTTCCAATGCCTATTACACACAATAAGTACACACAAACTATCTATGGCAGTGAAAGAAAAAAGTTACTCGAATTTGAAATTTTTCTTCTAAGGTGTTGGGGTCTTTTTGGGGCCAATACTGATTTCTGAACTTTAGGTTATACTTTTTTTCTTAAAAAATTAAAACGAGAAATAGCATTAAGCCTAGAATTAAAAAGATTAATTTAGTTGAAATTTACTAACTCTAAGTGTTAGTTCTAGGGAAGGGGAAGATGCGTTGCGCACCGTTCTTGGAAATTTGGAAACTGTTCTACTTTTGCCGGGAATGTGCATCTAAAGATTGTGTGCTCCGGCTTATCTTCATTGGTGCAAAACCAACACTTGCTTGTAGCTGCTTTTCCTATTTTGTGGAGATATTTTCCATAGATTCCGTGTCCGGTAATGGCTTGTGTCATAAAATGATTCACTTCGCTCCATTTTCTTGCTGCTCATTGTTCAACACATGGGATAAATACTATCGCCCAACCCTCATACTTATCCCATCTTTCCTGCCACTTGACCATGAGTTCTCTTCTGGCTTCTGTTCGATATTCCATCACGTTATGCCTCTCCTTCAGGAGTAAATCCATTCTATTCTCCATATTGATGGTGCGTTCAAAACCGCGGACACTACTGTTTGTGCCAGCAGCTTCCTTGTGCTGGCTTTGGGACCTCCCACGTTCCACAGAAATCTGCGCAGGTTTTTTATCATTTTAACTGCCTTCTTTGTTATTTTCTTGAAGTGTGAGGTCATTCGCATGTTTTTATCCATATACACCCCCAAATACTTTACCATGGGTACGGTTTCCACATCATATCCGCACACGCCTACCATCATTCTCGGTGCATTTCTTCTTCCCTGAACAGCAACAATCTCTACTTTATCCACAGCGTACTTAGCCTTATCCTCCATCTCGGCTCCTGTTGTTCCCTTAACAACAAAGCCAAATTATCAGCGTAAGCAGTCAACACTATTCCACTTTCCATTTCCAACCTTAAAACTTCGTTGCAAGAAACGTTCCAAAGGGTGCTTGTAATCTCCCAGACCATACTATTCGGAACTATCATACTCCTTTCTGACAGGAACGCTTGAACGTATGATATATTGGCTAACATTTCCCCTTTCAATAGCCGATATTATGCCTTTCAAATTGGCCTGTAAGTTGGTCTACCATCTGTATCAATTTTTGGGCTTTTGTATCATAACCAAATTTGATATCTCCCAAGTCATTGGGAAGATATCAAATTTGGCAATCATTAAAGACGTAGAAAAACGTTTTCTTGTTACGCGTCACGTTGGCTGCTAAATTTCAGGGGTAATATCGTCTGGACCTGGTTTCAGAGGTGATACCCGTAAATAAGGGTATCTCAACATCTGATATATTGAAAGTCTTGCTCTCGCTTTTCTCGTGGATAGGAAAATGTTTCAAGATTTGTTCCTCTATCACTTCGTCGCCTATTGGAGGTCTGTTTCTGAGCTTTAGCCTATTCATTACAATCAGATATGCGTTCCCCCAGATATCCTCATTTAATTCATTACAAAGAGAATTCCATTTATGCAACTTGCTTTTGGCTATTTGTTTTTTCAATTATCGCTTGAGGTATTTAGGGCTTCTCCGAAACTTCTTGGATCTCGCTTTCTAGAGAGTGTTTCGTTCCAAGTCTAGTTACAATTCTTCTTGCTCCATTATACTTTTTTCGTATAGTCGCAGTATTCCACCAGTAGACCCCTTTATGTCCAAGTAGTATTACTTCGTTTCTTAAATACTCGATCAT
This sequence comes from Onthophagus sagittarius, assembly GCA_036711965.1. Classification (NCBI taxonomy): domain Eukaryota; kingdom Metazoa; phylum Arthropoda; class Insecta; order Coleoptera; family Scarabaeidae; genus Onthophagus; species Onthophagus sagittarius. Next base: position 65,178,387 of record JASERS010000003.1, on the reverse strand, counting down.
ACAGTTTTGTTATGTATTGTATTAAGTCTTCTGGGGTCTTATTATTTTTGATTGACAGGCTATCCTTGGACTTGGCTATTTATTCGCCAAAAGAAATATCTAACCCTCCACCCTTCGGTTGTTCTATCGTGTTCTTTCCGTGTCTTCGTCGAATCAATTTCAAATATCGTCAAATGGGTATTTAGGGTGCAGCTGAAAAAAATTTCGATTAATTAAGGAGCCGCAATTTGAAAAAGATTGGGAACCTGTTGTCGTAAAGAGAATAAAAATCTATCGGATGAGTGTGATTAAATATGTGAATTAAATGTGATTCATTACTCATTTGTTTCTGAAATAAATACTTTGAACACTGTCTTATTACGGCAAATAAAATACTGAACAACTTTTATACGAAAAGTTTTTTTAGAAAGTTTGATAGTTATGGAGATATACGCTATATTTCATCCATAATGGGCATCCTGTGTACACAGAAGTAATGCTCGACACTAAATCTACAACAAAATGAAAAAAAGTGAAGCGAAATCGTTGCCATATTAGAAATACTCCTGCTCGCACAAGATTTGAAATAAATACAAAAAATTACAAGTGCGCAATATTTATTATAGGTATTTTTGAAATTTTGTTTATACAGGGTGTCTCACGTAACTGGTTCATTAGAACTTTTTTAGGTTCCACTATTTGTAGAGGCTTGAAATTTTGGTGACATGGGTTGTTCATTCTGATCTATTAATTTAAAATATTTTCAAGATGGCCGTCACTTCCGGTCTACCGGAAGTAGACCTCAACTTCGTTATTTTAAATGGAATACTATAGTTTTTATTGCACCATTCAATTATACATAAGAAAATATGTTGACTTTGATAACAGTTGTTGGTGCCTACCGTTTTTTGTTTTCGAGTTATTTTCATTTTAAGTATTTTTTGGCAAATATCACCATGCTCTTTACAAGCCCATATCTCAGCCAACGTTAACTCAAAAACGCTTTGCATTGGTACGATAACTCTTCATATGCTGTTAAATAGATTGTCATTTGTTGTAACAGTATATCTTATACAGGCTGGTCAAAAATTGAGTTACCGTTTCTCTGTATTCAATTGCGTGAAAGTCGAAAATTTTAAATGGAACGCCCCATATTTTCATACCCTAACAGAAAGGGAATTTAATTCTCTACAAATTATCTAGAAACATTCCTGTACCTATTTATTATAGTTTTCTTGCTATTAAGGAATTTATCATAATCATACGTAAAATGCTAGAAACCGTTTGTGTTTTTGTTAGAAGGCCATGACATTTTGACAGTTTTTTGTTTAATTTATTTAATTTATTATTAGTATTATTTCTACAATGAACTGTGATTGAATAAACTTTAGATTGCTAGCTGTTATTTACCAAAAATAACCAAAAGAAAACCGAATAAATGAAACAATGAAAAACAACAATTTAGTGACAAAAATTAAAATAACATAAAAGAATGAAAGACTTAAAATTGTAAAAATAAATTATGGGAATTTAATTCTCTAAAAACTATTTAGATACTTTCATGTGCCTATTTGTTGTAGTAGCCCTCATATTTGGAAATTAATGGACACATGCAATGCTGGAAAGCTTCTTGCTTTTGATTTTAGAAAGCTATGGAGTTTTGACAACTTTTCATTTATATTTATGTTATTGCTGTCATTACTTAGTTGTCATCACTTACCTCTGTTAATGTCTTTGAATATCATGGCGAATTATTCCAATGCCAACATTTTAAATTCGTCTTATATTCATGGCGGATGTAACAGTTTTGGATATGATCTGCTTCTTAGTTTTGGAAAGATCAAAATAGCAAGAAACCATACGTTTCTATCATCAACAGCTTAAGATAATAGAATAAATGTTTTGTCATATTTTATTACTTTACCAAATTCTTCGGTAAGAGGTGTTTCGGTCGGTTTAGATGAATAATATTTTACAAGAAAGCACCGTTAATAAATAAACTGAACTTTCTAGAAATATTTCGCCCATCATTACGTCGAATATTACGCCATATTATTGTTTGTCATTGTTTCATTTATGCGTTCTTCTGCTGATTATTTTTGGCAAATAAAAGCTGACAAACTAAAGTTTATTCTGTAAATCATTCTGTAAACAATACCAATGATAATTTAAATAAATTAAACGATAAACTGTCAAAATATCATAGCTTTCTAGTGAAAACACGAACGGCTTCCAGCATTTTGTGTAGGATTTTGATAAAATACTCAATACGAAGAAAACTATAATAAATAGTTATAGCCATGTTTATAGATAATTTGTAGAGAATTAAATTCCCGTTTTGTTAGGCTAAAAAGATATGGGGCGTTCCATTTAAAATTTTCGACTTTCTCGCAATTAAATACAAAGAAACGATAACTCAATTTTTGACCACGCTGTATAAGGTACAATGATTTAACAAGTGACAATCTATTTATCAGCATATGACGAGTTATTGTACCAATGCAAAACGTTTTTGAATTAACCTTGGCTGAGATATGGGCTTGTAAAGACCATGGTGATATTTGCCAAAAAACACTTAAAATCAAAATAACTCGAAAACAAAAAACGGTAGGTACCAACAACTGTTATTAAAGTCAACATATTTTCTTACGTATAATTGAATGTTGTAATAAAAACTATAGCATTCCATTTAAAATAACGAAGTTGAGGTCTACTTCCGGTAGACCGGAAGTGGTGGCCATCTTGAAAATATTTTAGATTAATAGATCGGAATGAACAACCTATGATACCAAAACTTCAAGCCTCTACGAATAGTGTAGTTCAAAAAAGTTCTAATGAACCAGTTACGTGAGACACCCTGTATAAACACTGAATAACTGATTAGTGATTTATTACAAATTGAAACAATTTTATTTTTTTCAGAAAATTTAAAAAAGTATACAGCAATTTGCATAATACGTATATAGGATTTTATTAAATTTATTTAAATAAACACTATCATACTAGTGTAAATTATTAATTAGCAATCAATTTATAATTTATTGGCTAGAAAATAAAGCGATTTTGTTTAATTTCTGACGAATTGGCAAACGATTGGTATAAATTAAAAATTTTATTAATATAATGTAGTCTAATTTTTATGTGGATTGATACAAAATCTTGGTTCATTACATATTTATATAATTCTGTGAAGAAATCTGAAGGACTTCAGATTGATGATCTATGAATGTTAAAGTTTTTCCAATGTCTATTGTGCACGATAAGTACACATAATTAAGCTTTGGCAATGAAAACAAAAAGTTACTCCATTTTGAAAATTTCTTCCTAAGGTATTGAGGTCTTTTTTGAACCAACACTGATTTAAGAAGTTTAAATAAGTATTAAAACTAGAACTAACACTAAACCTAGAATTTGAAACCGAAACTTGTTATTGAACAATTATAAATAGAAAAGCCAAACTGACGATACAGTTAATACCAGACCTATAAAGAAAATCATTTGGGTTTAGCCATACCTCTCTTAAAACGGAACCCAACCCAACCTATCTTCAAAATTAACACTACACTTATAACTAGAAACATTAGAGTTTAGCCGTCTTAAGAGCCGTACGAAAAGTTTTCCAATTTTTCAAGAAAATACTAATATAGTGGACACGCGATAGTGTGAACATAATATTAAAATGAACAAAATATTTATGCAAGGCCACCGTCAATAATATATACCGTCAACAAACTGTAAACTGCAGCTTCGCTTATGGACACGAATTTTAGTAACTTTTAAAATCGATAGTGAGCCGTTGCTTTCAGTGAAAATATCTGATATATATATGGTATTTTCCCGGTTAAGAAGTTGCATTCACAATGAATTGACAGTAGATTGTATGAGCCAGTATGAGCCAGTAATATTCGTATGTGGCCAAAATGATCTCACATTTCAACTGAAGGTGTCAAGATTCCCGAAAATACCCCGGTAACAAAATACGTTTGCAAAAGAACATTTGAAAATGTACATTGAGTTTTTTGTAACAGTAATATTAGTACAGGATTTATCGATAGCCACCGAATACTTAGCTAAACAATAATACTGTTTCCAGAACCTGAAATGTTTCCGGGACTTGGATGGGACTTGATACTTGATACAGCTTACAGAAAGCATGGAATGTTTCCAGAAGATATGATACTGCTTCTAGAAAATTTGAAATATCCCTAGAGGACTTGATATTATCTCTGGGAGACTTGAATAATTTCACAAGACTTGATACTGCTTCTAGAAGACTTGAAATTGCTTCCGAAAGACTTGAAATGATTGTAGACTTGATACTGTTTCTAGAAGATTTGAAATGCTCCCAAAAGACTTGATAAGACACGATATTGTTTCTAGGGGTTTTGAAATGCTTGCGGAAAATTTGATACTGTTTCTAGGAGTTTGGAAAAGCCTCCAACAGACGCGATACTGCCTTTCGAAAACTTAATGCTGCTTTCAAAAGATTTGAACAGGTTTCAGAAGATTTTCTACTGCCTCTGAAAGATTTGCTACTGCTTCTAAAAAATATTATATTGCTTGCAGAGACTTGAAATGCTTTCAGTTTGTTTGCAATATTTCCAGGATAAAATGCTTTCAAAAGCAAATAATAGGAACTTAAACAAATAAAATAAGTGGATATAAAAATTCTCCAAGTTACTTTTTAAAGTTTCAGCTCCTAATCATTACAAAATAACAGGACTACCGCCTATTGTTCTGGATATTCTATTTTTTTCTTTATTTGAGGATTTCTTAAATTCCGGGATTTCTTAGTGGCCCGGACCTACCATTTCTTTCATGAAATCCCAGGACTGATATGGGAATAAGTACAACGTGTAGATGAAGTATGGAATCAATTCGACGCGTATTTTTTCAAATACTTTTCAGATAATTAAATTGTAATTACAAGAAAAATTTCCAGAATATAAAATTTTAAGAATGTCAATTTAGGCATGGTATTTCAATTTTAGAAGAGCTGCACATTTTCGTTTAAAAAAATATACTAACTATATGCAAGCCTTTCTATTTCTTAGAACATTTCCAGCATTTATATCGAATTGATTCCATACTTTATGTAGACGGTGCACATGTATACACACAAAATGTATAGGTTGGGCCAAATTGGACATGGAAATATTCTATAAGAGATAAAGGAAAAATGATATCATTTTCTGAGGCTCGATTTTCATAAGAAACTTAATGACGAAAACCATTTATCGACATCTCTTACAGTTTCAGAGATGTATTTCTGGAACTCCCTGTTTTTTGCGGAGTTTTTCAAAAAAGTACATTTCCGAAATCCCATTGATTACTTTGATGTAATAAATAACCATACCTTTATGTTACAAAGACAGCTAGAGTTGAAATGTAACTTTATCTTCTCTATCTTCTTTGAAGCTTATTTTATTTAATATTTTTTGCTGTGACGAGTGTACAAGAAATTTTATTAATATCACAATAATTAATGCATCTCCCTACTATCATTTTCGTCCATTCAGAAGTTACTCGCTGTTCGACTTGCACTTCCCGAAAAACTTGTATCTTGCCAAGACAGCACGTAATGTAATAAGGCGAGTACTTCTCAAGTTTATTTCAAATCAAGTTACTCGTCAAGTAGCGCGTAATGTGGATTCAGCTTTATACTTGATGAGAAATCGCTTGTGATTCAAGAATTGAAAGTTTTACCATCCTTCAACATTATTCGACTTCTCTGGCTAATTTTGAGGAGCTATGGAGGCGAGTGTTAATGCACCGCTCTCCATGTGACTATGAGTACTACTTCCATAGTAAATTTGGAACATACGTTCGGATCATACACACCCTGTATATGAATTATTTCCAACAGTGTATCAATTACATTTGTTGTTACAATATTTTAACAGAAGCAGTTTAAAATCCTATATCATTCATCAATTTCTTGACATATTTTCTTGATACTAACTCACAGATCAGCAACTTCTTCTTTATTTCAGCATTCAATGTTTTTTTTCTGTTTCGAAAAAAAACTTTTATCATGAAAAAGAAATTATTAAAATTATATTTAATTTACACGCTTACATTAAAATCTTATCTATCAATGTTCTTACGTAATAAGAGAAAGCTAGCTTGGTATTTATAAGTGGTATGCCTACACACTGACCTAAAATTATAGAATAAATCAAAGACAATACCACAACGATTGCATATCTAATTATGTGTTAAATAAATTTATCGAGTATATTAACGTAATTGAATTTTAAAATTAACGCAAGTAGTTTCACCGATAAGTTGTATTCTGCTATCAAGCACGTTTGTAGTTGAACTTCTATTCAACGAACAGATTTGTTTGTTGACGTGAAGTGAGCCGGTTTAGTTACATGACAACCTATTGTTAGTCAATGGCAATTGAAACCTAAAATACTTACTTTCCGGTCGTTCTCGTCAGAGTCGTTGTACGCCAGGAATACTAATGTCGAAACTCCCAGCGGATAAGTACTTGTAACTTTATCCCACAAACACTTTGCGTTTTGTTTTGAAAAAAGGTTCATTTCAAGTGCATCTCTTCCATCTCTCACTTTCACGTTTGCAGTGAAAAGCGTTTTCGAAATGTAACCTAAAATAACGTTAAGTATAAAATATGTAATTTAACCAAATTGAATTAAATTAAATGAAATGTCAATGCACAGTTCATTAAAAATTGATACAATATTCATGTACCCCATGCAATAATCAGTAGAACTAATTAGTGAGGATATATTGGGAATTTATGCAAAAATGTAATTATCATCATTTACTACATAATTAAATCTAATTAATGTGGGTTTATAGGATCAATAATAATATGAAACAACAAAGCAGATGTTGATATTATCAATTTCGATTTAATAATAATTCAACTCATATTTTTTTACGAAATTATCATCACAAAAAAAAGAAACATTATAATACAATTAAAGCGGGCAATTTATATTGTATACGCAGTGTCTAAGTTTGCAAAGTAGAAATTATTCCGAGTCGTCTATTACTTTAACTTCTTTGAAAGTTGGGCAACTCACAACAACAGTAACTCCTACAAAAACACCAACTTTTCATTCACACCGTTCCTCTTCCCTTTTTATAACGCGGAACGGTTCAAAACGTTCCAACAAATCTTGCGTAGTAATAAAACGTCGTAGAGTTAATTCAGTTTAAGTGAGAGCAAATCTGAATTATAGAACGGTTTAGGCTTCGGCTAACAATACTGTGCTCCCCGTGAACCATATTGAATTTAATTCAGATTAGGGATGAATTTGGGCGCCCTTTGTTCCTCGTCCTGCCAAAGATTGAAATTAGGATATCATCAATTCTTGGGCATTGTTATAAATTGCCCCATTACCCTGGTTCACGATTCGAAATTGAGAAACCGAGAATGGGGGCTTAGTGATATAACGGGAAGTATGCAAAGTAAAATTTAGGCAATTTGCTACTCTTTACTTTATCCATGTTATATATAGGTATAGATTTCGCCAAACAATATACGTAAGTCAACTGGTCAGACCACAGCATGGTAGTTAACGTAATTTGCGGAAAATTCAAGATTGTTCCTCACTCCTCGTTTACGTTTATTAGCCTCCGCAGTGCAATGAAGAGAGCCAACCGAAAACCGCAACAACTTCTCGTATACGACACCGTCGAGTGCACGAACGTTGAGTCCTATCCTGGGGCCATTAAAGCGATTCTTATTTTCGAAATTGAAATCTTCGAGGGACGACACGTACTTTCATCATGCCGGACACGATTCCGAACGACTTCGGACAGAACAAAGATAGAACCTTGGTCGAGGTCCTTCGAGACAGAGATTACGGCTACATCATGGATCCGCCGGAGCGGGTGAAGATTAATGATGGTACACAGAGGGACCTCTTGACACGGAACCGTAATGACAAACAAACGTGGGACGTTGTAAGATTCGTATAACCACCGTTTGTTCCATCGAAATTGTCGATGTCACTTGTGTGTAATGTAATTAACTATTCGCTATTTACCATCAAGAGATGTTTAACCGAGAGAAAGCATAAAAATTTTGTTAATAACGAAAATGGGATCATTTATATTATTTATATACAGGGTGATGCATAGCTCGTGTGCAATAGTTTGGATTTTGTGAAAAATTTATCGTTTTTCGCAGAAAATTTCCATTAAACTGGCTTGATTTCAATCATTATTGAGTAATTATTTTATGATGTTATTCATTCTTGAGATATGATTTTATAAATTATTATTCACATGCTTACGATCGAAATGTGTAGTGTTGTGCTTAAAAAGATCTGATTATGGTACGTCCGTCTCTAAATCCAAACTGATGTGATAAGTTATCACATTAATAGTATTTTCTTAAATAATCATGATATCACCGATATTATCACGGATGTATCACATGAAATCACATGAAATACCACCCATTGAGAATTAAGCTACAATTTTGAATTTTACGTAAAATAATGCTTTATTATCAACTAAGAAACAATGAAAGTTTAGTTAAAAAACAAAACAATAATTGATATTTCCCAACAAAAAGCAAGTAGTGGGTTACATCCCCACGCGCAACTTCTAACACTAACATTCCGGGCTTTCAAATACCGGGATCTAACCCAAACTAATCCAATTTGCTGATACTTTGGGCAGCTGACGTTTTCGAAGTCCGGCGAAACAGAAATGCAAAATGATTATGAGTAATATATTTAAGAGTCAATCTCTGCCGACTTTCAAAAAAGCGGGATGTCCAAACTATCATGAATAATACTTTTGATGGCGAAAATCTTCGAACTTTTGGGTTGGGTTGGAATTTCGAAGTACAACCCAACCCAATCCAACTTAGTAATGTTTTAAGCATTTCAAGTCTTCTAGAAGCAATATCAAGTCTGCTGAAACTACTTCAAGTTTTCAGAGGCAATATTAAGTCTCTTGGAAACATTTTAATCCTTCTAGAATAAGTATCAAGACTTCTGGAAGTAGTTCAAGGTTTCTGGAGCCATTTAAAGTCCTCCGGAAGCATTTTAAAACTTCTGGAAGCAGTATCAAGTCACATAAAAGACATTTCAAGTTTTGAGGAAGCATTTTCATTTTCATTTTTAGTGGCAACTAAATAAATGAGAGTGAAACTTCGGAGAGAGAATCGCTTGCTTACTATTCGTTTATATTGAGATTTTACAACTTATTTTAAAGAATAGATGTGGTACTTGCTGAAAATCACTATAATCGGTATTGGTTCACTTATTATGAAACAGAGGTAGTAATTTTATTAAGATCAATTTGTAAAAATCTGCTAAAACCATCAGGTATGATTTATCCTATCATACCACTGATGTGACATTACATCACACTGACGAAGGATTAATAAATCAGCTCAAACATAGTCTGTACCGCGAGAAGTGATAGCGTTTCATTACACATCAACTTGCGGGCCTAATATCTGTAAAATATAATGAAACCAATAGCGGAAATCGATTAATCACTATCACTTTTCGTAATAGAGACTATAAAACACATCTGATTTGGCAAAAGTTCTTAACTTTCTGTCAAAGTGAACATTGGTGCTTAAATTTAATTATAACTGACTCGTCTAAGCCAGTAGACTTGTCCAAAGACGTACGGTGCTTGACGATTTAGCGCATTTTATTAACTATGTTTGCGTTTAGTTGAGAAATATTACTAATATTACAACATCAGTACTTTTGTCATTACACCAGTTTTCAATACCGCTAATAACCTCGGACATCCCGGTATTTGAATTCCCGGAGTATTCCGGAGAAGATGTTAAGGATCCAAGCCTTATTCTATAGAGCCGAAAGGTAATTAAAATAAAAGGCTTACACTCATAGGCATATCATTAAATGTGATCAAATGAGGAAAACAAAAGTGAAGAGCAGCATCGAAATCTCATACAAATGCAAGCCAATATCTTTCGACATTAAAAATCTACACACCAACGTATCTATAGATACTAGTAACATCATAAAAACTTAATCTAATCTCAGAACAATACAACTCAAATTTGAACATGAACTAAATCCAAACTTAGAGCAGACTGCATACAGAATTTCTTCATTTTCATTAATTGTTTACGATATTGCAGGTTATTTGAACAAATGTTTACTGTTATCAAAGTTAATATTCTCAGATGTTTGAGATTTTGTGAAGATATGGCAAGAATGTCATTCATAAATGGTTAGGATAGCTTTGAAATCTTATTGAAATAAAACAAGAATAAGTTATGGGCTAAACAATATAGAGATCCATATCGAAACTGGATCACCACAATTTCCTCATAAAGTTGTTATTTACTTTGGCGAATTTACTCAATTTTTGGAAAACTTATCTACAAAGAAAACATCCCTATGAGTTTCGTAGTACTTTTCTATATACATTTCGAAAGCTTGGAGTCTCTTTTATATTGTTTCAATTAGTCTGCATGATTCCATATCATACAAAAACGATAAATAAAAAAAAATAAGTTGGTATTGATGAAGAATTGTTTTAATCCTTATTAATGACGATCTCCAGGTAGCTTTCCTGCTTAGATCTTAATCGTAGAAGTTACTGATTCTAGCAGAGCTTCTATACCAAAGGTGGGCATTATTTAATACATCGACGTCGAAAATTTATGTAGCGGAAATTAGCCATATTGTGACAATCATATACAATTTATTTATTTAATATTTTTAGTCCTATAACGACCTAATTAAACTTCGGTTGAGGAGTTTGACTGAAATATTTTAACCCAGAAGGTAACACCACTTCGCTCATTATTGGGAACAAAACTTGAGCATTTTTCATTGGAACACTCGGTTGTACCATTACATTATCACCTTGCTTCCAATCTGCTGGAGTGGCAACTTGAAGCTTATTAGTCATTTGAAGAGAATCAACAACCCTTAAGATTTCATCGAAATTTATTCCTGTTGTTGCAGGGTACAAAATCGATAATCTCAATTTTTTGTTTGGATCTATAATAAAAACGGCTTGCGCTATTAATGGTAACCTGCAAAATCTTTTTCATTAGGGTCAAGCATAGAAATTGAACCCCCAATTTCCGTTGTTCATCAGCGGATATTCAATAATCGGATACGGAAATACATCATCTGCTTGATATTGTGCGTACTTTTTAATAACTTCAAACCACTTTTTGTGATTTTCAACTGAATTGCAAAACAAAGCAATAATTTTAACGTTACGTTTTACGAATTCTGGACGTAACTTCATAAACCTTGCCAATTCTGTAATTTAGAATATTGAATAAACTTTGAGAACGTCAAACCTTTGTAAATCTCTTAGGTGAGTCTATTTTGCTTGAGATTAGCGGAAGAATTAACCTCTATCGGCTTTAATTACTTAAATGATTTATAATGTATGTGATTTACTAGTAAATATGATCCAACACATATTGTGAGAATCATATGCAATTCAGAATGTACGGTAGATTTTGAACACATCTTTTTAAATCCAAATACTCGGGAATTTTGGTAAGTCTGAATCTCTCTTGCTTACGATTCGCGGCAGAAATAATTTCAGTCAACTTCGAAGACATCGGCCGTCTCCATAAAATTCACTTTTCATGGAGATACTTACAAATATGCTCCAGCACATATTATGACAATCGCATACAATTAAGAATGTTGCATAAGCTTTCTATAAGACCAGCTGGATCTTATTTCGCTGGATTTAAAATTTACATAAATTTGCATAAAATCGTCCATTCTGGAAGATTGTAGCGCCTCGCCCGCAAGCGACCTCGGCAGAGTAACAATAAAATCGTCCTGTAGGGGATTATATATTTACTAAGATATACAAGGTATAATTTATAAACATTTTAAATGTTTACATAAAATTATCCATTTTAGGAGTCTTCAAAAATCTCCATTATCCGCAGTAAACAAAGCAGATAACTTATAGCCAAAATACAGAATCTTCCACATACCCCGTTTTTGGCAAGTTAAAAGAAAAAGGTTAAAACTAGAATTGTAGGAAAAAGTTAAAATTATATAAAAATAGTATTGATTCATAATTTTCTTATTAATGCATTAGAGTATCGTTAAAACAATGTTAACGTACACAATAGATTAATTTAAGCCAGCACGTTATTCTAGAACTGTTATGAGGTCCGTTGGTGTCCAGCACGTACGTGATACTATATCATAATTATTAGCTAGTTCGGTGTACACTAGTTGCGGTGGACGCATTTGGCTACATCGGCCAACGGAGCGGTCATCATTTACACAAATTATATAATAAAATACTTAGGTCTGTGGGATGTGCGATGCAATAAACGTGGTCCGTTTATGGGTCCATACATCAACCGGGAAAATTCTGCTAGGAAGAGCGACTTCGGATTTAAGCAGAAACCTCATCGTGATGTAATAACATCATTCATCTTTGAATTTTCATCTTAAACTTTGATAAATGTGTCGACTCGAACTTAATCTTAAACTTGTTGAATTAGAATCAGATAATTAAGGAGTTGTTTTTTTTCTTTTAAAGGTTCTCGTATAATACACTTTATAAGGAAGGTAGAGTGGGGCTTCAAAATTCCAAGCATGTTTCTTTCTTGTAAACTAAATGAAAACAAAACTAATTAATTTACTTCTCGAGTTAAATTAATTACGAAAAAGTAGGATTTCTTAGAGGGAACCGAGTTAAATTGGGGAAAAGAATACGTTCGGACAAAGAACTCTCGAAATCGGTCAGTTTTCGAGACATACCTTCGGGGTTGTAGAAATTCGAGGGATTTTTTCTCTCGTCGGATTTCCGTTTTAAAAACAACCCTTAATTGGAATCGCGATCTCTCCGCCTGGTCTCAGTAATTACAACTGGACGGCAATTAAACGTCCATATAAAATTATTTCAATTCACGGTGGCAATTTCCTGCAGTGGTAATACAGCGGTTGCTGCTTGCGAACTTTTAGATATTTTCCGAGTTTTTAATGTTTTACCGTAAAACTCGACGACGATGGAGGTGATTTATTAAAAATTATCTTGATGATCTGGGGGTTCCTTTTTTGCAATTAGCGCAACTTTCTTTTTAGTTAATTAATGTAAAAAAAATGTTTTGAGATTTATTTTTTTTAATCATGTACAAATATTTATACATAGGGTGACTCATAACTCGTTGGTAATATTTTATACATTATTTAATAACATGACATGGTCGACAAAAGCTTGATTTACCCCAAGAGGCAATGTTTTCAAAAAGACCCGATTGGCATTGTATGTATGGAGTTAAATTAATTATATTCTTAGACGTTGTACTGATGGTTTCTGTCCAGGTTTTATGAACCATTTTGTTTCATCTTTAGCTAATATGAACCATGTGTTACCAGTTTCCACTTGATCTTTGTCCGTATCTCGTTTCTTCGTAAAGATTTTTTGAAGGCTGTCAGTCGATGAAATTGTTTCTTGTTCACTATCGGTTAATAATTTTGCTTTAGACGTTGTTATTACTAAGGCTGTTTAGTTTAATTCTTTCAAGTTATCTAAAGATATTCGTGACAAAGCATCAGCTACAACGTTTTCCTTACCTTTTAAATGTTCAATTTCAAAATCGTACTCTTCCAGTGTTAATCTAAATTTTGTGAGACGACTCGATGGGTAGTCATCATAAACAAATAAAGCAAGAGGGTATGATTGGTTAAAATATTTTCCAAAATGGTCGAAAATGTTTAACTGCCCACACTATAGCCAGAAGTTTCTTTTCTATAGTGTAGTATTTTGTCTCCGATTTATTCAAAGTTCCGTTAGCAAAAGCAACAAGGTTTATTGTTTGAATTAGATAATACAGCTTCAATTGCAAATCCTGATACGTCACTTGCTAAAAGTCTTCCTGAAAAAAACTGACGGAATTCTCGTGTTGATATTATATGACCTAAATATCTCAATTCTTTTCTAAAAAAATCACATTTTGCGTAATCGTTCTATAACTTTGATTACATTTTTATTGATTTTATTTTTACGTTTTTCTAAGGTATTGTCGAAAATAATTAAGACATCTAAATATTTATATATTATACAAGAATTAAAGTTTAACCCAGACATAGGAATTGCCATTACTCTTGAAAACGGGCTGGAACTATTTTTTAGAGCCATCGGTAATCTGGTCATTTGATACTGGCCTTTTCCCGTAGAAAAAGCTGTTATTGGCCTACATTCTTTATTTAATTCGACTTGATAGTAACCTTGTGAAAGATTAAGGTGTAAGAAATAAGTTGTGCCCGCAAGAGAGTCTAATATTTCTGTTATATTTGGTAAGGGAAATTTATTATCTAAGAACCTGTTTCTTAAGTAATCTGTAATTAATTACAACACGCCACTTTTTCTCATCTAATTTATCCGATTTTTGGGACCAATTAATACAGGTGAATGACAGTTATGATCATGTCTTCTCTACTATCCTATCTTTCAATATTTTGTCAATGATTTAATGAAATATTTTATAACCTTCTAAATGGAATACATCTGCGTATTTTGCACAAATCTTTTCAATTGATTTTTTCTCGGAATTCATTAGATTGTCCATATATATTAAGTCAAGAATTTTATCTACTCTATCAACTGATACATCTTTTGCGCGTTATGAAAAAATACTGAAAGTAAGATTTTGAATTGTAGGTTGGAATTTTAATTTCTCGCTCAGTCGTATTTAAAAATTTTAATGGAATTTTATTATTTTCTGGTTTAATAATACAACCAGCCACATAAAGTCCATCATAAACATGTTCTAATATTAATACACAATCTTCATTTACATTATGACAAAATATTTTATAATTTCACAACGCGGAGGTATTGTGGGTGATAATGAGGTCATGTCATACTACTATTCTAATTTTTCAATAACAATATTATTATTTACCAAAATTGAAAATGAATAATTTTCATAATCCATTATTACAGAATATGTAATAAAAAAATCTGCCCCTAAAATAACTGTTTACAAAAAAAATTTATGAGATATTCATAATTCTGAATCTTTAATTGTTCCAAGAATATTACGCTTATTGAAGCTTCAATAATTTTATACTTAATTTTATATTTAATATAATTTTAATTTTATATTTTGGGTACAGTTATCAAAAATTATATCAGTTTTTATTTAATTTATTGCATTTGCTTTGAGAATTGTTTCGTTGTTGATTTGATTGTTCACAAAAAAACCGATAGCTTGTTGTTAAAACACCTACAATATCTGCGAGATAAACTCTTTGGTTGTTGCTACGCAAATTAAAATCTATTACCACGATTATTGCAATTATGTTTCTATTATCGCGATAATTTTGCTAATTAATTAAACTTGAATTTTGAAAATACTGTTGATTACCTCTTGAAGTATTCGCTAATTAATTGTGGTCGTTTTAATGGTCGGTTACCACGCCCGTTAAAATTTTGTGAATTTGATGACTGTTGTCGAAAATGAAAAACCTTTGAAGATGAATCAAACTTCTCTTTCTAAAATTGAGTTCTCTTCATCTTTTGCGCCAGCTATAGCGTCCTTTAAAGAAGTATAATTTCTCGCTTTTACTGTAATTCTATGCTCGTGATTTCTTAACCCGTTTGCAAATGTCGAAATTGCAGTTTTCTTTTTTTATTAGCAGACCGTAATATCTTTGTCACTGCATTGTCGCCATTTGCTTGTGAAATTGTCAAATTAACTAACAATTCTTACCTTTGTTTACCGAAATTTTCAATTGATTTCTCATTTTGTCTAGCCCTATAAAGTTCTATAGATAAAGAAGGTGCAGACTTTGTCATCAATAAATGAAGTTTTATGTCATCCATTAATGTTTTTGTTGTATTATATGTTGAATTTATTCTTAAGTTTGCACTAGCACTAGGTCTGGTTTTTAAAACGTATTGAATAAGTTGAGCTTTACCTAATTCGATGGCGTCAATTAATTGGGTCGTTGTGGATTCTGTATCGTTCATAACTGGTAATAATAATGTTAATTTATCTAATTCCTTTACACTCTCTATACTTACTAATTCCCCCAATTTACTATTTCTATCCCTATCGCTTATACAACTTAACTCTATAGCGTTTCTTCTCTCTAGCAATATTGATTTAGTTACGTTAATCAATTTCTAACTTACAATGTATTATTTTTACTGAGTCCTCTCCTACTCTACCGGATGAATTATATTCAATTATTAATTCACGAACCTGTTCCCAAATCTGATCTAATTTTCTAAGTTTTTTAACAGTTAAATTTAAATTTACACGTCTATCTTAACCATCTTTTACAATGTTACCTCTAAATTTTACTACGACCTCTAACAAATCCTTAAATTTACTTAACATAATCACCCGAACAACACTAGCACCTTTTTTTCACTATGTTTCACACTTTTCTTCTAATCTTCATTTCAAAGGTCCGCTTGACTCGATCGTAGATATAATAAAAAATAGCAAACATAAGGAAAACTACTACAACAACGCCTATTACTTCTTCCATGTGGTATTTTTTCTGGAAAGCCGTTGACTGTTTAGACAATGATTATTTCTTCCTTTGATCTGAATTGTCCCATTTTTATGTTATTCTTTTTTGAATTGAAGTTTTCTTCTACAGAGCACACATATCAGCACCAATATAGCAGTATACTGAAAAATACTGTGGTAATCAAGGTTTTAAAAATCAACTTTTTAACATCTTCCGCCCTTATTACGTATCCCTCGTCGGTGTACATTTTTCTATTTTTATTATTGCTTATTATTTGGCAGGATCGCCATGTGATGACCGAAGTTCATTTTGATAAGGTGTTTGGTGGATTATTCATTTAAAGAATTAATTTGTTTTTAATTTCCATTTTATTGTTCACACATCCGTCAACAACTGTTTATTGTCTATTTCATACATAACGTTTTATTAATTTTATATAAATGTAATAATGGGCAATTGGTGACCTACTTAGAATTAATATAAATTTACAAAATACAGTACACGTTCTCTAATATCAGTAACCATATCAATGTGAGGGACCTTTCCATTATCTTCTTTTACATATTCGTATTTTTACATTTTATTTAGTAATGTCGCATAAAGTGGTGGAATGAATGCACAATCACAGTAACATGCACTTCATATTTGTTCGCAGCCAAATCATAATTTTATTTTTCCCATCTTGTAGTTATAGTGTAGATGACACTCTACTAACAACTTATTTTTGTCCAGCTAGTAAATATTAGATGATGCTAATAGTAACATATTCTAAAAAAATATTTGGAAAAAGATAATGGTAACATCACAGTGATAAACGGTTAATAATACAGTCCTGGGACGCCAACTCATGAGGGGAGACTATTTTTACAATGAAATGGATGGTGTCTCCATCATACATTGGGTATGTGCCAATGTCCCCTCTGAAGTGCAGTTTATGTAGTTTGTAAAGAAAAGTATAATGATGCCAAAAGTTACTAGGTCTAGTATTACTTATACTTTTAGTTCCAGAAGAATTTACAATAATTAAGCACTGAATGACAATTAAAACTATAACTAAGACCAGATCTAGTACTGGAAAGTTTCGGTTTAGCTGAGAATCTTTCTGAATCTTTTTAGTACTAGGTCTAGTATTAGTTCTAGTTTTAGTTTGATATAGGTATACAACAATTTAGAACTGAATCACAACTAAACATAGAGTTAACACTAAACCTAGTACTAGAAAGAACCCAACCCAACTCAACATAGCTTCAAAACTAACACTAGACTTAGAATTAGAAACATTAAGGTTTAGCCATCTAAAAAAACGGAAAATAAATACCCGTGTATTTAACAACACTGGTCTAAAGACACTCCAAGCTTTAGAAATGCATACAGAAAAATCCTAAGAACTTTGTAGTGATTTTTTGATGATTTTTCTTTTACATTTGTGCATTAAATCCGCTTAAATAACACGGTCGGTATATAAAATATCTTCATTTAGTGTTAAATTAAATTTAGCGCCATACCAAAATTGTGTTTTAAGCAGCGAACAGTTAGAAATAGTAATATAAGAGCGACGCTAAATTTTCAGCTCAAATATTAGCATAAATTTTAACTGCAGTAAAGTCGACTACAGCTCGGCCCGGGGTAGTCGTATAATCCAATTAAAATCGGCCGCGGGAGACCCAATGTGCTACTGTTATCTGGCCTAAGCCTTGACTATTAATAATACAGCCGTTCCACGTCGAATTTTCTACAGGTTCCAAGCTCCGTTCGTTATCGCACGTGTTGGTCGGCATTAATCCTATAAATTATTGTCCGCACAGTTTTGTTTTATTTTGGAATAGTATTTATTGCCGAACAGATTGATTCTACCATATAATAAATGCGTGTTAAAAATGAATCTTTTATGTGTTATCACGACATCAAAGCATTAAAGTCACTTTTTAAACTGGGGTTATAATGACAAAGTTTTGTTAAAGTTACCATTATATTACAAGACGGCACCTTGACCTAGTTGAATATGAATTAATATTCCAGTTAATGACACCAAAGCAAGCGTACCAATCACGCAAATCAAGCCTATTTTTCACCAGAAACAACTGACCCACAGAGCGATTAGTTTCGATGATATCTTTTCCATGGTTTTTATTATGTACCATAATGACGTGCCTCTCATAAGCGTCACTCCGTTTACGATCATAAACGTTAATGCAATGTGAAATATCATAAGTGAAGTACTTCCTTCGGCCATTAATGGCGGTTTGTTTTCCCTGTGAAACCGGTCGTGTGCACGTAGCACACCCCACGTGTGCATGTGTACGGCAACGTAAGTCGTTAGAGACCAACGGGGAAAACAACAGAGAAACCGGGTGGGCGGCCGCTTTTGAGGTTATTACGGCCGTCGACTGATAAGCGTTTATTACTTCCATTTAAATGCATGTTGAGCCTCGTCCCGTGATACATAAGGGGTAATAGATTCCGAGAACAACGTGGAGACTTTGAACAATGAACGAGAACCACCCTACCGGCGTTTAACGTCTGCCCCGCCGGTCAACAGGGCGCGGGTGCACGCGATCGATCCCCTTGAAGAGATAAGCTACTTTTCCGGTGACGGTGTCGATCCAAACTTCTAAGGCGTTTTCGCGAACTTGTCTAGCAACGATCTTTTTATGCTTAATAATTTCTTCCGTGTTTATTTAATGCTTAAAGGTGTTTTTTAAGATCGATTCAACTTTAAATTGAAAATAATAACACAAAAAATTATGGTATTGCATGGCGCATTACGACGAAACGCATTCTGGACTTCCAATACTGGGCAGCTTTTTCGAGCATTGCTGGCCCTAGGGTAAACAAGTCATTAGTCTAATTCAAAAGCCGATCAAAAACATAAAAAGCATAATACAACTAAGATAGTTAGGACATTTACTTTTGTAACTCTACAAATGATTTGTACTAGAACCAAATAAAATTAAAATTATCATTAACAATCTTCAAAAGTACTGAGTCGACCATGTCCTCAATTCGTCAGTGTAAGTCCAGTCCATGTCAATAACTGACTACATTTATGTATAAGAATCAACAATACGTATACTTACCAGGTTTCTCCTCTGCAAGGTGACCCTCAAGACTCTCCCCTTTCACCTATTCTACAATGTTAATTGTTTTGACATTTTCTTTCCAAATCAATCTGCATTCAACCCAAACTGATATATTCATAGATGATACAACACTGATCATCCATGCAAGAACGGTGAACAAAACCCTTCTAAATTCCAATTACTGCTATCACACGACAACATCAAAGAGAATTCTTCCCACATCTAAACAGAACATAGAAAATTAAAACCATCATAAATCATTAAATACTTGGTATGATTTTAGACAATAAACTAATTTTAATACTTTCGAAGTCTAACATTAACAGCATTAAGGAAATTTCCACTAAAATAGCTGTATGGGAAAATATGTTATAAATTCAATGTATTAGAACATGCGAAATCTTACGTCAAAGAAAGGAAAGAATATAATAAATTGTTGACGACAGTATTTCAGCAGTCGACATAGGTAATAGCAAAAGGAATAGAATAGAGAGACAGTGTTAATAGAACATCCATCGGTAGTGGTTCGCGACGACAGTAAATTTGTACTAAGTAAGGGGGAATAAAAAATAAGAAAATCCATTAACAACTTGTGTTTCAATGAACTCTAATAAACCCAAGATGCTTAAAACAAATCAATAAAGTAAAAACATTACACAGCCGAATACAGGGACGCTGATATTTCCATATCGTATGGAATATTCATATCGGTGGAAACGGAGATAACTCCTAAAGTAAGACAGCTACCGAATAAATTTGGAACTACAAAAGCTAGAAGATTTTTTAAATTAATTACAATAAAGACAGATTAAGTATACAGGTGTGTCAAAAAGTCAAGACGAAACAAGGTAGCTTTTTCTTTAATGGTATAAATGGTAAATAAATATTTCTTAAATTAAACTGTGTAGTTGGTCTAGCATTAGTTATACTTTTAGTTCCAGAAGAATTTAAAACAATCTAGAGTTAAGCAAGTAAAAACTAGTTCTAGTTTTAGTTCAATACATGTATAAAATAATCTAAAACTGAATAACAGCTAAAAGTAGAGCTAATACCACCACTAAAGCTGTGAAATTGCTAAAATTGCTGCAGACATAAAATTAAAAATATTTGTGTTTAACCGTACTTCTCGTACTTAAGATGGTTAATCCCAAATTCTTCTAGTTCCAAGTGTATTGTTAATTTTAGTTTTAGTATTAGTTCTAGTGTTAATAGATTTTCTCTTTGACGGTCATTCACGGTTCACATCGTATAAAAAGCTTAATTTTATGGTTTCTATGGTTACATATCCGTCGCATTATTTCTTACAATTAGATAAATTTGAAAAATCAGTAATAAAATGTATTCCCTCTTTGTAACTCAATCCAGGGACGGATTGTATATTAAACCAAGTTTCGCAATAAAATCAAATGATAAAACATGAGATGCTATAATGCTTTCAGTTGTTATGTAAATTATAAATAGTTGTACATATGATGTAATAATGATGTAACTATGGTGGAAAGACTTCTCCGCATCAAGAGAGTGTCTTGATAAAGCACTCTCTTGATATGGAAAAATCAACTAATAGTTCGTATGTTTTAATTTTTTATTTAATTTTGATAATGTCATATGCTCATCAATAAAGTAATCAATTTATTCAGGAATAATAAAAATTAAACTATAATTGATAAACAAAAACTATAAGGGTGACTTGTTAGAAACACAAATTGTATACTGTACAAAATAATGGAAGAAGTTATTGTAATCTTTGTGACAAAGGAGTAAAACGAACAGTTACAATTCTTAAATTGAAATTTCCATAACTATTTAAAAGTTCTATGACTTTCCTACATATTGAGTGATACCATCTTGGGCACACATCAAAGGCGATGTTCCTCATTTCATCTTCTTCAAATGGCTACGAAATTCTTCAGCAAATTCAGACTATTTAAAGCGTTTTGTTGTATTTTGAGACTATTTTTGTTCTTTTTTCGATTTTTCTCTGCCCTTACATCTTTTCTTTCCATTTTATTTTTTCTCTTTTCTTGTTTCATATTCTTTTTTCAGCGGCTGTTTTTATTTGACATATTTTTGATCTAAGCACTGTTTTTTATCAACCCTTTTTTTGTTGTAATTGGCAAGATGGAACTTCATAATTTTTACTAATACTATATCACTTACTTTTGGATCCGCGGTGTCTTTATGCCATTTAGCTCTTAGTTGAAGAGCGGTGAAGTTATCTTTATAAAATTATTTCCAAAATAGTTGTTGAAGTCGTTTCAATTTCTCGTAATTTCGAAGTTGGTTAATATTATCTGATATATCTCCCTCAATAATAGCATTCATTAGATGACCAATCGAAAAATGACTAGGAGTTAAGGGTTGATATCATTCGGATCCGTTGAAATTTTATAATTTAGGCTTCCTTCTATTTGACGCAATAAGGTTGAAAATTCTTCAATTATTAATGTAATGCCATATAATTTAATATAATATATTAATATAATTTTTGTAAGATGTTTAAATGATTTTATTACTACTGCATGTAGCTCTTCAGTAATTTATAAAGATCTTTGTATTGTAAATTAGAAAGGAGTTAGTTCTAAATGCATAGCTTTGATAGAGATGCAACCGAAGATACAAACATTTTTTGTATTCGCGTACTACGGTATTTTGTATCTTTAATCTGAAAAAGTCCAGCAGTGTCAAGGGAAGTGAATTGAAAGGGTAAAGTTATTGTCGTTATGGGTTAGGTAGATCTCACATCATTTAACATGATAGGCATCATTAACATGTGTATGCAAATATTGTTTCAGTATCCTATTATGGATAAACGTTTCAGCCACAAAGGTAATTCTTGTTTCTCTTCTTAACTGAGAAGAGTATCAAAGTTCCCATTTTTTTCTGCCTTTAAGCGCGTTTACCAAACTAGCTTGTATTATGAATTTTGTGAATCATATCTGTTAAAGATGTTTCTGAAAGTTAAAGATATAATAATATAGACATGATATAAAATTAGCATACAGAAGTAACAAAAAACTATACAATCTAATTAGTAACTCTAAACAAAAAATGTTGTGACAACTTCATTTCACCTTGCCCCGATTGAAGCTTTTATCCAATAATAATTTTATTGTAATATGCACACTTGTGAATACAGTATATCAGTTAAACTTGAAATGGAATCGAAACAATGAAGAAAGAGCCTGCGATTAGAAAAGTGTTGATGGTCAAAATATAATTATTGTAAAATAGTATGGCAATGGTATTGTCAATTTATGATCAAATTCAACAAGAATTTGAAGAAGATTTTCTTGAAGAGATAAGAAAAGAAAACAATACAGGTAACTCAACCACATTTAGTGAATTAATACAACACGAGTATAAGAGGTGTCGATAGATGTGATCAAAATTTGGGTCTTTATCGTATATCCCAGCAAAATTTACAAGATAAATTGCCACCACACTGCTCTTGCAGAATAAAAAACAAACGACTTCAAGAGGTCATACGTCGCGTAATAAAGGTATATTTGGTTTGAACCACAATGTTATACCTCAAGATAAACAGACTTGTTGCATCCATTATCATCCATTATAAGAAGACTACTAGATAAGTACTTCCTTTCATATCATACACAAACTAATTGTGACTATGTATTAGAGCCACATATAAAATATTTATAAAATTATTTGTTTTAAGGAACAGAGATTTTTTATGGCAATGTATTTTTATTTATGAATCTCAAAATTAGGCATCGGACTAACAAAACTTACGGATAAATTTTGTTGGGTTTGTAGGGGGACATGCAATGGGTGAAAATGGTAGAATGGAAAACAACTTTTAAATTATAAATACAACCCCCCCCTTTTTTAAGCAGAAACAGATTCTTTGAGAAAAATTACATTAATTTCATCATTGCATTTTATGTTTTTCCTCGCCTACAAGGTGTTCTATATATACATTTTTTCTTTGTTATTTTTTAATTAAATTGTGTAATCTCGCCAGTGGATTAAATTCGAAATGGCGGCATTCCAGTTTTGCCAGACAGATCTTGATGCATAGCTTTCTGCATTGGTTGAGTTATGATTGTTTTATATTTGCCTTAGATTATGATTACCAGGTCATCAGTGCATCTCTTTATCGTGAATCCATTTTTTGCGAAGGTATTCATCAAGTCATTCTCTACCAGACGCCATAATATTCTATTTTCTTAGTGCCTTTATAGTCAACGAGTCACCTCCCAAATGATCCCAAATTGTGATCTGTAGGATTTCCAACATGTTTAGGTACCATTTGGTTGTCAATCGATGAGTGTTTTCGGATTCATATGAAGTCTTATCAAAAGCAACCTCTATGTCTATGAAAACACATGG
The DNA here is from genome assembly GCA_036711965.1 of Onthophagus sagittarius. Lineage (NCBI taxonomy): Eukaryota > Metazoa > Arthropoda > Insecta > Coleoptera > Scarabaeidae > Onthophagus > Onthophagus sagittarius. The sequence goes on along the minus strand of JASERS010000003.1, from coordinate 65,154,509 downwards.
AGCTATTTCTTTAGTTGCAATTGTATTCTTTATAGTGCTTGTTAAAACATGAAGAGAAGTCGGCATCCTTCAACTGTTGATTTTGCTTTCAAGTAAGTAACTGGATGTAAGTAAATGGTAAGTAAATTGGAGTAATTGGATGAAGTAGATTGGTGACAAGCACTCCGTTACTGAGGTACTGGTTAACTACCTTTTCTATACTTTTTAGGAAAAGCTGATTACCGCCTTTAGATATGTAGATCACCTTTACTTTCCTCTATAACGTAAACATTTAAAATTCGTTTTTCTGTCTCTTTTTCAAAGTTTCTTCGCCTCCATTAAATATCAAATTGAACAAATTTTGTCCGAAACTTTTTAGTGCAATGTGTAGGGACACCCGGTATAATAACATAATGAAATCTATATTTTTTTGTTATAAATATAATATCACTGCCACAGCTTGTTACATCTACTTCCCCTCCTATAAAAAAAGAACGGAAAAAGGCAAGCCGTATGTAGCTAAAAATTTAAATTAAAATTTAAAACAGATTTTGCTATTCAAAACAATTAAATTATTGTTTTGAATGGCAACCTTTTCGTTTAAAAGGAAGGCTGATTTAATTTATGCAATATTTACACTGATTTCTGTTTTATCTTTGTTAATGATAAAATATTTTGGAGGTTTTTTTAATTACTTTAAATGGGTTTTCGTATCTAGGGGACAAACAAGGTTTAAGACCGTAAAACCTTCTTAAGTTGATTTCGATAAGTCTTTATATACGAAAGATTTTTGATTTGAATGAAAAGTTGATTGAACTAGTTTAAGGCCATCGAATAAAGATCGTAAACAGAAAGTAAAGCTTCAAACAAAAAAAATTCTCCTAAATCAAATTTTTATGGGCATATTAAGGGTAACAATAGAAATTTTACTCTTATTTTTTAAATTTAGATCTGTTAATAGTCGACTACAGGCACTGGTCGAATATGAGAAATATTATAATAATTTTTATTTTAATTTAATGTAATTTTCTCCTAAAATAATTCATAATGTTTTGTTGCAAGTTTATTCTTGAAAGAGTTTGCAACTGAGCTATCCACGCGATTCTTTCATATATTTTCGAAGTCGTTACTTCCAGGTGTTATTGTAATTTTTAAATCCGGTGATAAACAATTGGGTTCCAATTAGCGTCCTATTTCTATACTTTCACCTACCTCTCAAGTACTTGAAAAAGTTATCCACGAGTATCTCAGTTTCTCTCTATTTCTCAACCCGTAATTAATGAACAATATGATTTCTTGTTTGGACAGTCGGTGGAGTCTAATCTTGTGTCCTATGTAAACTTTAATCATTCTGGTTTACACGAGGGTACTTAGATTAACGCAATCTACTCTGATTGTTCTAAGACTTTCGACAAAATCGGCCACACTATTCTCGTGTAGAACCTTCCCCCTTTTGGTATTTCATTTGGTGTTTTTCACAAGATTATGTCGTAGCTTTATGTCTGGTTACAAACCTACCATATCCCATATACCTCAGGATAGTCATCTTGGACCTTACTATTTGTAATGGTATGTCCATTATGTAATAATAATAAACGATATTTCTTTTTGTTTTAATTTTTCTAAGTTTTAATTTTCCTAAGGTTTACTGTATGCCAATGATAAGAAAATATTCGTAAGAATCAGGTCTAATCTGGACTGTCTACAAATACAAAAGGATCTTGACTACTTGCAGGATTAATACCATTTCAACAAACTTTAGATAAATTATGACAAACGTCAAAAAATTACATTCCCTTTGAAGCGTTATCCTTTCAATTTTCCTTACAACTTTAATGGTACTACCTTCCGAGCTACCGATAACGGAAAGGACCTAGGCATTATATTTTATAATCATCTTGAATTTATTAGGAAGTCTCTACGTAATTTGGGGTTTTTAATTAAAATTAGTAAAACTTTCACATTTTTTTTGTATATCTTGATCGTATTGAAGCTATTCACAGATGCTTTGCACTCTTTGCACGCTTTGTCTTAGTGCATCATATTCCTAACAACCGGAGTTCGGATTTACCCAAAGTGCACTTGGTCGTGAGATTTTAATGACCTTCTCTGGTACATGGGTATCATCCAATATACATAAAGTGTCTATTGAAAATTAAAATAATTTTGTTGTGTTGCATACTAGGTATGAACTTGATGTTAAATGTAAATCTATTTGATAAAATTTTCCAAATGGATAATTTAAATTAATTATACTACAAAGGTAAAATGATGAAAATGAAAAAGATAATTATTTATTTTCCCCGGAAAAATTAACGATGTTTGTAAATTGAGTTGAGCGGCGAACAAACGGAATTGATGGTCACGCATCAAATTGGCGAACACAGAGAGACCGTACCATCCCAATTAACTATATTGATCAATCAATTAGTAAAATAAAGTGACATTATTATCAAACAATACAACAAATACATCTGTACATGTTACCGCAGGGTTGGACGTAAATAAAATTTATAGTCACATAATGCGAACGTTCGCTCTGCATTGAGTGTGCTTTGTTCGAATGCTTTTGTTACGATACGTTAATATTATTAACTAAAAAATTTTAATTGTACCTATAAATTTCAACTAGCCCGTAAATAGTATTATTATAAAGGGGATTCCGTGCATTATCCGCTGTATTATTACACATTGTTATTAATTTTACTCATTTTTATGAATTATCGTGATGCTTAATCATATAATAATTTATTTCAAAATGAAGAAATATAATACGTGTAAAACCAGGGGTATGCCTCAAATGTACAAGTAAACACTAGACTAGCTCTACATCTTCCCATTAAAGGGGTTAGTTCTAGGGGGCGGGTTTTAATTACTCTTATGTCTGTTCCTCTCGGCTGCTCCAGCGTGAAGGGGCCGCTCAAAAAAGGCGTCGTCGCCGTTCTCCTCCTCCATTTAGCCCATTTTCACAGTTGCACTGTTCCACCGTCGTCCCAGCTAGGCGCCGGAAGTGAACACCTCTTGTTATAGTTTGCTCGTCGTTGTCGCGCGAAGAGCCTTGGCTACAATAAGACAATATGCACGTGACGCGGAACGGCTTTAAAATGAACTACTACTACCTTCGCAGCCCAACCATTGTGTATATTCTCTCCCTCGATACACACGCGCTGAGCACAATGAAAAGAAAGAAATAACATGGAGAAACAAGCAATTCAACTTCAGCCTTCTCTGCTATTAGTCTCATTTTCTTTACATCACTATGATGTAAGATATTTTCGGGGTTTAAAGATTTTAGTTATTAAACCGAGACTTCCATTTTAGGTGATATTTCTATGCAGAGGAAAATATAATGAAACAATTTTTTGCAGGTGTAGTTATTTTTTTGTTAAAACCTTATAAATTTTAATTAAAGAATTCCTCTCTTTAATAACGCTTGTTTTGTACGGATGCTCGTCTCGCTGATGTAAATGTGGCTTCCCGTTTCGCCTAGGCCTCGGTTTCAAAGCAATTATCTAATTATTGAGGGAATAAGATCTAGATTCTAGCGTACGATATTATGTTACAAACGGCGCGAGTTTCGCAAGTTATACAATAATGCGAACAAAGCGATATAAACCCGCGGATCAGTGTAAATACAATCTTAACTGTTATTGCCATTCCAGATACTGTTTGTGTGTGAGTTACGTAATCTATCTTTGCTGACACACGAACGTGTGTAGTTACAGCTCGGAAATTCAAATTTAATTATTTCACATTAATTCTCATTAGGATTCCTTATACTTACTATTTACGTTATTGACATATTAAGCTTATTTTATTTAATATGCAGAATTTGATATGTCTCGACTGATCGTCCTCCTTTCCAGCTTGATCTTTATAGGAAAGGAAAGATTGAATTACGAATAAGAACTAAGTGTGACGAATATACTACAGTATATTACACTAATATATATTACTACAGTATATTGACGTGGTATTCCCCTAACTGACAAGGAAAAACTGATTTTGCCCAACAAAATGTATCAATCAATATATACATATCAATGTTAATGGTCTTCGTACAAAAAAAGCTTAAATTTGTTAAATAATTTAATTTTGGACATAATATAGGTCCAAAGTTAAATTATTGAGGAGATCTGCTCTCTGTGGCTAATCATCATGAGATTGAACTGTTTGACTCTACAGATATTAGGCCACTATGCCTTGACACTTACTAATATATGGCATACTTACTTGGTGCCTTAAGTTGTCTTTAATAAGGGATCAAATGATCATGCTTAAAATTATGACGAATAAGATTTCTCATCGGATTGTCTGTTTGCTCTGACTGAGGTGTTTAATATAAAACAATTACACACTACGGAAATTGTCAAAAATGTTATTTTGGGTGTAGGAATTCATGTTGCGAGATTAATTTAATAAGAATATAATGAAATGAAATAAATCAACTTATCACTCGCTTCTTTTATTTGCTCGGTATTAGTTTCGGCTTATAAAGCCATCATCAGCCGAATCTATTATAAAAAGGATTATAAAGGTCAAATAAAGATAAAAAAACAAAATCATTGAGTCAATACAGAAAAAGTTCACCGACAACAACGCTATATTCGTTAGGGCAGATAAAGGAGCAGAAATTGTAATCATCAATAAGGAGGAATACATCAACAAAACTTTAACATTCATGAAAGATAACAATTATAAAAAGCTTGAAAAATCTCCACTAAATACCAATATCAGGACGACAAAGGAAATTATCAAAAAATGTAAGGAAGTTTTGATTCAACTTTCACCACATCTTAACATATCACCAAACAACATATATATCGTACAAAAATTCATACATATGAATCCAAACATTCCCAGATTATATTCACTACCTAAAGTACACAAACAAGGCATGCCAATACGTCCGATCACAGCATACATGAACTTCCCTACATCAAAAATTACACAATTTTTATTGAATATTTTTCGACAAATCGATTTCAAACTTGAATACAGTATCATGAACTCAAGACAATTTATTGAAAGAACCTTTGATATCGACACAACAAAACAAAACTAATTTCTTTCGACGTTACCAATTTATATTCGAACGTTCCGATAGAATATACTTTGAGTTTAACAGATATAATTTTTAAAAACCATTTTAAAAATGACAAAACTGTCTCCCAGCTTAGTTTATTATTACAACATGTAGTCTCTCAAAATTATTGCTGTTTTAATGAGGAATACTACGAGATAACCGATGGTGTACCAATGGGTATGCCCCTTTCCGGTATTTTGTCTAATATTTTCCTAGATCATATCGAAAAACAATACATAATATCACAAAAAAAACATCTAAACACCACATTGTCAAATGGATAAGATATGTAGACGATATTTTTTGCATATGGAGCGGTGACCAAAAACAATTAGACAATTTTCACATTTATCTGAACAATTTATATAAGAACCTAAAATTTACTCTAGAAATCGAAATTGATAAAAAAATTAATTTCCTCGACCTAAAACTCGACCATTCCTCTGGAAATATTGAGTATAATATTTTTAGAAAACCTTCCATGATACCTACAATAATACCTTACAATTCAGCACACCCTCTATTTCAAAAGCTTTCTAGTTTCCATTATTATATCAATAGAGCCCTAAACTACCCACTATCAAATGAAAATCTCACTACTGAACTTAGTTTTATAGAACAATTGGCTTTAGATAACGGGTACCCCCCTAAATTAATAGACAATCTATTTAATAAGATTAAAAAACAGAGACCCTCTTTACATAACACAAACAAAAGAAACAATATACAGAGCTACCCGATACAACTCCATCACTTATCAGGCGTCAAAGATCTTTGCTAAGTATAACATAACTTTGGCTTTTAATAACAAAAACTCTATACTCAAAATGTTATCTAACCACCACCTAAAAACCAACAACAATATTTTACAACAGAGCAACATTTACAAAGTCAATTGCACACAATATCAATCTTCATATATAGGACAAACGGGACGCCAACTAAAGATGCGCTTAAAGGAACATAAGAAAAAAGAAAATTCCAACATCTACAAGCACATTAACGAAGCAGACCATATTATGGATTTCGAGGGAGTCAAATTGATTCACAAATGTGAAAAAAATTTTCATATGGACCTTCTAGAAATGATGGAAGTATATCGGCACAATAATCGGAAAGACACCAAGTTGCTCAACGACCAACTCGAATTTAAGAATATACCTATCTTTACGTACTTAAAATCAACATAGAAAACGATTAGAAGAAAATTATATAATATTTATTTTCGCTCTTTACAAGAATGCCATCTCGAGGCATTTTATAATATTTTAACCTTTAACCTTGAACCCCATACAGGTTTATTAATCTTTTATCGTTTTGACACATGTTACGTTTTAGTCTTATTTACATTTTCTGTGTTTTCGTGTTATCTATATTGTATCCGTAATTTTTAACTCTGTGTAATTCTGTGAACAAATATGAAATTTTTACATTTTATTAGACTTTTCTAATTTGACTGTAAGTAGTTTAAGGAAATTTGTTCAATTTAAAAATAATAATTTTTATAATCCTTTTTATAATAGATTCGGCTGATGATGGCTTTATAAGCCGAAACTAGTACCGAGCAAATAAAAGAAGCGAGTGAGAAGTTGATTTATTTCATTTCATTATATTCTTAAAAATGTTATTAGTAATCAGTAGAACTTAAATTTTCTCAATACTGATTGATACCTGATTAGAAATGCATTCAGACCGATTTTTCATCTGCCTTTTTTCACCATTTTTCAAATGGTGTAACATCCTTTCCCACTACATCTTTCTCTTACAATATATGACGTAATACCAATCGATTTCTTTCGTAAAATTGATAGTTTTGTATCGATATGCTACATTAATTCGAAAAGTCTCAATGCTCATTTCGATGACTTTGTGGTCAGATTTGAATCACATTTTTTTAATACTTTGATATAATCATGATTAGCGAAACGTGGCTTTGGTCCACTTCCTTGAACTTTATTCTTCTTTCCAAATTATCATCTTATAAGAAACGATCGAGTGGATTGTCGCGATGATTATTCATGATCATTTCAATACTAATATTTTTGCACGATCCGATAACTCACCGCAAAATGCTGAATACTTGCTAATTGAAATTAAGATCAGAATTAATCGCATGCTTTTGGATACTTTTTGCAGTCCACCAAATATAAATTACTTTGTTCAGTTCGAGGGTGTACTTGAGAGACACACTTTTAACGATGATAGTAGTATCTTTATGCGTGGAATAAATATAAATTTAAATTTCCCGATTCTCCCTACTCAACCAACTCATGACTTTCCAGCGTCGGATTCCCTTTTGGACCTAACTGGGACATCTTGTCGAGATAGGATACTTTCTTATGGTCAATTACCAGGTTCACAATTTTCTGATCATGATCTGATTGATCAAATCAATTATGAAACTTTGCTATCTGATGTATCTGGTTATCTAACGATTAATAGATAGTCTCTATACTACATACCAGATATCGAAGCAATAGTCGATTTTTTGAATGCAGAAATGAAATACATACGATTGTCATCTTCAAAATTGCGAAAAACAAAATAATGAGGCCACAGATCTTATTCATAAGCACATAAAGTCCTTCATTGTCGAAACCCAGGTATTTTGAAAATATGCGGGTAGTCAACTAAGTAGTGTGATCGGCTTGGGATAGTGATGGGCTTTGACGAGAGAAAACTTGTTTTTATCTTCGACGTTCGTTTTGCACCAGAGCCTGGCAGCACAGAGTGACATTAGAAACCGCTGATTTTAGTCTACAAAACACAGAAGCTTTCTAGTAATTACTGCATAATGAATAAATACCACTTCACTGCAAAGAGCAGCCACAGCCATATCCTGTCGCAGGGTTAAAGGAGCACATACATACAATGCAATTGGCGATCATTTAGACGAAATAGTAAGCTTTTCACAAACTTGTCATTAACGAAGAGATGTGGTCAATAGATTACGATGCACAAGTAATAGATACTATTAAGAGATTATTAAGCAGATATTAAGATATTATTAAGCACATAAAACTGACGATACTGCATCGCATAAAGTTCCAAAATATACAAAATGTGCGAGTTACTTAACTTAATTGCTACTACAGACTTACAGACTTCAAAAGTGTTGTTAATAGAAATCTAGCATTAAAACCAGAAATGCAAAAAGCTTTTTAAAGTGTAGTGAACTTTGACAAAATGTGTTAAAATTGTTAAGGAAACAATGTGATCACGTAAATCCGCCAACTATAACGCGCCGGAATTCAATGTATAATACGGAAGCACACATAATAAAATACAATTCTTCTCTTCAAGTGCTGTTGAGAATACTTAATATGGATTGGTCTAATGAAGTTGAAATTCTATATCTGGAAGAGTACACAATTATTCGTGTAGAAATTCTCAACTTACAATCTGAAAGGAAGGCTTATTTTGGTTTCTTACTACCAACGTTAGTTCCTTTACGCAATAAATATCAAAAACTAGAATTCACCAATGAAGTGTAATGTAGTGGGGATACCATCATAGACATGTACATTAAGAAATTGCAGAGAAGGTTTTTAAACATTTTTCTTATAAATAGTTACTAGTCCATAAGTGCATATATGGTGTTAAAACATTTTAAATTGAGATGGTTGTTAGATATGAAGAATACAAATTCAAGCTTTGATGAAATTAAAAAATTGGACGACGTTGAAAGCTCGCCTGTGGAGGAACGGAATTTAGGCAATTACTTTGATTCTAATGTAAGTGAGGTACAGAAAACATAGAATACATTAAACATTATGGACCAAAAGTTGAGTTACAACTATTATGGTATTTAGATGATAAACCCAACATTAACCCAACATTAAGAAAACTTTTTTTCAAATATAATACCGCATTATCATCATCGGCATCTGTTGAAAGGTTCTTCTCATTGGCTAACATGGTCTTAACTCCAAAATCTCAAAACTCAAGGACCATCAGATGACAACTTTGTTAACAAATGTTAACATTATTGAATGCTAACAAACATTTATTAGACTTTATGTAATATATGATGTACTTAGTAAAATACAATATGTAAGAATCTTCTCGGGTCTGGTGCTCTTCTCGGGTACTTTAAACTGTGAAAAGTTCTCATAAAAAATATCTGATACATAAATACATTTGAAGTACCCTGACCTGGTATCCGGGTACTTTCATTCAGTACACGTGCCCATCTTTGATCGATACGCTTCCAATATTAATAGAGAAAATACCGCGTTCTACAGAATCTCTGTAACCAGCGATGCAGAAATGCCAAAAAGACTTACATGTATCAGAACTTATCTTGTATAATAGCAAAATTGTTTTGGAAGACCATGCGTTCTCTGGGTATAATTGAAACTTTTTCCTCCCATAGTCTTGATTGTAATCTTTTAAGTGCTTATTTTACCAATTCGCTCATTACTCTCGACGAGTTAAACAAGAAATCAACATTGTTCACTATCAGTCGTTCTGCTCTTGTCAATTCTCGGGTTCCCTCTTCTAAATACGCGGTTTAAATGTGTCGGTTTTGACGATGTTAGTGCTAGGTAACTCCTTCCTATCTTGGACATAATTAGTCTACCACTTCATATCTTTAATCTCTCCATAGTGCCTTCGACATTTCCTACAATTTGGAAATAGGCCTCCCTCGTACGTATTCCTAAGGTTAAGTGCCCTACTTGTCCAAGTCATTTTCGGCTAATATCGATACTTTTCGTGTTATCTAATACACTTGAACGCTTGGTGTACAATCAAGTGCATGATTACCTTGATGACTAAGATTATCAATCACCAGGCCGCAGTATCCATACTCATCAAGATAACTGATTATATTAAGGGTAGCGGTTATGATCGACGAATAACCTAGTTAGTTCTGCTGAACTTCACCAAAGTATTTGAAGCTGTAGATCATAGCTTACTGGTGTCGTCTCTATCTGCTATGGGCTTAGCTGCTGAGTCCGTCACTTGGTTTATAAGACATGCCTTCTTTTGTGTTTCAAAATCATAGTGGTGTGCTTCGGAGTTGGGTCATTTCATGCAATTATCAGTTATGATCTCCATGTACATCAACATGTATGAGCCTCTAGTATCCAGCTTTAAATAAAAGCTTAAAGAAGATATATCCAGGATACTTGACTTGTCTAAACATTTTTACTTACAAAATTTTACTCTTCCAATGATACGCAACTCATACTTGATTGAACTAGTGAATGTATTACATTGTTATCAATATAGTCAATAACTTGGGGATGACAATACATTCCGCGCTGTCTTGGCAGTGTCAAATTCAGTCTATCTGTCTATTTTTATTTTCATTCTTTGCGTAATCTTGGTTGTTGCCTTCCTCTTGCCAATACCGTCATCATCTTCAAATATTGATTGTCGAAAAGCATAAATCCCTTCGTATACTGACTGCAATGTATAAGATACTTTCATATCTGTGCTCTTTTTCTTCTTTTTGCTTAAATGTTGAATTATTTACATAATGCCATATTTTTTTATCAACTCGATTCATTGCTTGTTGGGTCTTTTGGAAGACATCGTGGTTTCCTAGCTCCTGACACATTCTCTTTTTCATTCTCCCATCTTCACTCTCTGTTTTATTTGTTTCTGATTCTTGTCTTTCTTTTTTTTTCCACCTATTACTTTGCGTCACGCTTAGGGAGTCATTTAGACATTAAAGAATGAATTCTTTTTTTATGTACTTACGTACATGTATGTTGATTTATAATTGTTATTTGTCTTTAGATTAAGCCTGCGCAATGTTGTAGAAAAGTAAACAATAAAGGGTATTATTATTACTTATCGTTTGTTGATTGCAAATACTTTTTGTTGTTGGTAATCTTATATATCGTGGTGTTGTAAATATCTCCTGACAAATTTGTTGTCTTTTTGGACGCCTTAGAACATAAAATTTTGAAATATTCTGCCCTTATCCATGGTGATTTTAATTTTTCGGAACATATTAAGGCATCTGGTATATCAGTCAAATGTGGAATACCGCACTTATTTTCTAGCTTTTATGACTTTCTGAACCTTCGTCTCGTCAACTCAATCATTTATTAAACTGCGACAATGGTACCATTGGATATGATTCTGCCAAATACTGATCATCAATTTGATGTTGTTCATAATGACTATAATTTTTACAAAGTCAACTTTTCTGACTTGTATGATGAACTGCTTTATATGGATTAGTTTTTTCTAAATGTTCAGATTGCTATATGAGATTTTGGATTTATTTGTTCGTAACAGATTCATTACACAGAAATGTTTTGATTGTGTCGTTATCAGATCATGAGTTTTATTTTCAACTTTGTTGAATAGAGATCACCAAACCAGTTCAACCGAAAGCAAGTGTTACCAACTTATTGCCCAATACAACTATAGCACTATAAAGTTATAGAAATGAAGTTGTTAAAATATTGAAATAGAGATGTTGGACCATAACTTTAACTTCCAGTTTACTTGTTAATTAATCGAGTTAAAATGAATAGTTGTTTAGTGTAGTTGAACCAAGTAGTTGTAGTTGAATTTCTTGAAAACATCCAATTTGTACCCTTACGGTGTACACTTTCGTGAGTTTTCTTAAATGGCGACGAAATAAATTGATTAGGGAATAGAGTGTACGATCGACAAACACAAGGGAATAAGTGGAGTGGCGCAGAGCAGTAGAAACTCGGAAAATCAAATCAGCATAGTGAATTATTGAATAGAGTTTAATGACGTTCGCTATCCAATTGAGTTGTACCGTTCAATGTACTTTAATATCCGGTTATATCACGAAATAAAAGGTAATAAATTTATATGAATAAATAAGTAGCTGAATGAATTTTGCATGTGCTGACAAAACGTCTTACATAATAAATTATGATTCTTTTCTTGTTACTTTTATGTAAGGATATTTGGCACATTCTTATACTGATAGCGATATAAGATTACCAGTGTACATACCCGGGTATATTTCGCCTCAGGTAGGATGGACGGACGGTCGTATTCTTTACTCAATTTCTTTATTAGTTTCCGAAGGAAATTTAGTTTCGAACGGTCGAACGAGACCCGGACACAATGCGAAGCCCGGGAAACCGACTCGAACTTGACTTGACCAGTTATCTCCGGAATATCACGAAGCGAAAACGCAATTGGATAAAGTTATAATCAGGTTACTGGGGAGAAAGAGAAGTTTAAAATAGATATTTTCTCGAGAAGTTGGGATCCCGTCAACTTCCGTTCTTCCTATCCAATTCTGCGTTTTCAAACCTATATACGTGATCTCTTCCACTGATGAATTCTACTTAAGTCGCTTTCATATGGTGATTGCGTATTTGCATGTATTACAAACATATAGAAATTGGGGAGGATTTTGAATCAAGAAACAAATACGTTTTAGTTTCAATTACACAAATTAAATTCTCTAAATTTACTCGGGTCGAGGAGTTTCTTCTATAATTAATGCTTTGATGAATAATGCTCTGCTAGCAACTTAATCGGGACATCGCCCCTGGTCCTAGGTAGCTTAGGGCGTCTCGACGTCAACGTCGAAAAGTTTAAGGTCATAATTTCTAATGGACCTTTTTAAACGGCGCTGTTTCGAATAAGTCCCTGGAGAAATCAACCCGTCGGCGGCGCATACCCAAGATGGATGTTGTACACGTGATTTTATTATTTGTACACGTGCTGTGAGAAACTCTACGGTATATTAAATTATTCGATGGAGTGAATATCTAAAGAGCTGAGAAACTGTCTTAGAAATTTTGCCCTAATTCATTAAAAATATTTTAAACAATAAGTAATAACAGGAATTCAGTCTCCAATCCTTCATCTAAATCTCTCTCAATGATAATTGATCACCTTACACCAACTCATGTCAAAACGTGATACACGTCTCACGTGCAGCAGAGATCCCTAATTCATTCCACGATCCGGGTAAGATCTGTTCAGGCGTAGAGACAAATATTTGAGAAATGTCTTGAATTTGTTCCAACATGAGCCTATGACACATATATCGCGGTTACCAATGTACAAAGCCGTATTCCATTTTAGACAAAACAAACGTCATAAACAAGAACTTGTACGGGATTGACCAAAAGCGAAACTCATCTTTCTCTTTTTCTATAAAAGATATCAGTGTCTAAAGCTCGATTTTTATAAGAAACTTAATGGCGAAAACCGCATTTCGATATCTCTTAGAATCCCGAAAAAAATGATAACAATTAAATAAGATCATGGAGGTCTTATTTTTGATCTAGAAATCCCATTTATCGAAGTGGTGTATCTGGTTTATGTGTTATAGGGAGGATTTATAAGTTGCTTGAATTCCAAGTCTGTAACGAGTTAACAATTCGTCACAGAAACAAAGTATTAAACAATTAATTAATTTATTTACTTTGGACTGAAGTATGTTTGTCATATCTTTTGTGCCCAAAAATTTGTAATTATTAACGTTATCTAACATTTCTCTCACCTTCTTAAAATAATGGTTCTTCTCTATGGCACCAGTGACAGAGCCGCCTTTGTCTGGTTCCATAATAGGGATGTTGGAGTTATCCTTCAGAAATTATGGGATCTAGTAAAGAAATTTTCATATAAAGAAAACCACCATTCGCAATGGCCTTGTATTTCTGGTAACGTTGTAAGATATACTCATTCTATCAACCCCATCAACACCACTCTTTATATTATTGTAGCGTGTTATATTTCTAGTCTAGTAGTTAGCATGAAATGCGGAAACTGAAGACCTCCTAGCCCTATCATACAGCAATAACCGTTTCCCGAAATATAGTTAGCCATTTTCTGCAGAATTATTCACTTGAAAGGAGCCTGCAAGTTGCAGTCCAGCATAAATCTCCAACTACGCTGTGTATAAGAATTTTTGCATCCATTGTAGAAAATACGTTTATCCCATATTGATCTGGTTTATTTAGAATATAGACCCTACAACTAATAGGCGCTGGTTTTAGAAAATACGTATGACATTTGGGAAAAAATTGGCAATTGGGAAAAGACGAATGACAGCTCTCAAAAAATATTTGAAGAATTCAAGATTTTGTATTGTACCAACTGTATTTGGTATTTAGGAGGCAAAAACAAACTTTATTAACAACTTGTTACCTTTTGTAAACAAATTTGTCTTTTGTCAGCAATTTTTCACGCAGTATCAAGTTTTTTGAAAGCATTTCAAGTCTTCTGGAATCATTTAAAATCTTCCAGTGGTAATATCAAGTCTTCTGGAAGCACTTAAAGTTTTCTAGAAGAAGTTTTAAGTGTACGGGAAGGATTTTAAATCTTCCAGAGACAATATTAAGTCTTTTGGAGGTACTTTAAGTTTTCTAGAGTAGCAGTATTTTGGAAGTAACGCAAATCTCGAAGCATTTAAAACCTTGTGAAAGCATCAAATCTTATGAAAGCAGTTTAAGTCTACTAGAAACCTTGCAAGTCTTTTGGTAGCATTTCAAGTTTTCTGGAACCATTTCTAATTTTTTTAGAGGCTATATCAACTCTTCTGGAAGCATTGCAAGTCTTCTCGGAGCAGTTCAAATCTTCTTGTAACAATGTTAAGTCTTCTAAAAACAGCATTAAGTCTTATGGAAGAAATTCAAGTCTGCTAAAACCATTGAACGTCTTCTGAAAGCATTTCGGATTTTCTGGCAGCAATATCTTGGTAAATGGTAAATTGCAAGTAAAAGTCTAGAATTGCAAAAGACAATCTATAGATTTGAATAGTAAGACTTGATACACCATGGAAGAACTACAAATAGCAATAACAGAATTGTGTGTATAGAGCTAAGTCCAAATTTTGAGAAGAGTCTAAGAAAACTGTAAATTCAAAAATCTGAATTTGCAAAAAACAATCACCAGATTTGAAGAAAACGTCTAGATACAGCCTAGTTAAAAGACAAATGGCAAAAAAAAGTCACTTTAATTGATAAATTAAATAAAAATAAAAGTCACTCTAATTAAAGTCATCCTAATTGCGTGGAGAAAAACTTCAAATTTTGAGAAGATACTAGAACTGCAAAAGGCAAGATCTCTAGATCTCTAGATTTGAAGAAAAACCTGAAATCTTACCGTAAAAACTGTAAATTGCAAGAATAGGTCTGGAATTGCAAAAGGCAACCTCCAGATTTGAGGAAAAAGTCGTATGCGGAACGACAAATGGTAAAAAAAAATCTGTAAGTTCAAGTCTAAACTTTGAGAATCATGGAAAAACTGTAAACTGCAAGAATAAGTTTATAATTACAAAGGTCAATGGTCAAACTTGAAGAAAACGCCCGAACTCATTCTGGCTAAAGAATAAATAGCACCAAAACACACTCTAGAATCACATTAGAAAAACTATAAACTACAAGAAAAACTCTGCAATCTCTAAATTTGAAGAAGTATCTGGAATCACGCTGTAAAAGTAGTACTGTATTTGGTATTATGGAAGCAAAAACAAATTTTATTAACAACTTGTTTCTCTGGAAGCATTGCAGATCTTCTCGAAGTATTTCAAGTCTTCTAGAAACAGTATTAAGTCTTCCAGGACAGTATCCACTCTCCTGGAAACGGTTTAAAGTGTCTTAGAAGCAATATCAAGACTTTTAAAAGTATTTTAAGTCTTCTGGAAGCATTTTGTGTTTGGGGGCACTATCAAGTTTTCTGGAATCATAGCAAATCTTTTAGAAGCGCTATTGAGTCTTCTGGAAGCAGTTTAAGTCTTTTTGCAACACTTACAGTTTTTTGGAAGCAATATAAAGTCTTCTAGAAATAATATCAATTCTTGAAGGAATCAACATGAAGTGTTCTAGAAACAGTATCTACTTGCTTAGAAGTCTTCCAGGTATAGTATCAAGTCTTTTGAAAGCAGTTCAAATTTTCTGGAAATATTGCAAGTCTTTTGGAAGCATTCCAGATCTGCTGGTAGCAGTGTTAAGCCTTATAGAAGCAGTATCAAATCCTCTGCAAGCAGTATCAAATTTCTTAAAACCAGTACCAAGTCATCGAAAAGCAATACCAAGACTTGTCTTTTAGAAGCAGTATCAAGTCCACTGGAAACATTGTCTTCTGGAAGCAGTAGTAAGAGTCCTAGAAACAGTGTTAAGTTTTTCGAAAGTATTTTCAGTCTTCTTGAAGTATTTTAAGATTTTTAGGAGCAGTACTAAGTCATCTAAAAGTAATATCAAGTCTTCTAGAGGCATTTCACGTTTTCTTGAAGCAATATCATATCTTTTGGAAGCTTTTCAAGTAGGCTGGTAGCAATATTAAGTCTTCTGGAAGCAGTATCACCTCTTCCAAGGCACTTTAGAGCTATTGAGTCTTCTGGGAGCAGTTCAAATTTTTTAAGAAATTAAAGTCTTCGAGAAACAATATTAAATCTTCTGGAAGCATTTCAAGTCTTCTGGAAGCATGTTTAGTCTTCTGGCAGCATATCAAGTCTTAAAGGAATCAGCATGAAGTGTTCTAGAAACAGTATCTTGTCGCGTAGAAATATTTTTAATCATCTTGAAATTTAAAAAAAAGATTTCTTCAAATCTTTTAGAAGCAGTATCACGTATTTTGGAACCGTTTCAAGTCTTGTGCAAGCCGCAGCTTGATTAATTATATCTTCAGTAACTGATTCACTATCAGATTTATCATTAATGTCTGGAATTGGAATTTCATCGGTAAGTGCAATGTTTTTCAACTAACTCACAATAGACTATACATAAACAACAGATCTTTGTCTTCATTTATGGACAAAGATTTGTTGTTTATTTACATTTCTCGCTGATCTGTTGTTTTTACATTCATTTATTTATACAATGGAACATCACAAAATTAGACAAGCCAAGAAAAAAGATTTCCTGTTAACAAACAAAAATATATCTTCTTATTGACAAGCAACCAAAAGAAATACTTCTTGTATGAAGGACTTTTCTTGGATAGAAGAAACTTCGTATAGTTACAAGACATTTTAAACATGATTGAAAATATTAATTAAAACATTTTTTAATCAATCAGATAATCAATAAAAGAAATGTAGACCGAGTTCGTCCACTGGAGGGAATTCCAAACAGAATATACACAAAACTGTAATTAAATTTGGTTGAATAATATTGCACTCAGGTTTACGCGTGTTTTGGAGTACCCAGAGCTTAATTTTGCTGTTATTAACCACGGATAAATCACACACGGTTGACCAATCATAAATTGATGCATCGAGAATCCATCCCCAAATTAACCACGCATGGTTAAGTAGCATCCTGCTACATATTCAAGTATCAGAAAATATCTTCCAACTACACGCCATTATGTGATCTCATTCACTAAAATTTCCAACTAAAAGTCTTCACTCATGCGTTCATAACGCGGATTGAACGCAATATACAAGGCTTTACGTTAGCAAACAAATGAAAAATCTTAGCTTGTTTGTTTCAATATCATTAAGTTGAGTTAAGTTCCCTTTGTGCTTTAAAAGCTTTAATTTAATATTAATACGAATAAGACAAACGCTATTATTAAAATAACTTGATTATATTTTTAATAACTTACACTTTCATTACTGTTGTTATTATTAAAATGAAAAATGTAATGGCGGTTATTTATAAACGGGGACATTTATTTTGCGTCAATAAATTATTGCGTGAGGCTTTATTTTTTTTTGGTCGTTATCGTTGTGTGCACGCTTTAAAGTGACGAATTTGAATGCGAGTGACGTTATCGAGATACGGTAAAAATAAAACGTTTTTCGATTGTGTCGATATCGAAGGCACGACACCGACAATCATAAAATTGACAGTGTCTCTTTTAATGGTTTCACGAATATTGAACCGATGCATTAAATATATAACGGCAATCAATTTAAAAGGAAATCAACTTAATGGACTGGGAATTGCAGATTACGTTATATTGCGTTGTAGACCCAATCACTCGATCATTCAGTTTTCATTTTTATAGTTTCTGCGTCGAATTTATCGATCATAACATATCTTAAATAAAATTATTAAATTTCGCCTTAGATTGAATTCTAAGGCGATCCAATTCGTCATTCGCGTTGACAGAATACAAGTATAAATCTGGTTAAGTAATGGAAAAGCACGATTGTATTGAACTTGGTAGGCCTTGTAGGTGGGGTGGATGGGGTGGTGCGATGGGGTGTGTAGTCTCGAAGCGAAACGTAACTAAACCTGTCACCGCACGCGGTACGCATGAAAGCTCCGCGTAAATTTGCATTTCCGTCGTCTGCAAACGCCAAGTGATACAATCGCTTCTTTCCGGCGAGCAGAAGCAACTTTGACCCCTAGCGTTCGTTTCCCTGCCAGACTTGCCTACATCGCTGAAATTAATTTGACGTATGCACGGCATTCCACCCTCTAGCGTCGGTCGTACTCGTAACATCAACGCCGCACTATATCAACGACTCCCCGAAACTTTCCTCGTCACTGGGAATTACATTTGAAGAATCTTCCTGCAATTACAGATTTTGGAAATGGCGTATAGTCAACAAAATGCTAACGTCGCATTCATTTCCGCAAACTAAAAATAATTAATAAAGGTTTGATGGTGAGATACGTAAAATGTTGTGCTTTCAACTTGTCGTTTTATTCAAAACTTTTAACTTAATACTTCCGGCTTAAAAGCTACCATCTGAGATAAGTTACAAGTACAAATACACTTACTTTTACATGAAATACATCGCCATAAAGAATTAGACTACAATTTTGAAACTCTGATCAAATCATGCTTATCAACTAAGAAACGATGAATGTTTAGTTGAAAGAAACAAAACAAAAATTAACATTTTTCAGTTAGCTAGTAGTGGTTTGCATCCCGATACATGCCTTAACTCTTCTATCCATGCTGTCTATTAAGTGATCGATGCCGATATCAGGTATCTCATTCCACGCAACCTCTGTGATCTAGATAGTGTCGATGTCCATCTAGATTCTTAGAAGGCATGAGTTCTTATCTTAGATGCCGACCCATCATATCCCAAATCTATTCAATTCGCGACAACTCAATCGAATTGTTAAAACCTACTCCAACCTTCTTTTAACCCTCCGTCTGTCGGGCGCGCTTTCTTAACACTTTCGATCGGGTGTGGTCTCTGGAGTCCAAAATAGAAAAAACTCTAAAGGACGCCAACGTGTCCTCCAGTGCTAATTTCTCATAAATATGTTTTATATGATGCTTGTACAATATAATAGCCTAATACAGGGCCAATTCCAAACTCACGTTCTATGTTAATTTGATTTAAAGAAAATGCTTACAATTTAATCACATATTTTTCAAAATTTGGAAACAACGCCTAAATAAAGGAAAAGAAAATCGATCTATAATAATATTTATTTAAAAATGTTTAAAGTGTTATAAAAAAATGTCTTAACTAAAGAATAATATTCTATGCACAAACTGGAGGGTTTCAAACTGTGGTCTCCATATTTCCCAAACAATCGTTGTAACACGCTGTTATGTGCTCCATGCACAACCAACATTTACAAATTTTGCAAAAATAACGAGTTTTTCGTCTTTTGCAATATTTACAGTTTCCTCTTTTCTCTGGTTGTGGCTCTGGAATAATCTCCTCTTCAATACTTGAGAGCCTCAAGGCAGAAGCACGCACACTTTTGGTCAAGTGCTTATCAACGGCTCTTCTTTGCATGTTATTTTTCACTAACTCCATACCAAGATTTTTTTGAAACAGTCTGCGAGTTTTAGCAAATTCACCATCTGGTATGTTGCCTTTGTAGATAACAAAAGCGTTAATTGCTGCTATATTGAGGAGGTTATAGAAAATTATCATTGGCCAACGCTTTGTGTTTCTTGCAGCATTGTATGATGTGATCATTCGATCAACAACATCTACTCCACATTTTGTGCTATTATAGAAAGTAATTATTTCGGGCTTTTTCCGGTCACCGGTAGCTTCATCGATATGATCGTCTCGGTGCATTGTTGAAACTACAAGCACATTCTTTCCTTTTTTGGGTATATATGAAACTGCAGTCATATCATTACTAAATGCGAATAACGAAGAATATATTTTCCTGTTTTTAACTTGTGTTATTTCAAGAGGTAGTTCTCTTCTATTGGTTCTAATTGTACCAACCACAGTAAGGCGGTACTCTCTTAGCAGTTTCTTTACAATTGAATATCCTGTGAATCAACGATCTATTGTAACATTTCTTCCTGATCCTAAAAAATGTGAACACATTCTTTCAGTTACTGCAGCGGTAGAGGTGGCAGTTTTATATGGACCATTGGGTTGAACACCAGCGTAAATTACTATGTGTGAAGTGAAACATGTTTTGGCATCAACAACGGCGAAGACTTTCAATCCGCATTTGTTTGATTTACTTGGAATGTACATTCGGAAACTGCACCTACCCCTAAAGGCAAGCAGCATTTCATCTAATGTTATATACTCGCCCACAGAATAAGTTTTCTTACAATTGTCGTTGAACTTGTTAACAATAGTACGAACTGCTGCTAGTTTGTCCATTTCTTTTCTTTGACCTCTAGTTGTGGTATCGTCTAAGCGAATGCATTTCAATAAGAAGACGAACCTCCGTTTTGCCATTGTAGCAGGAAATATCTCATATCACATACCGTCCGATGACCAATACTCTGCTAGATGCGTCCTTGATCCATGATGGAGCCCAACTAAATAAAGCAAACCCATCAGCGCTTGCATTTCTACATAGTCGGTAGGTCTACACTCAGTCGTATCTTGGTATTTAACAGAAATTTTATCAATAAATAAATTAGTGTTTTCAACTACAATATCAATGCAGTTTCCAAACATGTACATCCAGCATTGAATGGGAGATAATGCGTCACGTGCTTCACCGATGACCCCCGGCAGGTGAAACACTATGTTTTCGTTGCGAGTTCTAATATTTCTAGGTGGGACAGCCTTTTTCCATTTAGTTCCATCTTTACCAAAGAAATACGAGCATCTATCACGAATCACCGGTTGTTCATCTTCATTATCCTCGCCGTCATCCTGATGCATAATATCTGCATCTTCATTTACGTTTTCCTGCTCGGTTTCTGTATCATGATCACTGATACTTACAAAATCTGGATCTGATATCAAACTATCGTCAGACTCTTCTATTTCAATGCCCGTGCTAACTTCTTCATACAGTTTCTGTAATTTTTCTCTCTCATTTTCATAAGGATCCATATCACAATGCTATCAAATAATAAATCATTTATTATTTTATCAAATCATATCAGAAAGTTGTGTGATACTACTTACCTATTTGTAAGTATGCTATTTGTAGATTGCTAACTAGATATTTGATATTAGTTATAAATAATTTTTTATACACTTTTCTATTCTCTATATTTGTAAAATAAATAACACATAACACAACGCCTCAAAATGGGGTTCAATAGTAAACTGGCGTGTCAACGATACGGTAACCGTATATATAGTAATTATTAAGGAAGCTACCGAACTATATTGCGATCACTCCGAGGTTTAGTTTTATAACTCGGTAACACCCCTACAAACACAAAAAGAACGCATAGAGTTCCAACTGGAATACGATTCTTACAGATTATATCTGCGAATATTGTTACACATTGGGACAAGGGTCTGTCAGGACAAAATATTATGTAGCGACTATTTGGAATTTTGAAAAACAGTTTTTTATGGCGAAAACAGTTGATATTCAGATACTTGAAAGGTACTGTGACCGTAGAAGTTTTGAACAAAATAATTTAAAAAATATTTCACATAATCATTTTGTCGTGGACTCGTAGACCACACCCGACAGACGGAGGGTTAACCACAGCAATATGAAATCTTGCATTATCCTATTGGAAAATTGTAAAGTGGTTTCAAAATGTTATCGATGTAACGACGTACGTTTAATGTGTCTGTAATAAACGTAAGGGGATACAAATCATATTCTCAGATGTTAAGGCTATGTGTCATTTTTGAATGAACTCCGAATTTCTCCTCGATGTCGCTACACCATTCGAAGATCATATACAACGCAACCCGATCCATAAAAAAACCTTGCTTCATCATTGATGACGATGTCATTCCATTGATGAACCCACCCTTGCTTTTTGACACCATGCAAGGTTGGCTACTTTATGGAGAGGTATTAATGGATATTGAAGGTAAGGACGATATGAATGAAGCTTAAAGGATGAAATTGTTCTGTAAACGGTTACCATTGACAGGTGTCGGTTCAAAGCTTTCATGCAATTCACAGCAATCTACCTTGTTTTTTGAAATAAATCTCAGTAAGTCATACACCTAAGGATGATAGAAGATGTGCGCCTCTATTAAGAGGACATTCTTCGGACCATAAATAATCTCTTCATATTCAGACTTAAAAATTCACAATCACATTCTTAGTTTGAAATCCATTATGAAACCCAATATTGACCTTAAAAACGTTTTTTAACCCTGCAAAATTGTCCATAAAAAATATTTATTTATTTACTACCCTATTATCCGTGCCAGAAGTCAAGGTCTCTCAGGTTTAGAGATCGATATCTTCGAAATCGATCAATGAATAAAATTGCGGTAACGTTTATTGTGAACAATGAACATTTCTGTGTGTCATAGGTTAATTTGAAAATTTTCGAATCCGCGGTTTTTCTTCTGTTGCGAGTTAATTGAAGAATGTACCCGGTTTTAGAAAATGGCGACAACTTTGTCTACTTTGCGATTTTTTTTTCTAAAAACCTATTTGACTAAAAAAGTTCAAATTTGAATTTGTACTAACCCAATGTGTTCTCAATGTGGGGTATATTTTATTTTAACGATATTCTATATAGTTTCGTGGAACATTGTGTTAAACCACAATAAGATGTGGTTATTTCGAAAAAGACCGGACGGATTTCATGCGATTTTTACCAAAATATGTTAAAGAAT
The DNA here is from genome assembly GCA_036711965.1 of Onthophagus sagittarius. NCBI lineage: Eukaryota > Metazoa > Arthropoda > Insecta > Coleoptera > Scarabaeidae > Onthophagus > Onthophagus sagittarius. Next base: position 65,131,581 of record JASERS010000003.1, on the reverse strand, counting down.
GTCGTTTGTCGGATTCTGTAATCAGTTTTTCAAAATGAGGTGTCCCTCATGAGCACCATTTCTCGGAGTTTTACTTCTGTTTCTCTTTAACTTGTATTTCCATTAAATCACTCTTAAAAGATCACCCTTATTTTGAATAACTGTTAACGGAATCCGATATACATCATTATTAAATAAATTTTGGCAAAAATCGTGTTAAAATTTGACTTTTCGTTTTCAAAATAACCACATCTTAGTAAATTGCAATTTTCCGCGAAATTATAGGGAATATCGGTAAATTAAAACACGCCCCGCATTAAGAATCCATTGGCTTACCATCAATTCAAATTTAAAAATTTATCATCAAATATCAAGAATCGGGTGAAAAAATGAAGAAAATCCGCAGCTCCGAACATTTACAAATTAAATTGATGATAAAAATGATACACAGAAATGTTCACTGATTACAATAAACTTTATCGCATTTTTCTTTCATCGAGTGATTTCGAAGATTGTTGTATCCCAATAAAAAAATCTGAAAATAGATTTTTATCTTTCAATTTAGAGCTCTAAATTTTTGATGCTCTGAACATATGAATTTTACACTTTACGATGTTTTTTTCTGGAGTAAAATGAACATCCACCACACGATGGCGATAGATCTCATCGGCTGTTTGTCATCGGCTTGTAGATCAAACAAATTTTCAATCAATTTCTTTTTGAGTACGTTGTCTAGAAGAGTTACATACTGAGAAATTTTAATAGAGATTTTAAATGAAACAGAAGTACGTGCCACCTCAACGACTGTAACAAATGAATTAAGAGAGAAAAAAGTAGAAGCAAGATAAAAAAAGTAGAAATGACATCGTCAAACAGTAAAACCAACATCTAATTAGAACATACAAAATCATAAAATCTTGAAATCAAAATCAAGGACAATGATGTAATTTTAGCTGACAAAGGAAGACGCCTTGATAAAAAAATATACAGTGCGAACACGCTGACAGGAATTAAATCAATAAATATTTTACTTTAATTGCTAATCGGCAAAATTGTTTGAACTGATTATTTTTGAATTTTGATGGCTCAACTCAACCCAACTAATATTTAGTGCTAACTCTCTAGTTGGATTGAGTTTGGTTAAGGTCAATAAATCAACCCAACCCAACTAATATCTAACCCACCTACCTAATTAGCAGTAGCAACAGATGTTAATTGGGTTGGGTTGATCTATTAACTTCAACCCATCTACTTGATTTTTTTCTGAGTAACCTAATATCTAGTGCTGATTAGGTGGTCCTGATAAGTAGACAGCTGATCTTTTTTCTGACCAACCCAACTAATATTTAGTGCTAACTATCTAGTTGAATTGGGTTGTGTTAGAATGCATTAACCCAACCTAACTGATATCTAACTCAACTAGTTAGTTAGCATTAGCAACAGATACTTAATTTTTTTTCTGACCAACCCAACTGATATTTAGTGTTAACTAGTAGGGTTGGGTTGGGTTAAGATCTTTAACTAATATCTATTATTGTTGGCCGCTCAGTTTAGAGATCGACACTTTCGAAATCGACCGATGAAAAAAATTGCGGTAAAGTTTATTGTAATTAGTAAAGATTTTTCTGTAATATAGGTTAACTTCGAAATTTATAGAGTTAATTGAAAAAGTAACTGTTTTTTGAGAGTGCCGGCAACTGACGAAAACATTTCAAATTTGAATCTGTGGTAACCCGATGTATTTTTAATGTGAGGCATATGTTATTTTATCGATATTCCATATAATTTTACGGAAAATCAGGGTTTAGTGAGATGCGGTTAATTCGAAAACAAGCAGAGCGTTACAACGGGATTTTTGCCCGTTAAACTTTACCGTAATTTTTTCTCTCTAAACTGAGGGGCCTTGATATCTGGCACGGACAATAATGCTACTGTAAAATACGCAAAAAATCACTAATCAAAGATTAAAAATTACTAGTTCTAGCATTTTTGTTGAAAAACAATTTGTAATAATTTTTCAAATTGATCATTTTCTGACCAACCCATCCAATATTTAGCATTAATTAGGTATTTGCGTTTTGTTAGGTTAAGGCTAAAAGCTCATTTCAACCAATATGTGCTGACTAATTAGTTGGATTGTGTTAGGTTGGATAAAGATCTTCAACTAGTATCTTGTGTTAACGTAAAATTTATATAAAAAGATCAGAAACCAAATAATAAAATTGACCAGCTTCATGAAGGCACTGAATGAATAACAGGCTGATGAACAGTATACAGGCTGATTCAAAAATCCACTGACATTCCAGAAGGTAAACCATGAAAAATTAACATGAACCCCAACGAGATGCAAGGCATCAAAGTTTCTTTAAAGCTAAAAATTATATGTAATTAAAAACCCCTTTTTAAAATATCTTCTACGCCACGATTAATTTTGTTAAATACGGAGTATTTTTGTGTTCTACTACGTATATAGCTAGTCTAATGATGAACATTTTTAAGGAAACAGATTTCAAACCAAAATATTCGGTTTTGAACATTCTCACTTTATTGATCGAATAAAAAATATGGACGTCGATAACAAAATTATAATCTCATTCGACGTAACTAATTTGTATTCAAACAGTCCAATAGATATCACATTAAAACTGGTAAATGAGCTTTTTACATCAAATTTCAACAATAACATGCAAAATCTAACGTTTAAACATCATTTTTCTCTCATCAATACTTGCCCGCATATTTCTTAGTCACATTGAGAATGATAAAAATATTAATAACAGAAATGTTTATATTAAAGTTTGGATAAGATATATTGATGACATTTTTTGTGTTTATGAGGAAAATAGATATACGTTAAATAATTTTTTAGATCATATAAACATAAATAAAAATTTTAACTTTATAATTGAAATAGAAGAATACAAGACATTAATCGTTCTAGATCTAATCTGGACACGCTTAGAAGATGGTAACTTGGAATTTAATATTGTTATGAGCACTATTGATAGTGGTTAGCATGTTTGTTTCCACACAGTTATATAGTCTAGATTGCCCACCCTGATGGATCACTCCAATTTAGTTTGGTCTGTTCCAGATTTCTAATCCATTTATTATGGCCCACTGTATGGATATGGCAATGCGAAGTGCTATTCATGATGGCGCTCTTTGATGTTCGACTGCTCCCAAAGCCATCCTTTGCCATTACCATCAACGTTATCCACCACTTAGGGCCAGTTCAGGCCATCCACAAAATGGCGATGGCTTGCAGTGATCCATAATAAGCCATAGTGAAGAGGAACATTCTCCTAACTAATTTTTTGCATAAACAGATTTTTAAAATATCCATTATCAGAAGAATGGTTTAGAATGGATTCCTTAATAAAATAATAAATAATCTCTTTATATAAATACATATTCAAATAATATCTTTATATCTCTTTATTATCTAATATATATCTTTAACATACTCCAATTACAATTTACTTAGATTTTTTTCGAATTATCATAACAAGAACAACGATAAAATGAGAAAAAGTGGGGTATATTCTCTTGCATACTCTAAATGTGAGTGTATTTACATTGTAGAAACAGGAAGATAGCTTAAACGCGAATCCATAAACATAAAGTTAACGAAAACTCAAACGTTTGCAAACACGTAAGAGAAGCAAAACATAAAATGGATAACGAAAACATAAATCTCATTGAGAAATTTGAATATTTTATTGGAATCGCTGGAAATTTACAAATATAAAGTTAAAAGCAAATTTATATTTAAATTGTTTAAAAATTTAAAGAAATTCAATGACAACAAAAACCTCTTTACATGTATATAAAGACATAACAGCAAAATACCTGATCAAAAAAAAAAAAATTTAATCCTTAAGAAAAAAAGTTCTTTGTTCTTTTAAATATTTTCAATATTATTTCATTCCAAGAAAACCAATAATTTCTTCTTGAATTCAGGTGTCATGGAAAAACCATACTTAATACCAACATGTTTTATTATAACATCTATGTAAATAAGACAAGTTTCGAGACAAGAGCTCGATACGCATGTGAGAAGTTGAAAGGAGACATTAAACATGGCTAAAAAATAATGGTGAAATTCATGGTGTGATTAATATACGCGAACTAAATTTATTAACTTTTAACAGGATGGGGAAAAGAATTGGATAGAACTAAGCTATTCTAAATGATTATTATTTTTTTAAAATTTCTTTATTTCATAAATTTCTAATAAGTTGAGTTTGAAGCCTTTATTTTACTAAAATATTATTTTTCGTGTTAAAAACACGATTATACATTAGTATATGTCTACCAATATTTGAATTTATTGTTATGTATATTTTCATTAATTCTCATTTTAATTGATCTATCTGTTTTATTCGTGCATTTTGCAGCACATATACTGCATTCCATACTATAACCCCATTCTGATTTAGTAAATTTATTTTACCATTTGCATTGAAAGGTCTTTTTTGGATAGTAGCATTATTTTTGAAGATATATTAAGATGATATCAACGAAAAATGCTTTATTTTGTCACGGTATTTTTTTTATTTGTATATTAAATTCTGTTTATTTGAAGAATTTTACAAAGTTCTTGACAATATCAGATGTTAATTAAATTAGAATTTATTAAATAATAAATTCATGTGTCATGGAAAAACCTTTATTAGTACATATACTTCTTATTAAATTAAGTGCATTAGTTCCTTCTTGTTCTGATAAGGGGGTATTATATTGCTTATTTTATTTATTATCAAAAACATTATTTGTCATTTAGTGGTGTCGAGGTGTTATTAACATACACCTTAACTTACGCGGTTTTAATATAATAAAAATCAATTAACTATACTTTTATAAATTCTCTCCATGCATCGCGATCTTCCGTTAATAAGCCCAGGTTATTTCCACGTTAGTTAAAGGAAATATTTCTATCTTCTATCTGTCTTCCTCTACGATTTTTACCTTGCAATCGGATTTGCAACCATCGTAACTTCCTTCTTGTTATAATGACAATTGTAGCTCGTATTTTGATCGTATTTTGTCGGTTCTTTTGTTTTGATTCTGTGTTTTTGAAAGAGCATACAATTTTCGCTACCATACAAAACCCTCGGATGATATGTTGAATTGTATGCACTCAGTTGCTGTCGATATTCATATATTTCTAGACTACTTACAATACTTCCAGAAGTCTTTCAATGCTTGCAAATGGTTTGATATTACATCTAGAGGACTGAAATGCTTCCATATGGCTTACAATGCTTCCAGAAGACTTGATATTGCATCTTAAAAACTTGAAATGCTTCCAGACGACATACAATGCTTTCAGAAGATACTGCCTCTAGATGATTTAATACTGTTTCTAGAAAACTTGATATTGTTTTCAGAAGACTTGAAATGTTACTAAAAAACAGATACTGCTTCTAGAATACTTCAAATGTTTTCAGACTACTTACAATGATCCCAGAAGACTTGATATTGCATCTAGAAGACTTCATTTGCTACCAGAAGACTGAATACTGCTTCTAAATGGCTTGCTACTGTTTCTAGAAAACTTCATATTGCTTCCAGACGACTTGAAATATTTTCAGCACACTGACACTTCCTCTATAAGACTTTAAATGTATCTAGACAACTTATAATACTTCCAGAAGATGCTTCCAGATGACATACAATGCTTTCAGAATACTTGATGTTGCTGTTAAAACACTTTAGTTGTTTTCAGAAGGCTTAATATTGCATCTAAAAGATTTGATTTGCTACTAGAAGAATGAATACTGCCTTTAGATGGCTTGATACTATTTTTAGAAAACTTCATATTGTACTGCTTCCAGAAGATTTAAAAAGGTTACAAAAGTTTCGACATTGCTTTTGGTAGGCTTAATATTGCTTCCAAAAGATTTGTTATGTAAAAAGTAAATAACTTTTGATGTTTAGAGTATAATACAGTCTGCTTATATTCTATTGCTTACATCATCCTCATTGTTTCATCCGTAATTCATAATAGTACCAAGGTACAGACCAACTTATTTTAATTTTTATTCATTTATGTGGACATCAATATCTAGGGTAGTGTCACCTGCAAGCGTGACATGTATTACCTCAGTTTTGCCCGTATTAATTTGTAATGCTTCTCGTGTCTCATTCCAAATTTTCAAATTATACTGAAACTTCTCTTAGCTGTCAGCGATCAGCGCTATGTCGTCTGGAAGTATGCATATTGTAAGGGGGTATTATAACAGCTACCTAAATAAGTTCTAAAAGCTGCAGTTTTGTGAGTATTATAATAATTTATAAGGAATAATGGTAACGATTTGTATACATTTTCTATAAAATCTATAATGTTTTGTTTGTTAATCAAAATTAAATCAAGAGGATTTGAAATATGGTCCTTCTTCAATTCTAATGTATGTAATGAAAGATACCGCCTCAAATCGCGGACGAGGCGCTAGAGTTGATGAGTCAACATAAAATCTACGCTTCAAAGGTTGTAGCGCCTCACCTGCAAGCAACCTAGGCGATTTGAGTATAAATATCATGCTATGAAAGATTTGGTATCTTAACGAAGGCATGTAATGAACGATTTCGCCTCAAATCATGCATCCCATTTTGGTGCTACAGTTAATGTGACAATACGAAATTGACAATTGAAAAGTTGAAGCGCCTCGCCCGCAACCGACCTCGGCGATTTGAGTATAAATGTCATCCTATGAAAAATTTAGTGTCTCAACCAATACATGTAATGGACGATCTCGCATCAAATCACCGAGGTCTCTTGCGACCGAGGCGCTAGAGTTAATGTGTCAACATGAAACCGACGATTCAAAGATTGTAGCGCCTCGCCCGGAAGCGAAATCGGCGATTTGAGTATCTTAACCAAGGTTTATAATGAACGATTTCACCTCATATCGCTAAGGTCGCTTGGAGGCGAAGCAGTACATTTGAACAATAAGATACCAAATCTTTTACAAAATGACTTTTATACTCAAATAGTTGATGTTGTTTGTGATTTAGATTAAGTGATTTCGCCAATTTTCATTCTTCAAATTAGGTTGGTATTGAAAATGTAACTAGGTTTGCTAAATTTTTTATAAAAGTAATTAGAAAATTTAAAAAAACGCAAAATATAGTGGTAGGTAACGGGATGAAATCACCAGATCACCAGTTCCTTTTTCAATACTAACCTATTTTTCTTCATAGCTTTGGTCTACACTATACTCATAACAGTGTAGATTAGGCAAGGAGAGACTGGGGAGCAACTTTTGCTCTAGAATAGGTGTTTCTTTATTGCTCAAATACAGTCAATAGCCCATACATGGGACAGTTTTTAGACTACTATATCAAAGAAAATATAATATTAAGCTATTAATGATTTAAAAAACCAGAACTTTGAAGGACCCTTTTACTTACTGAATACGAATATTCCTTCCATTAATTTTTTTTGGATTGTTAAAAAAAATGATGTAACTGTTCCAACTTAGGAATATCTGCACATAACTTAGGACACCCCTTTATTTTAATATGTGTACCATGTTTTGACTGCTAGGTTTCTAATTGGAGACACCATAAATGTTTCTTTTTTAACTTTTTTAGTGTTCTAGGTGAGAAAAAACTTCAATTGTGCTATAAACGTGTATTTTCTGTAAAGAAGATTGAACAGTTAACTAACTAGTTGGGGTCACTCCGTAAAACTAACCTAACCTAACATTTTTCTTGTTTGTAAAAACTTTTGCTTCATACTACTACCTTTTTCTACCGGTTCATATTGAAAAACTATCTATCCCTCACTTCATTTTCGGGCTTTAAGATACTTTAAGTAATCTAGAAAGGTCCACGTCCTCCTCGATATCACCCACGTCACGAAACACAAAAATATGCTTGGAACCTTTGTATTGTCGCATATACTTTACTGTCATCTACCCATTACTATGTTTATTATTACTTTTCGTATAAACTGTTTGTAGCTGTCTTTCTTTGAACTACTGTCATATGTAGAGGTAACAACGACAAAGTTTTCTTCATTCGCTGAGGATGATGGCTTCTCTTCAAAATCCACCTGATCATAGCTTTCATCCAACCTATGACATTCAAGTAGAAATTGTTCTTGAGACGTTTCATTATCAATTTTTTCCGCAATTTGATCATCGAACAGTACAGACAAATCTTCATCTCCATTTGAGGAAATTCTGTCATGTAAATATGACAGACGTGGACCTTTCTAGATCACTATCTTCAGAGGTTTCATCTGTTTTTTGTTTTTTCTATTCTTTGGCTCTTTTTTTTTGTTATCTTCCGATACCTCTTTAAACACTTGCATTTGATTCTGTTCTGTCCCTCTTTCTGACCCATTCTTTCTTTCGAGTCTTTAGTTTTTTCTTCTGCAATAGCCTTCAACTTTTCTACAACTCACCCTCTGATTTTCTCACTTTTGCCTGGCGCAATAGTGATTTTCTTTTTCGTTGGTAGGACATTAGTTTTCTTTGTTCGTGTATCTTTGATCAATTCCTGGAAAGCTGTTGTCTATGCTGCACGTGAATTATTACTTGCGTCGTGTGATTCATAGGACACTTATGGCACACTTTCTACAGGAACTTTATTTTTGTTTAACGGAACATTCCCACTCTTCAAAAATCCTGCTTCCAAATGAGCAGGTGTTTTGCTCTCAATCTGATCTAAGGTCTTTTTCAAACAACCTTAGAAATTGATCTTTCATATAGTCCCTTTAATTTTTGTTTCTCTGTAAACTGTTTTCTCCACGCTGTCTTGAGGGGGTTGAAGAAGGCCAAATTAAGAGGCTAGCATATGTAGGCCTTTAATTATTTTATGTAAGCCTTTAAAATTCCAACTGATAAATGGCTAGAAAGATTGTCCCCCTGATTGTAGCCTTAGGGACGTTTTGAAAAGACGTTTTTACAGACTTTTTGAAGTATGGCAGTGCAATTAACATAAACCAGTCCTCAAAGAGGGCTCCTTCAAACCATCCAGGTTTAGATCAATATACGGTGGTAAGACTTGGAAAAGTCCATGATTCGCTCTGAGAGTTTGCATTTTTTTTACGATGACTTTACTCTTGCCTGGATCTTCTTGGATGCTTGATTCGTTATAATTAATGATTGCCTTTAGGAAAACATCGTTTAAAGATATTGCCAATTCCCTGGCCCTTGCTCTTTTGATATTTTGATATAGGCGGCCCTTTAATTTTTCACTCTGCCACTTTAGAAAACCTTTTATCCATTTGATCCCAGGCATATTACTTTCAAACATATTTCATTTAGTCCATTTTTATCTAACATTTTTTTAACAATGCATCAATTATGTCAAAACTTGTCAGTGGAAATCTTCACTCGGCAGTTAGAGCGATGCACTCAGTGATTTTCTTCATCATTGTTGAACACTGGAGGACGTCCATCTGCTGTTTATTTTTGACTCTTCTTTATATGGACAACTTAGGGACGCCAAATTTCTTTTCAGCTTTCCGGTATGACATTCCATTTTTAACCGCATTGACAGCCTTGCTAATATTTTCTTCATTAAAAACATAATATTGCTTCTTATTCATTTAGTTATCAGGACCATCTGCACAAAAATATCGATATTGCTATCTAAAACGTAAGGGAAAAGCTCGCACCTTTTTCATACAGCCATTATGCTTGTTTTATAACCAAATAGGCATAATACAATACCAAGATACAAATCCCTAACAATAGTGGTACACTCCTGTATCCTAGTAGTGCATAGTGTTCCTTAAGAGGAACGTCAAAATTGATGATAAATTAATTTTTTCACAATGCAGATCTCTTTTACTTTTGGAAAGACCAAATAAAGATAATCATAACGTGTACGTTATTGGATAGTACAGGGTTCCCACTGAAGTGCAGACCTTTTTTTTAAATTCATTTTCACTCAGCACCCAACGTATTTTCAATAACCACCGTCTATGTATATTTGTGTACAAATTAGTTATATTAAAAGACAAGAATGTAAAATGTTTAGGTAGGTTCAAGTTTTGTAAAGATTGAATTAGTTTATTTCTATTGTTTACAGTAAAATCGGGTTTAAATTGAATATTTTTGAAAAATTGTTGCAAGAATTTTAAAATGTACATTTTCTAGTTGATTGATGATATGATAGATCTAATTGAGGAATAATTTTTATATATGCTCATGTTTTATTTTAATTCTTCGTACTTGTAGATTATATCTGAAGATGGCTAGTAAAATAAAGATTTTGTATAAAACGATCAGATGAAAGTAAAAAAATTTAATATCAAACCTTCATTAACATTATTACTGGTAGAATGGATAACGAAATTAACTTTAATCAGAAAAAAATAATTAATTTATAGGGGCGTTATTTAATTTAAGCGATCTAACCTGTTAGGTAAAGATAAAAATTCTATAGAAACGATACGCTTGCTGATATTTAAAAGGGGATATCAAATAAATTCCGTAATCGAAGTATACGAGCGGTTGAAATTGGCGCCCCAACCGACCAATGTTGGGATAAAATAAGGGTATAAAAGGAGATAGGGTGAGAGAGAGAGAGATTCAACGTCGGTCGATGGAAGCAATGCGCCACGGCCGGCCTCACGCCGGATTATAAAATTCTCCTATTTATTACCGGAGATGTATTCCGATAAACTACGATCGTCGGACAGAGATAAATTACCCTTCCCCGATCACAGATTATCGGTTCCAGTGTCGGAAAGCTGTGGCGTATTCTACAAAGCCCGCCGCTTTGTCACAATTAAACCCAAATTGCGAGCGGTTTTTTTCCTGAACGCCACTGCAGACTCGTTTAAATGTCCAACTCCATCGACTCCCAACAGGCTCAAGTACTGAAAGGTGGATAGTTGCCAAAAGTTTAAGTTCCCCGGGGTAGCATAAATTCGAACAAAGTTAATAGTAAAATGAAAATCATAAATAAGATATAAGAAAATAATCAAAACCACCTGTATGAAATTTAGTTTACGGATCAAAATAAAACGTAACGTCCAATTTAAAATGCTACGAGTCACATTCGTTTCGTCTAATGTCTTCAGAACAAGTGGAAAATATCTTTATGCGAAACATGCATTTTACAAGATGAATGCTTAACCCAGTATATCACACGCTTCGCAAACCCCCAGCAACATTCCCCCGTGAAAAATGTCGACGTCGGAATGTGGTTGTGTAAATAATAGTTGCGTTAAACATGATATTAACATCGTATCCGATGAACTATATATCTTCGTGAGGGTGCACGCTTCAGGATAATCCGAGCAGAGTTTTTCCTCGTCACAAAAAGCCATCCGGTTCGGCTGTTTGCATATTTTTAAAACCTAATATCATAAATCTAGCTCTGCTGGATGAAGTGGTTTGAGGAGCTCATTCATCATGGGCACCCCATTCTGGGCAAGCTGTGTGCCAGATACGGCAGGTAATTTTAATGACGCGCACTTTAGTATTAAAGGTCCGCAGGCCCAGCCCTATCTATTAAATTTTCCCGATCGTCGTCAATCATTAGCCTTCCATTTCATGCGTACATAAATAAAAATGAATATTGATCTTCACAACAAGTACTCGTTATAGCTTTATCGATCCAAAAAAAATTTTGTTAGCTCTAATTTATATGGTGTTTGTTCATTACATCTACGCTTCTAACTAACGCCAAGGAACAACTCAATTACGCCTAATCAAATTTTCGACGAAGATTGTCAATAGGAGGAGATATCTTAGTGAGTAAAGGTAAGGTAGTATATACCTAAGGAAATGTTACAAAGTTTGTGTGTAACCCAATTCGGATGCGGTATGTTGATATTAAAGCCTTACTGATTATCTTATCGAATATACAAGTAAACAACTTACACGTATTAATGAAATTTATAGCTTCCTATTTATTACGGTAACGGCCTATTACCGGTTTGACAAGGAGTTATTTGCCAACTTTGAACAAGTTAAAATTACGTGTACTAGCTCGTATCAGAACACTATTACCAACTTAACGATATAATTTTTTTGTAAAATGGAAACTTAAATTAATACAATATTTATAGATATTATAAAAAATTTGGGCGAAACATTTTTTTTTCTTCTTCATTATAAATTTTTTTTTTGTATATTTAGGATGTTCAATCAATTTCAAACGCCCCAAGTTGATTGACGTTGATTCTAAACGTACCCTAACCGATAAATAATAGCCGGGGAAGCCCCATCTTACGTCGGCGTTGTTCCCATGATATTATTCTATCCATCTCTACACACTTTAGTTTTTTCATATAAATTATGGAATTTGAATCATAGCATCGCATCATTGTAATCATAGCATCGTAGCAACAGATATTAAAAAGAAAACGGTCTTTTCTTACGATTGGATTCAAAAAAAAAATTGTATAGTCTCGTGAAGGGTGAAGTTGAAGGGATATTTGGATGAAAATGTTGAATTTAAATATAATTTAAGTTGCTGGAAGATGTGTAATTGTGATTCTGATTTTTTTGCTCTTCCATGAGCATAAACTTTTCTTCCATTATTCTTAAGATATTTGTGTCAACCATTTAATTGCCTGACACAATGTGTTCACATTCATACTTCAATTTTAATCACGTTTTTGTAGACAATATGACAAACAATGATTTTTTTGTAACACTAGGGAAGGTAAACGTATACAGTACGTAGGACGTATACGTAGGACAAATTGGACACTTTTAGATGGAAACTCATCTTTTTATAAGAGACAGAAAAAAAATGATATCAATGTCCGACTCTCAATTTTTATAAGAAATCTAATGGCAGAACATTTCAATATCTCGTACGGTTTCAGAGATAAAGAGTGTTTTTCAAAAAAGTGTATTTTCGAAAAGACGTCATACCTTTTTCCTTACTGAAATATTTTCCATTTTGTGAAAACATTTCCAAAGCAACTTTTTATCTCAAATACATTAAGAATAAGGTAACTTGCCCTCAAACCTATATTTTAGTAGTTATTGACATAAACATGATTTCTTTAAATGGGACACCCTATATATTTTTATATATATGGCTGAGAGCATAAGATTTCGTTTCCAAAAATATATCACTCGATATTTCGTTCAAGTTTTCTTTGAAATATACAACTTGCAAGCTTTTAAGATTTTTAATTGCATACTTTAGATTAGTGGGTTTTGACAGTGCTTTAATAAAACAAATGAATTAGTTACGAGTATTTAGTTGTCAAATGTTAATTCAAATGTGAGTGCTTATCGTTAAAGTATTTCGAAGTTGTCATCAATTTCCATTATAATATTGTATGAAAATGATGAAAAATGGGACATGATAGTTTGTTTTATACAATGTGGGAAAAATGCAGAAGCTACAGGAAATTTATATCATGAAGGATATCCAAGAAGGCGACAATCTTTTAATGATATGTTTTGTAGAAACGTTTTAATAAAATCACGACAAAAATGATAACATTTGTAAGATCGTGGGGATCTTATATTTCAAAATGCATAAATTACTTGCATATCAAATTGCAGGTTGAATCATCCTCTTTAAAATGATGTATAATTCATTGCTTCAATTTGAAATCGATTCCACCTAAGAAATGTTAAAGGATAATGTGTTTTTGACGTTTTAGTAGAATCACGAAAGAAATGATAAAAATCGAAAAAGATCGTGAAGGTTTCATTTTTTGAAAATGAAGAAATAGTTTGCATACCAAATTGAAGGTAGAAGCTTCGTCTTTAAAATGATGCACAATTCATTGTTTCAACTTGAAATCGATTCCACCTATTAACAAGAAATGTTAAAGAACGATGTGTTTTGGAGGTTTTAGTGGAATCACGAAAACTATGATATCATTTGAAATATCGTGGTCTTATTTTTGAAAATGAAGAAATTACTTGCATATCAAATTGAAGGTTAAACCTTCGCCTTTAAAATGATGTATAACTCATTGTTTCAATTTGAAATCGATTTCACATAAGAAATGTTAAAGATGACGTTTTTGACGTTTTGGTAAAATCACGAAAAACAATGATGAAATTTGAAAATAAAACGTGTAATTTTGGAAAATGAAGAAATGGCTTGCATACCAACTTGAAGGCTGGACCTTCTTCTTTGAAATGATGTATAACTTATTGTTTTAATTTGAAACCGGCTCCATCTAAGAAATGTTAAAGGATGACGTGTTTTTCATGTTTTAGTTGAATCACGAAAAAATGATAAAACTTGAAAAAATCGTGAGGGTCTTATTTTGAAAAATGAAGAAATAGCTTGAATACCTACTTTGAAGGCTGAACCTTCTTCTTTGAAATGATGTGTAACTCATTGTTTAATTTGAAATCGATTCCACCTAAGAAATGTTAAAGAATGACGTGTTCTTTCAGGTTTTAGTAGAATCACGAAAAACAATGATGAAATTTGAAAAAAATCGTGAGGTCTGATTTTGGAAAGTGAAGAAATGACTTGCATACCAACTTGAAGTCTGAATCTTCTGCTTTGAAATGATGTATTATTCATTGTTTTAATTTGAAATCGGTTCCACCTAATAAATGTTAGAGAACGATGCGTATTTGACGTTTAGTGGAATCACGAAAGAAATGATAAAATTCGAAAAAATTGTGAGGGTCTCATTTTGTAAAATCACGAAATAACTTGCATACAAACTTTGAAGCCTGAAGCTTTTTCTTTAAAATGATGCATAACTCATTGTGTCAATTTGAAATCGATTCCACTTAAGAAACGTTAAAGAACGACGTATTTTATCAGGTTGTAGTAGAATCACGAAAAATAATGATGAAATTTGAAAATAAAACGTCTAATTTTGGAAAATGAAGAAATGGCTTGCATACCAACTTGAAGGCTGGACCTTCTTCTTTGAAATGATGTATAACTTATTGTTTTAATTTGAAACCGGTTCCACCTAAGAAATGTTAAAGGACGACGTGTTTTTCATGTTTTAGTTGAATCACGAAAAAATGATAAAACTTGAAAAAATCGTGAGGGTCTTATTTTGAAAAATGAAGAAATAGCTTGAATACCTACTTTGAAGGCTGAACCTTCTTCTTTGAAATGATGTGTAACTCATTGTTTAATTTGAAATTGATTCCACCTAAGAAATGTTAAAGAATGACGTGTTCTTTCAGGTTTTAGTAGAATCACGAAAAACAATGATGAAATTTGAAAAAAATCGTGAGGTCTCATTTTGGAAAGTGAAGAAATGACTTGCATACCAACTTGAAGGCTGAATCTTCTGCGTTGAAATGATGTATTACTCATTGTTTTAATTTGAAATCGGTTCCACCTAATAAATGTTAAAGAAGGATGCGTATTTGACATTTAGTGGAATCACGAAAGAAATGATAATATTCGAAAAAATTGTAAGGGTCTCATTTTGGAAAATGAAGAAATAACTTGCATACAAACTTTGAAGCCTGAAGCTTCTTCTTTAAAATGATGTATAACTCATTGTGTCAATTTGAAATCGATTCCACTTAAGAAATGTTAAAGAACGACGTGTTTTTACAGGTTTTAGTAGAATCATGAAAACCAATGATGAAATTTGAAAAAAAAACGTGAGAATCTCATTTTGGAAAGTGAAGAAATGACTTGCATACCAACGTGAAAGCTGAATCTGCTTCTTTGAAATGATGTATAAGTCATTGTTTTAATTTGAAATCGCTTCCACCTAATAAATGTTAAAGAACGATTTGTATTTGACGTTTAGTGGAATCACAAAAGAAATGATAAAATTGGAAAAAATTGTGAAGGTCTCATTTTGGAAAATGAAGAAATAACTTGCATACAAACTTTGAAGCCTGAAACTTCTTCTTTAAAATGATGTACAACTCATTGTGTCAATTTGAAATCAATTCCACTTAAGAAATGTTAAAGAACGACGTGTTTTTACAGGTTTTAGTAGAATCATGAAAAACAATGATGAAATTTGAAAAAAATCGTGAGGGTCTCATTTTGGAAAGTGAAGAAATGACTTACATACCAACTTGAAGGCTGAATCTTCTTCTTTGAAATGATGTATATATAACTCATTGTTTTAATTTGAAATCGGTTTCAACTAAGAAATGTTAAAGAACGCTGTGTTTTTGACGTTTTAGTATAATCACGAAAAAAAATTTTAAAAGTTGTAAAAAATCGGAAGGCTCTAATTTTGGAAAATGAAAAAATTAATATATGTGATATCTGATTTTGATGTTCTAGTAGAATCACGAAAAAAAATGATAAAATTTGAAAAAGATCGTGGAGATTTTTTAAAATGAAGAAATGGCTTGTATATCAACTTGAAGGATGAACCTTTGTCTTTCAAATTATAAATATATGAAATTTGAAATAGATCTTGGAGGTCTTATTTGTAAAATGAAGAAATAACTTTTTCTGTTTGAAACTGATTCCGCCTATGAAATGTTAAAAGATTTCTACGTTTTAGTAGTCACAAAAAAAAGATAAAATTTCAATAAAACGTGTTCATATATTTGTAAATGAAGAAATGTATATCAAATTGAATGTTGAACCTTGGTCTTTTTTCAAATGATGCATAACACATTGTTGCCATTTTAATTTTTTAATTCGTTAAAACCAGCTGACTTGATACTGATTATAGATATAATCTCACTTTTGTTTTATTTCCAAACCCTACTTTGTCAAAATCTGCAAATATAGTTGTATATATCAAAGAAGACTAAAACATAATGTCAAGTTGTTGTTTTATGACTTTTTGTTATCATCGTGTTTGTCAAGGAGGAAGTTGTAAAAAAAATTTTACGTAACGACGAGATGAAATTTTATTTTTCTACCGGTTTCGGCTTTTTGCCATTATCAGGAAACCACCTATTTAAACATTTATATCAGATAGTTACATTATTATCAATAGATTGAACTTATTCTAAAGCGTGCTAAATAAAACAGAAAATAAAGGTTTCGTTATGTTGATTTCTCGAATTTTGATTTGTTTTTATTGCTTTTTCCTATCTTTATTACTTTTTTAACACTTGTTTCTGATTTTTATTTGCTATTTTATTTCTTGTAACTAATTTGCTTTGTAAATTTTACTTCTTTCTTTAAGCCTCGTAATCTTGTTCTTTTAGGTTTTTTTTTAGTTTAATCTTTTAATAATACATTATAACTTGTTAAGTGGTGATGAATACATATTTTAAATTAAATTTAAATTCTTTTATTACAATAGAAGTTATTCTTAAAGTAGATCATTAGATTCTTTTGGTATAATAATTAAAATCAAGATTCAATATTTCTTTTTATCATTGTTGTTACACATTTAATGTTTAAAAAGTAATAATTCTTTCGTTCTTTATATTATCATGATTTTTTTAACAAGACAATAAACATTATTTTTTTTAAATAGAAGTATGTTCATTATTGTGATGAAAATGTTTAAAATAAACAAAAGACTCTAAACATGTGATATTGAAAATAAAAATATATTTTATGTAAGAAAATGATATGATTAAAGGATATTGGTAGGAGAAAGAAGGGGAGAGGGATTAATTGAATAGGAAAGGAAAGAATTGGTAGCCAAGGGACCCAGATTGGTGCAACACTTAGCTTGTTACCGTGTTCTGAGTTTCTCGTCCATTTGGGTTTTTTTTGATAGGGTGGAGGGATATTGTAAATAATAAACAAATAAATAATGTAAATAAAATAACATTGTAAATTGAAATAACAATTGTGCTATATTTTTGGAATAGAAATTTAATGCACTCTTCGAATTTCCATAAATGTATATGGTGTTCCATTAAAAAAAATATTTTTTTATCAATAACTACTAAAATATTGCTTTACAAAAAAAACTTTATAAATAACTTAGAAAAAAGTTATTCGATTTTTTTATAAAAATGTAACTTCTTTAAAATCTCCTTAAAGGTGTCTAATTTGGCCCATCCTGTATATTCAATTTAATGCAAACACCTGTTACTTTATTTGAACCAAAACAGGAAGTAAACAGGAAGTTCTTAATATGATAAACTCATTAATAACGACTTCTAATAACGACTTTGTGGGAGCAAATGAGATTCCAACTAACTGTATAAAAAAGTGGAATTTTTCCTGATTTGCTCATGGAGACAGTTACATCGCTTATATAGGTGTGCATAAAATATGGAATCAATTCGATATAAATTCGGGGAAGGTTCTTAAAAAAAGGCTTAGTACATGTTTGAGTTAAAATTTAAATGTACAGGATGTTCCAAACTTGACCCCCATTTTTATTACATTTATGGTTTCTATATTAAAGTCTGAGTATTTTTCATGTAGCACACATTATGTTTAAGACGATATAAATTCGAGGTGTATTTTTTAAATCGCCAACGTTGACTAGTTCTATATCTACTGTTGAAATCAGCTAACACAATCAGCATGATCCCATTTATATTACACTTTAGTATCTATATGCAATTTTCTGTTATTAAATCGTAATAATTTGTCTTTCACATTAATTTTGAAAAAGTACTACATACAAATCAGTGCATCTAAAGCACGAAATAGCATCAAATGGTACTGGATCTAGTACGATTGTACTAACTGTGGCAACCCTGATGCGGAGATGTAGCCCCAATCTCATCGGCATCCGAAAGTGTTCCATTAATTATGCATTATCCCACTTCAACGTGGGTGGTATTGGAGGGAGCAATTTCAAATTGATTTTTTGTGTGTCGCGCAATACGGACTTCGTTCCTGCTTCGTTTTTACTTTCAACAAGCAAATTTCCTCGAATGAATTTTTAACGTGTCACCTGAGTCGGTGTTTTCTATCAAGTCGTAACTTTTACACCAAGATAAAGTCATCTTCTTTTACCATATTAAAATGATTATTTTGTTTTGTAAATCAATACTAGTACAACATGTGAACATATCGCAGAAATTGTCAGTATGACAAACGTGGATCAGGTAGGATTGTGGAATGGTTGGTGGTGTCGTGCCATAGCCAGGAGCTATGGGACAGTCATAGCCGAATGTATAGCGCAATTAAACATGGGATACGTTTGCGTAATGAATCCGTCGATTTAACAGTACGCAAACATATCGTGTGAACCGAAAATGGACGATTCGTTCCGCGAGAATGATTTATTATGCACGGTTGGCTTAAGTATGTTATTTGCCCGGACAGGGGCTGTCAAATATTCGATCGGTAAGCCCGAACGGGCCGAAGATAAACGCCCAGACCGATTTATCGTTCAGGATTAAATTATATAAATCACCACAATAGCGTATATATGACCTCACCGACACCGGTGCCAGTATTGCATTAGATCGTTTCGCAAATCCATAATTCAATATTCAGATTATAAAGGCGCCGCAGAGACGCAGAGACGGAACCAGCGCGGAGAAGCTTGATATATGCGAGCCAAGATTGCTTATGGATCCGGGGGAAATTTTTCAATTGTATCCTCGGACCAGTTTATTAAACGTCGAATATATTGCATAACGTTTATGGCATTCAACCCAAATCTTACACACTTCTGATTCAACTTGTCGGTTTATTGCTGCTGTAGTTGTTGGTATTTGGGGTCACCAAACGTGGCTATGACTGAACCATCATAAAATAAATATATTAATATCACTTTATTGAGGAGACTTTTTAATATTTGTGTCTTCATTATTATTTATATAAAAACAATTAAATTATTCATAAATTAAAAAGGGTAGTTCGAATTTTATATTTTTAATATGAAGTTGCTGCCACAATAAAATATAAAAAAAAATAAATACATAATATAAACAAAAAATACTTCTTAAAATTCAATTATAATTCACATACTCTGATATTGAGTAAAGTTCAGTTTTACATAAATAAGCATTTAGTTTTTTTAGTATGATTTAATCCGATATGCGATCTGTTTAACAAAAGAGTAAGATTAGACTTTGAGGATGGTCAAAGGCCGAAACTAGTAAATCTTCATATTTGTATAAAATAAAAATATAGATTATTTACCTCCCAGAGTATTAATAGCTGGTAAAAAAGGATTTCAATTATAATTCTCAAAAAGGAATTGAGATACTTGCGCATGGTTACGATATCGGAAAATGCATGGTTTCCTTTATAAATCACAAAGAACTTGATTAAAATGTCTTAAGAATTCGATTTTCTACGATTTTTTAAAAATGATTAAGGAAATTATTAATTTTATGACCGATACAAATTTGAGTAGAGTTCAAAATTTGATATCTCAATAACGAATTGAGATATTCGCGTATGGTTTTATTGTCGGAAAATTTCATAATTTTCTTTATAAATCGCAATAAATTTCATTAAAATATCTTTAGAATTCGATTTCCTACGATTTTTTTATAATCAAAGAAATTGTTAATTTTATGAAATGTTATGCTACAAACTTAAGTTCAAAAATTGATATCTCAAAGATGGAGTGAGATACTTAAGTATGGGTTTGTTCTCGGGAAAATGCATGATTCCCTCTATAAACCACAAAGGAGAATTCATTAAAATATGTTAAGAATTCCACTTTTTATGATTTTTTTAAAATAATAAAAGAAATTGCAAATTTTTCGAAATGCTACAAATTTAGGTTGAGCTCAAAATTTGATATCTCAAAAACACAAGAATGGTTTTCTTCTCGGAAAAATTCATAGTTTCTGTTACAATGATTAAAGAAATTGTTAATTTTATAAAAATTTTATTTCGGAAAACTGCATACTTTTCTTTATACATCACTATAAATTTCATTAAAATATTTCTGGAATTCGATTTTTTTAAATAATCAATTAAATTGTTAATTTTAAGAAACGTTATGCTACAAACAGAAAATTGATATCTCGAAAACGAATTGAGATATTAACGCGTAATTTTTGTTTCGTAAAAGTCCATACATTCCTTTATAAAACTCAATCAATTTCATCAAGATATCTTAAGATATATATCTTAAGATATCTTAAAATTAGAAAAGAAAACCATGCTCTTATTTGTTATTAACTATCTTAAATGGTTTCCTGACATTAACCCAATTAAAGCTATTCATCATTTTATCCTGAATTAATAAAATATGTTAAGAATTCCATTTTTTATGATTTTTTAAAAATAATTAAAGAAATTGCAAATTTTTCGAAATGCTACAAATTTATGTTGAGTTCAAAATTTGATATCTCAAAAACGAAATGAGATTCACAAGAATGGTTTTCTTAAAATTGTTAATTTTATAAAAATTTTATTTCGGAAAACTGCATACTTTTCTTTATACATCACTATAAATTTCATTAAAATATTTCTGGAATTCGATTTTTTTAAATAATCAATTAAATTGTTAATTTTAAGAAACGTTATGCTACAAACAGAAAATTGATATCTCGAAAACGAATTGAGATATTAACGCGTAATTTTTGTTTCGTAAAAGTCCATACATTCCTTTATAAAACTCAATCAATTTCATCAAGATATCTTGAGATATATATCTTAAGATATCTTAAAATTAACAAAGAAAACCATGCTCTTATTTGTTATTAACTATCTTAAATGGTTTCCTGACATTAACCCAATTAAAGTTATTCATCATTTTATCCTGAATTAATAAAATATGTTAAGAATTCCATTTCTTATGATCTTTTAAAAATAATAAAAGAAATTGCAAATTTTTCGAAATGCCACAAATTTATGTTGAGTTCAAAATTTGATATCTCAAAAACGAAATGAGATTCACAAGAATGGTTTTCTTCTCGTAAAAATTCAGTTTCTGTTACAATGATTAAAGAAATTGTTAATTTTATAAAAATTTTATTTCGGAAAACTGCATACTTTTCTTTATACATCACTATAAATTTCATTAAAATATTTCTGGAATTCGATTTTTTTAAATAATCAATTAAATTGTTAATTTTAAGAAACGTTATGCTACAAACAGAAAATTAATATCTCGAAAACGAATTGAGATATTAACGCGTAATTTTTGTTTCGTAAAAGTCCATACATTCCTTTATAAAACTCAATCAATTTCATCAAGATATCTTATATATATATCTTAAGATATATATCTTAAGATATCTTAAAATCAACAAAGAAAACCATGCTCTTATTTGTTATTAACTATCTTAAATGGTTTCCTGACATTAACCCAATTAAAGTTATTCATCATTTTATCCTGAATTAATAAAATATGTTAAGAATTCCATTTTTTATGATTTTTTAAAAATAATAAAAGAAATTCCAAATTTTTCGAAATGCTGCAAATTTAGGTTGAGTTAAAAATTTAATATCTCAAAAACGAAATGAGATACACAAGAATGGTTTTCTTCTCGGAAAAATTCATAGTTTCTGTTACAATGATTAAAGAAATTGTTAATTTTATAAAAATTTTATTTCGGAAAACTGCATACTTTTCTTTATACATCACTATAAATTTCATTAAAATATTTCTGGAATTCGATTTTTTTAAATAATCAATTAAATTGTTAATTTTAAGAAACGTTATGCTACAAACAGAAAATTAATATCTCGAAAACGAATTGAGATATTAACGCGTAATTTTTGTTTCGTAAAAGTCCATACATTCCTTTATAAAACTCAATCAATTTCATCAAGATATCTTATATATATATCTTAAGATATATATCTTAAGATATCTTAAAATCAACAAAGAAAACCATGCTCTTATTTGTTATTAACTATCTTAAATGGTTTCCTGACATTAACCCAATTAAAGTTATTCATCATTTTATCCTGAATTAATAAAATATGTTAAGAATTCCATTTTTTATGATTTTTTAAAAATAATAAAAGAAATTCCAAATTTTTCGAAATGCTGCAAATTTAAGTTGAGTTCAAAATTTAATATCTCAAAAACGAAATGAGATACACAAGAATGGTTTTCTTCTCGGCAAAATTCATAGTTTCTGTTACAATGATTAAAGAAATTGTTAATTTTATAAAAATTTTATTTCGGAAAACTGCATACTTTTCTTTATACATCACTATAAATTTCATTAAAATATTTCTGGAATTCGATTTTTTTAAATAATCAATTAAATTGTTAATTTTAAGAAACGTTATGCTACAAACAGAAAATTAATATCTCGAAAACGAATTGAGATATTAACGCGTAATTTTTGTTTCGTAAAAGTCCATACATTCCTTTATAAAACTCAATCAATTTCATCAAGATATCTTATATATATATCTTAAGATATATATCTTAAGATATCTTAAAATCAACAAAGAAAACCATGCTCTTATTTGTTATTAACTATCTTAAATGGTTTCCTGACATTAACCCAATTAAAGTTATTCATCATTTTATCCTGAATTAATAAAATATGTTAAGAATTCCATTTTTTATGATTTTCTAAAAATAATAAAAGAAATTCCAAATTTTTCGAAATGCTGCAAATTTAGGTTGAGTTAAAAATTTAATATCTCAAAAACGAAATGAGATACACAAGAATGGTTTTCTTCTCGGAAAAATTCATAGTTTCTGTTACAATGATTAAAGAAATTGTTAATTTTATAAAAATTTTATTTCGGAAAACTGCATACTTTTCTTTATACATCACTATAAATTTCATTAAAATATTTCTGGAATTCGATTTTTTTAAATAATCAATTAAATTGTTAATTTTAAGAAACGTTATGCTACAAACATAGAAAATTTGATATCTCGAAAACGAATTGAGATATTAACGCGTAATTTTTGTTTCGTAAAAGTCCATACATTCCTTTATAAAACTCAATCAATTTCATCAAGATATCTTAAGATATATATCTTAAGATATCTTAAAATTAACAAAGAAAACCATGCTCTTATTTGTTATTAACTATCTTAAATGGTTTCCTGACATTAACCCAATTAAAGTTATTCATCATTTTGTCCTGAATTAATAAAATATGTTAAGAATTCCATTTTTTATGATCTTTTAAAAATAATAAAAGAAATTGCAAATTTTTCGAAATGCTACAAATTTAGGTTGAGTTCAAAATTTGATATCCCAAAAACGAAATGAGATACACAAGAATGGTTTTCTTCTCGGAAAAATTCATAGTTTCTGTTACAATAATTAAAGAAATTGTTAATTTTATAAAAATTTTATTTCGGAAAACTGCATACTTTTCTTTATACATCACTATAAATTTCATTAGAATATTTCTGGAATTCGATTTTTTTAAGTAATCAATTAAATTATTAATTTTAAGAAACGTTATGCTACAAACATAGAAAATTGATATCTCGAAAACGAATTGAGATATTAACGCGTAATTTTTGTTTCGTAAAAGTCCATACTTTCCTTTTTAAAACTCAATCAATTTCATCAAGATATCTTAAGATATCTTAAAATTAACAAAGAAAACCATGCTCTTATTTGTTATTAACTATCTTAAATGGTTTCCTGACATTAACCCAATTAAAGTTATTCATCATTTTGTCCTGAATTAATAAAATATGTTAAGAATTCCATTTTTTATGATCTTTTAAAAATAATAAAAGAAATTGCAAATTTTTCGAAATGCTACAAATTTATGTTGAGTTCAAAATTTGATATCTCAAAAACGAAATGAGATACACAAGAATGGTTTTCTTCTCGGAAAAATTCATAGTTTCTGTTACAATGATTAAAGAAATTGTTAATTTTATAAAAATTTTATTTTGGAAAACTGCATACTTTTCTTTATACATCACTATAAATTTCATTAAAATATTTCTGGAATTCGATTTTTTTAAATAATCAATTAAATTGTTAATTTTAAGAAACGTTATGCTACAAACAGAAAATTAATATCTCGAAAACGAATTGAGATATTAACGCGTAATTTTTGTTTCGTAAAAGTCCATACATTCCTTTATAAAACTCAATCAATTTCATCAAGATATCTTAAGATATATATCTTAAGATATCTTAAAATTAACAAAGAAAACCATGCTCTTATTTGTTATTAACTATCTTAAATGGTTTCCTGACATTAACCCAATTAAAGTTATTCATCATTTTATCCTGAATTAATAAAATATGTTAAGAATTCCATTTTTTATGATTTTTTAAAAATAATAAAAGAAATTGCAAATTTTTCGAAATGCCACAAATTTATGTTGAGTTCAAAATTTGATATCTCAAAAACGAAATGAGATTCACAAGAATGGTTTTCTTCTCGGAAAAATTCAGTTTCTGTTACAATGATTAAAGAAATTGTTAATTTTATAAAAATTTTATTTCGGAAAACTGCATACTTTTCTTTATACATCACTATAAATTTCATTAAAATATTTCCGGAATTCGATTTTTTTAAATAATCAATTAAATTGTTAATTTTAAGAAACGTTATGCTACAAACATAGAAAATTGATATCTCGAAAACGAATTGAGATATTAACGCGTAATTTTTGTTTCGTAAAAGTCCATACATTCCTTTATAAAACTCAATCAATTTCATCAAGATATCTTAAGAATTCGATTTTCTTCGGTTTTTCAAAAATGTTAATTTTTTTAAGAAAATTGAGAATTATTTTAAATTTATTTATATCTCAAACGGATTAAGATATTCTGAGGAAACTACATACTTTCCTGTACAAATTGTAATAAACTTCATCAAATATATTAAGACTTTGATTTCCTACGAGTTTTCAAATATAATTAAGGAAATAGTTAATTTTATCAAGTAAGTTTTATCAAGTAATAAGTTTGTAGCATAACTTAGGTTGAGTTCAGAAATTGATATCTTGAAAATGAAGTGACGCGAAGTCGATTAAAAATGTGATAAATTTGCATATGTTAATAAAATGTAATTAATACTGTTATTAAATGATGCAAATAATTAAAAATTAAAACAAATAATGAAGTGAATAAATCATAAATCTAGGTTATTTTATTAAATGTTTCTTACAAAATTGTTGCAAAATTTTGTAAGATCAAAAACAATTTTGAAACAATGGGCTTTTAGAACTGTTTGGAAATTTTGAGGGTTTACGACGATTGGGCTGAATCCCGATTCTAGCTGGACAAAATTATTTTAAGGGTTTCATAAGGATTAGACGGCTAAAATAGCTTAAAACAATAATAATAATGAATCTAAAGATATTAAAAGTCTGTGCTCTAAGTTATCACAAGTATTATTATTTTTCGAAAATTATTTAATCAAATTAATAAAAATCGCAGATTATTTGCATAATCTATAACCAGTTTCGACCATAACAGAAAAATCACTAGAGTTGGAAAAAACCTATTAAATGAATGTTGTTTGTAATGAACCAAAAATTCATAATTTATAAGCAGTCACAATCTTGATAAAAGAAAATTGCATAAATATAGCAACAATCTTCAAAATATCATCTGTTATCTATCATCGTTTTTAATGAAACATAAATGCTAATCCATAACCAGGCAGTACCTAGAAATGAGGACTCAAAAATCTCCAAAATGTCATCTTTTAAGAGTCTTTTAAGAATCAATGAAGACAGCTTGTGTCTAGTATTAGTTCTAGTTTTAGTTCGATACAAGTATATAATAATCTAAAACTGAATAATTGCTGAAAACTATAGTCATGCCGTCGATTCTGTGCAGTAATAAACCGTCACGACGTGTGTTGTCCAGATTTGTCAAAGTAAGTAACCGTTAGTGTGGACAAAAAATAATAAAATCCGCCGACAATCTCCATAACTTCTTTTAATTTGAAGTTATTTTGTGCTTATTGAATATTTACCTTTATTAATACAAAGTCATCGATTCATGGATACTCCGAAGAGAAAACGTGGTAAGTTATGTCTAGAAGAGAAAGTAAGAATTTTAAGCATTTTTAGGACCCACCAGGAAGAACATCCAACATCAACAGTAAATACCACACACTTTACTGTTTGCCACAATTTTTAATATCGTAATATATTTGTAAATATATCTTTGTTGTTAATAATATCAAATGTTTCTCTTGAAAAGACCTACAAATTTCCAGGTAAAATTAACAAAGAAAACCATGCACTATTATTTGTTATTAACTATCTTAAATGGTTTCCTTACGTAAACCCAATTAAAGTTATTCATCATTTTATCCTGAATTAATAACTAATTTAAGATACATTATTTTTTCCAAATTCTTATCTGACTGTAATGGAAGGTTTATTCTCGTATAGTGTAACTCAGCCTTATAGACCTTGGAGAGAGTATACGTTTACATAACCAAGCAACCCCTTATTTGTAAGTGCCTGTCCACGGTGATTAACCACTGCACCGATTCGACGGCACAACTATAGAAATCATACTTACACTAAAGCTAACATTAGATCTAGATTTAAAACATTTGGATTTGCCACACGTTTCTTAGGATTGGTGAACACAAATATTGTCTAATGTATGGAACACTTAATGTTATGGTTTTTATGGTTACACATCATAAATGCAGGACAATGAAGTAGTTTGCTCAAAATAATGTGGTTAACAGTATCAATGTTAATTGATACTATGTTAATTGTATGCTTTTGAGTAATCATATCAACCACAGCCGTACTCTCCTCTCGTCAACGGCGGACAATATATCATCAATTAGATTTAATATTGATGTTGTGCACAAACTCACATCGAAAACCCGATTGTCCTTAAGAAAGCAAAGTATTGGTCTCTATATATTCCACCAATTGAGTTTTCATAGGGCAACATAGTTTGATCATCTCAATAGAAATTCCAACTCCAACACCAGGAAGAACATCCAACATCAACAGTAAATACCACACACTTTACTGTTTACCACAATTTTTAATATCTTAATATATTTGTAAATATATCTTTGTTATTAATAATATCAAATGTTTCTCTTGAAAAGACCTACAGATTTCCAGGTAAAATTAACAAAGAAAACCATGCACTATTATTTGTTATTAACTATCTTAAATGGTTTCCTTACGTAAACCCAATTAAAGTTATTCATCATTTTATCCTGAATTAATAACTAATTTAAGATACATTATATTTTCCAAATTCTTATCTGACTGTAATGGAAGGTTTATTCTCGTATAGTGTAACTCAGCCTTATAGACCTTGGAGAGAGTATACGTTTACATAACCAAGCAACCCCTTATTTGTAAGGGCCTGTCCACGGTGATTTACCACTGCACCAATTCGACGGCACAACTATAGAAATCATACCAACACTAAAACTAACATTAGATCTAGATTTAAAACATTTGGATTTACCACACGTTTCTTAGGATTGGTGAACACAAATATTGTCTAATGTATGGAAAACTTAATGTTATGGTTTTTATGGTTACACATCATAAATGCAGGACAATGAAGTAGTTTGCTCAAAATAATGTGGTTAACAGTATCAATGTTAATTGATACTATGTTAATTGTATGCTTTTGAGTAATCTTATCAACCACAGCCGTACTCTCTTCTCGTCAACGGCGGACAATATATTATCAGTTAGATTTAATATTGATGTTAAACCCGATTGTCCTTAAGAAAGCAAAGTATTGGTCTCTATATATTCCACCAATTGAGTTTTCATAGGGCAAGATAGTATGATCATCTCAATAGAAATTCCAACTGTACCAAAAAAAGAAGATGTAATAGATGTAATTGTATCAGAAACCAGAAGGATCTCCATAGACTTGAATGAAAACTAACTACTGTAAATAGGAGAACTATACAGATCAAGCTCAGAAGTCAAGTATGGAGGATGTTCAGGATGTTTTAAATCTAAACAAAGACACGATTTTTTGATTAATTCTAAGTTCAAAATTTTCAAG
Source organism: Onthophagus sagittarius (assembly GCA_036711965.1). Classification (NCBI taxonomy): domain Eukaryota; kingdom Metazoa; phylum Arthropoda; class Insecta; order Coleoptera; family Scarabaeidae; genus Onthophagus; species Onthophagus sagittarius. The sequence continues at coordinate 65,102,938 of JASERS010000003.1, read as the reverse complement.
TTGTTACACATCTATTTGGTATTATCCGTAAGCAATAGAACTAAAATAAGCTCGCTTTTCGTTTTTTATAGCTGCAGTAGTAAGATTACGAAGGGTCTTATAATATTCGCAATGAGCCGATCTGCTCACATGTCTAAACTTGGTTTAAGCCTCATTTCTCAACTTATTTATTAATTTAATATTATTAGTCACCCAAGATGCGGGGTGCTTGATAAAGCGGAATTGGTTTATTGGAGCGGGAATAAAAATTAAATTAATTAAGGCGTTTTAAAGAATTAAACCTTGACGTTAATATCAGTTAGATAAAATACGAAATTAAATGGAACTGATTCTAAATCACGCAGAAAAGATACACAATCAATACGGTTTAGTAGTAGAAAAGTCGTAGAAACTTAAATATTGGAGATTTTCTACCTACATTCACACCAACATTCATTGCGAAGAGCATTCCACTGCGAAGAACTAAAGTTTTTTCGAACGATATCAACAACTTTATCAGTGAAGTTGTTCTAAAAGTAATTCTTATCGGTAGATGAATCAATTGTTGACTTCCAATGGAATTGAGCAAGTTCAACAGATACTCGCTATCGCGATTATCCACATTGATTAAATTAATATTAAAATCACCGCAAGATATAATTCTATGAATAATGCTTAGAGAATTTACAATCGAATTCTCAAATTCATCCAGAAATCCTCCGTAATAAACAGCGGGAGGCTTATACACATATCCAACACACAGAAATTCCCAACCAAAACAGACATACACACAACTGCTCCATCACAAAAGAAGACGGAATAATGCAGAACTCTAAAACGTAACACAAAATAAAGCCGTTCACATGAAAAATGTGTATATCCTGTAGCCAGGTTTCAGACAAGACCAACACATCCATATTAGTATTAGTAATCAACGTCTTCTAGTTTTCAATTTTTCATCGCAATAATCTGATTAAATATCAGATCTGTAGATCTGTATAATCTATAGAAAATTCCACGCCATACCGTAAGGTGTCACACCAGATCAGATTAATAAATGAAAAAAAATAAACAAGAATAAATAGTAAAAGAAGTAGAAATGTAAAGAAATATATCCAAACGGAATGAGATAATGCATGTGTTACACGTTTCTGGCTAAACATTATTTAAATTCATCCTAAGCAATAATTATAGTTTGCGACTTAGCACATCTATTTATTTATTACTTTTATCTTCATAAAGAAGTGTACCATCGATGGCCCAAACTCCTTCGTTATTCTCCTCGACTCCCAAGAGAAGTACATTATTCCTACGAGTGTATTGCTCCAACTCTTCAACTTTTTTGGCACATTCCATCCATATCTCACCATTTTCCTTTCTCAAATCAACCACCCCCGCATTTAAAACCGTAATTTTTTCATACTTACTGATCATAACCTTAAATTGCTTTTCAAAGATTTTTCTTCTTTCGCCTTAACAATAATTTCTTCTATCTCATTATATATTTGTAAATATACAAAGTCTCCTATAAGACAATTAACGCCTCGCCCGCAAGCGACCTCGGCAATTTAAAGCGAAATCGTTCCTTATATATCCTAGTAAATATATAATGTCTCCTTTTTAGACGATTTTATTTTCATTCCGCCGAGGTCGCTTGCGGGCGAGGCGCTACAATCTTCCAAAATGGACGATTTTCTGTTGATATTTCAAATACAGTGCCTCGCCCGGAAGCGACCTCGGCGATTTGAAGCGAAATCGTTCCCTCTATATCCTAGTAAATATATAAAGTGTTCTTAAGACGATTTTATTCTTACTTGGCCGAGGTCGCTTGCGGGCGAGGCATTACAATTTTTCAAAATGAATGATTTCTTGTTAATATTTTTATATCCAGCGCCTCGGCCGCAAATCGTTCCTTATATATCCTAGTAAATATATAATGTCTCCTTAAGACGATTTTATTTTCATTCCGCCGAGGTCGCTTGCGGGCGAGGCGCTACAATCTTCCAAAATGGACGATTTTCTGTTAATATTTCAAATACAGTGCCTCGCCCGGAAGCGACCTCGGCAATTTGAGGCGAAATCGTTCCCTCTATATCCTAGTAAATATATAAAGTGTTCTTAAGACGATTTTATTCTTACTTGGCCGAGGTCGCTTGCGGGCGAGGCATTACAATTTTTCAAAATGAATGATTTCTTGTTAATATTTTTATATCCAGCGCCTCGGCCGCAAATCGTTCCTTATATATCCTAGTAAATATATAATGTCTCCTTAAGACGATTTTATTTTCATTCCGCCGAGGTCGCTTGCGGGCGAGGCGCTACAATCTTCCAAAATGGACGATTTTCTGTTGATATTTCAAATACAGTGCCTCGCCCGGAAGCGACCTCGGCAATTTGAGGCGAAATCGTTCCCTCTATATCCTAGTAAATATATAAAGTGTTCTTAAGACGATTTTATTCTTACTTGGCCGAGGTCGCTTGCGGGCGAGGCATTGCAATTTTTCAAAATGAATGATTTCTTGTTAATATTTTTATATCCAGCGCCTCGGCCGCAAATCGTTCCTTATATATCCTAGTAAATATATATAGTCTTCTATAAAACGATTTCATTCTCACTTCGCCGAGGTCGCTTGCGGGCGAGGCTCTACAATGCAATGGACAATTTTCTGTTGATATTCCAAATACAGTGCCTCGCCCAGAAGCGACCTCGGCGATTTGAGGCAAAATCGTTCCCTCTATATCCTAGTAAATATATAAAATCTTCTTAAGACGATTTTATTCTTACTTGGCCGAGGTCACTTGCGGTCGAGGCATTACAATTTTTCAAAATGAATGCTTTCTTGTTAATATTTTTATATCCAGCGCCTCGGCCGCAAATTGTTCCTTATATATCCTAGTAAATATATAAAGTCTCCTATGGCACTACAATCTTCCAAAATTGACAATTTTTTGTGATATCTCAAATACGACGATTTCTAACGATACTAATACTCACGATTTTCTGTTGGTGTTTCAAATTTAGTGCTTCGACCGTAAGCGATCTCGGCGATTTGAGATGAAATCGTTCCTTGTATATCTTAATAAATATATAAAGTCTCCTTAAGACGATCTTATTCTCACTCCGTCGAGATCGCTTGCGAGCGAGGCGCTGTAATCTTCCAAAATGGACGACTTTATGTAAAAATTTCAAATCAAACTACGATTTACCAAAGGAAATTAAGTTATCCACGATGAAAATTTATTTAATTCTGTACTACAATGTTTCGCCCTTTCTAAGAGCGTCTTCAGGTACAACGTCAAAAACTAAGAAAAGATGTAAGCGTGACACATGATCTTGTGGATAAATCCTTATAAATCGCAGTATAAAAACGAACGATGTTGAAAATATAAAAAGAAAAATTTTTTTTGAAATTTCTTTTAACACAAGTTTAGTTAAATTATATAAATGTTGAAGGAAAAGATCGAAAAATGAGCTGTGCGCGTACATGGCAATCAATAGTTTACATCGGACTGCCTCCGGACAGTCCGATCCGGTCAGTCGATCTTTAACGCCAAAAATTTTTTTTGATTTTCAACAAGCCTTCAGCCTTCACATTAATTACACCTGCCTTCAACATTTATATAATTTAACTAAACTTGTGTTTAAGGATTTATCCACAAGATCATGTGTCACGCTTACATCTTTTCTTAGTTTTTGACGTTGTACCTGAAGACGCTCTTAGAAAGGGCGAAACATTGTAGTACAGAATTAAATAAATTTTCATCGTGGATAACTTAGTTTCCTTTCATTAAATTCCACCACGATGACCATGGAGACAGTAATCGCTAATTTACGATTTACCAAGTAAATAAAACAGGGTGTTGCGGTCCACTCTACACTCTGTTTTGCTATGTTTAGTTTTGAAGATTCCAAAATTACCATAATACCAGTAAAATTTGAAGTTCTACAGATTATAAATAAAATTTTAAAGTCTGTGTTATTTTTATGTTTAATAAAACAAAGTATTTGTTTTTAAATGATCATTTCAATTGGAACATTACAATACAGAAATGTGGCACTTTTTTGGGAATTTTAGTACCTTTAGAATGGGTTTTCTAGTACTTCTACAAAACAACAGATCTAGCAAAAGAAATAAAGCATAGTTTTTACGCAAGGTAGCAATAAATTTATTAATAGTTTGTAAAAACAGATCAATCAAAAACTCGTCTATATCCATCATCTGCAAAAACATTTTAATATGATTGGAGACATTAAGAACTTTTTAATTTCATTTAACTAATATCAACTCGAACGTAACTTAAATTTTAGAACAAAATTTCTGCATGGCTTAAATTAAAAACTAAATATTTTATTTTTATGTACTTGTGTGTGTTTGCATGACGTAGATTATTGATAATTGACAAGTATTCATGGTTTTAAAACAACGATAATTTACCCCTCGATTAACTTTTGTTTTATTAACCACTGGTCTAATTTAAACCAGGAGTGAAACCGCGTTTTGAACTTTCATAATCAGCCCGCTAAAACAATGAACACCGTGCGTGTTTATACTTGACACAGTTCGCAAACAACCGTCGTTAATATACCCTCAAAACAGAGCGCGATGACGCGACTGTATGGTCCACGAAATGAAGTATTAAACTTGAATTTCAGGAGGGAACTACTCGGATTTTCCTTATATCCAGTATTTAACACGTAAGTTAAGTTCAACCCAAACGGGGTCTCACTCCCAGAGATTTTGTAACATTCAGAGTCCAAACTAGAGTCGGTATTGTTACCAACACGGCTTTGTCCCGGTCTTAAACTGCTTATTAACTTGGTATTTAACTCAAATTGTGTGGACACCGCGATAGTATCTTCCCCAGATATACGATATGTTTATACAAAATGTCCTCAATTTAAATTTTAATATGGCGGAGTTAAGAAATCCAATAAAATAGAAAAAGACAAGATAAGGAACGTTAAAAGTATCTCGTTACCTGAAGCCGAAGCATCGTTGCGATCGATTCTTGCTGCTCGGAAAAGCGGAACAGGGCAGCTGTCTTGTTGTTTTTGGGCGTTCCACGTGTGTAGGTGGGACGTGCACCTATCACGTTACTGTTTGATCTAATACGAGATCAAAGAACAAAATGTTTTCCCGTTCGTATATAATTACCACCTAGCTAAAGGTTGTTTAAAAACAAACAATTTCAATGAATACCACGTAGTAAAGTAGTCATTTAAATTTATACCAACAAGTTTCATTATCGTTAGAAATGTATGTAAACATATTACTTTAAAAGTCTACAACAACAAGGAAAGTAACAACTAATTTTCATAACCGCGGGGTTAAGTAATTTTTCAAACTTTAACTGATTGAAAACATTGAACACGATTTACTGAAATCTGGAGTCACTTCCTGTCACGCAATACATATTATTCTAAAAGTTAACTACCTTTTTATTAAAGGGTCGTAATACCAAGCAAAATAATTCTCGCGTAAATCACAAAGCCGTAATCAAGTTACTGACTTTTTCATTCATACACCTAAACAGTTTCGAGTACCCCACATAGAAACTTATCATGAAACGGTACAGTTCAGCTCCTTAAACCGAACTTCATATTTACATTGGAACAGTTTTCTCCTTTAGCATACATTTCTTTACCTTAGACCGAACTCGAATTTCGGATTCGCAAATGCTGAAAGGAGGACATTTCGAGCGATTCGAGATGTCTGCCAGATCTTAATCCTAGACTTTGTTTGCAGATCCGCCTGAAATAACGCAGAGACCGAGGAACCAGCAAGTCAAAGCTGGCGGAATAGCGTCTTTTTTCTGTGCCGCACGGGGAGATCCGGCTCCCGTTATTCAGTGGAAGAAAAATGGAAAGAAGGTGCCGGGTAAGTGTTTATTTAATTTAGATTAATGTTTAAAACGTGAAAAATGATTTGATATTGATTAATATAGTCATACGCAATGTGGGATTTAAGATGTGATTAATTTAAATAAAATGAATCTTGATGTGTTTATAAAAAAGATGGAATCTATGCGACTTCAACTAAAACTAGAATGATTTAGAAAGTCTTCGGGCGCATGTTTAAATTAGAAAGTTTCAATTCTAGGTTTAGTTTTAGTTGTCATTTTAGATCAATGAAAAATATACAATAAGATGCAGAATTACCACTAAAACTGACTAGAAATATTGGGTTTAGCCGTTGTAACAGCAAAAAACGTTATCAATCCTCGTTAAATCTACAAAATGAAAAAATATATTTTAAAATTGTAAAACTGGTATCATAAAATAGTAAAGACTGAACTGAGAAGCATTGCAAGTCTTCCAGAGGCAGTATCAAGTTTACTGAAAGCAATATCAAGGATTCTAGAAGCAGTATCAAGTTTTCCAGGGGCAATATCAAGCCTTCTGGAAGGTTTGCAAGTTTTTTAGAGTTAATATCTAGTCTTTTGAAAGTATTCTAAGTCTTGTAGAAATATCACAAGTTTTTCAGAAGTAATATCAAGTCTTCTGGAACCATTTCAAATATTCTAGAGGCAGTATCAAGTGTTCCAGAAGCAGTCTCAAGTTTTTTGAAAGCAATATAAAGTTTTCTATAAGCAGTATCAAATCTTTCAGACCCAGTATCAAGTTTTCTGGAAGCGTTGCAAGTCTTCTAGAGGCAGTATGAAGTTATTAGAAGCAGTAGCAAGTATTTTAGAAGGAAGATTAAGGCTTCTAAGAACAGCATCAAGGTTTCCAAGGACAGTGTCAAGTCTTCTGAAAGTATTTCAAGTCTTCTAGAAGTATTATAAGAGGCAGTATTAAGTCCTATTGAACCATTTCAAATTGTTCCTGTGATATTTATATTTATTATGCTAACCTTAAATGGAATTTGCACATTGACGCGGTTGTGAAAAAGATTCGTACCTTCTATTCTATTACTCTTTTGTACAGTCGGTACTTAGCTTAGATTGTTGATTTGGGGTAATGCAGCTACAAAAATCTTCAACAGGTGGAAGTTGCGCAAAAATCAATTCTAAAGATGTTGATTAAAAGTGGAATGTTTCCCAGTGATGCTCTGTTTGCGGAATCAAAATTATTTACAATTAGACATTTATATGTTTTCGTTTGTTTATGTTTGTAGACATACTTACAAAAATAAAAATTGTTTGTCTGATCATCCATACTCCACCAGATGTGGAATAAAATCTTCTGGAAGCATTTTATACCATTAGAAAGCAATTTCAACTCTTCTGGAAAGATTTCAAGTATTCTGAAAACAATATTAACTTTTCTAAAAGCAGTATCAAGTTTTCCAAAGTCATTAGTAAGTGTGCTGGAAGCATTTGATGTCTTCTAGATGCAGTATCAAGTCATCTAGATATAGTATCAAGTCTTCTACATGCAAGTATCAAGTTTTCTGAAAGTAATATTAACTCTTCTAGAAGCAGTATCAAGTCCTTCGGGAACAGTATCAAGTCTTCTGGAAGTATTGCAAATCTTTTAAAAATAATATTTAAGCTTTTGATAGTATTTCAAGTCTTCTAGAAGTATTACAAGAGGCAAAATCACGTCTTGTGAAAGCATTTCAAATCTTCTAGAGCCAGTATCAAGTAATCAAGTAAGTCATCAAGTAGCAATATCAATTATTCTAGGAGCAAGATCAAGGATACTATCAAGACTTTTAGAAAAATTGCAACTCTTCTCGAGGTAATATGAAGTCTTTTGGAAATATTTCACGTCTTCTAGAAGCAGTATCAAGTGTTATAGAATCATTTCAAATCTTCTAGAAACTGTGTCAAGTTTTCTAAAAACATTTCAAATTTTCCAGATTCAATATCAAGTCTTCTGGAAGCATTTCAAGTCTTCCAAATGCAATGCCATATCTTCTGGAAGCATTACAAGTCTTTTAGAACTGTTACAAGTCTTCTAGAGGCAATATCATGTTTTCTGGAAGCATTTTAAGTCTTCTAGATACCCAAGGACTGGATGTCAGTTCTAAAATTAACTGTTCTCCCTTGAATTGTTATATGATACATCTCCAAAAAAAAAAGCTTACTTTGGTAATTTATTTCTCTTGCTCGTTCTAATAGTACATGTGTAATAGTACTCAACGGCATAATTCTTAAGCCATTAGTTCGTTTGGCGTACGAAGTTTCCACCATAGCCCCGACAAATGGTACATAATATACAAGTGTACCATCGGTTGTGGTATTGACTTTTTTGACGTATATTTTCAAGATAGTAACTCCAAAATCGATATGTATTGAGTTATTACTGTGATGACTTGAAAATGTTTATGAAGGTTGAATCATTGGAAGATGCTCGAATGTTGGAAAGACAGTTTAGATGTGATTTAGAAGTAGATCCAACCTAATTTCCTTACATTAGGTACCGATAAGTGCTGTTACGTATCATTTATTAATAGATTGGACCAGAGGAGTGCATTGTACTTGCTTGTGGTGTGGTAAAATGAATTTTTAAAATGGATTGTTATTTTGTCCTTTGCCTTTATTTTGGTATCCGCAATTGAGTAACAAAGTATATTATTATTATTATTCAAGAAATACATTAAACTTCTTATAGAATTGACGGCTAATCTATTTATAGAATTTGTAATAATTAAAAAAAGCTCTTAAAAATTGTCCTTTCGATGGTACTGACGTAGCTGGTGTTCGCAGAAAGCATTTGGTCTTTTTGACAAAAGTAAAAGATCCATCAGAATTACAATGGCAGGATCCTTAGATTTTTTACGTAGTGAGATTATACCTAAATTGAATTTTTTGTCTTTAAGGTCGTCATTCTCATTATTTAAGCGGTTTGACATTTTATACTAACACTGGAACTATCACTAGAACTATCACTAGGACTAATACTAGATCTAAAACTAGAATCTTTAGAGTTTTGAAGTGCGTTTTTTGAAAAAATGTTTGACGTTTCGAATACCTTATTGCAACCTTCTTCAGAAACTGGTTGGAAGTGTTTTCAAATTATTTGACTGCCGCAGATTTTAAGACTTTTCCCCATGCAGAAAGAGAAAAAGTTTCCACAACAAAGCACATCCAGTTGGTCTTTGTATGTAGTTATTAAAGAGGTTAAATTAGGAATTACCGAACGAAGATGAAGAAATGTGTCAAAAAATATCATAATTTTCAAGATTTTCATTTCTTTGCTTTTCGTTTTCAATTTTTCGTCTCCATTTACCGAACGAAGAAAAGGAAATATGTTAAAAAATATCAAAATTTTCAAGATTCTTGAAACAAGACAAGCATTCAAAAAATGGCCAAGATAAAATTATCGCCATTTATTCGCTTGTCGTTTTCAATTTTCAATTTTTCGTTTTATTTACCGAACGAAGAAGAGAAAATGTGTCAAAAATTATCAAGATTTTCAAGATTCTTGAAACAAGACGAGCATTCAAAAAATGGCCAAGATAAGATTATCGCCATTTATTCGCTTGTCGTTTTCAATTTTCAATTTTTCGTTTTATTTACCGAACGAAGAAGAGAAAATGTGTCAAAAATTATCAAGATTTTCAAGATTCTTGAAACAAGACGAGAAGCAAGTATTCAAAAAATGGCCAAGATAAAATTATCGCCATTTATTCGCTTGTTTTCAATTTTCAATTTTTCGTTTTATTTACCGAACGAAGAAGAGAAAATGTATCAAAAATTATCAAAATTTTCAAGATTCTTGAAACAAGACGAGAAGCAAGTATTCAAAAAATGGCCAAGATAAAATTATCGCCATTTATTCGCTTGTCGTTTTCAATTTTCAATTTTTCGTTTTATTTACCGAACGAAGAAGAGAAAATGTATCAAAAATTATCAAAATTTTCAAGATTCTTGAAACAAGACGAGAAGCAAGTATTTAGAAAATGGCCAAGATAAAATTATCGCCATTTTTTCGCGTTTCGTTTTCAATATTCAATCTTTCGTTTTCATTTACCGAACGACGAAGAGGAAATGTGTCAAAAATATCAAGATTTTCAAGGTTCTTGAAGAAGACGAGAAGCAAGCATATAGAAAATGGCCAAGATAAAATTATCGCCATTTCTTCGCTTTTCGTATTTAAAACAAGAAAATTTCTTTAAGGCAGGATGTCTTGTCTATCTTGTGAACGTCTAGTAATGACGTATTGTTATCGAGTTGAAACATCGATAATAAAGACAACACTGAGATCATCGGAAATGAATATCCTAAGACCGATAACTATGCATAACCGATAAATGTGTATCTCGTATTGTTTGGAGATACAGCTAGCAGTTGACTTCACAAGAAGAAAAAATTGACGAAGAGTTTACTTTGAGTCTTTGACATTTCCAATGTGTCAGTTTTATATTTCTCGGATGACTAAGTATCATACAAAATCGTACAAATGAATGGATACCAAGAAATTAAGAGAGCTTCGAAGGAAGAATACAATATTTTGATTAAACAATAAGGAAAGGTCTCGACTACATTACTGTTTGGACTTTAAGTTTAATTGTGGGTAACAAATTTAGATACATCAAAAAAGCTTTTAATGCACGACTAAAGCTTTTTCAGTTGACGTCCTGGAGAACGAGAGCGGGAATGGATGTAGTAGAGAGGTCGTGAGAGGGTCGTGTCGTGTTAGATGTAAAGAAGAACGTGGTTGTGTTTTAATAGTTAATACGTTTGTTTTATTGTTGTGGCGTTATTTTCAGACAAAAATCCCAAGAAGTCTTTTCTACATAATATATAGCAGTTTATATTGTTCAGTCAACACATGAAACTCCGACAAATTAAAATCGACCGGTTGTGGTTAATATTGTATGTACCTATTCTCCTTGGTATAGACAATTTGAGTTCAACTATTATAGTTTTGAAATGTACTATGTCACGCAATGAAAAAACAATATAGATATTCAAATTTTTAGTCGTATTTAATTACTCATTATAAGAAAGGTAATTGAAGGAGTTTAAAAATTATTTTGGATAGCTATTTATTGTATGTTTTGAAAAGTTGGTAATCGTACAGTTTATAAGTTACATAAAAAGAACGATATCGAATGCGACCAAAGAGGAAACGCGGGCACATATCCAAAAGACGTTTCAACCGGGAACGCCACCATTTATTTGATTAAACGCGACGAAAGATTGTTCCGCAGAGTTTACGGATCGGTAGAGGTCGCTTTCGATCGTGTGCACTACTTCCGCCGTGAAACTATTACATTCGATGCTTGGAAGGATCCATTTCAACAGGTATAGAACAGCCATCAGGAACCGACGGTGGAACTACCGCCATCACTACTACTGCTACCTACTGCTATTGCTACTACGACTATGACACGGTAACAAAGCGAATGAAGTGCTTTTGGGTTAGTGTCGGGAGTTTGTAGGGACCGACATCTGCTATCCGATAGGTCGATAAATGAGGTACGCGTGACGGTAAAATTAGATCATATAGGTTTATGAAGATTAGATACTCTATGTAAATTATCTATTTGAACGCAATTAGTTTTGATAAAAAGTCCTAAATTGAATTTGTTAGTGATTTGTCACATCAAAGGCGACGTCCCGTATATTTAATACTCTTTCAATAAAACAATATTACTAATTGAAATTGGACAAATTTGAATCAAATGGGACCGTAAATGTAATGGTCAATAAATGCGTTCGGTACAAACGCGAACACACATTGCATATGATGAAAATTTCACTGTAACATTGTTTGGTCATACGCGCACATTGGTCATGATCAATAATGAACAATTAATTGGAATTCACGCCACCGCGAGCTTTTAACCGTATGAGACCAATTAATCACCCCATTTATGAAATTATACTCGGTACCTAAACAACATGTGCTCGTTTAAGCACGTATTTTGCTACCTGTTCGCCTTAATACCAGTAAACATGACTAATATATGTGCCTAAGTGGTTTACGACGACACTTTAAATGTACAACAGCTCCGCAAGAAAAATTTATTACAAAGGTGTTCAATTTAGAAAACATATTTCACCACTAAGGCACAAATCATAAGTACACCTTTATAACGTTCTTTTTCTAGTTCTTTCAAATTATGTTTGACATCAAAGTAGCGAGGTGACAGTCGACCGCAAGAAGGGAATTGTGGTTAAAGTAATCTGTTTTGACGAGATTTACTGTTACAACGCCTTTTCTTGCTCGTCTAGACTATTTTTTTGTCGAACACCTCAATTTATTCGAAATAAAAACAATTTATTGCTCTGATACGTAGTCTTTGTGGTAAAATTCAATTTTATAATTTTTTTAAAGGTCGTTCAACTATCAAACTATAAAATGTATAAAACTTGGCTTTTATGTAATAATTTAACCTCATAATTTTAATAGGGTTATATTCCTTTTAAAAGGATTTAAAAGTAGAGGATTCAAGGTACGAGTTTGTAATAAAATGTTACTTCTATAAGATTACTTTAGAAGTGGGATAATGTTCTTGGAAAAAGTTTCAAAGAATTTTTAAAGAGTTTTTGAATTAGTTTAGATTATTCCAAGGAAGTATTGAAGTTTAAAAATAAGGTATTTAATTATTATAACTAATTCAAGTCATTATAAAAAAATCCCTATGTAACAGAATTAGCGATACTGTTTCGAATATAAAAAATAAAATATGTTATCTATTTAATTAGATAAAATACATCTTGGGATGTTCCTCAAGCTGTTATGCTATGTTTATAGACAAAAATAAATGTTCGGTTCTAGATTAGTAAAAATAGAATCAAAACTAGAAACATTCGGATTTAGTCGTAAGTTTCTTTCGTAAAATGACTAAACCCGAATGTTTTCAGTTTTCTCAGTGCTTTTTCTTGCAGAAAAAATATCAGTTGAAACAAATTGGGTTTTCCAGGTCGATTTGAAAATAATCCGGGAAAATTTTTCAAATTTCTTCTTTGTTCGTCTGTAAATTGTCTTTGTCAAGATTCTTTCTTTTCCTTTTTCAATTCATATATAGTGCACTCCGGTTAGTTGGCCCGACTGTTATTGGAATAAACCGCTTAAGCGGGACAAAACGTATAGGGCCGAAATGTTTCATACGTATTTTAAATTAGCTTTCTATTTTTATTAAGTACAATAATTCGATTAATCGTCTAACTTGTCTAATTTGTCGTAATATTATCAAAATTAAAACGCAACTTCGCAGCTTTGTATTATTAGCTCAATAATTCTTGTATAAAACAGCGACTGTCATACACCGTTTTAAAGAAGACGTCGTGAGCTTTAATTTAAGCCATCATGACAATCAATATTTTAAATCACTATTAAAATTATAAGGTAAATACAAATTTATAAAATCTTTAGAACTCTAATCTAAATAATTCTGAGCAGCATATACTGGAAACTCAACAACAAATCTATTCCGTTTTATCAAAAAGGCCAAAACTTTTCGGAGGACTCTAGCAGCGTCATTACATTGTCAGTACATAAAGCATTAAGAACACATGAAATTAATAACCATTTAATTTAACAATTAATTCGCGACAATAACGAAGCACAATCCATTTCACCACACCATAACCTTTGCAAGTACAATGCACTCTGATCTATTCTTTGAGTTAATAATCCCTAACAACACTTATTGGTAGATTTTTGAAAGTGAATTAGGTTGGCACCACATCTGAATCACACTTACATCTATGTCAATAAATATCATCAAGTCATTAGCGTCAGCGAGCTTTGTACAAATAAGAGTTTAATAAGTTATTTATGTAAAAAAAGCAAATAATAGCGATCCTAGGTTGCATCATGAGGAATTCCAAATATAGGTGAGATTAACCATGAGATTTACAGCCAATTATAAAATACATAGTACATTCTACCAGTAAGATACATGTTCATTAAGTTTAATGAACGCTTCAAAAGCCAGCTCAAAATAAGCAAACTTCTTGAATAACAAGTTGTGATCAATCTGATCAAAGGCCTTCTCAAGATTAGTGTAGCTAGGTATTATAGCAATCAATTTTTGCTATGCATTGGTAAGCAAATAAATAAAAATAATATAAATTAGACCGCCTAGATATGAATCCATATCCAGATAAATATTATTATGAAGTAATTCTTCATACACTTTTGCAAAATTGGAAAGAATAGCAATTAGCCTGTAATTAGCTATCAAGGATTTGTCGCTCTTTTTAATACTGGCGTAGTTCTAGCTTACTTCCATCTCTGTAGCAAACGAGAATTGATTATCCAGCGATTAATAATAAGCATCAAGGACTTAGATAAAGTATAGCACTCATCATCTTCAAAGTTTCTTGTCTTGAAGCATAAATCCACCATTTTGTCTTCTTCTAACCTGAATTCAAGATAAGGTCAAGACAAAATCTTGAAATTTAATCAAAGATTTTACCAACTTGTTTCTTTATATCATCTTCCAAAAGTTCCGCACTTATAATTTTAAAACCCAGATGTTCAAATGACATAGCTTATTCGATAGTGCTATCTATTGCTAATTTGCAATGCATTGGTTTCCTTGCTTTGGTTATACATACAGTTATGTCTATGGAAACTTGCATTTTAAGTTTTTCTCTTTGCTTCTTAAAAACCTATAACATTCTTTGGAGGTCGTCCTCCAACTTTGCTATAAATACTGTGCCGTCAACATAGCATAGTATGTTTAACTTGCTTACTTTCACCTTATATTCCAGCCCTATGTCACTTCATCCATGATTATCTTAAATAACAACACATTAAGGCTGCCGCCTTCGAGACTGTTGTTAGAAGATCTTGAGTTAAACTCGCATTTGTTTGTATTTGCATTTAAGTCCTAGATAATATCTCTTGATATTCTCTTGAGGTATTCTCCAAGACCTTGACAACGTCCCTTAGGTGCACTTTGTCGAAAACTTTGGCTTTATTGACAAAACAAACGTATGCAGATATATTTTATTCTATGACTTTTTCTGCTAATTGTCTAACTATGAAAATGTCTTTTGTTGTGTTGAATTGGTAGTTTTTGACTTTTAACAAGAAGATTTTGTATTTTGTCAACAATATTTGGTATTTTGGAAGGAAAATTAAATTTTGCTGACAGCTTCTTGCCTTTTGTAATAAAAATGTCGTCTGCTAGCAGTATTTACTGTTTAATTAACAATTTTTGAACTACTTATATCAACATTTTACATTTTGTACAATAATATTTAATATATTCAAAACAAATCCAAATGGTGTATCAACCGTATTTTGTTTCTTGCAATAAAAATGTTTTCTGCCAGCAGTTTCTAATGTACACGAAGCATTTTAAGTCTTCTAAAAGCAATATCCAGTCCTTTGGAAGTATTTTAATTTTTTTAGTAGCAGTATCAAAACTTCTAAAAATATTGTAAGTCTTCTAGATATCTTTTAAGTCTTCTAGAAGCAGTATCAAGTTTTTCAGAGGAATTATTAAGTGTTTCTAGAAGCATTTCAAGTATTTTTGAAGTAATACAAGTCTTCCGGAAGTAATGTCTAGTCTTTTGCAAACATTTCAACTATTCTACAACCAGTATCAAGTCTTCTGGAAGCAAAATCAAGTCTTCTAGAAGTAGTATCAAGTCTTCCCGAGGCAGTATCAAATCTTCTAAAGGCAGTATTAAGTCTCAATTCAAAATATGTGTTTTCAAATAAACATTCGTATCAAATGTTAGAACTGAATTGTGAAGAAAAAGCTCAATGGTACATTAAAATTTAAAGTATTAATGAAAGATGAAGATAATTTTCAATCCAGATGAAACAATCAACAATTTCAACAAGTTAGAGTGCGTAATTTATTTCTCTTTCTTTTTATTTTTATTCTTTCCACCATTTTAACCACAAAATTAAATTTTATGAAGAAAAATAAATAAAGAATTACTAAAATTAAACTAATCATTTTGTATGATATTTCTTGTTCAGAACGGTTTACTCCTCTCGTATTATCATCATAATCAGGAACTATTTTCATATGCAAATATCTACCTGGACCAGAGAATATTTATCCGCAATCCAGAACTGCCGTTGAAGCAGCTTAATCTGGTATTGAGCATTAAACACTGAGGAAAAGACCGAAAGTTGACTGAAAGTTAACAAAGTTAATTAAAATACTTAGAATATTTCTAAACACAGTTCGTGTTTTTAAACTCAACGGTTTGTCCCGTGGAGAGATTGTGTTCTGTAAGTACCGACGAATTTGATTATTTTAAATTACAGTCTCTTTATTGTTGTTTGAACCTATTTCTCAGATATTGTCTCGTTGTACTTACATAACAGCTATTACAATCCTGTCTATTGATCTTGTAAATAAGGTTGGATCTAAGATTATCCAATGGGTGATCTTTCAGACCGAGAAAAATGCACCTCAAAGACTTGCACGTATATTTCGCAATCTTAAGAAGTAAGTTCTTACGAGATCGATAAAATTGTTAATAAGGCCTGGTGTGTAAGGTAGTTTAACATAGTTCATTTTACATTCCACAATTGGCGAGTAACTCACCATTTCATTCCAGAGTATGGTATTTTGGTCACCAGTGCCACCTCTTAAATAAACAGGTGATATGACGTTAGATTCCACATGTTTTTCATGCGTGGGGATAGACCGCACCGCGCATGTAACATACTAACATTCAAACAATTCAAACAAACAATCATTAAGTTCAGCACCTGTGGATGTAGATTTGTAATGTAAGCATAAGTCGGATTACAGCTGTATAAATCCAGAAGGCAATTTTAGGTGACAACCCCCATGTCTTATCTAAAGTCCTCCGGCATTACCTGAGTACAACGTACGCTTTTTTTATTCTATTATCTAGACGAGTTCTTCATGTCATTTTGTTGCCAAGTATAATGCCCAGATATTTGATTTTTCTTGATAAAACTAATGGAGTATTAAGGTTTATAAAGAGTCTTTATCGGTCACACCAAGATTCATTCAATTTGAGAGCCACTTGTACCCCATCAAAAAGTACATTTATATGCTTACCTTTGACGAGGATGATTAAATCATCTGCATAACCAACTGTTGTAAAGTTGGCTTCAGTGAGGCATTTCAAGATGCTATCCAGGGTGAGATTGACCTTATTCCTTATTTCGATATATTTGATTTTCTGCTGTTGGTGAATACCAGCGTCAAGGATATCTGTCAATAGATATGTCAATAGATATTATTAGATCAAGTGAGACAACGAATTCACCGGTATATATCCAGAATCTTTAATTATCTGTGATATCCGAGATGTTTTATAACCTAGAGTGAGGTTTCAGTTTTGGCTTATATCATGAAACATTTCTTTCTTAGTATACGTCCATTCGTAAAATTTTGGATTATGATTGGTTATCCGATATTTATCAAACTGAGACATATTAAAGACAAAGACTCAAACTTAAGTTAAATGCAAAGAGAATGGTTAGAACCTTTTCTAATATACTTCGA
Source organism: Onthophagus sagittarius (assembly GCA_036711965.1). Classification (NCBI taxonomy): domain Eukaryota; kingdom Metazoa; phylum Arthropoda; class Insecta; order Coleoptera; family Scarabaeidae; genus Onthophagus; species Onthophagus sagittarius. Next base: position 65,085,599 of record JASERS010000003.1, on the reverse strand, counting down.
TCGACAAATCTCATTTACATCATGTAAAGTACGATATTTCCTCGACCAACGCATCATATCGACATGTCGCACTACGCCATAAAATCCACAAGCAACGACCACTTCGGTGAACTACTCTTTTTGGAAAGGCATTCAATTAACTTCGCCCACAAAAGCTCACCAAGTGAAAATTGAGAGGCGGTATTACCACCAGGCCTGCGCTCAATCCCGTTGCTTCTTTGTACTGCAACGAACTACATCCACAAGCTAATATTTACTCATTTCTTTTAACCTTGAAACGGAAAAACCACATTACCGTTGTCGACTAAGACTTTTTAATCACTTTTTTATTTAACACAACAATTTTTTGCGACGTGTATCAGCATCATTTCCAAATAATTTAACACCTAAACGTTGGCTTGAAATAAATTTACATAGATCATTTGCATTAATTGAACAACTTTTCCCGGACGCAATTGTGGAGTACGCCACGGCAGAAACCAACTAAATTCGCAAAGTTAACATTTTCACGTGTAAAATTCGTGCTTTAATTCAGAAACGTGCCACATTGAACTGTTAAACTGAAAAGTTAAAAGTTGTAACTGGCAAAATTGCAATCTTAATTGTGAACTGCGACAGAACACAGGGTGGAACCGTGAGCGGTAATCCAAATATGCAACAGTGAATACGACCAGTTATATCTTTGCTGTAAACTCCGAACCGAACGACTATTCGTAACGAAAACGTCGAGAGATTAAACCGATCCGGAAAACGAAAAAGTTTAATCCTCAACTTCCTTCTCGGCAACTACTGGCAATTGAGATTTTAGAAAATTCCATATGAATAACGCGGATTTAAAAAAGAGAGATTACTGCAACATATAAATATTATATTTTCCAATCAAAGTTGGTAAGGGTGGTCATTATATCACTCATTACCTTTTAGATACAAAGGAGTCCCCATTTCCCCAGACATATGACAAAAACACCATTACTAGATGGTTCATCAGTGGTAAAAGAACATAGGAATGAATATAAAAGGAGCTTTACTGGAATCAATAATGAAAGATGTATTTTAAAATAAAATTCATTTGACCTGATTTTTTTGTTAAACCTTTCAAAAGAAAAAGTCTTACAAAGCACACATATAAACCACCACAGTATTTATGCTTTACATTATATTACGAAATTGAAAAGTTATGTATATGTAAGGTATTTTAATTAAATAACAGCAACCATAATGGTGGAATTAAATTAAATGTATGTTTGTGGTATTACAATAATGGAATTAATAACAAATAACGAACGTACTGCAAAATATAGCATCGGATCGCGGTTAGATTTTCTGCATATGATTATATCTGTAAATGTATTAAATTAATAATCTGTTTATAGTCAACTCTACAATTTAATAAGCACCTACTTATTATCCGTCTAAATTTCAACGAAATTGTTTTAATCTATACGTTTTAATTAAATGTAAATACGTATGTATATATTATAGTGCCATTTGTGTAATATGTTAATTAAATTAATTGTGCAACAATTAATAATTTATAAATATCATTATTAATATACAAACAAAATTTTGGGGCACAAATTTATAGTATATTGTTTATTCATAATCGCATTAACGCACGTTGCCGCCCCTAATATACAGAGTGAGTCAAAGGGAATAGAAAATCCGATTTAACCTAACATATTTCATACAAACGTCGGTCGTTTTCGAAACACAGGGTGAAATTTCTTGATAAATTTGAAGGTTTTTGATGTGATAAATCAAATCGTGACTATATTGTCATTTGAGGTATGATGAATTAGAACCACAAATCTGAATGAGCTACCAATTCAATTTAATGTAAATTTTCGAATTAACCTCATCACATTTTACAATTCGCTTTTTTAAAAACCTTTGAATGTTAAATAAACCTTTATTACTATTTCGAATTACATCCTCGGCATCTTAATTTTTTCGCCTCAATTCCTTCTCTCCTTATTGAAAAATCCATTGAATTTAAATCTGGATTACTCAGTGATCATGCATATTCACTTCCACTGCCAATCCAACGATGCGGAAAATGTTCATTTAAATTATTGCGCATAACAATATTATAATGTGGTTGCGCACTGTCCTGCATAATCCATATACAGTAAGGCCCCAACATTCGCGAGGGTTAGGTTCTAAAAATACGCCGCGAATGTTGAATCCGCGAATATTGAAGCACTAGATATTATGAAGGATAAACTACTACTTCTATGTTCTTTTAACACGTTAACCGCCAAATGGTCACCGACGCCAAAAGTTTCATTTAATTTAATTTTAAAAATTAAAAATTTCAAAAATTAATAAATTATACATACTAAATAAAACGCTTAAAATTGCAAAATAAAACGACTGGTCTTAAAACTTTTGTATTCGGAACTAATACAGATATTAAAATAATTACAATTGTTTAAAATATAAAAAAACCTAAACTCGATAGCAATAACAAACTGCAACAAAATAAACTAAAAAAAGAAATAAAAGTTAACATTTCTACTCATCAATAATAATTGCTTTAGAACACGATGGTTTAAAAAATGAAAGGATAGTAGGTTGCAATGCTTTGTGTTGCATATCCTTTTGAAGCTCTTTGTAAGGAGCAAGAAGAGTATTCAGACCATTTTTAAATTTTGTGCTTCGTTCCGTTGATGGATCATATTCTACTATTTTTTCAGCAAGATTATTTGCTTCTTGTATAAATAAATTAAGTTCCTTCAACGTTAATTTATTACATAGGGAATTACTATTATCTTCTTCATCCGTTCCTGAAACATTTTCTATTAGTAGCGCTTCTAAGTCTGCACTGGACAACTCTTCCTCTTGATCATTGACGAGAGATTCGATATCAGCTGGTACAATGGTATGAAAATCATCTCCCGGTAGCAACCGTGCAGAAAGAACAGCTCTCTCTATTGCCTCATCAATTTCGCTTACACTTTGCGCAGTGTCTTTTTTCAACAGTTTTTTCCATGCATTACTTACGGTTGATACTTTAATGTCATTTAAAGCAAGTTTTATAGATGTAATCGCATGGTCAATATTGTATAATTTCCACACATCTTTTATTGAGAAAACACTATCATTTTGTATTTTCTCATGTACAAAATCGAACATGTGCCGGATATAATGACTTTTAAAAGCTTTTATAACACCTTGATCTAAAGGTTGTAATAAGGATGTTGTGTTGGGCGGAAGAAATACCACCTCGACACATGGATGAGCTAATTTGAGAGCATCTACTGGATGAGATGGGGCGTTATCCAATATCAATAAAACGTGAAATGCTAAATTTTTAGATTTTAGGTAACGCTCCACTTCTTTAACAAAGCACTCTTTAAACCACTCTATAAATAGCTGAGAAGTCATCCAAGGTTTTGAATTAGCTCGCCAATAGACCGGAAGAGCTTCTTTGTCCTTGTTCTTTAAAGCTCGTGGATTAGCTGCTCGATATATTAACATTGGTTTTGTAATAAAGTCTCCGCGTGCATTTGCACAAAATAAAACTGTAACTCTATCCTTAGCCGATTTAAAACCAGGTGCTGTCTTTTCATTTTTTGAAATGTATGTTCGTGTGGGCATTTGTTTCCAATAAAGCCCGGTTTCGTCCGCATTAAATATTTGTTCAGGACGGTAACCTTTTTCTTCTATTAATTTTATTATTTCATCAGGAAATTTTGCAGCCTGTTGATGATCTGCTGAAGCTGATTCTCCACACAACTTAATGTTATGGAGATTAAAACGAGTTTTGAATCTTTCGAACCATCCTCTTCTGGCTTTAAATTTACAATCGTCTTCAGCACAGTCCATTCCACACGAAAAATGTTGATAAAGTTCCTTGGCTTTATCCATTAATCTAGCCTTAGTTAATGGTATATTTTTGCGACCATGGTCCTCAATCCAAAGATAAAGAGACTTCTCCATTTTTTCAATATTAACATCACGAACTTGTGACGTTACCTTTAATGATGACGGTATGCCACTTTTTACGCTATTTCTAATTACCTCTTCTTGTTTCTTTATAGATCTTATCGTAGATTCATTGACACCGAAGACCCGGCCTACTTCGGTAGCTCTTTTCCCTTTCCGGAGCATATCAAGAACTTGAATTTTTCTTTCTAGAGTCATAACTGACTTTGCACGTTTGGCAATTAAATTTATTTCCATCGCAGGCCTTTTTGTACCCATTTTGAGTACTGTTGTAAGATTAATTTATTGTTTATAAAATTATAGTAAAAAACGGGCGAAACACTAACCTGAACGAAATACAGAACACAAAAATAAGCACCTAACACAAACATTAAAATCGATCATAAATGAGGGATTCCCAGAGAAACGCATATGTGAAGCTGGTTGCTTGTACAGTAAACCTACGGTAAACTTCGTTTTAAATTTTTAAAAAATGACATACATACTTGCTATGTATTCGCGAATAATCGAGTCGTGAATGTTGAAAAAGGCAGCAAAATTTAAAACGCGAATATGCGAATCCGTGTAATTTGAAGCCGCGAATGTCGGGGCCCTACTGTATCTCATTTTAGAGCTTCTGATAGATTATAAAAGGTCGTATAGATGATCTTCAAGAAAACTTAACTTAATTGGATATTACACCACATCAACTATTTTTTTTTACCTTGGAGTCGTATTGATGTCTTAGACTCGTATAAATGTCTTGAGATCTTGCGGCAATAAGTTTTGAACGTGAGTATAATAATATGTCTGGATTTTTTCTTTCTTTGAACTTTACACACTGACGATTAGCTTATCCCGGTTGCAATATCTAATCGGTGGGCACTTACAGATAGATTTTCTGCAACTCGAACTAGGATCTTTTCTGCTTCGTCAATGATAATGTTTTTTTATCTGATTATAAATGTCATGAAAGATTTGGTATCTCAATTAAGGCATGCAATGAACGACATCGCCTCAAATTGCCGAGATCGTTTGTAGACAAGACGCTAGAGTTGATGTGTCAGCACGAAATCGACAATTCAAATGTTGTAGCGCCTCGCCCGCAAGCGACCTTGGCGATTTGAGCATAAATGTCATCTTCAAAGATTTGGTATTTCAACCAAGACATGTGATGAACGATTTCGCCTCAAATCGCCGAAGTCGCTTGCGGGCGATGAGCTAGAGTTGATGTGTCAACACGCAAGTTACCTTGGCAAAATTGATTATATACGTCATTTTATGAAAGATTTGGTATCTGAACCAAGCCATGTAATAATCGATGTCGCCTTAATTCGTCAAGATCGCTTGAGATCAAAGCAGTACGTTTGGTACCGCATATTCATACTATAACCCCTATAGCCCCTGGGCAGGACTGTATTTGGAACTCTTATTAGATTAAGATATTTTATAGTAGAGCCTGCAGTAGATTAATATTTATGCACTCCGAACAACCTATAACAATCGAAGACAAGACGGAGCTTGCAGAAATAGCACTTCCTAAGTCATTTACCAGTTAACGAAAATATATTAGAGAACATGAATTCATGTTGTAATATATAACAGATCGTCCTGATAATGCACACGTTAAACTTCCCGCAGCTGAAACTGAGCTGAAGATAGTTGATGCTTTTAATACAGTTTCTATTGATACAATCCTTAAAACAGATCTCATGGTATTCCTAGTACAATCTCACTCATGAACACTTATTACAATTGAAATACTAAGGAAATACTACTCCACAAAAACAAATTGGGAGGATGGCCGAAACGAAAATTGAAAATACTGACAAACAGCCTAGAAAAGAAAACTATATTGGCAATGAAACAGTGAAATAAGTGATACAACAGTTACTGAAACCAAAGAAGAAGATAACTGCAAAAAATAAGTACGCCTGTCATCAATCTTACAGTTTGATGTAAGCATCGAGGTTTACATAATATCCGATAACAACACTTTTGTTTTGTTTGTGCCATTATCAAGGCTTGTATCACATCAAGGTAACATTTTCCTTTCCTAAATTGCGTGCTTTTTGAATTAGCTGAACAGAAATTAATATTTTTCAAGAAAAAGCTACTACCTTTTTTTTTAATATTAATTTTTGTGTTTATAGTTAGTATAGTAGTTAGTTGCAACTCTACGACAGCTATACTCTTTGTTAAGTGGTTGATGTCCTCCTGGGGTATCTCATTCCAGAAGTTCAGATTCCCAAGAGACTTGGGTACTTGTCCTACATTTAATCGCCGATACATCATATTCCTGACATGTTCAATCGGCGGTAAGAACGGTGGCAGTAAAAGCCAAGGCAATATCTGCAATCCAACCTGATCCAGGAACATTCTTGTAACAACAACAGTATGAGGTATTGCATTATCCTGTTGGAAAGTGACATTCTGTAATTTCTGCATAAAAGGTACTAACACCGGTTCCAGAACGTTGTGGTAGTAAAGATGTGTATTTAATGTTCCTGAAATAAAGTCCAACACATTTCGCCTCTCAAACCATGACTCCAGGTACTAAGGCCATGAATCGTCTTTGAATGAACTCCAAATACAATAACATACCCATAAACAAAACCTTCAATCATCACTGAAGACAATGCCATTCCATTGATAAACCCACCCTTGCCTTTCTTGAGACCACATAACTCTGGCTACTTTATGGAGAGGTAATAATGGAAGCCGAATGTAAGGACAGTATGAATGAAGCCTAAAGGAAGATTTCTGCAAACAGCTGACATCGACAAGTGTCGATTCAAAGCTATCATCCAATCCACAGCAATCAACGTTGTTGCTTGAAATCGATCCCTGGTAGTCAACTGTCTAAGGAGTCTCTGAATGGCGCCTCTGAATACCATCTTCGGACCAAAAAGACTATTATTATTAACTTCTCTGCTTCTTTAAATATTCTTTCATTTTTCATGTCCAAAAGAATGATAAGAATGTAAAATCGTTCACAGATGCGTTGGCAATCTGTTCTTCATAACTAACATAGTTATCAAACTGAACCATTCGTCTTTTCTTCCTCCCTCGCTTTATATCGGAGCTCGTTTCTGCTTTATAAATTTCAAAATTGCTTCATCTTGAATTTCCAAATTTTAAAAGTGGTTTTAATTCTTGAACCACAAAGCCGAAATTAACCTCAGAATAAAGGGAGTGGATCATTTAACATACAATTTTCTTTCTCAAACTACAATATTTTTTTAAAATTTCCAAATATGATAATAGATTCCTTAGTTTTGTATACACTCACTACGTTTTACAAATATAAAAAGGTAATATATTGGAAATAAATTCTGAAACATAGCAAAAACAGATGTCTCAAGGTACAACTTGTTGAACCTTGAAACATGTACTTATGTTGTACCATGGGGTAGTTTGTTCATTGTTCAAATATTAATATGACAAAAGAAATAGATAGGTATTCATGCAACGGTATTATATTTAATAACTAAGAACATTTAAATGAAACTTTCACATTAATATTAACAATTATTTAACATTATATGATCAAAAATCTACTTCAAATATAATTGTTTTTCTAGTCAATGAACCTTGAATGACCTAACTTGAAAGTTTTCCAGTAATGTTTTTTCAAGGACATTTTTCGTTATGTTCCAGCATAAATTTTCTGGTAGTACCAATCTTTTTTTAAAATTTTACTTGATATTCGAAATTACTCAAGATATTAGTAATTTCACTAACATAAAAATAAGAAAGTTTTTTCAAGACTTTTTATCAGAACTAAAACGCCCTTATTTAAATTACCTTCAATCTTTCAAAAAATCTCAAAAAATGCTCTTCAATCTTCTCTTCCACATTTTTATGTTTTATATTTTCATCTTAATCTGAACTATTGAATGGCGCTTTTCTTTTGCTACTTTTTTTATTCAATTATTTCCTTTTCAGAGCAATCGCTCAATATATGAGATTAATCCTTCTTTCTTCCTTTTTGTACTTAACTCGAAGGAGCTTTTGAAAATGGTTGAATATTTTCCGGTGACTTAAATAAAAATGTTGAGGCATTATTCAAGATCGAGCACGCAGCAGCAGATGCATTATTGCATTGCGACTTCGACGTGAATTGACTCTATGCTTAAATCTCTGTCATTTTGATTATTTGATATTTTTTGGCGTGCTCGGTCTCCTCTATAAACAAACTCCTGTAGTGTCATTTGTAATCTCTCGGTCAGTCACAAATAAGGATAGAAATTCATCGGCGTGATATACTTGGTCATTGAAATCTTGAAAACTTGGCCCGTCACCTGAAATCCTTTTTCAATATTCTCCTTAGTAAAAGATATACTCAATGCTTTTCATATTACTTCAGCAATATCGTATATGCTAATTGGCTTTCCAACATATTCTAGTAGCCTACTACTTAAGGCAGCATTATAATAGATTTTCTAAGAGCTAAGTGTTGTGCGGTTCAACGGCTAAAGCTTGTATAAAGTATAAGACGGAAGCTTTAGCGAAATATTCGATTCGTGATTATCAAGAATTAATAAAATCCGATCATGTTTTGAATTCTTTCGCCAGATCACCTAAAAGGATTTGAACCGCCAATTGATTCTTTGGAGTACCAATAAGCATGTGGGGCTTGAAATGTACTCTGGGACAAATTAACATGGGTTACCAATGCATTAACCTCAACAATCAAAGCAGTGTTAACTCCTTTTTTACCTAACCTAATACTTCCTACTTGCTCAACACTTTTTACTGATAAAATTTTGCGTAGTGAAATTATCTGTCTCATCTAAATTATAAATTTTAGTGGATGAAAATTAGTAACTAGTCATTTACATCTTGTAAATTCATCAGCCTCTGGTTTTCATAAATTCAAATTTGTGGTCTTCTTTATACTCCAACTATTTGGTATTTCATGTGGTTTCATGAGATATCCTGCACATTATTCTCAATATATATACAATGTAAGGAGACATGACAAAAAGAGTAGATTTAGATATTCCATATACATTTTTGCCACTTTTACGTTATTATCTGTGACTTCCTTAACAGCTCTTTCCAATGCGCCAGCATCTATTGTAGGTCTTGTTTCACCTTGCTTACTTGCAGGCATTATTCTGGGAAGAATAACGATAGTTGTACCTTGGGCCATCGTCCCAGGTACAACGGAATTAATGTCCTGACATACAACACCCTATAAGCAAAATAATTAAATGGCGGTTTACCTTTTATATGACACAACTATATCGACATTATTATCAATATTAACGCCAATGTGCCTAGGTACAGCACTCTCCCCTATTTATTTAATGCGTTCTCTCTAAAATATGGCACCAAATGAACACAAGTAATGAAGGTTCAAATTCATTCATTCAAACATGCCTGTTCTTCATGCCTTAAAGTATCAGTTTGACTTCGATCATTGCTGAACTGGAAGAGAGATATAATAATATTATAATAAAGAGCGTTTATAGCGTCCCTTTTACAGACCACCTTATTCCAGAAAGAGATTTAACAATTGCTACTTTTTATACACCTTGTTAAAATGTCCAATCGGTATGTTGAAGCTGAGAAAAACGTGTGTAGAACAAACAAACTAGCATTTTGACATGACTCTGATACATAGTCGGCAAGTTTATTGCCATCTTCAATCCTAGTCTATAGCCCAGAGCATAAACATGACGTATTCGATGCATTGTAATACGACTGACAACAATTTATAATACCTCTATCATATTCTTCTAACGCAGAAGTTACTGGCATTTCTAAATCAGCAGATTTGTGTCTGCTTCAGGCGCTACGTCGCAAACTAGAAACGCATTAATTAATTAAATTGAAAACACAAATTGAGACACGGTCAAATAAACACTTTTAAAACGTTTTTGAGTAATTTAGAAAGCTACGTGTTTGAAATAGGTCAGGACGCGTTTAGCAGTGTGTCTGCGGTAGATTGGGAAATGTGAGTTTAGCAGTTTCGGGGGGAGTTCGTTTAAAATCCGTCGTTGTATGTGCGGGATTTGGGTCAGTTCTAACACGGGTTTCGTTTTCAGGCTCGCAATCTCGCTACCAGGTGAAGGAATTTCCAGACGGCGGCGCTCTGCTCAGGATTGAACCCGTCAAAGCCTCCAGGGATGATGCCACTTATGAATGTGTCGCCGAAAACGGCGTCGGCGATGCTGTCAGTGCCGAGGCAACGTTGGATGTCTTCGACCGTAAGTAAACTCTTCCAAATTGTCACTGTGTTATAGGGATTTATCGCGTCTTTCACTCTATTTTCAAATTCCCTCACCGAGTTCTTGACAAAAATAAACAAATCATAATGCGTTTTTGAGTACGACATTTATGGTTTTTATAAAAATACTGTGAAGTGTTTATTTAAAGTTTTGCAAATTCTGATTACTTAAATTGTATGCTCTTTTTCGCGGAGGAAAGTTCCCCCTTTCTGGACCCGTTCGATCGAGATATGCATATTTCATGTGCAGGGATTGAAAGTTACAGTGCGGAAAAGCACAACAGAGCGGCGAGCGGCAAGGTTACATTGCTATATTTACTTTGTGCGCGGGCTTATGCAAATTATAGTAATCACGTAAGGTGGAGCTGTTTTGCTCTGTTTTTTTCCCCTTTATATACCTTTCTATTCTCGTTGGGTTTCCTCATCCACCTTTGAGAGAACCTAAAAGAAAAACTATGAAAGAAATGAAATAAAGGAAATGTATCATTGATGTATACAGTCTACACCAAAAAGTCGCCATTTTAAAAACTGATCATCATATTGATACATATTAGCTTTATCAATTTGATTAAAATCGCGTGTGGACGATATTTAATTATGTAGATTAGGTTGGTAAAATCGGTGCCGCTTACTTAATCAGTTAATTTAAGCAGATTAAGACGAGGTTGATTACTTTAGAGATTAGAGACAACACTTTATTTATGGTAAGGCGAAAGAACTTTACGCAAACTAAAGGAAAGATGGACTTTCTAGCATCATCTGGATGGTAATAGCGTTTCAAAAGGAATCATGGTACTCGGTGTAGTTAAACATGGCAATGCAGCATGTGCTAATAAAAAGCTAAACAAAATTTATAATATAAATATATAAATTCATTTCGTTCATCGCATATATTAAACTGTGATGAATCAGGTTTATTTATGTGCTACTTTTGTTATTTGTAACAGAAGTAGGACTTACGGGTCATAAACCCATAGAATACTTGGATTTATGCCTAACCCAACTCAACCCATACCAATCAAACCAAACCAATCCTAACCCAGACCAGGCCAACTAAACGCATCCGAAACTACTACCCTACACCAATTCATTTGTTCATATTGCTAAACATTTCCTTTTTATTTCTTATGATATTACACATAAAAGAACATTGCGAATCTTCTATTAACTCCTAATCGTGTTAAAAATTTGTGCAATGGAACCATCTGAGTTCACATTAAAAATTATGGCAAAGACAACATTTTTACATAAATCAAAATTGATGTAACTGTAGAAAACAAACGTGGAAAAAAGTTTTCTAACGGGAGATTTGATTGAAAACATTGAAGCTTCTTCAAGCTTGTGTCAAGTGAGCCACTTTGTTTCAATATTGAAAATGTCAAATGGAACAGAATTTTTTTGTGTGTGAATTTTGTATAAGGCAATACGAAGTAATCGAATTATTTCAAAGTATTCTACAATAATACCAGTAAGTATGCAGGATCTATTAGTAAGTGGTAAAGCATCGAAAATAAAAACATTTTTTGTTCTGAAACCTTAATGAAGATAGTTTACACATAATCAGGAAGTAACTCACATGAATTTGAAAAAATAATTGCTTCTAAAAAATAATCTTATTATTGCTAAACTAAGCAAACTATGGGTTGAACTCATAGAAGACTTGGGTTTATGTCTAGCTCAACCTAACCTAGAACAAGGCAACCCAACCTATCCTAACGTAGACCAAGCCAACCCAACGCATCCCAAACTACCCCAATCCAACTCATATACTCATATTGCTAAATATTTTCATTTCCTTTCTTAAACTATTAATTATACCAAGTAATAAGAACACTATGACTATTCTATCCAAACACGCAGTTCACCTAAACCATCAGTTTGATTTTGAAAATACAATAATTTTAGACAATCAAATTATCACAACAGATTGTTTCTCGAAATGTACCATATAAACGCAGAAAATAATGTTGTTAATTTCAAAACACTTTTTCAACTTATTCGATGATTTCAAAGATGTTTCCTAAAAAGTAGTTATACATTTGATGTAACGGGTTGACAAATGTTGTTTATGTTATTTTATAATTTAATATGTCATTCATTCATTCTCATCTAAAAAGTGATCTGTGGTAGCATTTTCTCAATAATTTTAATGATATTATTAAATAAGGAACACAACTTTGTACGTATTCTAATCTGGTTTGATTATTGTATTTCATTATTATTTACTTCATTTCAATGTACTCTGAAAAAGACTGAAATCAACAGTCGAAATATCAGTATAACATAAAGTAGTTCATTTTATAATAGATCGTTTCCCGAATAATTATTTATTTAAAACCAAATTACTTACGATCGATAAATTTTTTTTATATTCTATTAACTACCATACATCTTCAAAATATGGTCAAAAGCACCATGCGAGTTCACGGAAAAATGTGAAGCTGAATAAGAGCAGTACTTTTTATATAAATCAAAATTGATGTAACAGTAAAAAATATTATGCAAAGATAGAAAGAGAAATCTTTTTTTAACTCATATCTGAAAACATTGAAGATTTTGGGGTGATTTCAAGATCAAGCCCTTATTTGTGCACCATTCTGAAACTCCTTGAACATTTAAACATTACAATGTGTACAAAGGTAGTATCAGTGATGTGGTGTTCTGACGCTATGGCATGGGTAACTAGGGTGGGTAATAGATTTGAAAGTAATAGACTACACTGTAATATTTGCTACCTAACACCATTGAGCCAATGGGTCCTTGGCAAATCTGCTATAACCTTTATAATGCTGTTTTGACTGGTAGATAAGGCTTGGACCAAGATTACGAGAAGAACTCTAAACTTTTGAAGTCATTAATTGTACTGAATTGGGTTTATGCACAACCCAATTCAGGCCACACCAACCCAACCCATACTTTTGTTTTTTCTTTTCGCGCAGAGGAGGGGAAAATGCGTTACGCACTCCGGCTTACTGTTAGCGCCTCAGGTTTTCGGGTGAGAAACTTCTGTTCTACAGCAGGGAGTGTGGGACTATTCTAGCCCCGAACTACCCACTAAAAACCTCCCTCTTTCTTCGTCCTTTCCTGTGTGTAAACTGCCCTATCAGGCTATGACCATCACGCAGGCGGCGGTATCAATATCGCCTTCCTTGCCGGATTATCCTCTATGCTCGCATCCATCTCATCCTCGTTTCTCTCTATCCGTTCCTCTCAAATCATCTTCGGGTGCCTTCCACATGGTATTTCAACTTTTTTACTTTTTGAAAATAATTATTCAAGAAACGTACCTGGATAAGGGGGCCAACACCCCCTCCATGTCGATCCCTTGGCTCCGCTCATGTGAACAAACCAATGCCATTACTTTTTGAAATTTTTACATAACTATTCATACCTGAAACGCGGGGAAGGCCAAGCCTACCCCAACACAACCCAAACTAATCCAGACCAAATCAACCCAACCCATATTAATCCGTTTTTTATTATAGATTGAGTTAGGAAATCTGTAAATAGACACCTAACCGAAGATATCATGTGGCCAGATAGTGACGGGTTGAAGAAAACTTCTACCATCTAAAACCCTTCCCCCTCTCTTCCTGAAACCACGCATCAGGGTATTACTTCAGGGAATAAGAATAGAATACAAATTTATACATTCTCCAAAGTCTCCCTTTCACCATCTTCAACTCCATCTAGGAGAATTTCATGACTTTCCTTCAATTTTATTATTTTAACCACCATGTCTTGCAAAATATTCCACAATTCTTCTGATTCTAACATCATTTTTACTATATTTTCTCGGTTTAAGAACCGACCACATTACCTTTTATAAACATTTCTTTCACCACAAAACTTTGGGCATATGTGATAAAAAAGATAGGAGTATAAGATTTCTGCAACAATCTATGTCTCGAAACCTATGGTGATAATAATGAGGAATCGAGGAGTCCTTTCATTTTAAAGATCTTGCCACGAAACACATACTACTGTTACTGCTGCAGAAAAAGCGACCTATTCGAAATGCAAAATAATAATTCTTAGTATTGAAGTCGAATAGATTTAAACGTCGCATGAAGAAAGGCCTAAATTGGGTCTAAAAGGTTTTAAAAGAATATAAATATTATACGTGATCTCCAAGCAAGCGTTCGCACCAAATGCAGTGAATTGGAAAGAATAAATTCAATAATACCTTAAAATTAACAATCAAGTCCAGAGATAAAGCAATCAACAGTTTAGCATGAATACTCTTTTGGAAGCACTTAAAGTTTTTAGGAGAAATATCAAGTCTTCAATGCCAAGTATTCTGGAAACATTTAATTTCTTTTTGGAAGCAGTATTAAGTCTTCCGGAGACAGTATTGAGTCTTTGAAAACAATTTAAGTCTTCTAGAACTATTTCAAGTCTTCTGGAACTAGTTCAAGTCTTCTATAACTATTTCAAGCCTTCTGAAATCTCGCTGAAAAAATCTTTTCAGTTTTCTTCATCCCTATATTGTACCTTGAACTAACTCACTTGCTTTGAATTTTATGAGTTTAAACATTGATAAATTGATTTAAACCAAGAGATTTGAATAATAAAAAGAAAATGATCCAAGGTACAACACATTCCCCTACATATTAATCATTAAAATAACACCCCTTAGATTGTATTATTGATTTTGATTGATATAAGAGGATACCACATACACTTATGAATAAAATAATGGTTTGATTTCAATTTTACAACATATTGACATATCTACCAATAAAGCTAGAACTGTGACAGTCGTTTTTACCAGTTTTGTACAATTTAATATGTTTTTTAGCATAGTTTTTTAAATTTATTTTTAGAACTTGAAAAGCGCTTTATTTCATATTCCATCAAACCAGGAATAGCACACAAATATTTAATCGTTGTATTAACTTCTCCATTGAAATCTCATATCGACCTGAATCGTCAACATGTTTGGAAAAAAAAAAAACAAAAGTATGTGATTTGCTTTGGCCTGTTGTATTTACTGAGCTCTCGCCTCTTTTTTTTCGATGTTGTTATATATTGAAGTTCATGGTGGAGTGGGTAAATTTATTTTCCGTCCGATAAACCCGGCGCTGTCTGTATTTATTACATCGCTTAAATCATGCCCGACCACAGTATCTCGCGGAATTTATCTGGACACATATTAATTAGTTAATAACGGCATCCTGTCTTCTGTTGACGAATATATATGGTAGAGATAAATATTAAAATATCTAAAATTAGCTGTCCGATTTGGTGAAATATGCCGGAGAAAGTGAACAAAATATTTTAATAAAAAAATATGGCTTTTTTAAATTTAACTTTCTTTTACCTACAATGAATACGTGACAAATACAAAAAAGAAATAAATTATACGGTAAATGGGATTAGGAAGTAAGTCCTAATAACGGAACCTGAAGAATGAATAATGCCTGGAGGTCGTGACCGGTCATGAGGTCCACGATACGATCCATGTGACATAAATTTACTAATTGACCCAAAAGGTCATTTCGGACCATTTCCATTTTAAGGGTAACAATAATCAATAATTGTTTTAGTCACTCAACATGAATTTAACGTTAACCACCACTCCTCGAGTGAAAAGAACGCCATAAAGAGACACTTCAAAGGTGTAAATAAAGTTCTCTTTGGGGTGGTGTAAAGTAGACGAGCACTTATGACACTTATACAAAGCCGATATTGCTGAAAAATTAATGCCTTCGTTATGTTGCGTTAAGAGCGCTCCGTCAACAGCAATTAAAAGAGCAAGCAACAAGTTAAATGCTTACTTAATACACCTTCTGTTTCTCCCCTTTTAATATAAATTGTTAATAACTTAACGATACATTTAAATTACTTTGATTTAAATTGGAGTTGAATTTTGTCAAAACGTTGGTGACTGATGCTTCTACAATGCTGCCCGGAGTTATTTGCTTTTTGCAGATTTGTTGGTAAATTATTGGAGAACGTCTTGATAGAATCGTTTATCGTATTGATGACAGAACAGTCCATGAATTTATTTGTGTATTGTTATTTCAATCGTTTGCTTTGTTCCTTTCCTCTTCCTCACCCTCACTATCAACAGTTATTATTTTGCTTTCTTAACATTTTGCTTTTCGTTCAGTAACTACTGT
Source organism: Onthophagus sagittarius (assembly GCA_036711965.1). Lineage (NCBI taxonomy): Eukaryota > Metazoa > Arthropoda > Insecta > Coleoptera > Scarabaeidae > Onthophagus > Onthophagus sagittarius. Next base: position 65,069,309 of record JASERS010000003.1, on the reverse strand, counting down.
CTCCTATGGCGAGTTCCTTACGCTCTAAAGCCAAGCATCTTCAATTTGGACAAAATGATTGTATGATGTATCTTCTCTTCCGAAAACCATTTTGATTCTCTTGCAGTATATTATGATTAATACAATATATCCATTCCTAAAAATGAAATCTGGGTGTGTTACTGAACAAAGGGCTCTATAATATAAGAATATTATAAAAAGGATTCTGCGCGCTTATAAAGGTTCAGTATTAAATACCCAGGTATTTATTTTCTAGGATGTTATTTCGAGGAATTTATAAAATTTAAAAATTTTTTAGCAACAAAAAAAAATCATTTAATTATGAAATTCGAAAAAATGGCAATTTATTATTATGCTGGGGAAAAAAAGTATTAGATTTCAGTTCGAGGTTGTGTTAGAAAACCGAGAGGGCGGAAAAATCGATGATATAAGATTGAAAAATATATTATTTTATTGTTTGAGTTTAAAAATTGATATTACGGAATGAGATATTGAAATATGACTTTGTTATTAGAAAAGTACTTAATTTCGTTTATAAACTAGAAAAATCATGAATATATCATTCGAATTCTATTTTTACGATGTTTTTCTAATGATTTAGGAAATCGTTAATTTTGTGAAATGCTAATTTAGGTTGTGTTCAAAACTGATATCTCAAAAACGGATTGAGATATTTAAATATGGTTTTTAACTTTATACGTAACTTTATAAGCGACAAAAAAATTCATTAAGATCTCTTAAAAAATCGTTAATTTTATGAAATGCTACGAGTTAGATTGAATTTCATATAAATATCTTAAGAATTCGATCTTTAAGTGCATACTTTTCTTTATAATTAACTAAAAATTTCATATAAATATCTTAAGAATTCGATCTTTAATGATTTTTTGAAAACCATTGGAGCAAATTGTCATCTTCGTAAACTAATAAGAGTTAAAGAATTGATTTTTCAGAAACCAATTGGGATACTCAAGTATGATGATATCTCAAAAACAGAGTGAGATCTCATTATCATACTTTAATAATTCGATTTTTATGATTTTTTGAAAAGTAACTTATTTCATTTTTGATTAATTTTAAAAATTCATATCTCAAAAACGAATAGTTTTTCAAATGCGACATTGTTAATGAAAAGTACATACTTTTCTCTACAAATAGCCCTAATTTCATCAAAATATCTTAAGAATTCGATTTTTGATGATTTTTTGAAAACCATTGGAGCAAATTGTCATCTTCGTAAACTAATAAAAGTGCCGATTGAGTTCAAAAATTGATTCCTCGAAAACCAATTGGGCTATTCAAGTATGATTTTTTGTGTGTAAAAGTAAACAATTTTCTTTATAAATTATAACAAATTTCATCAGGATATCTCAAAAGTACGATTTTTTATGATTTTTTCAATAATGCAATGAAAATTTTTAATGAAATGTTACAAATTCAGATTGAGTTCAAAACATGATGTCTCAAAACCAAAGCAAAATACTCAAGTATAATTTTATTTTGATGAAAGTGCATACTTTTCTTTATAATTAACAAAACGTTGCATCTAAATATCTTAAGAATTCGATCTTTAATGATTTTTTGAAAACCATTGGAGCAAATTGTCATCTTCGTAAACTAATAAGAGTTAAAGAATTGATTTCTCAGAAACCAGTTGGGATACTCAAGTATGATTTTGTGTGCATAAAAGTAATCAATTTTCTTTATAATTTATACCAAATTTCATCAAGATATCTCAAGAGTATGATTTTTTATGATTTTTTCAAAAATGCAATGAAAATTTTTAATGAAATGGTACAAATTCAAGTTGAGTTCAAAACATGATATTTCGAAAACCAAAGCGAGGTACTCAAGTATGATTTTATTCTAAAAAAAGTGCATACTTTTCTTTATAATTAACTAAAAATTTCATATAAATATCTTAAGAATTCGATCTTTAATGATTTTTTGAAAACCATTGGAGTAAATTGTCATCTTCGTAAACTAATAAAAGTTCTGATTGAGATCAAAAATTGATTTTTCGAAAACCAGTTGGGATATACAAAGAATTTGAGTTTTGATGATTTTTTGAATACCATTGGAGCAAATTGTCATCATCGTAAACTAATAAAACTTCCGATTGAGTTCAAAGCTGATTTCTCGAAAACCAATTGGGATATTCAAGTATGATTTTTTGTGTGTAAAAGTAAACAATTTTCTTTATAAATTATAACAAATTTCATCAGGATATCTCAAAAGTACGATTTTTTATGATTTTTTCAAAAATGCAATGAAAATTTTTAATGAAATGTTACATATTCAAGTTGAATTTAAAGCATATTTCAAAACCAAAGCGAGATACTTAAGTATGATTTTATCCTGAAGAAAGTGCATGTTTTTCTTTATAATTAACGAAAAATTGCATCTAAATATCTTAAGAATTCGACTTTTAATGATTTTTTGAAAAATATTGGAGCAAATTGTCATCTTCGTAAACTAATAAAAGTTCCGATTGAGTTCAAAAATTGATCTCGAAAACCAATTGGGATATTCAAGTATGGTTTTGTGTGTATAAAAGTAAACAATATTCTTTATAAATTATAACAAATTTCATCAGGATATCTCAAGAGTACGATTATTAATGATTTTTCAAAAATGCAACTTACTACTTTTACTACTGAAAATTTCATTAAAATATCTTCAGAATAGTTAATTTTATAAAAAGCGCTAAATTTAGATTGAATTCAAAACATGATAACCAAAAAAAAGGTATTTACTGAAGTAAATACCCGGAAAATAGCCATTTTATAAATGTTAATCGCTATACACGAATTCGGACATTGTCCAAAAATTTTAACCGCAACGCTTTGTGGGTAAGCTTAAATGATTTCAACGCAATCTGAGCGATTTATTCGCTTATTGAGAAGCGAAAAATACTTGCAACGCAAAAGTGCCTACAACGTGTTGTGAGTATTTAACGTTTAATCAAAACATGTTGTGGACACCATCAAGTATCCATAACAAAATTTGCTCAATGATACTGATACTAATGATTTATCATCCTGTTTTCATTGACATATTTATGGAATTTTTATCAAAGGTTTTTACATAATTTCTTTGGCTTAAGTGTTTTTCACATTTTGTGTTTTTTTGATCACAAACTTATTGCAAAGTGAACAGAGTTTAAGTAAGATTATAAATATCTTAATATCCAATATGTATATCCCGAGGACCTAGTTGTGTGTAAAATAGCCACAACACGTTGTGGATACTTTTTGGTGTCCACAATGTGTTTTGAGTAAACGCTAAATGTTCACACCGCATTTAAGGTACTCTTTTCTTTATTCGTAATGTGGATAAAAATTTTGGACAATGTATATTTAACTGGTACCCATGACTACAAAGGTTGAAGAACACAGCTACTTCATCTAGATCAATATTCTTTTGTATAAGTCGATCGCCAAAATGTTGGTTAAGCCGATGCTTTTTAAGTAAATATGATCTACCGGTTCACAAACTTATATACATAACTATAGATGGAACTCAAGTCATGACCGGCAATCAAAACGGGTTTGTTGCTTTGTTTCGTACTTATGTTGACTTTCTATCATTCTTCTCATTTCATTCACTCGTCATTGAAGTTATGGAGATTACAATGAGAATTTGTAACTCCATCCTTGCCCACAGCTTGAAGAGCGTTATGTTGAAGCACTTCGATTTACTACTATACACAAATGTAAAATGAATGACACGTGGAATGCTTTTACAAGGATTTCCAGAGTTGCCAGCGCCGTTCTAAGCCTAAGGGCTAATTGGACTACAGCCCTGGGGCTCCAACTCCTATGTATCTAAAATCCGTGCCAAAAGTCAGGGCCTCTCACTTTAGAGATCGATATTCATCAATCCCGGCACTTCAAGAGCGATTTCGAAGATATCGATCTCTAAAGTGGGAGGCCTTAACATCTGGCAAGGATAATAGTGTCCCCTCTACGCTGCGGTTGGGTTGGGTTTAACCGGGCATCTGAAAACATTTTTTAAACATTAAGGGCAGGTTCCCAATTATCTTGTAGGGTTTATGAGATAGAGATGTTTATGAGGTAAAATTTTTACTTTTCTTCAATCAAAAATAAAGTATTGCAAATAATATTAGATATATTTCAATCTTGAAACCAGACCCAATGATTCCATTATCTAGCATAAAACTTGCATTCCATAAAGCAAATTGTTCTTCAAGTAACCAGTATTTTGTTTCAGGGAACATTCCCTAAATCTAGGGAAAAACTCATCCCTTAGGGAAAAAGAGAAATCTTTTCAATTTTTATCAAAATCTAGAGAAATTTCGGAATTTAATTTCGTAATTTTTGATCATCATAGTTCAATTATCATGGTTATCGATTACGTAATAGAAGTAAAGGAAAGTGTAAATTATTTTTTAAAAAAGTAAAGAAAAAAAAAGTAATTAAAAAACATAATTTAACAGATTTTTTCATTATGTAACCTTATGATATAATATTATAATATTAGCAATACAAACAATCAAACTTATATAAAATATGCATTAGAATATACCTAAAAACTTTTATAAGAAAGATTTTTGTTGAAAGTAAAAATAGCGAAGTTATTTGCTATATTCCAGACTTTTGTGTCATCCTGTATATTATACAGGATGATTCACAGAAGAACTAACACAAAGCGGGGACATGTTGAGAACGATAAATTAAGAAAATTTATCTCTACACTAAGTTTTAAGTTTATAACCCTTCAAGGTTGAATCTTAAATTTTTAAAATGTTCAATATCTCAGTCAAGCAGTAAGCTAAAAAAAAACGATTGGTAGCAGGTTGAGATCAATTAAAGCATCTCAAAGGGTTGATTAAGAGTGATGGTACCATAAACTTTTTAAAAATTATTTGTTTCTTTTATGTGAATGACATATTTTATAACCGATTTGGCAATTTTGACGAATTTTTAATGATTTTAAGTAATTAATATTACTACATGCCTCTACTTATTCCCGGTTTTTAAGTAAACGACACAGTTATTTAAAAAGTAATAGAAGTGGAAAATTTTTTATAATGAAATTCCGCATGAAAAGAGGTAATAATGTATCAAATTCATCAAAAGATAAAAAAATACCAAAAAATAGTGTACCATCACAATCAATCAACTCTTTGAAATGCCTCAATTGATCTCAACTGTTTAAGAAATTTTTAATCCAACTCTGAAGGGCTGTAGTTCCTCAGGAGTACAACTTAGAATAGAGATAAATTGTATTTAATTATCTTAATTTTTTGTCCTATATATATATATATATATATATATATGTATATATATATATACCTGCCTCTCGTCGGTTTTATGTGAACCGACGTATGAACATCCTATACATAAGTTTTTTTTCTATTTGCTTAAACCGCAAAAAGTGCTGCAATGATCACAAATCAAATGGCTTTCTTTGCTTACAGTTGTTCAAACATTATTAGAACAGTATGATTCACTATTACTTTATTATTACTATTACTATTACTTTTTATGGATGAACATTTAAATGACAAAATTCAATCGGAGGATATCAAAATTCATACTGTATTTACAAAAGTTGAAAATAGTTTTAAAACCCCTTGTAGATATTTAAAATATAAAGTAACACAACTTCTTTACTTGCTATTGTTTATTTGTTCGGTACCGGTTTCGAGTTTTACAATCTCATCATCAGCCGAATATCAAAATATTAAAAATTAATATTTTAATATTAATATTAAAAATAATTTATAATTTATATAAATAAAATTTTAATATTTTGACATTCGGCTGATGATGAGATTGTAAAACTCGAAACCGGTACCGAACAAATAAACAATAGCAAGTAAAGAAGTTGTGTTACTTTATATTTTAAATATTTAATAAACTTGCAACATGGATTCAAACAAATCCTTGTAGATAGTTATTTAAAAAATTATTATTTAATAAATACTCCCGCAGAAGATATTCAGTTTCGAAACCGAAATTATTTTGTTGACGTTGAAGATATCTCTTTATGTTGGTGGAAAAAAAATAATTTAAGTATTCGTATTTATAATCCATGTCATCAGTTGCCTTAATTGAATGTTAATAAAGAAAATAGATTTTATTTTGTTCTTTTAACCGGTTTATTGTTTATAACAAGCTTTACCGGTTTCGGCTTACTACCATTATCAGAATAAATGAACATATTCAAATTGAAACTATAAATTACTGAAACAATTTTCTTAAAATTAATTTGAATGTATGAAAATTTAAAATTAAATTGCCCTACAGAAATTGGCGTCACAACTCATGGGTTCCATATGGTCAACTCCTAACCCCACCTTATTTTTTGTTTACATATTACCCCCTTTAAATTAATTATTTCTTTAATAATTAATAATTATAATAACGAAATTTATTTCTTTAATTATTTCATGTTATGATTTTTAGCTGATTTCAATGAATTATAGAATTTCTTTTAAGAATTTTTAAACTTTTCTTTATTAATTGTTATTATAGTTAATTTTATTATGTTTATTTTTATTTTCAAATTTAAATTGCACTACATATTTAAATATAACACATGCGTAATAAAGATTCACAACCTAACCTTACAAAAATTAAGAACACGCGCAATTCATATTTAACGGAAAAAGCAGATAAATTGTTCCAAGACGCAATAAAAGACATAATATCATATTTAAAGGGATTTAATATAATAATAGATTTTTCATTAAATAAATAAGAAATATTCAATACTTTAATAAAATGTAAGTAACATAAATTACCAATATATTTTCATAATTGATCACACAAATTAATTTTAAGGAAAATGTTTCAGTAAGTTGTAGTTTCAGTTTGAAAATGTTGATTTATTTATGGAATGCTTCTGACGATGGCAGTAAGCGGAAACCGGTAAAGCTTGCTATAAACAATAAACCAATTGCACTAATTTCCCGTAGATAAGAAACTTTTGCGTAGATTTAATAACAAAATGTATCACACAAACGTTGAAAACTTGTAAATTTCTTACAGTATTTCTTTTTTAATATGATAAATATATCTTATTTTGTAAAAATCGTTAATGAAAAATAGGAATAAATGGCTGTTTTTGTTATATTTAAATATTATTTCACATCTATTAAAATCTAGGGAAGTTTCACTAAGAAATCTAGAGAAAGTAGTTCCAGTTAACCTGGCAACACTATCTTTGAGTTTCTCGAATAGTAGTTACATGCCAACGTGCGGAAAGTACGCAGACATATCGTCTGCTATGTGTGTCAAGATCTCAAAATTTAAAAATGTGTAACTAGTTAATTCATTGATATCATAAATTGCAGGATTGAAAAATTTTTTTTTTTTATTTTTGAACAAAACACCTGTTTTTAGTTGTTTTAAACAGTTATTTTTGCTTTAAACTTATTTTACGTTGTTACCAAAAAATTATATTTTAAACCTATTTTAAACTGTGTTATAAACACGCTGTTGGAAATAAATGAAATATTTAAGAATATTTTTAAACCAAAAATCGAACCCTTACGTCGAAATTATACCTTATATAAACTCTAACTTAAGTGAGATAAAGTATAAACTCCTGTTACTGAGGTTAAATTGAATAATCTAATTTACATCATCGTACCTCAAAGACGAATTGAGATATTATTATGAAATAAAAATCATTTTGAAGCAAATTTAATCTAGTTTTAACATACCAATTATAATTATTTCGATTCCATAAATTAAAAAGATAAATTTTTTTTAAATCACTCTCTTGTAATTGGGGTTAAATTGAATAATCTAATTTACATCGTCATATCTCAAAGACGAATTGAGATATTGCCTTGAAATAAAAATCATTTTGAAGCAAATTTAATCTAGTTTTAACACACCAATTATAATTATTTCGATTCCATAAATTAAAAAGATATATTTTTTTTAAATCGCCTCTCTTGTTATTGGGATTAAACTGAATAATCTAATTTACATCATCATATCTCAAAGACGAATTGAGATATCGCCATGAAATAAAAATCATTTTGAAGCAAATTTAATCTAGTTTTAATACACCAACTATAATTTATTCGATTCCATAAATTAAAAAGATATATTTTTTTTACATCGCCTCTCTTGTTATTGAGGTTAAATTGAATAATCTAATTTACAGCATCATATCTCAAAGACGAATTGAGATATTATTATGAAATAAAAATCATTTTGAAGCAAATTTAATCTAGTTTTAACACACCGATTATAATTATTTCAATTCCATAATTAAAAAGATAATTTTTTTTAAATCACCTCTCTTGTTATTGGGGTTAAATTGATTAATCTAATTTACATAATCAAATCTCAAAAACGAATTGAGATATCGCAATGAAATAAAAATCATTTTGAAGCAGTTTAATCTAGTTTTAATACACCGATTATAATTATTTCGATTCCATAAATTAAAAAGATAAAATTTGTTTAAATCACCTCTCTTGTTATTGGGGTTAAATTGAATAATCTAATTCACACCATCATATCTCAAAGACAAATTGAGATATCGCCATGAAATAAAATATCATTTTGAAGCAAATTTAATCTAGTTTTAACGTACCAATCATAATTTCTTCAATTCTATAAATTAAAAAGATAAAATTTTTTTAAATCACCTCTCTTGTTATTGGGTACTTGAGACTTGAGAACTTTATTCTCACGCCTAATTTTTAGTTTTTAAGAGCTGTAAATAGAAAAAGCCAATAGTCTTTTAACAGACATCGTTTGAATTTGAATACTGCAACAGCTTCAAGCGATTATATAGGAAACCACTACCAGTGATCAATAATATTCGGGGATCCCCACGTTTCTTGTGTGAACTGGGTTACACACACTGGGTTACGTTTTCGTTGTCATTTGGTCTTTTTTCGAAGAAATTAAAGGACCTAACAATAAAATAAGAGTTAAATTAAAAAAAAAAAAACATTCTCGCAAATGTGCTATCCGGAAAATAAATTTTCGAGCAAATAGTACACCGTTTAAAAATATATATGTTTTCTAAACAACTAATAGACAACGTCAAGCCCTTAGCCTGGTTTAGATCCATTTATTTTAAATTTGGTTCGGCAATTGCATACCGCAGAAGATATAGAAAGGATTTTTTCGTCTTTTGGTTTAGTACATTCCCATATCAGAAATAGATTAGGGCACGACAAAGCAGCAAAATTAGTTTCCATATTTAAGGAATTAAATAACAAATAAAATTTAAAAAATGCTCAAGTTTTAGAAATTTTTATTTAAAGTGTTATTAAATGTATTAGAAATTACAAGTAAATACTTATAATATTATTTATTGTGTCTTTTAGAAATAATCCTTCACACCAAGTCCTATGATTTTAAACAGGTTTTAAACTGTTTAAAACAAATTTAGTTTAAAACATGTTAGGTTTTATATGTTAATGTTTTAAACATGTTTAAAACAAATAGTTTTTAACAAATTGTTCAAAACTAACAACCCCAATTTATTAAATTGTTTACAAAAGTACTATGTGTATTGAGTTTGTTTCATAATTGAAAAAAATGTTTCGTTTATTTTCATTCTTATTTATCCGTGAGAGAAAATGGTGTAATTCCTTAACACATTTAGCTCAGGGTATAATTTGATGTTATCATGAAATCTTAAAAAAGAGTCCTTTTTTAATAAACGTACTAGATGTATGAATGGAAAAAAAATCCTACACTTAGCGTTTATTAATTGTGAATGAATGCGGGTAGTTATCTTTGTATAGAACGGAATTAGATTAGGGCGTGACTCTAATTTAAAGTTCGAGATAAACGCAAATGACACGTTACTCTTTCCTACCTGACCGTACGCGATTAACTAAGCCATTTCGCAACAAGAACAATTATACGGTACCGTCCAGCCCATGTAAATTTCAGCGGCATAATAAAATTCTCGACGCGTAACAATGGGGCTTCCGGCCACAATCTATGCCGGGCCACACGTTTGCCGGCGGCACAATTTAAATAATTATTTTACTTAAACGCAATTAGAGTTTAAATTGAGATAGCCGGAAGTGGAACGCGGTAGAAGAAGTAATGCTCGATCTGGCCCCCGGTTGGAGATAAAACGATAAATCCCGGGCAAGTATTTCGGTGCGGACGTTACACATACCTATTGTACTATGTGCAGTTGAAAGCGCAAAGTGCAAAAGGGCTCCTTCCGTTTCTTATCCTACCGTTTCTGTCTATTTGAGAAACGGAGAAGGAGAACGAGAACGAGATACTCCCCGCGCACTTATAATAATTTATCACGATAACGCAATGGCGGCCGCCCCGACCGGAACTTCCTATGAATAACGGCGATAGCGAATCGCATAAATCCTACGGTGAAGAATAATAATTCTGTGCCCGGATTATCAGCAAGGTAAACTTCGGCAACTTGTGCGATTAAAATCGATCAGTGCGATAATAATAGCCTCAAGTACTAAACTATCTAAATTAATTTTTCTGAATTTTACTTAATCAATTCTCGAGTAGAAACGTTTTAGTAACAAATTATCATAAAAGCATAATTAGAAGAATGATCGATCTGCTCGTGACACCAATTCAAAGTTTCATGTTATTCCCTACTTTAGAACGGTATGGTAATTGAGTTGCAAGTAGTTTCAAACTGTGCTCAAAATGACCACTTGCGGACGGCATCTTCATCATACAAGTTATGTAACTATAACGTCACTTTAATTATCAATTTCTACTGGAATTAATTTCTTGTTTATATTAATTACTTTTTGATGACATTTTTGCTTCAATTTCCTCAAATTAAACGCATTTTCCAATTAAAATTTAATACAATCGTAACTTTGCAAAAATTCCAACTCGATCATCAACAATAGTAGCAAAGAATTATAGGTTATGCAAAGAGTACAAGAACGAGCTGCTTCGAATTAGCTAAAGAGATAAAATCAGAAATGAGGATATTACAGAAACGTAATAAAACGTGTATTCTTCGTATAACTCAATTTATCTTGATTTGCTCATAGTTTTAACTAATTTATTGTTATTAACGTTTGATTTTATGGATTTCTTCACTAAGATCTTTGAAAAAGGATGCTATTTTTTGGATAAATGTACTTTATAGCGTACAAAGAACGACTTGTTTGACCAATGTCAAATTTTTCATACATGGTACAATTCATCTTATAAATATCACAAAGTTTGAAATGTTGTGCTTGCAACAGTTTATCCAAGTTTGTGATAATGTGGGTTTTCAGTATGCTGGAGGGAGGATATATAGATTTATTAATGTACTTCTAGTTGTTGGCTTCAACCAGTGTTGTTGTAGCCTAGTCCTGTTTTTTAATATTCTCGTTAGTTTGTTGTTATAATTATTTAGGCTGAGGAGCAAGATGATGAGTGTGTTAAAGAGAAATCTGAAAGAAGGCATCTTGAATGTATACAATTAAAGGACCCCTTATGATATAGTCTATTTCTTTTTAATTTGTTATGGTTAACTCAACAAACGTGAGTTTGTCATAGACTGTTGACAATGTAATTGAGAGCTGAAAATTTGGAGTTATTTCCGTCAACAAATTAAGTATTTTGTCAACATATCTAGCATAGATTAAAAATAAAAATTCTAGTTTCACGTTAGTTAATGTAGATATCAGACAGTATATTAGAAATTGGTGAAGCCATCGATAATTTGGTAGAAATAATGATAGAATATAAAATGTCAATATGGGTTGAAATGGTTGGTAAAATGATCTCAAAGACGTATAATATCGCGATTCTTGGACTGCACAAAATTCTCAAAAAAAAGCCAACCCAAGATGCTCTAATAAATTCTATGTCCAAGACCTCATTCGTTTAATCCAGGCAATTCTATATTCACATAAAAATGTTGATAATGCAGCTAAAAGAGGAAGATTTTGCCATCAAATTCTTTAAATTAGTATCAATGCTTATTCATTCCAAAATTCAAAAGGCTGATAAAATTTCCATAACAAATAGACTCACATATTAATGATTGATTTTATTATCTAATCATATATTTCGATGGACAGATCTTTAAATCTGAAATTAAATGCTTCCATTGTGATTAAAATCAGAATTTAATGCTTCATTCTAGTATGCTGTTATGCATTATATACATATATGAATATATTGTTTTAAAATTAATATAATACAAGTTTTCCCAGTTGGCAGTAAAAGTAACAATACGTTACAGTTTTGTTTAACGATTTTAATTTTAAAGTTTTACGTTAATCCAGGTAGTTTCGCTTACGGTTAAACTTAAGAAAAATATAATTAACTTAGAAGGTGGTGCATAGTTTTGCACTTTTCTCCTCAAGACTCCAGATGATGCAACTTTCTTAGCAACTAAGCATTTTAAATACGACGGGGTTTAAATAACAAAAAGTTTTTTCTGGCAATAACAACAATAATTAAATGGGTAGTTAGCATCTAAAGAAATGATCCAAGTACCATTTTGTTATGATTGAGAGAATAAGAACTTTTTGATGTATCCAATATTGCACAAGTGATATAACACGTTTATAAACTTGAATCACTTCTGCATTTAATAAAGTAAATAATCACCCTCTACATTTGGGAGCACATCTTTCTCTTCATTTTCAGCTGTACTGTTTCTTCTACGAAGGTATGGTAAGTTTATATAAAACTGATGGGAACAAGGTGGCACATAGTGTAAAGATTGAGTGATTTATGGAACAGAGAGTGTATTTTTCTCAGAACTAAACTATACATGAATATCTCAATTTGTTTTTGAGATATCTAATAATCAGATAATAAATTTATAGTATTTCATAAAATAAAAATATTCTAAATTGTTTTAAAAAATCGTAAAATATCTAATTCTTAAAATATCTTGATCAAATTTTTAGTTGTTTATACAGTATGCACTTTCATCAGAATAAAATCATATTTAAGTATCTCGCTTTTTTCGAGATATCAAATTTTGAATTCAACCTAAATTTGTATCATTTCATTAAATATTTTTTTATCAGTTTAAGAAAAAGATCGTATTTATGGGATATCTTATTGAAATTTGTTAATTTATTGCATTTTAGTTTTTTACATAATTTACTTGAATAATTCAATTCGTTTTTGAGACATCAATTTTTGAAGTCAATGAGAGCTTTTATTAGTTTACGAAGATGATAATTTTTTTCATTGTTTTTCAAAAAATTATAAAAAATCTAATTCTTAAGGTTTATTAATGATATGAATGGCAATTTGAAAAGAAAAGCATGTAATTTTTCATGAACAAAACTGTATTTAAAAAAAAATTATTCGTTTTTGAGATATGAAGTTTTGAAGTCAATAGCTACTTTTATTAGTTTACAAAGATGACAATTTTCTCCAATGATTTTTAAAAAATCATAAAAAATCGAATTGTTAAGATATGTTAATGAAAGGATGGCTATTTATAGAGAAAATCATGTACTTTTTCATGAACAAAACAGCATTTAAAAAACTTTTTTCATTTTTAAGATATGAATTTTTGAACTCAATCAGAGTTTTTATTAGTTTATGAATATAACAGTTTTCTCGAATAATTTTCAAAAAATCATAAAAAATTGAATTCTTAAGATATGTTAATGAAATGATGGATGTACGTCGAGAAAACCATGTACTTTTTATGAATAAAACTATATTTAAAAAATTCTCTTCGTTCATAAGATATGAATTTTTGAAATCAATTGGAACTTTCATTATTTTACGAAGATGAAATTTTTTTTAAATGATTTTTAAAAAATCGTAAAAAATCTAAGTCTTAAGATATATTAATGAAATTATGGCTATTTATAGAGAAAAGTATGTACCTTTTCATGAACTTAAATAATAATAAAATAAAAATAAACTTCAATTTATTCGTTTTTGAGGATGAATATATAGAAAAAGCTGAAAACGTTTTAAAGAAAATAAGATCACTTCAATTAATTATAACCCGATGATTAAATTTAATAACAATCATTAAAGAATGTAACATACCTAAATCAATAACTTTAATGCAATAGTTATGAATAGAGTCCGGATGTTTATGCAATCGCATATTTTGCATATAACTTAATATTATATAATTATGTTATAGCATTTCGAGCAACTTTAACCGCATATAAACAACTTATATTGCTTATTTTTATCCGGACCTTATTTATGAACCATTTGATACCCTAGTTAAACCAGAAAGAAGCATAAGACCTACAGTCAGTAACAAACACACATCTTCAGAAAGAATCGCTAAAAAATATCAACCATTTTTATACCACACATTCAAATATTAGTTTACATATTGCATTAATAATAAGCAAAATTACAGACATAAAAATAGAATCACACGCAATACTTGTATCGTTTGATATCAAAAATATTTACACGAACGTTCTATTTCATAAAACCATTGCCATTATAGAAAAATTCCTGCACAATAATAAATTTTACAATATCTTTTGGCCACCTTCGTCAATTGCTTTAAACGAAACCTTTTTTCAATTAAATACACCCCTTTCACTAAAGACATGGTTTTCTGTAATCGGTATATCGATGATTCGTAAACGATTTTATTTAAAATGACATATATATTATACAATTATACAATTAAATGCTCAAAATGATGACCATTCACTTCTAAACATTTCTGAATTCTCATTGAAAACGTTCTCTGCACATTCCAAACATTTCTTCAGTTATTGATTCGCAAGCTGCTCTGATATGGTTTTTCATATCGTTTGGTGTTCTTGGAACTTGGTTGTAAACTTTCACTTTAAGATAACCCCAAAGAAAGAAATCAGGATGGCTAATTTAACGGTCCTTTACGTCCTATCCATTTTTCAGAAAAAGTTGGTCTAAAACTTCTCTTTCAGCTAGAGCATAATGAGATGGAGATACATCATATGGTATCAAAACATAGCGCAAGTTTTCGATCCAGAGTAAGGTCTTCCATAAAAACCGGTAAATCGTTCGACAAAAAATTCCGATACTTTCTGCCATTCAAAGTACCATCAATGAAAAGGGTCCAATTGAAGGGCTCGATGCAAAAAGCAGTTATCATCTACATTTTTTCAAATTTTACTGTGTCACTAAAAAACTGTTTTTTAAGTTATAACATCTAGAAATCTCTGTAAAAGTGGACGTTGTGGATACGATTTACCATAAAATATATGACTCATATGTTTCTATAACACATGCATAAGTCTTAATACATTTAAATCTCAATATTATCTTCATCGTCACTGTCAGGTTCTTCTAACCCTACTTCAGGTTCAACAGTACTAGCAACAATATTATAACACTACTTATTATTCTTTGGCACATACTTGTCAGCTAGAAAAACGACATTTTCAAGTTTCTTTTGCTTAATGGGTAACGGAAACTTATCGTATAGTTTCTCTGTTGGTAGAGAATATGCGAGTATTGAACTCTTCTTTAAAGAAAACTCCGAGAATATTGTAAAACCAGCAGTGATATTACATTTTAAAATATTACCTTTTTCATATTGAAACACTCGATATTTAGAAATAGTAAACCTTTCCGATGGACAATAAGGCAAATCTGTTTTTCCGTAGTATTAATATATGTTTGCAAAAAGTGGACTAAAACGCTTTTTAGCTTTTATTTTGCGCGAAAGGGTTGACGGAAAACAAATACAGCTCACGAGTAGTTGGTGGAAGCTCTACGTTGAAGTAGTGATATAAGAGGCTAACAACCTCATTACTACCTTTTTTAGCGGTTATTTCGTCGTAGATGTAAAATGGCGATTTCCAGATTTAGCAGAATGAACGCAGAAGTTGTAGACCCATAACTACCGCTTATAAAATACATCCTCTGCTAGTATGTGAGGTAGTGGAAACTTCTACTGGAAATCAAAACATACTACCTCCGCAGAATCGTCACTTTTAGCAAGAAGCGATTTTTCCTTCAAGGTGGAATAAATAGCTTCTGATTTTCATAAATGCAGTTCTTTCTCTAGTTCCAGCTTTGCTTTAGCTTCTTGGTCTTCATCTGCGACCATAGTGATACGTAACTTATCACATGTCTGATAGCATTAAAATGTCTGTTGTAGAAATCATAGGACACCTTTGGATTTGTAGGTTTTCCATTTGTGTAGAGCTAATACTGCTCAGATTCGTAATGTTCCAGATGTAGTTGGTAGATTTTTGCAAGATTAAGTTCACTGGATACATAGTACCCATCCCCTATTTTTATTCGTAAACGTTTTATGGGTTCCGCGCGTATTTGCCCGTCCAAATATATATCTTGTTTATGTTTATTACCAATAGCACAAAATTGTTTGAAAATGTGCTGTCTTTGTTGTTTATCTATCCGTGAAAAACAATTATATTTACATCTGCAATCTGGGCCTATCTCCTTTGCCGGTACGATTTTGTTTTTCCAGTTGACATACTTTTCACTTTTAGCCTTTTTGGATTTAACCACATTCCGTTTCCATTCACTAACATTTTTCATTCTTTTTTTGCCTTTCTTTGCATTCTTTGTTTCACTTGAACCAGCCGAATCGGAATCAGGATCGTTCATGTTTTCTTCACTCGACTTTTCACCTTCACCAGAAGGAACAAAATCACCTCTACTATCTTCGTATGGTCCTGATTCACTACTCGACATAATTTCACTAGGCATACTCATTTTATACGAACTCAATCTGATTCCTAACAGGACTGCTAGTTCAAAATTATTAAAAACGCGTCTACCACTTGAACAGCTCTTCATGGGCTGCAAGAACCGGCCAACTCCTGAGCTTGTTTGGATTCATGCATCCAAACAAATTAATGCCAACTCCATTTCTAATACTACTTCCAGTTTACCACGGTGGAGATAGCTGTTTCTTTATACCAAACAATGTGCACTGCCGAATAGGGCCAAGTTCAGGCAAAAAAGTAATTTCATCAAAAAGTGGAGCTGACCGGTTTTTGCACCTAGCCCTTTAATTATTTTATAGCCAACAATGCCGCACTAAACATTAACGGACCAAGGTTTTTGATGCTTACCTTATCTTAGACAACGAGGATTTTTATATGACCATGTTAATTGATGAATGAAGCAAAGTACTCAAGATGTCAAGTAATAAAGTTTGTCAAGTTGTTTAAGACTTTGAAAGAAAATAGTATATGTGCCATTTGAAAAAAATGATGTCAGAAAGGCCTTTAAGCTACCCTTCTCACCAAAAAATCTTTACTTGAAACATAAGTCATTTTAATTGAAACATCCTTTATGTCTTACCTTACCATCCTAATCTAGAAAAGAATTTTAATAAATACAAAAAGCATAATATAAAACCCGGCTTTAGATCTAGTAATAACATAGCACAAGCTCTAATTAATAATAAATATAAATTTCAATATTTGGAAAAACGCGTTGTTCACAAAATTAAATGCAATGACAAAACACAAACATAAAAACAATTTAAACAATATCAAAATTCTTTAAAAAATCTTAAATAAATTCAAAGTAATTGATATCTGGGATGAGTTTTGCATAAAGAGTAATAGACAAAATACATTTTTATACAAAAATTAAATCTGTTTCTCGTTCTTCAACAATTTGTACGAAAATAACCCGTGGCCGTATTTTCTGATCATTCAATGTTTACTCCTTATACAGTTTTATCTTTACAACTTAGGTTTTAATGTGTTTTGTACAATCAATGTTTAGCGTTTTTAAAAGAAAATTACATACTTTTGCTACCCTCTCTAAAAACGTTTTATTGACATTTAGACGGTAAGAATTTCCTTATTTCGTAATTCTCTTATATTGTAAATATTTTATTTATATAGCAGATTGTTTATAAATTATTCTTACAGTGGTGCATGCAGATGATTTCATTAGAGAAACCAAAACAATTGTAGCGCCGATTTGATAAATAAATTTAACACATATTTTTTTTTAAATTGATCCATTTATTATTTTTAGGACCATCCAAAAATCTCACAAACAAACTTTGTTAATAAGAGTGATATAACTCAATTTTTGTAAAAATGTTACTTGGATCAATCCCGTTCTTAACTAACCAAATGTTGGTTAAATTTTTGGGTAATTTAATTTTATCCATAATACTTTAGTGGGAAATGCTAATAAGAGTTTTACTATTAATAATAAAAAATATTTTTAAATAATAATGAAATGAAAAGGTAAAACCGTTTGAAAAGAAAAAAAAATATAAAAGAAAAACGAATTGTTACCATTAAGAAACTAAACATGTTAAATGAAGTTAAATTTTTAAACATTTCGGTTGGAGGCGAGAAAGCAAGGCGAATGGTGGAGGCTCTTTGATAGCAATGCATTACAAAAGCGAGAGGGTAGACGTCGTCTTTTCGTATAGTGTAACCGCATCAGGTAGAGAATCCAGTTAAACGTTTGCCGTAAATTCGTTTATAAGTAAAATAAATAGCGGTTGCCTTATGAAAGTGCGCGGGCGCGCAACACCTTAAAGAATTAAGCGACGCAATAAATCCCGGCTTATTTATTGTACATCGCGACACGAACATGGGGTAAACAGGGACGGGAACTGTAGTCCTTCAGGTACATTCTACGAAGAAACGTGGATGGAAGGAGTTGGAGCGAGAGAGAGAGAGATTGGGAGAGAGAACGAAAGGGGTGCCGGTGAATAAGGACCTCCCTTTAATTTTAGGAACAAATCCAGAGACCCGCAAAGCACCGCAGGTCGGTCGTCTGCGAGTGTCATGTTGATAGACTATTGTGCGGTTACAATAGGTTTATCACGGCCTATTGTCATCGGGACCTCTTTGTATCTAACTTGGCCAGCGTTTGGCTTTGGCTCTGGCCGACTGTAACGTTTGCTTTGAACTGTGGTGCTGGAGGCGGAGGCCACCGCGACTACGGCTACGGCAACGAAGGCGGCGATACAAATCACCGCTTGCGAAATCTTTGGCTGCCCTCCGAGGTTTCTCCGTCTACTCCTGCTATTGTCGCCCAAAATTATAACCCAAATGATTTAACTCCCTGTTATATTATGCTATTATTTATGGGCTAATTAATTGCAAATGAATGAAAATACAAAAGTTAAAAAATTATGTTGCATAAACAGGGAAAATTGAAATGCCAAAATAATTAGGTAATTAATTCTTAAATATTTAAACAGGGTTGTACAAAATATGAGATACTTCAGGTATCAACCATATTGGTGGGTATCAATGTTAGCAAATATGCTTGATTATGCAAGAAAATCAAATACCCTGTATTTGACTTTTGTTCAAGAAAGTCAAATAAAGGGTATTTGATTTTCTTGCTGATTATGCAGCAATCACTATATCACTTATAGTGTATCATTACTATAATATTTTGGAAAAGTATTTGAAAAACTTATATATGCCCGCCTTTTCTTTGCAGTAAAATCTAAAATTGACCCGAGACAGCAATCTATTGGAGTACACACATTATATTCTCTCCTCCTTTGATCAACATTGTCCATTTGACTCTATTTATACTGACATTAGTAAGGCCTTTGATCGTATTGATCATAGCATATTATTATCCATACTTCAAATGTTTGGTATTCATTGGAGGTTGCTTCAGTGATTCTCCGCTTACCTAAAAGATAGAAGTCAAATAGTTTCGGTCAATGGTTTCCATTCTGTTACTACGTATATACCCTCTGGTGTATCTCAGGGCAGTCACCTTGGACCATTACTGTTTAATATTTACATAAATGATTTATTTGAGGTCATCCAACATTCATGTTGTTTGATGTATGCGGACGATCTTAAACTCTTTCTCCGTGTCTCTTCACCTCTCGACTGTTCTAGGCTTCAAAGTGATCTCTCGAACCTTTACGAGTATTGTCTTAAAAATCGTCTTACTCTAAACCTATTCAAATGTAGCGTCATATCTTTCTCTAAGAAATTGAGCACCTTACACTACAACTATTTGCTGGCAGACCAGACACTCACCCGTGTTTCGTCTGTAAAAGATTTGGGCGTCATTCTTGACACTAAGCTTTTATTTAATGAACACATATTGTTACTAAAGCTTGGCGTATTCTCGGTTTCGTTATTAGATCTACTGCCCTATTCAGGAATGTTAATGCAATAAAAACTTTATATTTTTCTTTTGTCAATAGTGTTCTTAATTATTGTAGTGTTATCTGGAGCCCCCAATATCAAACATACATAGCTCGAATTGAAAAAATACAATCAAAATTTTTAAAATACCTTTGCTATAAAAGTTCTATTCAATACATTGACTATGTTTCTTCGTGTAATTATTTTCATATTATGACCCTTAGTCGGCGTCGTTTTGGTAGTGATGTGCTCTTCTTCTTTAAACTTCTACGTAACCTATGCGATTCTCCTTCTTTACTTAGTCTTGTCTGTGTACATGTTCCTCCACGTTTGTTGCGTTTTGATTACTTATTTTACACTACTACATCACGTACTAACGCTTTCCAAAATTCCCCTATGCTACGTATGGCTAGAGCTGCGGATCGCGTAAGTTTCGATATTTTTAATATTTCTGGCTCTCTTGTTTCTTTTAAAATTCTGTTACGTCGATTGATTGTGCCCCTCACGTTTTGAAGACTTTAATTATTATTTGCTTTTATTTATTATTTTGAATTTTCGTTAGTTATTGGCGTATTATTTAAATTAGGGTTGTTTGATTATTTTTATTTTGTTACTTAAACCATTTCTTTTTCGCATTAAAATCTAATTTTCTGTTTTTTTTTTTTTGGATTGTATGATTTTCTTTTCTTTTTACATTAGTTATAACTGTTATTACTTATAACTGTTAATTATTGTTTCCGTTAGATTATCCGAGGCACGGTTTTTATTGGGTTTGTTCTGTACCGTGCCAAATTATTGCAAATAAATAAATAAATCATAGTACATAATTTTAGGCGATGTAATTCTTTGTTGATTAGTAAATTTTCGACTAGTTTCGGGGTAATTTCCTCTCCATCATCAGTAAAAAATACCTGAATACAAAAACCAAAGCTAGAGTTAAAAACTTTAAAATACGTGGTTAAAAAATAAAAAGTTGTGAAAATTAAAAGATAAACTGAAAAACACACAGAAAGATCAAAAACGAGAATAATAAATCCGCAACTAAAACTAAACGTATGTCAAAAAATATTGAATAAATTAGAAATATTGAAACTGATTTATCAACAAATTATTGTGATTTTATTTTGTATTGCTTAACATTTAGTTTTTCCACTGTTAACCGATTGTGAATTATTACAAATATATGCATCTGGAAAGAAATACTAAACTAATAGTTACTGAGTATAGTTAAATTTTGTAGTGTGCGCTTGAATGGTGATTATCTTGGAAACGACAGCTTTAGGGGATATTGATAGGTGTATCAAATTTATATAAAAATGTCTAAGTTCCTTAGAAGAGCTTAAGTTATGTGAGTTGTAAAAACTTTAACGATGAAAAAGATGTGACCATTTCAAAGGAGCTTTTTAAAATAGACAGCATCATCTGGCCGATAAATCAAAACTAATACCAAATTCTTATTCATCGTCTTAAAAAATGTTAATGTACTAATTATCCCGAGACAGCATGGTTTCTTTGCTGGTCGATCGGTGGAAAGCAATCTGTTGAAGTACACACATTATATTCTCTCCTCCTTTGATCAACATTATCAAGTCGACTCTATTTATACTGATTTTAGTAAGGCCTTTGATGGTATTGATCATAGCATATTAGTATCCAAACTTCAAATGTTTGGTATTCATGGGAGGTTGCTTCAGTGATTCTCCGCTTACCTAAAAGATAGAAGTCAAATAGTTTCGGTCAATGGTTTCCATTCTGTTACTACGTATATACCCTCTGGTGTACCTCAGGGCAGTCACCTTGGACCATTACTGTTTAATATTTACATAAATGATTTATTTGAGGTCATCCAACATTCATGTTGTTTGATGTATGCGGACGATCTTAAACTCTTTCTCCGTGTCTCTTCCCCTCTCGACTGTTCTAGGCTTCAAAGTGATCTCTCGAACCTTTACGAGTATTGTCTTAAAAATCGTCTTACTCTAAACCTATTCAAATGTAGCGTCATATCTTTCTCTAAGAAATTGAGCACCTTACACTACAACTATTTGCTGGCAGACCAGACACTCACCCGTGTTTCGTCTGTAAAAGATTTGGGCGTCATTCTTGACACTAAGCTTTTATTTAATGAACACATATTGTTACTAAAGCTTGGCGTATTCTCGGTTTCGTTATTAGATCTACTGCCCTATTCAGGAATGTTAATGCAATAAAAACTTTATATTTTTCTGTTGTCAATAGTGTTCTAAATTATTGTAGTGTTATCTGGAGCCCCCAATATCAAATATACATAGCTCTGAAAAAATACAATAAAAATGTTTAAAATACCTTTGCTATAAAAGTTCTATTCAATACATTGACTACGTTTCTTTCTTATTAATTATTTTCATATTATGACCCTTACTCGGCGTCGTTTTTGTAGTGATGTGCTCTTCTTCTTTAAACTTCTACGTAACCTATGCGATTCTCCTTCTTTACTTAGTCTTGTCTGTGTACATGTTCCTCCACGTTTGTTGCGTTTTGATTACTTATTTTACACTCCTACATCACGTACTAACGCTTTCCAAAATTCCCCTATGCTACGTATGGCTAGAGCTGCGGATCGCGTAAGTTTCGATATTTTTAATATTTCTGGCTCTCTTGTTTCTTTTAAAATTCTGTTACGTCGATTGATTGTGCCCCTCACGTTTTGAAGACTTTAATTATTATTTGCTTTTATTTATTATTTTGAATTTTCGTTAGTTATTGGCGTATTATTTAAATTAGGGTTGTTTGATTATTTTTATTTTGTTACTTAAACCATTTTTTTTTCGCATTAAAATCTAATTTTCTGTTTTTTTTTTTGGATTGTATGATTTTCTTTTCTTTTTACATTAGTTATAACTGTTATTACTTATAACTGTTAATTATTGTTTCCGTTAGATTATCCGAGGCACGGTTTTTATTGGGTTTGTCCTGTAGCGTGCCAAATTATTGTAAATACATAAATAAATCATAGTACATCATTTTAGGCGATGTAATTCTTTGTTGATTAGTAAATTTTCGACTAGTTTTGGGGTAATTTCCTCTCCATCATCAGTAAAAATACCTGAATACAAAAACCAAAGCTAGAGTTAAAAACTTTAAAATACGTGGTTAAAAAATAAAAAGTTGTGAAAATTAAAAGATAAACTGAAAAACACACAGAAAGATCAAAAACGAGAATAATAAATCCGCAACTAAAACTAATCTTATGTCAAAAAATATTGAATAAATTAGAAATATTGAAACTGATTTATCAACAAATTATTGCGATTTTATTTTGTATTGTTTAACATTTAGTTTTTCTGTTCACTGTTAACTGATTGTGAATTATTACAAATATATGCATCTGGAAAGAAATACTAAACTAATAGTTACTGAGTATAGTTAAATTTTGTAGTGCGCGCTTGAATGGTGATTATCTTGGAAACGACAGCTTTAGGGGATATTGATAGGTGTATCAAGTTTATATAAAAATGTCTAAGTTCCTTAGAAGAGCTTAAGTTATGTGAGATGTAAAAACTTTAACGATGAAAAAGATGTGACCATTTCAAAGGAGCTTTTTAAAGTAGACAGCATCATCTGGTCGATAGATCAAAACTAATACCAAATTCTTATTCATCGTCTTAAAAAATGTTAATGTACTAATTATCATGTTCATAATATAAGAGAAAAAGAAATTTTTCAAGAAAAACGAAAATAAAGTATTAACTTTAACCATTTGTATCTTCGTTATTATTAACAATTGGATAAATTAACTAAGATACATTGGGTTAAATAGTAATAATTTTTTAAAAAAGAAAAATAAATTAATAAATTAAATAAATAAATAAATTATATAAAAAAAATAAAAATAAAATAAAAAAAAATTAAATTAAATAAATAAATCTTTAAATTTTAAAGATTTTTATTCTTTTTACGACGACGTAAAATATTAATACACTCATACTAGAAATTTTTTAAAAAGTGCAAAAATTGATTATTAAGGTAATTTCACCGATAACATTAACCTAGATATCCAAGATCTTCAAGTATTTCGAATTATTAATCGTAATTGAAATCTACATATTAAAATAAAACAAATGGACACTGAATTAACACGAAATTAACAAAAAAAAATCTATTTGCCATTGATTACAAGACAGTAGCTCAACCTATCATAAAAATCTTGCAAGAATTTCTTAACGATTTGAGGGAAATTTTGAGATTTCGATGAAAATATCAAGTTTTCTATAGTCATTTATTACAATATTCGCTAGATCTTTAACATTGCTAGTTTCATGTGTCTATTATTAAAATATCATTCTGAGTAGTTGAACTCAGAATTTACAATTTACAATTTAAAATTTTACAATACAATTTTACAATACAATTTATTGCCACCAAGATATACAATAAAAGAAAAAAAAATGTACACATCATTCCTTAACATTGGTACAAGGTTAACAAAAGGTCGATTTATCGCCAGAGGCGATGTTTTCAAAACGACCCAATCAGCAATGTATGTTAAAAAAAATAAATTGATATGGCGAATATAAGTAAAAAAAAATAATAAATTTATGTATAAAGTATTAGAAAAAGAGTACGCAAGAATAAGAAGGAAAGAGACTCGAATTACACAAAAGAAAAATGATTGGAGAAGAAGAAATAAAGCTATCAGCTGAGAACGGAAAGAGAAGAGGCAGATTAAATCAGGAAACAGTCTGGGACAACTGTTGTGACAACAAGCGATCTTTAAGCGATGCTCTGAATACAGAAAAACTACGGGCTTCCCGCAACTCAGTGGGTAAGTTATTCCAGAGAGTTATAGCTTGCACTGTGTATGACCCGTGATATATTTCGGTACGATGAATCGGAAACATGAGTGAGACACCAGATTGTGCTCTAGTAGGAAGACCGCGAGAGGCCATGAACTCAAATGTAGTGAACAGATAGAATGGAGACTGAGAGGAAAGAATCTTGTATAAGGTAGTTAGTATACGGAAAGATCTACGGTTCTCAACGGTAAGCATTTCGAGGTGATTACGATAAGGTGTAACATGCTCACATTTTCTCAGATCGAAGATAAAGCGCACACAATTATTTTGTAACCTCTCTAATTTGTTACGAAGACCAATCGAAAGGTCCGGGTATACGATATCGGCATAGTCCAAATGGGGAAGAATTAAAGAGTAACAAAGGTTACGACGAACAGTAGGTGGAAGGAAACAACCAAGCTTGCGTAGGGAGTAGAAACAGAAATAGACCTTCCTACAGATAGACTGAATCTGGGGCTGCCAGGACAATGCAGAATCCATCATCACACCCAAGTTTTTAACAGTTCGAGAGAATTGTATAATATTACCGTCAAGTGACAAATAGGTATTGTTAAGGGAGTAAAATTTTCTATAGTCATTTATTACAATATTCGCTAGATCTTTAACATTGCTAGTTTCATGTGTCTATTATTAAAATATCATTCTGAGTAGTTGAACTCAGAATTTAAATAAGCAAGTTGCTATTACATTTAATAGCATATAAATTTTGCAAGAATTTCTTAATGATTTGAGGGAATTTTGAGATTTCGGTGAAAATATCAAGTTTTCTATCGTCATTTATTATAGTCTTTGGTAAATTTTTAACATTGCCAGTTTCATGTGCCTATTATTAAAATATCATTCTGAGTTCAGCTAACTTATTTATTGCAACTTGCTTATTAAATAAGCAAGTTGCTAATACATTTAATAGCTTACATTCATTTGTTAAGACAAATAAGATCTTGGATTCCTCTCAACCTAGACTCAAGTAGGGGAAAGTGGGGCAGATTCACATAAGGGGCACCATCATACTCTAGATATGTTTTAAGTTAGGCGCATGTAAATAGGATAAGGTTTGCGTGTGTGCATAGTAATCTTATATATGTAGTTGCTGGCGGAATTTAACAGCAGTCAGTGTGAAATGTGATACCAAACGTGATTCACCCACGCGTTAGTAAATTTCTAGCTTCACTTTGACCGCCTTTTCTTACTCTATGCTGCATTCTAGATTAATGAGTCTTATTTTACTTAATAGATAGAGAGAACAAGTTTGTGAATAGATCTGTAAACAATACGACATATGATTGTCAGCTTTCTAGCAAACTTTAATTTTCATTTTCTTGTAATGGTGTAGCTTCATACACAAGCATATGGGGCACATTCACACTGCATGAATGCTTCTCCCAACTGGACTAACAGCTGTTGGAGCAAATTATATGATGCAACGAGACCAAGTTTGATGTTTTGGCATGGTGGCATCTTTTGAATACGTCGTGATTCAGGCATCCACTTTAATCCCTAGTTCCAAATAACCACTACAAAGCACAGCGATATAAACATTATAATGTATGCTTTTAAATACTTTTACCTGCAGGTGACCTCGACAATTTGACGTTAAGTTGTACTTTATATGTTTTGGAAGAGATACAATTTGTCAAAAAAAATATTTATCCTCAAACTGCTCACAAACCGAACACAAATTGTAAAAACATGGGATAGGTTGTTCTAATAAGGCAATGGTTTAACTTCACAGCATTGCTCCAGGGACGTCCATAACAGGTCCGCGTAGCGTCGAGTGATTAAAACCTTGCTGCCCTTAGTGGTCTTTTAGGTTATCTAAAATAATTCTAATATTAGTCAAAGTAATAGTACTAGTGATAGCTCTAATTCTAGTTTAGTGAATGATTTCTTTTTGAACAATAAAAATATATACCCCAGATACAATTTCGCTGCCGATTTCATGCTTAACTATACGAATCAGTTTCCGTACCTTAATTTTAATAATTAAAATAAACAGTTTCTGTGCATATTTTGTATTTTTTCACATGTATAAATCTGCCCCATATCTGTACGAAAGTACCCTGAAGAAGCCATACAAGTAAGTTTAGGCAAATATTATGTCTTTATTATAAGATAGGTGGTTGAACTATTAACTTTTGATGAATCGAGAACCCAAAGGAGTTCTATAAGACGAAATGTAAAATCTGTATGAGACTGCACCGCCTTCCCCTATTGATGAAATACACTTAATTTAACATTTATTTTCCAAAATGTTCTAGTGTAAGGATAATAAAGTTTTACATCGCTGTACAGAGAATAAAAATCTGTATCAACTGAGTCTAATAAAAGCCTTACCCTTTTATTAACACGTTTGGTACAGTGCAGTGCCTCACTGACTGTTTTATTTTGATCGACGTGGCATCAATCGGTATCTCAGTTCATAAATTCAAAAAGACGGCATGACTTTTCTAGTTGCCTCACTATAATGTTAAATAACATTCAAAATCGTTTTTACGAACAATTTACTTCTTACTTATTCGCTGGTCACGAATATTTATAGATAATAATAATAACAATCAAGTATATACAAAAAAAATCAGCAATATAGTAACAAAGTACTTAAAGTAAATAAATATGATGATCAAACTTATGATGAGGTTCAATATTTATTGATCTACCACCTCACCATAGAGCAAAAATGAAAAACAGAAATTTACTACTGACGCAGAAAGAAAAAATAAAGGCATAAGAAGCTCCACGAATATTACAAGTACAGTAAAGTAATCTCATAATTAAATATATCCGGCAGATTTCTCTCAAAGATGGGGAAAAAAGCAAAAAAGAGAAAAAATAATAAAAAGAAAATAAACAATACAAAAAAATGGTTAAGAACACTGCTGCTGCTCAGTCATTGCACAACAATGCGGAAGTTCATTTATTACTTTGCATATCTGATATAAGAAAGCTCTTTTAAAACAAACGGTATAAAATATCGGCAGAGATAACCTACTCCTAAATCTAACATTGACCGAGTGCACGTCTGAACTAAAATGTACCTTTCCTGAAAAATACGGAGGTGTCGGTAAGGTTATTATGTTATAGTATAACATACGGTGTGTAGCAATCTTCTTCGCTTCATATTCAACTAATTCAAAGTAGCCAACTTACAGCTTACGTGCTTACGTGATCTCTGCGTTTTAGACCAAACATCAGTCGAATACAACTATTCTGTACCTTTTGAATTTTATTTTTTAATACATATGCCAAAAATGATGCATACAAGGCATCACCATAGCTAAATATGGAGAGAACCAGACTTTTACATAGATGAATCTTATAACTTTTAAACTGCTGTATGCTTTCCGAATGCGAAAACATAGAGCATAGATATAGCATGCAAATCGATTATAATGTCCAGATTTTTAACTGATTTCTTAATAGGCAAGAGTTCGTTGTTCAATGTAATACGAAGTTCTTTTAAGACTATTTGTTTTTGCTTCTTGGGACTAAACACAATAACATTCGATTTCGTAGGATTAAGTTTAAGTCTATGGCGGCAAGAAAACTTACATAAGGAATGTAGATCACTGTTAATATGTGCTCAAGCCTGGTTAACATCATGAATTGAAAAGGAATGATATATTTGTGTGTCGTCCGCATAGAAGTATGCTTTACAGTGCTTAATCTGTTTATAGAAATTGGACGGTATAGAGTATGTCATAATTACAGTGTATTTTATGAGGATTTATAACAAAACTTCAAAATAATAAATATTAGATAATAATTATTTATTTTTCACAGATAAAAAAGTTATTTTTAGTTTTTTCTTATATTATGAGTAGCAAAAAAATAAAACAGTAGTTCTTATTACAAGCTGGACAATACCACTCCACTTGTTTCTGATTGTTTTGTTTTGAGCTAGATTTCTACTGAACTGTTCTTTATTTTTGGCATAGCAGACCACACATCCATTTCTGGTTTGTTCATTCAATTTATGTAACTTATTTGATTCTTCGGTTTTTACAGGCAGGTTATTCTAATAGAGAGATAAGAGCACATAAGATGTGATAGATAAGAGTGTTTCGGCAAGCTGTTATCAAAATTCTGTGGTGATGATAATCTTCTTCTTTGTAATTTCTGTAGTTAAAAAAAATACTTCGATATCATTTAGTACCTCTTCTCAAGTAATGTGAATATGCTTTTAGGTAGTCAGATAACTCAACATAAGCTTTTAACTTATTGTAGTCAAAAATAGCTGAAGGTTTTCCTTTCTACGTTGTTGAACTCGCATGATCTCGTCAGTATGTTTTGTTGTGAGTAAGAATACATCACGACTGTCTTTCCATTTTAACATTACAATACCACAAGTACTTTCTTGTGCTATCATTTCACGTTTTTTTCAGTTTTTTTTACTTTTTTTTTCAATTTAATGTCCTGTTTGCTCTTACTGTTCCTACAAGATGTGTACGACTTCAAGCTGTTTTTTCAGAATTTAGAAGTTTGCTTAATTTTAAAACAACGTTTGAGAAAGCATTGCCATCTCTATGATTATCTTTTCTACATCTTTTCCACCTGGAAATTATAAGTGTAGCCACCTGAGTGCATAACTTGTATACCTTTAAGCAAGACTCTTGTTTTTTATGTACTGTTTGAACGTTAGACGCCCACAGAATAGCACTAACATTTCATTTACAGGAAGCGAGCGTATGAACTTCTTGAAATCTTTCTGCATCTATTTTCTTCTACTTTTTTCATCAAAGGTGCTAACTTTCCAAGTCTATCACTTGCATCTTCATTATTATTAAAATGCCACATCTGCAATAACTCTTCAAATCAATTTCTTGGCATCACATTTTTCACTGTATTGAAATATAGAATACTGATACTCCAATAAGCCTTACTCCAATAACGTGACAATTATATTAGTCCCATCCATATTATATCATTTAGATTTTATTCGATCATTTAGGATCTTTTTTTCGTTTTGCTTTCTGATATTGGAGTGAAGCCATAATTATGTTTTGCTAAACGATTATCATTAGAAATTACAAAAAAGATATTTGACGTTTCGAATAACACATTGTTTCTCCCAAGTGGACCACGCAGCTGTGGCAGCAAATTTTGTGATGCAACGAGAATAAGTTTAATGTTTGGACAAGATGGCTTTTTGCATACACGTTGTTATTGTGACTTTAATCCCAACTACTAAATGTTCACTATAAAGCATGGCAATATAGCCATTATAATGTGGGGTGATTTAACATCATCAAGATTGATCAACATGCTTTCAAATACTTTTAGCTGCAGGTGACTTCTACGATTTGATGTTAAATCGTATTTTATGTTTTGGAAGAGACACAATTTGTCTTCAAACCGCCCACAAACCCAACACAAATTATAAAACCATGGGACGGAATTGTGCGTTCCAACAAGGCAATGAAGTCTGCTTACAGGTCCACGTAGCGTTGTATGCTTAAAACCTTGCTGGCCAAGCTTGTCTTAAGACATTAGTATTCTATACTTATTTAAAGAAACCATTTGAATCAATTGAACCAGTTTCTGAAGAAGATTGCAACATGGCATCGGAAATGCCAAACATTTTTCAAATGGCGTACGACGAAACCCGAAAGCTTCCATTTTTAGTTCTAGTATTAGTTCTAATTTAAGTTCAGTGAATACCTCAGATACAGTTTTCAGTACCATTCTAGGTACTCAAGTGATACCATCTCAAATATGTGATACTTCTAGAAATGTGCACATACAATGATTTACATATGGAATAATGAATTTTTGGCCTCATGGACTCCTCTGGTGAGTTCAGTAACTAACACAACAAATACTAGACATTCATAATTTATTTTCATTTATTACAAAAAATTTAAATTTTGGCAGATTGTGCACTTGGTCCAAACTAAAGGATTCGTTGAATTACGTTTCTTCCATATTTGGTTGCTATACTATTATAATATTGAGTACAACATCAACTTTCTTTAACATATCAAGTTTATGAACTTTTGCGGTTTGTTTTGCTGATATTGCGTTTCTAGTTCGATTCGTCAATAAGTATCAAATTATTGATTCTCTAAACTCAATAATCTTCCTACATTTCCCTGTAACAGAAGAGTAAATGCTGTATAATGCGTTTGCAACATTAAGGACATTTAAGTGGGGGTATTGTGTGACGTCATTTTATCTGCGACATCAATAAATAATTTACTATCATCATATTCAATTATTGCTTGCTATGCTTCTCAATTTATTACCATAGTATCATTATGTGCCTGCCAGATATGCACCTTTCTCTAAGAGTCTTTGTGCCACTTTGATCATATTCATAAATAAAATATACCTAAGAAGAGATTTCTGGCATTATAAAAGCGTCGTATGGAAGTATATCTCATGGGATCAAAGACAATACTTAAAACTAAATATTATGGCTCTCATAAACCAACATATGTGTACCAGAAATGGTATACATGGCAGTCAACGTGTTAATTACCAGTATTGAACAATAACTGATGAATTTGAAGAATAAGAAAATGGATTAGTTGGGTTCAAAAAACATGGTTCATATTTTCTTTTAGAAATACACGTATGAAGTTTTAAATGTGTATGAAGACATCTAATATTTTATTATTGAGCGATTTAATGAATATTTATAGCTTAACAGAGCCGCCCTAAGACATTGAGCACCTCAGAGCTACTAAAACGACTGCGCCCTATTACATAAAAAAAGGAGGTAATAAAAGACACACAAAAGTATCGAAAACTCAAAAAATTAATATATTTTCATTGCATTAAACAAAGTCAACATAATGAACAAAAACTAATCATGTATTACAATTAATAACAAAAACAGGCACCCCAAAGAACTTGCTAGCCTAGGGCTATAGCCGTTTTAGCCCTTTGCTTAGGGTGGGCTTGCAGTTCAAACAAATATATATGATTTAATATAATTGAATCATCACTTCTAAATTAAAGCGAACGTTCTATCATTAACCCCTTTCAACTATTTTACAGTCTCACAGACTCCGATCATTCTATTTTCGGCTATATTCAGTCATAAACTTATTGAGCATAACTAAAAGATCTTATAGTCAACAATTGGGAATTGGATATGTAATTATTAATTTTTAAAGCTTGGCATCTATCACAGATATAAGATGCCAACCACCAAAATGAAATTGATGTAAATCGCATTAACCTGGTAATTTTCATTCATCATGCTCTGAATACTGTGAATTACTCTTTAAATTAATTTAATTGTTAGAATAAAAATTGAAAATGTTTTAAATGATTAAAGGATTAACTATTCCTTTTAAGTTTATTATTTATTCCCTAGAAATGTTACTGACTCTAATTAATTACACAAGCGGAAACTCGGACTGAGAGTTGTCGTGACAACATGGGCGTATTTGATGCAGATCTGGCGTCTGTAAGTGATTGTCGGTCGAAGAAGTGCCCATCGTTTCCTTAATTACTCGGCTTATCGGCTGGGGATAATTTAATCAGAATGATATAATGGTTGGAAAGGCAAAACCCGAGTAAACGCGCCGATCCGGTCAAAACCGTAAGCTAGAGTCCTTATTAGGCGCACCGGTATACACAACCGTGATAAATAGTTCTAAGCCTCTTCGAGAGATGCCAACTGCAAGAAATTTAATTAACTGCCGGGGCTCGATACTTACCAAGATCGTGATTAATCGAGTTCTCCCTTTAGTTAGAATTAATAAGCATTAGAAAAATAAATTGCAGTGGAAAAATTCAAAATTCGAATTTATTATTATAAAAATGTGTACTGATGAAAATAACTGTAAAATAAAAATTCCCCGCGCCGATTTACGGCCGGTAAATTTTTAGACTAGGCTTTATTGCCTCGTTTCTATTCGACCGAATCGTTTTAGTAAAACTGCAGGGGAATTTAAAGCACGTAATAGAACGGACGAATAGGTACGCATTCGTCGCAAAAAGTTGAAACTGATGCGGAATCGCGTAGCTGCCGTATCCGCTATAGAAATGGCTTTAATTTGGACATGAAAAATTTACAACATGAAACAGCCGCCGCCAGTTTTATCGTTTCATTAAACCGCGAGAAATGAAATATCAGAAACGTCTCTATTATAATACGTATATCGCTTAAATTGACATCAAATCCACTGGAAAATAAATATTTTCCACACATAATGAAAACGATTAAACTATATTGAATAATAACTCATAATCTCAATCATACAAATATTATAAAATAACTTTTTTGAAGCAAAGATAAACCGTTGTAGACAAGAGCTTCTATATGAAAATTTATGCGATTTGAGCACCAAGAATCCAGAAGATGGATTACACTAATACATTAAAATTGAATAAATAAACTTATCATAACTTTCAATGGATTACTGCTAGTATTAGGATATCTTGTCATAAGCAGAAGGTAATACAAAAACAAACAGAAGGATTTCTGGATATAACATATTATAAAAGTTATTGTAAGGTTCCGAAAGAAGTAATAAAGATGGCGAAGCAACAGTACTATTCAAAAATTATACAAAATGCAAATAATGAAATGAAGGCTGCTTGGAATGTCGACCAAAGAAAGAAGTAAAGGTGTGTTCAAAGAGAGAAGATATTGTTAAGTGGACATCAGTGGGCCTAAATGAAATTCTGGTCAAACCATTGAAAGATGTAAATATTATTAGCGGACCTCTTACGCATATATGTAATATGAGTACGGCACTTGGCAAGTATGCAGATCAATGGAGAAATGCCATTGATTCCAGCAGAACTCTTACCTTTTTGGAAATAAATAATATTCTCATAGAAAAACAAACTGCATACTTCAAATGACGCAATACAGGAAGAAGATACCTCTTTCTTCATCAAATGATTTCAGAAATAGTAAAGTATTTAAATAAGGACGGCAAGAGGGTGGCTACTTTGTATTTGAATTTATCAAAGGCAATTGATTCTCTAGAGACTCTAGAGGGTATATTGATGAACAAATTATAGAATGTGGGTATAAAAGGAAAAATGAGACGCATTGTATGGCCGGTATCTCGGATTATACCTTAACCCAATGAGGTATGCCACGGGGATAAATCTTAGATCTAATATTTTTCGTAATATGCGTGAAAGCTTTGCTTGAAGTAATTGATATACTTCAGGTACAGTACAAATTGTGATATGATATAGTGACATCATAGAGTGCTCTAAGAATTGCTTTGGTGGAAATAATCTCAAACTAAGTACCATAACGAATGCTAGTGATGTGATCATGTTAAGTTATGCAGGAGAAAAGTTGGTGTCTCAAAACCCACATAGTCAAATTCCTTGGTGTGATAATGGATATTACCTACAGCAGATGTTCAGAAGAATAAATTAATGGTGTTATTAATTTATTCCTATACTATTAATGCTAATACTTTAAGTTGTGTAAAGTAATACAAGGATTTGGAGCCTTACTTTTAAACAACATATCACTGAAATGTGTTCGGAGGTCTTTAGAAAACTTGGTTTCGTGTTGTATATGTGTAAACGCTTCACTGACATAAGCCTGCTAAAATCTTTATATTGTGCGTATTGCGTGTACGTCTTAAACAAGATCTAATATCCTTCTGAAATCCTTCTTGAGCGAATAAATCGCAGATTTTAAAAATACCTATCATTAAAATAAATTATTGACAAATCACAATATGGTTTCCTTGATAAATAGAAGAGATACATCACATACAAAATTTCTTCTAAAACTTAAAAGATAACTAAAGATAACGTTGATTCCCCTTTTCTTCTTGAGAAACTGGTTTTTGCTGTTCCTTCCTTATCTAACAGGTAGATCATCATCTACTGGTGCAGCCATGTTCAGTTATTATCATACACGCCGGTTTTTGATAATATGTATTGGTGCTGAAAAAGCTGAATTGGGAAAAGACGACGAATGATAGCTATCAAAGAAAGATTAAAGAAACACACATGTATCTGGCGTGTATGGTCGTTTGCATTGTTTACAGTTTTACAACTAGTATCCAGTCTTAATTTGCCAGTTCTTAAACTTCTGACATGAAGATTTTGTATTTTTTAAGCAAAATCAAATTTTGTCCTAAATTAATAATTGGTGGACAACTTGCGTGAAGTATTTACATTTTGTCCAATAATATTTAATATTTTCGAAGCAAACTTGAATGGTATTAACAGTATCTTGTTTCTTGCGATGAAAATATTTTCTGCTACCACTTTTACAAGCAGGATGAGGTCTTTTAGATATAGTATTAAGTGCTTTGGATTCAAGTTTTCTGGAAACCATATTAGGTCTTCTAGAAGCAGTATCAAGTATTAAGTCTTCTGAAAATAATTCAAGCCTTCTGCAACCGTTTCAAGTCTTCTGAAAGTATGTTAAATAATATAGTTTTCTAAAAGCAATAACAAGTCTTCTGGAAGCATTTATACATATGGTGCTCTGCATCAATCAAAAATTTGTTATGGATGCTTTATCAGGCACCAATGCTTATTATGGAATAGTGTACCAGTTACTAAGATATGCTGTGATCTTCCGGGGCTTTTCCTCTCCGGTGACTAAAGTATTTCTACTAGAAAAAAGATGCATCAGATCTATCTACGAATTAAAGAGATTAGATTGTTCGGTAAATTCAAGAGAGATCTTTTGATCAAATTGTTTTTTAGCAATTACAAATTTTGTAGCGTCCAAACCTCTTGGTCTAAAAAATGGTAAATGAGAATTTGTAATAATATAATATCGAATGCTATGATGGGTTGAAATTAAGTTTGGATACTTTTCAAAAGACGCGGATATTTAGTTTCAATGGAAAATAGTTTAGGGATGGTATATTTGCTTTAATAAATGAGCCATTAAAGATTAATTTAATTGTGGTATAATTCAGAAGCGATTTTTGATACCTGCTAAAATTGCAAATTTTTCAAGGAAATCAGCTCCAATAACAGGTTTATTAACATCAGCTATGTTAAAAACAAATGGAAAATTTTGTCGTAATATCGACATATTTTTTATTGAAGAACCATTTGCTGCTGAAATAGAAGTTTTTCTATCTTTTCGTTGATTGTCAGCTCTTAACCCAACCCATCCCAATCCAACCACGAACCCAACCCAAAAGAAATTTAGTCTGCTTAATTTATCAAAAATGAAAAGTCGAGAACAAATTTGATGAACATTTATTCGGTTTTTTTTTGGATTAGAACATCTACTTCTAATCTACCTCTAATGATTTAGATCTTTGCTTATTGGTGTTATTAAAGTTACATCATAGTCCCTACCAATTAAAAGCTTGATTACCGAATTGTTTATGATATGAACACACAATGTAAACAAAATTGTTGTGGATTGTAATTGTTAAGTTGATTTTCCAACGACAGTTGTTTCTACCTGACATTATTGAATAGAGATTGACAGGTTAATGCTTGCCAGAATTCTAAT
Source organism: Onthophagus sagittarius (assembly GCA_036711965.1). NCBI lineage: Eukaryota > Metazoa > Arthropoda > Insecta > Coleoptera > Scarabaeidae > Onthophagus > Onthophagus sagittarius. The sequence continues at coordinate 65,033,032 of JASERS010000003.1, read as the reverse complement.
AATTTTTATCTGATTGATTTACATTGACAAGTGACTGCAATTTACATGAAGAATTTGAAGAGGGAACCTTCGTTTCCATAATTTAATAAGTACGTTTAGACTTACAACATAAGAACCATGGGAATCATCGGCTTACTATCATCACAGATATAGATAAGTGTCCAAACGTTTCTCTTCCAACTAAAATTTGTTTTAAATAGAAATACATACTATTTTCAGGTGGGCTACTAATTATATTGTATATTAATGAGATGACCTCAACGAGTAATCTCGATATAACAAAATTTTATTGCGCCTTGTCATTGAAAATTCTGGAAATGACAAATTGGAAAAACCAGGTTTCAACTTTACCAACTCAGAAGGGCGCTAATTTAATCTTAGAAATATTATTAATAGAATTGTCACCGTTATCTTCCTGTTCTTCTATTATAAATGAACAAGTTAAAGTGTAAAATTAATGTGGATTTGGATTTTTGATGAATATTAAATTTGCTCTGTCTAACTCTGCCTGCAGAGAAAAGAGACCAATTTTGCAATAAAATTAAGATCGTAATGTACGAGTAGATCAACAACAAATCAATATAAGGGGTCAAAAATGATATTTGTTAATTCAACATCAATTTTATGGTCTAAAAAATCTAAAATTAACGCACGACAAGTATATAAATGTTAGATATCATTTTGAAAAGGGCATTCTTGTCTTCATTTTAATGCATAAGTTATCCCACTATCTCCATTATTTTACCCATGGCCATTGTTTTAATTCCATCATTTTTATTATTTTAATGTTATCAAGGTAGGAACGTATCATACATAGTTCAATTTTTGTCTAAATAAACTTTGAATAAAACAACGATTATTATATATCATATTAAAGCAGATATCTTCGTCTTCAATTTAACCTATACTTCATTTCTTTATCTTCATTATTAAAACCAACACGATTCTTTGAAGATTAATGAACTTGAACCGCAATCTTACACATTTTAAGTTTTATCTCAATAATTTTTGGTTAAAACGTATGCTATCCCATATCATTTTAAAGAGGACATTTTTATCTTCAATTTGATCCATAAATTATCCCATTATCTCAATTATTTTAGCTATGATCAACTTTTTAATTCCTTCATTTTTATTACTTTAATATAATCAAGTTGAGATGTATTCTTATACAGTTTTTATCTCCAAGAATTTTGAATTAAACAACGATTATCATATACTATTTTAAAGACGACATCTTCTATTATATCTTCTATTTAAGCCATATGCGTCTTCATTTTGATCCATTACGATCCCACTATCTCCATTATTTTAGACATGGCGATTTTTTTGAATTCCTTTATTTTACTATTATCTAAGTTGAAACACAATCTTACATAATTCAACTTTTATCTGAATAACTTTTGCTTAAAGCAGCTGTTATCACATATTATTTTAAAGAAGACATCTTCTTTATTTTAAGCCATGACTTATTCCTTTACATCCATTTTTAAAGCCGAGGCGATTTTTTGAAATTTAATTAATTTCAAACACAATCTTACACATTTCAATTTTCATCTGAATAATTTTTTGTTGAAACGTCAATTATCCTATATCATTTTAAAGAATACATTCTTATCTTCATTTTGATCCATAGTATACATAGCATCTATATAGAATTACTCATCCTACCAGCTCCATTATTTTAGCCATGAAGATTTTTTTAATTCTCCCATATTTATTATTTTACTGTTATCTAAGTATGTAAGATTACATACATACTTCAATTTTTATGTCAATATTTTCTGTATAAAACAACTGTTATCATACATTATTTTAAAGAAAACATCTTCATCTTCAATTTAAGCCATGATTCATTCCTTCATCCCCATTATTAAAGCCAAGTCGAATTTTTGAAATTTAATTAAATTGAAACATAATTTTATACATTTTAATTTTCATCTCCATAATTTCTCGTTGAAATGTCAGTTATTATTTGACCTATATCATTTTGAAGAGAGTATTTTTGTCTTCAATTTTCTCCATTACTCATCCCATTATCTCCATTATTTTAGCCATGGTGATTTTTTAGAATTCTCCTGTTTTTACTATTATTTACGTTGAAACGCAATCTCACATGCTTCAATTTTTATCTCAATAATTTTTAAATAAAACAGCAGTTATCCTATATAAACCATGACCTATTCCTTTATCTCCATTAACAGTGCCAAGGCGATTTTGAAACTTTTTTCTTTTTTTTTTAACTTTTTTTTTGTTTGAAACTTAATTAACTTTAAACTCAGTCTTACACAGTTTAATTTTTATCTCAATATTTTTGGCTAAAACGTCAGCTATCCTATATCGTTTCAAAGACGGCATTTTCGTCTTGAATTTAATCCATAAATCCCATTATTTTCATTCTTTTAGCTAATGCAACTTCTTTAACTCCTCCATTCTTATTATTTTTATGTTATTAAGATTGAAACGTACTTTTACATATTTCAATTCTTATTTTTATTAAATTTTGAATATAAGAGCGGTTATCACACATCATCTTAAAGAAGATATCCTCATCTTTAATTTTAGCCATCATTCATTTTTATATCTCCATTAACCTATAGATTGGAGATATTGGACATGAGTGTTATTAAAAATTTATAAATACAAAATCGCAAACTTTTTAACATCGTCGTCGAGTACTAAAGAGCATTCAAACAAGCGATACAAATTATAGCAAATAATGGAAGAGTGAGTATTTTTATAATCGGATATTTGGGACAAATGCTAAGAACTCATGAATGTTTTACAAGAACAATTGATGGAAACAAATTTGATGTAGCAATCGGCCGAAATTTATAATCAACTTTCGAATTTAAAATCATCAACAGCTCGGTTAAAGATATAATTGAAATATTTGAAAGAAAATTCTTATCACAAACTAAATGCGAATAGTGCGAATAGTTCAGCCCCCTCCCACTTTAGAGATTGATATCTTCTTCAAATGAAAAGAATTGTAAAGTAAAAAATATTATTAATCTGTACTTGTGTTGGTTAATTTATTATAACCAAATATAAATTAACCAATAAAGTACAAATTAATAATACTTTTTACTTTATTTATTAATAACTGTTTATTAATTATTGGTTAACATGGATTATAATTGAAAAGAATTGCAGTAAAGTTTGTTATAATAAGCGAACATTTCTGCGTGTTATATGTTAATTTGGAAATCCGTCTTAAAAAATTAGGAACACATTCATAACCAATTCAAAATTTTTTCGTCAAAGACTGTTTGAGAAAAAAATCGCAAAATAGACAAAAGATTGGTCTCTAAAGGCCCTTAACTTTTTGCACGGACATTAGATGATCAGGATGAAAAGTTGAGTAATTAAATTTTAATCGATATTTAGACAAGAACTATGTATGGCGATTTTGTATCATTAAATTATTATTATTATTAATATAAGATAATATAGAATAATTTAAAACATCACGGTAATTTGCAAAGAAAATTGTTGTCTCTCGACGAGATTCTGGTAGATGTCGCATCGTTGAAATTGCCGAGGAAAGGTCAGTAATCCTTTCCAGTACTAGACCCTTCCAGCGAATAATTTCATTCGAGAGATGACAGTTTCGCTTAAATCAGAGCCCCGCTTTGTTTTCATCATCGTCTCTTTCCATCGACTCTTATTTCCCTGGAGAGTAGGCAACGGTGGGAACCTCAAGATTCAATTTTAACCGTTACATACCGCCGGTGGAGTCCCGTTTTCCGCTATGATATTAGAATCCGTCGAGAAAAATGCACAAATATTAGATTTTCGGTCTTGCGAATCGGCCCCTGTACCTTGTACATTAAGTTACGGGGTAATGAAATAAGGGAAAGAAATGCACGAAATCGGAATGTTACTGCCAATTTTCCGGGGAAAATCAGAGATGAAGCTTAAGCTTTATTCTTTACTTTAAAAATCGTGGATAAAACATTTCGTAGACTCGAAATTGAAATTGGTTTGAGATGGATTTAAAAGAACATTTTTGGTCATAATTTCTAAACATGTTTGAAGTTGAAATGTTAACTTTCGGAGGTGTAAGTGTGCGCTTTTCCCCTCGGTGCACCTTTAAAGTCAGATCGTTTACCAAAGATCATTATATTCCTGGCGGACGGACCAAAATGCACGCCTCGCGCCACTTTACATCGAAAGAGCATTCTGCATACGAAATAGGTACCTTTTGTGGCATTAGCCAGGTATTGAGGTGCACTCGACGTACTTAACGATGTGGTTCGCTGGAATATCGTGGGCTTTAGAGAATCGTAACACCTCTCGCTCTGTGCGAGGGGAACGTCAGTATTCTATATGAGAAGGGTCAAGTTCAACTGAAGGATCGCGTTCTCGAGATTCAATGAAATTGGATCGTTAAGATTTCGACCGGATAACATTGAAACTTGAACTATATCACTCCCCCCTCGTTGGACAATGAGGAGTTAAGGTAATTAAATTGTAGATATACGATTGCCTAAAGATAAAGGAAATTGCGAAGATAAACGCGAGAAAAAGATCGTACGAATGGAAATGGACGGCGACGTAAATTCGAATAGAATTGCATGAAAGATTATATTATGAAATGAAACACGCGGTGCTGAGTGGCGACACACGTACGCGACGTTTTTGAAATACTGGCCCTTCCCCACTTATGAATGTTAAGTAAAAATGTACATGCTTTCGGGGACGTTTCTTTGCATTGCAGATATGGATTCAAAATTGGATGTGAATTTTGTCTTCTCCTATTTCATATAAAAACTAAAAATATATTTTTTACTTTACGTTTTTTCAAATATCTCGAGGGTTTTTGACAATCACTTACACCATTAGTCCATCAGTTTGTTTATGTTATTGATCAAGATGTTTACGGATAGTTAGCATATCTTTTTTTGAGGAATAGTAATAGTTCCACCAGGCCAAGAAGCGAAAGTGGATGCATGAAGGAAGCATGGAAGAAAAGAGACACTGAAGAGATGCTTAAATTACATTTTTCTTTGAAACCATGAGATATCGACATGCAGCTATCACCATTAATAAGTTTCTTATACAACGCCGGCATAAACCTAATTAAGGCAATGAAATATATAGTGTCCCCGTTATACATGAATTCCTCTGAGATGCGGACCTATTTTATGGCATTAAATTTTCTATGAAAAAAGGCTCAATTGTTTCATTTGTCTAACCTAGCCCTGGGACGCAGAATATCTTAGGACGGCGTTTCAAATGTACAGGGTTGGGTTAGGCTGGGTTTAGCCGTGCATCTGAATTTTTTTAACGACGGCCTGTACAATGAATAGTTTTTGAAATAGAGTACTTTATAACCTAATTTAGCAACCTGTCTACGTCAATTGAAGTAAAACTAGAACTAACACTAAATCTAGAAGTGGAAAGTTTTGCATTTAGTCGTGCGTCTTGGAAAATGTCACTATGTCTTGGGAAATGTGCCCAAATTTCTTTGCCGTTAGCCATAATGAAGTATCGCTAACAAATGGTGCACCAGTTTTGTAATTGGTCAACTTGACAGTACTCAATATTTATTCGGCGATATTCAACCGAAAATTGCTTCTCAATCGACCATATAAAACGTACGAAATGAATAAGGCCACATCAGTCAAATAGAAAAAGATTTTCCTATATCCTTTAATATACTTTCACATAACAGGGAAGTATGCTAAAAAATGATCTTGACCATCTACTCCTCCCATGCCGACATTGTATTCTAAAATGTTTTGTGGATTTTAGAACTCTTTAAACTTCATGGTTTCTGCGCTTTAGAATTCTTTAGTTAATTCAATTTTGAGTTGAAAAACACGGAGGGATTATCAGTTCAAGTGATGTTTGAGTGCAGCTTTTACTTTCCAAGCTGAATCCGACAATAACGTCAGTGACATTGTATAGTCTGTACCACAAGAAGTGAACACTTTTATGCAATGAATCACTATCACTTCTCGCGGTACAGACTATACCTTTACCTAGTGAAATAGATACGCGAAGTAGGAGATCGAATGAGAAGACTACAGCTTCTTCCCTTCTGGTTGAACCTTTAGTATAGATTTTAAGTACGGCATTTTTACTCTCTCTTTGACTCATTAGAATTCCTGCTGCATGCAGTCGAATCCTGGTCACCAGTACCACCTCCTGAATGTACAGATGAAGTAGCATTAGGTTCATCACGTTTTCCTGCCATCGAAAACAGGTTGAACCTAACACTTCGAAACGGGGTAATTTGGGCTTGCCAAACTTCCTCAATCATGTGAAAAGAATCAACTCTGTCTTCTTCGGGTTCACAGAGAGTCTTTGTCAACCACACCAAGCCTCAATCAATTTGAGCACCACTTGTATCCTATCAAAAAGCACATTTATGCACTAACTTTTGACAAGGATGGTTAGATCATATGCATAATCAACTGTCGAAAAGTTGGCTTCAGTGAAGTATTTTAAGAGGGTATCCAGGGAGAGATTCCATAACAATGGGAAAAGTATACCCTCTTGTTGACAGCTTCGAGTAATTCCTCCTTGAAGACTGCCATTGCCAGCCTTGAGCTTAACTATCCTATGTTTTTAAGAGCATTCTCAATTCAACCACGAAGCATCGGTGAAACCTTACGCTTTAATGAGGCACCGTTAAAACCAGAGAATGTTGTTTTATCAAAGGTTTATCGAGTCCACCGCTCAACCAACAAAGTGAAGAGCCAAGTGTAAGCTTACCGGGAGTGTAGGCATGTTGATTAGGATTTACTGGTTTATTTGGATGACAGCCATCCCTAATATAGCAATCACACAGTCCCTCCCTGTACCTTCTTATTTCTCAATATAAGAATGAATATAGATATGGGAAATAAAGCGACGATGGATGTTCTAATCGTCTGACTTATACAAATTGTTAAAGAAACAATATCCTGACATTCCGGAACCGAATGTTGCTCACCAGGAACAAATATTGAAGATATATTTATCAATCTTTGTCATCCTATTTATTTTATATTAATCTTTGTCATATTTTTGTAAAAATTTGTTATTTTTTAATAAGCATTAAGCTATTTAAAGCGCCCATTTCGTATCCCGCAAGCTACCTCGACGGAGTGAGAATAAAATCGTCTTATAGGAGACTATAAATTTACTGAGATATACAAGGAACGATTTTACCCCAAATTGCCGAGGTCGCTTGCGAACGAGGCGCTAGTTTTTGAAATAACAGAAAATCGTGCACTTTGGAAGATTGTAGCGCCTTGCCCACAAGCAATCTCGGCAGAGTGAAAAGAAAATCGTCTTATAGTAGACTTAATATATTAACTAAGATATACAAGGAACAATTTTATCTCAAAACGCCGAGGTTGCTTGCGGGAGAGGCGTTAGATTTGAATTATCAACAGAAGATCGTCCATTTTGAAAGATTGTAGCACCTCGGCGGAGTGAGAATAAAATCGTCCTATATGAGACTTCATAGACATCCGATATAGTTTTAGATTTTCTAAGAGATATTACTATTACCTATTCAGTGTATATATCTGTATACCTGTAGGTTTGTACTGTAATTTCTTAGAAATTGCAATTTGCAATTTTGAATCCCTCAATAAATGTAGCTGATATTAAAATTGTTGGCCTTCTCCTTCATTATTTCAACAAATTAAATTGTGCAAGATTACGTAACCTATAGACACAAGTTTTTGTCCAAATTGATCAGACGATTAAAAAGATTTTTTCATGTTTCCATACCTTACGCGCGCACTATATATTTTCTAGGATGTTTCGCTTTAGATCGTGGTTTTAAAAATTCTTTTCTAACAAACGATACCATTTCGAAATATCTCATCATGCAACTTTTTAAAGAGAACAATTTAATCATTAAAAATGAATTCGTAAATTCTTTCCATTTTGATCATATCTCTTATTATGTCTTATTATATCCCTCTTGATCATACATATATATAAAAATATTTTCCATTTTAAATAAAAGTACAAAGATATACAAAGGACACCTTTTATTACAGAACAATTTAAGCTTTCATTTAAGATATAATTCGCCTCTTAACTCCCAAAAATACACGAGAAGCGGTTTTTAAAATATCAACTTTAATCAATTTTAATTAAAATTAATTTTTTGTAAATCATTTTCGTCTTTATTTCCATCATTAACACACACCTCAAGATATCTCGTCTTAATAAAGACATTTTGACAGCTTTAATTTGAGATACAACTAACTTCTGCTTTTCCAAAAATAAACCGAAAATGATTTTGTAAAAATCAACTTTTTATTAAAATTAATAATAAAATCGTCTTATAGGGGACTTCATATATTTACTAAGATATAGAAAGAATGATTTCTCCTCAAATCGCCGAGGTCAACCTAACTTAGGTTGAACCATTAAATTCTCTATTTGCAATTTTCTGTTTTTTCAAGTTTGACATGCTTTCGAGCACGTTTCTTTGCATTGCATATTTTTTGCATATTCAAAGTTGGATGTAAATTTTCTTCTTCTATTTTATATAAAAACTAAAAATAGTTTTTTTTTCGTTTTTTCAAACATCTCAAGGGTTTTAGCCGAACATGGTATGGAAACAACTTACAATATTAAATCGGTCCTTCTCGGTCACCGATTCTCTCTCAATGTCGTCGAGCATATAGCATACCAATGCATCCGGGCGCAGAGTTAGATACACATCTTATTGTTTTCAAAGTTAAGTTGCCTAGGGCCGAAGTTGGCAACCGTCCCTATTCCCGGACTTCCACGGTTTAGTAACCGGCGAGCCGAGCATTCCGTTATAATTTCCACTGAGGACTCTCTCGTAAATGCATTAATTGATTGCAGACATTATCGAATCAGTTCGGTACGGTCGCAGAATGTTCAACCCGTTTTAGGAGCCAATATAACTGATGTAAATCTTAAGCAACGTTCCGTCCGAATCAATGGAAGCGGTAAATGCTTAACGATGGGATATACAACGGATTGCTAATATTAAACTGTTTCGAATTAATCTATTGGCGTTGTTTCGCGTAAGTACCATAAACTCGAATTACATGTAGTCATTGATTTGTGTCATCATAAAATGAATAGTTAAAAATTTTGTGTTTACAAACATTCTAGTTTTTTATCGCTCATTTCAAGAACTCTTCAATTCTAATTCAACATTTTCAAGTGGTCTTTCAGCATTTTATCCTCATTGTTGAAAATAATTGGAGAACTAGATTTTCGATTACCTTCTTGAAACTAAAGGGTGAAGGAGAATTGATTTTTAAACTTTTTAACACGTAATTTAAACACATAATAATTTTGATTATAACCTGATATGTAACAACCTAATAACAGCCATAACAAACTTATATTGCTATTAGTTGAGGTATAAAATTAAATATTTTTTAATTGGCATATTTTTTTCTGTCGATTACAATAATGATATAAAATAGAAAAAAATTTAAGAAAAATCAATAATTTTTTTTAACGATGAAGCTTATTTCATTGTAAAACGGTAAAATGACCTTTATGTACATATATGAGAATACAATAAAATAAACGTTCTGAAAGATAGTAGCAGACATAATGACAGCAAGTTTAGACAGAAATAGAAAAAGAATAGAAGATAAAACAAAATCAATTATGGTTTTCACAACAATATACAACAGGTGCCCCGTAATGATTGTTCAATACTTCATCTGCGTATTCACTGGTCGTGAATAGATAAAAAAGTCTAATAAACATAGGTCCAAAATTGTTTCGTTTTAGAGATATTTTAATTTATAGTTTGATAAGTTCACCTACTATTAATAGTAATTGAATGATTAATAATTGATGATTAACAAAAAATTAATTAATGAGTTAATAAAAATAAAAAAATGAATATAGTGAATATATGTTATATCTTCCTTGGGCGTCTTTGAAATTTTACCAAATCATACAACAATGCAACCGTTTTATATTGTTCCAAAGGATTTTCCCATACATGTTGATAATATTCTAGGTCGCGATTTCTTTAACAAACATCTGCTACGAAAATTTAACACTTTTTAAAGTTGAATGACGTTTATTTTCAATATCCAATATCATATCCATCACAAATCACTCTACCAGCTCCATCTCAATATATTGACAGAATTCCTGCTCGAAGTGATCAGTTAATAATCTGCTAACAAAAGGAAGTACTTGCCAGAGTTTATGTTGCTAATTCTATTGCTCAACCTGTTAATGGTTATATAAAATAACTATTTTAAATTTAACTCATGAAGATAAAGTAATTAATTGTTCAAATTTAGACTTTGATAACCCTGATATTATCACACCTTAACATATTCATCTACTCGTTTCAAAAATCGCATTGAAGAATTAATAAACGAAATTCCTACCACTCATTTAAATAACGAAGAGTGAAAACTTATTCCTAGATCGCAAAAATGAAGAAATATCCATAATACAATTCCATTTTGTTTCTGATGAATTATCTATAAACGTTATTAAATGGTCAAGATGGTCGAGATCGTTGAAAATTTTATCTTTGGAAATTTTTCATTTTCCTCGCTTTCTTTTTTTTGTTTAAAAATAATAAACATTTTACATCATCTGGTGGTATTTCAAGCTTCTCCTCTTGAAATTTCCTAACTGCAGGTAATTCATTAAAAAAAATCAATCTTTGAATATATTTGCTCTGAATTATAATATGCCCTTTGTGAATTATAATATCAAACGAGAAGTCGAGTAGTTATGATGTCTTTTCATGTTCTGGGTTTAAGAGATTTTCCAAGGAAGATAGATCAGTCCATGCAATCCATCAGCGTTAGCACAAAACGCAGTGCTGATATTCTTTCCTTTCCGATTTTTCTACCGGTTGTCGATGTTTCGTATCTAAAAACTTAGACATTTTCAAACAAAGTACATCGTAACAAACCAGTTTCATCAGCAGTATAAATCGGAGATTGCAAACATTAAAATAATTAACAATTTGTTGTCCGTTATATCGGAAGTCCATTATAACGAGGTTCATGGATTGGATTTTTATCCAGACTTTACTGTCTGTATTGTCTTAGAACAAAATAACGAATATTACATTTATTTGTTTTTGATATCTTTCGAGATAAATTTATAGCATTTCATAAAAATAAAATTTTTTTCATTCTTTTTTGAAAAAATTGTAAAAATCGAATTCTTCAGCTATCTTGATGAGTTTTTTCTTGGCATGTAAAGAAAAGTATCCGCAGAATAAAACCATAGCTGCGTATTTCCTGTCGTTTTTGAGATATCAAGTTTTAAACTCAACATAAATGTGTAGTATATCATAAAAATGAATGCTGTTTTAATCATTTTTGGAATTCTTAAGATATCTTGATCTAATTTGTTATAATCTACAAAGACAAGTTTTATATGCATAAAACTATACTTGAATATCTCAATTCGTTTTTAAAATATCTTATTATGAACTCAACATAAATTTGTAGCATTTAAAAATTTCTTAAATACTTTTTAAAAAATCATAAGTAATCGCATTCTTAAGATATCTTTATGAAATTTGTTATAGTCTACATAAAAAATATGTTTTTATACGCACAAAACCATACTTGAGCATCTCAATACGTTTTTAAAATATTTGGTTTTGAACTGAACCTAAATTTGTAGCTTTTGATAAAATTTAAATTTTCTTAATCATTTTTGAAAAAATCATAAAAAATTTAATTCTTAAGACATCTTCATACAAATTGTTATTATTTATAAAGAAAATTGTGTACTTCTGTAAGCACAAAACCGTACTGAATGTCTCATATCATTTTTGAGATATCTTGTGAATCAAGTTTTGCCTTTGCGTTTCAGTATGAATAAAGGAATTGAAAAGGTAAAAAACAAATTTTCCATATTATTTGAGTATAAGTCAAAGGAGCAAATATTCAATTGTAATTCTTAAGACTAGCAATAATACTTTCAAATCAATAATCCATTAATTAGGCCTACATAATTAAATTACTTAAAATTAAACTTAAAATTTCATAAAATTAAAAACTTTTTTAATCATTTTGAAAAAAAAAACGGATTCTTAAGACATCTTGATAAAATTGGTTATAATTTATAAAGCAAAGTAAGTAATTTTATAAACACAAAACCATATTTGAATTTTTCAAGTCGTTTTTGAGATATGTTATTTTAAACTCAACAAAGAATTTGTAGCATTTCGTAAAATTAAAATTTTCATAATCAAATTCTTAAGGTATTTTGGTGAAAGTTGCTACAATCTAGAAAGAAAAGTATATACTTTTATATGCAAAAAACCATAGTTGCATATCTCAATTCGTTCTTGAGATATCATGTTTTGAACTTAACCTAAATTAACCTAAATTTGTAGCGATCATAAAATAAAAATTTTCATAACCGTTTTTGAAAAAATCATAAAACATCTAATTCTTGAGATATTTTAATACAATTTGTTGTAGTAAACAAAGAAAAGTATGTAGTTTTATACACAGAAAACTATACATGAATATCTCAATTCATTTATGAGATATCTTGTTTTGAACTCAACCTAAATTTGTGGCGTTTCATAAAATTGAAAGTTTCATAGTCATTATTGAAAAAAATCGTAAAAAATCGAATTCTTAAAATATCTTGATGAAATTTATTATAGTCTACAAAGAAAAGTATATACTTTTATGTGCAGAAAACCATACTTGTATATCTCAATTCGCTTTTGAGATATCTTGTTTTAAACTCAACCTTAATTTATAGCGTTTAATAAATTAAAAATTTCATAATCATTTTTGAAAAAAATCGTAAAACATCGAATTCTTAAAATATCTTGATGAAATTTGTTATAGTCTACAAAGAAAAGTATATACTTTTATGTGCAGAAAGCCATACTTGTATATCTCAATTCGCTTTTGAGATATCTTGTTTTAAACTCAACCTAAATTTATAGCATTTAATAAATTAAAAATTTCATAATCATTTTTGAAAAAAATCGTAAAAAATCGAATTCTTAAAATATCTTGATGAAATTTGTTATAGTCTACAAAGAAAAGTATATACTTCTATATGCAGAAAACCATACTTGTATATCTCAATTCGCTTTTGAGATATCTTGTTTACAACTCAACCTAAATTTGTAGCGTTTCATAAAATTAAAAATTTTGTAATCATTTTTGAAAAAATATCGTTAAAAATCGAATTCTTGAGGTATCTTGATAAAGTTTGCTATAATCTATAAAGAAAAGTATGTGCTTTTATATGCAATAAACTAAACTTGTATATCTCAATTCGCTTTTGAGATATCTTGTTTTCAACTCAACCTAAATTTGTAGCGTTTCATAAAATTAAAAATTTCATAACCATTTTTTAAAAAAATCGTTAAAAATCGAATTCTTAAAATATCTTGATGAAATTTGTTATAGTCTACAAAGTAAAGTATATACTTTTATATGCAGAAAACCATACTTGTATATGTCAATTGGCTTTTGAGATATCTTGTTTTGAACTCAACCTAAATTTGTAACGTTTCATAAAATTAAAAATTTCATAATCATTTTTGAAAAAAAATCGTAAAAAATTGAATTCTTAAAATATCTTGATGAAATTTGTTATAGTCTACAAAGAAAAGTATTTTCTTTTATATGCAGAAAACCATACTTGTGTATCTCAATTCGCTTTTGAGATATCTTGTTTTGAACTCAACCTAAATTTGTAGCGTTTCATAAAATTAAAAATTTCATAACCATTTTTGAAAAAAATCGTTAAAAATCGAATTCTTGAGATATCTTGATAAAGTTTGCTATAATCTATAAAGAAAAGTATGTATTTTTGTATGCAAAAAACTATACTTGTATATCTCAATTCGCTTTTGAGATATCTTGTTTTGAACTCAACCTAAATTTGTAGCGTTTCATAAAATTAAAAATTTCATAATCATTTTTGAAAAAAATCGTAAAAAATCGAATTCTGAAAATATCTTGATGAAATTTGTTATAGTCTACAAAGAAAAGTATTTTCTTTTATATGCAGAAAACCATACTTGTGTATCTCAATTCGCTTTTGAGATATCTTGTTTTGAACTCAACCTAAATTTGTAGCGTTTCATAAAATTAAAAATTTCATAACCATTTTTGAAAAAAATCGTTAAAAATCGAATTCTTGAGATATCTTGATAAAGTTTGCTATAATCTATAAAGAAAAGTATGTATTTTTGTATGCAAAAAACTATACTTGTATATCTCAATTCGCTTTTGAGATATCTTGTTTTGAACTCAACCTAAATTTGTAGCGTTTCATAAAATTAAAAATTTCATAACCATTTTTGAAAAAAATCGTTAATAAGCGAATTCTTGAGATATCTTGATAAAGTTTGCTATAATCTATAAAGAAAAGTATGTACTTCTATATGCAAAAAACTATACTTGTATATCTCAATTCGCTTTTGAGATATCTTGTTTTGAACTCAACCTAAATTTGTAGCATTTCATAAAATTAAAAATTTCATAACCAATTTTGAAAAAAATCGTAAAAAATCGAATTCTTAAAATATCTTGATGAAATTTGTTATAGTCTACAAAGAAAAGAATTTTCTTTTATATGCAGAAAACCATACTTGTGTATCTCAATTCGCTTTTGAGATATCTTGTTTTCAACTCAACCTAAATTTGTAGCGTTTCATAAAATTAAAAATTTCATAATCATTTTTGAAAAAAAAATCGTTAAAAATCGAATTCTTGAGATATCTTGATAAAGTTTGCTATAATCTATAAAGAAAAGTATGTACTTTTATATGCAAAAAACTAAACTTGTATATCTCAATTCGCTTTTGAGATATCTTGTTTTGAACTCAACCTAAATTTGTAGCGTTTCATAAAATTAAAAATTTCATAATCATTTTTGAAAAAAATCGTAAAAAATCGAATTCTTAAAATATCTTGATGAAATTTGTTATCGTCTACAAAGAAAAGTATTTTCTTTTATATGCAGAAAACCATACTTGTATATCTCAATTCGCTTTTGAGATATCTTGTTTTGAACTCAACCTAAATTTGTAGCGTTTCATAAAATTAAAAATTTCATAACCATTTTTGAAAAAAATCGTTAAAAATCGAATTCTTGAGATATCTTGATAAAGTTTGCTATAATCTATAAAGAAAAGTATGTATTTTTGTATGCAAAAAACTATACTTGTATATCTCAATTCGCTTTTGAGATATCTTGTTTTGAACTCAACCTAAATTTGTAGCGTTTCATAAAATTAAAAATTTCATAACCATTTTTGAAAAAAATCGTTAAAAATCGAATTCTTGAGATATCTTGATAAAGTTTGCTATAATCTATAAAGAAAAATATGTATTTTTGTATGCAAAAAACTATACTTGTATATCTCAATTCGCTTTTGAGATATCTTGTTTTGAACTCAACCTAAATTTGTAGCGTTTCATAAAATTAAAAATTTCATAATCATTTCTGAAAAAAAATCGTAAAAAATCGAATTCTTCAGATATCTTGATAAAGTTTGCTATAATCTATAAAGAAAAGTATGTACCTTTATATGCAAAAAACATACTTCCATATCTCAATTCCTTATTGAGATATCATATTTTGAAGTCAACCTAAATTTATAGCCTTTCATAAAATTGAAAATGTCATATTATCTGATATTATCGTAAAAAGATCGGCTTCTTAAGATATATTGGTATAATTTGTTATAATTTACAAAGAAAAGTATGTAACTTTTATACGCACAAAATCATACTTGAATATATGAACACGTTTTTGAGATATCTTATTTGAACTCAACCTAAATTTCTAGCATTTCATAAAAATAATTTCCTTTATTATTTTTGAAAAATCGTAAAAAATTGAATTCTTAAGATATCTTGATAATTTTTTTAGTCGTTAATGAAGAAAATATGTAGTTTTATTACTCACAAAACAGTTTGGAACTCAACCTAAATTTGTAAAATTAATAATAAAAAGTTTTAAGGAGATAAGCTTTGTGATATAACCAATATTAACATCATTCGATAGCGTATTTTCTCTAGATTCGTTGTTTCATCAAAGCATTTACACTTTCGAATGCAAAATAACATAATCTTCGAACGATGTCCACTTTGACAAATGGTGGTATTGAAAAAAATAATTATACCGTTCCATGTTGAAAAGATTGACAGCAAAAACGTTGAAAATGTTAACAAACAATTTTGTTTAGTCTGTTAATCCGCTAAAATTTGGGCATATTCAACCACTCGTGTACTGTTTTTATATTTACAAACAGCCCATTTTTTAATTAGTTCTTACAATTAGTACCTTCCATAACAATCATTAAAATATGCTTATTTTACCCGATTTCGTAATCACATTCAAATTTCATTTTATAATTTTTTGTATAACTTATTTCTTTATTACTATGTTTTTAGGACGTTTTTCGTCACGACCACAAAATCCACTAATAATTTATCCTTTTGCTTTTATGTCTGTCATCCTAAATATTCGAATATTTTCTATCGAAGGGATTGGGATAAATCCTACTTATCCGTCGTAGGGCTTCAAAAGCCTGCCTGGTTTTCCACGTAAAGAATGATTCCTATCCGGATTCAGATTACATAGATTCAGACTACAAACATCATTTAAAAAAAACACGCAACCGTCGCCTTATTTCTAAATCATACCATGTTATCTCACGATTATCGTGTACCATAATTGTTTCATTTATCTTTTTTATATTTTTATAATCAGTTAGTTAACTTCACATTTTCACTTTGCCGAAATTCCGTAGTAGACTCGATACGCAGAATTTAATAAACCCGACCCACGCCGTGCGCCGTAATTCTGTCGTGTCAAATATTAAACGCCATAAAATTTTATGACAAGCTTATGCCGTGCATTCATTATTGCTAAACCTGAGAATATGCCTCTCCTAACTCTTTAAATTACGCTATTGTAATCTGTTATGCTTCCTTTTTTATGTTAAAGCTCTTTTGTTAATTAACCAGTTTTAGTGAGAACACCATCGTAAATGTCCACTGAAATTAATTTGAACAAAAAGATTCCATTACGTTGATAAAAGGTTTAAGTTTAATTAATACTAATTTAATCATCTTTAAAATAATAAAAATTTATTTAACGTTAAAAACTTCCGGATGATAAGTTGTATATTTAAGACAATTTATCACCATTTTTTTTTGTATGGTGAGCACTGCCAGTGGAACCTCAGCGGAGGTGAAAAGAAAATGATCCCTATTTAAGTAGAGTTGTCCGGAATGACGCCATAAATCAGCAAACAAAGGCAAGCAAATTTCACGTTTACCGCAATTTAGACTTATTCTCCCCATATATCTCGGGCTTTTATATTGCGTTCCGGAGGTATTCCTCGCGCCCACAGCTTTAATGTGAAATAATTGCAATCATGTTGGCTGATGGAACATTTCTTAACGGTTCCGTTACTAACTTAACTGGCGCTTCCACCAAAATCGCAATATAAGGAACTTCCTTGTATTACGCACTTTGCTACTTTTAAACTGTTTATGTTTCGATATTACACGATTTTACTAAGAAAATAAGTAAAAGTAAGTTTAATGCACTTACTTAACAAGCTTTTTAGTTCAAAATGTAATCGTATTAATGTTATGAATAAAAAAGCAACTTTGTGGTTACATTTACATCTTAAATATTTTTATTTTGTTCCAAATTATTTAATACACGTAATTATATAAAGTATACTTAGTTTATAATAACAAATTTCACTTATCGGTTGTGCTAAATTTAAGGTAATCTCTTAATTATTGGGAAATTCAACCACCGGTTGGCAATTAAACCTCTTTTTTTATTGTAACCTTAGCCATATAGACGTATAGACATATATATATATATAGCCATATAGACATGCAGTCATGCCTCTTCCATTGCTCTATTCATGTCGTGTGTTTGTATAGATACGTGCCTCACGAAGTGCTTATATATATTAAATATTTTTATTGTATTTGTGGCTCTTTCACCGTTCATGTTTGTCCTCTGTGATAACTACCATCCCAACTGTGGCCATTACTCTTGGTATAATATACAAAAAGTTTTTTGACGCCTTTGGCTCTTTACCAATCTCAACCTCAATTATCGTCCTCTGATGAAGAATTAAATAAATTCGAAAGCTAAGGTTACAATAAAAAACGAGGTTTAATTGCCAACTCGTGGTTGAATTTCCCAATAATTAAGAGATTACCTTAGTTTATAATTATATCTAAGCAGGAATTAATTTGAATTTATAATTTTTTTAATTAAAATAAAACGATAATTAAAGATTTGGTGACATTTCAAAATGTAAGAACAAAATTTTGCTACTTAAAATTAATTTTATTAATTGATATATCAAATTTGATTTTTTCATTTCAAATATTTAAGTAAACTCGTAATTAATTAAAAACATGAAATAATTCGATTAATTACTTAAATTTTATTATGTAGTAATTTTAATTTTTCGAAGTTGGCAGTAAAAAAGATTTAACGTCAACAAGTTAATGTCAAAGATGGTTTAAACGTAATAAATACGTTTTTTTACTTAATATAATCAAAATCAGACCGATTTTACCAAGAAATAAGTAAACGTAAGTTAAATGCACTTATTTAGCAACTTTACTTAGTTTAAAATGTAATCGTATTAATGTTATGAATGGAAATCAACTTTGAGGTTATGTTTACATCTTAAATTTATTTCTTTCAGTCCAATTTCTTTAATATACCTAATTACATATATATACTTGGTTTAAAATCGCATCCAAGCAAGAATTTATCTCAATTTATATTTTTTGGTTAAAAGAAAGAAATATTTTAAGATTTGGTGACATTTCCAAAGCCAAGAATAAAATTTTTCAATTTAAAATCAATTTTATTAATAAATATTCAAATTTGATTTCCTCATTTTTTTAAATGCTTTCGTAAATATTTGTATTTACGTAAAATCATAATTAATTAATTAAAAAACATGAAATAAGTCGATTGATTACTTAAATTTTATTACGTAGTACTTTAATTTTTTCGAGGTTGGCAGTAAAAAGATTCAACGTCAATATATAAATGTCAATGGCGGTTTAAACGTAATAAATACGCTTTTTTACTTAAAATAATCAAAAAGAAACCGATTTTGGCAAAAGAATAAGTACACCTAAGTTAATTACACTTCTTTAACAACTTTTTTTAGTTCAAAATATAATCATATTAATGATATGAATGAAAATCAACTTTGAGGTTATGTTTACATCTTAAATTTATTTCTTTCAGTCCAATTTCTTTAATATACGTAATTACATATATTTACTTGGTTTAAAATCGCATCTAAGCAAGAATTTATCTCAATTTATATTTTTTTGGTTAAAAGAAAGAAATATTTTAAGATTTGGTGACATTTTCAAAGCTAAGAATTAAATTTTACAATTTAAAATCAATTTTATTAATAGATATTCAAACTTGATTTCCCCATTTTTTTAAATGTTTGCGTAAATATTTGTATTTACGTAAAATCATAATTAATTAATTAAAAAACATGAAATAATTCGATTAATTACTTAAATTATATTACGTAGTACTTTAATTTTTTCGAGGTTGGCAGTAAAAATTCAACGTCAATATATAAATGTCAAAGATGGTTTAAACGTAATAAATAGGCTTTTTTATTTAAAATAATCAAAAAGAAACCGATTTTGGCAAAAGAATAAGTACACCTAAGTTAATTACACTTCTTTAACAACTTTTTTTAGTTCAAAATATAATCATATTAATGAAATGAATGAAAATCAACTTTGAGGTTATGTTTACATCTTAAATTTATTTCTTTCAGTCCAATTTCTTTAATATACGTAATTACATATATATACTTGGCTTAAAATCGCATCTAAGCAAGATTTTATCTCAATTTATATTTTTTTGGTTAAAAGAAAGAAATATTTTAAGATTTGGTGACATTTTCAAAGCTAAGAATTAAATTTTACAATTTAAAATCAATTTTATTAATAGATATTCAAACTTGATTTCCCCATTTTTTTAAATGTTTGCGTAAATATTTGTATTTACGTAAAATCGTAATTAATTAATTAAAAAATATGAAATAGTTCGATTAATTAATTACTTAAATTTTATTACGTAGTACTTTAATTTTTTCGAGGTTGGCAGTAAAAAATTCAACGTCAATATATAAATGTCAAAGACGGTTTAAACGTAATAAATAGGCTTTTTTACTTAAAATAATCAAAAAGAAACCGATTTTGGCAAAAGAATAAGTACACCTAAGTTAATTACACTTCTTTAACAACTTTTTTTAGTTCAAAATATAATCATATTAATGATATGAATGAAAATCAACTTTGAGGTTATGTTTACATCTTAAATTTATTTCTTTCAGTCCAATTTCTTTAATATACGTAATTACATATATATACTTGGCTTAAAATCGCATCTAAGCAAGATTTTATCTCAATTTATATTTTTTTGGTTAAAAGAAAGAAATATTTTAAGATTTGGTGACATTTTCAAAGCTAAGAATTAAATTTTACAATTTAAAATCAATTTTATTAATAGATATTCAAACTTGATTTCCCCATTTTTTTAAATGTTTGCGTAAATATTTGTATTTACGTAAAATCGTAATTAATTAATTAAAAAATATGAAATAATTCGATTAATTACTTAAATTTTATTACGTAGTACTTTAATTTTTTTCGAGGTTGGCAGCAAAAAATTCAACGTCAATATATAAATGTCAAAGACGGTTTAAACGTAATAAATAGGCTTTTTTACTTAAAATAATCAAAAAGAAACCGATTTTAGCAAAATAATAAGTAAACGTAAGTTAATTACATTTCTTTAACAGCTTTTTTTAGTTCAAAATATAATCGTATTAATGTAATGAATGAAAATCAACTTTGAGGTTATGTTTACATCTTAAATTTATTTCTTTCAGTCCAATTTCTTTAACATACCTAATTACATATATATACTTGGTTTAAAATCGCATCCAAGCAAGAATTTATCTCAATTTATATTTTTTGATTAAAAGAAAGAAATATTTTAAGATTTGGTGACATTTCCAAAGCTAAGAATTAAATTTTACAATTTAAAATCAATTTTATTAATAGATATTCAAACTTGATTTCCTCATTTTTTTAAATGTTTGCGTAAATATTTATATTTACGTAAAATCGTAATTAATTAATTAAAAAACATGAAATAATTCGATTAATTACTTAAATTTTATTACGTAGTACTTTAATTTTTTCGAGGTTGGCAGTAAAAAATTCAACGTCAATATATAAATGTCAAAGACGGTTTAAACGTAATAAATAGGCTTTTTTACTTAAAATAATCAAAAAGAAACCGATTTTAGCAAAATAATAAGTAAACGTAAGTTAATTACATTTCTTTAACAGCTTTTTTTAGTTCAAAATATAATCGTATTAATGTAATGAATGAAAATCAACTTTGAGGTTATGTTTACATCTTAAATTTATTTCTTTCAGTCCAATTTCTTTAACATACCTAATTACATATATATACTTGGTTTAAAATCGCATCCAAGCAAGAATTTATCTCAATTTATATTTTTTGATTAAAAGAAAGAAATATTTTAAGATTTGGTGACATTTCCAAAGCTAAGAATTAAATTTTACAATTTAAAATCAATTTTATTAATAGATATTCAAACTTGATTTCCTCATTTTTTTAAATGTTTGCGTAAATATTTATATTTACGTAAAATCGTAATTAATTAATTAAAAAACATGAAATAATTCGATTAATTACTTAAATTTTATTACGTAGTACTTTAATTTTTTCGAGGTTGGCAGTAAAAAATTCAACGTCAATATATAAATGTCAAAGACGGTTTAAACGTAATAAATAGGCTTTTTTACTTAAAATAATCAAAAGGAAACCGATTTTAGCAAAATAATAAGTAAACGTAAGTTAATTGCATTTCTTTAACAGCTTTTTTTAGTTCAAAATATAATCGTATTAATGATATGAATGAAAATCAACTTTGAGGTTATGTTTACATCTTAAATTTATTTCTTTCAGTCCAATTTCTTTAATATACGTAATTACATATATATACTTGGTTTAAAATCGCATCTAAGCAAGAATTTATCTCAATTTATATTTATTAGTTAATAGAAAGAAATATTTTAAGATTTGGTGACATTTCCAAAGCTAAGAATAAAATTTTACAAATCAATATTATTAATAAATATTCAAATTTGATTTGCTCATTTTTATAAATGTTTGCGTAAATATTTGTATTTACGTAAAATCGTAATTAATTAATTAAAAAACATGAAATAATTCGATTAATTACTTAAATTTTATTACGTAGTACTTTAATTTTTTCGAGGTTGGCAGTAAAAAATTCAACGTCAATATATAAATGTCAAAGACGGTTTAAACGTAATAAATAGGCTTTTTTACTTAAAATAATCAAAAAGAAACCGATTTTAGCAAAATAATAAGTAAACGTAAGTTAATTACATTTCTTTAACAGCTTTTTTTAGTTCAAAATATAATCGTATTAATGTAATGAATGAAAATCAACTTTGAGGTTATGTTTACATCTTAAATTTATTTCTTTCAGTCCAATTTCTTTAATATACGTAATTACATATATATACTTGGTTTAAAATCGCATCTAAGCAAGAATTTATCTCAATTTATATTTTTTTGGTTAAAAAAAAGAAATATTTTAAGATTTGGTGACATTTCCAAAGCCAAGAATAAAATTTTACAATTTAAAGTCAATTTTATTAATAAATATTCAAATTTCATTTCCTCATTTTCTTAAATGTTTGCGTAAATATTTGTATTTACGTAAAATCGTTATTAATTAATTAAAAAACATGAAATAATTCGATTGATTACTTAAATTTTATTACGTAGTACTTTAATTTTTTCGAGGTTGGCAGTAAAAAATTCAACGTCAATATATAAATGTCAAAGACGGTTTAAACGTAATAGGTAGGCTTTTTTACTTAAAATAATCAAAAGGAAACCGATTTTAGCAAAATAATAAGTAAACGTAAGTTAATTGCATTTCTTTAACAGCTTTTTTTAGTTCAAAATATAATCGTATTAATGTAATGAATGAAAATCAACTTTGAGGTTATGTTTAGATCTTAAATTTATTTCTTTCAGTCCAATTTCTTTAATATACGTAATTACATATATATACTTGGTTTAAAATCGCATCTAAGCAAGAATTTATCTCAATTTATATTTATTAGTTAATAGAAAGAAATATTTTAAGATTTGGTGACATTTCCAAAGCTAAGAATAAAATTTTACAAATCAATATTATTAATAAATATTCAAATTTGATTTGCTCATTTTTATAAATGTTTGCGTAAATATTTGTATTTACGTAAAATCGTAATTAATTAATTAAAAAACATGAAATAATTCGATTAATTACTTAAATTTTATTACGTAGTACTTTAATTTTTTCGAGGTTGGCAGTAAAAAATTCAACGTCAATATATAAATGTCAAAGACGGTTTAAACGTAATAAATAGGCTTTTTTACTTAAAATAATCAAAAAGAAACCGATTTTAGCAAAATAATAAGTAAACGTAAGTTAATTACATTTCTTTAACAGCTTTTTTTAGTTCAAAATATAATCGTATTAATGTAATGAATGAAAATCAACTTTGAGGTTATGTTTACATCTTAAATTTATTTCTTTCAGTCCAATTTCTTTAATATACGTAATTACATAAATATACTTGATTTAAAATCGTATCTAAGCAAGAATTTATCTCAATTTATATTTTTTTGATTAAAAGAGAAATATTTTAAGATTTGGTGACATTTCCAAAGCAAAAATAAAAATTTTACAATTTAAAATTAATTTTGTTAATAGATATTCAAATTTGATTCTCTCATTTCAAATATTTACGTAAAATCGTAATTAATTGATTAAAAACATGAAATAATTCGATTAATTACTTAAAGTTTATTACGTAGTACTTTAATTTTTTTGAGGTTGGCAGTAAAAAAGATTCAACAGGCAGTAAAAATTTTAAACGTTATAAATACGTTTTTTACTTAAAATAATCAAAAACAAACCGATTTTACGAACAAATTATATAAACATAAGTTAAATGTACTTATTTAATAATATCTTTTGCATAATAATTTAATCATATTAATGTTATGAACTAAAACCAACTTTGAGGTTATGTTAATTTTTTTCTATTAGTCCAAATTCTTTAATATACATAATTATATATAGTAAAATAATAATTGTATAAAATCGTAGGAATTAATCTCAATTCATATTTTTTTAATTGTATCTATAATTCCTTGCATATCAACACGTCAATACATTTTGAATTATTAGTAAAATTACTAACATATATATAACTAATATTTTTTGTGATATTATTAGTATTTCGCAATACTCAAAGATCCCGAATTGTCTTCATATATCTTAATAGGAGTCTTAAAATGAATGTTAAAAAATGTCAATGCATCTTTTTTTAGTTTTACACAGGGCACCGCTTATGATATGGTTACATATTCGGCAAATGTTGAAGACTTAGTTTGTTTCTTAGATTTGCAATGAGCAGCATTTTCAAACAATCTTATTACCTAATCTGACGTAGATTTTTTTATCGAATGTATCGTTCGTATTACAAAGTAACTTTATATCTTTTGTTAAGTATAAATACTTCAGAACCCTCAAAATATATTTGAAGAACAATTTTGGAATCTACTTAAGTAATTTACGCTGTAACTTATATCAGGTATTGAGAAGTGCTCCTATTAGATTTCTATACTTAATATTATCGGATATCACATATCTAGGTTCCATTTTTAAATTTTCTTCCATTGGTGTATTAAATAATTTTGAACTTTTAATTTGTAATCTTTCAGCTAAAGCTTCAATGTATCTTTCCTGACTTAAAGACATTATATTTTTCGTGTAATCATAATCAATATTTATTCAAAGATATTTTCTTTTTACTGTTACGAATTTCCACCAGTGGTAGAGATTCTATCTCATTAATTATTCTTAGTTCTAACAGTTCTACATCGTTTTTTAATGGTTCACTGTAAACAATTTGTCTCAATCGTCACCAAACATAAAAATCCATAAATCCAAAAACAGGACCATTTTGTCAAATTGTAAAATTTAATCATTCGACAACATTTAAGGATAGTTCTGTTCATTTACATTTCTATCAAAGAAGGAAATGTGTCCAATTAACCCCAGATATGTTATTACACACAACATATTTACATTTTTAAAATGTTAACTTCGTCATTTGTTCGAAAGATACTTTCATTGGAAAATGCTATATATTTATTTACCAATTTTAAGACAGAAATCGTTTGGCATCATCATTAGCATCAATAGTCTGTCTGAATTGTGGTCTAAGTAGTTTAATTTAATTTTTTTTGAACATTCTAGAGGTGGGATTTACTAATTTGAGTTTTTAATGCTTTTCTTGGAATTAGGGCCACTTTTACCACCTCTTAATAAACTTATCTAATAGTTATGAACCGGCTCATTGCCAATGGGAGCGCTTAAATTCGCTGTAACCACCTCTAGTTACTTCTTTATGATTAATACAGAACCCAGAACTTTTTTTTATAAGTTTGAGATATTCTTGTATTCGGATATTTTTGCTGGAATTTTTGTCTATATACACAAAAACATGATCTACTAACGCTAGAGCTAACACTAGTTCTAGAACTAGAATTATTCTCCAGCTTAAATCCTAATGTTTCTAGTCCTAGGTCTAGTGTTAGTTCTGAAGCTAAGAGTTGGATGTTTGAAATTAGAACTAACACTAGACCTAGAAGTAGAAAGATTCAGTCTTCAGACGCACGGCTAAACCGAATCTTTTTCTTGTTGTTCTAGGTCTAGTGGTAGTTATAGTTTTAGTTCGATACAAGTATACAGTAATCCAAAACCGTATAAAACCTAATACTATAGCTGATACCAACCGAATCTTTTTAGTTCTAAGTCTAGTTGTAGTTCTATACAAGTATACAATAATCCAAAACCGAATAACAGCAAAATTAGAGCTAATACCAACACTAAAGCTAACACGAGACCTAGAACTAGAAACATTTGGATTTAGCCGATGGAGAAAATGGGGTAATTGCGGATACTTAAGAGAAAATAAAACAAAACTTGATAAAATTAGGAATGTCTTTTGTACAAAGATTTTACTTAAACTAATCAATCTTAAGTTCCCATAAACAAAGTAAATAAATTTTCAATATAATACGTAATTACCTCACAGCACGTAAAGTAATTACGGATGGTGAGTGATGTAATCACGAACATAGTTTAATCATTATATAAATCACAAATTAATCCTGTTGATGTACTTTGACAACTCGTACAATTTTCGTGGATCCATAAATTACATTTGTAGATTTTTCACACCTTTCTTGCCTTTAGTGAAACTTGTATTTTTCATTTCCATTAAATCCCGAATCGCCAACTGCTGCTATCATACCAGCATTGCCTTAACGCAACAACTGAGCATTCATACGCTTCCTCTTAAGAATAAAAAATAATAATAATATTAATAGTGACTTTATTTATATCATTTTATATATAACAAAAAAAGGAATTATAATGCACTGAGCGGAGTTAGAAGCCTATAGCTCCTCGATTCCACCCAACTCTGCTATGCAACTAAATTAAAATATAATTATAAAAAAAACAAAAATACAAATAAAACAAACCAAAAATAAAAAAATGTCAAAAACAAAATACTTATAACTCAAAAAAGAAAACAAAAGAAAAGACCATCGTTTGTAAAAAAATACAAATCATAATTCAATCTAAATCAAAAGCTAGTTCTCAGCAAAAATAAAAAAATATGTTTACTCTTTCAATATAAAAGAAAAATAAAATCAACAGACAAAATACATTCACCTTGTTTGTGCGTCTACTAACATTTCACGGATTCTTGTCCTAGCGGGATTCAATTGTAAGGATTTTATACAATCTGGCAGCGCATTGTATCGTGCCGGCAGATAGTATCTAAATGACCCTTCAAAAAGAGTTGTTTTCTGCAGTGGCGGTGTCAGAAGTCGCCTAGATCTTATGGTCACGTTATGTACGTCAGTACGAAATATCAACTTATTGTAAAGATACTCCGGCTGCCGAATAATTAGTATCTTATGGTAATAGGTTATTATGTGTAATTTTCTTCTATTAGTCATATTCAGCCAACCAACATCTCCCAACAAATGAGACACGTGATCTCTGTATCTTAATCCGTATATAAGTCTTATGCAAGCATTTTGTACGCGCTGTATTCGACCAGCCGTTGGCCTGTCAAGACAATTTCCATATACTACGTCGCAGTAGTTAAAATGGCTGAGCACAAGACTGTCACACAATTTAGCTCTCTTGTCTTTACTCAGTAGATGTTTTATATTGTAAATCAACTTAAGAGCTGCAAATGATTTGCGTGTCTTTTTTTTTAAATTAGAATTTAATCGGAGTTAGTCCCAAATTCCGATGGGAATGCATAACAGTCATGCGTTCACCACCCACCACAACTGCAAAGTCAGACGCCACACTGATACGTGCTACGCGTCGACCGAACAGCATCAACACCGACTTTCTGGGATTCAACTGTAGTTGATGTTTTGAAGAAACATCAATCAGCTTCTCCACGTCCTCATTCAATTTCCGTTGCTCAACGGCGGCCTGACTTGGATGAAAATGTAACTAAATCTGTGTAGCATCTGCATAAAAATGAGAGTTGCAGTGGGTAAATGCACTCGCAAGATGTATATAGAAAAAAGTAAGGGACCCAAAACAGAACCTTGCGGTACCCCTGCATACACTATTCGACTTGTGGATAATTTATTATTAAGCTTAACTTCTTGCCGACGATTTTGTATATAATGAACCACAAGCTGACGTGCGTGCAATGAAAAACCCACATAATTAAGTATAATATCTAAGAGGGAATGATTGACGGTATCAAATGCCTTAGAATAATCAAATAGCGCAAGTGCAGTCAATTCATTGTTATCAGCAGCTTGCAACAAGTCATCTGTAACATGAGTAAGAGCCGTTGCGCAACTATAGTGTTTACGGAAACCAGACTGAGTCATGGGTAATATGTCATATTTATCAATAAATGATCTAATTTGATAATCCATTATCTTTTCTAAAATCTTTGATAAGATCGGTAAGATACTGATAGGCCGAAGATCATTAAAAGCGACAGATTTCTTAATCTTGGAAATGGGCGTAACCTGGGCAACTTTCCAACATGACGGAAACACGCATTTTTCAAGGCAATAATTCATTATATGAGTAACAACAGGGAGAATGTGTGGACTATAATAATGAAGCATAGCAAATGTTATTCCATCTGCACCTACAGCATTAGATTTTAAATTCAAGATGTAGCTTGCTACAACTGCTTCATCAACAGTTTCAAAACTGAACTTATTTTTAAAATTACATTTTTTATTGTTCGCATAGAAATTCATTAAATCGTCGTCAATTGAACCTGAATTAAATCCTGCCTCCAAAAAGCTTCTATTAATTTCCTCGACGTCATCAAGACCCTCAGGCAGTGCATTACCGAACCTCGGTTTCGTTACCCCTAACCTATGCATTACGTCTCATATACCACTGTTACCTCCTCGCTCAACTGCTCGATCAAAATATACCTTCTTTTCAGTTCTAACTGCACGAATGACTTGATTACGTAATACTCTTTAAATTTTGCAGATCAACCAGCTTCCTTGTCTTTTTAAAATTTGCATACGATTGGTTTCTTAATTTAATCATTTCCTTTAATTGAATTGAAATGGAGGAATATATTTTCCTGAAATACTAAATGTGCAAATAGCTGTAATTGTCGTGATTCTTTCACCACTTGATGCCATACCGACTTGTTTCTGGCCTTTTGTTGCTACAATTTTGGCATTTTTTTGGAAGTTGTTGAAGAACATCTTTACTTATGTTTCGTTAAAATCTGTAGTTCTATTGCTGTATAATACTGTTGTCTGCAGACACACTGCTAAACCAAAATCATTCTGGTTCGAGGTCTCGTGTTAGTTCTAATCTTAGTTCATACAAGTATACAATCATCCAAAACCGAATAGCAGCTAAAAGTAGAGCAAATACTAACACTAAAGCTAACACTAGACCTAGAACTAAAAACACATGGGTTTGGTCGCACATTTCTTAGGATGGTTCTACCAAAATGTTTCTAGTTCCAAGTCTAATGTTAATTCTAGTTTTAATATTAATTCTAGTGTTAATAAATTCTCTCTTTCACGGTCATTCACGATTCACATCGTATGGAAAAACTTTATTTTATGGTTTCTTGGTCCAATTCTTATATAAAAATGGGAATAATTAGTTAATTTGTGTTCTTTACAAAATTTGCGCACGAGGACCTTAACTCTAATCATATAACGCTTTATCCAGTTTACAAACGGTCTGTCTTATCCTCAAATACTTTAGATTTAAGCACATATATTTCTCACAAAATTTTTCCATGCAAGAAAGCATTTATTCAATAATTAAACCCTTTTGACAGTAACATATCAAAATTTTTTAAATTTGCATTTTAGCTAATTGCGATTAAATATTATCCACAATTTCAGACTGTTGAAAACCTTTTACAACTAATCTGGCTTTATAAATGTTATTTGATTTCTTTGTATAAACCTACTTAACATCTAAATTTTTCTTATTTTCTGGTTTATTGACTTTTTTCCACGTTTTATTTTTCTTTAAACATTCCATTTCCCTATTCATAGCTAACTTTCATGGTGGGTTCATGCAATGTGTTTTAGTCTTAGTCGTAGTCATAGTCATAAGAGTGAAAAGTTAAGGTAGTGCGTTATAGTAGTACTGTTCATGCAACACCTTATGACTAAAACGGTTTTTGACTTAGTCACAAGAGTTGCCCAACTTTTAACTTCTTAAAGCTAAAACCTTCGGTCGCAATTTAACGCATGTTCGGTCGCAGTTTAACGCAAGTTTTATTTTATAAATAAAGGTTGAGTTGATTAACTTTTTTATTTTATTATATTACAATTATAACAATAATTTCAATCAGGGTTATTATATTTTTAAGAAAGTGTTTAAAATAAAAGCAAAACTTTTTAAAATAATCGTTACCCGTTTCCGCTAGATGCATTATTTACTCCATTTAACTGTGGAAATATGCAAACTGTTTTTGCTGCTTTATCATTTCCTAATCTATTGCTTAAAGTATGTTAAGCAATAGATTAGGAATTGATAAGTGTGTTGTTAAGTCCTAGGAAGTAAAAGTCGCTTAATATTGGCAGATGATGCTACTACATCGGGTGTAGCTATTAAAATAATTTTAATATAATAGCATCCAAAGAGATAAGAAAAGATCAATCTACCAGTCAAGATTTTATATTTTGTCTAATAGTATTTAATATTTTCGAAGGAAACTCAAACAGTTTATCAACAATATCGTGTTTTTTGTAATGAAAATATTTTCTGCCAGAAGTTTTAAAAACAATATCAAGTCATTTGTCAAGTCTTTCAGAGGCTATATAGGTTTTTCTAGAAGTGCCTTCTAGAATCATTTTAAGTCTTCCAAAAGCAATATCAAGTTTTCTGGAATAACTTCAAGAAGCAGTATTAAATCTTTTAAAGCATTACAAGTATTCTAAACATTTCACGTCTTTTGGAAGCAATATCAGGTTCTTTAGAAACAGTATTAAATCTGCTATGGGCATATCAAATTTTCTGGAAGCAGTTTAAGTCTTTTGTAACTATTGCAAGTCATTACATGTCTTTTGGCAGCTACATCAAATCTTCTAAAAGCATTTCATATCGTCTGGGAGCAAGATCAAGCATTTTCAAATTCATTATCAAGTCTTCTAGAAGCATTTCAAGTCGTCCAGGGGTAGTAGTAAGTCGTTTGGAGGTAATATCAACTCTTCTGAAAGTAGTACTAAGTCTTCGAAAACCAGTATAAAAATTTCTGAAAGCATTTCTAGTCTTCCAAAAGCAATATCAAGTTTTGTGGAAGCATTTCAAGTCTTCTGAAGCATTACAAGTATTCTGGACACATTTCAAATCTTTCGGAAGCAGCATCAGGTCCTCTAGAAGCACAATTAAGTTTTCTATGGACAGTATCAAGTCTTTTGAAAGCATTGTCATACAGCCTATGCTTCTAGATAATTCATTTCTACATATTCAATTGCACTATCTAATTGTTCCCGATTAATATTTGCTCCTCAAAATCAACGTTTTAGTATATTGATCAAGTAATGACCGTTCGTCAACGTCATTTCTAAACGGTCTAAAACGTTTAAAACAATAAAAAAAGCATGTATTTTGTTTAAAATGAAAAGAAAATATGTTTTTCCAACTTTGATTTTAATGAAATCACACAAAGATCATACAAATAAATTAATCTCTATGTTTTGTATTTGTGCGATTAATAAAGCTGTATTCAAGTTAGGGATTACAATTCCAAAGCAAATACACAATTTCGGGATTACATTATATGAGGAAAGCGTTGTCGTTACCGGAATTTCAAAAAGGCTGAACAAACACGAATACAGTCTTACGCTGTTAAATCATCGAAATCAAACAATCTTCAAAGGTCTTTTCTAAAGGTGCATAACTTTTTTTTAATTTCTTGCAGCATGCATTCTAAAGCAATATCTGCTTTATTAAGATTCATGTCTCGATGACAAATACCTTCAACAGTCACTTTGACCCGATCTAAAAGTCAAACCAACTTCTCATAATTTGAAACTCACTGTCATTAATGTATATAATACAGTACTTTAGACTATCATATTGCATTAACTGATTAAAAGGCTATTTCATCTTCTTTTGCAGTCAAGTTGAAGTTTCAGTTCTTTTCCATGTTCTTATTTTACATATTTTTGAAGATCTTTGTTTTTTGTTAGAGATTTTCTGTACTTTTTGACCAACATTGATCAACGACAAATTCCAGATTCATAAAAGTTGGTTATTATGGGAATAATTCCGGGATCCAGGGATCCCGAACAATTTTCTTTTTATTCATATTAAATAATGTTACAAATAAAATGTTTCTAACACATTTGAAATCTGTTTCACTCCAGATTTCTTTTTGTATTACATGACTATGCTTAAATATTGCTATGCTTAAATATTGCACGAACCAATACCTTTCCTTACAACTAAAGCTAACGCAAACGGTTAAGACTAAGACTACGACTAAAACTAAAACACGTTGCATGAACCCACCATGAATGTTCTGTCTGATTACCTTTCATCGCCTACTAATCTTGTTAATTCTTGAGGTATTCAATGATCTTGATTAATTGTATTATTTTTTAATTATTTCTCTTTACTTTCATCTTGTATTCTTGGGTGACTCAAATGATCACTTTCAAATTGGTAGTTAGTACTGTTTGTATATACACCGATACATTTAGCATTTTCTAAGTATCTAGTTATACTGATTGTGTTAATTATTAAAACTGTATATCCAACTTCAGTATGATCAAGCAAAATTCCTAAATTCAGCTTTTTTATCTGATTTAGACCTTTTTAACTGTTCTGATCTTCGAATAAAAAATCTCCTTCCATATAAACGTGAATATTTAATAATAGGTTCTCTTTCCAAACATTATTTCGTAAGATGTTTTCTTTTCTACAGTTTGCTATTATTTTTCTACTGTACCATTTAATTCATGTAGCATCTAATGCATTTATAATAACACCTTTCTCTCTAGCTATATTTTTAATACCCGAATTTAAATATTCTTTTCCATGATCTCATCTTAGTTTTTTAATAATTAGTAACAGTTTTTTAATAACAGTCAGATTTTCTATTTCATTTATATATTCTACAAAGCAATTATAAATTTGATAATTAATTATAAAATTGATCTTTTATTTTAATGGTATACACTTTAGCAACTTTCCTATAATCATCAACAAATGTCAAAAAATATTTTACGCCATTAAATCCGGTATTCGAATCAGCATGAATTATTTCTAAAAATTTTTTAGCTTTACTTATGTTATTGTTAAAAAGTAAATTACGAATTAATACATGTTTTGCATTTCATATACTCTGTGTCTAAATGTTCTGGTATTCCTAACCAAAGTAAAACCATTTGAGGACATATACTCACATAGATTTCATAGCTTCAACGGTTTGCTAAATGTAATTATAACTAACAGCAGATATATCACACTCTAATAGCTTGTTAAAGGTGTATGTTTTCTATCTTTAAAGGTAAACTCTCAAATTTTTCCCCCTTTTCTGACATTTTTTTCAAAAACCAATAAATATATCTGTTTTTGCATGCGAGCTTCTCAATTATTAGGTTTTTACACAAAGTATTTAAAACAAAAAAATTTACATAACCCATAATACGATACCATTTTTCTTTTAATGTCACATCAATTTTAGTATTTATATTTGCGTATTAATCTCCTTATTTCTAATTACACAATCATTTTATATAATTTGCAAGCAAATCTTTGATATAATCTTATTCTTATCTGTGATTTTAGCATAACTAATTAAATTGCTCTCCATTTCTTTAACATAGAAAACCTTTAATATTTAAATTGCAATTTTTTATCATAACCTTGACAATAACTAATTACATGACTCACTTTTATGTCTTTCTAAAATTTACCATCACCTATTTTTAGATTTTCAGGTTCTTTTAACGGTATACTACGCTGAAAGTATTGATCATTATTGATTAAATGATCAGTACAGCTACTATCTGTGAATGAATTTCTATATAATAATAATACCATTATTTTAATACTATTTTTCGAAATGTGTAGATAATAAAACTTAAATTATTTGAATGTTCTTTAAAACGAAACTCAACAAGAACATGGTAAGAACGGTAACCTTGTTGAAAATATAAATCAGAGAACACGGAGTCTAGTATTGTTCTAGGATAAGGGACGCCATTCGTTACTTCGTTCTCGGACTTAACAGGTTTTGCCAGCCGGGCACCCGACCAGGAAAATACGGACAGACAGGCAAGCAAATAAATATATAGCCGCCAGTGTGCCGAAAACTCTTTCGGTCTTTGTTTTGTTCGCGTATTTTTCTTCGCCCCACAGTTTCACCTTTGCGACTTTATTTTTTAAGTCGCACAACAGATAAAGAAATCCTTTGTAACGGCACTTTAAAATATGTAAAGTGAGGCTTGGAAAAAGTTAACCTATTTTTTATTGTTTCAGCGGAAAAGTTACCAAACGGGTTTCCAACTATAACTGTACACCCACTGACTAGTAAAGTAGTAGAAGTCGGCCACAACGCCATCCTTTCATGTACCGTCACCGGAAACACTCCGCTCAGGATAACTTGGCTCAGAAATATGCTTCCTATAGACACTAGAAACAATCCTAGATATTACATTAGAGAAGATTCACCAGGTATGTAAATAAATAGACGTTTCTAATTTAATTATGTCAATTACACACTGTATAATACCCTAAAAGTATCGATCGCCTTTTCTCGAAAACATGAGGCATATTCCGCATTCTGCACAAACCCGCTTCGCTACCTCGATGCACCTCTTCTGTTATCATGCACCTGATCCTCTCCAGTTTAATATGCAGGTATTCTCCAAACATGTGGGCATTATGGGACCGCACATGACTAGCATGTCGAGCGGATTACCTGTCATCGCTACCGAACACTGATATTTTACAGTGAACGCGTGATTTGAAAATTTACATGATACAGCGTTTATCGAAACATGAAACTCCTTGCAGTAATCTCCTTATTTAACAAAAAAAACAAAAATAGGAATAAATTTAGATATTTGGTACTAACAGCTCCATAACAAAATTTATAATCACAATTTTTATTGTTTAGGTTGATATAAACTTAAAATATTTTATGAGGGCGTGTATAAAATGCCTCAATGTTCAAATATTCAAAAAGGAACATGGGTGTTTCTACTGGAAATAGGGCAACTATTGATGCAATGAATTTTATATTTGGCATCTTCATATAATTAACAGCAACAAGTCTAAAAAAAACATTGATATATATCAATTCATATAACATTGATAGGTGAAGAAATGTATGCGATGTAAGCCTCCAATTAGATAGGATTTTGCATGTATAGTAGTTTGATTATAACAAGAGAACCACTCAACGGATTTCGACAAAAAGTGGAACGTTTAATCCTTCGTCAATTCGAAAATGGAAATGTCCGATTCGAAGGCTTTTCCGAATTCCGTTGAAACGCCAAAAACGGACGATTTTTAAGTTATCAATAACTCACTCATATACGATGTACCTGATCGTCAAGATCTATACGTCATAGTTTTTTTATCGAAATCACGATATACTCGATTTGAATTCTCTCCCGTTATCCTTGTACAGCTCTCGAAATATCGTTATGTTCTAGTCGTTGTTTATACATGTACGAACTGCTTTCCTACGAACAAATAAAAGTTCAAATATTCTGAAAATATATTGGAATTACTAAAAATTAGAAAAGAACATCAAGCAATTAAGTCATTAAGTTGTTTAAAATCAATTATTACTTAGGTATACAATTTAGATTTCGGCTATTTCCAAGGATTAAGCTTTGGAATGAAACATATTTTATCGAAATCAGTTGACTGATTCTTTTGTTATAATCTACATTCTATACATGTAAAATCCTATCTAATTGAGGGCTACTAAAACTAGAGGCTTACTTGGCATAAATGGTGAAGAGATGAACCTTTTAGTTGTAGTATTATGTTTGTACCATTTCTGAGTACATTCGAATGGAACTTGCAATACCGGGATACCGGACAATTTTTGTCCGGTATTAAATACCGGTATTGATGACAAAATATATAACATAATAACAGTAATAAAAGTATTTTGGTATTAGGACTATTACTAAACTAAATGCAAAAAAAATCCAACCCAACATTGTCATATCAGAATCTGGCCACCAACATCTTTCTTTCCTCATTCCCTTCTTTCACAAGGTATTTTGGAAACAACTCTGTAATTATGTTCCCATATCTTTCATTGTGTATTCCTTGTCTTATCGACATCCTGCTCTTCTGTCAGTGGACGTCCTGATCCCTGACGGGATACCTAACTATACCGGTATCCCGATTTTAAAAATTTTGAATACCGAATACCGGTATCCGGTATTGAGATTTTAGTCCGGTATTGCAAGTCCTACACCCGAATGATATACAGGTTGTCTCAAAAGTCTGGATTATAGCAAATAACTTTGCCATTCGTTATTTTACAGAAAAATGTTTTAAATAAAAGAGTCTTGCTACAGCAACAAAACAAATAACAATGCATACAAGAAAATATTAAACAAGAAACATTTTTCTTAAAAACTACGAATCGCGAAGATATTTGCTATATTCCAGACATTTGACAAACCGTGCATAAAAATTAGTGCAGACATGACCTTCTTTCATATCCGCCCAAAATCATATTGGCCTCTCAAGGTTAGATTTGTTGTGGCAAACGGTAGACTTTGACAGAGAGAAGATCGAGTGCAATGAAAAGTAAAAGTGTGAACACTTGAGCAAGCTGATATTTATTACCTTATTTTCCTGGCCGCTTCCCATATTACCCCAAAGAAGAAACAAAACAGACAAGACAATTTGTTGAAAAACCTCCCTATCTGTTCTTTGATACAACCATCTACCTTTTAGCCATGTCACTCCTTCCTCTGCGCAAGTAACGTGATCTTCAGGGGCAAATATTGTTTGGGTCGCCTGTACAGGGTGAGTCAATAGTGCGGGGACCGAAGATTGTGGCTTTACCGTTGAAAATTTACATTACTGTCACAGTTGCATCGATTAAAATTATTTTCTGCTATACAGGGTGGTTTACTGTTTCAGGCCCGTATTCAACTTCATTTTTTTAAATGGAACCCGGCATATCTTTTCACATATGCTGATTAGTTGTCTTAAATGCTATAAGTGCATATGTTTTCAAATTTTGAATGCAAGGTTGCCAAGTTGTTAATCATTTTGTGAAATTTTTGTATGAATCATGTGGTCACTTAAAATTTGTTATCATCATATTAAAGGATGTAATTTGGCATATCGATAAACAAAGCTAGGGTCTTTTGAATGCCCGTAATAGTATTGGATAATATTATATAGGCTGGTTACTAGAATCAGTTGATTTATGGAATGTTTGAGGGACCGTAACTTTGTTATTTTAAGTGGAACACCTTATATTTTTGCAATGTTTCAAAAGGCTTTGTTAATTACCTTTCATTTTTATTAAGCATATGGTATAACTAACACATGTACTTTTTGAGATAATTAGGCTATTTCGAAAATGTTGGTATAAACCTGATTTTCTCACAGGAAATAAGCTATGAAGAAAACATTTTTAAACAAATGCAAGTGCGTCTATTTAGTAAAAGATAAAGAAGTATACATGTGTACATACATATTCAGTACAAAAAAGACTAGAATCTTCGAAATGAGTATTAAGAAAAGATCAAGAACAATATAATTTTTTTGATTATCTTTAATACAACGAATAAGCGATGTTACCTAAAAATAACTATGTTAACCGCCTTAATCTTCATTACTATGATATTGTCAACAATAAATTTATATGAAACGTAGTCCACTAACATCGATGGCCCTAAACTATATGGGAATGGATTCTAGAATCTTCTCTGATCAGATCGTATTTCTTCGAGGCATCCATTAACAACCGATCCTTTTGATTTTCTTAGAAAAGCAATTACCAAACCTTTTAGAAGACGTTTCACTAGGCGTTTGACAAAGAATGTGGTCTCAGCACGATGGTACACCTCCTCACTATGATAGGATTTTTGCAACGTATTTAAATAGAATTTTTGAAAAGTTGTTTCCTTAATACTATTGTCTATATATACTTCTCCATCGTTTATGAACTAAACTTACTTGCATTTGTTCAAAACTGTCTTCTTCATAGGTTATTTTGTTGTGAAAAAATCAAGTTTATGCCGACATTTTTGAAATAGTCCAATTATCTCCAAAAGTACACATGTTAGATATACCATATGCTTAACAATAATGAAAGGTAGTTAATAAAGCCTTCTGAGGCATTGAAAAATATAGGTGTTCCATTTAAAATAACAAAGTTATGATCCCTCAAACATTTCATATGTTAAGCGCTTCTGGTAACCACCCTGTATAATATTATCCAATAGTATTAGTGTGGTTTCAAAGACCAAAACTTTGTTTATCGATATGCCAAATTGCAATGTTCAATGTTTAATAATAGTGGTGATAATGAATTTTAAGTCACTACAAAATTTTTCAAATATTTTCACAAAATGATTAATAACTTGGCAACCTTGCATTCAAAATATAAAAACAAGATACAGATTTATAGCATTTAAGACAGGTAATCAATATATGTAAAAAGATGTATAGAGTTCCATTTAAAAAAATGAAGTTGAGTAGGATTCTGGAATTGTGAAACATCCTGTATAGTTGAAAATAATTTTAATCGATGCAACTTTGATAGTAATGTATGATGACATAAAAATATTTTTTTTATTTTCAACAGTAAGGCCACAATCTTCCGTCATCGCACTATTGCTTCACCCTGTATATACAGGATGTCCCACGTATCTGGTTCATTAGAACTTTTTAGGTTCCACTATTTGTAGTGACAATCTATTTGTCAAATAGATTGTCACTTGTTATATCAGTGTACCTTATACAGCGTGGTCAAAAATTGAATTACCGTTTCTTTGTATTCAGTAGCGAGAAAGTCGAAAATTTTAAGTGGAACGCCCCATATTTTCATACCCTATCAGAAAGGCAATTTAATTCTCTACAAATTATCTACAAACATTCCTATATCTATTTATTATAGTTTTCCTGCTATTGAGGAATTTAACAAAATCATACGTAAAATAGCAGAAACCGTTTGTGTTTTTGCTAGAAGGCCGACATTTTGACAGTTTTTGTTTAATTTATTTAGATTATTATTTGTATTATTTCTACAATGAACTACAATTGAATAAACTTTAGATTACTAGCTGTTATTTACTAAAAATAACCAAAAAAAAACCGAATCCAAGGCAGCTTTAAGCCTTTAGCTCTTTAAGCTCTTCACGCAGGTTGATAGATGGTAATTTCAGAGTAGGGATATTAGTGGAACAAATAGTTAACATTAACTTT
This sequence comes from Onthophagus sagittarius, assembly GCA_036711965.1. Lineage (NCBI taxonomy): Eukaryota > Metazoa > Arthropoda > Insecta > Coleoptera > Scarabaeidae > Onthophagus > Onthophagus sagittarius. Next base: position 64,993,896 of record JASERS010000003.1, on the reverse strand, counting down.
CCTTTCACCTTTGACATTATCTTTTTTCAAGTTGAAGTTAATCTTTTTGTCGAAGCGCTGTTTTGAATTTATAAAAAGGACAGAAAGGTGAATCAATAAACATTTTCACGGACAGTTGGGTCGTCCTAAAGGCAATTCAGGCCTACACGTACAAATTCGCTATGATAAGAGAAGATAGGCTAAGATTACAAAAACTCCGTCGCAAAGCAAAACGAGAGATTTTAAGCCTTAGAAAATCCTTATAATACCACTCTTGCATGTTGAACATGCTGAGGGTTAACAGTAGTAATATTAATGTTATGAACAAAAAATCAACTTTTTTTTGCAGTTACATTTGCATCTTACATTATTTTTCCAAATTCTTTAATACACGTAATTACATAAAGTATACTTGGTTTAAAATTGCATTTAAACAGGTTTTAACCTCAATTTATTTCTATCTCAATAGTCAGTAATTATTTATTCTGGTTGATATACTATTATTATGGAGTTATTAGTACCAAAGCTGTTCACTTACATTATCTTTTTTGATATTATTTTTTTAAATATTTTTTAGGAGAAAAATCTATCACTGTAATCTATCAATAATTTTGATTTATAATTTTAAATTTTAGGTTCGCTACAAATTAAAAGCAGTGACGAAAAAGATCAAGGAAAATACGAATGTGTGGCTGAAAATTCCATCGGAACAGAATACTCAAAATCATCCCAACTTTACGTTAAAGGTTATTTTTATTTTGTTTCAGTAAACAATTTTTGGATAACATAATTTTTTTTAGTTCGTCGCGTTCCACCACAATTTTCAAAACCACCCCCACCTTTAACGAAGGTGATGTTAGGGGCTGATTTAAACTTAACATGCGTAGCTGTTGGTTCTCCAATGCCCTACGTAAAATGGCGCAAAGAACCCGCTCAAGATTTAACTCCCGAAGACAATCTACCTGTAGGACTTAGCACACTGCCCTTAACCGATATTCAAGAGTCCGCTAATTACACCTGTATCGCTGCTAGTTCGTTAGGGGAAATCGAAGTCGTTTCACAGGTTAAAGTCGAATGTAATAAAGATTTAAAATGAAACCTAAAAAATTATGTTAATAATAAAATTTTTTGTAGCATTACCTGAAGCACCAACGAACGTAAAAATATCGGAAGTAACAGCAACTTCGGTGCGTTTAACGTGGTCGTACAAAGGACCTGAGGAACCCCAATATTACGTGATACAATTCAAGCCCAAATATGCCAACCAGGCCTATAGCGAGATATCGGGGATTATTTCGATCCATTACGCGGTCAGAAGCCTAAGTCCGTACACCGAATACGAAATGTACGTGATAGCTGTTAATAATATAGGCAGAGGACCACCTAGCGTACCAGCCATCGTAACGACCGGCGAAAAAGGTAAATTTTATACGCCCAAATAAAACTCATTTATAAAATAAAAGAAAAAAGCGATCATTTTTTATTAAACGTCACATAACTTTTCATACATTTCTTTTTAATTTTTTTCTCATGGATTTTGTGTCACGGATTTTACGATAAAAAAATAAAATGTAAGTTTTTTTTTGATGGTGTGACTCACAACTAGAGCAGCTTTTAGTTAGACAAACGAAAAGCATTTAATTTATTTTTATAATATACTACTACATGGAAAATGAATTAAGCTCGGTGTGTTTGAATTATCGATTAATTTAAATTTTTATTTTAATGCTACTCGGTAATTTCGGAGCTAATAAATTTTTATTGTTAGAGATGAAGTTTCGAATCGAAAAGTTTCCTCAAAAATGACGGGTCGATAAAAGTTTTCCCAACGTAAATTACAGTTAGCAAAGTTAAAATTAGTTTAGTGGGCAAATATATTGGAAAAACATAACGAAAATATAATTTAGCCACGCAGGAAATCTAATAATTCAGGAATTGCGGTGAAAGAAAATCTTTTGTGCAAGTTGGGGTTTCTTTTCAAATTTTTGTTGATTTAAAACTTAATACAGTGCACTCCAGTTAATTAATTCGCCAGTTAATGGGAACACCCGCTTAATTAGAATATTTATATTCGCTTATTAAGTCCACCAATTCGGATAATCGATTTTTAAAAACCTGTTAGTCGAAATGGGATTAAAAATTAAGAAATTATTTTATTATTACGACATTGTAGTGCTCATTCTCATCATTTCTGGTTTAAACGGAAATGAATTGAAACTTCAATTCGATTCATTATTTTACTCATAGTGGTTTTTCAATTCTTCTATTTTTATTATATTACTGTTATCTAAGTTAAAGCGTAATCTGACACATTTTAGTTATTAGCTGAATAATTCCTGAATAAAATTGGGTTGCGATTTTCTGGAATTTTCTTTGAAAAATTGATTTAAAGCGCAATTTTACATAATTTAATTTTTATTCAATAATTTTTGAAAGAGGGCATTTTCGTCATCAATTACGGAAATCTTCGTACAAAATAGAATTATGCCCGGTTTCTCGTACGTATCTTTTATCGAGTCGATATTTGCCTATTGATGTTCTGGTTACCGTACAGATATTACACACAATAGTAACGGTTTTCGACAAAAAATCGATTTATTCCCGTCGTTAGGTGGCAGAGGAAAAATTTTCAATAACAATTCGTAAAATTATTTATTTATTATATTTGAGATGAAAACTGGACAAGCCCAGCGCTGCATCCAGTAATGAAACACAATAAGTAACATAAACAAATAATTTCATAACAAAAATAAAAAATTGCTGAACAAGAAATTGATAATAATGAAAAGTAACAAAAGAAAATCAAATAATAACGAAAATGATTAGTAAAAGAACTAATTTCGTTCTTTTGCTGATAAGAAAACATTTTAAAGGCTCAATTACACAGAGAACAAATATTGTAGGTAAATTATATTTATTATTAATTTCAAAAAATCATAAAAAATTAGATTAATTTAAATAATCTTTATCTCAAAAACGAATAAAGATTTTCTAATTTGGTTCTCACCATGACAAAATAGACACTTACCTCTATAAATTTTGGATGTTTCATTAAAATATTTCAAGCATTCGATTTTTGGTTATCTATTCAATGAACTTGAGATAGCCATAAATGTTCACGTTGAATTTAATGATTTGTATCTTAAAACCGAATAAATATTTTCAATATCCGGTTTCATCACGAGAAAGTAGACACTTTCCTCTATAAAGCGTAAATAATTCGTTAAGATATCTTAAGAGTTCGATTTTCCTGATTCTTTAAAACAAGATTATTAATTTCAAAAAATTATAAAAAATTAGATCAACTTTAATAATCTTTATCTCAAAAACGAATAAAGGTTTTCTAATTTGGTTCTCACCATGACAAAATAAACACTTTAGTGAAATTTTGAATGTTTCATTAAAATATCTCAAGAATTCGATTTTTGGTGATATTTACTTAACTTGGGATAGTCATAAATGTTCACGTTGAATTTAATGATTTATATCTCAAAACCGAATAAATATTTTCAAGATCCGGTTTCGTCACGAGAAAGTGAACACTTTGCTCTATAAATCATGAATAATTAATTCATTAATATATCTTAAGAGTTCGATTTTTCCTGATTCTTTAAAACAAGATTATTAATTTCAAAAAATCATAAAAAATTAGATTAACTTAAATAATCTTTATCTCAGAAATGAATAAAGATTTTCTAACTTGGTTCTCACCATGACAAAATAGACACTTACCTCTATAAATTTTGGATGTTTCATTAAAATATTTCAAGTATTCGATTTTTGGTTATCTATTCAATGAACTTGAGATAGCCATAAATGTTCACGTTGAATTTAATGATTTATATCTTAAAACCGAATAAATATTTTCAATATCCGGTTTCATCACGAGAAAGTAGACACTTTCCTCTATAAAGCGTAAATAATTCGTTAAGATATCTTAAGAATTCGATTTTCCTGATTCTTTAAAACAAGATTATTAATTTCAAAAAATTATAAAAAATTAGATCAACTTAAATAATCTTTATCTCAAAAACGAATAAAGATTTTCTAATTTGGTTCTCACCATGACAAAATAGACACTTACCTCTATAGATTTTGGATGTTTCATTAAAATATTTCAAGCATTCGATTTTTGGTTATCTATTCAATGAACTTGAGATAGCCATAAATGTTCACGTTGAATTTAATGATTTGTATCTTAAAACCGAATAAATATTTTCAATATCCGGTTTCATCACGAGAAAGTAGACACTTTCCTCTATAAAGCGTAAATAATTCGTTAAGATATCTTAAGAGTTCGATTTTCCTGATTCTTTAAAACAAGATTATTAATTTCAAAAAATTATAAAAAATTAGATCAACTTTAATAATCTTTATCTCAAAAACGAATAAAGGTTTTCTAATTTGGTTCTCACCATGACAAAATAAACACTTTAGTGAAATTTTGAATGTTTCATTAAAATATCTCAAGAATTCGATTTTTGGTGATATTTACTTAACTTGGGATAGTCATAAATGTTCACGTTGAATTTAATGATTTATATCTCAAAACCGAATAAATATTTTCAAGATCCGGTTTCGTCACGAGAAAGTGAACACTTTGCTCTATAAATCATGAATAATTAATTCATTAATATATCTTAAGAGTTCGATTTTTCCTGATTCTTTAAAACAAGATTATTAATTTCAAAAAATCATAAAAAATTAGATTAACTTAAATAATCTTTATCTCAGAAATGAATAAAGATTTTCTAACTTGGTTCTCACCATGACAAAATAGACACTTACCTCTATAAATTTTGGATGTTTCATTAAAATATTTCAAGTATTCGATTTTTGGTTATCTATTCAATGAACTTGAGATAGCCATAAATGTTCACGTTGAATTTAATGATTTATATCTTAAAACCGAATAAATATTTTCAATATCCGGTTTCATCACGAGAAAGTAGACACTTTCCTCTATAAAGCGTAAATAATTCGTTAAGATATCTTAAGAATTCGATTTTCCTGATTCTTTAAAACAAGATTATTAATTTCAAAAAATTATAAAAAATTAGATCAACTTAAATAATCTTTATCTCAAAAACGAATAAAGATTTTCTAATTTGGTTCTCACCATGACAAAATAAACACTTTAGTGAAATTTTGAATGTTTCATTAAAATATCTCAAGAATTCGATTTTTGGTGATATTTAATTAACTTGAGATAGTCATAAATGTTCACGTTGAATTTAATGATTTATATCTCAAAACCGAATAAATATTTTCAAGATCCGGTTTCGTCACGAGAAAGTGAACACTTTGCTCTATAAATCATGAATAATTAATTCATTAATATATCTTAAGAGTTCGATTTTTCCTGATTCTTTAAAACAAGATTATTAATTTCAAAAAATCATAAAAAATTAGATTAACTTAAATAATCTTTATCTCAGAAATGAATAAAGATTTTCTAACTTGGTTCTCACCATGACAAAATAGACACCTCTATAAATTTTGAATATTTCATTAAAATATCTCAAGAATTCGATTTTTAGTGATTTTTAATTAACTTGAGATAGCCGCAAATGTTCACGTTGAATTTAACGATTTATATCTCAAAAACGAATAAATATTTTCCGAAGATCCGGTTTCGTCACGAGAAAGTAGACACTTTCCTTTATAAATCAAAAAAAATTAGATTAATTTAAATAATCTTTATCTCAAAAACGAATAAAGATTTTCTAATTTGGTTCTCACCATGACAAAATAGACACTTACCTCTATAAATTTTGGATGTTTCATTAAACTATTTCAAGCATTCGATTTTTAGTTATCTATTCAATGAACTTGAGATAGCCATAAATGTTCACGTTGAATTTAATGATTTATATCTTAAAACCGAATAAATATTTTCAATATCCGGTTTCATCACGAGAAAGTAGACACTTTCCTCTATAAAGCATAAATAATTCGTTAAGATATCTTAAGAATTCGATTTTCCTGATTCTTTAAAACAAGATTATTAATTTCAAAAAATCATAAAAAATTAGATTAACTTAGTAATCTTTATCTCAGAAATGAATAAAGATTTTCTAACTTGGTTCTCACCATGACAAAATAGACACCTCTATAAATTTTGAATATTTCATTAAAATATCTCAAGAATTCGATTTTTAGTGATTTTTAATTAACTTGAGATAGCCGTAAATGTTCACGTTGAATTTAACGATTTATATCTCAAAAACGAATAAATATTTTCAAGATCCGGTTTCGTCACGAGAAAGTAGACACTTTCCTTTATAAATCATGAATAATTCATTAACATATCTTAATAATTCGATATTTCGTGATTTTTTAAAACAAGATTATTGATTTCAAAAAATCATAAAAAGTTAGGTTAACTAAAATAATCTTTATCTCAAAAACCAATAAACATTTTCTAATTCGGTTCTCACCATGATAAAATAGACAAAATGGATCATCATAGGCGAGTTTGGTCAATGTCTAGAATTTTTAGAATATGGGTGTTGGGATGAACTTGAAATTGATAAAATCGACCTGAATTCTTTTGATATACAATTCTTTGAGAAGATGTTCGAATTTTACCTAATGCATGTATTTCCTATTCATATCTCCTATTGGCCCTTTCAGAAACCCAACTGACGGATTTCGTTCGAGTTATCGATCAACAGCACAATATCGGTTCGATATCGACATATGATTACGCACGTTTGTGTTGTATCTTACACAAAGTGAAACAACGCAATAACGTTTAACTATTGTGTGCAAGTTAACTACTCAAGATCTGGGTGTTTTATTCGATGACCAGTTGCAATTCAAACACAATGTTACCATCATGCTATAGTAAAGTCAACCTCTTATTAAGACGTATCATTCAACAATGTAAAAAATTTAGCCGCATTAACAATAATTTTCTCATACTCGATTATACATACTGGATTTATTAACTCATACTCGAGAGAGTGCCTCTTCTGCACTCGTACATTCTCGTTTTACTACATTTTAAAACAGTTGGTCTGTATCCGAAACAAGGTGTTCAATACGTTGCGTTGTTTTGTCTATTAGAAATTTTTTTTCAAACATTGTCAATTGTACTATTGTTACTTATATCAAAAGTAACAATAATTATCAGTATCGATCGCTAGAACCAAAGGAGCAGGAACTTCAAACGAGCAATTGAACGTGTATGCGCATGCGCAGATCGTTCATTCTCTTAAATTACAAATTCACATCTGAAATTTCTAAAAAAATTGTAGTAACTAGAAGCATAAATAAACACCGAAAATTGAAGCCAACAAAGAAACGCTCTAAGATTAGACATCCGACCGAGTATTTCCGAACAGTCCAATCTTTTTATGTTTATTTAATAATTTTTTGCACTTTTATTAACAAGACGATAGTATTTTACACAATGTTACTACCGGTTTCGGTTACGTTTAAACCATCTTCAGGAAATATATTTTAAAGAAAATTGTTGATGTTATTGACATTTTATTTTTTAAAAACATTCCTATAAAATAAAAAAAACAATCTTTTTATGATTTCTTTGAAGGTTTTTGAAATTTTTTTTCTTAAATATCTTATAAAATGGTTCAATTATATGCGATGTGTAATATAAATGTAATATCATTGGAAAATATATGTATAATATACAAAATTAGGGGGAATCTTTTTAAAATGTAATAACTATTTAAATTTTTTTTATTAAAGCTAATTCACTTATTATGGATGCCACCAAACCACAATGCCACAATTAATAAAATCAACCAGATACAAAAGTGTCATCGCTTAAGAATGTTAAATATGGTATAATCTAAATACCTAGTATTGATTATTTCATTTTTTTCAAGAAGTCTTACATAACATACATTTAACTACCATTCAATTTGACATTCAAGTATATATAGCACGTTTTATTGTTAAAAAAATAAATTTGCGTGCCAATTTTGTTTAAATGTGGTAGAAGGTACTAGTTTTATTTCAATGCTATCGGTAGTGGTAATTGATTAAAGCTTCTAAGTTTGAAGTCAAAGTTATCAGACATTATAAACGACAAAATATATTTGCCATAATAAGAACATACTTTAAAAGCTAACTAATTTCATTTTATTAAGTTTACTTGAAAAAAACACGAAATTTATATTCCTTAATAGTTTATAAAATACTAATAACATTTTGGAAAACCTGCTCAATAAAAAAAATTATACACTTCGGCCCGACCCGCACGTACAATGTTCTATCATGCGACTTTTTGGTCGCTAAAATAACACACGTAGTATTAAATACAAATGCATGTATATACGACTGAATAATCGCTGCGATTACTACATGTTGTTTTTGCGACCAAAATATCGGATGTGGATACACCGGACCTTTTTCAGGTATGCCACTGTGTAACTTTGATTTTGCCAAAACTATGCACGCCACTGTCAGTAGAATTAACAAAGACTAATAACACTCGAATGTTGGCTTCAATCTGTATACGAGCGGGGATAGGCAATGTGTCTTCTAATGTGGCTGGTTAATAATAATAATAATAATAATAATAATAATAATGTTTATTAACCCAACCAAACATACATTGCAATATAAGAGAAACTTAATTAAAATGTTATGGGTTAAAGAGGGCCAAGTCAGCATTCCCAACGGTCTGCTGTTTTTCATTGGTCCTCTCTCTTACGCTATTATAGTATTATTTATTAATTATAACAAAAATACATGTACATATGCTAGCAAGAAAACTAGAAAAGAAAAAAAAAGTGAAAGACCGAAAGAATAGAAAAGAAAGAACAAGAAAACAAAAGCTGGTTGTAATAACAAATAAATCATACCAGTTTATACTTGGTCTCTACCTTGTCTTCCAAGCAACTCAAACCTGAATTTCGCTCTAAAAACCCGTCCACTCTCCGACAGCTCCAAAAGAGTAAATTCATTTAATAATTTAGGCATACAATAAGAAAATGCTGTTTTGAAACTTTCCAGTCTATGCTGAGGTATTGTTAAAGTGTGCTTATGCCTAATATTAATATTGTGGACGTCTGTTCGAAAACGAATTTTGTTAAATAAGTACGGTGGACATTTGGTAGTTAAAATCTTATGGTAAAGGCTGGCAGAGTGAAGGGCCCTCCGATATGACATATTCAACCAGCCCACACATTTCAACGTGTATGATATACTTTCATGCTTACGAATACCATAAATGAAACGTAAGCAAGCATTCTGAACTCTTTGAATTCTCACCTTCTGCATATTATCAATACAAGGGCCGTACAATACATCACCGTAATTAAAAATCGAAAGAACTAGAGCGTCGCATAAATGTATTCGGAGTCGCTGATCCAATAAGTGTCTACTATTATAAAGCAGTTTTAGAGCTGAGTAGGCCCGACGCAGAAGACCAGCTATATGCGAATTAAATCTTAACTAGTAAGATTACTATCTATGCTGAAACCTAGATTCCTTGCACACTCAGCAGTTTGCAAAATATCTGAATTAATTCGCAATCTCAATGCAGTTCCAACCCTGCGCAGCACACTCCGGCCTCCAAAAACTACTACAGAAGATTTAGAGGGATTGATTGTCAAACAGTGATTGGCGGCAACATCAACTAAAGCCTGTAAATCAGCATTTATATTATTTTCAGCCACAACAATATTAGTAGTAGGAAATGTGTAGTAGAGTTGGATGTCATCAGCATACATATGCGGAGTACAGTGCTTCAATACCAAGCACAACTGGGACGTATATATTGAAAATAGGATTGGTCCAAGTATAGAACCCTGTGGGACACCCGATATTACATTAGCTGGTAAAGATAACTCACCATTACAAATAACTTGCTGTGAACGGTTATATAAGTAGCTTTGGACAAGTTCAAGCGCAGATTGAGACAATCCAATGAACCCAAGCATGCCAACAAGCAATGAATGATGGATGCAGCGTATCAAAAGCCTTAGAAAAATCAAGTAAGACCAAAGCTGTCGCTAATCCGTTATCAGTTCCACGCAATATATTATCCGTAATATGCAAGAGTGCTGTAAACTGTAACCAGAACGGAAACCAGATTGAAAAGTAGGGAGTATAGAATACTCATCCAAGTGTGCCAATAACCTAGTGGATAATATTCTCTCAAATATCTTTGAACATACTGACAAAATACTTATCGGCCGAAGATCCTGCAATTGAGTCACCTTACCTGTTTTAGGGACCGGTGTAATTAGAGAAGTCTTCCACTTGAGTGGATATACCGAATTCTCAATGCAAAAGTTAATAATGTGGCACATATAAGGTAATGTCACACGAGAACTTAATAAAAGCATCTGCTTAGTAACTCCATCGGCACCAACAGCATTTGTCTTGATTCGATTAAGCGCTTGTAATACTTCCACCTCGGAAGTCAAAGAGAAAGAAAGTTCGTTTGTAACAAAAGGTAAGGTATTGGAATTATAGAAATTTAATAAATCAGAATCACATGTTAATTGATTCTGAGACGAAAGAAAAAAACTGTTGATATCCTCAACGTCTCCCACAGTGGCCGGAACCAATCTTGTCTTATTCTCACATGCTCCAAACGATCTGAGATTACGCCACAATTTACGCGAGTTATTATTACCAAACAATAATGAGAGATATGTTTTCTTTTCGCGGCGAATTGCCAAATTAGTAAAATTTCTTAACTCTTTATACGAGTTGAAATGAGACGAACTTTTAGTAGATTTATATTTAGAATATGCTTTGTTTCGCAAATTAATGAGAATTTTAATAGTATCAGTTATCCATGGTCTATAATTATTTCGTAGAGTTACAGTTCGACGAGGTGCATGAACGCTGAATACAGATAAAAGGGCGTTATTGAAAAAATCAACCTTTTCATTAATATCATTACTAATTAAAAATGGATGCCAATTTAGTTTCCCTAAATTATCCAAGAACCTTTCATTATCAAAATTTTTAAAGTCAGTAAAAGTTAAAGTCCTTGGAGCATCACGTTGGACACCACTAATAAATGTAAATATAATAAATGTATTACCGTAAACACCATTAATATTGAAGCCATTAATATTGAAATCACCTAGACATAGGAATCTTTCAGATCCTGGAACCAGAATGGAAAGAATGTCTTCAAATTCAGTTAAAAATTGCGAGATCTTACCGGTGGGACGATATAACACCCCCACCACCATCCGCACAGCACCACTGACTATCTCTATACATAAACATTCAATATGTTGAGAAATAGTTTCTAATCGAGTGATATATGTCAAATTATGTCTAATGAAGACACACAATTTTTCTGGAAATTACCACTTAAATTATACAGTGCACGCAAAGTATGCAAACATAAAAAATATTTTGAACAGCCTCATTAAATCAGTAAAAAATTTGTGTATATAGATTACGTAACCTTCCGAACTCCAATTTTCGGTATAATACCGTCGACATAACAGGTTTTGAAATAATAAGGAATAACAAGATATTCAATGTCATTTCCAAAATATCTTAGCTCCTTTGAAGCATTTTAGGAGACATCACTATGTTACTCCTTTAAATACACTGTAAACGCAATTTCCGTACTTTCGATATTTCGATACCGATACTGTGCTGGTATCGAGTATCGATACTTTGCAGAGCGCTAGTCTTTGGTTCTGATAGCCCAGAACTGCTGGTGTTACAAGTGATATTTGCTGCAAAAACAAGTATGCGTATCGTTGATTTTTCTTTCATAACAACTACATTTATTGAAGGAATAAAAACTGTAAATCGCAAATTCTAAGTAATGACGTACAAACCTCTTAAAAAATGTAAAACTATGTAGGGTGTCCCATTAAAAAAAAGTTTATATAATTTTATCTCAGAAACTATAAACTTGGCAATATTTCCAATAGAAACTTTGAGACTTCGCAAGGTTTCATAACCATGTACAGGGTGGGCAAATTTTGGTGTTATTATAGGGTATATTCCGGTGCCATGTTCCGGTCTCTTTCTTCGAGAAATATTCAATGCCGCAAAGACAAAACCTCTATCTTCTTTTGTTTTTAAGTAATAGCCAAAAAGTCATATTTTCGCCATCTCAAAAAATGCTGATACATTCTTAAGACACTTCTTAGGTGTCATTTTAGAAGACATTCTCTTCTTTAATTTAAACGAAGATTCATTTCTTAATCTCCATCAATAAAGCTGTAGCCATTTATTTAAGTCAGTTATCATGTCCTCTTAAGGGCGACATTTTCGTCTTCAATATGATCCATAAATAATCTTATTTTCTCCATTATTTTAGCCATGACCATATTTTGAATTCTTCTATTTTTATTATTTTAATCTTATTTGTTGTAATATTAGTTTTTAAAGTAGATATGCTTGTGATTTTTAACATAAGCATATCTATGACAAGATTTCAGCAAGTTATCATTAAACAATTTATTTTAACGTTGATAAGAATTCTTAATGTTAATTATACCGTTAACATTATTATTCCATGATTGCTCTTAAACATATATTGTGTATCTCTTGTAGTTTTTTCGTGAACATCTTGTTCCATATAGGCTTTTTTTAACCCTCGTATTCCGGTGCCTGGGTTATTTGGACCCAAATAAATTTTTGCGAGAAATTGTAATAAATAGATTTGTCGTTACTCAAGGAGTGCGTTAAGTTAGATCGGCGTCAAACGGACGTCCCGACGAAAAAACGACGAAAAAATATGTCTCGACCGTTTCTTTACAGCGCCAGGCGTCTGTCTGTGTAAGAGGCTATAGCGACAATACAATTGCCATTAAATTCTTGATTTAGTTCACAGAAGGTGTATTTTAGAGCAACGATCTACATCGAAAAATAAAATGTTTGCTAATTTTGTAAATAATAATGATGATTATAACAATGAAGTGTCTTCTGATGATGAATGTGCGTCATTGACTTTTAGTGATGCAGTACCAGAAGAAGAGGATTAGGAAAGTGATGAGTTTAGTAGTGAAAATAGTAATAATATGTCACACTGTAAAGACCAAAATGTTTGTGGACGAACATGGAGATATATTTCCCCCACAAACAGAGATGCAGAATTTGGTAAATATGATGCTACACTCACAGCAAATTCTGAGGGTGTAGAAACCATGGAACAATGTTTTGATTTATTTATAAATGATGAAATCATGGACATTATAATTACTTATACAAATGAAAAAGCGGTTAAATATTATGAAATGTTTTCAAATAATATATGGAAGCCGGTAGACCGTGTTGAATTGAAGGCATTTTTTGGGATTTTACTAATTACTGGCCGTTTTCGGGAATCACGTGAAAGTAAAAAAGATCTATGGAAGAAAAAGATTGCTTATAGTCGACAAATTTATCGAGCAATCAAATTAAAGTCGACAAATCTATCACGAGAATGACTCGTGATAGATTTACAAACATTTTACGATTTTTGCGTTTTGACGACTTTCAGACACGAGAAGAAAGAAAAATGACCGATAAGTTGGCAGCTTTGAGAACCATTACAAATATTTTAACAAGAAATTGCAGAGATAATTACCGAGCGTCTAATATAGGCACTATTGATGAACAATTAGTAACATTTTGAGGAAGATGTCCATTCAAGGTGTATATGCCGAGCAAGCCGGGGAAATATGGGCTGAAATTATGGGCCCTATGTGACGCTACTACATATTATTGTTGTAATTTTGAAGTGTATTTAGGAAAATGCGGAAACACACCGGAGAAAGGACAAGGACAACGAGTAGTTAGAGTTCTTTCAGAGTTTTGGAAGGGATCTAATCGAACTATCACAACCGACAATTTTTTTACGGATATCTCACTTGCAGAGGATTTACTCAAAGATAACATATTTATAGTGGGAACAATGCGGAAAAATAGAAAGGATTTACCAAAATCTTTGATAACAATATCCGGAAGAGCTCAATTCTCTTCCGATTTTATATTTTCTGAAAATCTAACACTTGTGTCGTATATCCCAAAACCAAGAAAATGCGTAGTTTTACTTTCGAGCGTTCATCGAGAACATGCTATTTCTGACGAAAATAATAATTACAAACCTAATATTATCAATTATTACAATTCAACAAAAAGTGGAGTGGATGTTTTAGATAAAATTCTAAGAGAATACACTTGCCGGAGATGTACACGACGTTGGCCTCTGTCGCTTTTTTTACATTATATAGATATTGCAGCCTATAATGCATTTGTACTATGGCAACTCAAAAATCCGGATTGGGCAACTGGTAACATAAAATCAAGAAGAAAACAATTTATAGAAAATTTGTCTGAACAGTTAGTTGCTGCAAACATAGATTCTAGAGCTAGAGCATTTGAAACCAATGCAGTAGTATTTTCGAGACACATTGTGGACGCCATCGAAAGTACAGTCCGAAAAATAAATAAACAAATGAATACAGCATTAGAAAAACGCTCAAGATGTAGCTTGTGTATTGGAAATGACAATAAATATAAATCAAAATGTGATGTTTGTCATAAATATGTATGTAATATACATTCAACATGTACAAAAAATATTTTGTGTACAAATTGTAATGATTTAGAATAAATATTTTTTATGTAATTTTTTTAAAATTTTATTTTTATGTATTATTTTATATCCCTAATAATAGTTCACCTTTAAAATAAAATAAGTCAAAATCATAATGGCAAAAGCTTCATTTTTTATATTCTACGTAAACAAAAACTGTTCGGGTCTCGGTTGACCCAGGCACCGTCCGCAACGGTTGGCGAAACGTCAGTACTGCGAGGGTTAATATACACACTTTTTCTTCTTTATTGTCTTTATATCCTTGCGTTATATCTTTATCGAGAATACCATATAAGAATACTGTTTTTATATCTATATATATATATATATATATATATATATATTCTAGGACTAAAAATTTCATCAGATCACTGAAATTTTGCTCAAATCCTCTCACAAGTGTAGCCTTAAAAGTTCCATCTTTCTTTATTCTAAAAATCCATTTGCTCAATAAAACTTTCTGGTCAGGTCTTACTTTCTTTTTATCTACTAATTCGTATATATCGTTTTCTTTTAAGGATTGTTTTTCCTCTTCTATCGCATTCTTCCATTCGTCTTTATTTCTGTCTTTTAATACTTCTTCATATGTAAGGCAAACGTAATTTTTCTGTTTTTTCTCTTTGTGCTTGTACTTGCCCTGTTCTTTTCTTCGCCTTCTTGTTTATTCATTTCTCCTTTTCCTCTTTTTCTCAATCTTCTTGTTCTTTGTTTTCACTTTTCTTAGGGTTTTGTTCATCTAATCCTTTGTTTCTAATACTCTTTTTACAAATTTGAAACCATGTCTTTGCGATAAGAACCTATGGCATAAATTTCGATATAGTGATCGAAATTTATATTTGGATTTATTGGTCCACAGACAACTGTATGTATTATTTCTAACACTTGTTTTGCTCTTTTTCTTTCTTCTCTAAAAAATGTTCTAGTATTTTAGGTTTTGTAAACACTTTACATATAATTCCTTTTGTATTTTTAAAGGTTTTTGGTTAATATTCAATTCTTCAGATAAATCAGCTAAACGCCGTTGAATATCGTAGCTAGGATGACCTAATTTCCGATGAATTTTCATTATTTCTTGTATCTACTTCTCTATAAACTTCTTTTTTAAAGTTTAAATAGTTTAAAATGGAATCCTGATCTCAACAATTTCTGGTTAAAACATTGGTTATTTCCTATCACTTTTAGAGAGGAAATTTTCTCCACTGTAAAGCAATCTTATACATTTTAAGTTCTATATCGCAAACTTTGTTGACATCGTCATCGAGTGTTAAAGAGTGATACAATTTGAAGCAGACAAATGGAGCAATATTGTTGGTATTGTTAATTAACTGAAGTGTACTGTATAAAGATTGATTCGATTTTCAACGAGTTGAAATGTTTAAAAATTAGAATTAAGTTAGGATTGTTTTGTTTATAAATATTACTCGTACAAAAATATTGGGTGCGGTTAGTTCTCTTTTGATGCCCCAATTATAGCCTCTATTATATTATGAAGAAATTTTAAGACAAATACTTTGTTTTTTTTTTAAATTAAGGTATGAAAGAATGCGTAATAAAAGCTTTCTTTTTTAATTTTAAGCAATTTCTATTTCAAATAATTTAATTCGAAAACTTTACGATTGTAGATAAATTAATTTTCTTTGCCACCACCTAACTTTGTTTAATTAGTTTAATAGAGAACGATTTTACTTATAATTCGCCCAATTTAATCCAATCGAACTAATTTAACACGATAAATAAATCCACTTCTATTCCTATTTGGTATGATTAACTGAGTAAGGCTCATTTTCCATGATTTTATAAATATTTTCACTACTTTCCTCGTTACCCCATCTAATTAGTAAATAGTTGTAGAAAATTGTCCACCATGTTTGTTATGTGTATCCGTTGTAATTTGTTCTTAAGTACTTTAGAATTCCAAATTAGAAGAAATTAGTAATCTGTATCATTTTCTTTATACTAACATCGTAAATATTTTACCAGCTGACTCTTTTCTTGGAGGAGCTAGTAAGTTAAAAGAAACGTACTTATTAATACGTAATGTCTAATTTTGTTAAATTTATCTTTGTATAGCACCGGGAACCGCGCCGAGAAACGTTCAAGTACGACCGTTAAGTTCTAGCACCATGGTTATACAATGGGATGAACCGGAAACCCCAAACGGACAAGTGACTGTATTTATTACTTTTATTTTTTTTATTGTTTTGGATTAATACGTTTAAAATATTTAAGGGTTACAAAGTTTATTACACCGAAGAACCTAATTTATTAATTTCTCAATGGAAAACTCAAACCGTCGATAACAACAGACTTACGACAATCAGCGATCTTACGCCTCATACAATTTACACTATCAGGGTTCAAGGCTTTACATCCGTTGGACCAGGACCATTAAGTGCTCCAGTACATGTCAAAACTCAACAAGGTACGTATTAATATACACTCACTTCCATATGAAATATATCACCCATTAAGAATTAGATTACAAAAATTTCGGTAAAATAATGCTTTATTATCAACTAAGAAACGATGAAAGTTTATTTAAAAACAAAACAAAAACTAACATTTTTCAAGAAGAATTTAATCATGATATTAACTCTTCTACCCATGCATACGCGTCTTATAGTCACTTATTAGATGCATACTTTCCTTTTTTAAGCTAAACATGTTTAACACGATTAAGCGCGCATATGATGTTTGTTCATTAACTCGTTTTGAAAAACTGTTTCAATGAGACGTGCTTGAACATGCACGATCTTTGTTGAAGCTGTGTGAATTATATAATTAAGTAATTAATTAATAATTTTTTGAGTATTGATTTTTTAAAGAAATTTCCAATTATGTCAAAATGGATATAAATTTTGATAGTGAAATGTCCAAAAGAATCGTGTGCAAATTTAGTACATCCATCACATGCCATATCGTGGTGTAGCAATGACGTGCGATATCCACCATATCCGTTCTCTTGGAAATGTAGAATACAAATTGATACTCTGGATAAGGACAATATTCTTAAAATGATTGAGACCTTCACAGAAGATTTCATTTTAATGTTCGTTAAAGAAACCATTTGTTACGCTCTACAATTCATGGAAATCACTGGTAACTGAAGAAAAGAGATATTAAGAGTAAATCATTGGGAAAATACTACTCTATAAAAATGAAAACAATCTCAGGCTTTTCATTTTACAAGAATTATGCGAAAAATACGGTGTTTGGGATGTATTTCTTAAGAAGAGAGACCATTGAAGCTCCATTTTTTTTCTAAAGTAATGGAAATTAACCGAAAGGACATTCCAATGAAATAAAGCAAAGTAAGTTACAAAAGTCAGAAGTAATTTGCTATGTATTCAAGAACACAGATGATTTTAATGGGGAAAAATAAGAAAGATATAACTATGGTTAGTACTATTCATGTTGATTCCATGGAAATTGTAAAAACAAGAAGTGGGAGGAGTTTACTTTACCGCAATATTTTAAAATTTAACGTTTATGAAGTTCTTTGATAAAGATTTGATACTGATTCTGTGAGACTTGATACTGCTTTCAAAAGAATTGACAGTACCTTTAACAGACTTATGATATTGCTTCCAGAAGACACAATACGGCATATAAAAGACTTGATACTGCTTCCATAAGATTTGAAATGCTTTAAAAAGATTTAAAATGCTTCTAAAAGACTTCAAATACTTCCAGAAGATTTGAACTGATTCCAAAAGAGTTGATACGGCTTCTAGAAGACTTGAAATCCTACCAGAAGACTCGATCCTGCCTCTAAAAGACTTAATACTGCATCCACAAAACTTGAAATGCTTCCATAAGACGTAATACTGCTTCTAGATCATTTGAAACTTCTTCCAAAAGAGTTGAACTGTTTCTAGAAGACTTGATACTGCTTCCAAAAAACTTGACAGTGCTTTTAAAAGACTTGTTATTGCTTCCAGAAAACACGATACAGCATATAAAAGACTTGATACTGCTTCCATAAGATTCGAAATGCTTTCAAAAGATTTGAAATGCTTCCATAAGACTTAACTTCTAGATGACTACTGCTTCTAGACGACTTGATACTTCTTCCAAAAGACTTGAACTGTTTCTAGAAGACTCGATACTGCCTCTTTAAGAGTTGATATTGCTTGCAAAAGACCTGACATATTTCCAGGAGACTTAATATTGTCTATGGAAAACTTGGAATGCTTCTAAAAGACTTGAAATTCTTCCAAAAGACTTAAATGCTTCCAGAAAACTTGATACTGCTTCTAGATGAATTGATGATACTTTTTCCAATAGTTTTTAAATGCTTCTGGAGAATCTTTCCAAGAGACTAGGTATTACCACTGTAAGACTTGAAGTGCTTTCAAAAGACTTATATATATTATCTCTGGAAGACCTACAATGTTTACAATAGACTTGATACTGCTTCCAAAAGACTTGATACTGCTTCTAGATAAATTGATACTTCTTCTAAAAGATTTTAAATGCTTATGGATAACTTGAAATGCCTCCAGAAGACTTTATGTTGCAGTTAGAAGATATGAAATGCTTCCAGAGAATTAGAACTGTTTCCAAGAGACTTGGTATTATCATTGGAAGACTTGAAATATTTCCAAAAGACTTAATATTATTTCTGGAAGACCTATAATGCTTCCAATAGACTTGATACTGCTTCCAGAACACTTGAGAACTTCTAGAGGACTTAATACTAAAGACATTTTAATTACGAAATGCAAGACCTGCGAATTAAAGACTAGATTCTGCTTGTAAAACTTTAAAAGTTTAAGAAAATTCAAGAATCTTTATTTCACTTTGCAAACATATGGATGCAGAATATTCGACGTTGCTGTTCTATTGTAAAGATGGATGGTTATAGAGTGAGAAATTTCTACAACGTATTTTTGTGTAAAAAAATGGGGCAATTTCCACTTCGTTTTCTAAAAGAGTATAACCGCCAGAAAGCTGAAAAGTTTCGAGACTTAATTTGTGATGACATTGAGGCACATCGCCGAGATATACAATGAATATAGATAAAAGCCAGATAGTAACTCACAATTTATTTATTTACGGCAAAATTAGATATTAAAATCAGATAATCAGACATTTTTGCCTCTGTTATAATTATTTTATATTTATCAGACTTTGCTTGCCATTTGAGTAATGGAATTTATAAGATAGGCAAGGAATGGAGTGGAACACACGTATCTTCACATGGAGAACAGATCTCTTTACTTGTAGTGAGGTTGAATTTACATCTTTTTTGTTCGATAGATTATTGAAGTTTTGAAAAGATGACTTCAACAAGACTTGAAATATTTTTAGAAGACTTGATATTGTCTCTGGAAGACTTGACATGCTTCCAGAAAACTTAATACTGTTTCCAGAAGACTTGAATTGTTTCTGGATGACTTGAAATGCTTCGAGAAGACTTGATATTGCTTCCAGAAAACTTGATATTGCTTGCATAAGATTTGATGTTGCTTCTAAAATATTTGAAATGCTTCTAGAAGACTTGATATTGCTTCCAGAAGACTTGATATTACGTCTAGAAGACCTAAGATGCTTCCAAAAAATCTTGACGTGCTTCTAGATGACCTAATATACTTCCAGAAGACTTGAACTGCTTCTGGATGACTTGATATGCTTCAAGAAGACTTGAATTGTTTCTGGATGACTTGAAATGCATCGAGAAGACTTGATATTGCTTCCAGAAAACTTGATACTGCTTGCATAAGATTTGATGTTGCTTCTAAAATATTTTAAATGCTTCTAGAAGACTTGATATTGCTTCCAGAATACTTGACTTGATATTACGTCTAGAAGACCTAAGATGTTTCCAAAAAGTGTTGACGTGCTTCTAGATGACCTAATATGCTTCCAGAAGACTTGAAATGCTTCAAGAAGACTTAATGTTGCTTGCATAAGACTTAATATTGCTTCCAAAATATTTAATATTGCTTCTAGAAGGTTTGATATTGCTTCCAGAAAACTTGATATTGCTTCCAGAAGACTTGATATTACGTCTAGAAGACCTAATATGTTTCCAAAAAACTTGACCGCTGCTGGATGACCTAATATGCTTCCAAAAGAATTGAATTGCTTCTGGATGACTTGAAATACTTCGAGAAGACTTGATATTGCTTCCATAAAACTTGATATTGCTTGCAGAAAACTTTATATTGCTTCCAAAATATTTGAAATGCTTTTAGAAGACTTGATATTATTCCCAAAAGACTTGATATTGTTTCCAGAAGACTTGATATTGCTTCCAGAAGACTTGTAATACTTCCCGAAAAGTCGATACAGCATATGGAAGACTTGAACCGTTGCCAAAAGACTTGAAATGGTTCTAAAAAAACTTGCTACCAGAAGATTCGTTAATGCCTCTAGAAACCTTAATACTTCCAAAAGACTTAATAGATTTCCAGACTATTTGATATTGCGTCTGGAAGGCTTGAAATACTTCCAGAAGAATTGATTTTATTTAAGAATTAATTGATTGCGTCGCTTAAAATCAATTTTAATTCCATCCGAGTTTTTATCATTATTGTTTAAAAGATTTTGTATTAATTGTAATCATAATTACCAAAATTATTATTCTTAATTCCATTTACCCCTACCACTTATTACACCACTGAGGATATAAACTAATAAGATTTTGAATTTTGTTAATTTGATATCGAATTGGTAATCAAATTATTATATTTTATAAGCGCAGTAAAATCATCAAGGTTCGGCTTTATTCTAAGAAAATCAACTTTTGATTCGTTTAAAATCATTTTTATTTCAATCTGAGTCTTTTTTATTATTACCTTTTTTTAAGAATTGGAAATCAAATTATTATTGATTGTTAATATCTATATAGGAGAGTGTTTAGATATTATCAAAATCGTTATTATTATAATTATCTTTTTTTATTCTTCAATCTCATTCTTGTTACCATGTTAAATTAAAACGATTTTAGGTTTATTTTAATTTTATGACAAAGTTAACATGTTTACAATATAAATTGGGGAAATTATTACTTTTATTATCTTTTCAGTTCATTGTGAATTATCATTGTGGATAAATATGTAAAAAAAATATATCCTGATTAATTTATAACCAATCTCGACGAAACTTTATCAAAAATCGTAATGTTGTAATAAAAAATTAATAATGTGATAATAATCCGCAATCTTTGATAATAACTCTATTAAAATAATATTATCTCGAAAAATAAGCGATGTAAAATCATCAAGGTTCGACTTTATTCTAAGCAAATTAACTTTTGATTCGCTTAAAATCAACTTTATTTCAATCCGAGTCTTTATTATTATTACCTTTTTGAGGATATCTAAATATAAAAAATATTTCTTTTTGCATTGATTAAATCGATTTAGTTCCAAATTATTTGTGATTTTGTATTAATTTTAATCACTATTACTAAAATTATTATTTTTATTACCTTTTGTTCCAACATTTATTGCTGTTGAGGATGTAAATCAATAAGATTTTAAATCCCGAATAGTTTGGTACCGAACTCGGCGCATTTTGATCAAAAATCGTAATTGTTGTAATAAAAAATCGTAAATGTTGTAATAAAAAATTAATAATGTGATAATAATCCACCATCTTTGATAATAACTCTATTTAAATAATTATTATCTCGAAAAATAAGCGAAGTAAAATCATCAAGGTTCGACTTTATTCTAAGAAAATTAACTTTTGATTCGCTTAAAATCAATTTTATTTCAATCCTAGTCTTTATTATTATTACCTTTTTGAGGATATATTTACACCGACTAAATCGATATAATAGTACTAAACTATTTGTGATTTTGTATTAATTTTAATCATTATTACTAAAATTATTATTTTTATTACATTTTTAAATTAATAGATTAATTTGATACCGAATTGGAAATCATATTATTGTTGATTGTTAATATCTATATAGGAGAGTGTTTAGATATTATCAAAATCGTTATTATTATTATATTTTTTTTCTTCAATCTCATTCTTATTACCATGTTAAATCAAAAGTATTTTAAGTTTATGATAAAGTTAACATGTTTACAATACAAATTAGTTAAATTATTACTTTTATTATTTTTCTATTTCATCACTTATTATTATTGTGAATAAACATGTTAAAAAAATTATATTCTGATTAATTTGTTACCAATTACGACGAAATTTTATTAAAAATCGTAACGTAATAAAAAATTAATAATGTGATAATAATCCGCAATCTTTGATAATAACTCTGTTAAAATAATTATTATCTCGAAATGTAAAATCATCAAGGTTCGACTTTATTCTAAGAAAATTAACTTTTGATTCGCTTAAAATCAATTTTATTTCAATCAGAGTCTTTATTATTACCTATTTACACCGACTAAATCGATTTAGTACTAAACTATTTGTGATTTTGTATTAATTTAAATCATTATTACTAAAATTATTATTTTTATTACCTTTTGTTCCAACATTTATTGCTATTGAGGATGTAAATCAATAAGATTTTAAATCCCGAATAATTTGGTACCGAACTCAGCGCATTTTGATCAAAAATCATAAATATTATAAAAAATCGCAAATGTTGTAATAAAAAATTAATAATGTGATAATAATCCGCCATCTTTGATAATAACTCTATTAAAATAATATTATCTCCAAAAATAAGCGAAGTAAAATCACCAAGGTTCGACTTTATTCTAAGCAAATTAACTTTTAATTCGCTTAAAATCAACTTTATTTCAATCCTAGTCTTTATTATCGTTACCTTTTTGAGGATATCTAAATATAAAAAATATTTCTATTTGCATCGATTAAATCAATTTAGTTCCAAATTATTTGTGATTTTGTATTAATTTTAATCATTATTACTAAAATTATTATTTTTATTACCTTTTGTTCCAACATTTATTGCTATTGAGGATGTAAATCAATAAGATTTTAAATCCCAAATAATTTGGTACCGAACTCAGCGCATTTTGATCAAAAATCGTAAATGTTGTAATAAAAAATCGTAAATGTTGAATAAAAAATTAATAATGTGATAATAATCCATCATCTTTGATAATAACTCTATTTAAATAATTATTATCTGCAAAAATAAGCGAAGTAAAATCATCAAGGTTCGACTTTATTCTAAGAAAATTAATTTTTAATTCGCTTAAAATCAATTTTATTTCAATCCCAGTCTTTATTATTATTACCTTTTTGAGGATATATTTACACCGACTAAATCGATATAATAGTACTAAACTATTTGTGATTTTGTATTAATTTTAATCATTATTACTAAAATTATTATTTTTATTACATTTTTAAATTAATAGATTAATTTGATACCGAATTGGAAATCATATTATTGTTGATTGTTAATATCTATATAGGAGAGTGTTTAGATATTATCAAAATCGTTATTATTATTATATTTTTTTTCTTCAATCTCATTCTTATTACCATGTTAAATCAAAAGTATTTTAAGTTTATGATAAAGTTAACATGCTTACAATACAAATTAGTTAAATTATTACTTTTATTATTTTTCTATTTCATCACTTATTATTATTGTGAATAAACATGTTAAAAAAATTACATTCTGATTAATTTGTTACCAATTACGACGAAATTTTATTAAAAATCGTAATGTAATAAAAAATTAATAATGTGATAATAATCCGCAATCTTTGATAATAACTCTGTTAAAATAATTATTATCTCGAAATGTAAAATCATCAAGGTTCGACTTTATTCTAAGAAAATTAACTTTTGATTCGCTTAAAATCAATTTTATTTCAATCAGAGTCTTTATTATTACCTATTTACACCGACTAAATCGATTTAGTACTAAACTATTTGTGATTTTGTATTAATTTAAATCATTATTACTAAAATTATTATTTTTATTACCTTTTGTTCCAACATTTATTGCTATTGAGGATGTAAATCAATAAGATTTTAAATCCCGAATAATTTGGTACCGAACTCAGCGCATTTTGATCAAAAATCATAAATATTATAAAAAATCGCAAATGTTGTAATAAAAAATTAATAATGTGATAATAATCCGCCATCTTTGATAATAACTCTATTAAAATAATATTATCTCCAAAAATAAGCGAAGTAAAATCACCAAGGTTCGACTTTATTCTAAGCAAATTAACTTTTAATTCGCTTAAAATCAACTTTATTTCAATCCTAGTCTTTATTATCGTTACCTTTTTGAGGATATCTAAATATAAAAAATATTTCTATTTGCATCGATTAAATCAATTTAGTTCCAAATTATTTGTGATTTTGTATTAATTTTAATCATTATTACTAAAATTATTATTTTTATTACCTTTTGTTCCAACATTTATTGCTATTGAGGATGTAAATCAATAAGATTTTAAATCCCAAATAATTTGGTACCGAACTCAGCGCATTTTGATCAAAAATCGTAAATGTTGTAATAAAAAATCGTAAATGTTGAATAAAAAATTAATAATGTGATAATAATCCATCATCTTTGATAATAACTCTATTTAAATAATTATTATCTGCAAAAATAAGCGAAGTAAAATCATCAAGGTTTGACTTTATTCTAAGAAAATTAATTTTTAATTCGCTTAAAATCAATTTTATTTCAATCCCAGTCTTTATTATTATTACCTTTTTGAGGATATATTTACACCGACTAAATCGATATAATAGTACTAAACTATTTGTGATTTTGTATTAATTTTAATCATTATTACTAAAATTATTATTTTTATTACATTTTTAAATTAATAGATTAATTTGATACCGAATTGGAAATCATATTATTGTTGATTGTTAATATCTATATAGGAGAGTGTTTAGATATTATCAAAATCGTTATTATTATTATATTTTTTTTCTTCAATCTCATTCTTATTACCATGTTAAATCAAAAGTATTTTAAGTTTATGATAAAGTTAACATGCTTACAATACAAATTAGTTAAATTATTACTTTTATTATTTTTCTATTTCATCACTTATTATTATTGTGAATAAACATGTTAAAAAAATTACATTCTGATTAATTTGTTACCAATTACGACGAAATTTTATCAAAAATCGTAATGTAATAAAAAATTAATAATGTGATACTAATCCGCAATCTTTGATAATAACTCTGTTAAAATAATTATTATCTCGAAATGTAAAATCATCAAGGTTCGACTTTATTCTAAGAAAATTAACTTTTGATTCGCTTAAAATCAATTTTATTTCAATCAGAGTCTTTATTATTACCTATTTACACCGACTAAATCGATTTAGTACTAAACTATTTGTGATTTTGTATTAATTTAAATCATTATTACTAAAATTATTATTTTTATTACCTTTTGTTCCAACATTTATTGCTATTAAGGATGTAAATCAATAAGATTTTAAATCCCGAATAATTTGGTACCGAACTCAGCGCATTTTGACTAAAAATCATAAATATTATAAAAAATCGCAAATGTTGTAATAAAAAATTAATAATGTGATAATAATCCGCCATCTTTGGTAACAATTCTATTAAAATAATTATTATCTCGAAAAATAAGCGAAGTAAAATCATCAAGGTTCGACTTTGTTCTAAGATAATTAACTTTTGATTCGCTTAAAATCAATTTTATTTCAATCATAGTCTTTATTATTACCTTTTCGAGGATATCTTAAATTAAAAAATATTTCTATTTACACCGACCAAATCGATTTAGTACCAAATTATTTGTGATTTTGTATTAATTTTAATCCTTACTAAAATTATTATTTTTATTACCTTTTGTTCCAACATTTATTACCATTGAGGATGTAAATCAATAGGATTTTAAATCCCGAATAATTTGGTACCGAACTCGCATTTTGATCAAAAATCGTAAATATTGTAATAAAAAAATAAGGCAATAATCCTTAAAAAAAAATATCTTTGATAATAACTTGATTAAAATAATTATCTTCAGAAATACGCGAGATAGAATGACAAATTCATCAAGATATCCTAAGAATTTATTTTTTTCAAAATAATTGGGGAAATTATTAATTTTGTGAAATGCCACAAATTTAAGTTGAGTTCAAAAATTTGATATCTCAAAAACAGATTGAGATGTTCAAATATAATTTTATTCTTGAAAAAGTACATACATTCCTCTATAAATGACAGTTTATTTCATAAGATGTCTTAAGAATTTGATTTTTTTACAATTTTTTCGAAATTATTAAGGAAACTCAAAATTGACTTTGAGTTCAAAATTGATATCTTAAAAACGGATTGAGATATTGAAACTCACATTACTGTTTTGTTCGAAAAAAATACATACTTTTCTTCATAAACGACTGACAATTTCATTAAGATATCTTCAAAATTCGATTTATTACGATTTTTCCAAAATGATAAAGGAAATCATTTATTTTATAAAATGCTCTTTTTAGGTTGGGTTCAAAATGTGATTTCTCAAAACTGAATTGAGATATCGAAATACTGGTTTATTATAGAAAAAGTACACACATTCCTTTATAAAAGACTTAAAATTTCATCAAGATATTTTAAGAATTCGATTTTTGCGATTTTTTTATAAATACCTACTGTTCGGGTATTTACTTTAAGCTGGGGTAAATATCCGGATAAATCTATTATTTTGTATTAAAAATAAAAAATTCATGAATTGCTAGGAAGAAAACGTTAAAAGTTGGAGATAACAATGGTACAAGAAACATAATAGTTGAGTTTTTTTCAGAGAAACTCCTCGTTTCTTAGTTGATAATAAAGCATCATTTTACCGAAGTTTCAAAATCGTAGTTTGAATTTTAATGGACGGTAGATTTCATATAACACATAATTATTTTATTTTTCATTATTTTTTTTTCATAAAGGTGTTCCAAGTCAACCAAGCAATTTGAGGGCCTCTGATATTGGTGAAACATCCGTAACATTGCAATGGAGTAAACCGGTGCATTCCGGAGAAAGTATCGTAAGTTACGAGCTGTATTGGAACGACACGTACGCAAAAGAAAAGCATCACAGAAGAATCCCAATAGCGGAAACTTACACATTAACGGGATTGTATCCGAATACTTTGTATTACGTATGGTTGGCGGCGAGATCTCAAAGGGGGGAAGGCGCGACAACACCGCCAATACCAGTGAGAACGAAACAGTATGGTAAGATGTAAAAAAAGGGTTGGTTTTTTTTTTGATTTGGATTTGGTCAATTTTTTGAGATTTTTGACAAGTTTTGAAATAAAACTTTTAAAAAGATGCAAAGTAACATAAAGTGATCTGCAAGGTGCGAGGTGTTTTTTCCAGAAAAGAGTGTCTGCGTGTGCGTTTGGAGTGTGCACTTTTTTATCATTTTATTTATTATTATTATCTACTTGTAAATGCATTGCATGTAGTAATTTTAGTTGTCAGTGGATATTAATGTGTCAATAAGCACTGCATCACAGTACCTATCGCTTTAACGATACAATAATGATATATTATTATTGATTATTTATGATCGGAATGTTTAGGTGCCATTTATGCACCGTTCAGTTTTCGTTTTGTTTTTTTAAAATTTTGTTTTTAAATTTTTTTTCTTTTTGATAAAATATAAAGCGTTGGTTAGTCTTTCAGTTATCTTATTATTAATGATTGTTAAACTAACGAACGTTTGCTTAATGAATAATAACTAATAATGAATCTGTAGGTGATTTAAAAGTAACGTTCTCTTCTTAATATCCACTAAGAACAATTTAAATGACCATCGTGCTTTTGGGCTTTTAAAAAATTAAAATGCTAACGCCACCCTAGTACCTGGCGCCCCACCGACCAACGTGACTGGCGAAGCGGTAAGTCCTACGTCGATCCGGGTTTCCTGGGAACCACCGCCGGCTGAACGAAGTAACGGCAACATAATTTACTACAAGCTCCAATTCGTCGAGGCCGGACGATCGGATAGCGAGGCGTCGATTATTACCTTAAACAATACTAGCTTTACTGTTGACGAACTAAAGCGATGGACCGAGTATCGAATTTGGGTATTAGCAGGAACTTCGGTAGGGGACGGACCGTCCTCGTACCCGATCACAATACGCACCCACGAAGATGGTACGTTCTCATTATTATTTCATTTAACTAAAATAAGTTATTATTAATGATGATATTCAAAATTTTATTCAAATTATTATTAAGTACTTATTTAAAATTCGAGATTAAATCGCACGTCTAAGGATTTTTTTAAATACTTTCATTAAATAATTTGATCACTTTCTCCAAAAATATAATCATACGTTCTTTATGATTCTCTAAAATTCCTTAGCGATGTGATTCATTATATAAAACAAGCTTAAATAAATATGAATATAACAATACAGGTGCAGGTCAAGAAAAATATGGGCTCTGATTTTCCAGTTACTGTATAATCCTAACCTAACGTTATCCTTAAATGTTAAATTGTTTAGTTTAGTTATTTCGTTCATATGTCACAGATAAATTCATACGATAATCCACTTATGATTTAATAATATTTAAAACAAATTGCAATTTTTTTATGTTTGTGTCACCAATACTTAGATTTAATTGATAAAGTTCAAAGCTTTTTTAATTTTTTGTAACAGGTTTCAAGTTTTAATATGGGTATTGAAAAACAAATATGGTGAAATACTTTGCTTCAAAAGGTTGTTTTTTTAAAATTTTAAATAACCTATAAAATTTGTTAAATATTTAGTATGATGGAGAAAATCCTTATAAAAAATAATATCATTGTTTTGGACACAAAGAAGTACTCTCAAATTATTAGATATTATGCTAAAACTGCTTATAATAACACAAATGATATCGACGTGATAACTGTTTTAAAGCAGATTTTATAAAATAAAATCAGCTTATGTATAGTGTCCCTTAAAAAAATCTACTGTATAATTTAATTAAACTGAGGTCAGAAATAAATATATCAACATAAAACTGGTTATCATATTTGCGCACTTCACTTGGCAAAATTGTTCATGAAGCTCACCTAGGCATTATCAAATCAAATTATACAATCTGTTTCTAAATTGATGCAAAAACGATTTTAAAGGGGTTATTTTCTGGCAAAATTAAGGGGTATTCTTTTAAATAACTTTTTGTCAAAACCTCTTTTTCCTTCAAGATACAGCCCTTTAAAGTTAGAAACAAATATTTTTATGTAATAAAAAAAAATGCATCATGGAGGGATTAGAAAAAAGTAATTTTCTTATATGGCCTGGAAAGGATATTTTCATTCAAAAAGAGTCTGTTTCTTCAAGTATCGTGAGTAGTTAAAGAAGTAGAAGGATTGAACTAAAATTAGTACTATCACTAGAAGCTTAAGGGTTATTACTAGAACCTTGTTACATGGCTAAAAATGTTGCTGTTGCAACCTTCTTTAGAAACTGGTTCGATGATACGAATCGGAAAACTAATTATAACTAATTAATAATTAATTAACATTTATTACAAGCTAATTATTAACTAATTGCCTCGCATCCTGGGTTGCCACAAGATGCGAGGCAATATGCTTTTTCGAAATTAACGGGACAGACTAATTATTTCGAGTTTAATAACAAAAAATTACAAACAGGACAAATATAAATGGAATCAAGCTGATTGGGTTAACTGATTATTGATGATTTACTACAATTTTACTTGACCACGGCGAAATCGTTCGTTGTATATCTTAGTAAATATATAAAGTCTCCTATAAGACGATTTTATTCTCACCCTGCGAAGTCGCTTGCGAGCGAGATGCTACAATGTTCCAAAATGGACGATTTTCTGATGATATTTCAAAGACCTCGGCGATTTGAGGTGAAATCGTTGGACGATTTCATGTAAACATTTCAAATACAATTCCTCGCCCGCACACGAGCTTATTGATTTAAAGCGAAGTTGTTCCTTGTATATCTTTGTAAATATATAAAGTTTAACGTATAATACGGTTTTATTTTCACTCTGCCGAGGTCGCTTGCGGACGAGGCGCTACAATCTTCCAAAAAGGACGATTTTATATAAACATTTCTAATCCAGCGCATCGCCTGCAAGCAACCTCGGCGGTTTGAGACGAAATCGTTCCTTGTATATCTTAGTAAATACATAAAGTCCCACTACACTCACTACAATCTTCCAAAATGGATGATTTTTTATTGATATTTCAAATACAACGCCTCAGCCGCAAGCGATCTTGGCGATTTGAGGCGAAATCGTTCCTTGTATATCTTAGCAAATTCTGAGAAAGTGTCGTATAAGTAGATTTTATTTTTACTTTGCCGAGGTCACTTGCGAGCGAGGGGCTACAATCTTCCGAAATGGATCTTTTCTGTTGACATTTTAAAAACAACGACCTTGGTGATTTATAGCGAAATCGTTCTTTTTATATCCTAATAAACATATAGTCTTTTATAAGATGATTTTACTCAAGAAGTCCCTTGCGGGCATTACATTTTCCGAAATGGACGATTTTATGTAAACATTGACGAGTTACCAACTAAAAAACAAAGGGTGTTGCAACCGATCCTGCACTCTATTTTGCTGTGTCCGGCTCTGCAGATTCTGATGTTACCATAACACCAGCAAAATCTGAAGTTGTAGTTTATAAATGGTATGAATAAGATATTACATCCCCGTTCTTTTTATGTTCGAACAATATAAAAATCTTGTACTTTTTTTTGGCAATTTTAATACCTAAAGGTACTAAACCCCATTCTAGGTATCCTGTTCTAAAGAATGTAGTTTCTAATACCTTAAAACACAGTACTGGCAACTCTGAATGAGGGAGGAAGTCTTCTTCGTAGCCATCCTCTCTGCTCACATTGTTAATATGGATGGTTCCGTGGATTTGGATGGCTTCTCTTGTCAGCCTTTGGTTATATTTATAGGTCCTACCCAATACCTTTGCTTATTCGAAGTCCGTTCGGTCCATATTGGATGTTCTTCAACCATACATCCATCTAATGTCCCTTGATGGGGCACTCGATATTACATCCGGTTTAGCCAACATAAACCTTCCCATAACTATACAATAGCCGGTAGAGTCCTGCTCTTTTAATAGAGTCAGTTTAACCTTGTCTATCGGGGGTGTGCTCCGCATTTTCCTGATCGTCCCGCACCACACCACGATGTCGTGCTTCCTGAGCTTAGCAAATTTGTTCCATTGCAACTTTTATATCTTGCTAAAATTTTTCTTATCGATATTATCCGAGTTATCAATTAAATTTCTGGTATTTTTGTTTTAAGTCCTTAACATAATTTGAAGAAGGAAACACAGCTTTCAAATACTCCATGATTCCAATGCCTCAATTTTGTTTATTAAATTTATTAACACAACACGGTGTTGATTAGTTTTGGTTCTGTCCCAACAAGTTGGAGCTGGATGAAAGACTGAATTGGAAAAAACTCAAACTACGAATGATGGCTTTACAAAAAGAGTCTGAAAAAAATGTTCCCAGCGGGTGCTGAGAATGAATCGGAAAGAAAAAGATGAATAGTTCACAATACAATTTAAAATTTTGTGTAGGTGCTAACCCACCCAGAGCAGCCACATATCTGACGCATATAATTCATTTACATAAAATGTCTTCTTCCAGGAGTGTTTGGAGTTTTACAATCAGAATAGAGTCTATTTTTAATTGAAAATTTTTGATCTTCTGACATGAAGGGTTTACGCTCTGCCAATAGTATTCAGTATTTTGAAAGTAAATTTTACAAGCAGTATCAAGTTTTCTAGAAGCAATATCAATTCTTTTCCGGGCAGTATCAACTCTTCTGATAACAGTTCAAGTCTTCTAGAATAATTTCAAATGTTCTGGAAGCATGTCAAATCTTTTGGAAGCAGTATCAAGTCATTTAGAAGCAGTACCAAGTTTTTTGAAAGCATTTTATGTAATCTAAAATCAGTAGCATGTTCTCTGGAAGCAATATCAAGTCTTCTAAAACTAGCATCAAGTCTTCTGGAAGCAAATCAAGTCTTCTAGAAGTAGTATCAAGTCTTCTGGAAGCAGATCAAATTTTCTGGAAGCAGGTCAAGTCTTCTAGAAGTGATATTATGTCTCATTTTAAAATACGTGCTGTCTAAAAAGACATTTACGGTAGATGCTATGAGTACTGATTATGCAACTATCTGTTAATATATGTCTTCTTGCGATAAGCTCCAAGTTTCATATTCCCTTTTATCGTCTTGGTGACCAAAACATCTAGGTAAGGTAGTTGTTTGACAGTTTCACTTTAACTCTCATGATGTTGAGAGTTAAAGTGGGCTATATCACAAACGTGTTATCCACATATCCAAGCCTAAGTTTTCTTCAAAGCATTTTCTTCGAATAATTCTGTGTAGAAATTATCTATATCCGTCGACAACGAAGATCCCATGGCTTTTTTCAAAAGACGCAAGCAAAAATCAGAAAGGTTCTAGTATTATTTCTAGTATTAGTCCTAATGTTTGTTCTAATTTTAGTTCAATTAACACCGGCCGTGAA
Source organism: Onthophagus sagittarius (assembly GCA_036711965.1). NCBI lineage: Eukaryota > Metazoa > Arthropoda > Insecta > Coleoptera > Scarabaeidae > Onthophagus > Onthophagus sagittarius. The sequence goes on along the minus strand of JASERS010000003.1, from coordinate 64,960,918 downwards.
AGCCTTTGTTACTTATAACTAGAACAATGATGCAAATCTTGTATTGTACATATTGCACACATTAATTAGTTACTTGTGTCTGTCTGTTCAATTTTCAAAAAGTTTTTGAAAGCCAAGTCTCATACGAAAATGGCTATTTTCATCACGTCCAATGCTATTAAATCTTGTTACTGCTCAACGTATTGTATTTTTTGTAAAATCTCCACATCTGCATTATCGCCATCGTCTTCGTAGTCATCTTTCCTGCCGATACCAATTAATTCTTCGTCCTTAAAAAAATCATATTGGAGTTCATCATTTTTTGTTATCCATTCCTCCACATGCTCAAACTGCACTTGGTTCTCAAATGACGTTGCATATCGTGTATAAAATGAATTGATTTTCGATTTTTTAATTATCCAAATCATTGCTTTCAGCCAATTTTTTTTATATCAGGCCAAATTTTTCTCCATGACTCCATGACATTGGAGTATTAACAACCGTTTCTCAAACAGCATCAACCAACATAAAAAGGGCATATTTGATGTTTATTTTCTTCACTTTTTTCGGAAGAGACAAGGTTTCAACCTCGCATCTAAGCAAAATTTCTCTCCAAAACTCGAAATCTATCACTCATTAGTCTACAGGTTGTATTAAGAAGCTAGTATTAATTGGAGGCAAAAGATTGTTTTTATGCAATCCACATTAGGCAAGTGGAGATGAGTTATCTTTACTTTTGGAACGTATTTTGGCATTTTTTACCGACATTCCTATCACAAATACAAGGATTTTCTGTGTTCCAGCTGTATTAGAGCAAACAGCAATTCGTTAGCTTACTTGAAACATGGCATGGATGATATCTCGAGACTTGATCAAATATTTTATTTGGCAACATATCAACTAGTTTCGTCCATGTTATGCCCTCGTTCAGGAATTCATCATCTCCCTCGATAATGCCCATAAAAATGTATATTTTAAATTTACCTGCAGCACTGATTCATTTGCTTGTCATCACTTATGTGAGTGAAACGTATACTCTGTATGCATCACAGAGATTTCTTTTTTTATTGTTTTCTTCAAATTTTCTTACGATCCATCCCATTCTAACAGAAAATTGAAAAGTGAAAGTGAATTCTCGATTTTACTGTGATTTTATAATCCTTTTTCAATCAAAATTGGGTCACCAATTGGGCTCCCCTCCAAAATTCACAAACCATATCCAAACAGCTCGTCGACGATATCACAAATTGGTTCTTTCTTAAAGCATCAAATTGCAAAAATTTCTTCATTCTCAATTTTTGAACATATATTTTCAATCGATCGTCGATTTCGACTCCAATCGTTGAAAGTAATTTGTTCTACATTAAGCTCGTCACATAGTTTTTAATCAATTCGCCATTGCCAAAATTTTTTTATCACTTTTGAACATGTTTCAAACATGATTGTCACACAACTCACTGATTTTTATTTCACATTACATACACAGCGATAGCAAGCAGAACACTGATTGTGTGATAAAATAAACTCGCCACATACAACAGTAATACATATTATTGAAATAGGAGGGGAATCATATACGTCAATGTTCTCTCCCTCGCTAATTCTGTGCGACAGAAAAAGCAAACGAATTACACGACAAATGTCCAACCCAACTGCCGAATTTTTAGATAGGTTAAACCGAGGTCCACTTAATTCGAGTCCGGTTAAGAGTGATTCTACTGTAACTATTACTAATGTAATGATATATTTTGGCTATTTTTATAATCCTAAAATATTACTACAAAGTTGTAAAGAAAACAACCTCACAAAAAATTTGATTCAAATAAAAGGATTCAATGCGCAACTTTTTTGTCTCTTAACATTTTCTCCTAAAATTATTATTTCGTTCATGAAAAAATAATAACTTTAACGGGCTATAACTTAAAGGAAAAGGACAAAAATCAGCCCTTAAAATCATGCGCATTATAATTTAGAACCATCCTGTAGATCTTTTGTCGTATGAGATAAAAATAATAAAAATTATGGACAAAAAATGAAACCGTTTCATCTCATTATTATTAAACGAATTAAATATGCAACATTAATTTCTATTTATGTTGGTTTCACAAAATAATATAAATATTTAATAAGTGGATTGTTGTAGTGAAAGAAAATATCTGTTTCATTTCCAATTAGCATATTTTTGACATATCCAAAGTGATATGTAAGTTTCAACAATTTTTTTACTATTACAGCCCAACCCAGGAGGATTTTTGAAGCCTGCGTAATAATTTTTTTAATAAGCAAATTTTCCGCAGCATTTTTGACACTCCTGATTTTTTCCGTGACCCGATGGATTGTTGTTGACTGTATTTTTTAATATGTTTTTGTAAACCTAATGAATTTTTTCTTCTGTCTACAAAAGCGTTTGCAGGAGACCGACTTAACGAGGTTTTTTAAACGATTTTTGCTCTTTACCGTTTTTTATATATATATTTTTTTTCGTTTCATACATACATTATAAATGTATATTTTTTCTACTGCGTAAAAACGATTTCATAATGGGAAAATAGTAATTTGTACATTTTTAATTTTTCGTTATTCGTTTTTTCTTTGTCAATTATTTAGCTACTCACGTTCACATGTAATGATTGCTTATTGATTTTCACTGGCACAAAGATGCATTGCAATGGCACCATTTTTTACACCACAATGGGCACTTTTTTGTATGTTGATTTCCGGTTTCTTTTCGTTTTTCTGCACAACTTTTTTTAAAAAAATACTCTAGATACTACACCTAGCATGCATATTATCTCTCTATAACATATACAACCTAATCACGAAATCCTTTATTAAAAAAAGGAGTCGTAGCCGGGTTTGGGTACGACTTCTTTTCCTCAAAACTCCTCGAACCAAAAGCCTTGCTAGGCGGCACAAACTCACAGTAGAATGATATGGCGCACTAATATGGCACTAATATGATCATATCTCACTGTGTGTGTAAAATACACTTGCACCTTTTTCGTGTGTTCGTATGTGTGGAGTCAGAGTGTGTTTGTGTGAGCGCGCGTTTGATTCAAATTTATTAACGAATTTACTACATAAATTGCCACTAATTTTCTAGAGTGTGCATCATATAATGTGATGATTGCTCTACATTTGAATACCAATACCTACATTTATTAGTATTATGTAGGTCAAAACTATTTTTTTTAATTAATTTAAGTCTTAAAAAGCATGTTATTATTACCTTTTTTATATCTATGTGGATTTTAAAACTATTTATAAAACAACAAAACAGAATTCTCCTTGTTAAAAAGAAAAATGTGAGATATTAATTTTAAATTAATTTCCTTTTATATAGAATTGATTTAATTATTTCAGGTAGCCTTAAATCATATTACAAGAAATGTAAGTGTTGCTTATTAACGTAATTTAACGGGAAAGAAACGTTTATTTGTGTTAATTTCTTTCTATACTAATGAATAATATTTTTTATGTAGTTATTGCTGCTTATTTGGAATAATTAATGATTAATCGTGATTTTTATAGCGCAAACAGACAAATTATGGTCCATACAATCCTATTTGATGATCCATCATTACATCCATATCAGCTTAATACTAAAAAATGAATCGAATAAGATTGCATGAACTTTACCACAAATTCATTAATATTTAATGTTTTAATACAGATCATAAAATTTAATTGAACTAAATTAATAACAAAATTAGAACTAAGACAAACTAAAACACGGTTTATTAACCTTTTGTTAAATTAAATTATCGGACATTTACCACAGTTACTGGTCAATTAGTTAATCATAACAAATAAAATTACAGTAATCATAGAAAATATCCATTAGTTAAATATAACCAAAAGTTAATAAACTGGGTCTAAGTGCAGTTTCATATTTTTGTACTTTCATGGAAATTTTTACTTACTCATGACCATAACTACATCCATTTTCGCACTTGTCCAAATTGTTGATGTATTTAATTTCCTTGTGGGTGGTCCTTTTTGTATTTTCCACATAGTATGCGATAGTTTTTATAGGTGTTGAAAAAACTGGTTTCGGAACAAAACTAAGAATTGATGTTCTCTAAATAAATTTTAATCAAGAATTGATTGAATTAAATTTCCAAAATAAATCTAGATAAACCTATTAACAATATTGTATGGGTGATTCTACACCCAGGGCAACCACGTAATTGGCGCCTATGTACTATGTACACACAATGACAAATTCTGTTCCAATTTCAGTTAATTTATTTTGCAACTTTGGCTCTCACATTGCTATCTTTTTGATTCTTTCATTATTTCTTCTGTTTGAGTATGATGATATTTTTTAATGATGGCTCTAACATTGCTTCTCAGACTTGACTTGATAAATATGATGTAAATCTTTTGTGTGTAGAATGACCTTGGAGTTTATAAGTCTGAACTGCGAAAGTGAGGGCTTCAATTTCTTCGAAAGTAAGAAGCCCTCAATTTCTTTTATAAATGATCTAAACCCATCAAATTTCAATTGTAATCCATACAATTTCGGCCATCTTTTATATGATTTTAGTAATATAATTTTTTATGATAATTTCTGCGACTCTCGCGATTTTGAGATCCTTTGGTACTGACTTCTTGTTTTTTTTTACTATTATTCCATTTTTTTTCTCCTTTTTTTAACTATTAAGAAATATATAGATTTGATACGTATCATACATTACTATAGAAAAAGAATGATCCATAAAAAATTATTTTCCCAAACGCTTGATATCAATAGTTCCTACGTACCTCTATTTGTTTTCTATTGGTGGAGCGTTTAAAGAAGTAGAACACAAGAATAGGAGGAGTCTTTTAAGAAAAGTAGTTTTTTATGGATCGTCCTTTTTAATCGCTCCGTATTATAATACGCAACGGTACAATATACTTTCAATATATTGTTCCATATCGCCCCTACGTATCCTTAAATATCTAACGGCTATACAATACGTACTGAGAATGTTCACTAAACATTTTTCTACCATCTTTCAAAATTATTATTGATATATCTTAACTTAATCTAACCTAACTCAACTCAAACCAACCCACCCCAACATGCTTAACAATTGTCAATATTGTTATCGATGCACCTCAACACAATCTAAACTATAACCCAAGTCAACCCAACATGCCTAACATCAACTTAACAGAATAGAATATCTCAACCAGGCCAATTTCGTATCGATTAACCTCGGCGAAACCGTTCCTTATACATCTTGATAAAGATGTGAACTTTGAAGAAAACATTTACACTCACTCTGCCGTGCTCGCTTTGCGGGAGAGGCGCTACATTTATTACATCAACATGAATTGTTGACCTTGAAAGAGTCTAGCGCCGCGCCCGCAAGGGTTTTCGGCGATTTGAGGCCAAATCATTCGTTATACATCTGGGTAAAGATGTGAACTTTTAAAAAAACATTTATACTCACTCAGATACATACAGATTTATTAAATCAAGACGAATTGTACCTTGAAGGATTAATTTGAGATGACTTGAGTCGTCTCAAAGAGGATTCGCTCACTCCGGCGAATTGTCAGTTGTCACGTCCATTAATGTGCCTCTTCTTCAAGCAACGTTTTAATTATTCCCACAAGTGTTCAATGGGATTTAAATCTGTTGACTGTGAACAGGGGATGAAGCTGTTTAAGGACATTATCTAGCACAAATTTTTTCTTTTAAATTATTTTTCAAAATATTATTGTTCTGATATGTATCCATAACGCCATCAATAAACTCAATATTCCCAACCCAATTGTCGAATACAACCCCAAAGTAAAACTAACTGCCTACGGTGCTTTATTGTATCCTGTATTGCGTTGTTACCACACGTTAACAGAATTATCAAATTGAAACAAGTTCATTTTTGTTTCATCAATGAATTGTACCTTATTTCAACTCTGATTCTATATTTCCATATACGAGCAAATTCTAATTTTTTAATTCTATTCGTTTCACTGCTCAAAGATTGACGTCTTCCACTACGCCCGTTGTCTTCCGGATTATCTTCCCCACCACTAGCTCAACACTTTGTCCTACCTTTACTGCACTAGATTAATTAAATTAGACATTAAAGTTTCATATCACTGTTATATTGACACTCGATGTCTCTTTGATTTTGGATATTTCTGATAGTGATTTTCAGTCATTTTTTAAGGAAACAATTAAATATTTGATATCATTGGAAATTTCACGACGAGTCGATATTTTGACAATTTGAACAATATTTTCACACAAAATTTCTTGAATATAGAGATTTTAGACTATTAATTATTTAAATTTTGCAAAATTCCATTGTTTTTAAAGTATACTCCTTAACCCTCCGTCGGGCGCAATGCAGATAATTACGAGGTCGGGCACAACGAATCTATTAGATTCAAATATGAAAACATTTATTACAAGTTTCTTATTAAATGTTTATTATATTATTATAGTGAAACCTAATTATAAGATAATAAAGAAAATAAATATTTATTATATTAGATGAAAAATAAAAACTAATCTGATTGATGTCTATCAGCTTCATCGCCATCGATTCTTGAACTAAAACAGTTTTCACAAACCACTGCTGCATGTTCTAAACACAAAAACTTTTTGCAAAGTTTACAGAAGTATTGAGAATACCTTTGCTTTTTATTTGCTACGCAAGGTGCACACCGCTTTCTTTTGTTTGTTACTGTAGTAGATTCAGTTTCTTCAGTTTGTAATTCGTCAGTAGTTGCAAACCTCTGCAGTCTTTGTTTGAGCGAAATAGGAATTCCTCTACTTTTTGTTGCCCTTCTATTAAGATGTTCGGTTACTAATTCTTTACCTAGCTCTTTTAGAAATATACGCCGCTTTTTTCCTTCGTTTCCATTTCTTGCTTGCAGAATTTGCGCATTTATGCCGCTTATATTTAGCATCGAAAAAAATACGACGAATAGGGGCCACCGACGAGTGTTTCTCTGCACATTGTAAGATTCACACATTTTGTCAACTAAATCAACTCCAGATTTGGTATGATTATAAAAGGTTATTATGTCAGGCTTTTTATCATCTCTAGTATTGTCAATAGAATTATCAAAATGCATGCTGGAAATTAACATCACGTTTTTGCCTTTTCTTGGGATATAGGATACTAATGTGGCATTTTTTTGAAATCAAAATTTGGTGGAAGTTGGGGTTTATTCTTTTTTATTGTGCCAACGTATGATAATTTCTTAGTTTGTAGGAAGTTAACGAGCGGTATATCGGTGAACCAATTGTCAGCGGTTATATTTCGCCCAGTATTATAAATCGGCTCACTCAGTCTTTTCACGACGTCAGCAGGTTTATAGCTCACCTGATATTGTCCTTCTGGTTTCCTGCCAGGATATATTTCCAAATTGTGAATATAGCAAACTTTGGCATCCACCAAGGCGAAAATTTTTATCCCGTATTTATTTGGTTTGGAGGGTATATACTGCCTGAATGAGCATCTTCCTCTAAAGCCAACTAACATCTCATCAATTGTAACACATGAGCCAGGCGAATAGCTCTTTTTACAGTTTTCGACAAAAACTGTAAAAATTTCCCGAATAGGAGCTATTTTGTCAACTCGTTTTCTTTCCTCCCGAGTTGTTCTGTCATCAAAGCGAATACATCGAAGAATGAACTTGAACCGCTTCACATTCATTACCAATCGAAATATTTCTATTCCATAGCCATCATCTCCCCATAACTCCTCTAAGCTTTGTCTGTTGCTATGAAGTGTACCTGCCAGATAAAGCAATCCTATAAATGCTTTAATTTCAATTACGTCTACATATTGGCAACCTCTCTCACGAGAATATTGTGAGCGAATAGTTTCAATGTATTGATTTGTGTACTGAACGATGTTTTCTAATATATTGTTGCTTATGAGGCAATTCCAACATTCGAAGGCAGTTTTTGCTTACTTCGCGAATCCTATAACACCTGGTAAACTAATCAACATATTTTGAGGTTTATGTTTAACACGCTGAGTGTATTTAGTCTTTTTCCATGTACTTATTTTGTCCTTTCCAACATATTGTTCTTCACATTCATCACTACTAAAACTATCCTCTGCAGAAGAATCGTCTTGTTCTGTGGCAGAGTCCTCATCCCGTTCCTCCATATGATCTTCCTCATAAGTATCACTTTCGTCATCAAATTCAGGTGCTTCTTTTTCTTCATCCGACTCCATCATTAATTGTAGCATGATTTCGGCATCTTTAGGATCTTCTGGATTATAGGTTTTAATAAATTTAGCCATTGTACACTGCAACACCTATACAAAGTTAATGCTATCATTGCGTCTGAATCAATCAGACAGATGAATTGTAGTTACATAATATATAGGTGTTCTGTAATTATGTACAATCGGTTCAGTGTGGATTCCTAAGGCAAACTAAGATTTGTATCAAGTTCTCTATACATAAAACCGTTGCATTTGACAATTACAGGACATCAAATATCTGATTTTTTTATGACAATTGGAAAACGACCATCAATTTATTTCAAATTTTCTTGATCAAACGGTTTTGAAATGTGTCATTATTTTAGTAAAATTATTATTTATTTTATTTGAGTAAAAAGTTCACGTCATAAAATTGTGTTCAGTTTTATCGTTTTTGTAGAAAAAAAAAGTATGCCGTGTCATAATCAGAATTTTATAAAAGGCGAAATTTAAAAACAAATGACCAAACTAACTGATATAACATTTTCAAACCTGTTTTCTAAACAAACATTTGAAACATTTGAAATAAATTTCAAATAAATTGGTCAAGTCGTTATAGCAAAACATTTTGAAGAAAGCACATCTTTATATGTAACGAAACCAGATTTTTATTAACAAAAAGCAACAATTTTTTTTCGAGTCCTATTACCAGAAAGTTGAGTTCAAAAGACGATTTTTGAAAATTACTAATACTTCCGTAAACGGTCGCAATGAATCTGTGAAATTAAATTAAGCACTACGACTGATATGTGTGCGCTACGCTGCCGCAAATACGACCGACAATAGTTCTCGGTATATGGTAAAGATACACCTATTCCAACTTGTGGTGATTTTATTAACCGGTTGTTATTTACAAAATTGTATCTGGTGAATCTGTCAGATGAGTTGCGCCCGACGAAGGGTTAAGCAACCTCATGTAGGCTTTTGTGAGTTTTGAAATAGACAATATTTTTAACTAATCACTTTTATTGATCAAAAAATTGTCTATATAAGTATATATCATAATACAGGGTATTTTAAATCAACGTTTAAATATTTATAAGGGTGGTATTACAGTCGAAAATAAGTCGAAAAGAGGTATTAAACATGAGTCCGAAAATCAACCGTTTTTGAGATACAATAGTTGTATTTATTTTCACTTCCGGGGCAACCGATAGCTTCATTGCTTCCAACAATGCAACATCATACTGCTCTAAAAAAAGATACTGTATCAATTTGCCAAATATCGAATCTGCAGTAGTTATAGTTTAAAAGAAAAAACGTAGAGTCCCTAAAAATTTAATGATTCTGTAACTCGAAATCGGATGATTTTCGGGCCCATGTTTAATATACCTTTTCGACTGTAGTACTACGTCTATAAATATTTAATGATTATTTTATAACACCCTGTTTATATAATTTTCTTAAATACCCTGTAAAAAGCACCAACTTTATAAGATTCGTCGTTTGTGTTGATTTTGGAACCTATTTTGATTTATGGGGGTGTATGTAGACTTTTGTGAATAACTGTACATTTTGATAAGAAGAGCTTTATAGACGTGTATATAGATTTTTGTGAGTAACTGTACATTTTAATAAATATGAAAGGAAGGAATGAATGATGTCAAATATATATATATATATATATATATATCATAGGTGGGATAGAGGATAAGAAATGCAATTAAATGTATTTTCTGGTGTTTAGAATTTAGGTTGTATGGGTTTGATAGGAAGCTGTATAGAGGAATTCTTGAGTTGAAAGCAGTATATTTCTATATCAAAAGTAGAAATATGTATTATTATATAACATTTCCTGTTTATATTGTATTCTTATTTCCAACTTTCTTCAGAGTAAGATCCAATAAATGAATGCATTTTTATCTCTATAGTGAAGTTAATTTTGCTGTGGAAAGTATTGATATGTATTGATATATAGTACTGATATAAAGTAAGATATCTATTCACACAAAATATATTTATTATTAAATGGATTAGTATGTCAACACTATCTTAGCTTTAATCTAACATAACTCAACCCAAACTAGCCCAACATCTGCTAATGTTGTTATTGACACAACTTATGCTAATCCAAGTCAGTCCAACAGGCCTAACACCATCCTAACATAATAGAAACTGCCAATATTGCCAATTTCGTATCGAAACATTAAGACCAGCGCCTCACCCGCAAGCCGCTTCGGCGATTTAAAGCGTAATCATTCCTTGTACATCTTAATAAAGATGCGAAGTATTCATCACACTTTTAAGAAAAATTTTATACTCACTCAGCTGAGTCGGTTCACCTCGGCGATTTAAGACGTAATCATTCGTTATACATTTTGGTGAAGATATGAATCGTTAGGAAAACAAATAATCACTCCACCCAAGGCTTTGTGGGCGAGAAGGTACATTTACTGCATCAACATTAATTGTTCACATTGAATTTGAGGCGCAATTGTTCCTTATTCATCTTTGTAAAGATATGTACTTTCCATCAACTATTTGTACTCATTCCGCCGATGCTGATTTGCGGGCGAGGCGCTACATCAACACAAATTGTTCTTCTTGGAGAATTTTATGGCCTTGAAGCCTGTCCAAATCCGATTCAATTTCATATAATAATAATAATCTTAATGGAGTGCACAATTACAAATTACAATTGATGATTAAAAAATAAAAAAGTTGAAAGTAAAGGATGTAGAAAAAATAAACAAAGTTTAGTGCGGTCAATATGAATTAATTGTTTGAATTCATGTTGTTAATTCAGAATATCTAATATGTAAGAAAAATATTTAAAACAACTTCTTTACTTGCTTTCAATAACATGGTAGATATGGTAGATATTAAACAATATCTACACAAATAATAAAGTTGAAGTATCTTATGACATGTTGTAATACATATGTAGTGAATTTCGCGGATTGTGTATGCGGATTTTCTTATAACGGCACATATAGGATGTTTCAGATTTTTATAGCAGGACATTAACAGTCCAGACAAACGCTTTATTCTGCAGATACAGGACGTTCAAATCATTTTTTTAAACTTTTAGGGTTGATTGTTGTAATAATACAAAGAAGGTGATTCAAGATATCTTGATGTTTACTTAGGCCCGTTACTACCACTCATAGTTAAAGTTGTAGTTAGCGCTATCTAAAAGATAACGTAAAAATCGATTACTACCACTGCATTTATCTCACAGTTAACGTTACCTGAAAGATAACTTTTGTGTTAACCATAACCAGTGGATTCGGTGCGGGTTAAGTCGGTATCTCATAGATAAAAGAAGAAACCTAACCTCACAAATCGCGCGGTGGTGTAACGGTACGGGTGATTTTTCAGTAAGAAAAAGCGATAAAGAAAATATTTTCGAGGACATAAATGAATTATTTCTAGGGCTGGGTGAAAGTATCGATGTATCGATATGTATCGAGACAGCAGTCCATACCGAATGGCCGATACGCCAATCATTGTAATATCGATATATCGCCACATCGATGCAACGTATAATATCGATACGAAGAAAATATCGATATATCGATACAAAAACAATTATACAATTTAGACTTAAATTCAACTAAAGTATAAATAATTTTTTTATCTTTTATGTTCTTCATAGTTTCTTTTTATTAACTGTCGATCTAAATATCAATACGATATCGATATGAGTATCGATACAATATCGATATATGTATATTTCGGATATATCGATACAATGTGTGTATAGAATATCAATACGCTTCATGCTGTATTGCACACCCCTAATTATTTCCTATACGAAGTGAAATAATAATACGAAGACGATTAAATCATCTAAATAAACATTCAGATGGGGAATTCATGAAAAGATTTCGTATCTAATGAGACTTTTTATTTTCTTCTCCATGAAATAGAGAAAGCTATTAAACCGCCATCCATGACGCGTCAATTCTTTTATTTTCTATAACATATTTTTTTTATTTTTATTATTAAATCGATCAATATTTCCATTTCCTGTTCGGAATAATTCGCAGTTCTTTTTTCTTAACGATTTCGGTTTTCTATGTTCGAACGGTACACCAAAAAAGAAGAATGACAAAAATAATAAACGCTCGATTTACGATGATGTTCGAAGTTATAATATTAGGCGTTTTGACTGTATGGTCACTAACTTAAAAAATCACCCCAAATAAAATCACTAGATTCTTTAGATATCTTAATGATATCCTATCTATGGGATAACTTGAAGTGGTAGGGCGGCCGAGTCCGTAAACTATTAGTTTAGCGGTATCTTATAGTCAGCTTATCTAATAGATGTCAACGATTTGGTAGGAACGGGCCTTAATCGAATAGTAATAATTGCATTTCAAATATTATTCCTCTAAATTTTTCCGATTTTGGCCAAGATTTTTCAAAAATTCTCATTTGTGTGCTGGTTTCATCTTTCAAAAACTCATCCCAAGCCGAAATGCCAAAATTTTTAAGAAACTATACTGAAGAAATATTAAATGAAAAAATATTTGCACGTTATTACTCTCCATTTTAAAGTACATAGGTCTGGAAAATTCTGCTGTTGATTTCATGCGTAGCTGTCTGTCGGAATAACAGCAGTACGTTCGACTTTCTCATAAAAAAAACTCTTCGTCTTGTGGACTAAGCTGTGGAGTTGTATAGGGGTCTATCTTATCTCCGAGGTTGTTTTATATTAACACCTCCTTTCTGACCAAAATCTTTGGACATTATATTTCCTTTTATCCGAACGATCTTTTTAAAACTTTAAAGGTAATTAAGGAGGAATTATCAGAACTCTTATCTATTATCCCAGCAATACAACTTAGTGCTCAATCCGCAGAAATCTAATCTTCTTTTATTTGGCGCAAAGAAAGATGTTCAAGAATACAAAAACCAGTTTAATATAACTATAGGTGGTATTAATTTTCCTTTGGTAGATGATGCTAGGAATCTTGGCCTTACTTTTGATTCAGAATTAAGATTGTATCATTGACCTTACAATCTGGATATGCAAAACTGAAAACGTTGTACTCTATGAGACATATCTTCCTGCTAACATATTCTGTCTAAATTTAATTATGCTGACATTATATATGGTCCTTGTCTAACTAAAAGCGGTGAAATACGCATCCAACGTATTCAACATACATGTTTAAGATTTATTTTTTGTCTCAGGAAGTTTGATAGAATTTCCCAGAAGTTAGTAGACCTGAATTGATTAAGTATGAATGGGCGGCGTGAATTGCATAAGGCTGTTTTTTTCTCAAGATACTTCGTACCCGTTCTCTCGAATACCTTCTCAACAAGGTGACCTTCAGAACCGATGTCCATAACCTCAATCTGAGGTAAAAGGTCTCATTACTCCACCCCTGCACCAGACGGAAATCTTCAGAACATCATCTCTTATCAAATTATTAAAGTATATAATGATATCGCAAACTCATTGAAATCATTGTCGGTGCTCTCATTTAGAAGAAGGTTAAACGCGAGCTTGTTACAAGAGCAAAACGCGTCTCTAGCATAATTCAATTCGTATCCTTTTGATATACTGATGTTTGGAGTTCTTACATCTTTTACCCTCTTCTCACCTTCCATATGTGTTGTGCATATATACAGGTGTCTCTGAAATGCGTGTACAACGGAATACCACAGATTCCTTGGTTAAAAATAGGTCGATTTAAGATAACTGATCTATATCCAAAGTTGCTTCGTTTCGCCGCTGGAGGACCTCAAAGTTAGCAAAAAAAATTCGTTTATTCCTCATAACTCGAGGACGCGATAATCAATCAAAACCATCTTTGAGATGTAAGTTCCTAGGTTCAATTAACGTCTTTTTATGGTTTTAGGTGAAGTTTTAAAAAGCACAGAAATGATCGAGAAGCCATGTCTTCAGCAGTTGTTACTCCATTTTTTTTTTCTGAGTAGGCGATGACTACATAATTAAAATTTAGGAACTGCCTACTTAGTTCTCTAACTTTTTTGTCCCTTATAAGATTTTGATTACATTAGTGGTCAAGCCAGAAAATTCGATTTGTTGTGCATCTGCAAGCCTTTTTTACGTCATTGCAATTACAAAATCTTATCGTAATTGGTACGATTTCTCTGGGGGACATTGAAATCAATAGTCCTTGCCTCTACAGTTGATTATGAACAAGAGTTATGAGGAAAAAATTCCCTAGTATTCAATTACTTATTTAAGTGCCAAACACATAATGATTTAGTAGTCAAAATGACGTAAATAAGGGTTGCAGATACTTAAAAATTCCTTTTTTTTTGGCTTAACTACTTACATAATCAAAATCTTATGAGACAAAAAAGTTTCAGAACTAAATGGTGAATTCAGAAATTATAATTATGTAAGCGCCGCCTACTCAGAAAAAAAATATGGACTAATATTCGTCAAACGAATGGCTATTCTATATATACAGGCAACCCTCCTATAAGACGGTAGTTAGGTTCCTAGAAAATGCCGTGTTGTGTGAAACCGTGTTGCATGAGACCCAGAGCTAGTGCAAAAAGGGGGGTTACGTTCCAAAAACTTATTAAAAACAAATATTTTTCTTAATTCGACATAAACAACGTAATTTTTATTAAAAATATAAATGTATGTACAACACAAAGTATAAAAAAAATATTTTAATCTAACGCAACCATAATTTAATGAATTTACTCGTCGTCACTGCTCAGTATAATCAACCGAGAACGTTTTTTCGGTGGAACGACATCGCCTTCACTTTCTGAACTTTTTTCGTTATTTAAAGTTTTTGTATGTTTTCCCCTCTTAAAAAAATCTGTAATGGAACTTTGCTTGCTGGTTCTTATTAGATCATTGTAAATTTCCCGGTATGGAGCTAAACAGTTTTGCAGCTCCCTTTTGAATTTTCGACTTCTTTCCGTCGAAGGGTCTTCATTCAAGAAAAATGATTCCAGATTTTCCGCTAAGCATAGGCCTTCTTGTAATTTTTTTAATGTTAAATTCTTGACTGCACAATCTTCGTCAGAGCTAGCGTCCTCAAAATCGATTTGATTTGCATCTAGGGATGCCATTTCGATTAATTCCGCTTCGTCAACTTCTTCTTCCACTAATAAATCTTCAATGTCTTTGGAAGCCATATCCACAAAACCTTCGCCTCCGATTGATTTAGCGACTTCTAATATCGCACCAATTTCATTTTCTATTGTTTCACGTATGTTTTCCGTTTCAATTGCAGAGGGCCATATCTTCTTCCAACACGCATTTAATGTTGATGTTTTTATTTCATTCAGTGACAAAGATATGATATCGATGCAGTGCTTGATGGAAAATTTCTTCCATGCTTCCATTACGCTAATTGATTGCGAATTGGTTGCGTCTAAAATCCACTGTAACGATCTTCTTATGTAATATGTTTTAAAGGTGTAAATAATACCTTGATCCAGTGGTTGGAGCAACGAAGTAGTGTTCGGTGGTAAGAACATTATTTTGATGTTGGGATGTGTTAAATCTTGTGGGTGGCATGGAGCATTACCTAATAGCAACAGCGCCTTGCAGCTCAAATTTTTTCGCTTTAAATACCGCTCAACGCTTGGCACAAAACAATTCAAAAACCAATCTCTAAATAAATGTCCTGTTACCCAAGCTCTCGAATTTGCTGTCCAGTATACCGGCAAGGTGTTTTTATTCACGTTTTTTAGTGCACGAGGATTCAAAGATCTGTACACTAGCATCGGTTTTGTCATGAAGTCCCCCGATGCATTACTGCACAAAAGGAGCGTTAAACGATCTTTGGACACCTTAAATCCGAGTGCAGTTTTTTCTGTCTTCGATATGAAAGTTTTACTGGGCATTTTTTCCCACCAAAGCCCAGTTTCGTCGGCCTTGAAAACTTGATCTGCTGTGTATCCCTGCTCGGCTATAATGTTTTGAATTTTTTCTGGATACGTCCTAGCAGCTTCATGATCAGCCGACGCAGACTCTCCTTGGATTCTTATGCTATGAATCGCAAAACGCTTTTTGAATTTCTCGAACCAACCTTTACTCGCCACAAAATCTGGATTGACAGAGGATTCTCCTTATTGTTTGAGATGGTTGTAAATTTTTAATCCTTTTTGTTTTATAATATTGCCATCTAATGGAATTTTTTTTTGACAGCAATCGTCAATCGTTTTGCGGATGTCGAAGATCCTGCGGCAACTGCACTTCTGATTTCTTTTTCATTTTTCTTGATTGTTCTAATTGTTGCTTCGTTCAAATTAAGGTTTTTCCCAATGTGGGATGCTTTTTCTCCTTTCGATAGACGATCCAAGATTTGAATCTTTACTTCCAAAGAAATGAATTTTCTCTTGAACGTTGTTTTATCTTTACCTGACATTGCTTGGGGCTGAAGCTTAATGTCTTAAAGATAAAAAAATTGTTCTTTAACACACCGTGGCGCGACGTAGACTACCGAGTAGCAGCGTGAGACACTTTTGTTTTCAGGCCACGGAGATGAAAGTAAAGAACGTACGAAAACCACACGGAAAACTGACTGACTGACTCTTCGAGGAAAAAACACACGCATTTTAAACCAGAACTGTCGTAGGCGTTGCCTAATTATTAAGCAGCAATCGTGTGTTCCCACCCTAACTGGGCGTACCCCAATGTCCTACGGGGGACATAGGGCCCGATAAGAGGAACAACCGTCTTGCTCTTCCAGCAATTTGGAAGTGACATCGTGCACGTGGCTCGCAGAGCCGCGTCGGGCACTTTACCCGGTCTGTATAAGTACATACAGTGTTGTATGTACAAAGGATTTGCAGTTTTCTCATCGCGTTATAGCGAAAACGTGTTGTAGGAGGTTTCCCGCAATTTACGAATCGTGTTATAGCGAAACCGTGTTATAAGATACCGTGTTAGAGGAGGGCTACCTGTATATTATTCTATAAACGAATTTTTTTTTGCTAACTTTGAGGTTCTCCAGCGGCGAAACGAAGCAACTTTGGATATAGATAAGTTAACTTAAATCGACCTATTTTGAGCCAAGGAATCTGTGGTATTCCGTTGTACACGCATTTCAGAGACACCTGTATATTGCGTATATATGTTATTATCAGACCAGATAGTAGTGGTTCAATGATAATATTTTTTTTCAATGGTTAATTCTTCTTTTCCGTACTGAAACTATATCGGACAATCAGTCAATTTGTACATTGATGATGATATGCATCAATTTTAGTTCTATTTATTATTACTTTCAAAGTCAACATTCATAATTAAACACCGCGAGAAAACACAAGAGAAATAAAACTATATCCCGCTGTTCCCATTCCATCCATACAAACCCCTTAAACCTGCATTAGTTTTATTTTAATTATCAATATATTATCAACGAGCTCATCCTAACTTTTACAATCATATCCTTAAATATTTCATAAATTTAATAGGTTCTTAAAAAATTTTAATCTATGTGAGGACGGTATTAGCGTTCCCCTAAATCCTCCTGATACACACTGATACCTAACAGTGATATAATACGCAACAAATATACACTCACTTTTAGACATCTATTTACTTTTTCGTTCTTGGTCCCTCCGTTTTGCCCGCTTTTTTGTCCCTTATTGCTTAAACCAACCTAGCTCATTATCATTTCTCCTTTTTTTTATTTAAAAAATGAAGCTGAATGATAAATATCTTCATTTTGCTCAACTTCTTTCTTAAATATTTAATAGTCGTCTATTACACGACATATTAAACTTTTTGACTAGTCATGATAAAGTAGTAATTGAAACTATTTAATTCATTATAAAGAATATATTACAATGAATGAGTTTACTTAATGAATTTGTGGTAATTAATAAACACTATAATAACCCATTTATGTACTTAATTAAATCAATCTGCATGATATGATATTTTTGAACTAACCTAACTCGATTAAAAGTGAATAAAATAAATTCTAATAGTATTCCTTCTATACAAAACCCCCTAAAGTAGTGACAACTGTGGTGTGCGTGGGTGTTAACACGAAAACCCCCAAAGACAAGATATATACACACTTTTTCAGATCTCCATCCCCTTTCTATACTGTTTTTTACACCATCGCCAATCAACTTCAACATTCAGTGCGTACTTATTGTACGTCGGTCAGTAACTTTTTTTTCGAAGGATTTTTTTAATCAGTACATGTGTGTGAGTACATTTTTTTCTTTTTACACGAACCTAGCCCGGACAATAAGGTACATATACCAAAAATAAAATGAACGATTTTTTTTTTGAAGATTTTTGAGATATTTTTAAAATACCTTCAAGCATTTTTGTAGCGAAGATAACAACGTTTTTTGTGTAATGTGCTGCTTTTTTGAAACTATCTATGTGTCCGAACTACAGTCTTACATTACTATTTTTCTTTTTTAATTTTTTGCATTGACATGGTGTTCCACAGTGTACCGAAGTGAGTATAAATACATTTTGTGTGTTGGTAGAGATCTTTTTAGAGATTGTTTTTTTTATATTTGATTTTTAAAAACCACACAATTTTTTGATTATTATTTTCGACTAAGCTACAAGGTTGGTTCTGAGGATTTGCTTTCATTTTCTTTTTTTATAGTTTAAAACACCTTTCAGGATGTGCTGCCGGATAAGAGTAAAATACTACAAAGCGTAGATTTAATTATTGTTCCTACCATTACCATTATTATTATTAGTATTATTAGATTTTATTGTGTGTTATGTTTAGCCGTTGGAATGAGGTAACTATTCATCTTGTACATTATACAAGTGTTGGTATTCAAATGTCCTCACTAAAACGGTGGAAAAAGCAAAAAGAAAACACGTTATTGTTTTTTAATAAAAACGTACTTTTAAATTAAACCGAATGGGTTGATTGCATGACGAAAATGAAGAAATCTTCTAGTGCTAAATTGTAATGATTTATACGTTACATTTCCACAGTGCCTGGTGATCCACAAGATGTTAAAGTTGCACCTGTTAATTCAACCACTATTAGAGTCACGTGGAAACCGCCTCTTGCCAAAGACAGAAATGGGATAATTCACGGTTACCACGTTCACGTACAAGAAACTAAAGAAGAAGTAGATATTTCGATTATTTTCTCAATTTATCATAAAAAAATAAATATTTTTAGGGAAAAAGTCTTTTAAACGAACCAATGCGTTACGACGTCCTCGGCGATTCAATCCTAGAATTAAACATAAGCGGGTTACAACCCGATACAAAGTACTCAGTCCAAGTTGCTGCTTTAACAAGAAAAGGAGACGGAGATAGGAGCGCACCAGTCAGCGTCAAAACACCGGGAGGTGTCCCAAATAGACCAGGCTTAACATTAAAGTAACAAACAAATCTCAAAATTTAAAAAAATTACTTATTTATTTATATTATTTAGGGTGATTGAAAGAGAACCAACCGTAACCATCGAACTAGATTGGTCGAAACCAACCCAAACCTACGGAGAGCTTTTAGGCTACCGCTTAAGATTCGGCGTCAAAGATCAAACGTTAAAAGAAGTACCACTAAAAGGAATCGGCACGCATAAATACAAAATACAAGATTTAGAACGAGGCGTTGAATACGAATTTCGAGTGGCGGGGTTAAATCACATCGGTATCGGTCAAGAGGCGATCAAATTAATGCACACACCGGAAGGGCCGCCAACTGGACCGCCGACTAACATAAGTTATCGATTTCAAACTCCGGATGTGGTTTGCATTACGTGGGATCCCCCGACCCGCGAACATCGAAACGGGAGGATCATCAAATATGATATTCAGTTTCATAAAAAGTTGGATCATAGGAATTTTATCGAAAGAAATGTTACCAATACGAAGGCGGTTTTTACGAATTTAGAAGAAAACACGGAATTCGTTTTTCATATAAAAGCTCATACTAATCAAGGAAGTGGGCCGTTCAGTGAAAAGATCAGTTTTGAGACTGAAAGGGATATTGGGAGAGCTCCAATGTCGGTGAGGGCTGTTGCTACTAGTGAGTCTAGTGTAGAAGTTTGGTGGGAACCTGTGCCTTCTAGAGGAAAAGTTATAGGTAAGTGAATTAGACAGTTTTATAGAATCATCATATTGGGGATATGCTTTCCATTCTTCTGTAACAACACGTCATGTTTTTTTTATTCGCTTATCACACTTACCACCTCATTATAAGGTGAACAAATCTACCATTTAGTGACAGACTGATGGTTACACCAGAAATTGGTGATTACGTAATATGTTCTAAATAACTTTTATGAAAAACAACTTTTAGTTCACTTATAATTTCCCAGAAAAAAAAATTAATTGCGAAGCACATTGTTATAAGGTGAAGAAATAATTGCTTCTTCAATTAAATTCTAATGTCAAATAACAGGGAAATTTTTCACCATGTTCAAAGTAATCCAAATGATGGTGAAAAAATGGATTTTTAATGACATTCACACATTGCAGTTATTAAAACTTGTCAACATATTTAAAAAAATAAATTATTGGAATGCAAAACCATGCACATTCATGTTTTTGTAAAGGATGTTAACAAACCAACTCTTTCGTTGGCTTCAAATCGGCATAGGGGCGAATTTTATATACAGGTGTTCGATATATTTCGGATCTTGAGGTATACACACAGGTTTATAATAGACGCACGGGAGTTGTTTAATTATCCTATAGCGATTCTGGAATTCTGATCCGGAAGATACCACATATCCTGTATATAATTTCTTTGAAAATTCTATATCCAACAGCAAAGTCAAAGAGACTGATTGAGTATTAGTAATAAGGTTATCCAACTTGAACAAATTGATGTTGACGAGGTGAGAGAGAACACGTTACGTGATTGGAGGAAAATATTACGTAAAGTTAAGATATCAATCAGTCTAAAAATCTGGCTGTGGAATCAGTTTTATGATGAAAATAATGTAAAAGAGCAAAATATTACAATTACATAACAATATTTATGGAACATAAAAAATTATATACAGTGTGAGGCAAAGTTATGGAATTAACTCAATAAATCCTTATCAGCATTGCAAATACATTTACATAACTACAAAATGAATGAACCTCGTGAAGTGAATATTGGGCCAAGATGTATGTTTTGAAAAATAATAGACTTATTTCTCTTTGTTCCATAATTTCGCCGCACTCTGTATATTATTATACAGTGCGAGCGTAAAGTATAGAAACATGAAAAAAAACTTTTTAACCGCTTGATCAATATGGACAAAAATTTTTGAACAAACCTTGCAAACTCAAATATTCTATCGGCAATGTTGCCAAATTTATAGTTTCTGAGATAATATTATAAAACCTCCTTTTTTTAATGGGACACCTATATAATTTAATGTTTATTCATGTAATTACTTAGAAATAGTGTTTTACAATTGTTATTCCCTCAATAAATGCAGTTGTGAAAGGAAAATAAATGATACGAATACTTGTTTTTGTAGCAAATACCACTTTGACACCAGTTGGCCCCTCTTCTTCATTATTTCAACAAACTGATGATAGTTCTGGGCTATCAGAACCAAAAAGATTTAGAATTCTCTGCAGAAATAAGAAAAAGAGGTTTTTAGCACCATAAACTTCGCTTCGAATCCCAAGTGCGAAATAGATGAGAATTTTGGAGTTTTGATAAGAGTTTTAATAGTCCCCCAAAGAAATTTTTTAATAATGAAGGTGGGTGAAAAGTTCACACACCCTTTTCATATGCCCTAGGAGTCTATCAAAAGGGGTTTTCGTTCCAAAAAAAGTTTTCGTATTATTTTATTTTTCTTTCGTAGCCGCTTTATTAATTCATGGAAAACAAATTGTGAACCGTAATTCCTGAGTGATTACATGTACAAACCAATGTATACAAATATATCACTGAATGTAAAAATATATAGTGTCCCATTTAAGAAAAGGATTTTATAATATTATCTTGGAAACTATAAACTTGGCAACATTGCCGATAAACAAATTGAGTTCGGAAGGTTACAAAACCTATGGATACAATTTTTTGTTTAAATTGATCTAGCGGTTGAAAAGATTTTTTCATATTTCTATACTTTACGCGCACACTCTATATAAAGAATAGAATCAATTTGAAATAAATTCGGAGGCTGTTCTTAGAAAAAATGGGCCGAAAAATTTAGGTACTTTTAAATTTAGATTTTTGAATAAAAAATTGATATGTACAAGTGTCCCACCATGTTTAAGTTGACATTTTTAAACAAGAACCCCCATTTTATGTAACATTTATGGATTCTACATTAAATTCTGAATATTTTTCATGTAAAAGAAGGCTGTATACAGGGTGGGCAAATTTTTGTGTTATTATAGGGTATCTCGGAAACTATAAGAGATACTAAAAATGTAGGTGCCATCTCCCGGTCTCTTTAGTAGTATCTCTTATAGTTTCCGAGATATCCTACAATAACACCAAAATTTGCCCACCCTCCTGGAACATACAGCACATAGTCCTGGTACATACAGTATGAAATCAATTCCATATAAATTTCAGGAATATTATAAGATAGAAAAGAATAGAAATGGCTTGGACACATACGTTATATTATGTAACGCATGTTTTTTTAACCTAAAACTAAAATATACAAGATGCCTAAAAATTGAGAAATGAATAGGTATCATTTCTTAGTTGACATTTTTTAAATAGAAACCCCCATTGTTGTTTTCTTGCATTTAGATAGCAGCCAGTCTTTAATTGGAAGTTCTGACATGAACAGTTTGATTTTTTCCAACATTATTTGATAAGCAAAATCAAATTTTATTAATAGTTTCTTGCCTTTCGGTTTATTTAATCAACAGTTTGTAGACTTCGAGAATTTTGACGTAAGTCAAAATTTTGCATTTTGTCAAATAATATTTAATGCGATGAAAAGATTTCTTGCTAGTATCAAGCTGAAAACTTGGCAAGACCGAAAAGTAGTATCAAGTGTTCTGGAAGCATTTCAAGTCTTCCAGAAGCAGTATTAAGTCTTTTCGAAGCATTTCAAGTCTTCTCGAAGTAGTATCAAGCTTTCTGGAGGCACTATCAAGTATTCTAGAAACATTTCAAGTTTTCTGGAAGCATTTCAAATCTTTTGGAAGCAATATCAAATAATCAAGAAACTGTATCAAGAAACATTTTAAGTCGTCTGGAAGCATTTCAAATCTTTTGGAAGCAATATCAGATAATCAAGAAACTGTATCAAGTCTTTTGGAAACATTTTAAGTCGTCTGGAAGCATTTCAAATCTTTTGGAAGCATTTCAAATCTTTCGAAGCAATATCAAGTCATCTAAAAGCAGTTTAAGTCTTCTGAAAACATTTTAAGCCTTCTTTTAGCAATATAAAGTCTTCTAAAACCAGTATCGAGTCTGCTGGAAATATTTTAAGGCATCTGAAAACATTTTAACCTTCTGGAAGCAATATCTAGTGTTCTAGAAGCAGTACCAAGCCTTCTGAAAGCATTTTCAATCTTTTAGAATTTGGAAGCAACATCAAGCCTTCTGGAAGCATTTCAAGCCTTCTGGAAGCAATATCAAGTTTTCTAGAAGCAGTATCAAATCTTCTAGAAGCATTTTAAATCTTTTGCAAGCAGTATCAAGTCATCTAAAAGCAGTATCAAGACTTCTGGAAATATTTTAAGACGTCTGGAAACAATATCAAGTCTTCTAAAATCATTTCCAATCTTCTGGAAGCAATATCAAGTCTTCTAAAAGCATTTCAAGTCTTCTTTAAGTAGTATTAAGCCTTCTAGAAGCATTTCAAGTCTCGTAGAAACATTTAAAGCCTTATGGAAATAATTTAAGTCTTTTGGAAGTATTTCAAATTTTTGGAATTTTTTCAAGACTTCTGGAGGTCTTTATCAAGTCTTCTCTGGACTTCTGGAGGTCAATACCAACTCTTCTCTAAGAATTTCAAGTCTTCTAGAAGCAGTATCAAGTCTAAGTTGTTGTATATGTGTACTGGACTAAAACCAGAACTAACACTAGACCTAGAATTATCGGACTTTGACTAGACCTGAACTTTCTAATTCTAGATCTAGTGTTAGTTCTGGTTTTATTTATGACTCAATACCAGAGTAGCATCAACTCTAGTCCATATCAACTGAGGTCAAGTCTTTTGGAAGCAGTATTAAGTCTTGCAAATGCAGCATCGAGTCTTTTTGGAATCATTTTTGGTCTTCTGGAAGAAACATTAAGTCTGAACATTTTGTGTGTGTTAGCATTTCAAATCTTTCGAAGCAATATCAAGTCATCTAAAAGCAGTTTAAGTCTTCTGAAAACATTTTAAGCCTTCTTTAACAAATATGAAGTCTTCTAAAACCAGTATCGAGTCTTCTGGAAATATTTTAAGGCATCTGAAAACATTTTAACCTTCTGAAAGCAATATCTAGTGTTCTAGAAGCAGTACCAAGCCTTCTGAAAGCATTTTCAATCTTTTAGAATTTGGAAGCAACATCAAGTCTTCTGGAAGCAATTCAAGTCTTCTGAAAATATTTTAAGCCTTCCGGAAGCAATATCAAGTTTTCTAGAAGCAGTATCAAATCTTCTAGGAGCATTTCAAATCTTTTGGAAGCAATATCAACTCATCTAGTAGCAGTATCAAGACTTATGGAAACATTTTAAGCCGTCTGTAAGCAATATCAAGTCTTCTAAAATTATTTCAAGTCTTCTAGAAGCATTTCAAGTCTTCTAGAAGCATTTCAAGTCTCGTAGTAAACGTTTAAAGCCTTGTGGAAATATTTCAAGTCTTTTGGAAGCATTTCAAATCTTTTAGAAGCAATATCAAGTCATATAAAGCCAATATCAAATCTTCTGAAATCATTTTCAGGCAGTATCAAATTCTACCATTAAATATTTGGTATGGGTACTTACGCCCCAGAGCACCCACGTATCCGACGCCTGTGCTAATCAACATACATGAATATAATAATAATATTCAAAATTTAATGTAGAATCTATAAAATGCAACAAAAAAATATGTTGTTTCCTATTTATGAATGTCAACTTAGACATGGTTTCTCAATTTTATCTCAAAAAGTGCGCGTTAAAAAAAACAATTTATATCTTGCGCGGGGGATACATTCATAATAATTGTGTTTACTTATTATATGTTTAATTTACTTAACGAACCTTTTTTCAGCAGCAGCGATAGACGCGAATAAAAAACGTGACGTGTTACAGGAAAATTTAAGGAATTTTTTACTCATCAACAGTTAACATTTTTTGCGGCACAGTATAATTAACACATAAGACATTCATAACACATAAAAGATAATTTCATTGAATATATACAGGCTGATTTTTTGAAAACAATCCGCCTGGAATAATTCAGGGTTCAAAAGGAAATTAAGAATTTCCGAAAATAAAGCACGAATTACTCCTCAAAAGCGTTAAATGCAATAACCAATAGTGGTATCAAATGATATAAGGATTATGGTGATGTGTCACTTGAGCTTTTTTTATTTAGCATTGGGAAATGATCAATTTTACATCAAGATAAGAATTTAATCATTTTGGCTAGTTAATAATACGTTGGTGCAAGTCGTTGGTAAACATATGGTTTATATTTTTAGTTGACATTTTTGATTTTAAACTTACATCAAATGCAGTATTATCCAAGTTTTCAATTTACATTATACCAATATTAACATTATACCACTGTAAGATATACTTAAACAAATCTTAACTATAATTTTAATAAAAATATTCACTTTTACAATCTTTACATAAAAGATGATGCAAAATTGATGGAATCTTATTGTATTTAATGTAATTCCCCTATCTAGTTTTTCATGAACTACAAATACTGCCATCTATACCCATGCACAAATACTAGCGCTATGTTTAAAATTTGCGTTCGTACGCACACTTGCACGAGTTAGAGGTAACCCTGCTTGGGAGGTCAGTTGATCGTGGAGGTCATTCGAATGTTTCATGTCTACCTATCCAGTCATTAAAAAAATTCTAGTTAACACGTTAACCACCACCGTGCTTCTCACAGCCTAATTATATTAAAGGTCTGTTAGTTAAAGTTGCAGCACACTTGCTTCTCGTGGCGTTCAATGTATTAACTCAATTACGAATACGTATTCGCAGCTTAATGTGATAGAGCACCATCCTGCTGACAGAACGATTGACGTTCGTCGAGTATTTGATTACCTTCTTCATCAAGCTGGACTTCCACTTCTTCAGTTATTTATGAATCAATAATGTTCTCCTAATAATTAGTGGTGTTACGGATGTGGGTTTAACGGATGCGGATGCGGAACCGGATTTTTTAATTCTAATTTTGCGGATGCGGATGCGTAAGCAGATTTTTGGATGCGGATTTAACGGATGCGGAGTTGTTGAAAAAAGTTACATGCTAAAATTTTCTTGAAAATATCTAATGCACAAATAAAGTAATTAATATTCATAATTTATTATAGCCAAATTATATTTTAAAAACAGCAATTTTGATGCCTTCTCTCCTTTCAGACTTTTTCTTTTATCTGTGTATATTAACGATGCTCCACTGAATAGCTGTTCACTGGTAAAGCTGCTTGGTGGTGTTGATAAATATTGTCGAACAACCGGCAATAAAACGGTATATTTGTACCCATTTTGTCGCCACCACATTAATGGATCTTCTTCTAAAGGTAGTCTTCTTTCTTTAATATAATTTTGGAGCACAATTTTCAGTGTTATTAATTGGTCATCTTCTGCCTCGCTTTCACTTGAACTTAGAACGGATTGTACTGACTGCAGTAGTTTGGAAGAACAACAGCTAGAATTAGTAATAATTTGTTTATCAATTTTTCTTTTGTTATGTATCGGACTACAATCTTTATCTTGATGAATCGTTTGAATTTGGCACAAATTAGCTATTGTGGCTTCGACTTCTTCTATTTCAAAACTTAAAAAATTTGGTTTTATATCTGGGATCTAAGTACGTGGAAATCGAACATAGTAAATTTCTGTTTAAATCGCCAAATCTTTCACTTATTACTCGTATAACTTTAACAAAAAGTGCTTTGATATTTTCTGGCGTATTTGAGCTATCTTTCTCAGCTTTTAATATTGTCAAAGTAACGTGCAGAAGTGGTATAACCATAGAAATGCTGTTCTTCGAGTTACTTAATTCTTTAGTAAGGTCTTCAAAAGGTGCCAACAATTTTAACAACAGTTCAATTGTTGACAAATCATCCGGAGAAAATGACACAAGTTGTTTTGTAGTTAAGTATAGAAGTAAAGAATCTTTTATTTTAACAAAACGTTCCAACATGTAAAATGTGCTGTTCCACCTGAAATGAAAATTAGTTATACTTTTTAATTTATAGACAATCGTTGGCTTACCTAGTGGGACAATCTTGTATTGTTGACATTGGAGGTTGCTTCAATCTTATTACCTGTATAGCTTTTAATTCATCTTGTGCTACTAGGGAATGATTAAAATGTGTTGACACTTTTTTCACTTTTTCAATTACTTCTTGAACCCATTCTTCCGATAATATAACATTTTTAATGCAACACTGTATTTGATGAATCACACAATCAAAATCAGTAAATCCAGATATCTGCTTGCTTTAATCATGTTGCTACCACGATCGCGTACCACACAGTGAACATTGTCCTGTTTTATACCCCATTCTTCAAGAATGGTTTCAAGTTTTGTCGAAATAGCTTGATCAGTGTGACGGCCTTCCATTATTTCACATTTCAAAATAATTCTTAATCTTTCAAAACCTTCGTTTATACCATGAGCAGTCAAACTAACTAATGAAGTCCCACAACTTGTATCTGACCAAACATCAGTTGTAAAGGATATTTTCTTAAGATCTCTCACATACAAGCGACGTAAAAAACTGACGTCCCCTTAATTTATATCGTGGAAGTATTGTATTGATTAATCGCCGAAAACCAACACCTTCGACGAAGTTGACTGGTAAGTCTTCCAAAGCAATCATTTCGCCTATTAATCGATCCGTATCTTTGGATTTTGTATATGAGAAATCCCAACATACATTCTTCGTTAAACATTCTTGTAAAGTAAGTTGTTTTGTTGTATTTGGACCTGTATCTGTAGATGTACTACAACTTGGCTGGTTCTGTTCTGCATTTTCAGCTATACGTTTTTCTAACTCTTCAAATATTTTTGTATGCTTAGATTTCAAATGATTTTTTAAAGAAGATGTGGTACGTCCTTTTCGTGAATATTCCTTTTCACAAATCTTACAACGAGCAATCAAACTGTTAATTTCCGAGAAATATTCCCAAATAAAGCTTGTTTTTGGTTTCATTTTAATTAATTTAATTTCGATGGATAGCAAACAATAAAACGAATGACGATAAATGCGCAAAAGCATACATACAAGTTGCCATCCGTTCAACAACTGATTGGCGCCCCCGATTTGAGGCGTTGCGGCGCGACAATATAGGAGTCGTATCGTCCGTCGCCACATCGCGATTACCTCACGTGTTCGTGCATGTTACAATATCTAAAAATTTTTTTTATCTAAAAAATCGAAACAAAAAACTGTCACTATTTTACCGGAGCTCCGTTAAAATATATGCGGATGCGGATGCAGATGCGGATCTTCAAAACAATGCGGATTATCCGCAGTTGCGGATGCGGATGCGAATATCCGTTACACCACTACTAATAATCAAAGATATTCAAGTCGACGTTTAATATACGTTTATAACTGGCTCCAAGTTATTGAATCATCTTGTATTCTCGCCCAAATGTTAATGTTTGAGGTCTTTTGGTATGTTCGTCTCTTGTCATATGGGCATTTTCTTTGCTCCAATATCGTACATTATGCTTGTTCACATGTTCATTTAAGTAAATAAACTCATCACCAAAGCAGGTTTCGCAATCGCCCTTGCTAAGTTTTTACAGTATCTGCATCTTGTCCGGACGAAATTTATGCAGCTGAGTAACTTTGAGTACCGCCATGTAGTAAGAAAGTCAAGTGGATACTGCAACCTAACGTAAAGAACTGGTTGGGTCCATGGTAATATTTATAATACTACCTTATTATAATGCCTTTTCTTGTTCCTTGTTCCCTACCACTCCAATTGCTTCAAAATTTTGCACATGTTCGCGAACGTATTAATGTTCCATATGCCTCTTTAGATGTCTGATTAAAAACGCTTGCTTATGGTACGAGTACATTACTCGGCACTAAATGTAGATATAAGTTATCTACTAGTTTAGATAACTTATAGATAGCACTTACTGATATCCTGAAGAGGTAATGATAAACTTAAAATATAAACATAAAACATATGAAAAAATAGGAAACACGTTGGTAAGTGATATATCACCATAATTCTAATAAGATAAAGTTTCATTTGAGATACATCGTGATGGGTCATTCCATTTAAGATTTTAGTGGTGGTATTCGTGGGAGCGGAAGGGTAAACATCAAAAGTGTGAATCACGATCAAATCGTTTCCCTTCAAATATAAGCGGATATTTTGGTTTTCAGAAACGTTCAATTTAATATTGATTTTTGAAATACCTTACCAAATTGTTTTCAAAAAATCACCCCATAAAAATAGATTTTATCTTTTTTTAGGTTATCAAATTTTTTATACAATGACTGCAGTTGAAGACTTAGATGAATGGCAACAAAAATCGGTTGGCCTAACAGAATCGGCGGATTTAATAAATTTAGAGAAATACGCTGAATACGCAGTAGCCGTGGCAGCAAGAACTAAAAACGGTCTAGGTAGATTATCCGAAAAAGTGACGGTTAAAGTAAAACCGGAAGACGTGCCTTTAAGCCTTAAAGCACACGACGTTACCACTCATTCAATGACCCTTTCTTGGTCACCCCCGATCCGATTGAATCCGAGCAATTATAAAATCTCTTATGACGCCATAAAAGAATTCGTCGACTCTCAAGGAATAACGCAAACACAAAGTATACCGAAAGTTGAAATTACTTTAAGACATACCGTTAAATCTCATACTATAAACGATTTATCACCATTTACTACTTATAATGTTAATGTGAGTGCTGTTCCAAGTGATGCTACATATCGTCCACCGACTAAAATTACGGTCACTACGCAAATGGCGGCACCACAACCGATGGTGCAACCTGATTTTTACGGGGTATTAAACGCTGAAGAGATCCAAGTTATTCTTCCGCAAGCGTCCGAAGAATACGGTCCGATCAGTCATTATTATTTAATCGTCGTTCCTGAAGATAAAGCAAACGATAAGCATCCAGATCAATTTTTAACTGAAGATTTAATCAACAATAAAGGTCAAAATGTAAATACTCCTTACATAGCGGCGAAATTCCCTCAAAGAAACATTCCATATACATTCCATTTAGGGGCTAACGACGAATACGAGGGATATAAAAATAAAAAATTGGAACGGGGGAAAAAATATAGAATTTTCGTGCGAGCCGTTGTTGATACCCCACAAAAACACTTGTATACAAGCAGCCCATTTTCAGAAAGCTTAGCTTTGGATATGCGAGAAGTTCCACCTGGAGATCCCCCACTTAGACCCGACCCAAATACTTCAACAGACACAAACGGCCCAATTGTTACTAATCAACGAAAAGAAGCCGGAATTTTATGGGTTATTTGCCCGATTATTGCAGCATCGGTCTTTTCGATCATTTTGGTATTGTTGTTTATTATCAGGAAGAGACGCCAACCGTGCAAAACTCCCGATCAAGCTGCTGTTACTAAACCGCTTATTCCCGCTGATATTAATAATAGTACAGCACCGAGTGATCCCGTTGAAATGAGGCGATTAAATTTCCAAACTCCCGGAATGATATCTCATCCACCTATTCCTATTGGAGAATTAGGTAAGTTATAAAAGATTTGTTATGACAGCGTATCTCAACCTTTCAGTATTTGGGGCCAAATTTTCAAAAACAATTTTTATGACGCTCTCCTACTTTTGTTTTTCATATTATAATAAAATACAACGTTATTCTACGTTGAAAATGTTGAAGAAAAAGAAATGAGTCATGACCTCAACATTGTGCTACCGACGGTATTATAACTGCAGCTTAGATGTCGGGCATGTGGGTGCTCTATGCATAATTTTTAATGATATAAACATGTTGGTAACCTGGGTGCAAAAACATCCATACGAAATTTTTGATGGTTTTATCTGTATTGAAGTTATCATCAATCCAGGTAGAAGACTATGTGTTGCTAGATATCCTAGATATTGCTCGATATATTCTAAATATTGTTGGCAGAAGGGTATCTGCTACTAGAAATATCAGATATTACTGAATTTGATAAAGATATTGTTAGCAGAAGACTATATACTTCTCGAAATACTAGATATCGATGATTGAAGTATAAACATTGATGGTAGAAGGCTATATGTTGCTAGAAATACTAAATGTTGTTTGATGTATTCTAGATATTGTTGGCAAAAGGCTATATGTTACTGGAAATCAAGATACCAATGATTAAAATATAGGCATTGATGGTAGAAGGCTATGGGTTTTCTTCAAATATTAGATATTACTCGATGTATTCTAGATATTGTTGGGGAGAAAACTGTATAGTACCAGAAGTCTGATAGTTCTTCTCCTATCATTTTTTTTTTAAATTTTAATGTACCTTTAGGCTTTTTCCAATTTAGTCCCAGCATCTGATGAATGTTTTTTTGGAGAGCACGTATTTTGAATTATGACTTGATACTGCTTTTAGAAGACACGACATATTTCCGGAAAGCTTGATACTGCTCCTAGAAGACTTTATATTATTCTCAGAAAACTTGAAATGCTGCCAAAAGAATTAATACTGCATTTAGAAGACTTGAAATGCTTCCAGAATACTAGATATTGCCTCTGATAAACTTAAAATGCTTCTACAAAACCTGTACTACTTCCAGAAGACTAGATACTGACCCTGGAAGATTTTATACTGCTTATAGAAGACTTAATACAGTTTTTAAAAGATTTGAAATGCTTCTGGCAGACTTGAAAGACCTGGAAATTCTGGAAATCCTGGAAAAAAATTTTATATTGCTTCTAGATGATTTGATTTTGCTTCCAGGAGACTTAAAATACTTTCAGAAGACTTGATATTGTCTCTGCAAGACTTGGTATGTGTCCAAAAGACTTAATACTACTTTTAGAATACTTAAAATGTTTCTGGAAGACTTATAATGCTTCTGAATGACTTTAAATACTTCCAGAAGACTTGATACTGTACTTAAACGACTTGAAAAGTTTCCAGAAGACTTGACATTGCTTTTGGTAAAGTTGAAATGCTTCTAGAAAACCTGAAATACATCCAAAAGGCTAGATAGGTCCCCTAGAAGACTTTATACTGCTTATAGAAGCTTCTAAAAGACTTGAAATGATTCTGGCAGACTTGAAATGCTTCTGGAAGATCTGCATTGCTACCGGAATACTGGATACTGCTTCTAGACAATTTCATATTGTTTCCAGAGGACTTATTGCCTCTGGAAGACTTGAAATGATTCCATAAGATTTGATATTGCCTCTAATAAACTTGAAATGCTTCCAGAACACTTGATACTGCTTCTAGAAAATTTGAAATGCTTCTGGATGACTTTAGATGCTTCTAAAAGACTTGAAATGCTTCCAGAAGACTTGATACTGCTTCTAGAAGATTTGAAATGCTTCTGGATGACTTCAGATGCTTCTAGAAGACTTCAAATGCTTCCAGAAGGCTTGATACTACATCTAGAAGACTTGATTATGCTTCTGGTAATCTTAAAATGCTTTCAAAAATGTTGAACTGCTTCAAGAAGACTAGATACTGCTCCTGGAAGACTTTATACTGCTTGATATTCATAAGACTTGATATTGATTTCAGAAGATTTGATGTGTTTGCAGGAGAATTGTAATGCTGCCAGAAGATTTGATATTGCTTTTAGAAAACTTGAAATGCTTCCAGAAGACTTAATACTTCTTCTAGACGACTTGAAATATTTCTAGGAAACTTGATACTGCTTGTAAAATTGCGGGCAAAACATTTTCATTGCAAAAAAAAACAAGATATTGTTGATAAATCATTTGAGTTGCTTCCATTTGAGTCTTCTGGAAGCATATGAAGTCTTTCAGAAATAATATTAAATACTATTGAACAAAATATAAAATCCTGACGTGAGTAGTCCAAAAACTGTTAACTAAAGACTGAACATTGTTGGCAAAAGACATTCTTATTGCAAAAGGCTAAAACTGTCAATTATAGACTAGATGCCGCCTGTAATTTCTGGAATCTCCAAAAAACTCAAACATGTTTAATGCACATTGCAAAAATATGTGAAAAGATATGTGTGCAGAGCATTCGACGTTGCTATTTTGTTACGAAACTAGATGGTCATCGCATGAGAACTTTTTAAAACGTGTCTTTGAATTAAAAGAGGAAATTGCTACTTTTCGAAAAGTGGTCCCTCTCGCTCGGAATCGCGAGAAGCTGAAAGAATTTTAAAAACTGTTTTTGTGCTTACAACAATTTGGTAGTAAACTACCAGTGGTTTGGATATCCATTTCGAGCTTCTTCCAAAGTGGATGATGCCTTGTTTTCACCGAAAACAAAAGTATATGAGATACTCTGTTTTCGGTGTTATTGCCATTTTCAACAGCCCACTGTTGTTACTTTAAAGACAAAATATAGGTCTCGACTGAATATAGACAAAGTGAGAGCATAGGAGCCTGATATGTCGATGATGATGTGTCTCTGGATGCGCAATACAAACTTTTAATATCTGCTTAATGTAATTGAGACCTGATATTACTTTTAGAAGATTTGATACTTCAAATTTTTCCAGAAGACTTGATATGCTTTCAGAAGATTTGATACTGCTTTCAGAAAGCTTCATACTGCATCTGGAAGACTTGATACTATACCCAAAAGACTTCTAGAAAACTTGATACTGCGTCTAGAAGACTTGAAATATTTCCAGCGGACTTCAAATATTTCCAGACGATCTGATACTGCTTTTAGAAGGTTTGAAATGCTTACAGAAGACTTAATACTGTTTTTAGAAGGCTTTACATTACGTCCAGAAAACTCCAAATGCTCACAGAAGACCTGATAAAAAGCTCTTGATTTTACTTCCAAACACATGCAATACTTCCAGAAGACTTGAAATGTTTCTAGAAGACTTGATACTGGTTTTAGGAGACTTGATACTGCTTCTAGAAAACTTGAAATGCTTTCAACAGACTTGAAATATTTTCAGACGACTTGATACTGCTTCTAGAAGATTTGAATCCTTACAGAAGACTTCATACTGTTACTAGAAGACTTTATACTATGTCCAGAAAATTTGGAATGCTTTCGAACTCTTCATTTTGCTTCTCGAAGACTTAAAATACTTCCAGAGATTCTACTGAAGCGAATAATCTCCAGCAGACTTTTATTTATTAGCAAATATTTTGATTTTTCTTAGACCTTATCAGAGCCAATTCAGGTTTTTTTTGGGGAGCCGTCATTCGCCATTTTTCTGTTCTCAGTTCAGTTTCCTTAGAATCAGCACACATACATATTTTCAAAACCGGTGTTTATTTACATTTGGAGGCAGCAACAGGGCAAAATCCCACAAGCGCTACCTCACTTAAAAAGAACTAAAACTAAAATTAGCGATGTGCAATAGGAGACACGGAAGACGCACTCTCCGAATCACTTTCTTGTGATTGTACGGCATGGGTGTAAATATATCAAACCTAAGACGGTTCGAATGTTCTCTCCATCCGCAATATAGGGGAGTTTTTATACAAATTAGTTCGAGCTCTTGGCGCGTAAAACAAAAAGTCGTAATATAATCTCCGAGGGGGACTATGTAGATCAACTCGCGAAGAAGATTAAGAGAATCACAATTCCCGTTCACCAGTTTATATAAAAAGAAATGGCATCACTACATAATCTGACTGTTGAATAGAAGGTATATTATAAGCTTGGCAGGCGGACTGATAATCTATATATGGTTGATGAGATTTGTACGTAAAATATTTTAGTAACTTTATTTGTACTTTTTCCAACCTATTTATGTAAGCAGCGTATTGGGGATTCCAAATAACAGACGCAAAACTTAAAATACTATTTACGAATACATTGTACATGGTAATGTGAAGTATTTCATGTTTGTGAATTCAATGGAAGATCTCATTACAAATCCCAACATCCTGTTAGTTATGGAATCAATGTGCAAATCAAAAATTAGTTTAGAATGTAATTGAACTCCGAGATCTTTAATGGTATCCACCCGATGTGGAATACCAGTTCGGCACGTATATTCGAAATTTATGCGTTGTATCTTTCTAGTAAAAGTGATAGCTCGACATTTAGAAATGTTTAAATATAGGTTACTATTTTTACAATAGTCATATAGTTTTTCTAAGTCATTCTGAACTGCGAGTCAGTCAGCATGATCAATAATTGGACGAAATATTTTGAGGTCATCAGCATACATAAGGCATTTTGAATTATTTAGGGATTTAGAACTACCTTGTGGCACACCAGACGTTAGTGTAACGGAGTGAGATAGGTATCCACCGAGATTAACAACCTGAGTTCGATTGATAAGGTAAAAATGAAACCAGCTTCATAGGACACCGGCAACACTTACACGCTCAAACTTTATAAACAATAAACGTGTAAATAGCATCCACATGAACGTTCTCATGAATGGTAGAGTGAAGAAACTCCGTATATTCTAATAGGTTGGTATTACCAGAATGAGCAGGATAAAAACCATGCGGTACCTCATTGATGGTAGATTGGATTTGAAAAAATAATCTATTGTAAAATAATTTTTTGAAAATTTTTCCCATTATTGGCAAAATAGATATGGGCCGATAATTAGACACGTTACTGCGGTCGCCAGATTTAAAAATGGGGGTAATTTTAACTTGATTCCATGCTGAAGGAAAGACGCCAAAATGTAGGGACATATTAAAAATTAATTGTAAAGGTTTAGAAAGCCTGGTCCTTTAGAGATGTTGAAACACTTTGCTATATGAGACAGGCCCTACTAATATTACTAATTATTATTAGTTTCATTTAACAGTACGTACTGACAATCATGCTTATAATAATTAAATGATATATTAGATAAAACATGTACTGTACTTACTTAATTTTTATTAATGTCAGAACAAATTATTTTGCTGTTCTTTCTGGGAACTATATTTTTTTGATTAATATAAAATTATTGATTTTTTTATATTTTTAATATACTGACGCCTCCCACGTATAGTTATAGTCAGGTTGAGACACGCTGTGTTAGGAGAAAAAATTTAATTCCCATTTTCTTACAGCAAATCATATCGAGAAACTAAAAGCAAATGATAATCAAAAATTCTCCCAAGAATACGAGAGTATAGAACCAGGTCAGCAATTCACGTGGGATCATTCAATAATGGAAATTAATAAACCCAAAAATCGATACGGTAACGTAATCGCTTACGATCATAGCCGCGTAATTCTTCAACCGGAAGATGGAATACTCGGTAGTGATTACATCAACGCGAATTATTGCGACGGTTATAGAAAACATAACGCATACGTAGCAACCCAAGGTCCTCAACCGCACACCTTTTCCGACTTTTGGAGAATGTGTTGGGAATTGAGAACGGCAACAATCGTCGTAATGACTAAATTGGAGGAAAGAACACGGATAAAATGCGATCAATATTGGCCGAGTAGAGGAGCGGAAACTTACGGTTCCATGACCGTCTCAATCACGGATGTCCAAGAATTAGCTACTTATTGCATTCGAACTTTCCAATTGCAACGAGATAAATATTCGGAAAAACGAGAAATTAAACAATTACAATTCACAGCTTGGCCAGACCATGGAGTCCCAGATCACCCCGCGCCATTTTTACAATTCTTACGCAGAGTTCGAAATATGAATCCATCCGACGCTGGACCGATTGTGGTGCATTGTTCCGCCGGCGTTGGAAGAACCGGTTGTTTCATCGTTATTGACTCAATGTTGGAAAGAATAAAACATGAAAAATCCATCGATATCTACGGGCACGTTACCTGTCTAAGAGCCCAACGCAATTACATGGTTCAAACCGAAGATCAGTACATTTTCATTCATGATGCCCTCCTTGAAGCAGTTATTTGCGGTCAAACCGAAGTACCGGCGAGAAATCTTCATCAACACATACAAAAATTAATGCAGGCTGAATTGGGGGAGCACATAACCGGAATGGAAATGGAATTCAAGAAATTGAGTAACATGAAAACCGATTCGACTCGTTTTACCACCGCGAATTTACCGTGTAATAAACACAAGAATCGTTTAGTACATATCTTACCATACGAAAGTACCCGAGTTTGTTTAGCACCCATAAGAAACGTGGATGGTTCTGATTACGTAAATGCTAGTTTCGTCGACGGTTATCGTTATAGAAAAGCATATATTGCCACTCAAGGTCCATTATCGGATACGGCCGATGATTTATGGAGAATGCTTTGGGAACATAACTCCACAATTATCGTTATGTTAACGAAATTGAAGGAAATGGGAAGGGTGAGATTTTTAAATTATTATTCTTAATTAATTTTAATTATTAATTTTATTTTTAAATATAGGAAAAGTGTCATCAATATTGGCCGAGTGATCGCTCAATAAGATATCGTTGTTATGTAGTGGATCCAATCGCTGAATATAACATGCCGTTATACATTTTACGTGAGTTTAAAGTAACCGATGCTAGGGATGGGTCATCAAGAACGGTGAGGCAGTTTCAATTTACGGATTGGCCAGAACAAGGAGTTCCAAAATCTGGAGATGGATTTATTGATTTTATTGGGCAAGTTCATAAAACGAAGGAGCAGTTCGGACAAGATGGACCTATTACTGTACATTGCAGGTAAATTTTAACTATTAAATTAATTTGACTCATAAAACTCTATGTATCACTATAACTAGAAGTATTAATTAATATATAATTAGATCATGTTTATCAGAAGGGGTGGTTACCAACTACCAAATTATAAAAACGATAAGATATTTTAATAATAATTTTAAGATATTTTTATTTAATAGATTTATGAGCATCATATTTACCAAATCTTTACATAATAATAACGTTAAAGGAAAGATTCTATTTAATTTTTTTTACTTATTTTTGGAACTTGCTTCTTCTTTGAATAATATTCAAACAGGCAAATTAGTTTTCAGAATAAAAGTATGAAACTTAATCAATTAAATTAACCCTTCTCAAATGACTTGAAGTCTCAGTCATAAACTTTGTTTCTTACTTGTTCTAATAAACGCATCATCCAAAAAGAACAATGACATCACATTATTGGCTTAAGTGATCCTGCTTAATCTGTTCTCTTAAGAAAATTAAAAAAGTAACTCCAAATGTTGATAATAATCTTTGACAAGTTTCATCAAGAATAGGTTACATCCAAAAATAGTTTTTTTATTACAAAGAATATAGTTCTCTTGTACTATTGCTTTAAAGGAGGGGGGAGAGTACATACCTTCAGTTTATGTGTGCTGTTTATAACGCGTGACGTAATGTCTAAGGAATTTAGGACGGTTCCACACAGATTAAATGTGTGTGTGAAAATGTTTAGATCATCGTTTTTGCACCGTTAACTGCGCAGTTTATTTACTTCATTCTACAGATTGTTTAGTCACCGTCCTATTTTTACAATCACCATGATCAAAAAAGATTCGCTTTTAGCATTTGTCGACAGCTACCAGTCCCTTCCCAAACTTTGGGATACCACATGCATATTTTATTCCAATCATGATAAGAAACTGGCAGTATGCAACATTGAAAAACTAACACCTCTAAACCTGATGCAACATATGATATTTGCTGATAGCTTATCAGCAAATATCAATGAAACATTGCTTGATGGTTAAATGGGTGTTTTAAACAGACCATCACCATTTGCTTGTTGGAATTAGAATTCGTATTCTCATCATCCTTGACCTCACCTAGCAGAAATTATATTCGATGCATTCTTGTTTGATTGAAAAGCACGTATTTTGAATTGAGCTTTGATACTACTTCTAGGAGACGTGATACTGTTTTCACAAGACCTGAAATACTTCCAGAAGACTTGAGATTGTCTCTAGAAGATTTAATCTGCTTCTAGAGGACTTGCTCAGCTTCTAAAAGACTTGATCTGCTTCTAGAAGACTTGATCTATTTCTAGAAAACCTTGAAATGGAAAGCGAGGAGGTGCAGGAGATATTGGC
The DNA here is from genome assembly GCA_036711965.1 of Onthophagus sagittarius. Taxonomy (NCBI): domain Eukaryota; kingdom Metazoa; phylum Arthropoda; class Insecta; order Coleoptera; family Scarabaeidae; genus Onthophagus; species Onthophagus sagittarius. Next base: position 64,921,602 of record JASERS010000003.1, on the reverse strand, counting down.
AACGTTGTATCAATTTCGCACCACTTTGTGGCTTCTAACAAAAAATTTTCGTACTCGTCGCTTTCCATATCCGAGATTATTCAATAGGAAATCGTCGTCAATAAGTTATGACGGCTTTTCAAAATTGCACTTTTTTGACAAACATTCCTGAAATCGTAAAATATATCGATATGCGGTTTAGAGTATAAAGTATTTTAGAAAAATCAAGCCTCAAACAATATATATAATTTTTCCTCTATTTCTTATAGAAAGAGAAGTTTCCGATTAAAAAGTGTTCAATTTGATCCACCTTGTTGTACACACAATAGTCAACGTGTTAAGTTTTTTTAAACTTCAAAAATTCTTTGAATATTTATATAAAATAAAGTAAAAAGTTCACTATATGGGCCCTCCCTATCATAAATCACGTCCAAATACTTTTTGTAGTGATAATTAATCCCACTATCGTTTCTCAGGGTCATAAAAACCACCAGAAGTATGATGCACTAAACATATATTTTTATCGTAAATAAAAAAGGAGCATTGGAAGCTCTCCTAAATAATATTTTTTTCCTCTACTTACATCGCTTGTTGCTATTATCTCTATTTTTATAAAAATGTCTGTTGTTCCTTTTCTGATAAACATGTTCGAATTAATATAATTATAATATTATAATAATTTTTTGTACTTTTTAGTGCTGGAGTTGGTCGTACCGGTGTATTTATAACGTTAAGTATCGTGTTAGAAAGAATGCAATATGAAGGAGTTGTGGATATATTCCAATCGGTGCGCATATTACGTACACAAAGGCCAGCAATGGTTCAAACAGAGGTAATCTTAATGACCTAAAATAAATTGATTAAAAATTATTAATTAAATGCCTATTTTTAGGATCAATATCAGTTTTGTTATCGCGCAGCTTTGGAATATTTAGGATCTTTCGATCATTACACCGATGGTAACTAAAAGGAAACTTAATAAAAAGAAGAAAATCAGAAAAAAGGAAAACGAACGTTTAAATGCTTGTTACGTAGTTTTAATTTTTTCTAAAGCAGACAATAACTGCAATAGAATTGTATAACAATGTGCTATATTTGGTTTTCTCCGTACAAATACTGCCAATTGAGTATAAGTTAGAAAAATGAAAAAAAAAAGAAATGGAATAAATAAATAAATAAAAAGAAAAACTGAAAGGACACTGACGACGTGTTAATCCTGGATAGAGAGAAAGAGAAATATGAGATAAATATAAGAAGAAAAATTATAATTATAGTGAAAACAAAAATATAGTGTGCAAATGTGTGTAAAAAATGTGCCTAGATATAAATATGCCCCCGAAGAGATGATGAAAAGTTGATGAAAAATGTCACAAAAACGTCGACAGAATATGAATCATGTAAAAAAAATTGTGTGTGCACAGCCATTGTGACAAGTTGATATACATTTAAGATTTTATATTTTAGAACTCAGAATTTGTATAAAATTTCGACCGAAACATTTTTTTGTACACTTTTTTATTGTACCTACTACATATTTAAGTTTTTTTCTACCTATGTATAATTGTTAGCGTCTGATACTCAATCTAGTTAATTAAGGTAACCGAATCATTAATTGTATATCATTCGTGTTAATTGTAACTTTCCAATTCGATTTAGTAATCTGTATATTAACCTCAGTAAATGTAGTAATTATGAAAAGAATCACGAAAACGTGCACTGTTATCTCTCTTATTCGTCCCCCAGTATATTTACTAAGTGTACTAAAATCAATTCTTATGACTTCCCTACAAAACAAGAACAAATATATTTAAATATTACGTTTTAAATCCGATCTCGAATATCGTTCGATATTGTTCATTTACAGAAACCGGAATGTAATTACATTACGCCAATAAGACGACATTGTTAAATACATAAATTAGATTTAACTTTATATTTTTCTATCCAAGTATTGTTTCTTTTTTATTTTTTCTTTTTAATTACGAAATGCTGTCCATGTAAGCACAGTATTTGGACTGATTTGTAACCTTTTTTATACCGTAACTTTTTTCATTTGTAAAGACGTTATTTTAAGCTGTAATGATGTTATATTTTTTATGACAACATGAACACACTGTTGTAGCACAGAGGAATGAATGATGAAAATAAAGCTATAGATTTTAATTATTCGTTTCATTATTTATTCTTATATTCATTCACTAAATTCTTCATAATGATGTGACAAAGATAATTGATATTCAATTACAACCTGAACACGACAGAGATATACTTTTTGAATTAACATTATTTGTAATGAACCATAAATGCTAATCTATAATCATATACAATCTAGATATGAGGACTCTGGAGAATTGTCAAAAATGTTCAAATTGTTATCATTTAAGAACCTTACTCTAAAATGAATTGAAACCAAAAATTAAAATCAAAGAAAAACAGACTTATGAATGAACATTTTTCGTATTAACAAGAATTCATAATCCATAAGTCATTAATAATAATAATAATAATAATAATAATAATGCCTTTATTCGTACTAATACAATGAATACAAGAGAGTATATATATATATATATAATACTGAACAATAAGTACGAATTGGCGAAGTTCAGTACTGATGCACTGCTCAACTTAACCAATTACCGCTCTTAAAAATAATTTTCTAAACGTTCAGTAAGAGAGCGAAAATTGAGAGGAAAAAAAAATAATAAAATAAAACAAAAGAATGAAACTAAACATAATAAAAATATAAAACTAAATATAATGAAGAGGAAAAAAAACAACGTACATAATGTAAATAAATATCTCTGTTAATAGTATTGAAAAAAAAAATCCTTTTTATACTATCTAGTCATGGCAGCCGTTTGTTGATCAAGTAAGCGATCGAAAACCTGCTTCTTGAATGTGGAGACGCTTGCAAGTAGCTTTATTTGCGGGGGCAAAGCATTGTATATCGTTACAATCTGGTGACTAAAACACCGTTTAAACTGCTCTGTGCGGTGGAGAGGAGGTGTCATAGCCCCCCTAAATCTCAAATTCAAGTTATGAATGTCAGTACGATACTGAATCTTCTGATACAAATATTGAGGTTTTTCTTTCTGAACGATATTGTAATAAAACACACAACTATGTAATCTTGTCCTTCGTGACATACTTAGCCATTTTGCGTCCAATAACTTGTGCGAAATTCTGTCAAATTTTTTAATGCCGTAAATGAAACGCAGACATGCGTTCTGTGCCTTTTGAATTCGTTGCTCGTCGACTCGAAGTAAACAGGGCCCGTACACCACATCTCCAAAGTTAAATTTAGATAGAATTAAAGAGTTACAAAGTAGTGTTTTAGTTTTAATATTGAGTAGATGACGAGAAGGGTATAGAGATTTTAGTTTGGCGTATGCACCCTGAAGTATTGTCGACACATGTTTCCGGAATCTCAGATCCGTATCTATCACCAATCCTAAATTACGTGCACAAAATATCAGTTTTTCGCCCGAATATCATGACTTTTGATTTATTGGGATTTATAATTAAGCTGTGTTGGTCAGCTGTTTTTACTAGGTTAGATAATTCTGCATTCAATATACTAAGAAAATGCTGTTGTTCCGACGGTTTGTATGAAATATACACCTGAGTATCATCTGCGTAAAAATGTACTTTATAATGTTTAAAGATATTAATCAACGGTGCAGTATATATTGAAAAAAGAGTAGGCGAGAGTACAGAACCCTGCGCCACCCCAGATCTGATAGGACGAGCATTAGATTGACAATTAGACAACTGCACGTATTGCTGTCGGGTGTTCAGGAATTTTTCAAAGAATACAATAGCTGAGTCTTCCAGCCCGAAGTGCTTAAGAATAGCCAGCAGGAGTCTGTGATTTACCGTATCAAAAGCTTTGGTGTAGTCCAGCAGAACAAGTATTGTCATGTACCCTCTATCAGTTGCACCTATAATATCGTCAACCACACAAGCTAAAGCAGTGGTACAGCTATGACCTTGTCTAAATCCAGACTGAACCGTTGGCAGGATTTCATTAATTTCCAAGTGATGCTACAGTTGAACATTAATAATCTTTTCCAATATTTTTGACATTGCAGTTAGTATACTTATCGGGCGCAGATCGGAAGCAAGAATTGGATTCGGAACTTTTGGTATCGGACGCACGACCGCTGTCTTCCACGATGAAGGAAATACACTGTATTGAATGCAAAAATTTACAATATGTGTGACATAAGGAAGTAAAAAAGGCATACAGTAGAGTAGTGTTTTAATTGATACACCATCGGAACCTACAGCGTTAGACCTGATTGACTGCAACACTTTTAGAACATCACTTTCAGATGTAGTCGAAAATGCAAGAGTGTTTACAACTTGTTTATTTAACTTAGAATAACTGTCACTATCAACTGTGGCATTAGTAACGGGAAGCGAATCAATAAAAAAATCGTTAATAACATTAGCATCTGTCAAGTGATTTGGAAGCGATCCACGCTTGGATCTAATTAATTTCGTGGCTTTCAACGTTTGCCAGGTTTTAGCAACGTTGCCTAACTCTAACGTATCCTGCAAATATTCTCGTTTACACTTACGATACATATTAGTAACTAAATTTCGAGATGATTTATATTGCTGCCAATGTATGGGGTTTCGAGAACGCTTAAAAACTTGAAGTAATTTGTCTCGATTTTGCATTGCCGATTCATTGTGCATTGTCGATTTTGCATTAATAATAATATAATCAAAAAATAATATAACAACGTTTGTTGGCTTTGTACTTTATTAAAGATTGGTAAGAAATATTCTTGTTCTACCAGTTTCGATCTGGATCAGATCATCTTCAGGAACCTTTGGTAACACGTCTAATGTTGATTTCAGAGTATTTCATAAATATCTTTTCTATTTTATCAGAAAACTATTTTTGTTATTGCTTGTTTAAATATCTTCGAAAATTTTTTTATAAATTACAAGTATATTTGTTGTTCGCAAAGGTTCCTGAAGATGATCTGATATAGTTCAAAACCGGTAGAACAACAATATTTCTTACCAATCTGTAATAAAGTATAAAACTAACAAACGTTTTTCTATTTAATTAAAAAGATGGAAAAAAGAAACAAACTCAACAATACAAAAAGATAATGACAAAATTATACAAAAGCGATATGTAGGGCGGAGTTAGGAATCAAGTTCCTCTCTACCACTCAACCCTACAAATAAAAATAATAATAAATTAAAATAGAATAAAAGAAACATAAAAAAGACAGAAAACAACAATCTTTACGAAATTAATCATATTAAACAAATAAAATAAAAATAAAAGCGGAAATATTAATTGCGATACATTGCGAAATCAACTTGTTGTGTTTCGGTTAACGGATTGAATAAAAGACGTGTAGATGACTAACTACTATTTATTCTTAACTCTAACAACTTATAACTTAGGAAGGATTTCTGTCCGTACGACGGTTCAGGTTGAAAGCACCCGTTATAGTTTTTCGACCGTTTTCGACTGACTTGTCTTTCTTAGGCCCTACGAGGTTGCGCACGCACGCTTTCTCGATACACCACACTCCTCCGCCGCGAGATTTGATCACTCTTGATCACTTCACATAATCATCAAAATATTTAGGTGCACGATGTTCACGTACCGGCCGTTCCGGTTTCCGGGAAACACTTACTGTATCACTTTCACGGAATTCACTAACGTCATTTGAGTCAGGCCCTTTACGTTCAACAGTAGTTGATATCTCCCTTTTCTCTTCACTAGTGATATCGTCAGCTGGTGGAAATTCCGCTCTGGTTCTGATTTGGGCAGCATGCCGTTTAATTATTTTTTCAGGTGTCTCTAGACGGTAGCTGATCGGTCCAGTAGCTTCGATAATTGTAGCAGGTTCCCACTTTTGTTGAGTTCCATACGATCTTGAATAAACAGTTTCTTCTGGTACAAAAGATCTTGGTTTTATTTTTCCACACCTCTCCTCTTGCTTATCTTTCATGATTTGTGAGAAATCCGGTTTTAGCCGATCCAGTAGACAGGACAACCGCCGACCCATCAACAATTCTGCCGGAGATTTCCCTGTTGTTGACTGGGGAGACATATGTTGACACAATAAGTATCTGCTCAACATCTGATTTGTGTTCCCTTCTTGCATCTTTTTTAACGCATTTTTTAAATCTTGAACCATACGTTCGGCTTGGCCATTTGAACTTGGGTGGTACGGAGCCGTTAATGCTTGTCGGATTGCATTGCTTTTCAGAAATTGCCTGAACTCTGACGACGTAAACGCTGTTCCGTTATCTGACACGCAAACTTCCGGCAAACCATGAGTGGCAAAAAGCTCTCTTAAGACTCCTATTGTCTTCGATGTGGATGGTCCTGCAACCTCCCTCACTTCCAGCCATTTAGAGAAGGAATCCACAACGATTAGGTAGTATTTTCCCTTGATCGGTCCGGCGAAATCAAGGTGTAGGCGGGTCCATGGCGCTCGAGACCACTCCCATGGATGCAATGGTGATCTCCCCGGTGCTCCTCTAGTTTCTTGGCATGCTTCACATGTTTTTACTAGCGCTTCGATGTCATGATCTATTTTTGGCCACCATACATAAGACCTAGCTAACCCTTTCATCAGTACTATTCCCGGATGGGCTGTATGAAGTAGTTCCAGGACAACTCTCCTCCCTCCTGGTGGAATAATTACTCTGGTACCCCACAATAAACAATCGTTGTACACGGAGATTTCATTTCTTTTCTTCAAAAAAGGTTGATATTTTTCCGCTAAATTTGCGTTATCCCTTGGCCATCCGCTTCTTGCCCATTCTAACACTATCGACAAAACGGGATCTTTGGCTGTCTCTTTGGCTACTGAAGTTGACGACAATTTTTCGGGAGCGTTTTCCAAAATTAAGACGTCCGGCGATGCTGGTGGTTCTGTCACTTTATCCTGTCTAGGAAATCTACTTAATGCATCTGCGTTTCCAATAGACTTTCTCTTCGCATATTTTAAGTCGTAGTTATACGCAGAAAATGTAATTATCCACCTCAGCATACGTGGCGATATTACGTCCGGCACGGACTTTTGTCCATTTAGAACTCCCAAAAGCGGTTTATGATCTGTTCTGATTTCAAACTTTCTACCGTACAGATAATTGTGAAATTTTTTTAATCCAACAACAATGGCCAGAGCCTCTTTGTCAATTTGTGCGAAATTTCGCTCCGATTTTGAAAGTGTACGGCCATGGAACGCCACTGGAGCTACCATTTCTGGTGCTTCTTCTTGACTGAGCACACATCCAACCCCATATGAGCTTGCATCACATGTCAAAATTAATTTTTTCTTTTCGTCGTAATGAACCAAAGTTGGTTCTGTCGATAAAATGTCCTTTATTTTATTGAATGCGTCTTCCTGTTGTCTGCGCCATACAAATTCACTGTCCTTCTTGAGTAATCTATGAAGCGGTTCAGCAATTGTTGCTTTATTCTTTAGGAAATTATGATAAAACGTCACTAATCCCAGAAACGCTTGTAATTCCGTTTTATTGGAAGGTGCGGGGGCCTTCACAATAGCTTCCACTTTGTCTTTTATAGGTTTAATACCTTCAGCACTGATATTAAATCCCAAAAAAGTCAACGATTTAGTTCTAAAAACACACTTATTTTTGTTTAATCGTAGTCCATCTGATTTTAAACGGCCCAGCACTTCGCGTACTTTTTTATCAATGTCTTCGACCGATCTACCCACGATTAAAATGTCGTCATAGTACGGCATCACTCCCGATATACCGCACAGTCGCGTGTCTATAAAACGTTGAAAAATTTGAGGTGCAACTGAAACACCAAACTGTAATTTTTTACATTTGAATGCACCTCGATGTGTTATAATTGTTTGTGCGCACTCGGCTTCATCGTTTACGGTTAACTGAAGATACGCTTTAGCTAAATCCAATTTCGCAAACACTGTTCCTCCCGTCAACGTCACTAACATGTCTTGCACCGATGGTACCGGATATTTGTCTGTTCGCAAAGCACGATTTATTGTCCCACGATAATCACTACATATTCGCACTTCGCCGTTTTCTTTGGTCACTGTGACAATAGGCGTTGCCCATTTAGGATGATCCACCTGTTCCAGAACTCCCTGTTTAATTAAACGATCCAGTTCCGCGTCTACTTTGTTTTTAAGTGCAAACGGTACCTTCCGCGGTTTCATTACCACTGGTCGATATTCAGGATCCAAATCAAACGATACGGGGAGTCCTTTAAATGTCCCAATTTTCGTATCAAATACTTCCAGGTATTCCTTTACATAATCTGGGACATCTTCTATAGCGTTGATTCCCTTTAAAGATATACCAAGAGGCTCAAACCAATTTCGACCTAGTAAACTAGCATGGTCGCCGGCCACAACAACTATCGGTAATGGAACACATTTATTATTGCATCGTACATTTATTGTATATTCCCCTATTGTAGATACAATGCGTCCTTGATAATCACGCAACGTAATATTTGACGCCCTTTTTACTGGCATCCTTTGTTTATCGTAGATTTCGAGAAATGATTTTTCTCCCATAACACTGTTTGCCGCGCCGCTGTCGATTTCCATAGAAACTGTTTTGTTATTTATTGTGACAGGAATCATAAACTTCTGGGATACCCCGAGGTTGTTTAAGTTATTTAAGACCATTTCGTAAGGATCCGCTATTTCCTGTTCGCAGGCCTTATCTCTTGTTTGTGCGTGGACCCTTAGGTCTTTCATTGTTCTCTTCTTCCCAAAACTGGCACGTTCGATGTGATCCGTCTTTTGACAAAAATTACACTTTGCATTTTTGTGTACACAGGTATCGGCTTTATGGTTGCCTTCACACCGGAAACATTTCTTCGAGTTTTTTTCCGCTCCAACCACTTTATTAGGAAAACTATTTTTTCTTTGTCCCCACGCGAACACTCCTATTTTGTGTACACTCTCGGTATCGGTTGACGTTTGTTTAATTGTGGCGACTCCCTGAAGCGCGACTTCATGATCACCACACATATCTTGCGCTAATTTCAACGTAAGGTCTCTTTCCGCGAAAAGCCGTCTTTGTAAAGCACTGTCCCGCACACCGCACGCAATTCGGTCCCGTAACATGTCGTCCAAATTATTTTTGAAACCGCAATCTTCCGCAAGTTTCCTCAATTCTTTTATGAAGTCCGCCATCGGCTCTCCCTCTTGTTGGTCCCGACGATAGAACTTGTACCGATTGACAATCTCTGATGTTCGCGGTACAAAATGATTGGATAGTATCGTCATAATTTCGCTGAACGTTTTTTCACTAACCTTTACTGGGGCTATAAGTGATCGCAGAATGTCATACGTGGCTCCTCCGCATAAACTTAAGAACACAGCCCTTTTGCTGGTTTCTTCTTTTATGCTATTGGCTTCCATAAAAAACGTAACCCTTTCTTTGTAAGCTTCCCATGATACTCGATTATTTGGGTTAAATGGTTCTAACGTTCCCAACGTTGCCATGGCGTGAGTCGTCTTATTTTGAACTTCCTTTTTATTAATGTTTTTTTTTTCCCGTCGGATCTTCCTTACGCATCACCTGGATTTATTCTTATGAAATCTCCGGGATTCAAACTTCAGGATCACTGGGATCCCATCCTCGTCGCCAAAATGTTGTGTTTCGGTTAACGGATTGAATAAAAGACGTGTAGATTACTAACTACTATTTATTCTTAACTCTAACAACTTATAACTTAGGAAGGATTTCTGTCCGTACGACGGTTCAGGTTGAAAGCACCCGTTATAGTTTTTCGACCGTTTTCGACTGACTTGTCTTTCTTAGGCCCTACGAGGTTGCGCACGCACGCTTTCTCGATACACCACACAACTATACGCAAGATTGTTCATCCATCAACATCTGTCGCAGTTTCCTCTTAAATGCATTCAAATTTAGAGATTTCAGAGAACCTGGTAGGGGATTATAATATTTAGGAAGGCAATATAAGAAAGATCGTTCAAATAATGACAACATATTTCTAATGTTGATATTATGAACGTCCGTCCTGAATGATATTTTGTTGTACAGATACGGGGATTTCTTCAATAGGAGAAGCTTATGATAGAACGATAACAAATGCAATTTTCTCCTATTAATAATAATAATAATACATTTATTAGCTTTTTCATACATGTACATAATTAGTTGCAGTAAAAAAAATACAATATAAACTAAAAGCTAATCGGGGCTAGCTCAGGCAACATCGAAACGTAGCCTGATCTACCGCAAGCCCCTTTAGTTAATAAAATTATATATGTATATGTGCAAAATAAAATAAAATAACTCCCAAACTGATATAACACCTGGATGATATAACGCAACTGAATATTACAATCGTAAAAACAAAACAAAAATTGCCTACTTCCTACCATCCTTACTCATTCTGAAGCTCACATAAAATACCCCTAAGTCTCAATTTGAAATGTCGGGTGTCTAAAGTTTTTAACGTTCTAGAGAGAGAATTCCAAAAACTGGCGATTCTGAAAGTAAAAGAATTTCGATAGGCGGATGACTCGTGACGAGGAACCGTAAGCAGGTCTCTACGACGAACATTAATATTATGCACGTCCGTACGATAACTAATTCTCTTATGTAAATATACAGGCACCTTATCAGCCAATACTCCAAAAAACACTACACCCTCATGTAGCTTGACTCTATTTGACATACTCAACCATCCACACTCTTTCAGTTTATGTGATATTCTATGATACTTACGAATACCATAAATAAATCGAAGACAGTTGTTTTGAACATACTGAATTCTTTTTCTTGACTCTTTGTTAATACAAGCGCCATAAACCGAATCACAGTGATTAAATAAAGAAAGAATCAATGAGTCCGTAACAGTACGTTTGATAGTTTCATTTAGGATATGCCGATAAGAATATAATGATCTTAAAATACCGTATAATTTTTGAATAATCTTATTTACGTGTGTATGAAATTTTAAATCGTTATCAATCCACAAACCTAAGTTTTTAACAGCAAATTGCTGCCCATTAACAGTAATACTTAAACGAGACTCCACCGACTCCAAATAATTTTTATTACCAAATATAATGATAATTTTAGGTAGAATTAATTTTTAAAGCATGTGCAGCAGATATGTCGAGTAGGGTTTGCAGATCTCTATTTATTCGTTCAACAGCCAGGTCAGTTCTAGTATGATGAAAAGAATAAGACAACTGAGTCAGCATATGCATGAAATTTACAAAACTTTATTCGCTCACTAAACATACTTGTGTAAATAATAAACAAAAGAGGACCACCTTGTGGAACACCTTGTATTAGACATACTCAACCAACCAGCATCTATCAATTTATGAGAAGCATGATCACACCTTTTTAAACCATATACAAGTCTGAGGCAATCTGTACCCGTTGTACACGACATGCTGAAGTGCTATCCAGACAAGTATCAAAAACCTTATCACAGACAGTAAAGTAATTCCATACATTAATTTCAACGTAGCATATGATTTGTTGATTTTTTGAGTGATATATGTTTTAAATCTAATATCCGAGTCCTGATATAATCCTAAATTACGAAAATAACAACCGACACTGATTCGCTGACCATCAACTTCTACTTCGAAATGAGGAGAATGTTGCTTCCGCAAACTCCGCCTACTAAAAAGCATCAATGCCGACTTTACACCATTTACTTTCAAATTATGTCCAGACAAAACTTCCACTAAGTTCCTAATTTCTCGAGTTAAAATAGATTTAGCCAATGACATATCACTGGGAGTAAATCTTAGGTATAATTTGCAGCTACATTGTTCCAAACTGTTTGAAAAGTTGGATGTATATAAAGAAAACAGATGTGGACCCAATATAGATCCCTGCGACACTCTGGCTGACACCCTCCGAGGCTCAGATATGGACTCATTGATCTTAACCTTTTGGTATCGATTGCACAAATAATTCGAAATTAATAATATAGCTTTACCGCTAAACCCAACAAAATTTAAAACAGAACTTAACAAGGAATGGTTTACAGTATTAAAAGCTTTTGGATAATCTAACAAAACTAACGCAGTTTTTTAAGCAATTGATGATCGTTTTCATCAATTTCTCGGAGAATGTCGTCGGTAATATGCATCAACGCTGTTGTAATAATTCGAAAATTATTTAACGGTTTTAAGAAATAACCATTGGAATTGGAAATTCCTAAAGTGCAGCCTTTCGTTATTTTAGAAACTAAAAATCTCGTCACAAGTTAACGACGTCCGGTATACAGATCAGACTTCGTGTTAAATTTTGTTAAAAATTATATATCCGCAGTTTGATGGGGGAAATGCGAATCGACACGAAGAAGTCGTTAAAAACTTAGACGTTAGATCACGTAAAAATTTGATGGTTTCCACTGTTTGGAAATTAAGTGACGATTTTTGGGATTAGTTAGTGGCGGATGTTATCTTCTGGTCTTGTGGGCGAGGAATTCTTCCCTTCCACAAATTCTCTCATTGGCTCAGAAAATTATTGTAAAATATCCGCCCCGTATTTTGAATTGGCCCCAGGTGTCGGGGATGTCCAGACGTTAGGGAACGCCTAATGAAGGTTTTGCACCCCTCCAAGACCCGAGGTTACTTAAGGCCTTGCACACGTGAAAAAAAAAAAGAATTCTGAACTTAGTTTCAACTTCAAAAGATATCTTCTTAGAAAGATTTACGAACCAATACTCAACCAGCGCTCTGTTAGACCGAAACTTAGATTCGCTTTAACGCCAATTCTAAGTCCCGTCGAAATCGAGAACTTTGACTCAGCTTCAAGTGCAACTTTCTTCTGATTCGGGCGTCCGCGTCGTGTCGGAAACCGTGTTCACTTGAGGAAATGGTGTGTTTGTGTCGAAGAAGTCTTCCCGGATTATCCCGAGAAGATTCCAACAGGATCCAGGTTGCGACCCATCACCGAGACTACCAGATCGGAAAACACGTCCGGGGTAAGTCTGTTTGCCAATTCTCTCTATCATTTATCGGTCAACGAGAGTTCGCTGTAGGGTTAGGTTCAGACAGGTTATTTTCATTTTAAATTTTGTTTTGACTCCTTAAGTAACGTCGGGTATCACGTAGGTAGTTTTTAAGATTAACTATGTATCTTTTTTTTGTTATTTTTGTAAATATAGATATTAAGTGTGGTTAGAACACTTGTCGTTTTATTTCACATTTCCTGAGAGCCTTAGTGCAAGAACCCACGGTTCTGAAATAGTGACCGCGCGCTTGCCATTTAATCTTGTTTGAATAGATAGGATCAGGTAGGAGTCCTTCAGACTAAGAATTAGGTAGCGCGAAATACTGTTTCTGGTGGCAGCGGTAATTACCTGAAGTTGAAGTCGTTCAGTGACGGCCTCACCACACTATTTCGCAACCATAATGTTTACGAAATCCAGACTGATTACAGTTTGGCAATTTCAGTTTTGCAGTAATAACGCCAAAATTTCTAAAATATCAATAATTCATGATTTCATTCATATAAGCATTACATATAAGATATATCAAGTAATTTCAATTTTTAGCTACCAAGTGTTGTCAATAAGGGAAATAAAATTCACCACATAACACGGAACCAGTCACCAAACTTTTGGCCACTATTTTCAAACATTCTTTTGCTCATTTTTAAGCATTTTGTCGATTTACGTATCAACTTATAGCAAAAATCAATCAAGATTTCATTTATTAATTACCAATAATTTTTGTTAATGAGCGTTGCTAGTTTTTTGTTTCAAAAGATTCTTTCTATCATTTTTGATTTTGAAGATGTAATCCTCTATTGCATTGCAAATAACAATTGTCAACATATCCATTCTAGATATATATATACATCCATTCTTGGGATTATTTAAAAAGCTTTGGTATTGGAGAATAGCTACAAAATAAAACAATAACAATAATTGACAATTTGTAATAATTGACAATGGTTTATACTGTAAATAAGTGACCAAACTTCCAACAGATTAGCAAGACTTTGTAGTATATAATCTGTGGAATAGTAATAGCTTATGCTGCCAATAAGTTGGCTGACTTTGAATTGATGAACAGGGCTTTAAAAACATAGTAGTACCTCATGCTGCCAACCTGTTGACAGTATTTAAGATAATGTACTGTATTTGGAATAGCTGCCAACAAGTTGGAACACTGTGTTTGGAACAGTAATAGCTCATACTGGCAACAAGTTGGCAGACTTCAAACTGCCGAGCTTTGGATGTACAATAGCTTATACTTCCAACAACTTGGTAATCTTTAAGGTAATATACAGGTGTCTCACGTAACTGGTTCATTAGAATTTTTTTGGGTTCCACTTTTTATTGAATTAACATTGGCAGAGATGTGAGCTTTTAAAGATCATGGTGATATTTACCAAAAAACCTTTAAAATCAAAATAACTCGAAAACAAAAGAGTGAGAGATTATATAATCCATGGAACAGTAATAGTTTACGCTGCCAACAAGTTGGTAGACTTTAAATTGATGAACAGGACTTTGGAGACATAATACCTCATGCTACCAACAAGTTGGTAAACTTCCATCTGATAAGCAGGACATGGTGACAATCAAGCCTTTACGAATAGTGGAAGCTAAAGAAGTTCTAATGAACCAGTTAAGTGTGTAATAATTCGAAAATTATTTAACGGTTTTAAGAAATAATCATTCGAATTAGAAATTCCTAGAGTGCAGACTTTCGTTATTTTAGAAACTAAAAATCACCTCTCAAGTTAACGACGTCCGGTATAGAGACCAGACTTCGTGTTAAATTTTGTTAAAAATTATGTATCCTCAGTTTGATGGGGGAGATGCGAATCGACACGAAGAAGTCGTTAAAAACTTAGACGTTAGATCACGTAAAAATTTGATTTTTTCCACTGTTTGGAAATTACGTGACGATTTTTGGGATTAGTTAGTGGCGGATGTTATCTTCTGGCCTTGTGGGCGAGGAATTCTTCCCTTCCACAAATTCCCTCATTGGCTCAGAAAATTATTGTAAAATATCCGCCCCGTATTTTGGATTGGCCCCAGATGTCGGGGATGTCCAGACGTTAGGGAACGCCTAATGAAGGTTTTGCACCCCTCCAAGACCCGAGGTTACTTAAGGCCTTGCACACGTGAAAAAAAAAAGAATTCTGAACTTAGTTTCAACTTCAAAAGATATCTTCTTAGAAAGATTTCGAACCAATACTCAACCAATATAACGCCAATTCTAAGTTCCGTCGAAATCGAGAACTTTGACTCAGCTTCAAGGGCAACTTTCTTCTGATTCGGGCGTCCGCGTCGTGTCGGAAACCGTGTTCACTTGAGGATTTGGTGTGTTTGTGTCGAAGAAGTCTTCCCGGATTATCCCGAGAAGATTCCAACAGGATCCAGGTTGCGACCCATCACCGAGACTACCAGATCGGAAAACACGTCCGGGGTAAGTCTGTTTGCCAATTCTCTCTATCATTTATCGGTCAACGAGAGTTCACTGTAGGGTTAGGTTCAGACAGGTTATTTTCATTTTTAATTTTGTTTTGACTCCTTAAGTAACGTCGGGTATCACGTAGGTAGTTTTTAAGATTAACTATGTATCTTTTTTTTTGTTATTTTTGTAAATATTATATATTATTATATTAAGTGTGGTTAGAACACTTGTCGTTTTATTTCACATTTCCTGAGAGCCTAAGCTCAAGAACCCACGGTTCTGAAATAGTGACCGCGCGCTTGCCATTTAATCTTGTTTGAATAGATAGGATCAGGTAGGAGTCCTTCAGACTAAGAATTAGGTAGCGCGAAATACTGTTTCTGGTGGCAGCGGTAATTACCTGAAGTTGAAGTCGTTCAGTGACGGCCTCACCACACTGTTTCGCAACCATAATGTTTACGAAATCCAGACTGATTAGAGTATGGCAATTTCAGTTTTGCAGTAATAACGCCAAAATCTCTAAAATATCAATAATTCATGATTTCATTCATATAAGCATTACATATAAGATATATCAAGTAATTTCAATTTTTAGCTACCAAGTGTTGTCAATAAGGAAAATAAAATTCACCACATAACACGGAAACAGTCACCAAACTTTTGGCCACTATTTTCAAACCTTCTTTTGCTCATTTTTAGCATTTTATCGATTTACGTATCAACTTATAGCAAAAATCAATCAAGATTTCATTTATTTATTACCAATAATTTTTGTTAATGAGTGTTGCTAGTTTTTTGTCTCAAAAGATTCTTTCTATCATTTTTGATTTTGAAGATGTAATCCTCTATTGCATTGCAAATAACAATTGTCAACATATCCATTCTAGATATATATATATATCTATTCTTGGGATTATTTAAAAAGCTTTGGTATTGGAGAATAGCTACAAAATAAAACAATAACAACAATTCACAGTTTGTAATAATTGACAATGGTTAATACTGTAAATAAGTGACCAAACTTCCAACAGATTAGCAAGACTTTGTAGTATATAATCTGTGGAATAGTAATAGCTTATGCTGCCAATAAGTTGGCTGACTTTGAATTGATGAACAGGGCTTTAAAAACATAGTAGTACCTCATGCTGCCAACCTGTTGACAGTATTTAAGATAATGTACTGTATTTGGAATAGCTAGCAACAAGTTGGAACACTGTGTTTGGAACAGTAATAGCTCATACTGGTAACAAGTTGGCAGACTTCAAACTGCCGAGCTTTGGATGTACAATAGCTTATACTTCCAACAACTTGGTAATCTTTAAGGTAATATACAGGTGTCTCACGTAACTGGTTCATTAGAATTTTTTTGGGTTCCACTTTTTATTGAATTAACGTTGGCAGAGATGGGGGCTTTTAAAGATCATGGTGATATTTACCAAAAAACCTTTAAAATCAAAATAACTCGAAAACAAAAGAGTGAGAGATTATATAATTTATGGAACAGTAATAGTTTACGCTGCCAACAAGTTGGTAGACTTTAAATTGATGAACAGGACTTTGGAGACATAATACCTCATGCTACCAACAAGTTGGTAAACTTCCATCTGATAAGCAGGACATGGTGACAATCAAGCCTTTACGAATAGTGGAAGCTAAAGAAGTTCTAATGAACCAGTTAAGTGTGTAATAATTCGAAAATTATTTAACGGTTTTAAGAAATAATCATTCGAATTAGAAATTCCTAGAGTGCAGCCTTTCGTTATTTTAGAAACTAAAAATCACCTCTCAAGTTAACGACGTCCGGTATAGAGACCAGACTTCGTGTTATATTTTGTTAAAAATTATGTATCCGCAGTTTGATGGGGGAGATGCGAATCGAAACGAAGAAGTCGTTAAAAACTTAAACGTTAGATCACGTAAAAATTTGATGGTTTCCACTGTTTGGAAATTACGTGACGATTTTTGGGATTAGTTAGTGGCGGATGTTATCTTCTGGTCTTGTGGGCGAGGAATTCTTCCCTTCCACAAATTCCCTCATTGGTTCAGAAAATTATTGTAAAATATCCGCCCCGTATTTTGAATTGGCCCCAGGTGTCGGGGATGTCCAGACGTTAGGGAACGCCTAATGAAGGTTTTGCACCCCTCCAAGACCCGAGGTTACTTAAGGCCTTGCACACGTCAAAAAAAAAAAGAATTCTGAACTTATGTATGTAAATCAGATTTCTTGGATTTATTAAGGTTATTAGTGCATTCAACAACGACGACACCGAATGCTAATTTATCTATACTTTATTTTCGACCAAACCAAACTTAAGCTAACCAAACCAAACTCAGAATTATCATTAATGTGCATTAAACAACCATGATAATAAACATTTGGTTAATTTCTTTAAGAATCAGTCATTAGGCATCGAATATTTTTTGAAAAGCTGAACGTAAAGACCATATTTTTAATGATTTGACTGAATTGTTGGATGAAATTTATTAATATAAAAAATCAGTATCTACCTAAGATTCATTAAGACTCTATGAGGCGATAAATGTGAGAATTGATAACCACCATGACAAACAACTCAATTGAGGTTATGTCGCCTTTATTATTAATAATAATTAATATTTTCCAATTGAATGACTGGAAAATAAGATAAAGCTAGCATAGAATGCAACGTCACGCATCAAGTATAGCGTTCTCATAGACAGGTATTACTTAAAAAGATTACACAACATTTTGCAAACTATTTTCTTTTTAGATATTTTGCTACAAAAAAAAATGACTTTGGATACACCACCTTCTGAACAATTCGTCAAGGAAGTTATCTCCAAAATATTTCAAAATAAGAAAAACGTTTCTTATAAAATTGCAGCAGGATCAAACCTTGGTGATGGATTTTTGGGAATTACAGCTGCTATAACAGTTAATTTTGAGAATGAAACAAAACATATTTTTATGAAGATGGCCTCAAAGAATAATTTAATGAGAGAACAAGTTTTTCAAAGAGATCTTTTTCAAAGGGAGAGTTATTTTTACTCAAAAATATTTGTAATTATGAAAAATTTATATGAAGAAAGTTTTAAAAAAGAATTCCTTCTACCCAATTGTTATCACACTTCTGATGAAGAAATGAAAGAATGCATAGTTTTAGAGAATTTATCACCAAGAAATTACAATATGAGTAAATCGAATTTTTTTGATAAAAATCAATTATTAATGGTGTTAAATACTTATAGTCAATTACATGCATGTGGTTTTATAATAAAATTAAAACACCCAGATGAATTTAAAGAATTTTCAAACAAATTTGGCCGAGATTACTTCAAGAAACATTTTGATAAGTTTGGTTTATCAAAAATTACAACGAAAAGTTTAAATATTTTAAAAAAATCTTTAAATTATGACGAAGATAAAATTCTATTAAACAAACTTGACGAAATAAAAAATCGTATTTTGTCCGCTGCGGATGGATTAGCAACCGAAGAAAATTATCCAACAACCATACATCAAGATTGTTGGCGAAACAACATAATGTTTAAATATGATGATAATAACTCCCTTCATGACATTAAATTAATTGATTTTCAAATGTGGTGCGTTAACTCTCCAATTTTCGATGTAGCAGCTTTAATCTACACAAATACAGCGTCCAAAGAAATTTTAGATGATCTAGATTATTATTTGACTTTTTATTATAATTGTTTGTCGGATTCGATTCTTAAAATGGGGGGAGATCCTTCGATTTTGTACCCAAAAGAAATTTTTAATCAACATTGGAAAAAACACAATTTTTATGGTTTGTGGATTGCGGTTGCTGTAATTCGAGGATTATTAGCCCCAGTGGAAATTTTACCAAATATTGTTGAATATGTTAAAAATGATATGCCATTGGAAAATTGTTTCATGTTTGATCTTCCAGATGAAAGTGAATACTGTGATCGATTGAAATTGCTTTTGTATCATTTTATTGAGAATAAATATGTTTAAATAAATATTAATTAAAAAGGTTGGGCCGACTATGATTTTGGCCGACTAACGACTATCCGACTAATCGGTATTAATTGGGCCGATTAATCGGCCATTCCCGATCATTCCAAAGTTCGGACGTGTTCGAATACTTTTGGAAGCGCTTATATGCTACATAATCTTATTGTAACTAGGGCTGGGAGATACTTTCAATGAGTTATTGAGTATCGATACTATTCAAAGTATCGAAAATCTCGAAGCATTGAAAGTATCGAACTATCAAAAGTATCGAAAATATCGAAAGCATCGAATTATTAGAAATATTAGTGCATAATAAGCATATTTCTTATGTATTTTCTTCCTAGATTTTACTTTTGGATACTGTACGTTATCTTAATGATGGCCAATATGTTGGCAGTGTTAGTGTTTATATCTCCAAAGTCCTGCTCATCATTTTAAAAGGAAGTCTGTTAATCTGCTAGGAACATGAGTTAGAACTGTTCCAAACATTGCACATTATCTTAACAACTGCTAACTTATTGGCAGCATGAACTATTACTGTTTCAAACACTGTACACTATGAGTGCTTGTGTCTCCATAGTTCTGCTCGTCAGCTTGAAGTCTGCCAACTTATTGACAGCATGAGCTATTACTGTTCCACAGACTATATATTATTTTAACAACTGTCAACTTGTTGGCAGCATGAGCTTTTATGTCTCTATAGTCCTTCTCATCAGACTTGTTGGCAGCATGAGCTATTACTGTACCACATACTATATGTTATCTTAATGACTGCCGACTTGTTGGCAACATAATCTTGTTCCACCAGGTATACAGCGATGTAGAGTACATTATTTTGAGATGATTTTTCTAATAATTTTTTTTCATAATTTTTATAACAACTGCACGAGAACTGTTTAAAAGAAGTCTAATAGCAACTCTGGGAAACGATAGAGGAGGTCATAAATCAATCTCAGGAAATCGGTCCTATCATCCGTTTCTTACGCGTTTATTTCTCATAAGAATTTGTTTATTGATTTTTCTCTTTGAAACATTCATAATTCAATTGTTGTGATAAGATATATATCATTAAGGGTTAAGGGAATAAAAATGAATATGTTTCAATTTTTTAATTACAATAATTCAATAAGTTATGTGTCATAATATGTAAAAGCACAATAAATACGTAGGAGGGGAGTCATAAGGTGACCTCTTCAGTCGTTTTCCAGGATCGCTATTGGACATATTTAAACAGTTCCCGTGCGGTTGATATAAGCAATGTGAAGAAATTTTATTAGACAAATTGTCTCAAAATAATGTGCTCTACATCGCTACATATCTCTGATCCGGAAGATACCGGACATCCTGTATACTATCTTTTTATTGTTCAAAACACTATACATTATCTTAAAGACTACTACCTTATTGGCAGCATGACCTATTATGTCTTCAGAATCATTTTTGGTAACTTGAGGTCTGCCAACTTGTTGGCAGCATGAGCTGTTATAAATATAAGCTTTTGGAAATCCAAAGACCTGCTCATCACTTTGAAGTCTTGAAACTTGTTAACAGCGTAAGTTATTACCATTCCAGAGACTATATATTATTTTCAAGAAATTCAGCATGAAGCCCAAACATTATGTGCTAAAATAAAAGCCTATAAATTTAGTTGCTCTTTAATAATTTGAAGTCATGATTTAGTAAACCGAATAAACGCTGTTAGTAAAACGTTTCAAGACAAAAATTTTAACATTACACTTGCTTTAGAATCTATCGAACACTTAAAAATATTTTTGCAGGAATATCGTTTGGAAACAAAATTTAAACAAGTTCTAAAAGCAGTAAAAGGACTGAGAGAAGAAGATAAATTTAATTTTGTATGAATGTGTTTTATACACTTTTAGACACTGCAATGAGTTCTTCAATAGAAGGGTTTGAACAGCTTAAAACGTACTACAACAACATTAATATTATGTTTAAATTACCGTTATTTAATAAATAACGACGATTCATTAAAACATTGTAGGGATCCAGAAACTCTTGAAGGATGGTGAAAATAAAGATATAAATGCAACAGACTTATATGATAATTATGTGCTTTCCGAGATGATCAAAAACCTTTTGACATACTTAATTTTAATGTGTCCAATAATTAATCTCGCCCCAACTTTTCAATTGCATTAAGAATATTATCAATATTTTCAGGTAGTTTACTGCGGCTCTTATTACAAAAAATATGGCCACCTCTACCATATACTTTCGTTATACAGCATTGCGGTGTACGGCTGACTTTCGAGGAACGAATCACCGCCGTATAACGAGGTATGAGTGTACTATTTTAAAATACTAGTTTTTATCATTTAATTTTTGTTTTAAAATCCTAATTTCTAAACCGTGTTTTTCATTATTTGGTTTTCTATCTTCCGCAAACGTTTCCTCCAAAATTTTCATTTTCAAATCATGTTTTTCTTTAATGTTGTTTCGTTCCTCTAAAAAAGTTTCTGTTTGCAAATCAACGAGTTTACTTTTCTTTCGCTAATGCTTCATATGCATTACATTCTCATTCCTTATTTGTGATTCTCTTTTTATGCAGTTTTGGATTTGCATCTAAACATTTATTTTATTTATTTACATTTGGAGGAAGCAACAGGACAAAATCTCTCAAAGCGCTACCTCACTTAAATAGAACTAAACTAAGAATATTCATTCTCAATAACAAGTAAATAACAACAAAGAACGTAATTGTAACTAAAAATTTGTAATATTCTTACTAGTAATGAAAATTATTTTCAAAAAAAAAATTAAAATTAATAACAGCAATAATTATATAGACAATAGATAAAAATACCATATACGTATACAAAAGTATTACAATATATAAGAAAAAGTGCAAATTAGTAAAATTAGCGGTGGGCAATAGGAGACATGGAAGCTACGGCTCTCCCAATCACATTCTTGTGATTGTGCGGTGTGGGTGTAAACATATCAAATTTAAGACGGTCAACTGTTAGCCCTGGTTGCTATGAAATCAATGTGCAAATCAAAAATTAGTTTAGAATCTAATTGAACTCCGAGATCTTTAATGGTATCAACACGATGTAGAATACCAGTTCGGCACGTATATTCGAATTTTATGCGTTGTATCTTTCTAGTAAAAGTGATGGCTCGACATTTAGAAAAGTTTAAAGATAAGTTATTATTTTCACAGTAGTCATATAGATTTTCTAAGTCATTTTGAAGAGCGAGGCAGTCAGCATGATCAGTAATTGGACGAAATATTTTGAGGTCATCAGCATACATAAGGCATTTTAAATTATTTAGGGATTTAGAAATATCGTTTACGTAGATTATAAATAAAAATGGTCCCAGATGACTACCTTGTGGCACACCAGACGTTAGTGTAACGGGGTGAGTAGGTATCCATCGAGATTAACAACCTAAGTTCGGTTGAAAAGGTAGGAACGAAATCAGCTCAATAGGACATCGGCACGCTCTAACTTTATTAACAATAAATTATGATCTACTTTATCAGAGGCTTTGCTGAAGTCCGTGTAAATAGCATCCATCTGAACGTTCTCATGAATGGTAGTATGAAGAAAATCCGTATATTTTAGTAGGTCGGTATAAACAGATCGACCAGGATAAAAACCATGCTGTACCTCATTGATGGTAGATTTGATTTGAAAAAATAATCTATTGTAAACCAATTTTTCGAAAATTTTTCCATTATTGGCAAAATAGATATGGCACGATAATTAGCCACGTTGCTAAGGTCGCCAGATTTAAAGATTGGGGTAATTTTAGCTTGAAGAACCTTGTAAAATCCACAGGTGTTCCACCAGAATATCAGAAAGTTTTGTTTATCGTCGACGTATTTCAGTTGGAAAGGAGAGTTTTGCGAACAGTTTGAGGGGGCAGCCATGGGATCTCCTTTGTCGCCGGTGATAGCTAACTTTTACATGGAATTGTTCGAAGAAAATGCTCTGAAGAAGAGCCAATGGAAACCAAAGCTATGGCTCCGATATGTGGACGACACGTTTATGGTATGGCAACATGGTAGAGAACACCTCTTTGAATTTCTAGATCATCTAAACGCTCAACTTCCCATAATCAAATTTACCATGGAAACAGAATCCGCCAAGCAGTTACCCTTCTTAGATGTATTGGTTACTAGAACGACAAATGGTGATATGGAACTGGGGGTATATCGAAAGAAAACCCACACCAATAGGTACTTAGAGGCAACATCACACCATCATCCCCAACAGAAGAGGTCCGTAATTCGCACTTTGTTCCAGAGAGCAGCAAGAATATGTAAAGGAGACAACCTAAAGAAGGAGGAACTGTTTCTACGGAACGTACTACAGAAAAATGGATATAGTTTGAAGGATATCAACCGAGCCACCAAGCAGCGGAAGCAGGGAAAAGAAGCAGCAGCAAGTACAGAACCAGCTGGATTCATCTATCTTCCTTACGTTTCCGGTGTAACGGAACGAATTGCTAGACACCTCAAGAAAAACGACATCGTGGTCCGATACGGAACGGTCATCAAAAGTCGGAATACAGTCCCGATAGCCAAGGACAAGCTACCTCTATTAAAAGGAGCGGGTGTCTATCGGCTATCATGCAGTTGTGAGAAGTTTTACGTTGGCCAAACCGGACGAAACATCGAATGCCGTATCAAGGAGCACGAGAGGGATATGAGGCTGAAGAAGATTCAACAGTCGGCGGTTGCGGAACATTGCTACTCAGAGGGACACCGAATAAACTTCGAGTAAACAAAGGTTCTGGCTAGGACTAATAAATATCATCAATGGCTGACAAGAGAAGCCATAGAAATCCACTGACATAAAAACAACGTCAACAGAGAAGATGTCTGGGAACTCAGCAGAACATGGAAGATGGTGGTGAAGTCGAACACGATTCCCAAACCGGATGCGACGCAGTAATTAGTTAGTAATTAGCTTGTAATTAATATAAATTAATTGTAAATTGGTTTTTTCTTCGACCTATATATTGTTTTACAATTCCCGATTTTGACACTTCGAACCAGTTTCTGAAGAAGGTTGCAACATGGCAACCGAAACTTCAAACTTTATTTTCAAAAAACGCACGGTAAAATCCGAAAGTTTCTAGTTTTACATCTAGTATTAGTTCAATTAACACCAGTCGTGAAAGCCTTCATACTTATAATTTATGCTTGTTTCCATGCTGCAGGAAAGACGCCAAAATGTAGGGACATATTAATAATTAAAAATTTATGGAATATTATCAGGGCCTGGTCCCTTTGAGATGTTAACTTCATGAAGCGCCTGTACAACTTCTGAATTCCCTCAGAATATACCCCAACTATAGGCTCAGCGAAAACTGAGCCAAAATATTCAGAGAAAAAAGCACACATTTCTTTATGATCTTTAGTTACGCCATTTAATTCGAACAACCGTCGGTATGCCAGAACCACCCTTCTTTTGCTTTAAGTACGACCTTCTTTTAAATAAAGTTTTTTAGGATCAGTAGCAACCGAATTTTAAACGCGATTGGTATACTTTTTATGATCGCGTGCAATAAAATGTTTTGAACGACGTCTTAGCAAAGAAAAAGTAAGGTAATCAAGGCGACAGCCGTAGCGTTTCCATTTCCCATGCACATGCTTCTTATCACATAACGTATTAATTGTATCTCGAGAGAACCATGGGGTTCACCTTTGCAAGGCGATCTCATGCGCGGTACAAATTTATCAATGACAACATATAGATGATAATACAAAAAATCCATAGCGGAGTCTACTGTAACATTTTCAAATAATTCACATTATTAATAAAATTGTTAATTTCATTAAAAGAGGCTTTGTAATAATTATAACTAACAGTGGGCAGTGCGGGAATAACGTTGGCTTCTCGAGGCACATCACAAATAAACTCAAACATTGAATGAGCTACATCCTCAAAAATCAACGGTGCATTACTCAAATGGAGTTCCGTCACATTCACAAAGCGACGAAAAATCAGATCGATTTTAAATAAATATAAAAATTATTAACAAACTGTTATTTTTCTTATGGTGGGTGAATTTAGATTTTCACCCGCTTGAGTTTTCTTCACCATTTCTTCGTTACGTACCTCGTTTTCAATTCATGAAAAGGTGAATGATTTGGTACAAAATTTAACCAGACATGTACTAATAGGACGCAGTGGCTGGGAAAAAAAGACTTGTTTCCAAATCCTATTACCGACCCAAAACATTTAGAAAAAGATGAAGATCAATTTCAACAGTAGTAATATTTGGATATTATATAAACAGCTATTATTCACAATTAAAAATAAGTAATTGCAAATAAGATAGAACAAAACGCCACATTTTCACTTACATGAAAGAAAATAACAAACTTGTTCAAATAATTTTCTCATAATTAAGATATAAAAATTAAATTATTAACTAACACTAGGACTAACACTAGATCTAAAACTAGAAACTTTCGGGTTTTGCCGTGCGTTTTTTGAAAAAATGTTTAACGTTTCGGATGCCATGTTGCAACCTTCTTCAGAAACTGGTTCTAACTGACAAAATCGGGATCGTAAAACAATATATAGGTCGAAAAAACTAATTAATAATTAATTTATATTAATTACAAGCTAATTACTAACTAATTACTGTGCCGCGTCCGGTTTGGGAGTCGTGTTCGTCTTCACCACCATCTTCCATGTTCTGCTGAGTTCCCAGCCATCTTTTCTGTTGACGTTGTTTTTATGTCGGTGGATTTCTATAGCTTCTCTTGTCAGCTGTTGATGATATTTATTATTCCTAGCCAGAACCTTTGTTTTGTCGAAGTTTATTCTCTTATGTTCCTTGGCATTCGATGTTTCGTCCGGTTTGGCTAACGTAAAACTTCCCACAACTGCATGAGAGCCGATAGACACCCGCTCCTTTTAATAGAGGTAGCTTGTCCTTGGATACCGGGAGTGTATTCCGAATTTTGGTGACCGTTCCGTATCGCACCACGATGTTGTTTTTCTTGAGGTGTCTTGCAATTCGTTCTGTTACACCGGAAACGTAAGGAAGACAGATGAAACCAGCTGGTTCTATACTTGCTGCAGCTTCTTCTCCCTGCTTCCGCTGCATGGTGACTCGCTTGATGTCCTTTAAACTATATCCATTTTTCTGTAGTACGTTCCGTAGAAACCGTTGTTCCTTCTTTAGGTTATCTCCTTTACATATTCTTGCTGCTCTCTGAAACAAAGTGCAAATTACGGACCTCTTCTGTTGGGGATGATGGTGTGATGTTGCCTCTAAGTACCTATTAGTGTGGGTTTTCTTTCACCTCCAGTTCCATATCACCATTTGTCGTTCTAGTGACCAATACATCTAAGAAGGGCAACTGCTTAGCGGATTCTGTTTCCATGGTAAATTTGATCATGGGATGTTGAGCGTTTAGATGACCTAGAAATTCAAAGAGGTGTTCTCTACCATGTTGCCATACCATAAACGTGTCGTCCACATATCGGAGCCATAGCTTTGGTTTCCATTGGCTCTTCTTCAGAGCATTTTCTTCGAACAATTCCATGTAAAAGTTAGCTATCACCGGCGACAAAGGAGATCCCATGGCTGGCCCCTCAAACTGTTCGCAAAACTCTCCTTTCCAACTGAAATACGTCGACGATAAACAAAATTCCATTAAATCTGGCACGTACTCTGGCAAACCCTTCGGAATGAGTTTTTGGCGAAGACCCTCTACCGCATCCTTAATTGGTACTCTAGTAAAAAGAGATTCTACATCGAAACTAACCAAAATATCCTCAGCATCTAACTTTACATTTTTCACTGATTCCACGAAATGTGTCGAGTCCCTAACATATGATTCCGTGTTGCCTATAAAAGGAGAGAGAATTTTAGCGAGATGTTTGGCTAGTAGGTACGTTGGGGAATTGATGGCACTGACGATTAGACGAAGGGACCAGACGTCCGTCTGGTTTATGGATCTTCGGTAGTCCATAAATTCTTGGTGGTACCGGAGCCTGCACAAACAAACCTTTCTGATGTTCTGGTGAAATAGCTGTAGATTTTACAAGGCTCTTCATATTCCTTACGATCTTGTCTGCTGTAGGGTCCTTCTTGATCTTCCTGTAGGTTCTTAGAAACGGTTTCTACGGAACGTACTACAGAAAAATGGATATAGTTTATCAACCGAGCCACCATGCAGCGGAAGCAGGGAGAAGAAGCTGCAGCAAGTACAGAACCAGCTGGTTTCATCTGTCTTCCTTAGGTTTTCGGTGTAACGGGACGAATTGCAAGACACCTCAAGAAAAACGACATCGTGATGCGATACGGAATGGTCACCAAAATTCGGAATACACTCCCGGTAGCCAAGGACAAGCAACCTCTATTAAAAGGAGCGGGTGTCTATCGGCTGTCATGCAGTTGTGAGAAGTTTTACGTTGGCCAAACCGGACGAAACATCGAATGCCGTATCAAGAAGCACGAGAGGGATGTGAGGCTGAGGAAGATTCAACAGTCGGCGGTTGCGGAACATTGCTACTCAGAGGGACTCCGAATAAACTTCGACTAAACAAAGATTCTGGCTAGGACTAATAAATATCATCAACGGAGAAGAGAACAGAGAAGATGGCTGGGAACTCAGCAGAACATGGAAGATGGTGGTGAAGACGAACACGACTCCCAAACCGGACGCGACGCAGTAATTAGTTAGAAATTAGCTTGTAATTAATATAAATTAATTATTAATTAGTTTTTTTAGTTTTAGTTTTTAGATTTTGTCAGTTAGAACCAGTTTCTGAAGAAGGTTGCAAAATGGCATCTGAAACGTCAAACATTTTTTCAAAAAACGCACGGCAAAACCCGAAAGTTTCTAGTTTTAGATCTAGTGTTAGTCCTAGTGATAGTTCTAGTGTTAGTGCTAGTGTTAGTTCTAATTTTAGTTCAATAAATTATTTGATGTTTAAAATCTTCTTAGAAATACACTAAAAATCAAATCCTTAAATTATTTCATTATGATTAAATAACATAATATATATGAATTGTTATTAATGAATTTAAATTAAATAATAATAACAATATTAATAGTTTGAAAGTTTTATTAGAAACAAAAACAGTTTCACCAGTGGTGTAAAAAAGGTTGAAATAAAAATCAGCTCTAAAGCCCCTATTAATTCTTATAATACGATTAAATATAAAAAAAAATAAACCTCAACAAAAATGGAGCGACATTAAATATTACATGATTGATAAATACATTATATTCCAAATTAAGGTTATGTAACAACTATCAATATCAACAGCTCAAGTGCAACAATCTTTATTATTATTACAAATATTTATCCATGACTATAATTTAATCATCTTTTTTGTCCCCAGATGATAAAATAGTTTTTTGTAACTTACTGTGTTCCTCGGCCAATCTATCATACTCTTTATGAAGATTTTCAGATTGTTCTTTCATTGCTTTCTTATCTTTTCGTTCAAAAAGAAGCTTGTTCTCTAACTCAGTAATAGTCTCCCTTAATTCTGCAATCTAAAACACAAAAAATTAATAATAAAAAAAAAATTAATCAAAATAAAATTCATTACTTCTTTATCTTTGCTAGCAGATTCGTTACTTTCGTTTTGAGCCTGTTCCCCTTTTCGCTCTAACAAAGTTCTAGCAGCAGTTGAAGCACTTTGCGCTTGTCTCATAGCAGCTTCAGATTGCGCCAAAAGCCCAGCTTGAGAGGAAATCAAAGTAACTAATCGTCTAATCACCAACGATAAGAACAAGGCAAAACCGGAAATGTAAAAGTTTCTTTGAGCGCGGAATAACCGCATATTCTCTTGCATCTCAGCTTCTAATTGTTTATGTTCATGTTCTAAAAATAAAACACAATAAATTAATTGAGATATTAGTAATTTATATTTATGAATTGACATCAATTTGGTTTGGACATTGCCCCCAAACACTTAAAAAGTAGGAAATACTCACCACTCCCATGAGAATACTTTCTCATCTCCCTGATAGCGTCCAAAAGGAATAAGAATAAAATGGCTAGCAAAATCATAAAGTAAATGCTGGCTTGTCGTTGTAATCCCTGTAGAAATTTCGATTTGAATAAACTGTTCCATTTTCTTGGACTGGCGATCGGTAACACTAAAAGAAGCACCGCGGCGATCTCGAAGTACAAGAAACCGGCTATCAGGGTCCACTGCAAACTCATTTTGGGCTTCTCAAAAACTGACTAATAACGAAAGATAAACCGGTTTTTAATAATCGGTATCACTCTCGGCTACGTGTTATTTTCTAGTACGATCAGAGCCTCGAGAGAGTATACTATTTATAGATGTAGGTTTTTATAAGATTCAACTTGCATGAGTCACGAAATATTTCGTTTGACTGAAATTTGACATCTGACGTGGTGCATAATCTTGATTTCTAACTAATTTCATGATGTAAACAGTTTGATGTAATCTAAATGTTATTATCTGTTAAAACGTATTAATCATTATCGGAATTAAAATTAATTAAATAAAAAATCTTATCTAAAACAAAATTATTTTTTATTGGTTTATTTATCAGTAACAAAATATAATAGTTGAACGTAGCCGCTATAAATAAAGGAAGAATGAATTCAATTCGTTTATGTAATAAATAAATAAAGTACAAAAACAATTTTATAACGTTAAAATCAATATTATTAATATATAAATGTGTTTAAATAAAATTTTATTTTATAATTTCCATGAATATCATTACAGTCATACACATGATCGTTACCTACTTTAGCGGCTATTTGGGAACATTTTGTTGTTTTGTTGTAATGACAATGACAGTTTCTTGGTGTAAGTTAATTTTATGATTTGTTAATCAGTTTTTTGTGTTTTTTTGAGTTTGTTACAATCTGTTCTCATTAATAACGTTATTTTCGGCAATTTTATGTATGGTGAGTGTATTAAATAGAATTTTCTTTTTTATAAATGCACTTTAAAAATTATTTACATGAATTTTCATTTGAAGAGACAATGAGCGCTAAAAATTGCGTCTTGAGCATCTTAAATTTTAATAATCCTACTTAATTAAGCTTAAAAAATCATTTAATTTGATACCAAACACGCTTAGTGTATTTTTTATTATGAGATTGACATTTGACATTGACAGATGTCAAATGCGCTATCTTGAATTTTAATAATTCTTCTCAATTAAGCGTAAAAAAACATTTAATTTGATATCAAACTTGATTAGGGTATCTTTTATTATGAAATTGACGTTTAATTCAATACCAATCATTAAAACCATTTAATTTCATACCAAACTCGACTATTTTTGCTGTTATAATAAAAAGTTATGTGACGTTGACAGATGTCAAATCCGCCATTTTGAATTTTAATAATACAATTATATTAAGCTTGGAAGTCGTTTAATTCAATACCAATCATTAAAATCATTTAATTTGATACCAAACACGACTATTTTTGCTGTTATAATAAAAAGTTATGTGACGTTGACAGATGTCAAATCCGCCATTTTTGAATTTTAATAATACAATTTTATTAAGGTTGGAAATCGTTTAATTCAATACCAATCATTAAGATCATTTAATTTCATACCAAACTCGACTATTTTTGCTGTTATAATAAAAAGTTATATGACGTTGACAGATGTCAAATCCGCCATTTTGAATTTTAATAATACAATTATATTAAGCTTGGAAGTCGTTTAATTCAATACCAATCATTAAAATCATTTAATTTGATACCAAACACGACTATTTTTGCTGTTATAATAAAAAGTTATGTGACGTTGACAGATGTCAAATCCGCCATTTTTGAATTTTAATAATACAATTTTATTAAGGTTGGAAATCGTTTAATTCAATACCAATCATTAAGATCATTTAATTTCATACCAAACTCGACTATTTTTGCTGTTATAATAAAAAGTTATATGACGTTGACAGATGTCAAATCCGCCATTTTGAATTTTAATAATACAATTATATTAAGCTTGGAAGTCGTTTAATTCAATACCAATCATTAAAATCATTTAATTTGATACCAAACACGACTATTTTTGCTGTTATAATAAAAAGTTATGTGACGTTGACAGATGTCAAATCCGCCATTTTTGAATTTTAATAATACAATTTTATTAAGGTTGGAAATCGTTTAATTCAATACCAATCATTAAGATCATTTAATTTCATACCAAACTCGACTATTTTTGCTGTTATAATAAAAAGTTATATGACGTTGACAGATGTCAAATCCGCCATTTTGAATTTTAATAATACAATTATATTAAGCTTGGAAGTCGTTTAATTCAATACCAATCATTAAAATCATTTAATTTGATACCAAACACGACTATTTTTGCTGTTATAATAAAAAGTTATGTGACGTTGACAGATGTCAAATCCGCCATTTTGAATTTTAATAATACAATTATATTAAGCTTGGAAGTCGTTTAATTCAATACCAATCATTAAAATCATTTAATTTGATACCAAACACGACTATTTTTGCTGTTATAATAAAAAGTTATGTGACGTTGACAGATGTCAAATCCGCCATTTTGAATTTTAATAATACAATTATATTAAGCTTGGAAGTCGTTTAATTCAATACCAATCATTAAAATCATTTAATTTGATACCAAACACGACTATTTTTGCTGTTATAATAAAAAGTTAAGTGACGTTGACAGATGTCAAATCCGACATTTTGAATTTTAATAATACAATTATATTAAGCTTGGAAGTCGTTTAATTCAATACCAATCATTAAAATCATTTAATTTGATACCAAACACGACTATTTTTGCTGTTATAATAAAAAGTTATGTGACGTTGACAGATGTCAAATCCGCCATTTTGAATTTTAATAATACAATTATATTAAGCTTGGAAGTCGTTTAATTCAATACCAATCATTAAAATCATTTAATTTCATACCAAACTCGACTATTTTTGCTGTTATAATAAAAAGTTATATGACGTTGACAGATGTCAAATCCGCCATTTTGAATTTTAATAATACAATTATATTAAGCTTGGAAGTCGTTTAATTCAATACCAATCATTAAAATCATTTAATTTGATACCAAACACGACTATTTTTGCTGTTATAATAAAAAGTTATGTGACGTTGACAGATGTCAAATCCGCCATTTTGAATTTTAATAAT
Source organism: Onthophagus sagittarius (assembly GCA_036711965.1). Taxonomy (NCBI): domain Eukaryota; kingdom Metazoa; phylum Arthropoda; class Insecta; order Coleoptera; family Scarabaeidae; genus Onthophagus; species Onthophagus sagittarius. The sequence goes on along the minus strand of JASERS010000003.1, from coordinate 64,889,067 downwards.
ACAATTATATTAAGCTTGGAAGTCGTTTAATTCAATACCAATCATTAAAATCATTTAATTTGATACCAAACACGACTATTTTTGCTGTTATAATAAAAAGTTAAGTGACGTTGACAGATGTCAAATCCGACATTTTGAATTTTAATAATACAATTATATTAAGCTTGGAAGTCGTTTAATTCAATACCAATCATTAAAATCATTTAATTTGATACCAAACACGACTATTTTTGCTGTTATAATAAAAAGTTATGTGACGTTGACAGATGTCAAATCCGCCATTTTGAATTTTAATAATACAATTATATTAAGCTTGGAAGTCGTTTAATTCAATACCAATCATTAAAATCATTTAATTTGATACCAAACACGACTATTTTTGCTGTTATAATAAAAAGTTATGTGACGTTGACAGATGTCAAATCCGCCATTTTGAATTTTAATAATACAATTATATTAAGCTTGGAAGTCGTTTAATTCAATACCAATCATTAAAATCATTTAATTTGATACCAAACACGACTATTTTTGCTGTTATAATAAAAAGTTATGTGACGTTGACAGATGTCAAATCCGCCATTTTGAATTTTAATAATACAATTATATTAAGCTTGGAAGTCGTTTAATTCAATACCAATCATTAAAATCATTTAATTTGATACCAAACACGACTATTTTTGCTGTTATAATAAAAAGTTAAGTGACGTTGACAGATGTCAAATCCGACATTTTGAATTTTAATAATACAATTATATTAAGCTTGGAAGTCGTTTAATTCAATACCAATCATTAAAATCATTTAATTTGATACCAAACACGACTATTTTTGCTGTTATAATAAAAAGTTAAGTGACGTTGACAGATGTCAAATCCGACATTTTGAATTTTAATAATACAATTATATTAAGCTTGGAAGTCGTTTAATTCAATACCAATCATTAAAATCATTTAATTTGATACCAAACACGACTATTTTTGCTGTTATAATAAAAAGTTAAGTGACGTTGACAGATGTCAAATCCGACATTTTGAATTTTAATAATACAATTATATTAAGCTTGGAAGTCGTTTAATTCAATACCAATCATTAAAATCATTTAATTTGATACCAAACACGACTATTTTTGCTGTTATAATAAAAAGTTAAGTGACGTTGACAGATGTCAAATCCGCCATTTTGAATTTTAATAATACAATTATATTAAGCTTGGAAGTCGTTTAATTCAATACCAATCATTAAAATCATTTAATTTGATACCAAACACGACTATTTTTGCTGTTATAATAAAAAGTTAAGTGACGTTGACAGATGTCAAATCCGACATTTTGAATTTTAATAATACAATTATATTAAGCTTGGAAGTCGTTTAATTCAATACCAATCATTAAAATCATTTAATTTGATACCAAACACGACTATTTTTGCTGTTATAATAAAAAGTTAAGTGACGTTGACAGATGTCAAATCCGCCATTTTGAATTTTAATAATACAATTATATTAAGCTTGGAAGTCGTTTAATTCAATACCAATCATTAAAATCATTTAATTTGATACCAAACACGACTATTTTTGCTGTTATAATAAAAAGTTATGTGACGTTGACAGATGTCAAATCCGACATTTTGAATTTTAATAATACAATTATATTAAGCTTGGAAGTCGTTTAATTCAATACCAATCATTAAAATCATTTAATTTGATACCAAACTCGACAATTTTTGCGGTTATAATAAAAAGTTATGTGACGTTGACAGATGTCAAATCCGCCATTTTGAATTTTAATAATACAATTTTATTAAGCTTGGAAGTCGTTAAATTCAATACCAATCATTAAAATCATTTAATTTGATACCAAACACGACTATTTTTGCTGTTATAATAAAAAGTTATGTGACGTTGACAGATGTCAAATCCGCCATTTTTGAATTTTAATAATACAATTTTATTAAGCTTGGAAATCATTTAATTCAATACCAATCATTAAAATCATTTAATTTCATACCAAACTCGACTATTTTTGCTGTTATAATAAAAAGTTATATGACGTTGACAGATGTCAAATCCGCCATTTTGAATTTTAACAACTGCACTTCATTTGATTTAAAAAAATCATTTAATTTGATACCAAATACGATTAAGATATCTTTTATTATGAAATTGACGTTTGGCATTGACAGATGTCAAATCCGCCATCTTGAATTTTAATAATTGCACTTAACTTGACTTAAGAAATTATTTAATTTGATACCATACACGATCAGAGGGTATCTATTATTATGAGATTGACGTTTGACATTGACAGATGTCAAATCCACCATCTTGAATTTTAATAATACAATTTTATTAAGCTTGGAAATCGTTTAATTCAATACCAATCATTAAAATCATTTAATTTCATACCAAACTAGATTATTTTTGCTATTATAATAAAAAGTTATGTGACATTGACAGATGTCAAATCCGCCATCTTGAATTTTAATAATTACACTTAACTTGACTTAAAAAATTATTTAATTTGATACCATACACGATCAAGGTATCTATTATTATGAGATTGACGTTTGACATTGACAGATGTCAAATACGCCAACTTAAATTTTAATAATTCTACTTAATTAAGCTTAAAAAATCATTTAATTTGGTATCAAACTCGATTAGAGTATCTTTTATTATGAAATTGACGTTTAACATTGACAGATGTCAAATCCGATACTTTGAATTTTAATAATACAATTTTAAATGTAAAAAATACATAAATAAAAGTTTAAATGTTACATTTGACATTTTGATTTTGATAAATTAATTCCTATTCATCAATTAATGCCAAATATAACCAAATTAGTTTAATACAAAAGTTAAAGAATGACATTTGATATATGAAAATATGACATTTGACAGGTTTTATTTTGACAGTCACCATTTTCATTTGGAGTATCATTTATTACAAGAAAATCGTTGAATCTCGCTCTAAATATCACCTGTAAAAAATAAAAAATAGATAATAAATAAAATTTGACATTTGAGACTGACACATGTCATATCCACCATTTTGAATTTATTAATTTCGTTATTATCCGAAAAAAACCTTTAATTAATGTTAAAAAATAACTAAATTAGTTATTTTATATCATAAAGTTTAAATGTGACATTTGACATTGAAGAAAAAACAAAATTTGACATATGTCATATCCGCCATTTTGAAAATGACGTGCTACGCTTCGTTATATTTAAAAATCCTTTATTTAAAACAAACTAAGATAATTAAGGGAAGAATCGAATACTTTTTAAATTTATTTAACGAATTTGACAGCTGTCAAAATTACTACAATTTGCGTTAAAATGTCAAAATTAATTTTTATCCGGATATAGTGATTAGGTTGGTATCAAAATTTACGTTTTATTGATTAATAAAGCCAAAATATAAACGTTGCAAGTGACACCTGTCAAATATCATATGTCAAAATTATTGAATTAAAAAAAATAATGATTTAACGTTTTTTTGAGATTGATTTAAAATTGAAAATCGGGTTATTTAAGTCCAAACACGGCGAGTTTATTTTAAAAATTGACGAAGATATACGAAAAAATTGAATTGAAAATAGCGGCTGTCAATGTCATTTATGACATTGACATTATGATATTAAATTGAAGGATTCTTTGTGCGTATTACGATTTTAATGTTTTCACAACTTAAAAAAATAATTAGAAAATCAAAATGGTGGATTTATACTTTTTTTTTAATTAAAACTAAATTTAATTAAAACAATGACGAAAAGTACATTTACAAAATAAGAAACAAGTCCAAACTCGATGAGTTTATCTTAATAATTAACAAAGATATCGAAAAAATTAAATTAAAGATGGCGGCTGTCAATGTCATTTATTATATTATACAAGTTTGATTTATTTAATCGAAAATATGGGTTGTGGGGTATCAAATTACAGGATTTTTTGTGCTTATTACGATTTTGATGTTTTTACAGCATAAGAAAATAATTAGAAAATCAAAATGGCGGATTTATACTTTTTCTTTAATTAAAACTAAATTTAATTAAAACAATGACGAAAAGTACATTTACAAAATAAGAAATAAGTCTAAACTCGATGAGTTTATCTTAATTATTAACAAAGATATCGAAAAAATTAAACTAAAGATGGCGGCTGTCAATGTCATTTATTATATTATACAAGTTTGAATTATTTAATCGAAAATATGGGTTGTGGGGTATCAAATTACAGGATTTTTTGTGCTTATTACGATTTTGATGTTTTTACACCATAAAAAAAATAATTAGAAAATCAAAATGGCTGATTTATACTTTTTTTTAATTAAAACTAAATTTAATTAAAACAATGACGAAAAGTACATTTACAAAATAAGAAATAAGTCCAAACTCGATGAGTTTACCTTAATAATTAACAAAGATATCGAAACAATTAAATTAAAGATGGCGGCTGTCAATGTCATTTATTATATTACACAAGTTTTATTTATTTAACCAAAAATATGGGTTGCGAGGTATCAAATTACAGGATTTTTTGTGCTTATTACGATTTTGATGTTTTTACAGTATAAAAAAATAATTAGAAAATCAAAATGGCGGATTTATACTTTTTTTTTGAATTAAAACTAAATTTCATTAAAACAATGACGAAAAGTACATGTACAAAATAAGAGATAAGTCCAAACTCGATGAGTTTATCTTAATTATTAACAAAGATATCGAAAAAATTAAACTAAAAATGGCGGCTGTCAATGTCATTTATTATATTATATAAGTTTGATTTATTTTATCGAAAATATGGGTTGTGGGGTATCAAATTACAGGATTTTTTGTGTTCATTACGATTTTGATTTTTTTACAGCATAAAAAAATAATTAGAAAATCAAAATGGCGGATTTATACTTTTTTTTTTTAATTAAAACTAAATTTAATTAAAACAATGACGAAAAGTACATGTACAAAATAGGAAATAAGTCCAAAGTCGATGAGTTTACCTTAATAATTAACAAAGATATCGAAAAAATTAAACTAAAGATGGCGGCTATTATATCATTTATTATATTACACAAGTTTTATTTATTTAATCGAAAATATGGGTTGTGGGGTATCAAATTAAAGGATTTTTGTGCTTATTACCATTTTGACATTTTCACAAAAGAAAATATTAATAAAAAAAGTCAAAATGGAAGATTTTTATTTTTTTTTGTTTATTATTATGTTTTCTTTTTGAAAATATGTGTTGTTGGGTATCAAATTAAAAGATTTTTTGTACTCATTACGATTTTAATCAACAGGAAACCCTCTCAATCAGGACCTAAGAAATCCACATCGTCAATGTAAGTGCTTTGGCCCAAAAACTTGTCGATCTATTTATTATATTATTAAACATTTAGGATTTATTTTTATTGTATGTAAAGGTCAGTTTTTTTGTGCTTTCCAATTTTCATATAAAAGAGCAGGGCGTGCGCCAAAAACTCTCTCGTTTGATACTCGCTCGTTTTAAATCAAGTAATAATAATAATAAAGGACTGTATTCAGCACAGAAATACATACATAGCAAAAATAAACATAGAAAGAGCATAAGGCGAGGTTCAGTCTGAAGACTGCTCTACCACCTAACCTAATTATACTACTTATAATTAATGAAAAGTGAAATGTGAAATGTGGGCTGAGCGGGAAGCAAAAAAAGAAAAAAAAAGGAAGAAAAATCAAATAATACAAAATAAATGAAATGAACATTTCTTAAACAAATAAAACAAAAAAAAATAATAAAAACAATAATAACAAATAGTTACAATACAGCGGTAGAAACGTGGATAGACAAACGTGATTATGAGTGCTGCCGAGCAAAAAGATATGACCAGAGTTCCCGTTTGAACATATGAGGAGTCAACATAGCCACCCTCTCTAATATTTTATTCCACAGATTTGGCAGGTAATAGCTAAACGACTTCTTAAAGGATTCTGTGCGGTGTTTGGGAATCGTGAGTCGACCGCGAAATCTGACATTAATATTATGAATATCAGTTCTAAAGGTAATTCTATTATATAGATACGGTGGCGTAGCGTTGTGCAGAATCCTGTAAAACAGCGAAGCTGCTTGTAATTCCCTTCTGTTACTCATATTAAGCCATTTGGCATCTTTTAATTTGTGCGATATTGAATAAGTCGTGCGTGGGACCCGATAAATCAAGCGCAAACATGCATTCTGCAACCTCTGCACTCTCTGCCTATCACGGAGTCCGAGATGGGTACCGTGGACAACATCGCAATAATTTAATCGTGATAGCACAGTTACCTCACAAAGTTATTTTTTTATGTGAGTAGAAAGAATGTCGCGATTTTGAAAAATTAGCCTGAGCTTAAAGTAGCATGATTTCAAACAAGCATTTATGTGAGATGTGAAATTCATATTACTGTCTAACATCAGCCCCAAGGTCTTCACCTCATTTTTTACAGCTATTGCGATATTATCAATTTCTAGATTCATGCGACACGAGACTTCATTATAATATGAATTATTGCATAGCAAAATGAACTGTGATTTACGAGGGTTAATTTGCAGACAGTGGGATTTAGCGAACCGCGATAAACTTTCAAGGTCGCGATTTATTTTCAGACACGCTAGGTTAACCTCTGAAGGAGCAAAGGATAGATACAGTTGAGTATCATTGGCATAAAGATGGCTTTGAACGCTATTAAGATGTGTAATGAGTTTGGATGTGTATAAAGTAAAAATCGTTGTTATATTGCAGTAATTACAAGTATCATTTTCGTTTTCGTACACCACCATTTTTCATAAATTCATCAACAATATTTCGTACAGAAATAATATAATTGTTAACCATCAAGTGTAATATTTCGAAATAAATAACATTTTATTTAATAACAAAAAGGTGTTTGTGAACCAGCTCACATCAGTTAATAAAATTATTAACAAAAGTAACATAAGACGTTCAGGATTTTTCAAATTTCATCATTATTATCTTGATTCCATTAAAGCGTAAAATCTTGTTCATCTTTTAACATTTTTAGGTGGAATAGATTTCAAATTGAAACAACTCGTTATACATCATTTCAAAGAGGAAATTTGAGTCAAATTTGATCAGTTTTTTCGTAACAACAATTATATTTGTCGTTTTCTTGCACCAGATTTTTCAATTATAATACGCACCACATCTGTACATTCGTTGTACAGATGTGGTGCGAATAACACGTGCGTTTCCTCGGCCCGTTCGATTATTTCTTTTATTTAATCTGGTTAGTGGTGTTCATTTTGTTTCATCCTGAAAATATTTACGACAATTGCAACCTACTTTTATTGTTTTGAGAGTTTTGATAAATATTATCAAAAACACGAAGAACAATGGTTTTAACACTTGCGGAAATAAATGACTTTGAAAGTGTTATTATCCAAGCCTTTGAAAAGGATAACTTCATTCGAGCGATCAGCAGCACCATAGCTGATATTGTTAAAAAAAACATGGAAGTGGTAATTAATTCCTACGAGTCCAAAATTGATGAATTACAACAAGAAATGGCTCGTCTCCGTGAAGACAGAACAAGGACGGAGAGGACTGCGACGGAGAAGATCGACCAGTTGGAGCAATATACTCGACGGTCAAATCTCCGGTTTTTTGTTGTAGCCGAACAAGAAGATGAAAACCTAGTAAACGTTGTAAGCGAAATTATTACAAAATCATTAAATGTACCGTTTGATCAGGGTGCCATTGACGTTTGCCATCGCCTAGGTAGAAGAGTTGATAGGAAAAAGCCGCGTCCTATAATAGTTAAATTTTTAACTCGTAAGGTAAAAAATAGTGTTTTCAATGCAAAATCAAAGCTTAAAGGGTCGGGTATAGTTATAAAAGAGGATCTGACCAAGATCAGAGCGGAACAGTTAAAGATAGCCGAAGATAAATACAATCGCAAAAATGTATGGTCTCGTGAAGGCAATATTTATGTAAAAAATGATGGTTTCATTAAACGCATATACCCGATAATAATTTAATTTAACTCTGATTTAGTTCTAACCAATAAATTATAAATCAGTTTGCCTTGTTTGTCAATGGGTTGGGGGCAAGAGTTGAAATTAAATAAATCAAATTCATTCAATTTTTTTAATATCAGGCAACGAGCGCTATTTAGTTAAGTTTTTCGTTTCAAGTTTCAAGTTTTCTTTCTTTGTTATTTTTTCTTTTCTAAGTTTCAAGTTTTGTTGCTTTTTTTTTCAACTACTGTAAATTGGTACATTATTATTACTTTAATTTTTATTATTATAAGAAGGTTTTTTTTATAAGATTTTCTACGAGAAATTTTTTACGATTTTTTTTTTTTTTTTTTTATTGAGATGATAGCGTCTTGCTTACGTTGCGTGACGGAATTGAGTTTAATATGATTTATAAATATAAGTCTCTTAATAATTGATCTGATGAGGGTGGCTAGTGTGAACATTAGATCCCTGCAGTCGGGTTTCGCGGACTTCCGGGAATTTATCGAGGAGCATGATTTTGATTTGATCCTTATTTGCGAGACCTGGTTATTATTTTGTACATCTGAACAGGGCGGTTGGGAGAGGCGGTGGTGTTGCCATCTACGTTAAAACAAAGTATAGATACAATAAGATTAATTCATTACCTGGGTCTGATCTTGAGCAGCTTTGGGTTACTCTCTCCTATCGTGGTAGACGATATGCATTTGGTGCCATTTATAGAACACCTGGCAGTATGGGTACCTTTTTTGATTCTTTTGAAGACACGCTAGCATTGGTTATTCCACAGTGTGACGATATATTTTGTGCAGGTGACATTAATATCGATCTTTTACAATCAGCCAGTTCTGGTTGTCTTAGGTTTACAAATTTGCTTGAAGCATTTGGGCTGAGGCAACTGGTTAAGGAACCTACTAGAGTAACTCCTTCAACGGGGACTCTCATCGATGTGGCTATCGCTTCCTCGAGTGATGCGAAGCTTGTTTGTTTGGAGCCTCTGCATGGTCTCACGGATCACGAATTAGTACACTGCAAGTTAAGTGTGGGTAGGCTCAGGGATGAACCTATATACAAAACTTATAGGAGCTTTGCTAATTTCGATATATTACAATTTGATCAAGATTTGCAGCACCTTCCTTTTAACTTGATTTACAACATGAATTGCATCGAAGATAAACTGCAGTTTTTTAATCATTTAATAACTTCTCTTTTTGACAGACATGCTCCAGTCAAAACTGTTAAGATTACGAGAAAGCCTACACCTTGGTTGACTCCTATGATCAGAGAACTAATCAGGGTGAGGAACAATGCTTATTCCAGATATAAAAGACTAAAAACTGCAGCGTCTTCTGATGAATATAAATCCATTAGAAAACATGTGGTGATTGCCATTAAAACGGAAAAAAAAGCATATTACGAGAGGGCCTTAAGTATGGGGAAACCGCGTGAGCTGTGGGGGGCTGTACGGCGTCTCGGGTTAGCGTGCTCCAAAGGCAAGACTCTTCCCGAGCACCTCTCGAATGTCGAGGAGTTAAATAATCATTTTGTGCGGAGTTCGTTGGGAGTGGGGACCGTTGATAGGGATCTTGTACAATTTTACTTACATAATGAAATGCGTTCATTTAATGACAGGTTTGCGTTTCAACGAGTTGCCGAAAATACTGTGGGCCACCACTTGCTAAAAATTAGTTCGGATTCTGTTGGATCTGATGGGATTTCTATAAAGATGTTACAGTACTGCGCTCCTCGAATCCTGCCCCACATCACACATATTATTAATCAATGTTTAGATGATTCCCTTTTTCCGTCTTGTTGGAAGACTGCGTTGATCACTCCTCTTCCGAAGACTATGAACGCTTCTACCTTGGGAGAACTTCGGCCTATCAGCATACTCCCAACTTTATCTAAGGTCTTGGAGAAAGTTATGGATGAGCAAATACGAGACTTTATTAATAGTTATAGAATTCTTCCAGCCACACAATCAGGGTTCCGGAGAGATCATAGTTGCGCAACGACATTGACTCACATTGTTGATGACATATTGTTTGAGGCGGACAACAAGCGACTAACGGGTATTGTTCTCCTAGATTACTCTAAAGCCTTTGATACGGTCAACTATGTGTTACTGGATGCAATAATGCATTACATTGGGTTTGGTATTGATGCGCGTAAGATGATTAGTAGTTTCATCACATCAAGGAAACAAATTGTTCGAATTGGGGATCAACTATCATGCCCGCGCAAGTTGTCCGCTGGTGTGCCGCAGGGATCGATTCTTGGACCCCTACTGTTTTGTATTTATACAGCTAATTTTTCATCTTCTTTGACGTATACCAAGTCACACTTCTATGCTGATGATTCGCAAATATATATGTCCTTCTCTCCGGACGAGGTTGAGGTTGCGCAGCTGAAGTTGTCTGAGGATGTCAATAATCTTATTGATATCTCCCGGAAGCATCATTTAAACGTAAACCCGGCAAAATCTGGAGTCATGGTCTTCGGACGGCGAGCTGCTCGAGTTGCGGTCTCGGCCGGATTTTGTGTCTCTGTGGGTGATGAGAGGGTGAATGTGAGGGATTCTGCTAGGAATCTCGGTTTAGTGTTCGACTCAGACCTGAGATTTGCAGGTCACACTATGCAAAAGGTTAGATTGTCTTATGCTGCTTTAAAACTATTATATCCAATGAAGGATGTTTTGTCACGTAAAACGAAATTGATGCTGTGCAACAGTCTCGTTCTCAGTCAATTTAACTATTGCGACACTGTATTCGGTCCCTGCTTGGACAGGATATGTATCAACCGTATTCAACGCGTACAAAATTCCTGTTTGAGGTTTGTCTTTGGTCTGAGTCGAGGACAGCATGTCTCACATTTTTTGGGCGTGGCTGGTTGGTTGGACATGGCGAGTAGACGTAAACTACATTTGATGGTATTCTTTCACAAATTATTGCTCTCAAAAACACCGTCGTATTTATATAACAAAATAAGGTTCCGTACGGATGTACACAATGTGAATGTTAGAAGCAGGGGTCTCATTACGCCGCCGCCTCACCGTACCGCGCTGTTTGAGCGTTCATTCTCTTACATGCTTCCAACATTATACAATGCTCTACCGCAGAATATTAAATCGCTCTCAGTACCTTCTTTTAAAAGACAGCTTCGCGAGCGCCTCTGTGCGGGTTTGTAAAACGGTGCGCGCCGCTCCTCAATCTGTTACTCAATCTGTTACGCACGGTAGCATTGTATGTACCTAATTTTTCTCTTTTATCTCGATATTTTATTTCTGTTGCCATTATTGTAGATTAATATTGTAGAATATTCTTGTTTTTCACCACGATTGCTGGTTATTATTTTTTTTTGTTTATACATGTGAATGTATTACAGGGTTGGGTGGAAGAGAGGACAAGTTATGTCCTAACCCCGTCCTGTTTGTCAACCTATTGTAATTTTATGTTTTCTTTTTTTTATCTAATAAAGAATATTATTATTATTATTATTAATACATGAGAAAACATTTTAATCTATTTTTTTTTTTTTAATTTCTCTTTTAATTAGATTATCATACACCCACAACGTATGCTACATCATCGGAGGTCTTGGAGGTTTTGGATTAGAATTAGCTCAATGGTTTCTTTATAAATGAAAATCTGTTTCTTTTTTATTTAAGGTTGAGTTATTTGCTAAGTTTAAAGTTTTTTTGTTTTTTTAAATTGTATTTCTATGTTACAACAATCAATATTTAAATAAAAGTTTTAATTACAGAACATACGGGCCTTAATTGTCTTAAAATTAATAAAAAAATATTTAAATGTGCATTAAAAATTGAAATTATGCCAATTGGATTTGGCGGTATTTGATAATAGTTGGGAACCACTCCGTTCGAGGGCGCTATGAATAGTTATCTTTAATTTACTCATATTTTTAATAATAAATCATTATTAAAAATATCATTCTAAAACACCAATTTATTTATTTCCTTCATAATTTCAAAATTAATTAAAACATAAAACTTAAATTTAAAAAAATCGATATTTATAATATATATCAAAACACATAACCTCAATTTTTTTGACATTTCTATCAATTCACGTGTGTGAACATTAAAGTGATAAAATGGGCAAATTTAGGACGAAATTAAAAGGGCAAACGAAGGGAAAACGATGGCCAAAGGGGCAAAGTTCGAGTTCTAACCCCGAAACGAAGAAACATCGCGATCAGGCTAAAGGCCGGTTTTTTCAGGCGAATATAGGTTATATTTTTAACTTATAATCTCTCTAAACCACAAAAATTACATTAACGTGCTTCTTAGGTTCAAGTACATTAACTTTAGAAGCGATACGACGACATGATGCTGTTCAAACATGGACAACAAAACCGGAAAATGCTAAATCGGAAGAAATGGATGAAGGGAGTGTTTCCAGTTACAGTTCTTACCAGACGATACAATCTTTTGCTTCAGAATGGTCTGATTGTAGTAATATGTCTTATAATAGATTTTTGAAAGTGTTTAGGTCAGATTCTGCTTTGCATAAAGAAATGCTGGCGATTTTAGCTGCTATAACTGAGGTTATTAAGCAGAATGGGGGAAAAGAAACAAGTACTGAGTATTATTGCTCTTTGGTAAATCTTAATTCAATCAAATTAATGATAATAATTATTTATTTGTGTTTTATAGTGGACTACTTTAGAAACAATACTCGAATCTGATGATAAAAACGATATGCAAATAGCAGCTACTTTGGCATTAATTGATATGGGTGTACGTCAAGTATCTGTACCAGTTTTAAGAAAAAATTTTGATTACATATCTGATGCATTACTCCAAATTTTAAATAAATACATTAGAGAAGATAATAATGTTATTATAAAATCAACAATTGGCATTGTTTGTGCTTTATTAAAATCTTTAGATAATTCATCTTGGAATCAAGAGAAACCACAAAAATTATTTGATACATTAATTAATCCTTTCAGTATCCACACCAAACCAAAAGTGAGGGAATAAATTTAGAAGTGTCATAAGATTTATAAAAATGTTGTGTTTTAGTGGAGGAAAGCAGCCCAAAAAGCAATTTCTTTGGTGTTAATAACAAATAATGAGGAAGTTGAAAAAAATAATTATCCAGCTGAAAAACTTGCTGAGTTTTGTGAGGAAACTTTAAATCAATGTTTAGGGGGTAATTCGAGTGTTGTTTTGGTTTCTTCACTTCAAAGTAGTGAAACGACGATTTTACACTGTTTGGGGTTACTTCAAGATACAATATCTTATTTTTCAAAGCCCCATATTAAGGTATTAATCATTTATTAGAAATTATAAGACTAGTTTATAAGAAAAATCTTAAAAGTTGTGATATTTTTTAATAATGTATAATATGGAGCTGGTTCTGAAATGTTTTCAATTTGTCTCCAAAATGCCAAAGATTGAAAAACATAGTAATGGTACATGTTCAACATATTTTTTATTTTGTATGGTGTGGCTTTGTACTTACAGTAAAAACTTGATAAATGCAACATATATTTGATATTTTTGAATAGTAAAACAATTAAATGGATGAAATATTTAATATCTTATACATAAATATAAGAAGTCTAAGAAATAAAGTTGATGACTTGATGGAGATTGTAAATAAGCATGATTTTGAAATTCACATAATTGCACTTACTGAAACATGGATTTATCCTAATGAGGTGGAATATTTTAATATACCAAATTATAACGTTGTACATCATTGTAGAGATTCAAGGGGAGGAGGGGTGAGTCTGTTTATAAAAGACAATTTGGAGTATGATCAGAGGCATATTCGAGAAATGGAAATTGAGGACTGTAACATACTTTGTGTTTGTCTTACTAAAGTTAATTGCATAATTATAAATATCTATAGAGCGCCTAGAAACAAAGCTGACGTTTTTTAGCACAAATAGATAAAATTATGGAAACTCAGAAGTCTCCTTGTATTATTTTGGGAGACATGAATTTAAATTTACTCAGTGAAACTGATATGATAGAGAGTATAAAAATATTATCGAAATGAACACATTTACAATACAGAATATTCTTACTACTGAGAATGCTACAAGACAAACGGAGAAAACAGCTACTATTTTAGATCATGTTTTAATGAATAAAAACCTCTACTGTGATATAACCCTTACGGATCATGTGATATCAGATCATAAAGTTATGTATATTAAATTAAACAAAGTAATTGAAAAAAAAACTAAAGAAGTTATCAATAAAACTAAATTGCTGAAAGGAAAATGGAAAGAACTAATTCAAGTGAAATTGCAACAGGAAGAAATAACTTCCTTTGGAAAATTAGCAGAAATAATAACAAAAACAAAAATTGAGTGTACAAAGGAAAGTAGAATAAAAGTATCCAACAACAACTATTGGATAAATGCTGAGTTTATTGAGAAAATAAAACAGAGAGATAATTCATATAAGCGATGGAAATTAATAAGAAACTCAGAAACCGAAAGACATTTTAAAAATTTAAAGAATGTGGTAAATAATATGAGAAGAAAATTAAAGAAGGAGTATTTGGAAAAAACACTTGATGAGGCTGGAACAAACAGTAAAAAAATGTGGAGGGTCCTGAACGATATATGTTTGAAACGACCAAAAAATAAGGGCAAAATGGGACAAATGAAAAGTATGACAGGTGCAGTCATTGAAGATGAGCAACAAATAGCTGAGGAATTTAATACATATTTTTCTGAAATAGGTAAGAATTTAGCCTCAAAAATTAAACCGGTTCTTAATCACCAGTTTAGAGAAGAAGAAACAAAAGAATCCATCTACTTGGAACCAACTGATTTAACAGAAATTAATTCTATCATAAGGGATTTAAATAATAATAGTTCGCCGGGAGAAGATGGTATTACTAAATCTGATATAGTGCTGCTTTTTGAAGTTTTGGGAGACAAAATAGTGAATATCATTAATGATATCCTGGTTACTGGCCTGTTTCCGAATGAATTAAAAACGGCGAAAATATCCCCTATTCATAAAAAAGGAGCAAAAACAGAACTTGGTAACTATAGACCAATTTCAATCTTAAATATATTTTCTAAAATAACAGAAAAAGTTATCAAACACAGGTTAACTAACTTTATACAGAAATTCTTTAACATCGATCCATATCAATATGGATTTCAAAAGAAGAGTAGTACCTTGGGGGCGACAGGGGATTTACTAGAATATATTACAGAAGAACTCAATAAGAAGAGGTATGTTTTGACAGTGTTTATTGACTTACAAAAGGCATTTGATACTGTGGACATAGATATTTTACTCAATAAATTAGAAAAAATGGGAATGCAAGGCATTGCAAAAGACCTCTTCCAGTCATATTCTAAGGACCGTAAGCATTATACTCAAATCAATAAAACCAAGAGTAAAAAAAAAAGCCTAAGTATTGGAGTAGCTCAGGGATCAGTACTTGGTCCTTTGCAATATTTATTATACATTCAAAACTTAAAGTATCTACAACTTCAAGCGAGATATTTTGTGTTTGCTGATGACACCGTCTTGGTTATATCATCAAGTAATATAAAGGAACTTGAAAAGGTGGCGAACGACGACTTAAATCTGTATTATACATGGCTGTGCTATAATAAATTATCGGTGAACGTTAATAAAACGGTATATATGATTATTAAACAAAAAAATAAACAAAAAAGTGATATAAATGTGTTTCTCAATGGAGAAAAACTAAAAGAAGTGCAAACGTACAAATACTTAGGTTTAAATTTGACAAATGATCTCAATTGGAATGTACATGTGAATGCTATCATTAAAAAAATTGTGCCAATGGTTAGTGCAATAAAAAGGTGTACGGATTGCTTAAATAAAAACTCTAGGCGTTTACTCTATAATAGCTTTATACTGCCACAAATTAGATATTTAATTCCCTGCTGGGGAGGTCTTCCACTTTACCAGTTAAATAAATTACAAAGAACGCAGAATAAAGCAGTAAAATCTATCTTTCAGTTGAAGTATTGTATGTCAACTGATCTTGTGTATGAAATGGAAAATATATGGAACTTGCAGAAAATTCGGACTTATGAGCAAATAAAATATATATATTCTATAAAAAACAAACTAATAAAGACTAATATAAATACAAAACAAGTTAAGAACTGGCATGAATACAGCACCCGGAATGCAAATGATTTTAGAAATAAATATTGTAGAACAACGACAGCACAGAGATCACCATTATATCTTGGTATTAAAGCATACAACAGTGTTCCGATAATAATAGTGGAGGCAAGGACAATGAAAAAATTAGTTTATAATCTGAAAATGTTTTTGAAGTGAATGAGTGTTGATCTGTTTGTGGTGGGTTTGCATTTTTGATGATTTTTATTTTCGTTTTTTATACATAATCTATTGTGATTTTTTTTGTTTACATATATTTTTTGTGTATTAAGGCTTCGATACCAGTGACATTCACTGTTTTGGAGTCAGTTAAAATAAAATAAAAAAAAAAAAAAATTAGATCTGGACGATACCACTATTGAAGATATCAACAAGAAAATTTATAACCAACCCTTGGTGGATGACATCTAAGACTGAAGGCAAAAACTTAGATATAGTATTCTTTAGAAGAAGGGAGTTACTTTCCAGTGAAGAAAAACTGTCACCTATTGCCAAATATCTCATAACTATTTATAGTTTGATTCTTATAGGTAAAGCAGGTCTCATAAGAGTATTTTCTCTTTATATTCATTTCACCTTTACTCAAGAGATTCTCAAATTGCTTGCTATTCAGCTGCAAATGGTTCTTGTAGTAGTCTGATCTACTCGTTCCACTTCATAAAGAACATTGTTAGACAATCCCCATATATTGTTGCCTAGAATCCAAGATCATGCCCAAATCCTATTACCATATTTCATTTTTTCCCCATTTAACGCTTCTGTTAACAAATCTGCTGTAATTTCAATTCAATATTAAAAGTGAACAAACTGATACGAGTAAACTCTTTATGTGTCAACCAATATCCATGTATACTCATGTTAGATAACATGTTAACGCGGCTTTAACAAAATGATGCAAGTATCGATTTTTTACTGTATGTGATACTCAACACATCAAAGTAGAGATTCAGACCAATATTTCGAGGTATTGATGGTATAAATTGGACTCAAACGACGATTTTTTTTTAGATACAATTCACAGCAGGGTAAGAAAAAAATTATTTATAAACAAAAAAGTGGGGCTATTATATTCAAAACCACATTTAATTTTCAAAATATTGAAACAGGACACCATAATCAAATATATTTTACTGGAGATATCGTTAATTTACTATGAATCTTGCAAAATCTTATTTTTTGCCATTTTAACTGCACTGCTGAAACATTATTACTAACAATTTTTTAATAGAGTTGTTTTAGTAAGTTAATCTTGATAAAATTAGTTTTAAAATGTTTATTGTTTCATTGCGATATCTCAATTGGTTCCTTAGATATATTGATCTAAATTTTAATTTTTAAATAAAACTAAGATGTAGATTTGAGCTTAAAAATTCCTTGCAACTAGGTTTATGGGAGATAAGAAATTGTTTATGGCAAAGTTAATCTTGATTAAATTAGCTTTAAAATGTTTATTATTTCATCGCGATATCACAATTTGTTCTTGAGGTACATTTATCTAAATTTTAATAAAAAAATACATAAAGATGTAGAATTAAGATTAAAAATTTCTTGCAACTAAGTTTATAGGAAATGAGAAATTACTTATAGCACAGTTAATCGAGCACTTTTCAATGTTCCCGCTAAATATAATAAACCAAGCAGTGCTTCAATTTCTATCATATCAGTCGGTTTACAACGTTCACGCTTGTATTTGCTGGACTGTTTGGAATAAATTTATTTGTTTCTTCAACAATAAGATCCAACATCTTATCATCAAAGGATAGTCTCCAGCAATCTACAATGAATATGGAAACTTTTTTGTAATTCGTCACATCTGAACCGTCTTTTATTATGTTTACATATTTCGCTTTTCCTTTTATTAGTGGATTTTTTTACCACACAAACCGACCGTTACCATTATACGAAGATATTTTCAATCTTTTACTAGAAGGATGTTTTTCTTCTTACTGTGACTCATAAATAACTTGTTTGAATCTAATATTTCCTCGTCTGCTTCAACTTCGTGTAGAAGTGAAAGCAATCGCTTTTGTTTATTTTCATAGTCCATTCTACAAATGTTGTTATATATAATATCGTAGCCACAAACAAAGAGTAAAACTTACTTCTTCACAAATAATCAAATTCAAATACAACAAAATTTTCAACGAGAATGATAATACAAATAACTTTGAAATCAGACAATTAAACACAAAGATGTTTCGGGGCACTTACAACTTTTAAAGTGAGACGCACTTACGGGCATTTAACTGCCTGTCCACAATACGCCAGAAGATTTACCTACAAATATATCAGGTTGGGTCTAAATGTTTTTTTTTGACATTTTTTGTTTGAAAACCAATTTTTTTGGTTTAGCGTACGATTGATGTGGAAAGAGTTTGATGAGATATTTAACAAAGATTTGGCGCTAACTAGCTAGTTGGGTTGGGTTGCGAAAAGGTTGATGGTTTAATCCAACCTAACCGAAATAATATTGAGTGCAAACTTTTTTTTAACGATGTCGGGAAAGATCTGCTACCAGACATCATAGCCTGGGATGATTGACGGCCCGATAGTGTGAGGTTGGGGTCAAAGACCCTGACCCACTAAAAACCCCTTCTTCAGTACGATTGTATTCTTCTCTCCTTGGCCACTCCAATTTTGATTCAGACATCGTATTTGAAATATGAACGGATTACTTTTGAAATGATATTATTCGAAAATCAGACCTGGAAGAAGGGGGAATGCTCTGGAGTGCCTCGCTGTATCCTTATTGCTATATCCGTATCACCATTCATCCTTCTGTATTTTACCGATCTTCTTCAGGTAGGTCCCAAAGGCTCCGTGTCCCACAATCGCCTACGTGGTATAATAGTTTGTGCCACGACCGTGGTCTTTCCATTCGCGCACATCCTTAATGAAGGGGCTCGCCCATCCTTCGTACTTCTTCCATCTCAGCAAATCTCTAGCCTTCTCCCATGTCAGCAAGTCGTAGGGTAGACACCGAAAGCCTCCATAGAAGTAGTTCTGAACAATAGCTCATATCGTACTTTTATATTTCTTATACTTCATCGATGCTTCCCATACCGGTGCTGCGTACATGGTTATAAACTGTACTACTGTCGCTATTAGTTTTCTTATTTTTAACATAATGCCAGATAGAGCGTTCATTCTCCTGACAACCTTTTCATATGTCATCTTTATATGCGTGGTCATTTTCAGAGCTCTGTCGAGATGAACACCTAAATACTTGGCCTCCTCCTTGCTTGCAATTTGTGCGCCTCCCACTGCAATCTGTATGTTTCTCATTTTCCTCCTTCCCTCCAATATTACAATCTGTCTTTTTGGGAGCAAGTTTCAGTCCCATGTTTTTTAATTCCCTTTCTATCTTTGTTACGCAGTATTCCGCTTTATCTTGTACATCTTCCGGTGTTTTCACTTGCACCACAACCGCGACGTCATCCACGTACGCCATTATTTCTACTCCTTTCTCCCTCCTTATTCGAAGAACTCTATCAAAGTAGAAGTTCTAAGAGTGCCGCCTATTCCTAATCCCTCCGGGACCCCACACATCATACGTTTTCGTTCTCCACAAGGGAGAATCACCATTCGTTCTGTGAGATAAGATCTTATAATTCTCTCTATTGTTTTGTCTATTGCGGCTCTCCTCATAGCTCTTGCTACCTCCGACCATGACTTGATCGAGTCATCAACTGTAAGGTTGATGACTCGATCCAATTCAACCTGATAGATAATTGATATCTGATGCTAACCAGTTAATTGAGTTGGGTTGAGATAAAGTTGATTTTTCAACCCAACCCATCTAATATTTAGTACCAACTAGCAAGTTGAGTTAGGTTAGGTTGAGTTACTGTCTTCAAATAATAAAGTACGAAAAAATCACAAATCAAAAGCTAAAATAATCAGTTTTAGCATTATTGCAAAAAAAAATTATTAAGAATTTGTTCCTTTCATCTTGAACGAGGTGTATACTGTTTGTGTCTCATTTAGCTATCCCACAAGCAAAGAAAACGGCAATACTTTGTAAAGTCTCCTTGTAGGCCAGTAACTACACCAACTCTCCGAAAATCATAGAAATGTAAGTCAATACTTAAAAAGTAAAAGTTAATAACTTTATTCAATGCAGCAATTATCTTCCAAGCTGCACAAACTTTCTGTTGATATGCGTTGTACTGAATTAAACTCAAAACCTCTAATATGCACACATATCTTCAGCCATACTGAAGATGGCATAAGCAAGTGGAATAGCTGGTAATGTGTTTCCATAATGAAGTTACTCTGCTCTAAGTTTATTTATAATGCTATCGATAAAATATACTCAGTTTGTAATCTATTTTCAATTCATCAAACAGTCTGTACAAGTTATAAATATTTTGTTTTTGTGTTGATAAACAGTTACTCGGGTAGTGGGATGTAACTAATTCCATTGCTGTAAGTAAGATGCCAATACCTCACTATCAATCTTCGATAATTTCAGGTCTCTATCTAAGTTACTCCGTTTTTTTCTGTAACATTTTAAAATTTATTTCGGCATCATATAGATTGCATTAATTGGTCAGGATGATTTGATAAAAATTCGCCATGGGGTTTTCTGTGCTTTTTTTTGTTTGTGCCATCTTTTAGGTTTATGTTACAGATATAGCAGTCGTAATGATCTGATATCTGTAATCATAACATTGGACTATCACAATTTATCTACCTGACAATCTATTCAAAATTATACTGCAATTCGGACCTATGAAGCTGGGTGTCCATGACTTGTCTAAATTCGTCAAACTAAACTTTAAATTATTATTTAGTCGGATGCAGTAAAGTTGTTAAAAAAATAATTTTTCAGCTAAAATGGCAAAACAAGAATTTTAGCAAGGTTTTCGTAAATTACTGATATTTCCGGCAAAACAGGTCCGATCATGCTAGTCAATGTCATATCTGGAGAATTAAATGTTCCATAACTTTTTACATACTTTTTGTTACGGTGCAAAAAAGTGGTTTTGCGTAGTTGTTTTCAGCTATATCAAAATAATTGAAAGTTCCATTTATACTACCAATATCTCAAAATGTTCGCCAGGATCTCTACTTTCATGTCCACATAGCTACAAAAGCACACCATGCAAAATAAGAAGATACTGAACATGAACCGTTACTGTTCTTTAATTTACGATTATTCACATTTTTGGGGATTTCAAGAAAAATAGACGTGATGGAGAAAAACTGAAAACAGTTTGAAAAACAGCTCAATATTCTGTTTTATAAAAAAAAGTATCGCAGTCTTTAAACAAAAAAAATTAATTAAAATTTATAAACCAGCATAATTATTTAAAAAAATATTTTTAGAAATGTTCCGAAATAATTCTACGCCTTTTCAATCTACACAACCCCCTAATCACCACGTGTGGTTTACGAGTTTTTCACGCCTTGTTTTCCACTCAAAAGGCTGTAGTCCCAGCGAAATTAAACGCCCAAATCATAACTGCATTATATGATTACAAACCACCTTTAACTGACGTCCAACCCAATTTAGCTTGGCTGCTTGTGATGAAACAAGCCCACATTCATCTCGCTGAGTAAGTTTTTTATTTAATTTATTAAATTTTTATAGTAAAACAATTTTTTTTTAGCGTCAATTTAAATTTATGCATTGAAGTTTTACCGAAACTTTTCTCAACGGTCACCCAATTATGGCTCAGCGAAAAACCGGAAATATTAACGGCTGTAACGCATAATTTAGAGGCTTTATTACAAGATGCGGTCGCTCCAATGATGGAAAACGAGGAGTTATTGAAAGAACAGCAATCCAAAGTTGCGAAATGTTTTGAAACGATCGAAAATTGTTTGGGTTATCAATATCATAGCGCTTGGCACCAAGTTTTGCATGTGATTGGAATCATGTTTGAGGTCGCTGGTAAAAGTTGCAGTGATTTATTACTGAGTTGTTTAAAATCTTTATCGGAATTGAGAGATTCGTACAAATTCAGTTATAATAGTGAATTGGAACATGCTATTGGGGCTGCGATAAGATCAATGGGACCAGAAGTTGTTTTAAATGTCATCAGTTTAAAGGTAAATTGTTACTAATTAACTAAGATTTATTACTACCATCTTCTGGTCAAGCTGTTTAAGGGATTACAACCATGGTTACAGCCATTTTACATGCTATGATTGGCTAATATTAGGTAATAAGATAAATTTAACAAAAAGATGGTAGTAATTGACCTAAGTAGAGATTTAAGTAGAAATTTGCTTCAAAGTAAGCTGTGTATCTTTTGAAAAAGTATTTGACGTTTCCGTCAATTCCCATAATTGTGCCTATAAAATGATTATTAATATCATTTAACAAACTGCGTTGGGGCGGAAGCGCACAGTTTCTCGTCATGATTCCCACATTCTACAAAACTCTACAACAATAATTTGTGGAGATCAATTGCGAATTAAAGTTAGCCTTACGCTCATGAATAAACGGTGCATTCACTAAGTTACGCAAAGATTTATAATATTGCCACTTTGTTAATAACATGTTGTTGCGGTAATTACTATAGGCCTTATCTCGTAAATTTTACATAAGTTTTATTTGTTCTGTGATCCAAGGGGTCGGAGGATGCACTCTTAAGATTGATAGATATGCACGTCCAAATCTGCCGAAACAACCTGCATTAATAAGGCAACTTTATCATCTACATCTATTATATTGAGAATTTGAAAAAATTGCATTCGATGTAAGTCTGTCAAAAATATCTGGTAAGCAAAGTATTTATATGATCTAATAAGAACATGAGATCTAGGTTCATGGTTTGAAACAATTTTAAACTTACAAGAGAGGTCATGATCAGTCATTAAAAATTAATAAAATAACCAAATTAATTAATGACATTGAAATTGGGTTAATGTTTTGTCAATCCATGATTTATTCTTAACCCTCCAGTACACGCGCATTTTTTTTTTTTTGACGTGAGTGCTCGCACCGGACTGAGAGTCCGGTGCGAGCTTTCTTTGCCAAATAAGAGATGGCGCTGATGTGTAATTTGTATTAAACTCCCTAGATTATTAAAGTACCGCGGTTCATGATATCTATGTATTCAAACGATTCGAGCCAAAATGGTGATTTGACAGCATGTCAGTGACCAGGTGTACGAATAGGG
Organism: Onthophagus sagittarius; assembly: GCA_036711965.1. Lineage (NCBI taxonomy): Eukaryota > Metazoa > Arthropoda > Insecta > Coleoptera > Scarabaeidae > Onthophagus > Onthophagus sagittarius. Next base: position 64,865,773 of record JASERS010000003.1, on the reverse strand, counting down.
AGTTTATGTGTGAGAAAAACGTTTTGCTCCGCCCCCGATTCGAGACCATTATTAAACTTCACCTTTCGTTTCTTAGGTGGCTGATACTGCTTAAAACAAACTTGATAAGCTACCAGGAGCATTGAACTGCTTTCAAAAATGTTGATAATACCTCTGGAAGACTTGATAATGCTTCTAGAAGCCTTGACATAGCTTTCAGAAGGCTTGAACTGCTTCCATAAGATTTTATACTGCAGCTGAATACTTGATACTATTTTTAGAAGATTTTAAATGATTCCAAAAGACTTGATACCGTTTGTAAAACTACTGGCAAAAAAATGTTTGAAAATGCAAAGTCTTAAAGAAGACATTTTTATTGCAAAAGGCACGAAATTGTTAATACAATTTGATTTTGCTTCCAAAATACCAAATACTGCTAGGATACAAAATGTTCATTTCAAAAGTTCAAAAAATTTCAATTGTTGACCAAATATTGCTTGTGAAGGTGTAAGCACTGTTGATATAAGGCATTTCTATTGCAAATTAACCATAGGCGCCAGATACATGGACGTTTTTCATATCACTTTTGTTTTGAGAACAGTCATTCGTCGTTTGAATCTTTTCCCAATTCAGTTTTTTCACTATCCAGCACGCATACATATTTTCAAAAACCGGCGCTTATGAAGCTACGAAGATTGTGTTAGATGTACCACTGACGATCTAAAGATAAATCAGTTAGCTGCAGAATTATTCGAATCCTCTATTTGGGCATCGTAAATCTTACACAAATTGCTGGTTCTGGTCCTAAAAACGCTTTAGCACTAGCTCATCTGCTGTTTCATTGGCAGCACTTCCAGAGTGACCTCAGTGTAGTTAAAACGACGAACCGTTTGAGCTATCTGTATTTCCACATAAATTTTGATAATCCTCTACTTGATTTCGACCTTTGTGGAGATGAGTTCACTTGCGCAATCAGTAATAAAATGTCCAATATAATTATATTTACAAACTCACTTCTACAGTATTATATATTTAGAAATCTGAAACTAGCAACTAACGCCATTAACAACGACAACATTCTGATCTGAAATAATACTTTGACGTCCTTCAACATCGGCAAATACAGAAAAAAGGGATTAACTAACTAGAAACTGACGAAATGACCTATTTACCTTTATTAGCTGTTTCCACCAAAACTTATTTTCGAAAGTAAGTCCTTTTTTCGTAGACAAGAACGGATACATTAAAAAAAAATGTTAACTTGAATGGTTGCGGTCCGCCGAACCAGCGGTTGCAAATTGCTAAAAGACTCTGTAAGTCGATAGTTAAACTTGCAGGAAAAGATTTTATTAATCATAAAATCGTGGCTAAGAGAAAATACTGGAAATTATTTGACAGCAGATTTGCAGGAAAAGAACATTATGGCTAAAGTGGCTAAGAGAAAATACAGGAAATTATTTTCAGGATTCTGAGATGACCGCTAGGAGGTGCAAATACCATCTTTAATGACTTGAAATCTTAACAATTAAACAATTAGTCATCTTAGGAATGGTATCTCAATTTTAAGATACTTGTACATTTCAGTTTCAGTCCAGTCCCAGTATATTCCGGGTTCATGCCGGGATTTCATGAAAGAAGATTTATCGTTTAGAAGTCTGGGAGCATTAAGAAAGATTTGCAATGAAAATATGATTGGCACCAAATAAATTAATTTTCTGGAAGCATTTTAAGCCTTATAGACGCAATGTTAAGTATTCTGACAGCAATATCAAATCTTTTGTTAGCATTCCAAATGTTTTGGAAGCAATTTAGATCTTCTAGAAGCAATATTAAGCCTACCTGAGCCAATATCGAGACTTTTGTAACCATTTTAAATCTTCTAGAAGTAGTATCAAGTCTTCTGGAATCTTCTCGAGTCTTCTGAAAGCATTTCAAATCTTCCAGAAACAGTATAAAGTCTTACAGGGGCTATATCTAATCTTTTGGAAGCATTTTAAAATATCTAGGAGCAGTATCATGTCTTAATTATTAAAATCTTCTAGAAGCAGTATCAAGTCTTTTGGAAACTTCTCAAGTCTTCTGAAAGCATTTGAAATCTTCTGGAAGCAGTATAAAGTCTTACATGGACAGTATCAAGCCTTTAGGAAGCATTTCAATACATCTAGAAGCAGTATCAAGTCTTCTGGAATCTTCTCGAGTCTTCTGAAAGCATTTCAAATCTTCCAGAAACAGTATAAAGTCTTACAGGGGCTATATCTAATCTTTTGAAAGCATTTTAAAATATCTAGAAGCAGTATCGATTCTTAATTATTAAAATTTTCTAGAAGCAGTATCAAGTCTTCTGGAATCTTCTCGAGTCTTCTGAAAGCATTTCAAATCTTCCAGAAATAGTATAAAGTCTTATAGGGGCTATATCTAATCTTTTGGAAGCATTTTAAAATATCTAGAAGCAGTATCATGTCTTAATTATTAAAATTTTCTAGAAGCAGTATCAAGTCTTTTGGAAACTTCCCAAGTCTTCTGAAAACATTTGAAATCGTCTGGAAGCAGTATAAAGTCTTATAGGGGCAGTATCAAAGCTTTAGGAGGCATTTTAAAACATCTAGAAGCAGTATCAAGTCTTCTGGAAGTAGTATCCAGTCTTTTGGAAGCACTTCAAGTAATTTTGAAGTATTTCAAGTCTTCTAAAAGTAAGTATAAGGTCTTCTGGAAACATTATAAGTCGTCTGGAAGTATTGTAAGTCATCTGGAAATATTTTAAGTCTTCTGGAAATATTTTAAGTCTTCTAGAAGCAGTATCAGTCTTCTGGAAACATTCCAAGTATTCTGGAAACCATATCAAGTTTCTTAGATACAATATCAAGTCTTCTGGAAGCATCTTCAGTCTTCTAACAGCGAGATAAAGTACTTTGGAAGCATTGTAGGTCGTCTGGACACACTTCAAGTCCTCTAGATGCAATATCAAGGCTTCTAAAAGCTTTGTAAGTCATCTGTAAGCATTGTAAGTCGTCTGGATGCATTGTAAGACATCTGTAAATTCATCATTTTAAGTCTTCTAGAAATATCAGTCTAGAAATTCAAGTCTTCTGAAAGCAATATAAAGTTTTCTGAAAACAGTATCAAATCATCTAGAGGTAACAACATCAAGTCTTCTGGAAACGTTTTAAGTTTTCTAGATGCTATATCAAGTTATCTGAAAGCATTGTAAATCCTCTAGAAGCAGTAACAGTCTTCTGGAAGCCGCGGTACTTTATAAATCTAGGGACTTTAATTTGTATTCTTTTTAAGACAATAATTTAAAAAACATTTTTATTATCATTTATGTTCTACAGCTTTCATTATCTTCTTCGTTTCTTCTAATCAGATAAGAAGCCATTTTGAACGGAAAAAAACATCTTACCGTCTGCAAAATTTTTTGAAAAGTTTCAGTCTTCACCTTCAAACAGTATTTTTCTTCGTTATCGTATTCATATTCGTATTTTACTGTGTTGTACACTAAGAAATTTTTGACACTAAAATGACATAATTATGTCGGTAAAAAAGTTGCCTTTCTGTTAAACAATAGAGGGTGCAGTGGGGTGCAGAACCCGGAGTGAGAGTCCGGTGCGTGTACCGAAAGGTTAAATATCAGAAATGTCGCAAATTTACTATTATAAATTTGCATTTTAACAGGAAATGAATTGATAATACAATTAATTGTTAGCTATGGTGTGTTTGCAATTTGTCCATAACAATAAATCAACCATTAATAGTACCAAATTCTTTAGTTTTCGAGCTGGACGTAAAAGTCTTTTACGTCCGAGACGTAAAAGTTCACTTTTACGTCCTGTGAACAAAAAAGTATCGTTTTGACAGCCGTTGAGTACTACGCAAAACTGAATTTTTAATAGCAGTTTTCGAAAAAGATTCTTTTTATCATTTTTAATTTTTGAGATATAACCCTCTATTATATGAAAATGTTATTTTTAGATTGTTAAGTACTTTAAATCTTATGTTGTAAATAATGAATAATATGCAAGTTTTATTACTAATATCTATTCTTGGGATGATTGGAAAAGTTTTTTGTCTGGAACGATTCTTTCTATCATTAATTCATTCAGTAATAACTATTTTTAAATCTTAAGCTGGTAATATTGAATAATATGTAAATAAAATTAATGACATGGATTCTTGGGATAATTTCAAAAGATTTTTGTATCAAAAGATTCTTTCCATCATTTTTAATTTTTAAGATACAACACCTTTTGATGAAAAATATGTCAAATTTGAGGTTTTCAAATGATTATTGAATCTTGCGCTGGTAACAATGAATAATACACGAATATTATTAATGATATGCATTCTTAGAGTGATAAGAAAGTTTTTTATATGAAAAGATTCTTTCTGTCATTTTTAGTTTTTGAGATATAATCCTTGATTCTACCAAAAATGTCAATTTTCAGTTTTTAAATAATTTTGAATCTTAAGCTGATAATAATGGATAATCTGTAATTTATATTAATGATATCCATTCTTAGGACGACTTGAGAAGAATTTGTTTTCAAAGATTCTTTCTATCTTTAATTTTTAAGATACAACCCATTTTGTTGTGAAATATGTCAAATTTGCGGTTTTTAATGATTATGGAGGATCTTGGGTAGGTAAGAATGAATAATACCCGATTATTACTAATGATATGCATCCTTGGAATAATTTAAACAGTTTTTGTCTCAAAAGATTCTTTCTACAATTTTTAATTTTTGAGATACAACACCTTCTGATGTAAAATATGTCAAAGTTGCATAAGGTGTACTTTAAGAAATTTTTTAGATTTTCTGATATCTGAAAATTATTAAAATTAAACTTTGCCTAGTATTTTCTTCCAATGACGTCATGTTTCCCCTCTCACCCCGCCAAAGTCAATTTATTCGAATTGGATAACTAAAAGTTGGATAATTTGTGGTTTTTAAACGATTATTGAATCTTGCGCAGGTAACAATGAATAATACACGAATATTATTAATGATATGTATTCCTAGAGTGATAAGAAAGTATTTTATATGAAAAGATTCTTTCTGTCATTTTTAGTTTTTGAGATATAATCCTTTATTCTACCAAAAATGTCAATTTTCAGTTTTTAAATAATTTTGAATCTTAAGCTGATAATAATGAATAATCGGTAATTTATATTAATGATATCCATTCTTAGGACGACTTGAGAAGAATTTGTTTTCAAAGATTCTTTCTATCTTTAATTTTTAAGATACAATCCATTTTGTTGTGAAATATGTCAAATTTGCGGTTTTTAATGATTATGGAGGATCTTGGGTTGGTAAGAATGAATAATACCCGATTATTACTAATGATATGCATTCTTAGAGTGATAAGAAAGTTTTTTATATAAAAAGATTCCTTTCTACAATTTTTAATTTTTGAGATACAACACCTTCTTATGTAAAATATGTATATGTCAAAGTTGCATAAGGTGTACTTTAAGAAATTTTTTAGATTTTCTGATATCTGAAAATTATTAAAATTAAACTTTGCCTAGCATTTTCTTCCAATGACGTCATGTTTCCCCTCTCACCCCGCCAAAGTCAATTTATTCGAATTGGATAACTAAAAGTTGGATAATCTGTAGCTTTTAAACGATTATTGAATCTTGCGCTGGTAACAATGAATAATGCACGAATATTTTTAATGATATGCGTTTTAATAATGATTGTAAATGTTTTTTTGTCTCAAAAGGTTCTCTTTATTATCTATAATTTTTGAGAGACAATCTGTTTTAATGTGAAATATTTTAAATTAAAGTTTTTAATAATTATTGAATCTTGAGTTGGTACCAATGAATAATACAGGAATATTATTAATGACATGCATTTTAAGAATGATTTTATATGCTTTTTGTCTCAAAAGGTTCTTTCTATCATTTATAATTTTTGAGATACAATGCGTTTTGATGTGAAATATGTTAAAATTGAAATTTTTAACAATTATTGAATCTTGGGTTGGTAACAATGAATAATATACGAATGATATGCATTCTAAGGATGATTTTAAATGTTTTTGTCTTAAAAGGTTGTTTGCATCATTTTTAATTTTTGAGATACAATCCCTTTTGATGTGACATATGTCAAAATTGCGGTTTTTAAGAATTATTGAATTTTGGGTTGGTAACAATGAATAATACACGAATATTATGAATGATATGCATTCTAAGAACGACGATTTTAAATGTTTTTGATCTCAAAAGGTTCTTTCTATTATCTATAATTTTTGAGATACAATCTGTTTTGATGTGATATACACTCAGCAGCAGAAGTCTGCGTACAAAAAACTTGTAATACTTTAATTGAAAAAATAAGAGTCATAATCTAATGTGATAAACTTGATTTTTTTTAATTTTGTATATTAACTACATATAATTCTATTAACAAAATATGCTTCAACAAAACAGAAACAGTAGTTACAGAAAAAAATCAAAACTAAAAATTCTACAAATAACGGGTATGCAAAAATCTGCGTACAAGTCAGGACAGTATTTATAAAAAATTCATTAATGAGGTCATTGTTTCTATATTAATATGAGGTCGGATAACCTTTACGTTTAATGACCTCCCTTAAACGTTTAGGCATGGAGTGCACTAATTTCTTCGTATCGTCCGAACTGATTTTGGCCCATTCCTCAATCATAACATTTTTTAACGTTTCCTTCGACGTTATGTTGTGTTGCCGAATCCTGCGTTCCAGTAAATCCCAGAGGTGTTCGATGGGATTCAAGTCCGGCGATTGTGGAGGTGTTTTAAGTTGCTTTGGGGTATTGTATAGTAGCCAAAGCTTAGTGTTGTGGGCGCAATGTTTGGCGTCATTATCTTGTTGAAAAAAGTATTCGGGCCCCAAGCCCAAGTTTTCGATGCTTGGCTTCAAATTTTCTTTTAAAATGTCTATATACATTTTATGGTCCATTGTCGATGTTATGAAAACCAACCTTCCCACCCCTTTGGTGCACATACACCCCCAAACTATAACTCCACCACCTCCGTGTTTTACAGTCGCTTTCAAATTTTCGGGATTAAGGGCAGTATTAGGTTTTCTCCATACAAGTTGTTTACCCTTAATGCCGAAAATGCAAAATTTGCTCTCATCTGTAAAGAGAACTTTCTCCCAGAATTCAATGGGCTTGTCTAAGAGTTTTTTTGCAAAGGCGATCCGCTTCTGACGATTGACCTCTGACACAAATGGCTTTTTTCGTGCAACGCGACTGTGATAGTTAGCTTTTTTTAACGTCCTTCTTACCGTATCTTTGCTGATAGTTTTATGAAATTCTTCTTGTATATTTTCTATTATTTTTTTTGCCGTCAGCCTAGGTTCTTTTCTAACCTGCTGTACAATTTTTCGCTTCTCTCGGTTTGTTAAAAGGGGTGGTCTACCAGATCGTGGACGTGAGAGGTAATCTTCAGTGTCTTTATAATTATTAATTACTCTTTGAATGGAAGAGTGTGACCTGCCGACAGTTTCTCCTATTTTTCGAAAAGATTTTCCCTCTTTCCATAACTTTACAATAATTTTTCTCTCTCCCAATTCAGTTTCCTTTCCTTTCGTGTCCATTCTAACTTTTAGCTTCTAAGCCTCTGCTAATATAATTGACACCGATTATCTTTTATTTAAATCGGAAAGCGTACATCGCCAACTACGTATTTAAGTAAATAAGTATATTTTGGAGAAGGCGTCTTTATTTGTACGCAGATTTTTGCATACGCATTATTTGGAGAATTTTTAATTTTAATTTTTTTTGTAACTAATATTTCTGTTTTATTGATGCATATTTTGTTAATAGAATTATATGTAGTTAATACACAAAATAAAAAAAAAATGGAGTTTATCACATTAGATCATGACCCTTATTTTTTCAGTTAAAGTGTTAGAAGTTTTTTGTACGCAGACTTCTGCTGCTAAGTGTATGTTAAAATTGAGGTTTTTAACACTTATTGAATCTTGGGTTGGTAACAATGAATAGTATACGAATATTATTAATGATACGTATTTTAAGAATTATTTTAAATGTTTTTTGTCTCAAAAGGTTCTTTCTATAATTTTTAATTTTTGAGATACAATCCGTTTTAATTTGAAATATGTTAAAATTGCGATTATTAACAATTATAGAGTCTTGGATTGGTGTACCAATGAATAATACAGGAATATTATTAATGATATGCATAAGAATGTTTTTGGTCTCAAAAGGTTCTTTCTATCATTTTTAATTTTTGATATACAACCCATTTTGATGCGAAATATGTCAAATTTGAAAGAAGAAAATGTCATTTTTCGATTTTGTAATTATTTTTATATTTTAAGTTGGTAATAATGAATAATTTGGTTATTATGATTATTATTTTTAAAATGTGGTTTTAAAACAATACAAATAATACTTTACAACATATTTCAAAAATTAACTACTTGAAATATTGTTATTTCAAATAACTCTTTTATCTGTTCAAGTGGGTTGATAAATAAATAATAGAATTCTTGCTCAGTTAAAAATTAAATATACTTAGAACCAGTATCGACAAAAAAATTTGATCATCCTTAGCTAAATAGTCAATAAAATGTAATAAATTCATTTTAACTTGTCGTATCGTTCAGTGTTGTCCTTTTTACTTTTATATTTTAAATTTGTACTTAATTTTATCGTTTTAATGTGTAAGACTTTTTAAATTATTGACTATTTAGCTGAGGATGATAAAATTTTTTGACGAAACCGGTCCTAAGTATATTTAATTTTTAACTGAGCAAGAGGTCTATTATTTATTTATCAACCCACTAGAAGAATTCATCTCAGTAATTATGGATTTATTAAAAAATAAACTTTTACCTGTTATCAATATAAAATAGGGAGTTTTAGATTCTTTTTCAATAGATTATATAACATATCCCTCAATGAAAAAGATGTAGTTTCAGAGACTCAAAAAATTATTAAAATAATAATAAACAATAGTTTCACTATTACAGAATTATAAAACATATATTTCAATGCTCATAAATCACAAATCAATAAAGTAATATATCCACACATACAAAAAATGTCTTCATTACCCAAATCATTTAATCACAACTTATCTGCATATGACATCATCACTTCCTTCAATTCTGAATATAAAATCAACAAACATCGTTTTAATAACAGGCATAAATTTAAAGAGATGGAACTAAACATTTTTTGGCCATTTAATTATAAATTTTAACATAATGTATTTCCAGTCGTGTGTGATGAAGGAATCGAATAAAAATTCGTCAAAAGAAGCACAGCTTAACCCGAATTTAATTTAATCAATATATTTTGTGTAAATGATTTATTTTAATAATCTGATTAAATATTATTTACTGGTTTTATTTTTTAAACAAATTCACATCTTAGATGTTTCGACACTGCAGTGTCATCATCAGAAACGCTATAAAAGATATAATGTATTAATATTAAAAGAATATTACATATTTTTTATATGGTTAAATGAATAATGTAACATATCAAGCAATTAAATTAATTTTCACTTACTTTGTCAATATTTTGCGTGAAAAAACATTCAATTTAATAATTAAAAACTAACAACAAAACACTTAAAATGGTAAAAATTTTTTTTGTAGGATGAAACACAAAAATCGAGCGTTATTATATAAATTATGAGATGGCTGACAAAACCTGTTCTTTTTGGCGAATTTTGAGAAAGAGAAAAACATATATATATAGATTCAGCCAAGTGGTGTCATCTATTCGAATAAGTTGGTAAAAATATAGAAATTTATAAAAATAAAAATTAAAAAATAAAAATATTAACATAAAATGTGGTAGGAAAATGTGGAAAAAGGGGAGAATAAAAAGAAAAGAAAAAAAGGGAAAAGAAAACAAAATGAAATAAATATAAGGATAAAATAAAATAATAATAAAATAAAAGTGGAAAATTGGCCGTTGGGACCCCACAACGTGCGATTAATGTATGGCCTTGTACATCAATCCTCGCCGATTTTGGAGAATTAGGATCAGCAGAAGTGGAAGGGTTTAGATAGATATTTATATAATGGAATCTTTGATATCTCTATCTGATCATTTAAACATTCTGTATTTAGTTCAGTTGCTTTGCATTTTTCAATTTCATAGCTTATATATATATGTTTTTCTCTTTCTCAAAATTCGCCAAAAAGAACAGGTTTTGTCAGCCATCTCATAATTTATATAATAACGCTCGATTTTTGTGTTTCATCCTACAAAAAAAATTTTACCATTTTAAGTGTTTTGTTGTTAGTTTTTAATTATTGAATTGAATGTTTTTTCACGCAAAATATTGACAAAGTAAGTGAAAATTAATTTAATTGCTTAATATGTTACATTATTCATAAAAAATATGTAATTTTCTTTTAATATTAATATATTATATCTTTTATAGCGTCTCTGATGATGACACTGCAGTGTCGAAACATGTAAGTTGTGAATTTGTTTAAAAAATAAAACCAGTGAAGGTACAGAGTTCTTATATTTAATCAGATTATTAAAAACTGGTCATAATGGATCTTATTAAACCTTATCATATAATTTATTTTAATGTTTTGACTTATTTATTAGAGAGAAAATGATGAATTAAATTTAGATCGCTCATGGATCTTACCAGTTTTAAAAGAAAACATTAAACAATCAACATTAAATTTTTGGATTAACGGCATTTTACCTTTGGCCATATATTGCAATCGTCGGTCGATGATGTTGGCAGAAAAAAACGACGGAATCGGCTCTCACAGCTCCGAATTATTATACTTACAATTATGGAATTTATTGCCAAGCTTTTGCAACGCCCCAACAGACATTAAAACAAATTTTAAGGTAAAAAATCATTTTGTCTTAAATTTTCTTGATTTAATTATTTTCATTTTGAATTAGAACATCGCCAAAGTCTTAGGAACCGCCATTTCGGAACGAAAAGAATTAAGATTATCCGTAATGGCTTGTTTAAGAAAATTAATAACTTTCGCGAAAGAAAATGAAGATAAAGATGATTTAAATGAATTATCTCGTTTTGATAAAAATTATCTTCCAATACTTTTCAATGTTTACACAACAAAACCGATCGGAACTGACGAAGAAGGGCAAAGATTAGCCGCTTTGGACACAATAAAAGTTTATTTATCAATTTCTAAACCGGAATTGAAACATCAACTCTTTAAAAATGCTTTGGAAAAAATGGAGTCGTCGAATGATCAGCCGGATCAATCTTTTTTGAATGAAAGCATCATGGATTTGATTCGGGTTCTTATCCCGTATCAAAGCGTGGGGGAGATAACGAATTTGTATGAAAATTATATCAAAAAATTGCCGGAAATTAAAAACAATCGGGAGCAAAAGAAGTTGTATCGCATTTTAGAGGAGATTTGCGGGTGCGAAAGCGATGGTTGCAAAGAATTTCTTAAATCGAATCGAAAAACCGTTCAAAGTCTTTTGAAGAAATCGTTGGAGTCGGCCGCCGTTTCGAGTAAAGCGGCGAGATTGAGATGTTTCAGTTATTTGATTAAATCGCAACCCCAATTGGACCATGAAAGTGGGTTAATTAAGAATGTTGTTCCGGAAGCGATTTTATGCTGCAAAGATATTAACGAGAAATGTCGCGCTACGGCTTATGATTTATTACACACGATTGGGTTAACTCTTCAACGTCAATATCAATTACAAGAATTTATAAATATGTTAATTGCTGGGTTAGCTGGGACAACGGAAATGATTAGTTGTACAATTTTGGCTTTAACTTCCGCGCTGCATAACTTTTCCGGCGCTTTAGGTAAAGATAACATTCAAAATATTTTAGAAAACATCACGGTATTAATGACGTCAAAAACCAGGGAGATTGTGGCGTCTTGTTTAAGTTTTATTAAAGTCTATACATCCACGTTACCAAGTACCGTTGTTGGCGCTTCTTTAGGGGAAATCGTTAAAGGGTTGTGTAGCATGACGGAGGATTGTAAGCGCCACTTCCGGTTAAAATTACGAGATATCTTCGATAAATTCGTACGAAAGTACGGCTGCGAAGCGATTACACCGTTTGTACCGGCAACCGATACGATCATTTATAAGCGATTAAGAAATCTGAGGAAATTAAACGCGCGAAAGAAGCGAATGAAAGACGAGGCGAAACGAAAGGATACCGAAGAAAGCGACGAAGACGAAGAATTTTTGATTAAATCCAAATCGAAAACGGTCGAAGAAATTTTAGCCGACTCAGACTCCGATTTAGACGAAATCGAAACCAAACCGAAACAAAAATCGTTGAAGAAAAAACCAAAACCAACGTGGATATCGGAAGATATCGATGATATCATCGATTTTAAAGATCCGAGCACAACCAGTAAAATAACTTCCGCGAAACCGATCCAAAACGATAAACAAATTGCTCAAGAAGAAAAGAAAAAAGATCGCGGATTTAAAACATCTTCAGATGGGCGATTATTAATCACCGATGACGGTGAGGGAAAGAACGAAAAGAAAACTTTCGGATTTAGCTCAGATTCCGAAGAAGATTCTGACGATGATAAACGTAAAACTGAAGCTATTTTGATCGGGGGGCGTAAAAGGAAACGAAGCGAAGCTGGAAGTGTTAAAAGTGGAGTCAGCTCGATGAGTCAACTCAGTAAATACAAACCGGGAGGATCTGGAATACATAGGGAAGTTCAATCGATTAATAATCCGGGATCTGAGTATAAAGCGAAAAAGGCTCGAGGAGATATTAAGAAAAAATCTAAAGTTGATCCGTATGCTTATTTACCGTTAATGCGGAGTGCGTTAAATAAGAGGTAATAAGAGATTAGGTTATTTTGTAAATGCAATGATTAAAATTTGTTTTTTTTTAACAGGAAGAAAATGAAAAGCGCTGGGAAATTTAAAAATATAATTGGAGGTGCTAAATCAGGCGTTAAGAAAGGATTAAAGGCCAAGAAGAGGACTAAATAAATATGGAATTATGATTTGTAATTATTAATTAATTAATTGTGTTAATGGTAATTGTTAATATTAGATAACACTTTTTTAATTTATATTGATTTGAGTGAGAAATAAAGCAAGCTTTTCAATGTCACATTTGTTAGCTCAAAATTATTTTTTTTATAATAATGGTTCTTTCTTGTAATGTTAAATTATTATATTCGCAAGGTTTTTTCAGTCGCTCAAGAAATTCACTCAAGTGAAATAGCTAATTAAAAATAAGCAGTTAACTTAAATATACAAGGACAGCCAAATAAGGTATTGTATTTTCTGGAATCTTACGGAACTTAGTTTACGATCTTTTTTCAAATAGTATCACAGGATCCGGTTTTTGATAATGTTTAAACTCATCAATAACTGTCTAAAAATCTTCCAAAATTAGTTTAAAAATCATTCACAAGTTGTCTAAAATCATCAGAAATTGTCTGATGTATGCCTCTAAAAGCGTATAATTGTGTAAAGTTGTTTAAAATCAGCAATTAATACTTTTAAAAGGATATTTTTTGAAAAATATCTGTATCTCTGAAATCGTAAGAGATATCGATATACGGTTTTCACCATTAAATTGTTTATAAAAATCGAACCTCAGACACTGATATCAATTCTCCTCCATCTCTTATGGAAACTCGAGACCCTCTTTAAATGTATCAAAGTTCTCCCACGCTTTTCATATTCTTTATCTACAATTTACTTACTGAGAATATATATATAATTGCGTAAGGTTTTTTAAAATCCATTAATAATTGTCGAAAATCATCCAAAATTTATCTAAAATATATCTAATAGCTAATAATTGTCTAAAGATGTTTAAAATCATCAAAAACTGTCTAAAATATGTCTCTAATTGTCTAAAGTTGTTCAAAATCATTAAAAACCGTCTAAAGTCATTCAAAATTTGTCTAAAATATATCTCTAATAGCTAATAGTTGTCTAAAAATGTCTACAATATGTCTAATTGTCTAAGGTTGTTCAAAAACATTAATAGCCGCCTAAAATTTTCCAAAATCAGTTTAGAAATCATCCACAAGATTTTTACAATCATCAAACGTTATCTAAATTAATCCAGTTATCTAAACTTGTCTAAACTTTTTTAATATCATTAAAAACTGTCTAGAATGTGGGGGAATTAATTAAAGCTCTCTAACTTCGTCCACATGTTGTTTAAAAGAATCCAAAATTTGTCAAAAATGTATTTCTAATAGTTAATAATTGTTCAAAGATGTCTAAAATCATGAAATACTAAAATTATGTAAAATTAATTTAATATTAGTATTAGCTTACTAAATTTCACTAAATCTCACAATTATTAAATTGCTTATAAAAATCGAACCTCAGACACTAATATCATTTCTCCTCCATCTCTTATAGAAACACAAGACCCCGTTTAATGCCCAGTTTATTCACCTTTAGTTAAATTTAACCATTAGATATTTACCATAGTTACTGGTCAAATAGCCAATCATGGCAAGTGAAATTACAGTAACCATGGAAAATATTCATTAGTTAAATATAACGAAGGTGAATAAACTGGGCCTAAATGTATCAAAGTTGTACACACCGTTCATATTCTTCATCTACAATTTATTTACTGCGAATTTTAATATTTCCTTTAGTTCTTCTTATCATTAAGGTCCATTACTAGCATCTTTTAGTTAAACTTATCTTATAGATAAACCTATCCACTAGCCAAACAGAATGTGTGAAATATCCATAACCATGGTAATAATTTCTCAAATAGCTTAACCAGAAGATAGCAGTAACGAGCCTAAATGGTTTAATTCTTTTTGCACTAGCTTAAATAATTACACTTATATTACACGTCAATACGCGTACATAAACACGTCAGTGAAATTTAAAAAATATCGTTGCCGACTAACTTTTATTTTCACAGACTTCACAGGCACTGAAAAAATCTACATCATTTACAAGTTGATTAAAATTATCCAAAATTTGCCTAAAATATATTTCTAATAGCTAAAATTGTCTAAAGCTGTCTAAAATTTGCAAAAACTGTCTAAAATATGCCTATAATTGCGTGAGGTTTTTTAAAAACCATTACTAATTGCCTAAAATCATCCAAAATTCATCTAACATATATCTCTAATAGCTAATAATTGTCTAAAGATGTTTAAAATCATCAAAAACTGTCTAAAATATGTGTCTGATTGCTTAAAGTTGTTCAAAATCATTAAAAACCGTCTAAAGTCATCCAAAATTTGTTTAAAATATATCTCTAATAGCTAATGGTTGTCTAAAGATGTCTAAAATATGTCTCTAATTATCTAAGATTGTTCAAAATAATTAATAACCGTCTAAATCATCCAAAGTCAGTTTAGAAATCACCCACAAGTTGATTAAAATCATCCAACGATATCTAAATTAATCCAGTTATCTAAACTTGCTTAAAATCATTAAAAACTGTCTATAATATGTCTCTAATAGGGAGAATTGACTGAAGCTATCTAACATCGTCCACATGTTGTTTAAAGTCATCCAAAATTTGTCTAAAATATATCTCTAATAGTTAATAATTGTTTAAAGATATCTGAAATCATGAAATACCATCTTATAATTGCATAAAGTTGTTTAAAATCAGTAATAGCGGTCTAAAATTACCCAAAATTAATTTAATAGTATTAGTATTAGCTTACTTAAGTTGTTTAAAATCTATCTAAATGTTATATATGTTATCTACATTAATCCATTTTTCTGAACTGGTTTAAAATCATCAAAAATTTGCTTATAATATTTTTCTAATAGCTAATAATTGTCTAAAGATATCTAAAATCATTAAAAACTGTCTAAACTATATCTCTAACTATCTAAGGTTGTTTAAAATCATTAATAACCGTCTAAAATCATCCAAAATTTGTCTAAAACATATCTTTAATAAGTAATAATTGTCTAAAGATGTTTAAAATCATCAAAAATTGTCTAAAATATGTCTCTAATTGTCTAAAATCATTCAAAATCAGTTTAGAAATCATCCATAAGTTGTTAAAAATCATCCAACGTTATTTGAATTATTAATTATATATAAAGTATATATAATTAATATATAAAGTCTTCGTTTTCTTAAAATTGGTTTCCTTAAAACGAAGACTTTATAGAATCAATTTTTTAAATTTTGGACAAGCTATCGCGTCCCGAAGTTCTACGCATATGTTATGAAACACTCTGTATATGAATCATTCAAATAAAGTTTTCAGGGAACGAATGTGATAACATTTGAAGTTTTGCGCATATATTATGAAACAACCTGTATGTAGGAGGTCTATAATTTTCTAATGGTATCATCTGGAAATGTACATTTATGTGGAGCAAAGATTTCAGAGATTATTATTTACCACTTCCTATTATTGTTATGTGAGTAACAAAGAGTGTTATGTGAAAAAGAATATAAGTATGTTATATGAAAACAGTCAAAAAAGACACTTTCAATGATTGATCACGTTTGACTGCTAATATCTTAGTAAGGAGCAAGTTAAAGTAAAGACCCAAAATTTCATGAAAAGAAATTGATTGTGGCTTTAAGTTGGGTTCAGATTGGGTTAACTCTTCAATATCAATATTAATTACAAGAATTTATAAATATGTTAATAGCTGGGTTAGCTGAAACAACGAAAATGGTTAGTTGTACAATTTTGGCTTTAACATCCGCGTTGCATAACTTTTCCGGCGCTTTAAGTAAAGATGATATTCAAAATATTTTAGAAAACATTACGATATTAATGACGTCAAAAACGAGGGAAATTGTGGCGTATTGTTTAAGTTTTATTAAAGTCTGTACATCCACGTTACCAAGTACCGTTGTTGGAGCTTCTTTAGGGAAAATCGTTAAAGGGTTGTGTAGCATGACGGAGGATATAAGAGCCATTTCCGGTTAAAATTACGAGATATCTTTGATAAATTCGTACGAAAATATGGCTGCGATGCGATTACCCCTTTTGTACCGGAAACCGATACGATCATTTATAAGCGATTAAGAAATCTGAGGAAATTAAATGCGCGAAAAAAGCGAATGAAAGACGAGGCGAAACGAAAAGATCCCGAAGAAAGCGACGAAGACGAAGAATTTTTGATCAAATCGAAACCGAAAACGGTCGAAGAAATTTTAGCCGACTCCGACTCCGATTTAGATGAAATCGAAACCAAACCGAAACAAAAATCGTTAAAGATAAAACCAAAACCAACGTGGATATCGGAAGATATCGATGATATCATCGATTTTAAAGATCCAAGCACAACCAGTAAAATAACTTCCGCGAAACCGATTCAAAACGATAAACAAATCGCGCAAGAAGAAAAGAAAAAAGATCGTGGGTTTAAAACATCTTCAGATGGGCGATTATTAATCACCGATGACGGTGAGGGAAAGAACGAAAAGAAAACTTTCGGATTTAGCTCAGATTCCGAAGAAGATTCTGACGATGATAAACGTAAAACTGAAGCTATTTTGATCGGGGGGCGTAAAAGGAAACGAAGCGAAGCTGGAAGTGTTAAAAGTGGAGTCAGCTCAATGAGTCAACTCAGTAAATACAAACCGGGAGGATCTGGAATACATAGGGAAGTTCAATCGATTAATAATCCGGGATCTGAGTATAAAGTGAAAAAGGCTCGAGGAGATATTAAGAAAAAATCTAAAGTTGATCCGTATGCTTATCTACCGTTAATGCGGAGTGCGTTAAATAAGAGGTAATAAGAGAATACGTTATTTTGTAAATGCAATGATTAAAATTTGTTTTTTTAACAGGAAGAAAATGAAAAGCGCTGGGAAATTTAAAAATATAATTGGAGGTGCTAAATCAGGCGTTAAGAAAGGATTAAAGGCCAAGAAGAGGACTAAATAAAAATGGAATTATGATTTGTAATTGTTAATTAATTAATTGTGTTAATGGTAATTGTTAATATTAGATAACACTTTTTTAATTTATATTGATTTGAGTGAGAAATAAAGCAAGCTTTTCAATTTCACATTTGTTAGCTCAAAATTATTTTTTTTATAATAATGGTTCTTTCTTGTAATGTTAAATTATTATATCGCAAGGTCTTTTTAGTCGCTCAAGAAATTCACTCAAGTGAAATAGCTAATTAAAAATAAGCAATTAACTTAAATATACAAGGACAGCCAAATAAGGTATTGTATTTTCTGGAATCTTACGGAACTTAGTTTACGATCTTTTTTCAAATAGTATCACAGGATCCGGTTTTTGATAATGTTTAAACTCATCAATAACTGTCTAAAAATCTTCCAAAATTAGTTTAAAAATCATTCACAAGTTGTCTAAAATCATCAGAAATTGTCTGATGTATGCCTCTAAAAGCGTATAATTGTGTAAAGTTGTTTAAAATCAGCAATTAATACTTTTAAAAGGATATTTTTTGAAAAATATCTGTATCTCTGAAATCGTAAGAGATATCGATATACGGTTTTCACCATTAAATTGTTTATAAAAATCGAACCTCAGACACTGATATCAATTCTCCTCCATCTCTTATGGAAACTCGAGACCCTCTTTAAATGTATCAAAGTTCTCCCACGCTTTTCATATTCTTTATCTACAATTTACTTACTGAGAATATATATATAATTGCGTAAGGTTTTTTAAAATCCATTAATAATTGTCGAAAATCATCCAAAATTTATCTAAAATATATCTAATAGCTAATAATTGTCTAAAGATGTTTAAAATCATCAAAAACTGTCTAAAATATGTCTCTAATTGTCTAAAGTTGTTCAAAATCATTAAAAACCGTCTAAAGTCATTCAAAATTTGTCTAAAATATATCTCTAATAGCTAATAGTTGTCTAAAAATGTCTACAATATGTCTAATTGTCTAAGGTTGTTCAAAAACATTAATAGCCGCCTAAAATCATCCAAAATCAGTTTAGAAATCATCCACAAGATTTTTACAATCATCAAACGTTATCTAAATTAATCCAGTTATCTAAACTTGTCTAAACTTTTTTAAAATCATTAAAAACTGTCTAGAATGTGGGGGAATTAATTAAAGCTCTCTAACTTCGTCCACATGTTGTTTAAAAGAATCCAAAATTTGTCAAAAATGTATTTCCAATAGTTAATAATTGTTTAAAGATGTCTAAAATCATGAAATACTAAAATTATGTAAAATTAATTTAATATTAGTATTAGCTTACTAAATTTCACTAAATCTCACAATTATTAAATTGCTTATAAAAATCGAACCTCAGACACTAATATCATTTCTCCTCCATCTCTTATAGAAACACAAGACCCCGTTTAATGCCCAGTTTATTCACCTTTAGTTAAATTTAACCATTAGATATTTACCATAGTTGCTGGTCAAATAGCCAATCATGGCAAGTGAAATTACAGTAACCATGGAAAATATTCATTAGATAAATATAACGAAGGTGAATAAACTGGGCCTAAATGTATCAAAGTTGTCCACACCGTTCATATTCTTCATCTACAATTTATTTACTGCGAATTTTAATATTTCCTTTAGTTCTTCTTATCATTAAGGTCCATTACTAGCATCTTTTAGTTAAACTTATCTTATAGATAAACCTATCCACTAGCCAAACAGAATGTGTGAAATATCCATAACCATGGTAATAATTTCTCAAATAGCTTAACCAGAAGATAGCAGTAACGAGCCTAAATGGTTTAATTCTTTTTGCACTAGCTTAAATAATTACACTTATATTACACGTCAATACGCGTACATAAATACGTCAGGGAAATTTAAAAAATATCGTTTCCGACGAACTTTTATTTTCACAGACTTCACAGGCACTGAAAAAATCTACATCATTTACAAGTTGATTAAAATTATCCAAAATTTGCCTAAAATATGTTTCTAATAGCTAAAAAGCTGTCTAAAATTTGCAAAAACTGTCTAAAATATGCCTATAATTGCGTGAGGTTTTTTAAAAACCATTACTAATTGCCTAAAATCATCCAAAATTCAACTAACATATATCTCTAATAGCTAATAATTGTCTAAAGATGTTTAAAATCATCAAAAACTGTCTAAAATATGTCTCTGATTGCTTAAAGTTGTTCAAAATCATTAAAAACCGTCTAAAGTCATCCAAAATTTGTTTAAAATATGTCTCTAATAGCTAATAGTTGTCTAAAGATGTCTAAAATATATCTTTAATTATCTAAGATTGTTCAAAATAATTAATAACCGTCTAAATCATCCAAAGTCAGTTTAGAAATCACCCACAAGTTGTTTAAAATCACCCAACGATATCTAAATTAATCCAGTTATCTAAACTTGCTTAAAATCATTAAAAACTGTCTATAATATGTCTCTAATAGGGAGAATTGACTGAAGCTGTCTAACATCGTCCACATGTTGTTTAAAGTCATCCAAAATTTGTCTAAAATATAATAGTTAATAATTGTTTAAAGATATCTGAAATCATGAAATACCATCTTATAATTGCATAAAGTTGTTTAAAATCAGTAATAGCGGTCTAAAAGCACCCAAAATTAATTTAATAGTATTAGTATTAGCTTACTTAAGTTGTTTAAAATCTAAATTTACGTTATCTAAATTAATCCATTTTTCTGAACTGGTTTAAAATCATCAAAAATTTGCTTATAATATTTTTCTAATAGCTAATAATTGTCTAAAGATATCTAAAATCATCAAAAACTGTCTAAACTATATCTCTAATTATCTAAGGTTGTTTAAAATCATTAATAACCGTCTAAAATCATCCAAAATTTGTCTAAAACATATCTTTAATAAGTAATAATTGTCTAAAGATGTTTAAAATCATCAAAAATTGTCTAAAATATGTCTCTAATTGTCTAAAATCATTCAAAATCAGTTTAGAAATCATCCATAAGTTGTTTAAAATCATCCAACGTTATTTAAATATTAAAAAATATTATATATAAAGCATATATAATTAATATATAAAGTCTTCGTTTTCTTAAAATTGGTTTTCTTAAAACGAAGACTTTATAGAATCAATTTTTTTAAATTTTGGACAAGCTATCGCGTCCCGAAGTTCTACGCATATGTTATGAAACACTCTATATATTAATCGTTCAAATAAAGTTTTCAGGGAACGAATGTGATAACATTTGAAGTTCTGCGCATATATTATGAAACATCCTGTATGTAGGAGGTCTATAATTCTCTAATGGTATCATCTGGAAGTGTACATTTATGTGGAGCAAAGATTTCAGAGATTATTATTTACCACTTCCTATTATTGTTATGTGAGTAACAAAGAGTGTTATGTGAAAAAGAATATAAGTATTTTATATGAAAACAGTCAAAAAAGACACTTTCAATGATTGATCACGTTTGACTGCTAATATCTTAGTAAGGAGCAAGTTAAAGTAAAGCCCAAATTTTCATGAAAAGAAATTGATTGTGGCTTCAAGTTGGGTTCAGATTGGGTTAACTCTTCAATATCAATATTAATTACAAGAATTTATAAATATGTTAATAGCTGGGTTAGCTGAGACAACGAAAATGGTTAAGTTGTACAATTTTGGCTTTAACATCCGCATTGCATAACTTTTTCGGCGCTTTAAGTAAAGATGATATTCAAAATATTTTAGAAAACATTACGATATTAATGACGTCAAAAACGAGGGAGATTGTGGCGTATTGTTTAAGTTTTATTAAAGTCTGTACATCCATGTTACCAAGTACCGTTGTTGGAGCTTCTTTAGGGGAAATCGTTAAAGGGTTGTGTAGCATGACGGAGGATATAAGAGCCATTTCCGGTTAAAATTACGAGATATCTTTGATAAATTCGTACGAAAATATGGCTGCGATGTGATTACCCCTTTTGTACCGGAAACCGATACGATCATTTATAAGCGATTAAGAAATCTGAGGAAATTAAATGCGCGAAAAAAGCGAATGAAAGACGAGGCGAAACGAAAGGATACCGAAGAAAGCGACGAAGACGAAGAATTTTTGATTAAATCCAAACCGAAAACGGTCGAAGAAATTTTAGCCGACTCAGACTCCGATTTAGATGAAATCGAAACCAAACCGAAACAAAAATCGTTGAAGAAAAAACCAAAACCAACGTGGATATCGGAAGACATCGATGATATAATCGATTTTAAAGATCCAAGCACAACCAGTAAAATAACTTCCGCGAAACCGATCCAAAACGATAAACAAATTGCTCAAGAAGAAAAGAAAAAAGATCGCGGATTTAAAACATCATCAGATGGGCGATTATTAATTACCGATGATGGTGAAGGAAAGAACGAAAAGAAAACGTTTGGATTTAGCTCAGATTCCGAAGAAGATTCCGACGAAGATAAACGTAAAACTGAAGCTATCTTAATCGGGGGACGTAAAAGGAAACGAAGCGAAGCTGGAAGTGTTAAAAGTGGAGTTAGCTCGATGAGTCAACACAGTAAATACAAACCGGGAGGATCTGGAATACATAGGGAAGTTCAATCGATTAATAATCCGGGATCTGAGTATAAAGCGAAAAAGGCTCGAGGAGATATTAAGAAAAAATCTAAAGTTGATCCGTATGCTTATCTACCGTTAATGCGGAGTGCGTTAAATAAGAGGTAATAAGAAAATACGTTATTTTGTAAATGCAATGATTAAAATTTGTTTTTTTAACAGGAAGAAAATGAAAAGCGCTGGGAAATTTAAAAATATAATTGGAGGTGCTAAATCAGGCGTTAAGAAAGGATTAAAGGCCAAGAAGAGGACTAAATAAAAATGGAATTATGATTTGTAATTGTTAATTAATTAATTGTGTTAATGGTAATTGTTAATATTAGATAACACTTTTTTAATTTATATTGATTTGAGTGAGAAATAAAGCAAGCTTTTCAATTTGACATTTTCTTAGCTGAATTTTTTTTTATAATAATCTTTCTTTCTTATAATGTTAAATTATTACGGAAGTGAAATAGCTAATTAAAAAAAAACAGCAGTTAATACACAAGGACAGCCAAATAAGTTAATGTATTCTATGGAATCTTATGGAACTTAGTTTACGATTTTTTTTTCAAATAGTATCACAGGATCTGGTTTTTGATAATATTTATGGGTGCAAATCTGATTTTGAAAGAGACTTAAACTATGAATGACCTTCAAATCATAAAAATCTGTTTAATATACGTTTCAATCATGTATAATTGTATAAAGTTGTTTAAAATCATCAATAACTGTCTAAAAATCTTCCAAAATTAGTTTAAAAATTATCCACAAGTTGTCTAAAATCATCAGAAATTGTCTAAAGAATGTCTCTAAAAGCCTATAATTGTGTAAGGTTATTTAAAATCAGTAATAATTGTAGAAAATATATCTTTAATAGCTAATAATTGTCTAAAGATGTCTAAAATTATCAAAATCTGTCTAAAATATGTCTCTAATTGTTTATAATTGCGTAAGGTTTTTAAAATCCAAAATATATCTCTAATAGCTAATAATTGTCTAAAGATATTTAAAATCATCAAAAACTCAAAAATATGTCTCTAATTGTCTAAAGTTGTTCAAAATCATTAAAAACCGTCTAGTCATCCAATATGTGTCTAAAATATATTTCTAATAGCTAATAGTTGTCTAAAGATGTCTAAAATATGTCTCTAATTGTCTAAAGTTATTCAAAATCACTAAAAACCGTCTAAAATCATCCAAAATTTGTCTAAAATATATTTCTAATAGCTAATAGTTGTCTAAAGATGTCTAAAATATATCTCTAATTGTCTATGGTTGTTCAAAATGATTAATAACTGTCTAAAATCATCCAAGATTAGTTTAATAGTGTTAGTATTAGCTTACTTAAGTTGTCTAAAATAATAGTAATACTGTGTTATGAATGAACCCCGCACCATACGGTTTTGTATATAAGTTGGATTAGAATAGATTTATGAAAATGCCACCCTTATAAGAACCGAAAAGAAATATATTTCAAATCAAACAAACTCCTTTCGGTGGTATACCTCAAAATGGGGAATTATTAACTTTTCCTTTTATTTTATGGTACGAATGGTGGATGACAAAGTATAAAGTCTTCGTTTTAAGAAAACGAAGACTTTATAGAATCTTTTTTTTTTTTAATTTTAGACAAGCTATTGCGTTCCGAAGTGCTGCGCATATATTATGAAATACTCTGTAGTTAGTGTTAGAGTTCAAATAAAGTTTTCAGAAAACGAATGTGATAATATCTGACGTTCTGCGCATATGTTATGAAAGATCCTGTAGGTAGTAGGTCTATAACTCTTTAATGGTATTATCTGGAAGTGTACATTTATGTAGAGCAAAAATTTCAGAGATTATTGTTTACCATTTCCGGTTGTTAGATAAACCTGAAACTTTAAGTCTATTATTGTTATGTGAGTTGTTATGTGAGCATTTATATAAAAAGTCAAAAAAGGCACATTCAGTGACTTCATCACCTTTGCCTGCTAATATCTTAGTAAGGAGCAAGTTAAAATAAGATGTTGTTATCATGTTGTATAGGGCACATCTTAAAAAATAAGAATATTCTAGTAACAAAATAAATCAAAAAATCATCTAAAATATATCTTTAGTAGCTAATAATTGTCTAAAGATGTATAGAATCATCAAAAATTATCTAAAATAAGTCTCTAATTATCTAGTTGTTCAAAATCATTAATAACCGTCTAAAATCATCCAAAATCAGTTTGGAAATCATCCATAAGTTGTTTAAAATCATCTCACATTGTCTAAATCAATATAGTTATCTAAACTTGTCTGAAGTTGTTTAAAATCATTAAAAACTGTTTATAATATGTCTCTAATAGGGGGAATTATCTAAAGTTGTCTAATATCATCCACAAGTTGTTTAAAATTATCCAAGATTTGTCTAAAATTTATCTCTAATAGCTAATAATTGTCTGAAGATGTCCAAAATATGTGGCTAATAACCTGTAAATATCTAAAGTTATCCAATAACATCTACAAGTTGTTTAAAATCATTCAAAATTTATCTAAAATATATCTCTAATCTAGCTAGTAATTGTCTAAACATGTCTAATATGTTTGTTGTTTAAAATCAGTATTAATGATCTAAAATCATTCCAAATTAGTGTAGAATCATCCTTAAGTTGTCTAAAATCGAAATTAACGTTTCTAAATTAATCCATTTTTCTGAAATTGTTTAAAATCAAAAACTCACTAAAATCATCCAAAATTTGTTTGAAATCTATTTCTAAAGGTGCATGTCCACTAGCAACAAAATTGCTACATTTATTGCGAGATCGAACACAGACACTTGTGTATACACATCTGAGAGTGAACTTGCAAGCGAAATTTAGTTGAACAATTTACTCTCGAGAACGTTTGTGTTTACTAGTGTAGACGACTGTTTCGTTTGTTGCTGACACTTTGTAAGAATTTCCAAACGATCTGGAAAGAAACGAGAGAAAAAAATGGCTGATAAGAAGTCGTGGTCTAAAGAAGAGACATTATCTTTAATTTCTCATTGGGAATTACATCCCGTATTATGGGATGTGAAAAATAAAAATTACAGAAATCGAATAAAAAAACAAAATGCATTGAGAACCATAGGAGCTGCGCTAAATACAAATGAGAATAAAATCGGTCGTAAATTGCATAATTTACGAACTCAATTTCATAGCGAATTAAGAAAAATAAAAGCCAACCATAGTGGAGACGGAACGAAAGATAAATATGAAACCAATTGGGAGTTTTTTGAAGCTATAAAGTTTATTCAAGCTGATCATTCCAATAAACAGACTATTGATAATCTTGTAAGTACTTTTATTAACTATCATTTTAAATAATACGTATAATGATTTATGAATTTTTATACTAAATAACCGTTTAAAACACTTAACACAATGAGTTAAATAATATATTTATTAGTTCCTAACATTAACTAAAAGAAGTTAATTTAATTTAGATGTTTTGATACTGCCAATGTATTTCTCCTTGTGGGAAAATAAAATAATCTCTAAATTCGTCACGTATCTCTTTAGCATTTGCTGCACAGTTATGAGCATTTCCATGTTCTAAATCTAAAAGATTAGATTGCGACATCCCTGCGGTTCTCCATTCACCCGGTCTGTTATCTGTATCAAAAGTACCTGGTGATGCATAAAATTTACTACCATGCGACAGCAGAAAATTATGTAGTACACACATTGCTGAGACAATTACTGTGGTTTTCTCAGGGCAAAGTTCAATTGGTTTTCTTAATATACGGAATCTATTAGCAATAAGGCCGAAAGCGTTCTCCACTACTCGTCTTGCCCGGGATAGGCGATAGTTAAATATTCGGTTATGCGCCGGTTGACCTCGAAATAGATATGGTTTTAATAAATAAGGTTTCATCGCAAAGGCATCATCACCCACTATGATGTAAGGTACCGACATTTCCCGTCCAGGTAAACTTTGGACAATTGGAAAATTTAAAGTGTTATTTTTCAAAGCACGTGACAAATTGCAGTTATTAAATACACCTCCATCTGATACCCTTCCGTTACATCCAATATCCACATACAAAAATTTATAAGTTGCGTCAACTAATGCCATTAATACGATGCTGTGAAATCCTTTGTAATTATAGAAATTGCTGCCACTATTTGAAGGAGCTTGCATCATTATGTGCTTCCCGTCTATTGCTCCTACACAATGCAGAAAATTCCATAACTTTTCAAAAAGTTCTGCGTGTTGAAGCCATTCTTGGGGTGTCTTTGGGGTCTGAAATATAAAAACATTTTTAAAGTTATACTTTTTTATATGTACATATAAAGTATTGGTTTAGAGATAAAACTAAATGCGAACTGGCTGTATATTTCTAGGAAGAAGAGGACAAATCAAAAAATGCTGAGGCGATTGTTAATGTAAACGAGAATCCTGACAACATGAAAAAGAAAAGGGTAAAACGAAAGGATAACAGTCAATTAAAGGAGGATGATCTTTTAAATAAAGCAATGAAAATAATCGATAAACCAGCCGATGAATTTCAAATATTTGGAGATTTTGTGGCTTGTGAATTAAGAAATTTACAGAATCGAGAAAATCAACAAAGGTTCAAACGTATGATTCAACGTGCAATACTAGAAGTAGCTGAACAAGATACTTCTCGCCCTTCCTCGACTGCATCTTATTATTCAAGTTTTGTCTCTAGTCCTACTGATCAAGGTATGAATAATCTAAAAAAATGTCATGTCATGTCATACTATTTACCTTCATATATGTATTTTTTAGACCCTCAACGAGCGCCTCACAACACTCAGGTATTATACGAGCAATCGTACACACTGGTATCCGAAACAGATACATCAACGAATGATATGAATCTCCTACAAATATTATAATGTTATTCTTATTTAAGTAATCTTTAATAAATAATTACGTATAACTGTTGTTTCAATTGAAAACCTACCTGTTGCTAAGAACCTCAGTGTCACACATAGACGCTCTCGCGCAGTGATGGCACAACGCATTTTGGTATCTTGCTTCGTAATGGTGGGTCCTACAATTTCCAAAAGATGCTCAAAATCAGTAGCTGTCATTCGAAAGAAATTATCAAGTTGGCAAGGATCTTCCGACTTTAATTCCGACAACAGCGTTTCATAAATTCCAAGATCGCATCTCCGTAATATCCAGTTCCTCACCCACATTTTTCTTTTCTTCTTCTTTTGTTGTAATAAATGAATTACAATATATGCAGCACTACATTTAATTTAATATACCATTTTAGTATAACTTTAGTATAAATCTAAATAATCAAGAAGTCTACTTTACGTTATTATAGTTCTGATAATTTTTTTTATAATGTAAACACATCCTACACTTTACAAGCAATAACTCCCGAGATCAATTTCAGAACTTAATTGCGGAGAGTAACTTTCGGAAAAAGTTGCGTCTAGTGGATACACTTTTGAAAGTTATTTCTGAGACCAGTGTCGCAATTTTGTTGCTAGTGGACATGCACCTTAATAGCTAATAATTTTCTAAAAATGTCCAAAATCATCTAATATGGTAATAACTAAAATAAGTAACTAAAGTATATCTGTAATTGTCCAAAGTTATTTAAAATTAATAATCGTCTAAAATCATCCAAAATTAATTCAGAATCATCCAGAAGTTGCCTAAAATCATCCAGCGTTATCTACATTAATCCAGTTATCTAAATTTGTCTAAAATTGTTTACAACCATCAAAAACTGTTTAAAATATGTCTCTAATAGCCTATATATATCTAATATTATTCACAAGTTGTTGAAATCATCCAAAATTTGTTTAAAATATATCTGATAATAATACTGATAATATATTTTAATGACCTAGATACAAATAGTAGATGTGATAAGTTTAAATTACAAACAGTAAATTATATAATATAATACACAACACACACAACATTCAACAAAGAAAGAGAGAAAATAAATTATGAAATGTGGCTTATGTTAGTTGACTAGGAGTACTATTCAAATTATATGATAGGTATTCCTGGCAGTCGTAAAATGCCCTTTCTACCAGCATCATTTTCACTTTATATTTAAATGAGCTACGTATGCCAGCTTTTTAAATTGCAGATGGCAAATTATTATAGAACTTTGGGAAATCATACTGTGGACTCTTTTCAAAAAAAGCCGTTTATGGTGACCCAAACAAATCAAACTGACGCATCATCAGTATACATAACTATGTGGATATCGGAAAGAGGCTCAGGAAAGTTGTTTAAAAATATTAAGAACCATCTAAAATCATCCAAAATTTGTCTAAAACATATATCTAATAATTAATAATTGTCTAAAGGTATCCAAAATTATCCGAAACTGTCTAAAATATATCTCTAACTGTCTATAATTGTTCAAAGTTGTTTGAAATCATTAATAACCATCTAAAATCATCCAAAATAAGTTTAGAATCATCCAGAAGTTGTTTAAAATCATCCAACCTTATCTAAATTATTCCAGTTATCTAAACTTTTCTAAAACTATTTACAAACATCAAAAACTGTCTAAAATACATCACTAATAGCCTATAATTATCTAATATCTACAAGTTGTTTAAAATCATCTAAAATCTGTTTAAAATATATCTCTAACAGCTAATAATTGTCTAAAGATGTCTAAAATCATCAAGAATTGTTGTTTAAAATTATTAACAACCATCTAAAGTAATCTAAAATTAATTTAGAATCATCAAAAACTGTCTAAAATCATCGAAAAATTTGTCTGTAGTGGTTTCAATGGGGTTAGCATAATCTGAAATCTTTGAAAGTATATTAAAATTGTTATAAATTTGTATGGTAATAAAATCTACTACTTATTATTAAAATAGAATCGTACTAAATGTTGGGACTGAATTGGCAGAAAGAGCTCTTGTGTTTATGCGTATGGGTACTCTGTACCCATTAAAAGTTTTATATACAGCACCAACATCATCGATATTTTTAAAACTAGCAAAGGTTAAACTGTGCCACAAATCCTTCTGAGGCATTGGAAAATTATAACGTGTTTCATTTAAAATAATAAAGTTATGGTTCCCCAAGCATTGCAAAAATTAACCGGTTCTGGCAACCATTTGTATAATATTATCCAACGTCCAAATTATAATACGTCCAATAGTACGTACAAATTAGTGGCGTTTGAAAGAATCAAGCTTGGGTTATATGCCAAATTGGAATTTTCAATATTTAATAATAGTGCTGATAACGAATTTTAAGTGACCAAATAATTTTTCATTAATGTATAATGTATGACAGCCACAATTTTCTGTTTCCGCACTATTGACTCACTCTGCATATCTCAACATTCCTCCCAATTACACAATTGGAAAAAAAAGGAGTGCAGCAAGTTTTTTCAAAAACAAGTGGTTGTGAAAAATTGTGCGTAACAGTGATGCTAGCAGCAACTCTGGCGATGAGGGCAAATTGCTGCCAGTTTAATATTGAAAAGAAAACTCATTCCAAAATCAGAGTAGTTACTTACCGAAATATATCACGGCCAAGGCGCAACAAAGAGGAAGAGCTGATGTTGGAATGGTTAACACAACTAAGGAGTCATAGGTCTGGATGATTATTAAATAAACCTTCAATGCAAGTACGAAGGATTTCACAAACGGTGTTAATTGAACTAAAATTAGAGCTACCATTAGCACCAACACTATAACTATCATTAGAATTATCACTAGAACTATCACTAGAATTATCACTAGGACTAATGCTATATCTAAAACTAGAAACTTTCCGGTTTTGCCGTTCGTTCTTTGAAAAAATATTTAACGTTTCGGATGTATGTTGCAACCTTCTTCAGAAACGAAGTGTTCATTTCGAACCAGTTTCTAAAGAAGGTTGCAACATTGCATCCGAAAAATCAAATATTTTTCAAAAAAAGCACGGCAAACCCCGAAAGTTTCCAGTATTAGTCTTAGTGATAGTTCTAATTGTAGTTCTAATTTTAATTCAAACCTTCAATGATTGTCCTTGATTCATTCAGAGAATATCTCATTAAACCTATAAAAAATCGCCTTAAAGAATTACACATGGATGTAACTATGGATGTATCTAATAAATAATTTATTTAAAGATAACTTAAGAAAACAATATCTAAAATGAATTGTAGATCCCGTCTGACTGTTAACAAAAACGGGAAAAATTAAACGGGCTTCTGCTTCTGAACATGTAATGATTATCATAATAATCCAGAAATATTTCGGCTGGAATATCAAAAAGTCGCATACCAATAGGTATGTTCTTTTTAAATGTTTAGAGAATTTTTAATCATTCGATTAGATTTAAGTTGTTTTTCAACGCATGCCTTAAAAAATATATCTTGTATTATAATATGTAATAGTATTCAGTTTGGTTGTTCTGTATAGTTTAAGTCTGTAATGTTATACATGTAGGTAGAGCATTTGTGGGAAAATCTAGGTTTTCTTGTTGTGACAATTAAGTGTCTCACAAGAACTTTTCTGTTCCGAAACGATGGAACAAGACAATTTAAACCGGGATAAATCTGAAAAAGCCGGGACATATGAACACCCAATTACATGGGGATATTACATTACCCATAATAAAGAATCACTCTTAGATGTCCACATATCAATAAACTGTTTTTATTATCAAATCAAACATATTAATTTAAAACATCCCCTCC
The DNA here is from genome assembly GCA_036711965.1 of Onthophagus sagittarius. Lineage (NCBI taxonomy): Eukaryota > Metazoa > Arthropoda > Insecta > Coleoptera > Scarabaeidae > Onthophagus > Onthophagus sagittarius. The sequence continues at coordinate 64,834,697 of JASERS010000003.1, read as the reverse complement.
TTAATTTAGTGTGCGGAGAAAGCACATCGTCTTGGGTTTTCTAACAACAACAAAGCGGTTTCTAACATTTTCTTTTATTTTAAAATTCAACCTTTCAATAAAAAAAACTGGTTTCCTCGAAACATTTCAACTAAAATTTGCGAAATTTGATAAAAATAAAATATACTAATAGAATTTTAATGTGCGCCACTTCCTAGAAAAAATTCATGTACAATAAAGCGTTATAACCAAGCATCCAACGCCTATGAATTATCCTCGTATAATATAAATGATAATTGTAAAGTGTAATGAATAGCAACTTTTTTCAAGCATCAATCTATCGAATAGAGTTCAAATCGCGAGTTAAAACTCAACCTATTCATAAAAAAATACTCGCTTTCTCGAAACATTTGGAATAAAACTTACGTAATTTTACTCAAATTACCAATCATTCCAAAGAATGATGGTCTTATGTATCGATTATTATTCTTCCCATCGTGAAATATAAATTTAAAAAAGTCGCGTCTTAAGAAGTAAAATATATAATTTTATTTCAATGCAATTTAATCCCATATATAACAATACCAACATATAAACATACAAGGAATATGGAAAAGTGTAGTACTTTTTTGAGTCACATTTCAACATTGTTCCCTATTCAGTTCTATTGTTTGTTTTGGGAGTACCAATATGTATTTTTAAAAACCAGCACCTATGTGGTATTTAAATATTGCATTACTTTTATTTTATATACAAGATTGTAATTGTAAATTTTGCCGAATAAAGCGATTATTATTAATGTGGCAGCTCCTTGGAAGCGGGTAAAAAAGAATGCTGGGAAGATCGCAAAAGTCATTCGTCAACCGTAAACAAAATATGACTCAAGCAACAATTCGGCTGATACAAATGCATTTTTGCTTTCGAAACAGAATTAAATAAATACATCGCTTGATCAGATCGTGTACTTAATGAAAAAGAATAGATATCCTCAACCACAGCATCATTATAAAATAATTAATGATGTACGCGATATTACCAAGATGATTAGACAGAAAAGAGTATTAAGAAAACCTGGCAGACAATATATTCTCCTAGTATTAAAACAAAATTGGATAGGGCTACATCTCTAGTAAGAGAATCTCCAAAACATTTAATTCAAGTGCTTGATAAAAGTGTTTGAAAAACTTCTGTTAAAGCTAATTCAAAGCATTAATTTACTTTTAGATTACTTGATACAACTTACAAAGTACAATTTTTGATCGCGCAATTTTTGATTTTTGATTTGATCTATTTCCAGATGAGTTGATACTGCTTCTAGACTGATAAGTTGATATTGCTTCCAGACAATTGAATACTTCTAGAAGACTTAATACTGATTGCAAACGACTAGAAATGTTTCCACAAGAAATGATACGGTTTCTAGAATACTTGACACTGCTTCTAGAACTGCTACTTGATTCTGCTTACAAAAGACAGAAACGAGAAGAAATGTCCTGAAATATTTCCAGAAGATCTGAAATGCTTTCAAAAGACTTGATACTGCTTCTAGAAGACTTGATCTACTTCCAAATGGTTTGATATTGCTTTCAGAACTCTTGCAATGCTTCCAGATGACTGATGAAGACAGAATACTGCTTACAACCGACTTAAAATGCTTCCAGAAGACTTGAACTGCTTCCAACAGCTTTGCTCTTGCTCCTGGAAGGCTTGATTACAGAAAACTTGCTATTACTTCGAGCAGATTTAAAATACTTCCGAAACACGTGATGCTGCTTCTAGGTTTGAAATGCCTCTAGATGAGTAGAAATGCTTCTAAAGTATACTCGCACAAAATGTGTTATATACAGCGAATACAATAGAACCCCGATTATCCATACTTTACGAGGTTGGAAGGGGCACGGGTAATTGAAAAGCACGAGTAATCCAAACGTTTCTAGTTTTTGGCATAATAACAACAAAATAAAAAGTGAACTTAACTATGGAAGAAATGTGGCAACGAGGAAGATTATGTTTAAAGGTTTGCATGTTTTAAAGGTTAGCAGTGTAATGATGTATGGGGCAGAGGTATAGGAATGAAGGGAGCAGGGAGGGAATGCTGGAGGACGTGCTAGCTAGATATTGGGGTTTCGGTAACTGAGATAAATGGTAGACAAAGGGTGGGTAGGAAAATGAAAGAGGACACAAATAAAAGCGAAAAGGTATAACGAAGGGTATAGGGACATAATCATGGAGGGGCTGACTGATTACTGGAATTGGAAGGAGATAAGGAAGGGAAGAAATTGGTGGCTAGGTTCCGATCTGGTAACGAGGAGAGAGCTGATAGATCTGGATGGCCAATGATTAGAGGTGGTGTAGGTTGTACAGGGAGGAATGGGAAACATTGGAACATATGTTAAATAGGGGCAGTGAGTTGAGGGAGGAGGAGATGGACCGAGAGCGAATCTTGGGGAAGGGGAGATACAAAAGGCTGCTGGGGACGCGGAATAATAGGGTAGGAGGTAATTGGAAAGCTTCAAAAAACATGATATTGCCTCTGGAAAACTTGAAGTGATTCCAGAAGACTAGTTATAAGTTCTAGAATGTTTAAAATGCTCCGAATAACTCAATACTACCACTAGAAAACTTGATCCAAAAGACTCGAAATACTTCGAAAAAACTTTAACTGTTTTTGGAAAACTTGATATTGTTTCTAGAGCTGAAATGCTTCCAAATAAACTTGATATTGCCTCTGGAATACTTGAAATGCTTCCAGAAAACTACTTTAACCGCTTCTACGTCCCTCCTGGAGCAATTCGCCACCCTAGCTCCCACAGCTCTTCCTAATTTTTTATCTAGCCCTTTTCCTCCTCTTCTCCATCTCCCACATAATCCATAAATCTGCCTATGCAAAGGGACACTTCTCTATGCAGTTCGCGCACGCCGGTCCGCTTCCCCTCTCTTTGCACTCCTTAAACTCACACGTGCCCGAAACGTTGACATTTGCAATATCGTGTAATGCCTCGAAAGATTTTCGCATGATCTCCATATCGAGTTCATTTTCAGATCTCCTTCCTTCCATTTGAGCCCTTCCAACACCACCGCATTAAGATCTCTTCCTATTGCGATTCCTTTTCTTTTCACCTTCTTGTCTTCAATAACTACGATTTTTTCCTTCGCTCTCTTTTTATCTTTCCTATCCATCCCCGCATAAGTCCTATTCAGCGATTCGTCCTCACTCCGTTTTTCCCTTCCGGTTATCGTACTTTTAATCTCTTCCCAATTTCCAATACTACCTTATCCCATCTATCTTTAATGCTTTCCTTTTGCCATCACACTCTGCCTTAACGCTTGTTGTCTTTTCATTCTTCTCTTGCCAGATCCAACCCCCCGCCCGCCCCTTATTCCACATCCATTCGACCTCCCTTTCGTCCGTGTGACCTTGCTTCCGAGACCACTGAAGAAACCGAGCCTGCCCTGGAGCGGCTCTCCCTATTTCCCATATATCTCTTTCTTTTAACACCCTTCTTATTCTATATCAATGCTGTCTCAAAAAAAAAAGAAATAACCCTTGGTACGCCGCAATTTTGGGTTGGTCACAACACATATCACAGCTTAAAAAGAAATTAGCAACTTCAATATATTGTTGAAAGCAGGGATGATGATAAATACATCAAAATATGAATGAATGTTCTTATTGATAACGCTTAGGAAACGGATTATGTTATAAAAACCTTTTATAAGAAAAGTTGTAGCAAATTGTGTTCCCAACAAAATTGCACTTTTATATTTTTGCCCTCAGATGCATAGATATCGATATACTGTACTATGTAGCATAATTTTTAAATTGAATTCTCATAGCAATATGTGGTACTTCCTGTGTTCTTATAGATGTTGTCAAATAACAAAAGAAAGTCCTAAGAACGTTAGTAGGACTAAAGCAACATCAGAATTTTAGATTTCAGAACATTTTAAAACTCAAAAATTCCGACATGTACATAAAAGCTGAGTCCCAATGACCATAATGTTTCATGAGACTTTGTATCTTATCCTTACTATACCAGACAAAAAGATGATACCAAACGTTCACATCATAGAATAACAAAATTACAAAAAAAAGAGTTAGCTATAGATCTCTAAAGATATACAATGAATTAGCACCTCATTTCATTTTCAGCATTGAATATGAAAGGTTTTAAAGGGCAGGTCAAGAATATACTCTTAGAAAGGGAATTATACTCCATGAATGAATATTTTATTGCAATGAAGACAAACTAATGAAAATCTGTTTTCTTTATTGTCATTATCATTAAGACTTTTATCCGAAAAGCATATCATACATTTTGATGCGTATTCAATAATGTATATTAATAATAACAATTCAGATAGATGATTATGTAATAAAAAATAGTTTTAATGTCTAAGAGTTTTTATTAAAATCCGTTTTGTATTATTAATTTATCTTCTGTGTATCTTCATCAGCTGAAAACATATTTTCCAAAGCATGTGCTAAATCTAAACTAGATCTTTGAGCAATATCTGCCTCTGCCGCTTCATCTTGATTTTCAGCGGTTCCGACCCCTTCTTGATTAGGAATCGGACAAGTTTGAACCTGCTCAAAAAAATTACCAAATTTATCACACCCATCAATCTAAAAATACAAACCTTAATTAATTCAGCAGAAACAAAGAAAAAAATAAGAAAAATTGTCGAAAACATAGCTGGTTAAACTCGTTTTATTTTTGCGTTAACGATTTTAACTACGCAATCATCAAATTTAATACGTATTTATTAAGCATTGTTTTTGTGTTTTATGATTAATTGAAATTTTGAATTCAATGAAACAATTGTTTTTAGTAGATTTTAAGTATAAATAAATTCAAATTATTTTTAATATCGTATTTATTTATAATCGCGTTAATTAAAAACATACATTGAGTTAACCCTCCGTCTGTCGGGTGTGGTCTACGAGTCCACGACAAAATGATTATGTGAAATATTTTTTAAATTATTTTACTCAAAACTTCTACGGTCACAGTACCTTTCAAGTATCTGAATGTCAACCGTTTTCGCTATAAAAAACTGTTTTTCAAAATTCCAAATAGTCGCTACATAATATTTCGTCCTGACAGACCCTTCCCGATCAAATGTATAACAATATTCGCAGATGTAATCTATAAAGGTGCATGTCCACTAGCAACAAAATTGCGACATTTATTGCGAGATCGAACACAGACACTTGGGTATACACATCTGAGAGTGAACTTGCAAGCGAAATTTAGTTGAACAATTTACTCTCGAGAGCGTTTATGTTTACTAATGTAGACGACTGTTTCGTTTGTTGCTGACACTTTGTAAGAATTTCCAAACGATCTGGAAAGAAACGAGAGAAAAAAAATGGCTGATAAGAAGTCGTGGTCTAAAGAAGAGACATTATCTTTAATTTCTCATTGGGAATTACATCCCGTATTATGGGATGTGAAAAATAAAAATTACAGAAAACGAATAAAAAAACAAAATGCATTGAGAACCATAGCAGCTGCGCTAAATACAAATGAGAATGAAATCGGTCGTAAATTGCATAATTTACAAACTCAATTTCATAGCGAATTAAGAAAAATAAAAGCCAACCATAGTGGAGACGGAACGGAAGATAAATATGAAACCAATTGGGAGTTTTTTGAAGCTATAAAGTTTATTCAAGCTGATCATTCCAATAAACAGACTATTGATAATCTTGTAAGTACTTTTATTAACTATCATTTTAAATAATACGTATAATGATTTATGAATTTTTATACTAAATAACCGTTAACACAATGAGTTAAATAATATATTTATTAGTTCCTAACATTAACTAAAAGAAGTTAATTTAATTTAGATGTTTTGATACTGCCAATGTATTTCTCCTTGTGGGGAAATAAAATAATCTCTAAATTCGTCACGTATCTCTTTAGCATTTGCTGCACAGTTATGAGCATTTCCATGTTCTAAATCTAAAAGATTAGATTGCGACATCCCTGCGGTTCTCCATTCACCCGGTCTGTTATCTGTATCAAAAGTACCTGGTGATGCATAAAATTTACTACCATGCGACAGCAGAAAATTATGTAGTACACATATTGCTGAGACAATTACTGTGGTTTTCTTAATATACGGAATCTATTAGCAATAAGGCCGAAAGCGTTCTCCACTACTCGTCTTGCCCGGGATAGGCGATAGTTAAATACTCGATTATGCGCCGGTTGACCTCGAAATGGATATGGTTTTAATAAATAAGTCCAGGTAAACTTTGGACAATTGGAAAATTTAAAGTGTTATTTTTCAAAGCACGTGACAAATTGCAGTTATTAAATACACCTCCATCTGATACCCTTCCGTTACATCCAATATCCACATACAAAAATTTATAAGTTGCGTCAACTAATGCCATTAATACGATGCTGTGAAATCCTTTGTAATTATAGAAATTGCTGCCACTATTTGAAGGAGCTTGCATCATTATGTGCTTCCCGTCTATTGCTCCTACACAATGCGGAAAATTCCATAACTTTTCAAAAAGTTCTGCGTGTTGAAGCCATTCTTGGGGTGTCTTTGGGGTCTGAAATATAGTTAGCAAACATTTTTAAAGTTATACTTATTTATATGTACATATAAAGTATTGGTTTAGAGATAAAACTAAATGCGAACTGGCTGTATATTTCTAGGAAGAAGAGGACAAATCAAAAAATGCTGAGCCGATTGTTAATGTAAACGAGAATCCTGACAACATGAAAAAGAAAAGGGTAAAACGAAAGGATAACGGTCAATTAAAGGAGGATGATCTTTTAAATAAAGCAATGAAAATAATCGATAAACCAGCCGATGAATTTCAAATATTTGGAGATTTTGTGGCTTGTGAATTAAGAAATTTACAGAATCAACAAAGGTTAAAACGTATGATTCAACGTGCAATACTAGAAGTAGCTGAACAAGATACTTCTCGCCCTTCCTCGACTGCATCTTATTATTCAAGTTTTGTCTCTAGTCCTACTGATCAAGGTATGAATAATCTAAAAAAATGTCATGTCATGTCATACTATTTACCTTCAATATGTATATTTTAGACCCTCAACGAGCGCCTCACAACACTCAGGTATTATACGAGCAATCGTACACACTGGTATCCGAAACAGATACATCAACGAATGATATGAATCTCCTACAAATATTATAATGTTATTCTTATTTAAGTAATCTTTAATAAATAATTACGTGTAACTGTTGTTTCAATTGAAAACCTACCTGTTGCTAAGAACCTCAGTGTCACACACAGACGCTCTCGCGCAGTGATGGCACAACGCATTTTGGTATCTTGCTTCGTAATGGTGGGTCCTACAATTTCCAAAAGATGCTCAAAATCAGTAGCTGTCATTCGAAAGAAATTATCAAGTTGGCAAGGATCTTCCGACTTTAATTCCGACAACAGCGTTTCATAAATTCCAAGATCGCATCTCCGTAATATCCATTTTTCTTTTTTTCTTCTTTTGTTGTAATAAATGAATTACAATATATGCAGCACTACATTTAATTTGATATGCCATTTTAGTATAACTTTAGTATAAACCTAAATAATCAAGAAGTCTACTTTACGTTATTATAGTTCTGATAATTTTTTTTATAATGTAAACACATCCTACACTTTACAAGCAATAACTCCCGAGATCAATTTCAGAACTTAATTGCGGAGAGTAAAAAGTTTTTTTCGGAAAAAGTTGCGTCTAGTGGATACACTTTTGAAAGTTATTTCTGAGACCAGTGTCGCAATTTTGTTGCTAGTGGACATGCACCTTAAGAATCGTATTCCACTTGGAACTCTATGCGTTCTTTTTGTGTTTGTAGGGGTATTACCGAGTTATAAAACTATACCTCGGAGTGATCGCAATATAGTTCGGTAGTTCCCTTAATAATTATTATATATACGGTTACCGTATCGTTGACACGCCAGTTTACTATTGAACCCCATTTTGAGGCGTTGTGTTTATTATTAGTATTTATTTTACAAATATAGAGAATAGAAAAGTGCATAAAAAATTATTTATAACTAATATCAAATATTTAGTTAGCAATCTACAAATAGCATACATACAAATAGGTAAGTAGTATCACACAATTTTCTGATACGATTCGATAAAATAATAAATGATTTATTGTTTGATAGCATTGTGATATGGATCCTTATGAAAAGGAGAGAGAAAGATTACAGAAACTGTATGAAGAAGTTAGCACGGGCAGTGAAATAAAAGAGTCTGACGATAATTCGATATCAGATCCAGATTTTGTAAGTATCAGTGATCATGATACAGAAACCGAGCAGGAAAACGTAAATGAAGATGCAGATATTATGCATCAGGATGACGGCGAGGATGATGAAGATGAACAACCCGTGATTCGTGATAGATGCTCGTATTTTCTTGGTAAAGATGGAACTAAATGGAAGAAGGCTGTCCCACCTAGAAATATTAGAACTCGCAACGAAAACATAGTGTCTCACCTGCCGGGGCTCATCGGTGAAGCACGTGACGCATTATCTCCCATTCAATGCTAGATGTACATGTTTGGAAACTGCATTGATATTGTAGTTGAAAACACTAATTTATTTATTGATAAAATTTCTGTTAAATACCAAGATAAGACTGAGTGTAGACCTACCGACTCTGTAGAAATCTGAGCGCTGATGGGTTTGCTTTATTTAGCTGGGCTACATCATGGATCAAGAACACATCTAGCAGAGTATTGGTCATCAGACGGTATGGGATATGAGATATTTCCTGCTACAATGGCAAAACGGAGGTTCGTCTTCTTATTGAAATGCATTCGCTTAGACGATACCACAACTAGAGGTCAAAGAAAAGAAACGGACAAACTAGCAGCAGATCGTGCTATTGTTGACAAGTTCAACGACAATTGTAAGAAAACTTATTCTGTGGGCGAGTATGTAACATTAGATGAAATGTTGCTTGCCTTTAGGGGTAGGTGCAGTTTCCGAATGTACATTCCAAGTAAACCAAACAAATACTAGGTACTGTACTTATTGTCGTTGCCGCGACAGGTATGACATCTGCCACGTTTGGTTCCCGATACAGGATTTTCCTACCTTTTACGAACAGCCTGAAGTTTCGATGGCCGCGAACTTTTAGAGATACGGGGTTTGCTAAGCTCCATTCCTAGTTCTTTTAGAAAAAGTTTTCTTCGAAATTTTATTGATGAATTTGAGTTCCATTCAGGATTTTTCAAAAGCCATACCACCAAACTGTTGTAACACGCAATGTCAATAAAATTGAAAAACAATCGTAAGGGCCACCTCCTCGTGCTTCTCTTACATGAGTATTCTCTCACTAGTTTATCTAAAACGTCAACACCACTTTTTGTTTTATTGTATGTCAAAATCATTTCTGGCTTGAATTTATTTTCTGCAGTGGATATATCATGCTGATAATGTAAAGATGACAGCAGTACGACAAATTTTCTGGGTTTTGTAATGTAGGACACAAGTCATTTCTTTGGTAAACAAAAAATCAGACGAATACAGCGCTCGTTTTTTCACGTCCAATAATTGCTTTGGAATACCTTTACGAGTCTTTCTCAAGGTGCCAACCAACGTGAGTTTTTTTCTGAGTAATTCTTGTGCTAAAGGAATACTTGTAAAGAAGTTGTCAGTCGTAATATTACGCCCACTTCCATCATGGATCAAGGACACATCTAGCAGAGTATTAGTCATTAGACGGTATGGGATATGAGATATTTCCTGCTACAATGGCAAAACGGAGGTTCGTCTTCTTATTGAAATGCATTCGCTTAGACGATACCACAACTAGAGGTCAAAGAAAAGAAATGGACAAACTAGCAGCAGTTCGTGCTATTGTTGACAAGTTCAACGACAATTGTAAGAAAACTTATTCTGTGGGCGAGTATGTAACATTAGATGAAATGCTGCTTGCCTTTAGGGGTAGGTGCAGTTTCCGAATGTACATTCCAAGTAAACCAAACAAATACGAATTGAAAGTCTTCGCCGTTGTTGATGCCAAAACATTTTTCACTTCACACATAGAAATTTACGCTGGTGTTCAACCCAATGGTCCATATAAAACTGACAACTCTACCGCTGCCTTAACTGAAAGAATGTGTTCACATTTATTAGGATCAGGAAGAAATGTTACAATAGATCGTTGGGTTCACAGGATATTCAATTGTAAAGAAACTGCTAAGAGAGTACCGCCTTACTGTGGTTGGTACAATTAGAGCTAATAGAAGAGAACTACCTCTTGAAATAACACAAGTTAAAAACAGGAAAGTATATTCTTCGTTATTCGCATTTAGTAATGATATGACTGCAGTTTCATATATACCCAAAAAAAGGAAAGAATGTGCTTGTAGTTTCAACAATGCATCGAGACGATCATATCGATGACCGGTGATCGGAAAAAGCCCGAAATAATTACTTTCTTTAATGGCACAAAAAGTGGAGTAGATGTTGTTGATCGAATGAACACATCATACAATGTTGCAAGAAACACAAACCGTTGGGCAATGGTAATTTTCTATAACCTCCTCAATATAGCAGCAATTAACGCTTTTGTTGTCTACAAAGGCAACATACCAGATGGTGAATTTGCTAAAACTCTCAGACTGTTTCAAAAAAATCTTGGTATGGAGTTAGTGAAAAATAACAAATGCAAAGAAGAGCCGTTGATAAGCACTTGACCAAAAGTGTGCGTACTTCTGCCTTGAGGCTCTCAGTTATTGAAGAGGAGATTATTCCAGAGCCACAACCAGGGAAGAGGAAACTGTAAATATGGCAAAAGACGAAAAACTCGTTATTTTTGCAAAATTTGTAAGTGTTGGTTGTGCATGGAGCACATAACAGCGTGCTGCAACGATTGTTTGGGAAATATGGAGACCACAGTTTGAAGCCCTCCAGTTTGTGCATAGAATATTATTCTTTAGTTAAGACATTTTTTTTATAACACTATACATTTTTAAATAAATATTATTATAGATCGATTTTCTTTTCCTTTATTTAGGCGTTGTTTCCAAATTTTCAAAAATATATGATTAAATTGTAAGCATTTTCTTTAAATATTGTATAATTTTTATTTTATTTCTATTTTTATTTCTATTTAATTAAATATTAAATACTGTATTAGACTATTATATAGTACAAGCATCATATAAAACATATTTATGAGAAATTAGCACTGGAGGACACGTTGGCGTCCTTTAGAGTTTTTTCTATTTTGGATTCCACAGACTACACCCGATCGAAAGTGTTAAGAAAGCGCGCCCGACAGACGGAGGGTTAATCGAGTCGTATGAACTCGTATAATCTAAGCCTTAAATCGTGTAATTTTAATCGTTAAACTCAAATTTGTATTGTTTTTAAATTAAAATAAATTCTTATTTATTATTAATGCCGTTTATTTAAAATCCAATAAATTAATTAATTATTAACAAATACTTATTGAATTTATGTGATTTAGGGAAATTTTGCTTTTAAATTGAAACTGTTTAAATGACGTTTGAGATATGGAAGTAACGCGAAGGTAACTAACCTAACTTCACGGTGTTGTTGCCGGAACGAGCTTTTTTTTATTGCGTATCGCTGAAGTTACGAAATGGCTGCCGTAAAAACTGATCCGAATATCGAGGAAAACGAGGATGAAAACGACGAAAACCGAGAAGTAGAGGATACCGAAGGAGACGCTGTCAACAGCGAAGCCGCCAAGAAGAAAAAAAAGAAGAAGAAGAAAAAGAAAACCGGTAAAGCTTTTAATTTATCGAATTTTCCGCGTGGATTTGTTATTTTTACAAAAAAATATCCGATCTTAATTAATAATTTTATGTGCATTCGAAATGAACCATTTTAAATAATTTTTTTTTGGTCGATAGTATTTAAGTTGGTATCCGTGGTTAAGCACCAATTTAAATTGTTTAATTTATTATTAGTAGAATTTATCGAAATTACCGCGTGGGTTTGTTAATTTTATAAAAAAATATGGAAAAGTAAATAACAATTTTATGTATATACAAAATGAACCATTTTAAATTAATTTTTTTATTGCAAATTTTAAGTTTGGTATCCATGCTTAGCATCAATTAATTTATTTATTGTGATAATGTTGCAAAGGTCGCCACCTTTGCAATATTTACAAAAACAGTTTGTTGTCTTTGTTGAGTAAATTAAAGAAAATAAAATTGTATTAATAATAGTACAATTTTCATTGTATATGGTGATAAATATTCACAAATTTAAAGAAATGAAAGGATTAGAAGAATTGAAGTGAAGAGCATAAAATAAAATTAAAAAATTATAAACATGTTTGTAAAAGAAGGTCAATGAGGAAAGGCATTGGGAAGAAAAAATAATCAGGAAAGACTAGCCAGTATTAGTTATATCAAAATAACAAGTGGAATTTTGGAAAAAGAGGTTAGTGGAGAGAGGGAAAAATGTGTAGAAAAAAGTAGTTCAGAAGGTGTTAAAGAATAAGGCGAAGAAGGAAATTTTATGAAAATATTGAGACAATTAATGGAAGATAATCAAAAGAAAAAAGGAGTATCAAGAGGACTTGGAAAATGATAAATTGGAAATTAAGTGCTTGTTTGAAGAAAATAAAAACTAAATGAAATGAAAATTAGCAGAGAATAAATGAGAATATAGTTCAAATACACTCAGCAGCAGAAGTCTGCGTACAAAAAACTTGTAATACTTTAATTGAAAAAATAAGAGTCATAATCTAATGTGATAAACTTGATTTTTTTTATTTTGTATATTAACTACATATAATTCTATTAACAAAATATGCTTCAACAAAACAGAAACAGTAGTTACAGAAAAAAATCAAAACTAAAAATTCTACAAATAACGGGTATGCAAAAATCTGCGTACAAGTCAGGACAGTATTTATAAAAAATTCATAAATGAGATCATTGTTTCTATATTAATATGAGGTCGGATAACCTTTACGTTTAATGACCTCCCTTAAACGTTTAGGCATGGAGTGCACTAATTTCTTTGTTTCGCCTGAACTGATTTTGGCCCATTCCCCAATCATAACATTTTTTAACATTTCCTTTGACGTTATGTTGTGTTGCCGAATCCTGTGTTCCAGTAAATCCCAGAGGTGTTCGAAGGGTTCAAGTCCGGCGATTGTGGAAGTGTTTTAAGTTGCTTGGGGTATTGTATAGTAGCCAAAGCTTAGTGTTGTGGGCGCAATGTTTGGGGTCATTATCTTGTTGAAAAAAGTATTCGGGCCCCAAGCCCAAGTTTTCGATGCTAGGCTTCAAATTTTCTTTTAAAATGTCTATATACATTTTATGGTCCATTGTCGATGTTATAAAAACCAACCTTCCCACCCCTTTGGTGCACATACACCCCCAAACCATAACTCCACCACCTCCGTGTTTTACAGTCGCTTTCAAATTTTCGGGATTAAGGGCAGTATTAGGTTTTCTCCATACAAGTTGTTTACGCTTAATGCCGAAAATGCAAAATTTGCTCTCATCTGTAAAGAGATCTTTCTCCCAGAATTCAATGGGCTTGTCTAAGAGTTTTTTTGCAAAGGCGATCCGCTTCTGACGATTGACCTCTGACACAAATGGCTTTTTTCGTGCAACGCGACTGTGATAGTTAGCTTTTTTTAACGTCCTTCTCACCGTATCTTTGCTGATAGTTTTATGAAATTCTTCTTGTACATTTTCTACTATTTTTTTGCCGTCAGCCTAGGTTCTTTTCTAACCTGCTGTACAATTTTTCGCTTCTCTCGGTTTGTTAAAAGGGGTGGTGTACCAGATCGCGGACGTGAGAGGTAATCTTCAGTGTCTTTATAATTATTAATTACTCTTTGAATGGAAGAGTGTGACCTGCCGACAGTTTCTCCTATTTTTCGAAAAGATTTTCCCTCTTTCCATAACTTTACAATAATTTTTCTCTCTCCCAATTCAATTTCCTTTCCTTTCGTGTCCATTCTAACTTTTAACTTCTAAGCCTCTGCTAATATAATTGACACCGATTATGTTGTATTTAAATCGGAAAGCGTACATCGCCAACTACGTATTTAAGTAAATAAGTATATTTTGAAGAAGGCGTCTTTATTTGTACGCAGATTTTTGCATACGCATTATTTGGAGAATTTTTAATTTTAATTTTTTTTGTAACTAATATTTCTGTTTTATTGATGCATATTTTGTTAATAGAATTATATGTAGTTAATACACAAAATAAAAAAAAATTGAAGTTTATCACATTAGATCATGACCCTTATTTTTTCAGTTAAAGTGTTAGAAGTTTTTTGTACGCAGACTTCTGCTGCTAAGTGTATATGAATATTAAAATGAAATGAACACATATATTGTCATCTTGGAAGCAAAATATCTGAGACAGAAAGGAAATTGAATGATAATAATAAAAAATTTCAAGATTTAAAAGGAAAAGTAATAAATGCAAAAAAATAGAAATAGTGATAGATACAATAATAAAATACAATTCAGAGACAATTAGGAAGATCACACATATAGCTAAGTTAGAGGGTGATATTAAGAAAATCAAAACATAAAAGAGGTAATTGAAAAATGGAATCAAGAGGAAAATCATAAGTTAGCCAGATTAGATAAAGAGATAGAAAATTTTAGAAAACAAGAATTTAAAAACATTAATACAGAAAATTGTGTTCATTTTGCCATATTAAAACCAGATTTGTTTATTATCTAAAATATTAAATATTTTAGGAAAAAGAATTAGGAGATTTTAAGAAAGAATTTAAGTTTCAATTTCATCATCAATGGTATAAAAAGAAGAAAATAACTAAAGGGTGTGTTAGTTGCTTAGAAAATGGATAATTTAGTACCGTAAAGCTACACAACTATGGTCTTGGCGCGCAACTATGGTCCAAATGCACCTTCGAAACAAAATATATTTAATTCATTTATTAATTGATATCCATAGTTTTTCTTCACTATTTATTGATGTCTTTTTTATCTTCTTTTTTATGTTTGATTGATTTCATAAGTTCTAATGAGCATTTTTAAGTAAAACTTACAATTTCTTTGTATTAAACAATGTTTTTAGTACAAATATAGGTGAGGCTGTCATGTACTTGCAATTGAGTCTCTCAACTATGCTCCAGTATTGATATAGAATGAGATTTTTTACATGGACCAAAGTAGTCAACTTCATGCACAACAATGGTCCAATGTTTAGTAAAATATATATTTAAAAATTTTACACTTACACTGTTTTTGACTACTAGGCTTTAAAAGCAAGAACCTTCAGTACCTATACACACAAACAGAAGGCTGCTGAAAAATATCTTACTTCAAGTAGACAGGATGTAAGTTATAAATTCAGAAATGTGGACCATAGTTGTGTAGTGTTACGGTACTGACATTTAAACAGGTCGCGCAAAAATTGTGCAATACTTCACATTGTGCAAGAAGTAATTCAGGATATGATAAAGAAAAAAAACTGGAGAGAAAAATAAGAAGAGATTTCAAAGAAAATGGAAAACAATAAATTCGAGATCAAGAATTTGTATGAAAAAATGTTTGACGTTTTGTATGCCAAGTTACAACCTTCAGAAACTGGTTCAAAGTGGCAAAATCAGGAATTGTAAAACAATATATCGGTCGAAAACTAATTAATAATTAGTTTATACTAATTACCAACCAATCACTGCGCCGCGTCTGGTTTGGGAGCCGTGTTCGTTTTCACCACCATCTTCCATATTCTGCTGAGTTCCCAGCCATCTTCTCTGTTAGCGTTGTTTTTTATGTCTGTGGATTTCTATCGCTTCCCTCGTCAACCTTTGGTGATATTTCTTAGTCCTAGCCAGTAATATTAATATGTTTTTAATAATCTTTTATTAAACTGCTTTGATGTTCTGCAGTTCTTTATAGTGGGCGACAAAGCTTTGTACCTTACTATACCCTTCACAAAGAAGGAATTATGAGCAACATTTTTCCTTTTAGCTTTTACATAACAGTTCTCCGTATTCCTTATGTTGTGACTGTGAATGGTGTCGCAAGCCCTCAACATATTTCCAAAGTAGGCTGGCATCTCACCTAGTTTTATTTTGTGAATAAAGGTCAATGTGAAATACTCGCCCAATTGACAAACATTAGTGCATCTTAACTAACTCGGCACTACTAAACTGAAACAGCAACAATATTTACCAATATTTTTACTTGAAGGCACAACGTCCCACATCGAACTCTCTGGGACTAGTTAAATAGCTTTTCATCCAGGCTAGAACCATTCTTCTTGTAACAACATTTCCTAACTTGCAAATTATTCTATTCCTATCAATAGTTTCAAATGTCCTTTTTAAGGGCTGGTTTATCAATATCGAGTTAAATCTGTTAGGTATGTATCTGATAGATAAACTTGCTTTACAGTTAACATCAGTGAAGCGTTTATCCACGCACTTTCAACCCGACAGGTACCAAGCTACAAGATAAAAAGAAGTTAGTACCCCTGACCAATTGACATTTTTTTGTGAAGTTAGTATGGTTAGCATCAACGTGTTTAGAGGTTATCGTTCTTGTGTACATTCGGTATTGTGCGATGATTACCAAAATCTCTTTTATAATGATTTTGAATCTCTATTAAATTCCTACATGAGTATTTATTAGATAGCGATGAAGATGAGGATATTGTCCAACTCTTAAATTATAAACGACGACCATATATTATAAAAGAAAGACAACACCACTTGCAGGAGTTGGATGCCCACGATTTTTTTGTTAGACTTCGGTTAAAAGCCTTTTTTTCTTTGAATGTTCAAACTGTGTCATCGGTAAACTTAAAAATGTTGGATATTATTGATGTAATTTTTTAAATTTCTTTTTTAATTCCATCATACTTCATTCAAAGCTGTTTTATAGTTCTTGGCTAAAACAATAAATTCAGATTATTTTACATGTTTGATTTCATCTTTTCGCCTCCATGTTACAGCGTCAGTTCTCTTATTTTCAATTATATGTTTGTATTTGTTTACCAAATCAATTAGCAATTTTTTTTTCAGATGAACTAAAATTCGACGATCGTTTTAATTTATCTTGTTTGTCCATTTGAAATATAAGAAATATTTAAATTGAGTGTCTCCACAACTACAATAACTTTTCTTTTAGGTTATGTTTTATTTTTTTTTGTCATTTCTATCTAATAGGTAAATCCTTAATTTGTAGTTCAAACTGGTTGGTATCCAAATGTCATACTTACCTATAAGATAACTCTAAACTAAGGGTGGATAAACGATTCGTCGACGTTAACTATCAGTTAAAATTTTAACTTACAGATAAATCGTTTTAACTAGATATTGATAAACTGGCCCTAAATCAAAGAATACCACAATACACTCATATCATCACCCAGTGCTTCTTTCCAATCATAAAGGACTGCCTGAAACGCAGTCTCACAACCTTGATTTCTTCAGAAAGCTGACTGATATTCACTTAATAAGTCATTCTTTTACACAAAATCTAGTTTTCATTTTTTTAATTACTTTTACGTCAATATCTAACTCTTTCACATCATACTTTTCACGTTGGTGCTTCGGATTTCTAATTCTACTGGGTCAATATTGGTTTTGAATTCCTTTTTTATTGCTTTCGCATCCACTTTTTTGTTTTCTTTAGCATTCACTATTCATGTCGCAGACTTCGGTTTTTTATTCACATTTACTTTATTCGTATAACTACCTTTATACTCAGAGACTTCTTTGATGTATGTGTTCTTCATTTCTTCCATTTTTCCCTTAATACTGCTCCTATATTGTGTCGATGTCTATTCGGTGCCCCTCTGAATGGCAATGTTCCGCAGCCGCTGACTGTTGATTCTTTCTTAGCCTAACGTCCCTCCCTTATTTCTTAATAGGCCATTCGATGTTACGTCCGGTTTGGCCAACGTAAGACTTCCCACAACTACATAATAACTGATAGACACCCGCTCCTTTTAATAGAGCCAGCTCCAAAGGAGATCTCATGGCTGCCCCTTCATCCTGCTTAAAAAACTGTCCTTTCCAACTAAAATACATTGACGATAAACATTATTCCGCTAGATCTGGCACATATTCTGGTAATCCCTCCATCCCTCCGGAACGAGTTTTTGGCGAAGACCGTACACCGCATCCTTAATGAAAAGACATTTTATATCGAAACTAACCAAAATATTCTCAGCATCTAACTTTACATTTTTTACCGATTCCATAAAATGTTTCGAGTCCTTAACATATAATTTCGTGTTGCTTATAAACGGAGAGAGAATTTTCGCGAGATGTTTGGCCAGTAGGTACGTTGGGGAGTTGATGGCACTGACGATAGGACGAAGGGGGGCGTCTGGTTTATGGATCTTCGGTAGTCCATATATACTTGGTGGTTTCGGCGCCTGCACAAATAAACCTTTCTGGTGTTCCGGTGGAATTCCTGTTGATTTTATAAGGTTCTTCATTTTCTTTACGATCTTACCTGTAAGGTCTTCTTGATCTTCCTATAGGTGGCCGGGTCCAGTAAGTCCATTATTTTGGCGTCATATTCTTCTTTTTCCGACCGATATATGGCATCCGAAACGTCAAACATTTTTTCAAAAAACCGGAATGTTTCTAGTGTTAGTTCTAATTTTAGTTCAATTAAAATCGATCGTAAAAACTTTCATATTTATGAAATCAAAAGAAAAATTTGAGAAGAATCAAAAAAGAATAAATAATAATTTAGTTCAAATATATGAACATAAAAAAGAATTCAAAACAAATATTAACAATTTAATAGCAAGACAATCTGAGGGAGAAAAGGAATTTAGAGATACTCACGAAAATTGAATCACATGTAGTGGAGTTAGAAGAAAATACCAAAAAAGAAAATCAAAACATAGAAGAGGTAATTGAAGAAGTGAATCAGAAAGAAAATCATAAATTAGCTAGATTAAAAAAATAAATAGAAAATCTTAGAAAATTGGGATTTGAAAACAATACAAAAAATTGTGCTGAGTTTAACAGATTAAAACGAAAATTATGGCCTAAGGAAATGGATTAAGAAGATTAAAATCATAAATAATTATAAATAAATAAAGATAGAGTTGTTTCATCATCAATGCCAAATACGTGGGAGCTCTGGGTGCGCAAGTGCTCATAAAGAATTATGGATAGTTTAATTTGAATGATTGACGTTGCCTTCAATTGGCTTTCCGAAATAAACTGAATTTTGTTTAAAAAAAAACAAAATATCATATGTGCCCTCCAAAGAAACGTTCGCAACAGATGCTGGCATTGAATAGCTCAATAACATTAAAATTTAGAAAATAATTGAAAATAATAACTGCAATCAAGATAAAACCAGTAACAATTTTGTATGGGTGCTCTTTTGTAGTATTTCTAGTTTTCCAGAGGTAATATTAAGAATTTCTGAAAATTGCAAGTCTTCTGGAAGCATTATAAGTCTTTTGCCAATAATATCAAGTCTTCCAGGGGCAATTGTAAATTTTCCGAAAGTAGTTCAAGTCTTGCAAAGGAGACATGAAGTGTTTTAAAAGCATTTCAAATCTTTTGGAAGCAGTATCAAATCTTTTGGAAGCAGTATCAAATCTTTTAGAAGCAGTATATAGTTTTCTGGAAGCATTTCAAGTCTTTTGAAAGCAATATCAAGTCTTGCAGATTCAGTATCGAGTCTTCTGAAAGTAGTATTAAGTCTTCTGGAAGTATCTAAAATCTTCTAAAGGCAATATCAAATCTTCTGGGACCATGTCAAATCTTCTAGATGCAGTATCAAATCTTCTCAATCATTGTAGATCGTCTTTAAGCAGTTCAAGTCTTCTAGAGGCAATGTCGAGTCTTCTGGAAGCAGTTCAAATCTTCTGGAGGCAGTTTAAGTTTTAAGCAGGATAAGTTTTCTAGAGGCAATGTCGAGTCTTCTGGAAGCAGTATCAAATCCAGAAGCAATATCAACTCTTGTGGAAGTATTTCACGTCTTCCGGAAACATTTTAAGTCTTCTGGAAACATTTTAAGTCTTCTGGAAACAATGTCAAGTCTTTTAAAACCAGTATCCACTTTTAATTCAAAATACGTGCTATCCAATAAAAACCTTTACAATAGATGCAATTCAGTCAATTTTGTATGAGTGCTCTGCACTCATTAAAAACTTCATATACGTGCTTGTACATCCAGACTACGTCCATTTTGGAACAAATCTTTTGGAGTTGTAGTTGTTTTATTGTTTTTTGTATTTATTTTAAACACAAAGACGCGATTTTCGATTTTTGCACTTACAATTAGTTAGTTTTGGAACAGACCTCTCTGTTGAAGGATATAGTCGCAGTAATTTTATGATTGCCAACAAAAAGTTAAATAATAAGTTTGTGTAGCATGCTGTGCACACGATATGGATAGTGATGTTGTTGCTAACAAAATTTAGTTATTGATAATTGTGTCATTCACAGCAATTGTGTTATATAAATAATTTGTTTTAAATTATTCTTTATTGTGGACAAATTAGTGGCTGTAGCATGCTGTGCACACGACATGGATAGTGATGTTGTTGCTAACAAAATTTAGTTATTAATAATTGTGTCATTCACAGCAATTGTGTTAATATAAATATTAATTTAAAAACAAATTATTCTTTATTGTGGACAAAACCCACAGTTTGTATTAAAATAGTTAATTTTATAAAGCAAATAACAAAGAAAAGAAGATTGTTGAAGAAAATATCAAAAATTCAAATCAAAAATTGCTTTATCTGCATCACTCAAGTTTTAACAGAGAAAGATGGTGAAAAACGAGAGATATTTTATATAGATACAGAAAGTTGTACTAAATGTCGACTTTCCCATAAACATTGTATTTGAATCATTTTTTTCAGAAACATGTCATCTTCGCAATAGGTATCGACATTTTTTTCAAATTGTTTATAAGAATCGCATGATAACTGTTTAAGGTCGTTTTATGGCGATTTTGGCATTTTGTACTTGACGGGTTTCTGAAATAAACGATTTATTTATGGATAAAGCAACATTTACTCAAATAAAAATTTTTAATATCCATAATGCACACGTTTGAAGTAATGAAGTCCCCATGCTATACTAGATTACTAAATACATATCATCAGTGGCGATTCAGTGTTAATGTATGGGCTGGAATTATAGATGACCATTTTTCTTCAAGGAGATCGACAATGCATAAATATTTTTTTTTTACAAAATGATCTTATAGAATATTTTTTGAATTACCTCTGGTGCTACAATGCTACAACACTGCTACTTTATGCAGTGTCTCTATGCTTACAGATCCGTACCATATAACAATCTAACTCTCCAATCTAGTATCAGACATTTTTGCAAGACATAACACTTACTAGATACCAGAGTAGAGATACCAGATACCATAGTTGTAGATGACCAGTTATTAGTAGGTTCATTTCTCCTCGAAGAGATTGACAACCAATGTTTAGATAATATAAGAATCTAACTCTCTAATCTAGGGACATTTTTGCAAGATATATGTCTTGCATCATTAACCTTTTCCAACAATCACACCATAGATAAGATTTTGTAGATTTATTACAAAAACAAAGATTTCTTGCAAAACAACGAAGTTTATTCAAATATATGTTTTAGCCTTTTTTCAAAATGCACTTTTTGGCATAAAATGACCACACATAAAGTATACTTTAAGCTGATGAAAGCTTTTAGCAGTAAAGAAATTATTTTTTTAAGAAATTATGTACAATTACGTAATGTCTGTTGAAACTAATATGGCAAAATAAGCTATATGAACATAACATATTTTGCCATAACTGATCGCAATTATAAATACAAAACTGTTTTTGCTTCTCCTATAAAATAAACAAATAGCTGATAACACGTTTTGCCATAACACTACTGCCTTAATTCTCTCAATATGAGATCTTGTAGGGCAGAACAGTCACATAAAATGTGATATATTGTCCGTCACACTTTAAGTTATCAAGGTGTTTATTAAACTAAACAGTAATCTGTGATAAATCCTGTAATTAGGTACTCATAAGGCGTTCTTATCTAGCCTTACAAACTTGTGAGCTGTGTTAACTCTACCCTATTCCATTATTCAAAAAGAGAACAAGTAATACACTTAATTTTTATCTTACTTACAATTAGTCAAACTTATATTGACAACAATACAATTTTCATGGTACAATACAATATTTTATTTCTTCAGGTACAGATGATCCCTTATCTGAAAAACAACCCGAAACAAACGACGAAAAATCTCATGCAGAAAATGGTGTTGAATCAATCGACACAAACGAAAATGAAACTGACGGCGACAAGAAAAAGCGTAGACGTAACCGTAAAAAAGGCGGTGGCGGTTCGAAAGGTGGCCAAACAAATCCACCTTCAATACCAATCGTCGAGCTTTTCCCAGACCAAGTTTTCCCCGAAGGTCAAATAATGCAATACGCCATTAACAAAGATGATCGCACAGCTAAAGATCGCTTCACATCCGAAGAAAAACGTGCCATTGACCGTCTTAATAACGACATTTACAACGAAGTAAGACTCGCGGCGGAGGCGCATCGCCAAACCCGCCAGTACATTCAACGTTGGGTTAAACCGGGAATGACCATGATTGAAATTTGCGAAGAATTAGAGAAAACCGCTCGAACTTTGATTGCGGAAAATGGCTTAAAAGCTGGGTTGGCTTTCCCAACGGGGTGTTCGAGAAATCATTGTGCTGCGCATTATACTCCAAACGCGGGGGATACTACGGTGCTTGAATACGATGATGTAACTAAAATCGATTTTGGGACACATATCAATGGGCGGATTATCGATTGCGCTTTCACATTGACTTTTAATCCGAAGTATGATAAGTTGGTTGAAGCTGTTAGGGAAGCTACTAATACAGGGATTAAAGCTGCTGGTAAATTTTAAAATTGATTTGTTAATAAATTG
This sequence comes from Onthophagus sagittarius, assembly GCA_036711965.1. Classification (NCBI taxonomy): domain Eukaryota; kingdom Metazoa; phylum Arthropoda; class Insecta; order Coleoptera; family Scarabaeidae; genus Onthophagus; species Onthophagus sagittarius. Next base: position 64,811,787 of record JASERS010000003.1, on the reverse strand, counting down.
ATTATTTTGTTTTATTGTTAATTAAGGTATTGATGTGCAATTATGCGAAATTGGGGCTGCTATCCAAGAAGTTATGGAATCGTACGAATTGGAGTTGGATGGTAAAACTTATCCGATTAAGTCTATTAGAAATTTGAATGGACATTCTATAGCTCCATACAGTAAGTTAAATAATTAATATTGTGTATATTGTTAAAAAAAACTTTATTAACAATGTTACGTTTTACAAAGTAATATAATAGAGGGGTTTGTCCGTAAAAACGCGCGAGTACGTCGAAGGTTACCTAACAACTAAAATTCATTCTGCAGTCATACAGGTCATATAGGCACTTTTAACCGTTTTTCTGGGCTTTGGCGACCCTAAGTCGCGTACGCAGATATTCCTACGCTCGGCGCGTCGAACCGATCGATACTTTATTTTTTTCTTCCGCGCAACAAACTCGCCCTCTGGTTCACCATTTACGTCCTCGTCGGTGGACCAGTACATTTCTTCTTACCGGGATATTGCCACATTTCTGCTGCACATATCGCGTCAGATCTGATACATGGTAACATCCCACCAGTTCGGGATTTTCTATAGACGATACTTCGGAACTGGTTGGAGAATGTTACTTAAAAATTTGATACGGCCCATCTCGTCTAGGCTCAAACTTGGCGCTGATTCCCTGTTTTACATTGTTAAGTGGGTGGAGTTTTACTAACACTAGATCTCCCACCACATACTTAGGTACATCGCGGCGTTTCTTATCAATAGATTCTTTTGACCTATCTTGGCATGATTCGATTCTTTCTCTGGCTTCCCATAATGTATTAGAAAGTTTTTGTAGATACGGCGTGATCTGGGGAACAAAGTCATCCTCTACTATTGCTCTTAAATTTCTTGTATTATTGGTAACTGTTCGAAGTTCTCTTCCAAAAGTTAAATAAGCTGGCGTTGCGCCTGTAGATAAACACTTTACTGTATTCATTGAGAAACGGATGCTAGGTAGGTCCTCAACCCAACTATCATGTTTATATTCGACTAAAATCGCTAATTGTGTTTTCAAGTCACGGTTCTTTCTTTCTACCGGATTCGCTTCAGGGTGGTGTAATGGAATAAACGACTGTTTTATACCTAAGCAATGCGTTTACTTTTGCATTACGGCGCTGATGAATCTTGCAATCATTCGTTCGAGTGTCTTTTCTACTCTATAGTGACCAGCTGATGGCGCATCATAGTGTTCAAAAATCACTTTTCCTTTTTCTTAGTTTCGCACTACCAATTGTGGTTCTTCGGTTTCATTAATATCGGCGATATAACGGCCGAGAATATCATGATGTATCCACGCTCGCAACCAATTCGGCAAATCACTTTTCTCTTCTTGAAATGAGTTTATTATCTTTCGGATTTCAGGATCATTTAACTGTTTCTGTTATATTTCAGTAGCGGATTCTCTGGGAATCTCAATTCCTACGAAACCCAGACAGTTTTTTTTATCGGAATCATTTTGACAGGGTGGTCTCAAAAGTGTATCTGCCACCACGTTTGTCTTTCTCCGTGTATAGTTTTTCTTTAGATCGTAAGGCTATAAACTTAGAGCCCACCTGGCCAATCTATCACTAGGCGATTTGAGAGACATCAGAAATCGATATAGCCCATACAACTACCAAGGCTTCTCGTTCAATTTCTTTCTGCTGGTGTTAACAATCGACTGGCATACTCTATCGGTCGTTGTAACGCTCCCCCTGCAGTAAAACAGCTCCCAATGCGTATGCACTAGCATCGGTATGTAGAATAAAATCACGTCCTTCTTCCACTTGTCGTAGGATCGGCGCAGATGTTAAGAGTCTTTTCAGCTGCAAAAACGCTTTATTCCGGTCTTCACCTCAATTCCAAGAAATGTTCTTCTTCGTCTCTGTAAGTGGTCTTGCAACAGCGGAAAAATCGTTTACAAAACGACCATACCATGAACAAGTCTTTAAAAATGTACGTAGATGCTTTAGATTGCATGGTTTGAGCATGTCCATTATAGCTGCAATCTTTTCGAGATTCGTTTTAATTCCGTCACATGTCAATACATGTCCGAGGAATTTCACTTTGCGACACACTATGGTATACTTCTTACGATTCACGTATAATGAAAATGTTTTAAGTCTTTAAAACACGGCTCTTAAATGCTTAATGTATTCCTCAAATGTCTCTGACACAACGATTATGTCATCAAGATAACACAGTATGGTGATGTTCTTAAGACCAGCACGAAAACGGTTTATCAGTCTTTGGAAAGTATCCTGACTTTGAATCAATTGTGGTCATGAACAACGTCTGATTTGCAAGATGCAATAAATCTTCAATTCGCGGCAATGGATATGTGTCATTTATGGTTACAGAGTTCAACTTCCGGTAGTCTATGCACACGCGGCACTAACACGACCGGAGCTGCCCATGGAGATTCGCGTTCTTCAATCACACCATTGGTTCTTGCAACTCGTCCAGTAAAATATCTTTGTTTTGTGAAGACATTCGATAGGATGGAACAGTAATCGGCACACAGTCTTCTGTGTTGGCTCTCCCCCTCGACTGAATACATCTTCAAATTGTTAAAGTGTTTTCGTTGGTTTTCTGTGATATCAGTCCCTTCATCTTCTCTGAGTTTACACGATACCAACTCTGTTTCGGTTGTACTAGCAGTTTCGATCATTAGTTCTTTCGTTTTTTCGTACATCAAGTTGACATTCTTGAAAAACTGGTATTTCACTTCTGGTTGATTACGGAACCACCACTCACCTGCGATATATCCAATATCATTCCTGCTGAAGAAAGGAAATCTACCCCCAAAAGCGTTCTGTGGTTTTTCAAATTCGGTAACACGATAAATTTCTGACGTACCTTCAACATCGATATCAACTTCGGTTTCTAAAATTTTTTCCGTCGGCTAATGTAAGATTGGTTTTCCTTGTTATGAATTCGTAATTCATTCTTTTTGAAAAACCAAAACCTTTTTCGTTACCCACTGAAATCAGCAATAATGGCCTTCGATCATCGTCTTCAAATGATGTAATTTGATAAAATGATATAGTTCCCAATGACACAGCATGTGTCCCAATTATTGATTTCTTTACAGACTGGGCATTTTGAACGAATTACACCTTTTTTACCGCACCCGTAACAGCGAAATATGATCTTGTATCGGGATGATGTGTCGGAATTTTGGACGTTCTCGATTTTTTCGGCTAAATCGCGACATTCGTCTTTTACGTGTCCAAAACGTTTGTAGTACACGGAACGTAGTCTGTTTCGATTTGTTTTTTGTTCATTCGCGGCACTTACTGGTTTTTGCGTTACACTGTGATCGTCAATGTTGGTTTCGGCGTCGCGAGCTTTACGAATTAGAGATTCAAAAGTGTCTACACTTTCTCGAGATACATGTTGGAACCATGTTGAAAGAAACCATGTCAATTTTCATTTCTTCACTTATCACATACGGAAGTTTTGCAATTGTTGATCTTACGCGGCACAAAAACTCATCGCTTATGACATCACCTTGTTCGGTGCTACAAATCACGAAAGAGTTTGTACGGAGGTTTTTGTAATTCCATAAATTGCACGGAGTCGTTTATTCGCGGAATTCCAATCGTTTACCGAACTTTTTATACCTTGCCACCATATCGCTGCTTCTTCTGCCAACAATAGGGGCAAACCACGTAAAGCATGGTCGTCGGATACTTCAGTGCATTCTTTAAACACTTGCACGGTGTCTATGAAAGCTTTAACCGCATCATTATCATGAGAACTACCGTCAAAACGCGCGAAACCTGCGCGAAACTTCCCGACGATGAAAACGCATTAGATGGAGCAGTTCGCGCCGAAATTGTTCCAACATCTGTCGATTTAATTCGATTTGTGATCGTTGCGTTGCTTCTAGCAAAGCTGTAAATTCTGCGGACGTTATATTCATAGCTGACGTCATTGTCGCTGAATTATCTACGTCGTTTTCGGAATTTACTTCGGTTTTCTTCTTCGGAGGCATCGAAACTCGTAAAAAACGCGAAATACGGGCCGCTAGTTGGGCGTCACTTATTGCGTATATTGTTAAAAAAAACTTTATTAACCCTTAACCACCGCAGTGACGGCTTTAATATTTAACAATAACATATTTTACTCCTTGAGAACACTTTCATGAGATAGAATATTCCTAAAATAAAACTCAGGACATCATTTTTAACATAAGACATTATCGCATTTTATCAAAATTTTTACGAGGACCACAAAAAATAAGTTTATAAAAGAAAAAAGATGATTCCAAACAAAATTAAAAATGAATTTTAATTGATTAACATATTAGTCATAAGAAAATATAAATATAAGCACAAAAAAGACATTAGAAATGAAAAACTGCAAGTGCTAAAAGTCATACATTGGATTTACAATTTTTACAAAGGCAAGTAGGCTTATGGCACTTTATACACAAATGAAAAGTTTTTCACAAAAGCATCTTCAGGGTCAGGCAGAGACAGAATTCTACGAATTCTAGCCCGGAGATTACGTTTTAGTTTAGTATCTCCTAAAAACTGGCTTTTCCATTTTTAAATGTTTTTAAAAGATTGATGAAGGACATGCGCATTGACATCACTAATATCAAGTAGCCAAAAAACAATATCCTGACTTTGAATCAATTGTGGTCATGAACAACGTCTGATTTGCAAGATGCAATAAATCTTCGATTCGCGGCAATGTGTCATTTATGGTTACAGAGTTCAACTTCCGGTAGTCTATGCACACGCGGCACTAACACGACCGGAGCTGCCCATGGAGATTCGCGTTCTTCAATCACACCATTGGTTCTTGCAACTCATCCTGTAAAATATCTTTGTTTTGTGAAGACATTCCATAGGATGGAACAGTAATCGGCACACTGTCTTCTGTTTCAATGCGATGTTCAGCGAACGGTGTTGGCTCTCCCCCTCGACTGAATACATCTTCAAATTGTTAAAGTGTTTTCGTTGGTTTTCTGTGATATCAGTCCCTTCATCTTCTCTGAGTTTACACGATACCAACTCTGCTTCGGTTCTACTAGCAGTTTCGATCATTAGTTCTTTCTTTTTTTCGTACTTCAAGTTGACATTCTTGAAAAACTGGTATTTCACTTCTGGTTGATTACGGAACCACCACTCACCTGCGATATATCCAATATCATTCCTGCTGAAGAAAGGAAATCTACCCCCAAAAGCGTTTTGTGGTTTTTCAAATTCGGTAACACGATAAATTTCTGACGTACCGTGGGACCTTCAACGCCGATATCAACTTCGGTTTCTAAAATTTCTTCGTTTGTTGTTTTTCCGTCGGCTAATGTAAGATTGGTTTTTCTTGTTATGAATTCGTAATTCATTCTTTTTAGTAGTTCGTAAAATTTTCTTCCAGCCACACTCACTTATGCTCCAGAATCGCCAAAACCAAAAGCTTTTTCGTTATCCACTGAAATCAGCAATAATGGCCTTCGATCATCGTCTTCAAATGATGTAATTTGATAAAATTATATACTTCCCAATGACACAGGATGTGTCCCAATCATTGTTTTCTTTAAAGACTGGGCATTTTGAACGAATTACACCTTCTTTCTTTACCGCATCCGTAACAGCGAAATACCTTCTTGTCTCGGGATGATGTGTCGGAATTTTGGACGTTCTCGGTTTTTTCGGCTAAATCGCGACATTCGTCTTTTACGTGTCCAAAACGTTTGCAGTACACGGTACGTAGTCTGTTTCGATTTGTTTTTTGTTCATTCGCGGTACTTACTGGTTTTTGCGTTACACTGTGATCGTCAATGTTGGTTTCGGCGTCGCGAGCTTTACGAATTAGAGATTCAAAAGTGTCTACACTTTCTCGAGATACATGTTGGAACCATGTTGAAAGAAACCATGTCAATTTTCATTTCTTCACTTATCACATACGGAAGTTTTGCAATTGTTGATCTTACGCGGCACAAAAACTCATCGCTTATGACATCACCTTGTTCGGTGGTACAAATCACGAAAGAGTTTGTACGGAGGCTTCGTAATTCCATAAATTGCGCGGAATCGTTCAATCGCGGAATTCCAATCGTTTACCGAACTTTTTATACCTTGCCACCATATCGCTGCTTCTCCTGCCAACAATAGGGGCAAACCACGTAAAGCATGGTCGTCGGATACTTCAGTGCATTCTTTAAACACTTACACGGTATCTATAAAAGCTTCAACCGCATCACTATCACGAGAACTACCGTCAAAACGCGCGAAACTTGCACGAAACTTCCCGACGATGAAAATGCAGGAGATGGAGCAGTTCGCGCCGAAATTGTTCCAACATCTGTCGATTTGATCGTTGCGTTGCTTCTAGCAAAGCTGTAAATTCTGCGGACATTATATTCATAGCTGACGTCATTGTCGCTGAATTATCTACGTCGTTTTCGGAATTTACTTCGGTTTTCTTCTTCAGAGGCATCGAAACTCGTAAAAAACGCGAAATACGGGCCGCTAGTTGGGCGTCACTTATTGCGTATATTGTTAAAAAAAACTTTATTAACCCTTAACCACCGCAGTGACGGCCATAATATTTAACAATAACATATTTTACTTCTTGAGAACACTTTCATGAGATAGAATATTCCTAAAATAAAACTCAGGACATGATTTTTAACATAAGACATTATCGCATTTTATCAAAATTTTTACGAGGACCACAAAAGATAAGTTTATAAAAGCAAAAAGATGATTCCAAACAAAATTAAAAATGAATTTTAATTGATTAACATATTAGTCACAAGAAAATATAAATATAAGCACAAAAAAGGCATTAGAAATGAAAAACTGCAAGTGCTAAAAGTCATACATTGGATTTACAATTTTTACAAAGGCAAGTAGGCTTATGGCACTTTATACACAAATGAAAAGTTTTTCACAAAAGCATCTTCAGGGTCAGGCAGAGACAGAATTCTACGAATTGTAGCGTGGGGATTACGTTTCAGTTTAGTATCTCCTAAAATCTGGCTTTTCCATTTTTAAATTGTTTTTAAAAGATTGATGAAGGACATGCGCATTGACATCACTGATATTAAGTAGCTGAAAAAAAATTACCATTGGCCATCTACGAGTGCGACGACCGGTAGAATGTTTAGCGCACTTTTTGTTGAGTGCATCCACTCCTCCTTTGGTCGAATTATAGAAGGAAATAATTTCTGGTTTTCCTGCGTCTTCGTCAAAATACTTCGAATGATGCGTCGACGATAGTATCACTGCCTTATTGGTTTTAGGCACATATGATACCATAGCTACATTTTTGTAAATACATATAAAGCTGAGTCAGGGTCTTTAGATTTTCGTGGCACGAAGGAAGGGGAAACAATTTCTCGCTTGTTTTTCTTCAAGGTTCCGATGTATGTTAAGCCATTTTCTTTCGATTTCTCCGCTAGTTCCATCGACGAGAACCAATTATCAGCAGTTATGTTAGGGTTCGTGTTCTATATGGGTTGAGAAAGTCGCATAATGGATTGGGTTGGTTTAGAAAGCTTCTTTTCTTCTGCAGTGAGTCCTATACTATCGGAATCCTAAATCCGAAATTCCACAATAGAGGAAGCCATTGCACAAATAATGATTCCCAGCATCAGTTAAACACATCATTTTAAACCATATTTGCATGGTACCTTTATTTGCTACCTCTGAACGATATGAGCATTTCGTCAATAGTCATATTAACCCCAGGTGAGTAAACTCTATTACAGTTGGATACGAATTTATTAAAAATTTCTGATATTGGTGCCAAGAAGTATTCTCGACTCCTTCCACTCTGTCTTCTGGATTGTCGAATTGTAGAGCTACAACTAAAGTTACAAATCTATTTTTGTTCATTACACATCGAAAAATCTCACGACCTGCTCCATCAGTAATAAATATTCTTTCGATCTTTACATAATTGGAATTAAACACAGCGGTATAAAACAATAATCCTATAAAAGCTCTCAACTCAGGCATATCTAAAATTTTTAGTTCGGATCTTTGAGGATTTTTGTACTTCGGTTTAATACTTTGCAATTTTGCATTCGTCCACTACAATACGACTTGAAGTAGCCTCATTTCCTAATCCGGCAGATGGACGCAACCCCGGAAGTTGCATTACGATGTTATGCTTATGAGTTCTCGTACGAGAAACAAAGCTCCGAAACGACCACTTGTATCTATTTTTTCTATAAAAAACTTTTTGCTTTGTTCAGAATTGCTGATGCCTATTTTACTTTCACTCGATTGTTCACTCATTCCCTTCATCATTATCACTAAGTTCAATCTCCGAGTCTGTGTCATGTTCACTTTCTTCGTAGTAGTTCTCGTCAACAGTTTCTTCATCATTAAAGTCTTCATTGTCTTCTGCCCACCGTAATCGCCGTACCGGACTCTTTTGGACGTGGTTGGATTGTCACTCATCATTACACGTCAGTAAAAATGCCAATAAGCCATAAAAATCGAGAAAATTGGCCACTTACTATTTAAATGTCACAACAACAAAAATTACACAAATGCCGTGGTTCGCTCACTGAGACCGCTTCGTAATTTTACTGTAATTTTTCTCTCTAACTAATACGAGTTTCATTTCTAATATTCAGTGACAAACTGACCATATGACCACTTGAAGGTATCGAGAGTATGGCCTTGTTGATACGCTGCGGTCACTGAGAACTACGGTGGTTAAGGGTTAACAAAGTTACGTTTTACAAAGTATATAAATAGCGGGGTTCGTTCGTAAAAACGCACGAGTACGTCGAAGGTTAACTAAAAATCATTCTGCAATCCTACACTTTTAACCGTTTTTTTGGGCTTTGGCAACCCTAAGTCGCGTACGCAGATATCCCTACACTCGGCGCGTTGGACCGATCGATATTTTATTTTATTTTTTTCTTCCGCGCAACATTAACTAATTTTATATATTATATTTTGTATTTAGGAATTCATGCTGGTAAAACAGTTCCAATTGTAAAAGGAGGTGAAGCAACTGTAATGGAAGAAAATGAATTTTACGCCATTGAAACTTTTGGTTCAACCGGGCGAGGTATGGTTCATGATGATATGGATTGTTCTCATTACATGAAAAATTTCGAAATGTCTTACGTCCCATTAAGGTTATTTATATGCATTAATTTATTCAAAAAAAATTGATAAACATTTTTTTATAGGTTGCAATCTTCTAAAGTTCTCTTAAACACGATCAACAAAAACTTTGGAACTTTGGCGTTTTGCAAACGTTGGTTGGATAGAGCTGGTTCAACTAAATACCAAATGGCCTTGAAGGATTTATGCGATAAAGGCATAGTGGATGCTTATCCCCCATTGTGCGACATAAAAGGTTGTTATACTGCTCAATTTGAACACACCATCATGCTTAGACCCACTTGCAAAGAGGTCGTATCTAGGGGTGATGATTATTAATGTAATTAGTAATTGACATATTTTGTAAAATTGATGCAATATTTTTGATGTTGTACACTTTAAAGCGACAATGTTGTCTTTTTTTAATTGTAATCAATACACCATTTTAGCTTACTTTTTTAACAGGTTAAAATGATGCTGTTTCTTTTCTTTCGAGTGTTTTTTTTTTAATTTTTTCTCAATTATATGGATGGTGCGTTATGTTAATTTTTCTTGTTAATTAAACAAAACGAGTTGGTTAATTTGTTAATATTAAGATAACACAATTAAAATTAATAATAAAAAATATTAAAAGTATCATCTTCTTTTATTTATAATCCAAATATTAATTAAAATTTATACATTCAAAAAAGCTGATAAAGTTTCAAATACAATAAAACGAGATAAAAACAAACAATGGTTTAGGAAAGTAGAAAAGGAAACGTCGTTGAGAAATCGTAATTTATTTCATCAATATCTTAAAAGCTATATTTAAATTACAAGTAAATCTATCTTACACTAAATGTAAATTTTATATAACTTGATAAATACAGTGGGTCCAGACTGACTTGCAAATACTTTACATCTTTCATAAAATAACATACTAAAAACCAAAAAAGAACTAAACGAGAAAAATAATGATATTGACCGTTGGGCCAAATGTAAAAACCTCCAAATCAAGACAAAGATTAACGAAAAACTTAGAAGTCAAATGTTTTTAAGGTTTATTTGTCCAATTCTAATGCTACGTACTGCTCTGCTGTCACTTCAGTCATCATTAAATTTCCATCGGGCAACATCAATACAACTTTCCTTGTTCCACCTAGAAACAATTAAATAATAATTAAATACTATACTTGAGGGCATTTTATTCAGGGGAGATAGTACTCGACAAAATAGGTGAAAAATGCTAATAAACATGTGGTTAAAAATGCATGAATCTCTACAAAATCATAATCCACACTATTAAGGATGTTCCATGTTTTCATGGCCCTGATTTTTATACCAACCGTAAGTTTTTGTTTGAATGCCACCGCACAGTGGGCTGAATTACGATTCTAGCTGGACAAAACCAAAAAAACAAAAGTTTAAATTTGGAAATTCCAAGTACATAAACTCTTTCTGAAAAGTCCATTTACCTAAACAGCACATATCCTAAACCGATCAAGTAAACTGTTTTGCCGTGAGGCTGCCTTCAAAACAAAATAATTAACTTAAGTCGTACACTCTCATTAAGACCGGTAACGCATCATATTTACAGGTGTTATTTTCAGTAAGTAGTTAATTTTTCGTTGCAATTAGTTTGTGCTTGTGTTTTTACAACTGTCAAGAACAAATTTCATCCAGTATCATCAAAATATATCCAAAAGTAAGTGAACACCACCCGTATTTCGTGCACTCAGTTTTTTTCTAAAAATAAATGAATGTGACATTTTTGTAGAATATAACTTTTAAAGTTCGACGAAGTTCGCTTTCAAATTTTGTACAGCGTTTTTATATAGAGTATTAATTACTATACTAAAAAATTGAGAGCCACAATTAACCACTCTACGAGTAATAACGAGTAGTAACGAGTAAAAAAAATAATTCAAGTTCAGTATGACTGCTGAAGTTATAATTACGAATCGTATGTTATACAATGTTTTGAAAGACAACAGATCATCTTTTTGGACCAAATCAGTAATAGAAAATGAACATTTTTTACTGGGACATATAGACAGTCTCTTAAAAATGGACAATAATCTTCGACCTGTGATGGATAGTCGAATTCATAGTTTTGTGGTAAATTTAAAATCTAAATTGATACTATGTAGACATAGATTGGATTATTTCGAAGCTAAACATCAAAGTTGGTTAGACCGAGCCTTTAACACTACAAGAGGAGATATCGAAATAAAGTCTTCTAGCGGTAGACCGTTAACAAAGTAAAAGAATCACTAATGATTTCCTTAATCCGTAGTTTGTTTACTCTACTTGCTTTTATTCAACTTTCTCATAGTTTCTCAGAAGCGTCCGATCGCACCAAAAGGCGTAAAACAGAAGAACTGCGTGCTACAACTCCTTCAAATCAAATTTATTTCGCGGCAAAAGTGGCACTGCAAAAAGAAGGAAAACGTGCTACTGCAAAATTGTTGGAGGAAGCTACTACAGCTTCAAATGATACCCCTATTAAGATTTTGAACGTTTATCGAAAATCTTTAAAAGGTACAGATAAAGTAGTGCGTTTTACTGAAGATGAAGCTCTGGCACATATGATTAAATGTCGACTTACGAAAGAATCATACAAAATTACAAGATTAGCAATGAAGGAACGAAAAGCTGATGTTTTTCCTTCGTATGACAAAATTCGGGCAGCTAAGCGACGATGTTACCCTTCAAACGACGACATAAATATTACAAACTTAGGTAAAGTAAATATGAAAAACAGTAATTTTTACAATTAACATATTCAAATTAAATACTTATGTATAATTTTAATCTATATGGCTTTTAGGCGCTTCAATAAAATTACAAAGCCTATTAAATTTAACGTGCCAGCGCCTATTCGAAACATTAATTTTTCCAGTGGATGAAGTATATGCTCAACAATTTGAAAAGTTCGAATTTTTATTTAAATGGGGATGTGATGGAACTTCTGGTGTTAATGAATACATGCAATTGTTTCACAGAGAAGACTCAAATGTTTCGGAAGAAAATGAGGAGGAAGCAATAGTTTACTCCAACAATAGTATTTTTATGTTTTCTGCAGTGCCTCTTCAATTTCTTGCAATTGCAAATGGTACCCAAGAAAAAGTGATTCAATGGGAAAACCCACATCCTTCCTCGACTAGATATTGTCGTCCCATAAAGTTTCTCTTTGCAAAAGAAACCAAAAATTTAACAAAACAAGAGATAAACAAAATGAAAGAAGAAATCGCCGCCCTTCAACCATTAGAATATCTCGTTAACGGTAACACGGATAAAAATTATTTTTGGTCCTCTTGTTTCATTATATTTTTTTGCAGGAATACCAATTAAAATTCATTTTAAATTAGTCTTAACAATGCTTGACACTAAAGTCACAAATGTCCTTACGGATACCTCAAGCCAAACTTGTTATCTGTGTGGCTGTAAACCCACAGAAATGAATAATTTAGACCAAGTAAGGAACCGAAATGTTAACACGGATAACCTCGAATATGGACTAAGTACTTTACATGCTTGGATAAAATTCTTGGAGTGTATTCTCCATATAGCCTATAAATTAGAAATTAAAAAATATAGTTTGAGGGGTACTTCTGAAGAAGAAAAAAAAATGTGTGATTTAAGAAAAAAAGAAATACAAGAAACCTTGTGGAAATCCATAGGCATCAAAGTGGATAAAGTGGTGCAAGGAAGTGGCACGTCAAATACCGGGAATGTGGCTCGTAGATTTTTTAAAAATGCTGATGAAGCTGCTGCAGCTACGGGTATTGACAAACAATTGATTTCAAAATTTTCGTCGATTCTTCAGGTATATTTTGTCTGAAAAAAAAACGTTTAAAATAACTTTTGCTTTTTTTCGGAGGTAGGTTATTTCCAGCGGATATCCCATAGATGAAAGAAATATAACGAATTTGCTTTTAACACCGCCCGACTATTTGTCGATTTGTATGGTTGGTACAGAATGCCACCTACTGTACATAAAATATTAGTGCATGGGTCTCTTGCTATAAAACACGCGCTTGTGCCTATTGGGCAATTATCTGAAGAAGCTCAAGAAGCAAGAAATAAAGATTTTAAAAGATATCGTCTGCACCACACAAGAAAAACAGCACGTAGTACCACATCTGAAGATTGCACATGCTCCTTATTTCGTCGGATCCTGTAATAACCAACCTCAGATCATTTTCTGGTATACCCCCTAAAGAACTTGATCCTGAAGCGCAACAACTGCTTCAAAAAGAAGAAAAAGCACGGGATTATACCAATAAAAGCCCGACAATTTCGAGTAGCAACACAGAATCATCGGAAGATGATTCCGATTTTGAATTTCCGTCGGTTTAAAAACAAAACGACCAATAATGTATAAAGTTAATGTTGAATCTTCTTTTGAACTCAACAGATTTAGTGCGACGGAATTTTGAGACATAGATCTGTATTATTTTTAACACTAACTGTGATAAAATGCATTTAATTGTAATATTAATATCAAATACTCAATATGTATGCACTCATTTTTCTACATCAAGAAATAGATCAAAAGAAGCAATTTAAATACCGAAAAAATTAACGTTGAATTTTGTTAGCACTTTTTTGATGTTCTCAGATGTCAAATATATCCGTTGAACACATAAAATAATTTTGTCCATCTAACATCCTAATCCAGCTCACTGTGCACCGTTTTCATAAATACCTTAGAAAATAGGAACAAATGTAATCAAGCTAAAAACACAAAATCTGTTTAAAGACTGTTGCTGCGCTATTAATTTATATAACCAGTATGGATGTATATGGATAAACATATTATTACTGATCTATAACCAGTATAACCATATTTATATAACGAGTTATTAAGCGATAAAGTAAATGGCTTGGAACAGAACACGCGCCGTAATAATATTCGTATTTTCGGTCTTACTGAACACAAGAATGAACATTTTAAAAAGATAATTTTCGAGACATTTAATTTATTTATTTATTTGTGTTCTTTGGGATGCAAACAGGACAAGCCCAGTGAAGCATCCACTAATAATACATAATAGAAACAATAACAAAAATTAATGTTAATAATACATACAAATATACAGGGTGTCTCACGTAACTGGTTCATTAGAACTTCTTTAGGTTCCACTATCCGTAGAGGCTTGAAATTTTGGTAACATGGGTTGTTCATTCCGATCTATCAATCTAAAATATTTTCAAGCTGGCCACCACTTCCGGTCTACCGGAAGTAGACCTCAACTTCGTTATTTTAAATCGAATGCTATAGTTTTTGTTACACCATTCAATTATACATAAGAAAATATGTTGACTTTGATAATAGTTGTTGGTGCCTACCGTTTTTTGTTTTCGAGTTATTTTGATTTTAACCCGGGAGGACGCGCGCGTGGGTAGAAAATACCCGGCGCTTATTAAATGATGTGTATATTCTCCAAATGTCGATTAAATCGGGGAATCCCCTGTATACCTCTCGAGTAGAGTGTAACAGAAGTACCTATGCTCAGACGATATTATTATACCGTTCTCGATCAGTGCTAGGGTCTGATTTATGCGAAGTGGACATTTCTTACCCGGCGCGCGTCGATACGTGACTAAATTGTTACCATTTTATTTCTGTGTTTTGTGTATTGTATTAGTTTTTGGTGAATTGTGGTTATTATTGAACAGTTGTCGCATTATTTCATATTTATCAGTTTGAGTTCCAGTAAGTTAAAATTATAATAAATGAAGTAACTATAGTTTATTAGCACCATCTTCTCACTTTTATCTGGGGAAAGATGGTACAAGTTGGTCCAAACAACATCCACCAATAAATGTAAGGACTAGAGCCCATAATTTAGTGACCCAACTACCGGGACCGAAAGGAAAAGCAAAGGATGCAACTACTCCTTTTGAATGTTGGAATTGTATGATTTCTGATAATATGATAAACCATATTGTCAGATGTACCAATATATACATAGATTTGTCGCGAGGAAAATTTGTTAGGGAGAGAGATGCCGCTCCTACAGACCAACGAGAGATGAAAGCACTTTTCGGTTTGCTGTACTACGCTGGGGTACTGAAGTCTGGAAGACTCAATACAATGGAATTGTGGGAACAAGATGGATCTGGTGTGGACATATTTCCAGCCGTCATGTCTCGAAAACGCTTTTTATTTTTACTCACTTCTTTACGTTTTGACGACATACGTGATAGGCACACCAGACGACAAAGTGACAAACTGGCTCCCATACGTGATCTCTCCGAATTATTTAAAAACAACATTCAAAGCTCCTATGTTATTAGTGAGTATGCCACAATAGACGAAAAATTGGAACCTTTTAGGGGAAGATGCTCGTTTAGGCAGTACATAAAGAGTAAGCCAGCAAGATATGGCATAAAAATTTTTCTTTTGACTGACAGTCGTACATACTATACGAACAACTTTGAAATATATGCTGGTAAGCAACCGGAAGGTGAGTACAAGTTACAAAATGATCCTTACTCAGTCGTATGCCGTCTCATCAAACCAATTGAAAAAACTGGCCGAAACATAACAATGGACAATTGGTTTATGAGTACAAAGCTAATGAATGATCTTTTGAAAAATCATCACTTGACCTGTGTTGGAACTATCCGAAAAAATAAAAGGGAAGTACCAACTGCATTTGTCACTCCAAAAAATCGGTCTCAATATTCTAGCTTATTTGCGTTCTCGGAAAATAAAACAGTAGTTTCATATTGCCCTAAGAAAGGTAAAGTAGTTTTGGTGGGTTCAACTATGCATCACGATGACTGTATCAACAGTGAATCTGAAAAGCAAAAACCTGAAATAATAGAGTTCTACAATTTGACTAAGGGTGGAGTAGATACTGTCGATGAATTATGTGGATTATATTCTGTATCCAGGAGGTCGCAAAGGTGGCCGCTAACTATATTTTTTGGTTTTCTGAATATTGCGGCGATAAATGCTTACATTGTTTATAAAAGCAACAAGCAGGAACAAATTGCCCGAAGAGTATTCTTGAAAAACATGGCAAAAGAACTAGTAAGAGAACATTAACAGTTTAGGTCCACTATTGTCTCGCTACCCAGTTATATAAAAACAAGGATAATGCTTTTAATTCCACAAAATGAACAGGAAGAATTTCTTCCAGCGAAGCGCCAGAAAGTATTGTCGGGAAGGTGTCATGTTTGCCCAGGCCGCAAAGACAGAAAAACTAAAACCTGCTGTAGTGCGTGTAATAAACTCATATGCCGAGAACATTCTATACCAATTTGCCAAGGCTGTTTCGCAAATAAGGTTCTCCCCGTTCTGAAAGAAGATGAAGAACTGGAAGAAGAGGATGTCTAGGTCATTTTATCATTTTTTTATTATTTTTTTTTGTTCAGTCTCATCATGTGTTGATTTGGTTTTATTGAGTACAATTTTATGTTCATTTATTTTAAATATGTTACAAATAGAGTTTATAAGTTCAGTTACACAATCCATTGTTTTATTTCCCGAAAGAATGCTCAAATAACCATACTTATACCCAAAATATTTATAAAGATCAAATATCGGGTAAAAATTACCCGGCGCGCGTTTTAACGTGAGAGCCAGAGACGTCCTCCCGGGTTAAGTGTTTTTTGTCAAATATTACCATGCTCTTTACAAGCCCATATCTCAGCCAACGTTAACTCAAAAACGTTTTGCATTGGTACGATAACTCTTCATGTGCTGCTAAATAGATTGTCATTTGTTGTATCAGTATATCTTATACAGGCTGATCAAAAATTGAGTTACCGTTTCTCTGTATTCAATCCCGTGAAAGTCGAAAATTTTAAATGAAACGCCCCATATTTTCATACCCTATCAGAAAGGGAATTTAATTCTCTACAAATGATCTATAAATATTCCTATAACTATTTATTATAGTTTTCTTGCTATTGAGGAATTTATCAAAATCATACATAAAATGCTAGAAACCGTTTTTGTTTTTGTTAGGCCATGACATTTTGACAGATTTTTGTTTAATTTATTTAAATTATTATTAGTATTATTTCTACAATGAACTGTGATTGAATAAACTTTAGATTGCTAGCTTATTTACCAAAATTAACCAAAAGAAAACCGAATAAATGAAACAATGAAAAACAACAATTTAATGACAAAAATTAAAATCAATAACATAAAAGAATGAAAAACTTTTAATTATAAAAATAAATTATGGGAATTTAATTCTCTACAAACTATTTAGATACTTTCCTGTGCCTATTTGTTGTAGTTGTTCTCATATTTGGAAATTAATGAACGCATGCAATGAAGAAAGCAATGGAGTTTTGATAGCTTTTCAACCATATTTATGTTATTGTTATCATTACTTAGTTGTGTCATCACTTACTGCTGTTAATGTCTTTGAATATCATGGCGAATTATTCCCACGCCAACATTTTAAATTCGTCTTATATTCATGGCGGATGTAATAAAGTTTTGGATAGGATAAGAGACGTATCTCTTAATTTTGGAAAGATCAAAATAGCAAGAAACCATAAATTTCTATCATCAGCAGCTTAACATAATAGAATAAATGTTTTGTCATATTTTATTGCTTTACCAAATTCTTCGGTGAATTTAGATGAATAATATTTTACAAGAAAGCACCGTAAATAAATAAACTAAACTCTCTAGGAATATCTCGCCCATCATTACGCCGAAGATTACGCCATATTATTGTTTTTCATTGTTTCATTTATGCGTTCTTCTGCTGGTTATTTTTGGCAAATAAAAGCTAACAAACTAAAGTTTATTCAATCGCAGATCATTATAGAAATAATACCAATGCTAATTTAAATAAATTAAACGATAAACTGTCAAAATGTCATAGCCTTCTAACAAAAATATCAAAGGCTTGCAGCATTTTGTGTAGGATTTTGATAAAATACGCAATATGAAGAAAACTATAATAAATAGTTTTTTTTTTTTTTAGTTATGTTTTTATCCATTATCACTAATATGTTATATAAATATAAAATATTATCTTGTACTAAGTGATATATAAATTTATTTACGTCTTGACCGGTTTCGGTAATTATATTACCATCTTCAGAAGAACATCTACATTAAAGAGGTTTACATATTAAAATAAATAATTTTATATCTACTTTAAAACTTACGTCAATTAACAATTTAAAAAGTTAAAACAATCACTATACATTCTTAAGCGCACACAAACATACATTTCTTAAAATACAACAACACAATGGTATCACGAGGACAAATAAAACTCGTTTTCTAAAGAATATAGAAATGGAAAGTGGTTTTTAAAGATTTTTATAAGGATTTTTTAAATTATTATATAATGGAGGGGTAATATGGTTTATTTGTTCATTTAGTGCTATTTTATCCGGATTTTGTTTTTTAAATTTGGTTATTTCATACATTTCGAGTATCTTTACTCGAAAAGGGAGGCAAATACGCCGTCACCAAATCACAAAATTTAACAACAATAGCCATAGAATTGGAGGCAGTAATTAAAAATGATAAATGCGAAGGGGATCTAAGGAAAGAAATACAATACATATTACAGAAAGAAGAAGCTAAACAGCAACACAAGAAAAAGAAATGTAAAAAGACGAAGAAAGAAGAAATAATCATAAAAGGATTAAAAAACAAGATAAAAGAAAACAACTTAATTGTCACTAATGGAGATAAGAATGCGGGTTTAGTAATAATGAACAAATGGATTACCTAACAAAAACAAACGATTTCTTCAAAAGTAACAAATACACACAAATTAAAAAAGATCCTACTAACTCTTTCCATATAAAAACCAAAAAAGTAATAAAAGAATGTAACAACACCTTAACAAAGTTCATTTCCAACAGTTACAATACAACACCAATGAACCCAAAAACACCCAGATTGTATGCACTACCAAAACTACATAAAGAAAACATACCCATACGACCGATCATCTCAAGCATTGACTCTAGCACATATAGAATAGCAAAGTTTTTGGTTCAATTTTTTAAAAATCATGTTCCATTCAAACCAAAGTTTAGTATTAACAACAGACAAAACGTAATAGAACAACTCCAAAAATCAGCTATACAGAAGGAATCATTAATCTTTTCATTTGATATCACAAACCTATATATAAATATAGCCATAAAGGAAGCTTTAACTATAATAAAGGAGTTTTTGCACAGTAGAATGGATAATAGAAATGATGTCGATAATATTCTCAAATTATTACATATCTGCACTGAACAAAATTTCTGTAGATTCGATAATAAAATATATGAATTTAATGATGGTCTCCCAATGGGATCGCCGCTTAGCGGACTTATTTCGGATATATTTTTAAATAAATTAGAGGAAGATCTTATCGTAAATTCAATAAACCCACATCATGAGAATATTATCACATGGTTACGTTATGTTGATGATATTTTAGTTGTAACTAAGACGAATGATATAAAAATGATTAATGACTTACATAAATACGTAAATAACCTCCATAAAAACATAAAATTTACGTTGGAAATGGAAAAAGACAACAAGCTAAACTTTTTAGATTTTACTCTGATCAGAAAAGAAAATAGGATTGAATTCGACATATACCGGAAACCGACACAGCACAACAAAATCATTCCGTATGATTCATACCACGATTATACTCAAAAGCTAGCAGCATTAAGATCATATATACACCGAGCTTTTAATTCAGAACTAAGCCAAAATAATTTTGAAAAGGAAATATCAATAATACAAACAATAGCAAAAGATAATTATTTCCCCGAAAATACAGTGCAAAAATTAATAGACAAAAAACATAATAAAATAAATTCAAAACAAATCTCATCCTTAGAAAAGACTATCGATAATAGCAAGTTAGATAAATTTAAAATAATAAGTTATCCAGGTACGATATCACACAAATTGAAAAAACTTTTCAAAAAATATAACATAAATCTAACGTTTAAAACTACTCACACTATTCAAAATATTCTAGATAATAGTAAAGACAAATTTGATATCTTACAAGAAAGCGGTGTATACCAAATAGAATGCAATAGTTGTCAAGCTACATATATCGGAGAGACCGGACGTAATTTCAAAACAAGGATCAAAGAACATTTAACGAAAGAAAATTCGGCATTTGGAAAACATTTACTTTTTAAAAACCACGAATTTAATATGGAGAAAAATACAAAAATATTACACAAGAAAAATAAAGGCTATTTACTAGAAATACTCGAAATGTATGAAATAACCAAATTTAAAAAACAAAATCCGGATAAAACAGCACTAAATGAACAAATAAACCATATTTCCCCTCCATTATATAATAATTTAAAAAATCCTTATAAAAATCTTTAAAAACCACTTTCCATTTCTATATTCTTTAGAAAACGAGTTTTATTTGTCCTCGTGATACCATTGTGTTGTTGTATTTTAAGAAATGTATGTTTGTGTGCGCTTAAGAATGTATAGTGATTGTTTTAACTTTTTAAATTGTTAATTGACGTAAGTTTTAAAGTAGATATAAAATTATTTATTTTAATATGTAAACCTCTTTAATGTAGATGTTCTTCTGAGGATGGTAATATAATTACCGAAACCGGTCAAGACGTAAATAAATTTTATATATCACTTAGTACAAGATAATAATTTATATTTATATAACATATTAGTGATAATGGATAAAAACATAACTAAATATAAAGAGGCAAATACAGCCATTTTATTACAAACATTTAAGAGGAAAACAATTAAATTGAAAAAAGAATTCTTACACATACGTTTTTTAAAAACATGCTACCAAGAAAAATTAACACCAACATTCACAAATAAAAATTATCCTCCGCATATGAAATCAACTGAAATACAACAACAAAAATTAAAACATATTAAAAAAGAAATACACAAACATTACTCAATAGTTGAAAAATTAAATAGCTACATATATTTTTTATACCAAGAATTAATAAAGAAACTCCATTACTTAGAAATGGAGTATATTATCACAAAAATTAATCACGATACTGAAAATGAGATAACACAAGAACGAAAAAACAAAGACAAAAAGATACAACTAATACATAAATGTAAAAAAGAAGAAAATATTCTATATTCACAACCTGGAACAACTAATATGTCAAACACCTTATTTACAAATGAAGAAATATCTTTACTCGAAAAGGGAGGCAAATACGCCGTCACCAAATCACAAAATTTAACAACAATAGCCATAGAATTGGAGGCAGTAATTAAAAGTGATAAATGCGAAGGGGATCTAAGGAAAGAAATACAATACATATTACAGAAAGAAGAAGCTAAACAACAACACAAGAAAAAGAAATGTAAAAAGACGAAGAAAGAAGAAATAATCATAAAAGAATTAAAAAAACAAGATAAAAGAAAACAACTTAATTGTCACTAATGGAGATAAGAATGCGGGTTTAGTAATAATGAACAGAATGGATTACCTAACAAAAACAAACGATTTCCTCAAAAGTAACAAATACACACAAATTAAAAAAGATCCTACTAACTCTTTCCATATAAAAACCAAAAAAGTAATAAAAGAATGTAACAACACCTTAACAAAGTTCATTTCCAACACTTACAATATAACACCAATGAACCCAAAAACACCCAGATTGTATGCACTACCAAAACTACATAAAGAAAACATACCCATACGACCGATCATCTCAAGCATTGACTCTAGCACATATAGAATAGCAAAGTTTTTGGTTCAATTTTTTAAAAATCATGTTCCATTCAAACCAAAGTTTAGTATTAACAACAGACAAAACGTAATAGAACTCCAAAAATCAGCTATACAGAAGGAATCATTAATCTTTTCATTTGATATCACAAACCTATATACAAATATACCCATAAAGGAAGCCTTAACTATAATAAAGGAGTTTTTGCACAATAGAATGGATAATAGAAATGATGTCGATAATATTCTCAAATTATTACATATCTGCACTGAACAAAATTTCTGTAGATTCGATAATAAAATATATGAATTTAATGATGGTCTCCCAATGGGATCGCCGCTTAGCGGATTTATTTCGGATATATTTTTAAATAAATTAGAGGAAGATCTTATCGTAAATTCAATAAACCCACATCATGAGAATATTATCACATGGTTACGTTATGTTGATGATATTTTAGTTGTAACTAAGACGAATGATATAAAAATGATTAATGACTTACATAAATACGTAAATAACCTCCATAAAAACATAAAATTTACGTTGGAAATGGAAAAAGACAACAAGCTAAACTTTTTAGATTTTACTCTGATCAGAAAAGAAAATAGGATTGAATTCGACATATACCGGAAACCGACACAGCACAACAAAATCATTCCGTATGATTAATACCACGATTATACTCAAAAGCTAGCAGCATTAAGATCATATATACACCGAGCTTTTAATTCAGAACTAAGCCAAAATAAATTTGAAAAGGAAATATCAATAATACAAACAATAGCAAAAGATAATTATTTCCCCGAAAATACAGTGCAAAAATTAATAGACAAAAAACATAATAAAATAAATTCAAAACAAATCTCATCCTTAGAAAAGACTATCGATAATAGCAAGTTAGATAAATTTAAAACAATAAGTTATCCAGGTACGATATCACACAAATTGAAAAAACTTTTAAAAAAATATAACATAAATCTAACGTTTAAAACTACTCACACTATTCAAAATATTCTAGATAATAGTAAAGACAAATTTGATATCTTACAAGAAAGTGGTGTATACCAAATAGAATGCAATAGTTGTCAAGCTACATATATCGGAGAGACCGGACGTAATTTCAAAACAAGGATCAAAGAACATTTAACATAAGAAAATTCGGCATTTGGAAAACATTTACTTTTTAACAACCACGAATTTAATATGGAGAAAAATACAAAAATATTACACAAGAAAAATAAAGGCTATTTACTAGAAATACTCGAAATGTATGAAATAACCAAATTTAAAAAACAAAATCCGGATAAAATAGCACTAAATGAACAAATAAACCATATTACCCCTCCATTATATAATAATTTAAAAAATCCTTATAAAAATCTTTAAAAACCACTTTCCATTTCTATATTCTTTAGAAAACGAGTTTTATTTGTCCTCGTGATACCATTGTGTTGTTGTATTTTAAGAAATGTATGTTTGTGTGCGCTTAAGAATGTATAGTGATTGTTTTAACTTTTTAAATTGTTAATTGACGTAAGTTTTAAAGTAGATATAAAATTATTTATTTTAATATGTAAACCTCTTTAATGTAGATGTTTTTCTGAAGATGGTAATATAATTACCGAAACCGGTCAAGACGTAAATAAATTTATATATCACTTAGTACAAGATAATATTTTATATTTATATAATAAATAGGTATAGCAATGTTTATAGATAATTTGTAGAGAATTAAATTCCCGTTTAGATAGGCTAAAAAGATATGGGGCGTTCCATTTAAAATTTTCGACTTTCTCGCAATTGAATACAGCGAAACGGTAATTCAATTTTTGACCACGCTGTATAAAGTACACTGATATAACAAGTGAGAATTTATTTAACAGCATATGACGAGTTATTGTACCAATGCAAGACGTTTTTGAGTTAACGTTGACTGAGATATGGGCTTGTAAACATCATGGTGATATTTGCCAAAAAACACTTAAAATCGAAATAATTCGAAAACAAAAAACGGTAGGTACCAACAACTGTTATTAACCGTTTTAGTGCCAGAGGTTATTAAAAATCCGTGTTGAATTGTGCCATGAAGCGAGATAGCGCTTCCTTCATTTATTTGCGAATAATGCCAATAGACGCGGTCGCGCTGCTCTTTTTTTTCGTCGAAATATGCCGCCCGGCGCGCTCGCGCTTCGGGTTTATAGGCATTTTTTAATTGTAACGATTAAAGAAGTTGCATCAGAACCGTTATACTGAGCAGTCAAAAAATTGTGAAATATTTGTGTTTGACGTTTTTTGTACGTGACAACGTGTTATAATAAAGGTTTTAGTCTTCCAATTGAAGAGGTAATTTATACATTAGTTTTTTTTTTATTTAACACGTTCTTCGCCACATCACATGAACATGGGTGAAGGATATTATTCCGTAGAGCAGTAGTTAAAGTATGGGCAACAAATGTGTTAATTTTTTACTTATTATTTGTGTATCCCTTTTAGGGCAATGCATACAAAAGAGAAAATAACGATGTCACGTTTGAGATGTAATACAATTTCTGATTCTGACGATAGTAATAAGATCGTTCCAGTCTCAAAAAGGAAGAGACTAAACACTTTGGATACATCTAGTAGCGAGGATAGTATTCCGTGCAATTTTATCCGTTCTGCAACATGTGAAAGTGTTTCTACGGATGGTATAGATGAAGAAGAGAATTCAGTTCACCTTACTGAAGATATTGGGCCACAAACATCGCTAACTAACAAATGTAAACCTATTGATTATTTTAATCTGTTTATCGATTCGTCTTAACATTAATGGTTTGCGAAACAAATAAGTATGCCGAAGAACTAATAAAATTACATGACATCACCCGCGGATCTCGAATGAAGCAATGGAAACCAGTTACTTTAGTCGAAATGAAGGCGTTTTTGTCAGTTTTGTTGGAAATGGGGATAACGAAGCGACCAACAATGTTTTCTTATTGGGCCGAAAATTCAAGGAGCATACCCTGGTTTTCCAAGATGTTTTCGCGGAATAGATTTCAACTTATTCTTCGATGTTTTCATTTAGTTGATAATAAAGAATGTTTCCCACCAGGCCATGAAAAGTACTACTCATCTATAAAATTTATGCCAATAGTTGAACACGCGAATAGGGTATTCAAATTGTATTACAAACCGCATAAAGAATTATCTATCGACGAATCCTTGGTAGGAACTTTATGTCATACAAACATAATGCAATATATGCCGAATAAAAAACACCACCGGTGAGGCATCAAATTTTGGATGCTTTGCGACGCAGTATCGAAATATTGTTTAAGTTTTTACTGTTACAAGGGGGCTAAAGAAAAATCTGATACTACTAAGTCACGAAAACACGGACTTGGATATGAAGTCGTTGTAAATTTATTGGAGCAAAGTCAATATTTAAATAAAGGGCATCATGCATTTGTCGATAATTATTTTAGTAGTATCGCTTTAGCCAAATATTTATATCGTAAAAATACATACTTAACGGGAACAATTAGAAGTAATAGAAAAGGTGTACCTAGCAATATAAAAACAATTAAGACTAATGAAGCAAAATATGCTCGAGATGGTGAAGTACTTTTGTGTGGCTATCGCGAAAATAAGTCTGTAAAAAAACCTGTATTGTTAATTTCGACGCATGCTTCTGATGGCAATACTATTACAATAAAAAAACGAAGCGGAAATGAACGAAGTAAAGTAAAACCGGGGGAGTTGACGAATCAGACAAAATGCTGTACGTCTATTTGGATGAACGCCGCACAGTGAAATATTGGAAAAAAGTTACGTTAACGTCATTGCCCGTATGGTGTTAAATGCATACTTACTTTATAAAGAAGTTAGCAAAAAGAAGCTAATAACTCGATTAGAATTTACGTCAAGTATTATAACTGAAATAGAGCATGAATGGATGCAAGCCAAACAATCACAAATAATAAGTTATAAGGAGGGAATACTTGGCTTAGAGAAACTACCAGGCAGAAATTTAAGACAGTGCGTAGTTTGCAGTAATAAACGTACTGGTATAAAAAGATCGAATTTAATTTGTGTAAAATGTAAAAAAAGGCTTCATCCATTATGTTTTCATAAACATGTCTGTTTAAAGTAAGCATTTGAAATGTTCTTTTATATCGATTATAAATAAAGTATTACATTATGTTTTTTTTAATAAATAAAATATGCATAAAAGAAAATGTTACAATTTGTTTTT
The DNA here is from genome assembly GCA_036711965.1 of Onthophagus sagittarius. Taxonomy (NCBI): domain Eukaryota; kingdom Metazoa; phylum Arthropoda; class Insecta; order Coleoptera; family Scarabaeidae; genus Onthophagus; species Onthophagus sagittarius. Next base: position 64,785,755 of record JASERS010000003.1, on the reverse strand, counting down.
TTAAAATAATGTTAATAATAAACCAGTAGACTCAATATGTTAAAGAAAGACAGCTACTTATGCAGGGTGTTTACGATTAATTAATGAAAGTTTGTAATTACGAGAGGAAACTCAGCAGACTCGCGGCAAGATACCTACATGCGGAATCGAGCGCGTTGCGAATTGACAATCGCCATCAAAAATAGCGACACGGTTTACCACAGTACGCGAACAGCGCGATCGCGCTGCGTGGCACTAAAACGGTTAAAGTCAACATATTTTCTTACGTATAATTGAATGGTGTAATAAAAACTATAGCATTCCATTTAAAATAACGAAGTTGAGGTCTACTCCCGGTACACCGGAAGTGGTGGCCATCTTAAAAATATTTTAGATTAATAGATCGGAATGAGCAACCAATGTTGTCAAAATTTCAAGTCTCTACGAATAGTGTAACCCAAAAAAGTTCTAATGAACCAGTTACGTGAGACACCCTGTATATAAAGGTAAGCAAAAACCAGCAAAAAGGAAAATAAAAAGATATGATAAAAACAAAATGAAAAAATATTTAACGTTTTTTTTTTTAATAATGTGATTCATTATCAACGACTAAAAACGACTAACGCAATGCTAGTGATAATGCAAGTGGCGAATGTTTTTCTTGAATGTCGCCGTAGAGGTGTTAAACATATCAAAATTTGAGCAATAGCGGTTAAACGAGTGCATAAGGCGTGGAAACGCAGCGTTTGAAAAAGCATTCGTATTAGTACGAGGTACCGAAAATAAAGGCAAGACGCGAGACGGTCGGACAGGAACTTTAAATTTTCACGGGGCAGTCAATAAGGCCATTGCAAACTTTATGAAGTAGGGTTAAGTCATTAATATTACGTTTGGTGGAAAGCAGTGTGAGGCCAAAAACTGTGCATCGTTGCGCATAACTACAGTACGGTAATCAAAATTTATGCGACAAATACCGAGCAAAACGCTTCTGGACTTGTTCTAGGCGGTCGATGTAGATATGATATTGAGGATTCCAAACAGCAGATGCATAGTTAAGGACAGAGAATACAAAGGCAGAATAAAGAGAACGAATAAAAAAAAAGAGAGTTTAGTGTCAAAGATAACTCCAAGGTCCTTCACGCATTCGGATTGTTTGAGGATAGTTGAGTCAAGGGAGTAAGCAAAGACAACAACAGGATAGCGTTTGCGCGTAAATGTGATTTTACTGCATTTATCAAGGTTTAAGAACAAGTTATTTCTTATACAATATTCATGCAATCTGTTTAAATCGTTCTGCAGTCTTGCACAGTTGTCGGTAGAACAGATGCGGCTAAATATTTTGCTATCATCGACGTAAAGGAGAAAATTTAAATGGTGAAAGCATGTATGGATATCGTTTATATAGAGTAGAAACAGAAGCGGTCCAAGATGACTACCCTGAGCGACACCAGAAGTAATATCCCTAAATGCAGAGCAATAGTTACCGATACTAACGGCCTGCGATCTGCTGGAAATGTAAGATGAAATCCCGGAAATTAAGCCAGTTGGAATGTTAAAATTGGTTAGTTTAGTTAAAAGGATTCCGTGATCAATTTTGTCAAACGCCTTGCTATAATCAGTGTAGATGGTGTCTACCTGGCAATTGTCATCAAGAGGGCTTAGTAAGAAGTTGGAGTAAGAGATTAGATTCGATTCCACCGACCTGCCACGGTAGAAGCCGTGCTGTTCAGGGATTATAGATGATTTAACGCTAAACATTACACGATCGTAAACAAGACGTTCAAAGACTTTGGAGGCAATTGAAAGAATGGAGATAGGTCTGTAGTTGCAAACTAAATTGCGTTCGCCACTTTTATGTATGGGAAGTATTAGAGCTTTTCTCCATTCAGAAGGGAAAGTGGCAGTATAAAGAGAAATTTTGAAGATATGTAATAACGGTTCGGATAGCTGCAGAGCGCACTCATGAAAGAACAAGTCGGGCAGTCCATCAAAACCCGCTCCGGCATTGGGGTCCACAAGTAATAGCGCGCGCAGGATGTCATCACGCGTAAACCAATGCATGAGTCCCAGATTGGATCGCCCGCGGTCGCCTCCCAAGGCATTAACAAAAACAGAACCAAAGTAATCGGCGAATAGGTCACAGACATCTTGCCCGCCATCTACCGTTCGTTCGCGATAGGTAATTCTACTAGGGATGTTCATATTAGCCTTCTTTTTTGATTTAGTATAAGACCAAAGAGCGTTAGGGTTGACGCACATATTAGACTGTGTGACGTCAAGAAAAGCCCTATAATCGGCTGCGATCAATGCTTTAGTACGAGTTCTGAGCAAACGGAACGTTTCATAATAATTATCGCAACCAGTGGACTTCCATTTTTTATGATATTTTAGCTTTTCTTTAATAGCTATAATGGTGGGCAGCGAGTACCAATACGGAAATCTACGTTTATACGTAGTTCTTTGAGGAACGAATTTGTTGACCGCTCCTCGAACAATAGAGTAAAATATGCTTACTGCTTCATCAACCGCCAGACGACCAATAGCCTCGTCTACGCGTACCAATAGTTCAAGGCAGTGGACGACAGCGATAATATTGTAGGAATTGCTCAGGATCAACTCTAAAGTTCTATCATTAGCATTGCGTACACCGTTAAATTGTTCTAAGTTACAATAAAAAAGCGAACTTAAGAATAAACGCGAACGTGCATCGCCGACATTTGACGCAATTAGAGACTGCCGTTGCGACGGATACCATGAGATATCAGGAAGATTGAAGTCTCCAAAGACGGGAATTTTATGATCAGGGTAGCCGTCACAGACAGTTCGCAAATTAACAAGAAATAGCTCAAGCGACTCTAGATCCGCAGGCGGAAGATAAACACAGCAAAGAAGCAATTGATCAACACCGCACTGCACCGACAACCACAAATCTTCAATATTCGAGGATTCAAACAAATTGCGGCAAATAATGTTGGATTTAACCACAATAAGAACATCTCCTCCGTCAGTCTTAGTAGATAATGTTGATTCACGATCCCGTCGGAAAACGGTGTACTGCGCGTTAAATAGTTCACCATCATTAATTGAGCTATTTAAAAACGTTTCAGTGAAGCAAATTATATCGAATTCAGAATCGCTATGGTTCAAGAACAAAGTATTTGTTTTAGATCGTAAGCCGCGTACATTTTGATAGTAAACGCTGATCTGCATCAATTATCGTCAAGCTTGACAAGGTCTGAAGGAGTCTTAATAGGAAGAGCTCTGGATTTATCGTTACGACGAACAAAAATAGTTCCCTGAGATACCCAATGGTATTTAAAGCCTTTTGCGCGGGCAGCGTTACGGGTGAGAATCAAAAGTCGTTTGTTTTCAGGCGTAAGATGCTCGTTTACAAAAATTTTTTCTGAAACTCCAGGAATCTCAAAACCCGGTGGTGCGGATGCTCGCTTTTTAGCTGCTTTTGAAGCGGCTAGAAACTTGTTGCGAATTTGACGCGATAAAAATCGAACTATAATGTTGCGGGGGCGGCGGGCGCCAGCAATCGCAGTCGTAAGCTGACTTTGGACACGGTGCGCCACGCCTACGTCAGCAGGTGACAATTCCAATCCAATAGCAGTGCCGATCTTTTGGACGATAGCAGCGGCGTTCTCGTTAGAGGTCTCGGGAACACCCTGTATCTCCAGATTCGATAAACGAGAATGTTGTTCTAAAGCATTCACCCTCTGTCGCAACTCCCGATTTTCCTCCCGAAGAGACTCGACCTCGGTGCAACGGGATTGCAGATCGCTGATTAATTTTTCATAATCTGTAAGTCGATTGCAGAGTCTCGCGTACTTTTCATTAAGCGCTTGCAACTGGCTACAAATAACCATAAGGGTTTCGTGGTTAGTTGACGGTGTAGAGGATGAAGAATCTCCAAGCGCTCCGCCTGGGGTGGGTTCAGGATCTGTCACCGCCAGGATCGATGTAATACCCGAGTCACGACAGTCAGTACACCGCCACGACGAACCAGGCAATGTCAGGGCGGCGAGTGCAGTAGGGGAGATGTCAACACAGCGAGCATGGAAAAATCCCCCACACTTTTTGGAAATGGCCTTGGAGCACGACGAATAGGCCGGCATGCCGTACGGTATAACAAAAATAACAAAAAATAATGACCACCAACCTGACTAGATACGATGATTTTTAATCAGGAACAATGCACAATAAATTCTTGTTATGAACGAAAACAATCGCGAAAATCGGAGAACAATGAAACATTTAATGATAAAATTGGGATATCTGAGCGTTTTGGACATAAACAAAAATAACAGAATTTCTTTTATCGATACTGTTCTTTCTTCATTACAGTAGTTGCACTGTTTTTGTTTCATTTTTAAGTAATATGTCAATGTTAATTTCCAATTCAATCGATTTTTGATTTAATATATATGTTGAAGTACTGGCTTGCTTTACTTGTGACAATCTAACTTACTGCTCTGTTTAATCATTAATATTATTTTGTTCATTTTTTTATTACCATACAGTGCACTCCGCTTAATTGGTACACTTGTTAACAGGAACAACCGCTTAATCGGGACAAAATTTAAAAGACCGAAATTTTTTATATGTAATTTTACTCCGATTATTGGGGACAATTCTTCGGTTAATCGGTCCAGTTCGTCGCGTCTTTGAGGCGCTATATAAAAAAGCGTCAGCTTTGTCGGAACCTTTGCTGTTTTTCATCGGCGTTTCAGTAACCTTCAGTTCTGGTGTCTGTATTGAGCCCTGATCCAGCCTTTTAAATTGGAGTTTATTTATTTATTTATTGAAACAAACAGGTTGTAATCCTAATTACATGTTTCAACTAATAGTAATAAAACAAATCATTTTTCAAAAAAATAATACTAAAATCAGGCAAATATCAAAATATAGTAGTAAATACAAGCAATAGTCAATCAAGCGCTACAAAGCATTTAGCTCTAAACTCCTTGTATAAAACTGAAAATATTGGCAGTGAGTTTTCTTCTGATAGTTTATTATATATACCCTCTATTATACCCTCGTAAATCACAGCTCATTTTGCTATGCAATAATTCATATTATAATGAAGTCTCGTGTCGCATGAATCTAGAAATTGATAATATCGCAATAGCTGTAAAAAATGAGGTGAAGACCTTGGGGCTGATGTTAGACAGTAATATGAATTTCACATCTCACATAAATGCTTGTTTGAAATCATGCTACTTTAAGCTCAGGCTAATTTTTCAAAATCGCGACATTCTTTCTACTCACATAAAAAAACAACTTTGTGAGGTAACTGTGCTATCACGATTAAATTATTGCGATGTTATCTACGGTACCCATCTCGGACTCCGTGATAGGCAGAGAGTGCAGAGGTTGCAAAATGCATGTTTGCGCTTGATTTATCGGGTCCCACGCACGACTTATTCAATATCGCACAAATTAAAAGATGCCAAATGGCTTAATATGAGTAACAGAAGGGAATTACACGCAGCTTCGCTGTTTTATAGGATTCTGCACAACGCTACGCCACCGTATCTATATAATAGAATTACCTTTAGAACTGATATTCATAATATTAATGTCAGATTTCGCGGTCGACTCACGATTCCCAAACACCGCACAGAATCCTTTAAGAAGTCGTTTAGTTATTACCTGCCAAATCTGTGGAATAAAATATTAGAGAGGGTGGCTATGTTGACTCCTCATATGTTCAAACGGGAACTCTGGTTATATCTCTTTGCTCGGCAGCACTCATAATCACGTTTGTCTATCCACGTTTCTACCGCTGTATTGTAACCATTTGTTATTATTATTTTTATTATTTTTTTTTGTTTTATTTGTTTAAGAAATGTTGATTTCATTTGTTTTGTATTATTTGATTTTTCTTCCTTTTTTTTCTTCCCGCTCAGCCCACATTTCACTTTTCATTTATTTATTAATTATAAGTAGTATAATTAGGTTAGGTGGTAGAGCAGTCTTCAGACTGAACCTCGCCTTATGCTCTTTCTATGTTTATTTTTGCTATGTATGTATTTCTGTGCTGAAAAAAGTCCTTTATTATTATTATATAATGATACCATTCTATTTAATGGTGAATTCCTTTTAAGTTCCGTAGAGAAACGCGTTACAATAAACAAAGCCCTAGGGCGACCAGAATATGCAGGGACATACAAACCAACACCTCTCAAAATTGATGGAGCATCCACCTTATTGTTTATTATCTTGTACAAATAACCAAGACTTATCACCCCCCGTCTGACCGATAATTTTGTCATATCAAAACCTCTACGAGCGAATTCGTAGGATTGAAAACCAATAAATCTACTGTATTTTTTGTAAAAAATATATTTAATAAATTTATTTTGTACTGTTTCCATTATATGCGAATGATAGGCTGTTCCAGGGTCCCATATCACAACAGCATATTCCAATTTTGATCTGATTAATGAGTTATACAGATACTTCATGGTGTCAATATTGGAAAAGGAGTGACAATTTCTTATAATAAATCCTAACAACCTTAGTGCTGATGCAGTTGTAGCTCTCGCATGCTCATCAAAGTTAAAGCTCTGTGTATATATTACCCCTAAATCCTTCTTCCGTGCAACGTTTTTCAGTTTATGGTTATTGATGTAATACTCAAAAACAATCGGTACTTTCTTTAATGTGAAAGTAATTTTTTCACATTTTTCTTCATTAAAGTGGAGTCTATTCTCATCGCACCAAGTCATTAGTCTTCTAAGATCTGACTGTCACTTTCATGAAGAAAAAGAAGTGAAGAAGAACTTCAAGTCTTCAAGAAGCAGTATTAGATCGTTTAAGTATTCTGAACATTTCAAGTCTTTTGGAAGCAATATCAGGTATATCAAATCTGGAAGCAATTTAACTCTTTTGGGACTATTGCAAATCTTTTGGAAGCAAAAGAAAAACAGTATCTAGTCTTCTAAGGGCAGCATCAAGCCTTCAAGCAGCATTTTCTGCCTTCTGGAAGCGACATCAAATCTTCTAAAAGCATTTCATATCGTCTGAGAGCAACATCAAGTCTTCTAAATGCAGTATAAAGTCATTTGGAAGCATTGCAAGTTTTTTGGAAGTATTGTAAATCGTCTCCAAGCATTGTAAGTCTCTAGAAACGTTTTTAGTCTTTTAGAAGCAATATCAGTCTTCTAAAAACATTTCAAGTATTCTGGAAGCAATATCAAGTTGTTTAGAAACGGAATCTAATCATCTAGAGGCAGTATCCAGTCTTCTGGTAGCAAATCAAGTCTTCTAAATGTAATATTAAGTCTTATGGAAACATTTCAAAATTTCCAAAACCAATATCAAGATTTCTGGAAGAACTTCAAGTCTTTTAGAAGCAGTATTAAATCGTTTAAAGCATTACAAGTATTCTGGACATTTCAAGTCTTTTGGAAGCAAAAGAAAAATATTATCAAGTATTCTAAGTGCAGCATCAAGCCTTTTAGAAGCATTTCCTGTTTTCTGGAAGCGACATCAAATCTTCTAAAAGCATTTCATATCGTCTGCGAGCAACATCAAGTCTTTTAAATGTAGTATCAAGTCTTTTGGAAGCATTTCAAGTCGTCCAAGGGCAGTATTAAGTCGCTTGGGAGCAATGTGAAGTCTTCTAAAAGTAGTACTAAGTTTTCGAAAAGCAGTATGAAATTTTTTGGAAGCTCTTATCTTCCAAAGGTTATATCAAGTTTTCCAGAAGCATTTCAAGTCTTCTGAGGCATTACAAGCATTCTGGACACATTTCAAATGCGTCGATCCAAATTGGAAGCAGTATCAAGTCCTCTAGAAGCAGTATTAAGTTTTCTATGGACAGTATCAAATCTTTTGGAAGCATTTCAAGTCTTCTGAGAGAACTCACAGTCTATACTTCTAGATAATTCATTTCGACATACTCCACTGCACTCCCCGATTAATATTTGCTCCTCAAAATCGATGTTTTAGTATATTGGCCAAGTAATGACCAGGAGTTAACGTCATTTCTAAACGGTCTAAAATGTTTAAAATAAGAAAAAAATGAAAACTTTTTTCCTACCTTGTTTTCAACGGAATCAAACTCAGATCAAATTGAAGCAAAAAAAAACAGTATCAGATCAAATTGATTCAAAATTATTGGAATTTGTACAAAAGTACCAATATCTTTATGATGCAGGATACAGATCATAGAAATAGAGTAATCTTTATTTTTTATCTTTGTACGATTAATAAAGCTATATTGAAGCTAGGGATTGTATCCCGAAGCAAATACACAAACTCAGGAATTTTGGGATCACATTATATAAAGTCGGGATTCCGGAATTGATTTCGAGATTAGTTTATCTGTTTTCAAGTGTTTCTTTAAAAGACTTCGGCTTCTCCTGGTCAACTTTCTTTCATTTCCTCTAAATCTTTCTATTATATTTTTAATCTCTTTCACCAGTACGTTTCTTATACTCTTATTATTGTTAGTTTTATTGAGAAAAGGGTTATTTTCTAACCATCATTGATCAACGACATATTAATCCCAGATTTGGAAAAATAGGTTATTATAGGAGCAATCCCGAGATACAGGCATCCCGATATCCCAAAATTGTAATCCCTTATTTAACCGCATTAAGCTAGCAACGACGACAATTTTCTTTTTATTCATATTAAATAATATTGGAATGTGTTAGAAACAAAATATTTCTAATAAACAAAACGCCTCTACACCAATTAGAGAAAACAGTGGGCCTTCCAAAGTCAACGATCAGCCGATTAATAAAACAAAAAGATGAACTTGAAAAACAATGGGTTAATGCTGAAAACCAAGCGGAATCGCGTAAAAGAAAGCGAGAGGGAAAAGAACCAGAAGTTGATGATGCTCTCAATCGTTGGTTTTCTGCGATAACCCAAAAAGGGGTTAGTGTTAATGGCCCAACAAATTGAAATTAAAAGCAGAAGAATTGGCAAAAAAATTAGGTCATCAAGATTTTAAAGCAACGGAAGGTTGGTTATCACGGTGGAAGGCAAGGTGCAACATAAAATTTAAACAAGCACATGGGTAGAAGGGTAACGCAAATGTGGACACCGCTGATAAATGGAAAAAGGAAAAACTTCTAGAACTGCAAAAGTTGTTCAGTTCAGATAACATCTTCAATGCCGATGAAACTGGTCTGTTCTACCGTGCAACACCAGATGGATCACTGTGTTACAGGAATGAGACATTAGTCGGGTTTAAAAGAGCTATGAACCGCAAAACTGTTCTATGTTGCGCCAATATGTCCGGCACTGAAAAGAGCAAAATTTTGGTTATCGGTAAAACGGCAAAGCCTCGATGTTTCAAGGGGATATCAATAAATATCTGCCGGTAGAATATCATTCAAATAAAAATGCCTGGATGACCGCAAATATTTTTAAACAATGGTTGACGAAATGGGATCAACAACTGGAAAAGAATCTAGAAAAATTGTATTGTTACTCGATAACTGCCCTGCTCATCCTCATATAAATAATTTGAAAAACATACAATTAAAATTCCTGCCTTTTAATACAACTTCATTAATACAAAATTTAAAATTCCACTATCGTAAAGCTTTAGTGCATCACATCATTGAAAAAATAGAAGAATTTTCCTTGACATCATCATCTAGCTCCAAAGAGGTTACCTCGAAAATGAACATACTAAACTCTATACAATTTGTAGCAAACAATTGGAAAAATATTAGAGTGAATGTATACGCAATTGTTTTAACCATTGTGGCTTCAAAGATCCCAGTAACATGCAACTTTCTGAACAAATGGTCACTTCAAGTGAAATCATAAATGACGCTGTACTTTGGCAAGTCAACAACGCTAATGATTTTCTAGAAATAGACGCAAATTTGTAAGTAGCGACAAAGAAATCTATAATCCTATAGGTATTCTAGAAGCTAAGGAAAGTATAGCAGTTTTAAGACGTTTTTTTATGCAAACAGACAATGAAGATTCTCCAATTGAATCTTTAGATAAACGTGCAGAGTATATAAATAAAAAAATTATGAACCGTGGAAACCAAAGTACTTTCGACAAGTATTTTTCACCTTAGTAAAAAATGTGGTTTTCTTTATCATTATTTTTGTTGTTTATTTATTTAATGTTTTCTTATATGGAATAAATGTTTATTTTAATATTTTCAGTTTTTATTTTCAACAATAATTACTTTTTATCGTATTATATTTTTATCATACATTTTATGTAGATAAAAATGCGTAGTATATTCTATATTGTTTTCTATAACCGTTTTTTTACTATCGGATAATTGGGACAGATTGAATGAGACCCAATGAGTCTCAATTAAGCGGAGTGCACTGTATATCTTTCTTTGCTTCATTCACTTGGTTGATGAATTTATCCCTTGACCATATAAATGTTCGTTCTCTTCTGACCTGCCTTGATGAGGTATCTGATTTGCTTTTTCACCCGAAATAGTCTGTTCTTGTACTGAGTGAAACGTAGTTGAATGATCACTTAAGTGATTAGCAACTATCTATTGACAATTATATGCTTATCAGACGAGATAGGGGTTGGATTTCAATCAAAAATGAATCTTGCCGTGTAGCTATAGGTGTAGTATATAGATCCCTAATTCTGATTATAATTTCTTTCTTTAAGAACTAGAAAAAGATTTGAGCGCGACAACCTCTGAACATGATATCCTAGCAGTGCTAGGGGATTTTAATATTGATATGATGACGAGTGTTAGCTCTCGACCTGTATCACTTCTGCTTGATTCGATGATGCATTCTTTTGGTTTGTCGCAAATAATTCAAGTGGCTACTTGTGTTACAACTTCATCTTCCACTTTATTAGACTTAATCTTCGTATCTGACATTAACTTTAGTTCTTGATAACGCTATTAGGAATTATAATGCGTCTGATCATGATTGGTTGTGCTCCTTACTCGCGAACTTTTAGATCTCTTAGCAATTTTGATTAACTTGGTGGTCTTTTGGTAGAATTATTGAATAAACATATGCCATTGATTAGTACAAATTTCACGAAACCGCCAGCTCCGTGGTTAACTTATATATGTCTTTAAAAAGAAATAATAATCAAGCGACTTGGGATTATTACAAGTCCTTGCGAAAATTAACGAATGAAGCAATTCGTTGAGAAAAACGTGCTTATTTTGAGTACAGGCTTAATAAGTGTGGTTATCGTGGTCGTGCAATGTGGAATTTTTTGAAAGACATGAATGTAGCTTCGCTAAAACAGAAATCATTCAGTCCTCAATGCTTAAACGATCCTGAAAAAATTAAGAAATTTTTTGTTCATTCTATCCCTATGATACCGATGTGTCGTGAGCTGTATGGTTTTTATGTGTCCAATCCTATCAATCAGAAATCTTTTAAATTTCACGAGATTAGTGAAGAATCCGTGTTCGATATAATTCGAACACTTCGTAACAATAGCGCTGGCGTGGATGGTTTCAGTGTGTTGGAAACAATCTTTAGTTAAACCGTTGCCAAAAAAAGTCGAATGTTACTGATTTTAGTCACGTAAGGCCAATAAATATTTGCCTATTCTGGGGAAGCTGACAGAAAGAGTTATTGAAATGCAATTAAAGCAATATGTATATAGATAAGTAAGATGACTTTACTCTGCCTACTTGATTATAGCAAAGCTTTCAACACACTGAATTATTCAATAATGTTCGCGATTTTACAATACATTGGGCTAAGTTCTTCACCTGCATCTCTCATTCGCAGTTATATTTGAGAGTATTTTTATGAGAGCGCTTTAATTATTCACTAAAAATAAGAATAATACGTCAAAGAAATTGACTTGAAAGGCTTCCACAGTACTAGAAATATTTCCAAAAAACTTGATACTGCTTCTTGGAAATTCAATATTGTTTTCAACTTCATACTGGCCTTGGAAGACTTGGTACGACACTGGAAGACTTGATATTGCATTGTGAAAACCTTCTAGGAGACTTAATATTTCTTCTAAAGACTTGATACTGTCCTAGAAGACTTGATACTGCCTCTACAAGACTTGATCTGCTTCCAAAAAACTTGATCCTGCATCTAGATGACTTGACACTGCTTTTGAAAGAGTTGAAATGCTTCCAAAGGACTTGAAAGGCTTCCACAGTACTAGAAATATTTCCAAAAAACTTGATACTGCTTCTTGGAAATTCAATATTGTTTTCAACTTCATACTGGCCTTGGAAGACTTGGTACGACACTGGAAGACTTGATATTGCATTGTGAAAACCTTCTAGGAGACTTAATATTTCTTCTAAAGACTTGATACTGTCCTAGAAGACTTGATACTGCCTGTACAAGACTTGATCTGCTTCCAAAAAACTTGATCCTGCATCCAGATGACTTGACACTGGTTTTGAAAGAGTTGAAATGCTTCCAAAGGATTTGAAAGGCTTCCATAGTACTAGAAATATTTCCAAAAAACTTGATACTGCTTCTTGGAAATTCAATATTGTTTCCAACTTCATACTGTCCCTGGAAGATTTGATGCTGACACTGGAACACTTGATATTACATTCAGAAGACCTGAAATGCTTCCAGAAAACTTTATACTGCTTCTAGGAGACTTAATATTCCTTCCAAAGGCTTGATATTGCCTCTGCAAGACTTGATACTGCCCCTGGAAGACTTGACCTGCTACCAGAAAGCTTGATATTGCATCTAGACGACGTGACACTGGTTTTGAAAGAGTTGAAGTGCTTCCAAAGGACTTGAAAAGCTTCCACAGGACTGCAAATAATTCCAGAAAACTTGATACTGTTTTTTGGAAATTTAATATTGTTTCCAACTTCATACTGGCCCTAGAAGACTTTGTACTGACACTGGAAGACTTAATATTGCATTGTGAAGACCTTCTATTAGACTTAATATTTCTTCTAAAGAGTTGATACTGTCCTAGAAGACTTGATACTGCCTCTACGAGACTTGACTTGCTTCCAGAAAACTTGATACTGCTTCTAGATGACTTGACACTGGTTTTGAAAGACTTGAAATGCTTCCAAATGACTTAAAAGGCTTCCACAGGACTGGAAATATTTCCAGAAAACTTGATACTGCTTCTTGGAAATTTAATATTGTTTCCTACTTCATACTGACACTGGAAGACTTGATATTGCATTGTGAAGACCTTCTAGGACACTTAATATTCCTTCTGAAGATTTGATACTATCTTGGAAGGCTTGATACTGCCTCTACAAGACTTGATACTACCCCTGGAAGATTTGATACTGCCTCAACAAGACTTCACCTTCTTCCAGAAAACTTGATATTGCTTCTAGATGACTTGATATTGGTTTTGAAAGACTTGAAATGCTTTCAAAGGACTTGAAAGGCTTCCACAGGACTGGAAATATTTCCAGAAAACTTGATACTGCTTCTAGGAAATCTAATATTGTTTCCAAAAACTTCATACTACCCCCGGAAGATTTGGTACTGCATTTAGAAGAATTGAAATGCTTCCAGAGGATTTGATATTGCCTCTACAAGACTTGATCTTTTTCCAGAAAACTTGATATTGTTTCTAGGTTTCAAGTCAAAGATACGCTTCACGTAAGTTCTTACCTCGAAAGGCTAAAATACTTTTATGCGAAACGTTAGTTCTCTCACATATGAATTTTTGTGATGTAGTTTACGGCCCTAAAATTTCTGCAAGGGATAGGTGTAAGCCACAAGCCATTCAAAAAGCGTGCTTGAGATTGATATACGAAGTTAGGAGAAGACAACAGGTGTCACACAAACTTACACAAGTTCCCTGGCTGAATATAGTTTGCACGGTTATAAGAAGTTGGCTTTTGTAGCCTAAAAAACTTAGGCTACAAAGCCACGAAATGGGCCCGGACTGTAAATGTCGTAAAAAGTGTTTCAAAACCTTCAAGGAAGAAGTACGTAAAGAAATTCTACGCCAATTTAACTTGTTACTAATAGAAGATGAACAGAATTTATATTTGTGGGCTTTAATTTCCCTCATACCAGTAGCAGCGCGACGACCACGCCAACCTGAAGAATCGGCGAAACTTCGTGATGCTACATATTTCTACAGAATTCGTGCAAAAATAAATGATCGTATTGAAGAAGTATCTGTTTGCAGGACGGCTTATATGTCAATTCACGGAATTACTAAGTTAAAAATCGAACATCTCGTTCGTAGTTGAAAAATGACTGGCATAGCTTCAAAGAATAAAAGAGGAAAGCATAACACACGTCCAAGAAAATTAAGTCCGGAAGTTGTAAATATCATTCACGATCACATAAAAAGCTTTCCGAATAGATCATCCAAAATTTACCTATCTGAAGACTTGAATATCAAAAAAATGCATAAATTATTTGAGGAAGTGCATCCATAAGTAAAGATATCGTATGAAACTTACAGAACAGTTCTAGAAAGGGATTTTAACATCTCGTTTGGATATCCAAGAACAGATACATGCAGTACTTGCGATCAATTAATGGCGAAGAAAAGGGTACTCCTCGCTGTGAAACTAAATAAACGAGACAATGAAACGGAAAAGATAGAAAAATTAATTGAGAAGATTGAGCTGGAAAATACTGTTCATAAAAGCCAAGCAGAACAGTTTTACATTCGGAAAAAGCTTCTAAATTAGAATCCAAAAAGTCAAACGAAATTGAGGCGATATGTTTTGACTTTTCAAAAAATTTACTTGCCCCAAACTTATCAACCAACGACGTTTACTATAAGAGACAACTATCAATTTATGCCTTCAACATACACATTTTGGGAACTTCTCAAAGCGTGTTTTATGTTTAACCTGAGTTTGTCGGAAAAAAGGTAGCTTCGTTAATTCACCATTTTGTGTACAACCTCCTCGACGAGAAAGTTAAGTCCTTATACTTATTCTGCGAGTCGAAACGAATTTTACAATTTTTCGTTTCCTGCACCATCTGGTTAATATAGAAAAACGTCTAGATTTTATTAAAGTTATATTTCCAATTCGGGGACATTCATATTTAGAATGCGACAAGAATTTCGGCTTGGTAAATCAAAAAACCAAAGTAGAACATCCCAGGGAATGGATTGCAGCTTTCTAAAATGCTAGATGCAAACCAAACCCGTTTATCGTTTTGGATGTTACACAGGATTATTTTCGAGGGTGGACGAAGCATTTCGATACAATATACAAAAAGAAATGTCCCATTCTGTCCCGTCCTATTAAGGAAATAAAGGTGGAAAAGAGCATCCACATCTACTATATTATCGCACTTCATATAACGGCGCATGGGAAAATTTTGTTATTACCAGCCCCAAGTCTCGAAAAACAAAGCTAAATAACAACGAATTTGAGCTTCCGGAGTGTTGCTATAGAGGTATGTTTGGTATAATATTACGCTAAATATTACTCTATATTTACGAAAAATTTCAGATTTAATATAGATTTCCAAAGAGAAATTCCAAGTATTACAGCATCTAGCCCAGTTTTGTGGACCTGAGGCAGCAAACTTTTATTCGTCAATACCCCATAAATGAATGTTTTCTTGTTTCCTTATTTAATAAAATATTATAAAACTGTAGACGCTCAAACTAAGCTGTTTTATTCCCAGCTTTTGGGGCCGTTACTGAGTTATTTTGAGTATTATCAACGTTATGCAACCGCAATCAAATTTGCAGTTTTATTTTATCGTAGTATCAAGAGCTACATTTCCTTTGATGATGCTCA
This sequence comes from Onthophagus sagittarius, assembly GCA_036711965.1. Taxonomy (NCBI): domain Eukaryota; kingdom Metazoa; phylum Arthropoda; class Insecta; order Coleoptera; family Scarabaeidae; genus Onthophagus; species Onthophagus sagittarius. The sequence goes on along the minus strand of JASERS010000003.1, from coordinate 64,770,097 downwards.
AACATTAAAATTACTTTTACAGGCGAACTTATACTGTCTGAAACTTTTAACACGATTTTCTAGATTATTTTGTATTTTGACTTAGCTCATTTATTCCCTGTGCCCTTCAAATGGAATGATATAGCTTTTTTATTGCATATTTTGATTCTACACATATGTTGACTTTGACAAGATATAAGTTGATAGATTTAGATTCAATCAGAATCTGTTCTGGATTTAAATCTCAAGCTAACTTCAGCCATATTGGAAATCCTAAGATAACAGCAAAGGCAACATCTTTAAAAAAACACTGTTAAAAGCACCCTAAGACTTATGGTACTTTTGGTTTTAGAATTGTTTTACTTATAAACTTTTTTTACAATTAACACTATGTCTTAAATATGAATTTCTGAGAAACTGATCGAGCTAAAAAGTTAAATGTTTGTGATTGTTGTTGCATGGATATCCTTAAATGGAGTACTATTGGCATCATCGGCCTATCTTATACAGATTGTTCAAAATGTAACTGCTTTGGTCACTTACAAAAAAGTGGAAAATTTTAAATTTGATAAATAAATTTATCAGAAAATTTATTTTTCGTTTTTTAAAATGGTTTCAAAATACCTGATAGTTTTATTACATCATTCTTATGAAATGTGGTAACATGTTAATCCCCATAACATTGCTGATGACCTTGCATGACCTTCCAGATGTACGGGGATTGAAATCGGCTGATATAAAAGCAAGCGACTGATTTGGCCGTGCAGATTAATCAAAGAGATAATTTACAAGTGCTACGACACCGGAAATAAATAGTCAGCGTGTAAATAAATGTAAATAGGACTTGTTTTATTGTTTAGTGGTGAGTATTTTTTTCTTTAAAATATAATTCACGCGATATCTAGCACTCGCTTCGCTCGTGCTCTAAAATTTGCATTCATACTCAAAAAGCTAACTTCACGCATTGCTTCATAAATAAGCATTACGTCCCGCTACGAAAATCAATGAAATTGTTATTATTAAGGATTGATTTATTGTTATAGACAAATTGCAAGCACAATAGAACTAAAGCTGACTTTAGCGCGATGGAGAATTGGGTATTTGTATCGGGTATTTCGTTCGGATTGGTTGATGGCAACCACGTGACGCCAAGTTAGTTAGAATTATTTATATTATCATTTCATGTTAATATGCAAATTTATAATAATAAATGTGACGTTCAAAAACAAATGGTGGATTGTCAAAACATTATCAAATTCTAAATGTCATTATTTAATTTGGATGATTTATAAATTTGTAAAGTTTAAAACACGCAATTTTCGCAAAAATCTTGTTTGATAGACGATAGCGAAATTGTTTTGCATTCTCGAACGATTTTTTTGCTCGTTAAAGCTCGCAAAGAAACTTTCTTCCTCGAATGCAAAAGTGTCATTTTGCTATCTAGAATCAAAAATAGCTATTATACCATGGATAATAAACTTGGTATGCATCTTCGACACTGCACCAGACATTCAGTCACCTCAGTGATCCTGGTTTCTCGGTTTCGCTGAGGACGATTATTGCTCGCCCGTTACCCCACACCGGCATCCGTTAGCCTGTCTAATTTTGGTTTCTTTCAAATACTTTACTCGCTCCAAGAAATCGGGAAAATTTTATTTTGAAAAACTATTACTGGATTTCGACATATCGATTTATTGCGCACAATTTAGTGTGAAAGGCGTTCAAATCCACAAAACCATTTTCAAAATAACAGCAACTTATTAACAGCATCATATTATGATGGGTTCATGCAACGTGTTTTAGTTTTAGTCGTAGTCGTAGTCTTGTTTGCGTTAGCTTTAGTTGTAAAGAAAGGTATTGGTTCGTGCAATATTTAAGCACAGCACATAAAAGCAAAATTTGGACATATATATGGTACACTCGTGCCAAATTAGAAATACAAAAAGAAATTTGGAGTGAAATCGTTTTATTTATTAGAAACATTTTGTTTCTGACACATTCTAACACAAATATGAATAAAAAGAAAATTGTTGTCGCTGCTAGCGTAATGCGCCTGAATTAGGGATTTGTGATCCCTAATTCAATCCCTAATTTTCTAATTCTCAGGATATCAGGATTCCTGGATCCCTAGATTATTCCTACAATAACCAATTTTTCCATATCTGAGATTAATATATTGATCAATGATGGTCAGAAAGTACCGAAAATCTCCAACAAAAAACGAAGTTCTTCAAAAATATGTGAAAGAAGAACACGGAAAAGAACTGAAACTTCAACTTAACTGCAAAACAGTCTTTGAATCATGTTAATGATTCACTCTATTAATCATGTTAAAGCGATAAAACTATCTGAAATATTGCATTATATACATTAATGACAGTGACATTCAAATTATGAGAAGTTAGTTTGACTTTTAGATCGGGTCAAAGTGACTGTTGAAAGTATTTGTTCTCGAGACATGAATCTTAATAAAGCAGATATTGCTTTGGAATGCATGCTGCAAGAAATTAAAAACGTAAATGCTCCTTTAGGAAAGACCTTTGAAGATTGTTAGATTTCGATGATTCAACAGCATAAGACTGTATTCGTCTTACGCTCTCAGCCTTCGTTGATATTTAAACGACCTAAAGTGAATTTACGCTAGCCCTTTCCTCAATAAAACTAACAATAATAAGATTACAAGAAACGTACCGGTGAAAGAGATTAAAAATATAATAGAAAAATTTAGAAGAAATGAAGGTGAAGATGACAAAGTCAACCATGAAGAAGAATGCGATATTTCGCCAACTTTCTGGAGAAGAAAGCTGACCAGGAGGAACCTGGGATTCCGGCTTTATATAATATGATCCCAAAATTCCCGAGATTGTGTATTTCCTTCAGAATTGTAATCCCTAGCTTGAATTTCAGCTTTGTGCTGAATAATCGCACAAAATTAGAAGCCTAAAAAATAAAGATTATTGTGTTTTTATGATCTTTGTGTCCCGTATCATAAAGATATTGGTACTCTTGTATCAATTCCATTAATTTTTAATCTATCTAGGTTTGATTGCATTGAAATCAAGGTTGCAAAAAAACCTGTTTTTTTTCATTTTAAACAAAATACATGTTTTTTATTATTTTAAACGATTTAGACCGTTTAGAAATGACGTTAACTCCTGGTTATTACTTGGCCAATATACTAAAACATCGATTTTGAGGAGCAAATATTAATCGGGGAGTGCAGTGGAGTATGTCGAAATGAATTATCCAGAAGCATAGACTGTGTACGTTTTCTCACAATGCTTGAAATGCTTTTAAAAGACTTGATACTGTCATAGAAAACTTAATACTGCTTCTAGAGTATCTGATACCGCTTCCAAAAGATTTGAAATGTGTCCAGAATACTTGTAATACCTCAGAAGACTTAAAATGCTTCCAGAAAACTTGATATTACCTTTGAAAGATTAGAAATACTTCCAGAAAATTTCATACTGCTTTTCGAAGACTTAGTACTACTTTCAGAATAATACCGCCCCTGGACGACTTGAAATGTTTCCAGAAGACTTGATGCTGCATTTAGAACATTTGACGTCTGTTGTCTCAGACGATATAAAATGCTTTTAGAAGATTTGATGTCACTTCAAGAAGACATAAAATATTTCTAGAAGGATTGATGCTGCCCTTAGAACACTTGATACTATTTTTATTTTGCTTCCAAAAGACTTACAATAGTCCCTGATACTGCTTCTAAAGGACCTGATATTGCTTCCAAAAGACTTGAAATGTTCAGAATACTTGTAATGCTTTAAAAGATTTAATACTGCTTCTAAAAGGCTTGAAGTTCTTCCAAAAAACTTGATATTGCTTTTGGAAAACTTGAAATGCTTCCATAAGACTTCATACTGATTTTCGAAGAATTTATATTACTTCCGAATACTGAAAAAAATTATACAAAAATTTTCAAATTCATGTGAGTATAGAAAAAATAATCCCTGATTATAACAAAGTTTAGTATACATTGGAATACTTTGTTTCATCGATCAGTTGTAAAGATATCGATCTCAAAAATGACGCCAAGCAATTTTAAGAGTGCATCTTCTGGATATATGCGCTTCAATAGGAGCGTATGCATCTTCTAACGGAGGGTTTTAACCTTCTTTTAGGTCTATAACGTTCAAGGTCAAATGAAAAATTTTAGCCCTACATCAAAGGCGCCAACACGAAGCGATGTATCTTATTTACTGATTAATCTTTGATATTACAGTAGAATTTATCCATAGGCGCCAAATACACATGTTTCTCTGGGTTATACACACCTATACAAAATTGTTAATGATTTTATCTGGATTGAAGTTGCCATTGTCAATTAATTTTTTAATGTACTATCGAGATTTTTGTTCCCAATTCAATCTGAGCATCAAATAGGATAAGAAACGTCAAGACAACGTGGCGAATTAATTGTAAGAACTCAAGTGAAAATAATAGGTGTCAATGGTACAGCTCTATCACCTGTGTGAGTCTTCAAACAAAGATTTTACCAAAAAAGAATGACACAAGGTGGTTATGATCCATAAATCCAGTGCAATTTTGTTAAAATATTACAACATTTTTGTAAAATCTCGTTGTTATATATAAAATAAAGTGCTCCTTATAATGGTATTCATGAATCTCATTTAAAATCTTTTTTAATTAAGTTATACATTCTTGGAAGTCATCCCATCTAATTCAAACACTAACAATTTATGATCTCCCAATAATCTGCTGTATGGCATGGGATCGTGCTACAACTCCTACAAATATAAAATCTGGTTTCAAATGCATCAATATTTTACCTTTTGATAGAGCAGTCTTTACAAAGGAAAGCTATTTGTCGTCTTATGTAACGAATAAAAATTTACCTATTGGTAAAACTGACAAATAAAACAAGCGTGATGAAAACCTTTCAGCACCAAACTCAAAGCTTTCAACCATTATAACATCTCAAACTACACCATTTGTTTCTCTTGAAAATAAAAAAGCAAATTATTATCGCCAGTGACACGCGCAAAAATTAAATAGCTAAAGAGACAGACATGTTGTTGACATGTTTCCAGAAGACTTAATTTGTGTCCAGAGGATTTTAAATGTTTCTCAATGACTTACTACTGTTTATAAAAAGACCTTAAATGCTTCCAAAAAACTTGAAATTGTTCCAGAAGACTTGAAATAATTCCAGAAGATTTGATACAGCTTCTAGAAGATTTGATCTGCTTTCAGAAGACTTGATACTGTTTTTAAAAGAATTGAAATGCATCCTGAAGACTTGATACCGCTTCTAAAAGACTTGATCCTGCTTCTAAATAACTTGATTCTGCTTCTAGGAGACTTAATCCACTTCCAAAAGACTTGATACTGCTTCCAAATGACCTTATTCTGCTTCAAACAGACTTAAACCGCGTCTATAGAATTTGATATTGCTGTCAGAAAACTTGATACTGCTGTTAGATGACTCGAAATGTTTCCAAAAGGCTTGATACTGCTTCTAAAAAATTGGAAATATTTCCAGAAAACTTGAAACCGTTTCTAAAGGACTTGATCTGCTTCTAGGACTTGATGCTGCTTCTAAGTGTCTAGATATTGTTTCTGAAAGACTTCAAATACTTAAAGAAGACTTGAACCGCTTCTATCAGACTTGATATTGCTTCTAGAATACTTGATACTCCCTCTAGATGAGTTAAAATCCTTCCAAAAGCCTTGATACTGCTTCTAAACAACATGAAATGCTTCTAGAAAACTTGCCATCGCTTCCAGAGGACTTAACCTGCTTTTAGTACTTGATACTGCTTCCAAATGACTGGATATTGCTTATAAAAGACTTGAAATGCTTCCAGAAGATTTGAACCGCTTCTATAAGACTTGACATTGCTTCCAGAAGACTTGATACCGCTTCTAGATGACTTAAAATGCTTCCAAAAGCCTTGATACTGCTTCTGAAAAACTTGAAATTCTATCAGAAAATTTAACACCGCCTCTAGACAACTTGATCTGCTTCTAGAACTTGATACTGCTTCTAAATGACTTAAAATGCTTCCAAAGGCCTTGATACTGCTTCAGAAAAACTTGAAATTCTTTCAGAAAATTTAACACCGCTTCTAGACAACTTGATCTGCTTCTAAGTGACTGGACATTGCTTTTGAAAGACTTGAATTGCTTCCAGAAGACTTGATGCCGTTTCTAGAAGAGTTGATCTGCTTCCAGGAGGCTTGATACTGTTTTCAAACGATTTTAAATGATTCCAGAAAACTTGAACTGCTTCTATAAAACTTGATATTAGTTACAGAAGCCTTGAAATGTTTCCAGAAAACTTACAATGCTTCCAGAAGACTTGATACTGCTTCTAGGTGACTTAAAATGCTTCTAAAAGCCTTGATACTGCTTCTAAGACTTGAAATGTTTCCAGAAAACTTGATACTGCTCCTAAATGATATGATATTGTCTCTCAACGACTTGAAGTGCTTCCAGAAGCTTTGATATCCCTTGATACCACAAAAGGCAAGAAACTGCGATAATCAAATTTGATTTTTTTCTAAAATATCCAACAGTTGGCAGAATACTCAATTTTCACGACAGAATATCAAAAAATGGTCAATTTAAGAATGGGTACCGCTTGTTTGTCTATTGCAAACGAACCATAGGCGCCAGATATGTGGGTGTACTAACACCCGTACAACAACATTTTTAATGGTTTTATCAATTTTTTTTAATGTACTATTCAGTTTTTTCTACTCAATACAGTTTCAGCATCTACTGTGGATACATACGGCAGACCCTTCTTCGGAGAGCCGTCATTCATCGTTTAAGTCTTTTCTCAAATCCGTCTTTTTTTCAGCACCCAGCACCCATACGTATTTACAAAAAGTATACAGTTATAAGAGCAATTTAAATTGTCCGTATAAATCCGAGGGCGATGGAGAAAAGATTGACGTGAGTAATTTTTTATTGGCAATGTTTTTGGTACGGTTTGAATGAGGAGGTATGTCGCTCAAGTAACAGAAAAAAGTTATTGATGTTGCTTTTATCATATCGTTTTGTAAAGTCAAAAGAAAATCCCGCGTTCTTATCTTTTGATGAAGCAGTACTTTAATTGATTACCACAACCGCTAAAAGACGTCAAAACGCGATTTCTTAATAATTTATTTTAATTTTGATTTAACTAACTACGGTATCCATGAAATATAAATTTGTGACTATATATTGTAATTGTCCAAATTGTGCCCAATGTTACCCCAAAACCAGGGTAACTTTGAACAAAATCAAGTATTCGGTAAATCCTCTCTAAACGCAAGAATAAAGATGATATAATATTCAAAGTACAGGGTGGTTCAAATTCAAAGTCCAAATAGGCTATCTCGAAAACTATAAGAGTTAGATAAAAAGTAGCTTACATGTCATGATCTTTTTTTAAAAAAATCTAATGCCTCAAAGCATTATTGTCTTTTGTTTTTCCCCATAGACGTCAAAAATGAAACTAATAACTGCAATTATCTTGATTATTATTATTAGTAGAGTATTATAATTAAGACGCTATGAATACTTTTCTTCAGAGAATTGGATGAAGAGGTAAGAAATTTTTTTTTCTGTGTCAGATTTTGGGATATTACAATTTACGTTTTTTTTTTTAAATAGAAACAGTCATTGATTTATAGCTTAGTAAATTCATAATTTTTTCTGATTTCGAAAACATAGGTAGGGTTCGTCTGGTCTATTCCTTATTATTTCAGAATAAAGCTCAAAATAAATATTTTTATAAAATTTTCAACACCACCATCTAGTGTTATTAAGTATAAATGTTGTATTAACATAAAAAATAGTACTTTAACGGAAAATTAAAATTTATTAATTAAGTTTTATATTGTTAATTAAATTAAAATTTAAAAAATAATTTAAACAATGCCGCCATCTAGTGTCGCCCAAGAAACTAAATTTACAGTTACCTTTAATTACGGCGTTGTTTAATTTATTTTTAATATTACTATAAAAATTTTATTCTTTTTACTAACCATTTTATTTGCCAAAAAACTTTAAGATAATGCTATAAAAAATGCTCAAATTGACCATCTCAAAATTATTAGTTTTATTTTGAATTACTATTTTTTTTTCGATAATAAACTATTTACACTAAATAACACCAGATTGCGGTCTTTGGCAATTTTATAGAAAAGGTATTTTTAGCTGTATTTTTGAAACCAGAAAAAAAATAACGAATTTAACAAGCTATAAAACAGCGACTGTTTGAATTTAAAAAAAAAAAACAAAATTAACAAAACATCTCAAGATCTAAAAAAAAATTACTTCTCCATCAAATTCAAATGCAGTTGCGGGTTATATTCTTATATTCACTTTTGGTACCTAAGGGAAAAACAAAAGACTAGATAGCGCTTTGAGGTTTTCAATATTAGATTTAAAAAAAGAGATCATGACATGTAAGATAATTTTTATCTAACTCTTATAGTTTAGAGATAGCCTATTTGGACATCGAATTTGAACCACCCTATACACTTAAACAAAGGCCTATTGTATTAAGACATGCAAATTTAAATTTTATGTCCAGAACCAGTAGGCCTTGTTTATGTAATAAAAAAAAAACAAAAATCGTTCAAAATATATAAAAACTTTACCTATTTTGATAAGTACTACCGTTTCCTGAAATATGGACGTCGTTCATTATAACTTTATAAAATTGTATATAATCTAAAGAATTTTGTATAATTACCTGGACTTGGTGGTTGTGCACTAACAATTTGCGCAACAATTTGGGATTCTTCTGCACCATCACTCTCAGGTTCTGCAGCAACAGCAATTGGTTCAGGTTCCATCACTTCCTGCATCGTGGAAGTACTAGATGTCGGTTCCGCTTCTAATAAATCAGAAGCACTTTCGGACGTAACCAGCAAACATTGCTGTTGCCCGTCTGCGTCTTGAGCTATCAAAATCGTTTGACCCTCTTCATTTTGCCCGGCAACTTGATATATCGTCCCATCCTCCCCGGTTATTAAAAGAGGCGTTTCCGATTCCAAGGTGGCAACTTCCGCTGCCGCTTCTTGTTGTGCCGGAACCGTCGTGATTATTTGATGTTGTGATGTTGAAGGTTGCTGTTCGATTTGATCGGGTATTGCGGACGTTGAGGGTTCAATGTCGGCTAAAAGTGGCATATTAATAACCGATCCAGATGATACTTGTACCATTGCGTTTGTGATTTGTATATCAGCGATTTGTCGTCTTTGTTGTTGCTCTAATTGTTCTGCTGTAGGTGAAGAACTTTTATTATACACGGATGAAATCGAAGTATTTCCGACTTTTCTAATAATGCTTTTGTTGGAGTAAGTTTGCCGAACGCTGGTTTTTGCGAAAGTTTGCCTTGGAGACGATGACACAACCTTTTGTTTTTGTACAATTTTTCTATTTACAGTGCCAGGTGTGATTCTTGTAATTATCGCTTGTGGCGCTGGTTTCGGTACGATCGTTCGGTTAATTATGCTTCGATTCATCGCGGTTTTTTGCTGCTTAACTTCGTGTTGCTCTTTCTTATGAGTAATCGGCGTCGATTGCGATGAGGAATTTGGAGTATTTTCTATATCGGCGTTTGAAATGGCCGTACTTAAAATAGAGGAGGTCGTGGCCGACGCTGTGATGTCATCGTCTCCATGCATTGCACTTAAAGTTTCTTCTATAGAGCGGGTTTTTTCTTCCACCATTTTTTCGTCTGGCTCAATTTTCTCCACCGGGTCGTTTAAGATATCCGCCGCCGCTAAATTGACCAAATTATCCAAAGATTCGGCAGGGTTTTCTTGTTCTTCGGTTTTCTTTTGAGTTTCGTCCGTGGTGTATTCTTTCCCAACAATTTTTCCGGTTAATGGGCATAAAGTGAATTCGCCCGGGGGACTTTCTGGTTCTGGAAGTGGGAGATCCGTCGGGAACGGTAACTCCTCCAATCCGTCTGATTCGTCTTCAGATGCTTTTGTTTCAAATTTAGTAACATTATCGGGTTTTTTAACAATCGTCGTAATTGTTGCGGGTTTTCTGTGCGCGATAACCTTAGCCCCTAAAGGTTTAACGCCCGGTTTAAATTTCGTATTCAAAAACGTCGGTCTTGAACCATTTGATGGATCTCTTTTAACAACCTTAATACTAGTTTGACCAATTTTGGGGGCGACCTTTATAACCGCGTGGCCACCACTTGTTGCAATTTTGGATGTGTTTGAGTCTAATTTGATGATTCCCGCCGTTTTTGACATTACGTAAACACCTGAACTTAATGCGGGGAGTTGTTTTTGATCTATCCGCACAACGCCTTGCGCGTCAGGCACCAAAATATTGCTTGGGAGTGGTTTTTTCGTTCCGATTCCATTGATGGAAGATTTTAACACTTTTCGTACTGTTATAGGGCGATGGTCGTCTTCAGAATCGGTACTTTCATCTTCGAGCTTAATTTTTTTCTCAAACGAGTCCGAATCTGAGTCGCTAAACGCGCGTTTTATACCACCTTCATCAACGTCCGATATGTTCCCACACCACGCTTTTACTTGGTTTAAAGCTTTTTGTTTGCAAGTCCTTTGTGGCCTCCTAATTCGATAAAAGAAAAGGATTATAAAAATTAATCAGTTTTATTAAAAGTTTTGCTATCTAACCCTGGTCCAGTACTTTCTAAAATCAATTCAGGAGTTCTTTCAGGTAGCTGTTTCCGGTAAGGTCTGCGTTGTACCATTGAACCTTTAGGCAATTTGGCAGCTTTCAATTCAGCAAGATTACGGTCAAATTCGTCAACTAAAACTTTGCATTTTGTGAGATGAGCGACTGGTTCCCAAGTATTTTGATCCCTAATAAAATTAAGTTAAGAATTGAGTTATGAATAAATTAAGCTTGAAGCGGCTTAAAAATTGACAATTTTTTGAAACCATCTTTACTTATTATCTACTTGCTTGTGCATATCTGAGTCAACTTAACACTAAATACTTAAGTACACATAAAACTTTTGGAAAATAACATTGATTTCCCTTTTATTCTTGAGAGGCTGGGTTTTGCTGTTCCCAGAATGTGTTCAAGATTTGCCTGCCATTTTGTCATTCCTTATAGCAAGACAAACATAAAAGACCTGATGCGTAAAGTGGGTAATGCACGTATTCAATAAGCTTTCGGTTGTTATGTAGCTATAATTAATTATTTCTATTATTTAATTAATTGTATAAATTTGTATTATCACGTAGATTTACATATATTGGTATCCTGCTTTGAGTTTTGCCTGTTGGGTAATAAAGAAATATTATTATTAACCCAAAATTTCAAAATCACAGACACAAACAAAAACATAGCATAGGTGTTGGATAAGTGGGTGTGCAAGCACCCATACATAATCTTTAATGGATGTAGAGCACCCATATGGATACACTCCAAACACCTGGGTTCTCTAGCTGCACAAGAACCGTTACTATTGAGTTTCTTCTTACCAACCCAGTAGAAGACTCCAGAAATCCAATCAAGTGAAAGAGCTAATTAAAAAAAGATAACTAGAATAACCAACATACAAGCAGTTAACTTAAATATACAGGGACTACCAAATAAAGCACTGTATTTTCTGGAATCTTATGGAACTTAGTTCATGATTTTCTTTTCCAAGAAAAAAATAGTTTCTCAGCATCCGGTAACATCACAGATCCACCAAAAACTGTCTAAAATTGTTCAAAATTACTTTTAAAATAATCTATAAGTGGTCTGAAATCATCAAAAATTGTCTAAAGTATGTCTCTAATAGCCTATAATTGTGTAAGGCTGTTCAGTTTTACTATTGCCTCTGGAAGACTTCCAAACTCCATCAGATCAACGTCATCCAATAAATTCAATAAATGCGTTTACCAAAAAAAAGCATTATACAGAAGAAGGGCTTTTTGAGATAACTTCTTTCTTCTAAAAGGACTTTTTAGAAATAAACTGCTTATGAAAGGAATCTTAGAAGATGCCACAAGTTATACAAGCAGCTTGATTGTGATAGTTAACTGGAAGTGAAAACCGTGTATTCATATTTTTGAAAGCACGTAGATTCTAGAAGACTTGATATTGCCTCTGAAAGACTTAATCTGCTTCCAGAAGACTTGATACCGCTTCCAAAAAACTTGATATGGCTTTTAGAAAATTAGATGCTGTCTTTGGAAGACTTGAAATTTCTTCTAAAAGACATGAAGTACTTCCACAGAAGTACGAAGGCTTTCACGACCGGTATTAACTGAACTAAAATTAGAACTAACACTAGAAATATCACTAGGACTAACACTAGATGTAAATATAGAATCTTTCGGGTTTTACCGTGTTTTTTGAAAAAATGTATGAAGTTTCGGATGCCATGTTGCAACCTTCTTCAGAAACTGGTTCGAAGTGGTCACTTTTTTTCAAAAAACGCACGGCAAAACCCAAAAGTTTCTAGTTTTAGATCTAGTGTTAGTCCTAGTGATAGTTCTAGTGTTAGTGTTAGTTCTAATTTTAGTTCAGTACTTCTAGAAGATTTACGATTGCTCCTGTAAGATTTGACATTGCTTCTAAAGGACATGAGGTGTTTCCATAAGACTTCTAGAAAATTAGATGCTGTTTCTAGAAGACTTGAAATGCTTCCAGAAGACATGACACTGCTTCTAGGAGTCTTGAAACGCTCCCAGAAAACTTGATACTGCCTCTGGAAGACTTGAATTGCTTCCACAATGATATTGGTGCTGATGGTGACTTCTGAATTTGAGAACTTAATCCTGCTTCTAGAAAACTAAATCTGCTTCCAGAAGACTCGATACTTCCTCTGGAAGACTTAATCTGTTTCCAGAAGACTTGATACTTCCTCTGGAAGACTTAATCTCCCCTAACAACTTTACTACTGCCCCTAAAAGACTGGATAATGCTTTCAGAACGCTTGAAATACTCCTTGAAGACTTGAATTGCTTCCACAAACTTGATACTGCTTCTAGAAGACTTTATATTGCTTCCAGAAGACCCGACCTGTTTCTAGAAGACTAAATCTGCTTCTAGAAAACTTAATATGCTTCCGAAAGACTTCATACTGTTTGAAAATGACTTAAACTGTTTCCAGAAGATTTGATACTTCCTATAGAAGACTTAATATTGCTTCCAAAATACTTAAAGTGCTTCCAGAAAATTTACTACTGTCCCTGAAAGACTTAATAGGGCTTCTAGAAGACTTGAATTGCTGCCACAAACTTGATACTGTTTCTAGAAGACTTGATATTGATTCCAGAAGATTTAATACTTTTTCCAGAAGATCTGAACTGTTTCTAGAAGACTTAATCTGCTTCTAGAAGACTTAATCTGCTTCTAGAAGACTTAATCTACTTCTAGAAGACTTAATATGGTTTCAGAAGACTTAACCTGGTTCCAAAAAACTCGATACTTCGTTTGGAAATATTGATACTGACTCCAGAAGATTTGATACTGCTTCTGGAAGACTTGATGGTGCTTCCAATAGACTTGAAATGCTTCCAAACAACTTAAAACTACTTCTAAATTTGAAATGCTTCCTGAAGACTTGATATTGCCTGTCGTACACTTGAAATACTTTCAAAACAGCACCCATACAAAATTGTTTGTGTCTATTCCTAATTCAGTCCTTTTTCAGTACCTATACGTATTTTCAAAAACCGGAGTCTATTGCATAAAGTATGATAAACACCAAAGAAGTGTTATGCCTGAGTAAAGGGAATTTCTGTTCAGCTATTCGCCCCTAAAATACTACCTTCCTACATTGAACAAGCTAAGGATCAAATTTGTCAACTTTGCTATGAGCTTGTTTTTATTTCTTGGAAGGAATAGATTCCTTGCAATGAGGAGTCTGAAATTTAATTAAGCTTAATGTATGCTGTGCAATTGCGTTGCCAGAAGCCACCTAACAAGGGGACCTTAGGGATTCGGCATCACCAATTTTATTCATATTTGCAGGGCTTGAAGATCAGTACTTGAACATCATTTCTAAAGCAGTACGATGTAATGTTCAAAAATACTCGAGAAAATCGACTTCAAAGTACTCAAAATATTTTGCAACAGTAGAAGTATGGTATCTTTAAATTTTTGTTTAATATGTCAATTAGCTTAGGGGACTATGAGCTCAGCTGTCAACACTGAGGTCATAAGTTCAAGCCTGCTTCATTTTACTGTTTTTTTATTATTATTCCTCTTTTATCCAAGCGTAATGATTATCAACAAATTAACACTTTTATTAAGTATTTAAGCTTTTATTGTCAATAAACAAAGAAAATGTAAGATGAAGTCTGGTATTCACAAAAGTGAGTCCAATAAATATTTTTTTCAGCCATTATTTTAAGAAACTCTGACATAATTCTTTTTTTATGTGAACTAGATGTTGTGAAATTAAATGATTTATCTGGTTTTGTTAAATAAATAAAACCAAAAGTTTAAAAAAAACTTAAGTACAATGCCGATTGAACCTGTGACCTCAGTGTTGACAACTAAACTGATAGTTCCCTGGGTTAATTGACGTATTAGACGAAAATTAAAATGTATCATACTTCTACTGTTGCAAAATATTTTGGGTACTTTAAAGTCGATTTTCTCGAGTATTTCTGAGCATTGCATCCTACTGCTTCAGGAAAGTGATATCCGCGTACTAATCTTCAGTCCCTGCAAATATGAACAAAATCGTTGATGCCGAACCCGTAAGGTCCTCTTGTAAGACAAAAAATTTTAAGTCAACCTCTATTGACAGTAACCAACATAAAGCAACAAGACCGACATTAATTCTAAACTTTTGGAAAGCTAAAGTTGCAGTAGATCCTATATATCAGTAATAATAACTTAAAATATAATTTGTATACAAAATTCTAAATTTAAATCAGAAAAATATGTAGATCCATATTTTTTCAATGGATCAAAGCGAAGCCTTTGATTACAGGCCGTACTACTACTTACTATTTTTTCTTATCCAGACATATGTATAACATTGAACGTCCTCTTAAACCAGACCCTTTTTACACGATTTTTAGATCATTTTTAACTAATACAAAAAAAATCGTCAATTTTTAAGCCACTAAATCCGATCTTGAAATATCCCTTTACTTACTCAAGTAATGATTCCCATTTAATAAAATATTCGTGAGTCTTTTTTCCCGGGTTGTACCTCTTTGACACAATTTTCTCAACGTTTCTTTCTACCTTCTTATTATTTTCAGTCCTGAGTGCTCTTTGAATGCCCTAAAAGAGTAATTAAAATAAATGAAAAGTTTTCAACCGAAGTAGTTAATTCAATCTTACAGAACCGGCATCTTTATTTAAAATGATTGGTTTTGAAACTTTTTGGAGTCCGCCATTTTCAACTTTGGTCTCCTTTATTTTTCCTTTTGCAACCGAGTCGTCTAATTCCATGTCTGATTCGGTATCGCCTAATGGATCTTGCTCGTTTTCAGTCCCTAATTAACAAAAAAATATGTATTATTATTTTCAGTTTGTTGCATTAAATGATTAATTATATGGCACAAAATAATTCCCTTTATATTAAATTAAAGAAGCATACTGAAAAAAAGTAGATTAAATTTACGTCAAAATAAAGGTGAAGACGTATTAACCCTAACTCTAAAACATAGACGTGATTTGTCACTTCTAAAAAGAAATTTTGAGAAAATTAATGGAAAATGAACCAAGAAATACAGAGTGTAATAGAAGAGTGAAATACATGTGGTTAAATTGTGACTGGGAACAATTTAACCACATGTACTAAAGTAAAAATGATTCATGCAAAAAATAAGTAAAAATCCTCAAATTGGAAAGATACAAACCATCAAAGTTTAAAAAACTTTTCTAAATATTGCACATTTCTTTAAATATGTTAAACACTGTTTATGAGCTGCGTATTAAGTCAAATTTCTTCCCATTTGCTAGATAGGTTAGGTGCAGATTATCGAGATTACGTCATCTATTCGGAACCAAATAGTTTTAATGGTTTTTAATACTTTTTGGGTCTAAAAAATATCCAAATGGAGACTTACTGTATATTGATTATAATTTTTAAATAGTAGTGATAGTTTTCCCTTTAGTCTTTCAAAACTTTATGTTGTAACATGCTTGAACACGTAAGATAAGCGCGATGTTGGGACGAATGACGAAACGTGTACTATGTCGCGCCGCAACGCCCCGAATTAGAGGCGCCAATGCATGAATAGAGCTACTGAAGTTCTTAGTTCTTAGAACCGGTTAGTTGTTGAACGGATGGCGTCTTTTATTAAACGGGTCAAGTTATTTCGACAAAAATTGAACCCATCTTTGAAGAATGAAGTATAAAACACGATTTTGTTCACTATATGGTACGTGATAATGGCAGCAACATGATTAAAGCAATGCAGATATCTGGTTTCATCGATTTTAATCGTGTGATTCATCATATACAGTGTTGTGTTTGATTCACAGTGAAGTAATTGAAAAGGTGAAAAAAGTTCAACACATCTTAATCATTCCCTAATAGCACAAGATGAATTAAAAACTATACAAGAAATAAGAATGAAGCGATCTCCATTGTCAACATTACAAGGTTGTCCCATTAGGTAAGCCAACGATTGTCTAATCGTGTAACTAATTTTAATTTCAGATGGAACTGCACATTCTACATGTTGGAGTGTTTTCAGATCATTTTAGAACAATTGAAATGTTGTTAATATTCTTGACTTCTTTTGAAGAACTTATTAACTTATTAATTGAGTAACTCGAAGAACAGCATTTCTACGGTTATACCTTTTATGTATGTAATCCTGACAATAACAAAATAAAAATCAAAGGATTTTTCATTAAAGTTCTATGAGAAATAAATACACAATAGTTAATTTGTGTCAAAATCAAACGATCCATGAATATAAGGATTGTAGTCCGAGACATAAGAAAAGAAAAGTTGATAATCAGTGTTACTAGTTCTAGTAGTTGTTTAAAGCTACTACGGTCAGTACAATCCATTCTAAGTGCTTACACTTATAATCGTGCTTCAAAATTACATTAAAAAAAAAGACGTTTGTTAGAAGAAAACCCTTTGATGTAGTGGCGACAGAATGGGTACAAATATGTTGTTTTACTGCCGATTGTTCGCCAATATTTATTAACGCCACCAAGCAGTTTTACCAGTGAATAGCTATTTAATGAAGTATCCTTAATATAACCTGGTAAAGAGAAAGTGGATAATGAGAAAATAAAAAATGGATCATTATTTATACTGTACCAAGTTGCAAAGCGTTATCATAAATAGTGTTTAACATGTTTAGCACCACTATATCAAAAAAAAAGATGACGCATCAAAATTCATTTAATGTAAAGACAAATCAAAAAGGAAATGTAAAATAATTTTTGGACTTTTACTGGTTTAATAAATATATTCTTGTTAAAGAAGTTCTATATTGACATGTTTCGCTTGGTCGAAGCAAGCATCATTAGAAAAAAGAACGGTGTTACTAAGTTGATGAGTTCAAACGAAACATATTTTACTGTAATTTATCACTTGAATAAAAGATCACGACGTGTAATTATAGTAAAATATGCTTTGTTTGAATTCATCAATTTAGTAACATTGTTCTTATTTCTCATAATGCTTGCTTCGAACAAGCGAAACATGCCAATATAGAACTTCTTTAACAAGAATATTTTTATTAAACCAGCAACACTGCAAATATTATTTTACATTTCCTTAAAAAATTTAAACTAGTGGTTAAAGTGGATCTCAACATCAATTTTGACATTAAAAATAATGTTGGTTACAGATGAGGAACATACGTTTGCAAAATAATGATTCGTCAAATGAACGAAAAAAGAGTAATGATAGTAATTGTCTCATTGCATATAAAAAATCAAATTACAGGTGAAGAATATTTCGTCCTCGATGAGTTGACGTGATTTGTCAGAAGCAGATGGTAGTGCTATACATATAACGCCATAAACATTTCTGTGGTTAATAGTATAAGTCGATTCTATTCTAAGTGAACAATTTCGTGTTAATATTTCATAGACAGTGCTTCGCCCGCAAGATACCTCGGCGATTTGAGGCGAAACCGTTCCTTGTTTATGTTAGTAAATGTATTAAGTCTTTTATAAGACGATTTTATGTTCACTCCGCCGATGTCGTTTGCGTGCAAGGCACTACAATCTCCAAAATGGACGATGTTCCAAATACAGCGCGTCGTCCGTAAGCAACCTCGGCGATTTCAGGTGAAATCGTTCCTTGTATACAGGACTTTAATAATTGGAATTTATTCCAATTATGGAATAAATTCAATAAACTTTTATGAACATTGTGAATACATTTACATAACTACAAAACAAATGACTATTGAGAAGTGGAAGTGGACTCATAATGTGCATTTTGAAAAACCAAAGTAACAACATCAACAAAAAACTGTAGATTAAAAATCAAAAAAATAACACATTAGCTCCTGTTGATAGTATGCAGTATCTATGATAGACCTGAAAGAACTACAGAAACAGTTTGCAGAAATATGCATACCGAGGCAAAGTTTATGTATTGATGACTTCGTAATTTCGTCAAAATATAAAAAAGTCGGGATGAAATTAAATCAATTTAAGTTATGTTTACAGAATGGATACACATACAGGAATATTGCTTTGAATGTAGTTATTATTATAAACCTTCTTTATCAGAAGGTTTACTGGATAGTGGTCGAAGGATATTCGCTGAATATTTCTATACAAGTGCTCATCTAATCCAAAAACTTATAAAACGAAAAACATCTTGTAGGTGCTAAAAGATGTAACAGAAAAGGGAAAAAATGTAAAATTGTTGATCGTCAGAATAAAGACAGCATAGTAATGATGAATTGGAAGGAGCAAAGAGATGTTTTAATGCTAACTATCGAGTATACTGATCAAACTATAATGAAAGAATATTGAAAAGAACATAAAGCCTAAAGTGGTACTGCGAAGGCTTTTATGGATCACAAAATGGTATGTTTCAAAACTTGATATGTTTGCTATGGAACTTCTCTTTGGATCCGCTATGATAAATGCTGTTTTAATGCTAACTATCAAGCATACTGATCAAACAACAATGAAAGAATATTGAAAATGAACACAAGGATTAAAGTTTCAGGTTTTTGTAACAATCGATGAATCTTATAAAATTAACACAACAGCTTCATATAAATATGATCGACAAAGACTGTGTTATGGAGATACAGGGTGATCAAATTAAATTTTTAAATTGATGTTTTTCTAATATAATTCTATTCAAATTTGGTATATGGAAGATATTTAGTGTAACAATGACGATTATGTAGTCAGTTTTACTATTCCTGACAGGAGGCTCTCTTAGATATGATTAAAATAACCATAACATTTCTAATAGTAAATACTTTGTGAATAATAATTCATAACAATTTTTTTTATTCATTCTTAAGATGTTAAGTTACCCCATGATCTTCAGAACTTATGATGAGACACTTGTTTCCACAAAAGATAAACTAATTAATAGCATTAGAAATGCTTTACATTTTCAACAATTTCTTTAATTTTTTTCTTGTATTATTTAGATTAAAAATTATTAATAAGCTAAAACATTAGTTAATTTCCATGGCATACATTTTTTTAACAATCTGTAACTATCCTCTAAAAAAATGTCTTTACATTGAATATTAAAGAGCGGATTATCTTGAAAACTATGCAATATTAGCGCGTTTTGATAAGAGAATTTTTATTTAAAAAGGTACATAGAATAGGAATGTTTACGGCCATAGTAAAAAGAACTACAGCCGGTATTTCTATTAATTCTCTTCAAATAAGAAAAAAATAAAATTTTAATTTGAACACCTGTATCTCCAAAACAAAGCATTTATCTGGCCTATATTTATTTGATGTTTTTGTGTTAATTTTAAAAGATTCATCGACTGTTAGTCCTGCTACAATAACCTGAAACATCCTGTATATTGTATAAAGAGATCACACTATCAAAATTTAGCGTTACTGAGTTCAAAAAAGATCTGTTTGGAGTTGTGGCATGTCATTGGCTAAAATAAAATAAATAGAAGTGAAAAGGAGATATGTTTAATGCAATTTTAGGTTTAAAGCTAGTGTAAGAAGATTAGAAGCATAAAGAAAATTAATAACAAAAATTACCAGTGTACACTATGTAAGAAACCTTATTGTATAGATTGTTCTTTCTTAGTTGAATTCTTATGCTTTTATGAACAATATTATGTTTTTGTTTTACAAGAAGACAGCATACCATCATTTCCTGTGAGAATAGCATTGCACCCCTTATTGTAGCGCCCACAAAGAGATATGGCATCCCAAAACAATTTCATATACCATGACTTATACTTATGGTATACCCCGCTTGATAAGATATTTAAATGTAATGCAAGTCTGACTCACCCAGGGGTAAATTTGTTAATATATTTAGAAAAATGTTTTAAAATTTTCAAATTTTTATGACAATTTGAGGAGTTTCATTTTTCTTTACATAAGTTATAATCATTTTCACTTTAGCATATGTGGTTAAAATGATTTCCTTCATCACCAAAAACCTTGGATATTAAAAATACAGGATCTTCTACTATCTCAGTATGGCAGGTATTACATTATCATACGCAATTACATCATCGTACACTCGCAAGTCTCTTGTAATCTGAAAACAAATAGAAAATGTAAAATTTGCTTTGTTCTATCTGTAGAACAAAGCAATGCAGGAAATTTCGAAAACACTGAAGGACTTCTATTAAAATTGCTGAGTTCTCACTTCCCAATGTTTGCCAATCCTTGCAATTTATTGGTAAAATGGTAGAGAAATGTATTTGAATAGTCAGATGAGGAAGAGCCCCTCTGAAGTGCGAACTTTTTGTCTTTGGCATTGAATGTTGCGCCGAATATCTTAGGACGGTTCTGGTTCAAATATACAAGGTTGGATTGGGATTACATTTTTTTAATGAATCTCTCCACTTTTAGGTCTAGTGTTAGTTCTAGTTTTATGTCATTAGATCTAACTCTAGATCTAGAAAGATTAAGATTTAGCTGTACAGCTCTCAAGACGGCTAAACCTGAATGAATCTAGTTCAAGGTGTAGTGTTAGTTCTAACTTTACTTCATTTCAAATATACAGGATTGGGTTTAGCAGTACATTTGAAGACTTTTTTGACCGTAGGCCTCTACAATGAATAGTTTCTAAATTAGAGTACAAACTGATTTGGTAACCCTGTATATTCAAATTGAAGTAAAATTAGAACTAACACAAGACCTATAACTAGAAGCTTTTTTCTTAATTTAGAATGAATAAGGGTGCACTGGTTTTGTTCGTCCAACCCAAGTAAAGAAGAACGTGATGACGCCATTCTATAGTGCCATTCAACAATTAGAAGTAATCTGTATTATGCTGGAGCAAATTAGGCAGTCCTCTTCATGAAGACGCTGGGACAAACAATTTTAAAAAGTGGTAAGTCTTATTAGGTAGGAAAACCTTATTTGGCTAAAGCTTACCAGATATTATTATTATCTAGTACAATAAATCTATAAATATGTGTAATATGTGTATTAAGACTTTTTGAAAACATCTAAATATGACTTCAATAATCCGCATGCTCCCATAATATGAATTAACCTGGTTTTAAATGATTCGGATTAGCAAAGCTTTACCGTACATGTAATACATTGTTTGATGAGAAAATATTGTTAAATATTATGTTTATTTACAATATGTAATATGTTTGATCATATTATTACACAAAATGGATAAACAACAGCATTTTGCTTTTGGTGCCTGCATAAATTCAATAAATACAAATTGTTTATTGTTGAAAAATATCGTAGACAAAGAAGAGACCTAACCCATTTGTGTTATCCTTTATTGAGAGAATTAAAAGTGTAAACTCAAAACATTACCAGTACTAATTTAGGAATTAATGAGAAAAGGAGAAAAATTACTTGACATCTGCGACATATAAATTAATTTTAAGAAAAAATACTCATTTAAGATAAGGTATTGAAAGCCTTATTGTTCCATTTGTAGCTGGTTATTCATTTTCTACTTGCAATGTAGTACTTGCATATCTCTATGCATGACCTCAATAATTATTCTAGAAACATAAGAGGCAATTAATGAAGCGTAAATTTCCTCACATCTGTTGTACAAACTTCAACTTAACTTACAGCTTCAACAATTGTTTTAAAATCAAGCAAATATTTGTTTCTGTTATAATTATGACTTTCAACATTGTATAACATTTCATGCACTTCTTATATTTTGTTTCCAACTATTATAATTCGTTTAATTGAAGAGAACATACGATTATATTTAAGCTATTAAGCTACCAGTATTTCTTAACCCTCAGTTAGGCGCGCATGTATCCTTAAACTTAAAATTAAGCTTAAAATTTTTGGCTCCTCAGTTATTTTTCTATAACGAGTTAAACATAAAAAAAAACCCGATTTTTGAGATTTCCGTACATGCCGTCACTTTATGAATTTTTTTATCAAAAACTAGAAGACGAAAAAATTTGGCATATTTCAACAGGTGATAGTCTAATATGTTCTGCACACAAGGCATATTATATTTTTTTTTCATATTTTGTATAGTTTCCCGAATTTTCGCGAATTAAAAAGATGCTGTTAAATCGAAAACATGTAGAGTTTAGTTAAAATTATGTAGAATAATTCTGTATGTCGAATGACGTACAGTGAAATAGTTTTTCAAAATTACATTTTTCTAATTTAATTTTTAGCGTGAGTAAAGTGTTTGCAAGAAAATTGAGTTTCACAGAATACGCGACGCCGGTGGAGGTAATGGGCGAGCGATAGTCGCCCTCAAACAACTCGAGAAACCATATCTATTTTGTATTGTATAAACACAAATTACTACAAATTAATTTTGTACCATGGATAATAAACTTGGTATGCATCTTCGACACTGCGCCAGAGATTCAGTCTCCTCAGTAATCCTGGTTTCTCAGGTTCTCTGAGGACAATTGTTGCTCGCCCGTTACCCCGCACCAGCGTCCCTTAGCCTGCCTAATTCTGGTTTCTTTCAAACACTGTACTCGCTCCAAAAAATCGGGAAAATTTTATTTTGAAAAACTGTTACTGGAGTTCGACATACCGATTTATTGCGTACAATTCGGTGCAAAAAATGTTGAAATCCGTCAAACCATTTTCAAAATAACAGCAAGTCCTTAAACCGCGGAAATTCGCGAACCTGTACAAAATATGAAAAAAATAAAATAAGCCTTGTGTGCAAAATATATTGGACTATCACCAGTTGACATACCAAATTTTTTGGTCTTATACTTTTTGAAGATAAAAATCATAAAGTGACGATATGTACAAGAATCTCAAAAATCGGGTGTTCTTTTTATGTTTAACTCGCTATAAAAGAAAAATCGAGGAGCCAAACATTTTCAAACTCATTTCAGTATGGTAGAAATGATCAGTATCAAGATATCGATCTCTAAAGAGACAGTAAGTAATTTTATGCGTGCATCTGCTGGATATATGCGCGCCTAACGGAGGGTTAAGATTAAGATTTTTTAACAGGTGACTCTTTTTTTACTTTGCAATATAGTACTTTCATACCTCTAAGTACTCAATAATTATTCTACAAACATAAGAGGCAATTAATGAAGCATACATTTCCTCCCATCTGTTGTACAAATTTCAACACCACTTACAGATTCAACAATTGATTTATAATCAAGCAAAAGCTTGTTTCTGTTATTATAATTATGACTTTTAACAGTGTATAACATTCCATTTCCTACTTCTATTTTGTATCAACTTTTATATTATGTTCTGTTGAAGAGAATATATTCACAGGCGTCTGAAGGTAGACGGAGGGTAGACGGTTTTCAATGAGCTTTGCACTGAATTTTGTAGAATAATTCTGTATGTCGAATGACGGTAATAGTATTTGAAAATTAAATTTTTCTGATTTTCTTAGCGTGAGTAAAGTGTTTGCAAGAAAATTGAGTGATATACACAGGTTACGGACGCCCGTGCAGGGTAACGGGCGAGCGATAGTCGCCCTGGAACAACTCGAGAAACCAGAATGACCGCGGTGACTGAATGTCTGCTGCAGAACTGAAGATATATACCATATCTATTTATATTGTATAAACACAAATTACAACAAATTGTATTTGTACATTTAACATTTAGAACAATGTAAACAACGTTTTTCAACAAATTAATTTTATACCATCGATAATAAACTTGGTATGCATCTTCGACACTGCACCAGGCATTCAGTCACCTCAGTAATCCTGGTTTCTCCGCTTCTCTGAGGACGATTGTTGCTCGCCCGTTACCCTGCACCAGCGTCCCTTAGCGTGCCTAATTCTGGTTTCTTTCAAACAC
Source organism: Onthophagus sagittarius (assembly GCA_036711965.1). Lineage (NCBI taxonomy): Eukaryota > Metazoa > Arthropoda > Insecta > Coleoptera > Scarabaeidae > Onthophagus > Onthophagus sagittarius. Next base: position 64,745,773 of record JASERS010000003.1, on the reverse strand, counting down.
TGTACTCGCTCCAAAAAATCGGGAAAATTCTATTTTGAAAAACTATTACTGGAGTTCGACATACCGATTTATTGCGCACAATTCGGTGCAAAAAACGTTGAAATCCGTCAAACCATTTTCAAAATAACAGCATTTCCTTAAACCGAGGAAATTCGCGAAACTGTACAAAATATGAAAAAAATAAAACATGCCTTGTGTGCAAAACATATTACACTATCATCAGTTGACATACCAAATTTTTTGGTCTCATACTTTTTCAGAAAAAAAATCATAAAGTGACAATATGTACAAGAATCTCAAAAATCGGGTGTTTTTTTTATGTTTAACTCGCTATAAGAGAAAAACTGAGGAGCCAAAAATTTTCAAACTCATTTCAGTATGGTAGAAACGATCAGTATTAAGATATCGATCTCTAAAGAGACAGTAAACAATTTTATGCGTGCATCTGCTGGATATATGCGCGCCTAACGGAGGGTTAAGATTTAAGATTTTTTAAGAGGTGACTTTTTTTACTTTGCAATGTAGTACTTTCATACCTCTAAGTATTCAATAATTATTCTACAAACATAAGAGGTAATTACTGAAGCATAAATTTCCTCCCTTCTGTTGTACAAATTTCAACACTACTTACAGATTCAACAATTGATTTATTATCAAGCAAAAGCTTGTTTCTGTTATTATAATTATGACTTTTAACAGTGTATAACATTCCATTTCCTACTTTTATTTTGTATCAACTTTTATATTATGTTCTGTTGAAGAGAACATATATGATCTACAGAGCGCAGCGAGTTTAGCTTAACAGCTCCAAAATTCGCCCCACTCTGGCCTCAATGTTCACAGGCGTCTGAAGGTAGACGGAGGGTAGACGGAGGGTAGATGGTTTTCAATGAGCTTTGCACTGAATTATGTAGAATAATTCTGTATGTCGAATGACGGTAATAGTTTTTGAAAATTAAATTTTTCTGATTTTCTTAACGTGAATAAAGTGTTTGCAAGAAAATTAAGTTATATACACAGGTTACGGACGCCCGTGCAGGGTAACGGGCGAGCGATAGTCGCCCTGGAACAACTCGAGAAACCAGAATGGCCGCGCTGACTGAATGTCTGCTTCAGAACTGAAGATATATACCATATCTATTTATATTGTATAAACACAAATTACAACAAATTGTATTTGTACTCAGTAATCTCTCTTGCACTCAGTAATCCTGGTTTCTCCGCTTTTCTGAGGACGATTGTTGCTCGCCCGTTACCCTGCACAAGCGTCCCTTAGCCTGCTTAATTCTGGTTTCTTTCAAACACTGTACTCGCTCAAAAAATCGGGAAAATTCTATTTTGAAAAACTATTACTGGAGTTCGACATACCGATTTATTGAGCAAAATTCAGTGCAAAAAACATTGAAATCCATCAAACCATTTTCAAAATAACAGCATTTCCTTAAACCGCGGAAATTCGCGAAACTGTACAAAATATGAAAAAAATAAAACATGCCTTATGTGCAAAACATATTACACTATCATCAGTTGACATACCAAATTTTTTGGTCTCATACTTTTTCAGAAAAAAAATCATAAAGTGACGATATGTACAAGAATCTCAAAAATCGGGTGTTTTTTATTTTTAACTCGCTATAAAAGAAAAACTGAGGAGCCAAAATTTTCAAACTCATTTCAGTATGGTAGAAACGATTAATGATTATAACAAAGTTTATTGCACTTTGTGTCATCAATTGGTTGTAAAGATATCAATCTCTAAACAGACAGTAAGCAGTTGTATGTGTGTATCTGCAGGATACATGCGCACCTAACAGAGGGTTAAGATACAGTATTGAAAACCTTATTGTACAATTTGCAGTTGGTGACTCTTTTTTTTTACTTTGGAATATTTCATGTTTATTGTAATTTCATACCTCTAAGTACTCAATAATTATTCTACAAACATAAGAGGCAATTAATGAAGCATAAATTTCCTCCCATCTGTTGTACAAATTTCAACACCACTTACAGATTCAACAATTGATTTATAATCAAGCAAAAGCTTGTTTCTGTTATTATAATTATGACTTTTAACAGTGTTTAACATTCCATTTCTTTCTTTTATTTTGTATCAATTTTTATATTATGTTCTGTTGAAGAGAGAGAACATATATGATCTACAGAGCGCAGCGAGTTTAGCTTAACAGCTCCAAAATTCGCCCCACTCTGGTCTCAATGTTGACAGGCGTCTGAAGGTAGACGGAGGGTAGATGGTTTTCAATGAGCTTTGCACTGAATTATGTAGAATAATTCTGTATGTCGAATGACGGTAATAGTTTTTGAAAATTAAATTTTTCTGATTTTCTTAACGTGAATAAAGTGTTTGCAAGAAAGTTAAGTTATATACACAGGTTACGGACGCCCGTGCAGGATAACGGGCGACGGATAGTCGCCCTGGAACAACTGGAGAAACCAGAATGGCCGCGGTGACTGAATGTCTGCTTCAGAACTGAAGATATATACCATATCTATTTTATATTGTATAAACACAAATTACAACAAATTGTATTTGTACGTTTAACATTTAGAACAATGTAAACAATGTTTTTCAACAAATTAATTTTATACCATGGATAATAAACTTGGTATGCATCTTCGACACTGCACCAGACATTTAGTCACCTCAGTAATCTTGGTTTCTTCCGTCCTCTGAGGACGATTGTTGCTCGCCCGTTACCCTGCACCAGCGTCCCTTAGCCTGCATAATGCTGGTTTCTTTCAAACACTGTACTCGCTCCAAAAAATCGAGAAAATTCTATTTTGAAAAACTATTACTGGAGTTCGACATACCGATTTATTGCGCAAAATTCAGTGCAAAAAACATTGAAATCTGTCAAACCATTTTCAAAATAACAGCATTTCCTTAAACCGAGGAAATTCGCGAAACTGTACAAAATATGAAAAAAATAAAACATGCCTTGTGTGCAAAACATATTACACTATCATCAGTTGACATACCAAATTTTTTGGTCTCATACTTTTTCAGAAAAAAAATCATAAAGTGACGATATGTACAAGAATCTCAAAAATCGGGTGTTTTTTATTTTTAACTCGCTATAAAAGAAAAACTGAGGAGCCAAAAATTTTCAAACTCATTTCAGTATGGTAGAAACGATTAATGATTATAACAAAGTATATTAAGTATTGCACTTTGTGTCATCAATTGGTTGTAAAGATATCAATCTCTAAACAGACAGTAAGCAATTGTATGTGTGTATCTGCAGGATATATGCGCACCTAACAGAGGGTTAAGATACAGTATTGAAAACCTTATTGTACCATTTGTAGTTGGTGACTCTTTTTTTACTTTGGTATACAGTACTTTCATACCTCTAAGTACTCAATAATTATTCTACAAACATAAGAGGCAATTAATGACACATAAATTTCCTCCCATCTGTTGTACAAATTTCAACACCACTTACAGATTCAACAATTGATTTATAATCAAGCAAAAGCTTGTTTCTGTTATTATAATTATGACTTAACAGTATATAACATTCCATTTCCTTCTTTTATTTTGTATCAACTTTTATATTATGTTCTGTTGAAGAGAACATATATGATTTGCAGAGTGCAGCGAGTTTAGCTTAACAGCTCCAAAATTCGCCCCACTCTGGCCTTGATGTTCACAGGCGTCTGAAGCTGTCTTTCTTGGCCACATAAAAATGGCTAAAATCCCCGCGCTCTAATGATCACAGATATATCACATATAAGCTATTTAGCTACCAGTATTTTTTATCAGACATAACAGATCTATGACATACAACTATGATAACATAATGCCAGCCTATTCAAGGCTACAATGGTTCCAGTGAGTAGGTACTTTTTAACAAAAATTCCCAAACTATTCAATATCAAAATAAGATTTGTGATTTTTTTTTATTTGTGTCGAACCAATAATAATTTTTGCAAGTCAAATACAATATTCTCTATATTTCCATAAATTTGGATAGTTTAATGCTAAAGAGTAATTACTTTAGTAATAATAAGCATCTTATTCCTTTTAAAATATGTACCATGAGAAGTGATAATGATTCATCGCTTAAATGTGTATGAAACAGACATACATTAGAAACCAGTTCACTTCTCATGGTACATATATTATGAATGCACTGTATATGTTAAAAGGAAATTATTTTGCAATCATTAAACTGCTTTAATTGATTTACTTTAAAGCAAATAATGTTATTGCATAAATCAGAGTAGTGTAAGCATTAATAAAAAAAAAGTAAAAATGAAATTACTTTCAGAATCATCTTCATCATCCTTCATTAAAACGTTTTTAAGTTTTTTTTGCTTCCCAATGTTTTTATTTGACCAAATTCCATGTAGATTTTGCAAAGATTTCCCAGCGGCGATCCAAGAATCCTTTTGGGGCGACTCCAAATTACACCAAAGCTGATAAACATTCCAAGAAGACGGAGGTGACTTTTCGTCCGGATCGAGGGTTTTAAATTTGGAATTTTTCCACAACATGAACCCCCAAATTTGAATATGCTTATCATTTTGGATGTTTTCGATTAAGTTTGATTGTTTCTGACATTTTTCGCTTTTACGATGTTCGGAGAACTCTTCTACAAAGTGGAAAATTTCGTGGCATTCGCCACAAACCAAAACATCTAATTTGGATAACTCTTCTTTTGCTAAAGTAAATGACAAATTCATAATGAGTTTTTATAAAATTTGGATTGACAAATTAAATTAAATTAAATACCTTTTGATATATCTTGTTCTTTAACGTCCTCCAGAGGATCGAGTTGTTGGGGTTTTTCTTCTTCAACCATCGTTTTTACCTTTAAATGATTTTAATGAAAAAGTTAGGTTAGGATGGAATGTGATGGGCTTAAGTATCAACAACAACTTTCTAGCGGCGAAAGCGTATTTAATTAAGATAATGATAATATTAAAACATAAATGGAATTTGAAATATTTCATTAAGTTTTCAACACTTTTAAGCGCCAAAAAGAACTATTTCTTCTTCATTTTCAAAACGAATTTAGTCAGGAAATAAAGACAAGCACAAAAATATAAGCACAGACAAACGCCACAGAATGCGTATTGGCCAAAATGGCGGGTTACCTAAAATACCGATTTTCACTTAAAGAAAAACTTTGAATTGCGATTTTTTCGATATGACGACGATTATTTTACTTTTAAAAAACTATGTTTGTTACAAAAGTATACGTACTGCTTTTGGGGAATGTTGAAAAATGTTCACGGCTTAACCTGGAAGGTCAGCGTCACGTTCACATGAAAACATTCGTAGCACGGATACGAACCAACTGCAATTTACCGACAACCTCGGCGTCCCTTGCCAATAGAGCAATTGAGTTCGCTTAAAAAACCGCAAAATCCCAATAAATCACTGCGATTCATCAAAAACAACACTTTGTAAATTAAAAAATTATTTTTGAGACAATTACTTTTTTAATGATCTTACGAAATATCTGAACGAATTTTTTGTTAGGACTGTAGATTGGGCGCGAAATTCAAATCGCCACTTTCAATCATAAAACAACAAACGAATTTTTCGATTATTACATTTTTTAATAAATAATACACCCAAATTAAAACTCCAAAAATCGTTTTTATCTTCTTTATTAGTATAATTAATAAAATTATTAATTATCAAAAAAATTATGAACGTTTCCAATTTACATGATCATTTTTTTGAGGTTATCTCTTTGAGGTGTTTTGAGGTTAAGTTAAAAAATGAGTGAATTAAAAGAAAATAAAGAAGAAATACAAGAAAATGAATTCATTTCTTTACCCCAAAAACGGTATTATCGGCAAAGGGCTCATTCAAATCCAATCGCGGATCATTGTATAGACTAGTATGTATTAAAAAAAATTATTTTAAAAATAACAAAAATTTCGTTAAAGCCCTTTAACACCAGATCATATGGAATGGGAAAAACTTTACCCCAAATACTCAAAAGACACCAATATTGTTAAATTCGCCGATATTGGATGCGGCTATGGAGGATTATTACTTGCCTTATCAAAAATTTACCCAGAAACTTTATCGTTAGGGATGGAAATAAGAGTTAAAGTATCCGATTATGTCATGGATAGGATTAAGGCGTTAAGGTCTCAATTTAAAGATGAATATGAAAATATCGCATGCCTTAGGACGAACGCCATGAAATATTTGGTTAATTACTTTCATAAAGCTCAGGTTTTGTTGTTTAATTCTAAAATAATTCTTAAATTGCCTTTTTTCTTTTTAGTTGACTAAAATATTTTTCTTATATCCAGACCCTCACTTTAAAAAAGCTAAACATAAATGGAGAATTATTAGTAAACAACTTTTAGATGTTTACGCTTACGTTTTAGCTATTGATGGATTAATTTATACAGTTACAGATGTTAAAGATTTACATGAATGGATTGTGAAACATTTTGAAGAGCACCCTTTGTTTTTAAGGGTTGAGAAATGTGATTTGGTATATTTACACAAATTTTTGATTTTCTTTTTCTTATTTTAAAATTTATATATTTTAGGAAAATGATCCGATTGTAGATAAACTTTTTGATACAACTGAAGAGGGACAAAAAGTAACTAGGAATAATGGAGATAAATTTTTAGCTGTTTTTAGGAGAAGAGAGGATTCATAAAAAAATAATTTTAATAAATATAAGTATAAAAAATCTTAATTATTTGGCAAATTGGTTTTTAAACTTTTTATGACATATTCCTGTTCTTTTCTTTGTCCAGGTGATGTTCCCCAAGTTCATATTTTAACTGAAATGAATTGGTCATTTTGAAAACGAGTCATTTCCTTTTTTTGAAACTCGTTTAGAGGAACAAACTACTGTTTAATTTCAATGTAAAAGTGTTCAAATTTAGATGGGTTTGCGGAATATCTTAGAATTAGTTATTATGAAAGATAGAAAGACGCGGTTCTCGCAGACCTCAGCTATTTTTTGGTGAAACTTATACTATTACTTAAGTTATACTAAAGATTTTCAAACACCCGCTGTTTCTCGAATATCCGGAAACATAATAAAAGCTGCACTAACAGGTTTTTTTCACTTAGAATTTAATCGAGCACATGCCAAAGTAGTTACTTACGTTGTATCACTTTTGACTTCATTCCAACTTTTTTTTTGCGATAGTTTTTTCAATGCTCATCATTATATAATTAATAAATAAATAAAAAAATTAACTATGATAATGTTTTTATTTTTTAAAATTGGTGCCACACTGTTTCGATTGCCTAGCAATCTTCGACGGGCATGACTAAAAGTACAAACATGTAATTAACATTTTTTTTTTTAATTAAAGTAATTACAATCTGGTCAGAAAGACCAATTAGCAATTTGTTTCTAACTTAACTTAATAATTAATGTACGATTCAGTGGTTCGACTCTTCAGTGACCTGATTCCGATCCGTCTGCACACTATTCTTGACATGCACCTATTTTGCCTCACATATCACATGCTCTGCTTTATACACAATCACTCACAGAAACTACACCAGTTCGAACGGCTTTTTTCTCTGGAGTCTTCTCTTTAGTCCAGTGTTGTCAAGGAGCTGGATGGCCTCAATGTTGGCGTGTTTATGCAGTCTTTCTTCATGTCTGCTGGCAAATTTCTTGATACTCTCTTCTACTGTTTCTATCTCTAAGTCCTTATGGAGATCTTTATTTCTTATATACCAGGGTGCATTGACAATGTTTCTTAGCACTTTGTTTTGAAATCTTTGAATTACATCTTTATTGCTTTGTTTTGTGCAGCCCCATAGCTGGATACCATAAGTCCATACTGGTTTTAATATTTGTTTGTACAGTATTAATTTATTATGTAACGCTAGGGTTGAATTTCGCCCTATTAGCCAGTACATTTTTCTATATTTTATTTCAAGTTCTTGTCTTTTTTTTAACATGAGCTTTCCAGCAGAGCTTTGCATCTAGTGTTATACCAAGATATTTCGCAGTGTTTGAATACGGAACTGGTGTATTCTTGATATTAACAGGCATCTGTTAACAAATTTTGTTGGTAAAGTTGACATGTATAGATTTCGTTTCATTTAATCTGATTCTCCATTTGACAGTCCAACTATATATACTATTGACTGCAAGTTGCAGTTTTTCAGTAGCTTCTTCATTGCTTCTACCTACTGATAGAATAGCAGTGTCGTCAGCAAAAGTTGCAATAGTGCTGTTTTCTGGTTGTGGTATATCGCAAGTGTAAAGAAGGTAGAGAATCGGCCCTAAGACACTTCCCTGCGGAACCCCAGCCTTAATCAATTGTAGTTCAGAATAGGCGTCTTCTTGTTTAACTCTAAAATATCTTTCAGAAATATATGATTCTAAAATTTTAGAAAATTGTTTCGGTAAATACGTTCTGAGTTTATAATTTAGGCCTTCATGCCACACTCTATCAAATGCCTGCGAAACATCCAAAAATACTGCAGAGCATATCATCTTCTCTTCTAGTGTTTTTTCTATAATGTCCGTTATTCTATGTACTTGTTCAATCGTGGCATGTTTATTTCTAAATCCAAATTGATGATTTGGAAACAATGCCTTGGCGTCAATTATAGGTTTTAATCTTTTTAGTAGAAGTTTTTCGAATAATTTTGCTATTACAGGCAGCAATGATATCGGTCTGTAGGATGTTATTTCATAAAGGGGCTTTCCTGGTTTGGGTACCATTATGACTTCAGCCACTTTCCAAAATCTAGGCACATATCTCTAAAATGTGCCGTTGTATCGTGCTCAAACTCAATCTAAAGGCAGCATTAAATAAGTGTGTTAGTTTGACTAGTGCTTTTCTTGGAAGCTGTTTGAGCACTTCACCGGTTATTAAATCAAAACCAGGAGCTTTTCTCGATTTCATATTTTATTTATTATATATTTATATTTATTATCTCGGCTACACTTCATTGGGCGATGTCGGTCTAATGCTTTCTTCTTTCCGGCATCGTTCTTCCCATGTTGTCTCTCCTTCCTGATCTTCAATAGGCGTGAACGTTTGTGCCAGATGGCTTGCAAAAATGTCTGCTTTTTGGTTGCTACTTTTAGCCCAGTTTCCATCAGGTCGTTTGATTGGGGGGTCCTGAATTATAGGTCTTTTGAGTTTTTTAGTAGCTCTCCAAAGTGAGTAATCAGTACTACTGTCATTCTTTAGATTTCTCAGGTAAGTATTCATAGATTCATCCTTGATTTTCCGAATCTCTCTTTTTAGATGCTGAGTAGCATTATTTAGTCTAGTTTTATCTTCAGGATCTCTTGACAGTTGCCATTTTCGTCTAAGTTTTCTTTTTTCCATTATTAATTGTCTGATTTCTTTGGGGTAATTGTTTCCTGCTACTCTAGCGTGTAGTATGGGAGAGTTTTCCCATGCAGCAGTTTGGATATTTTTAACGAATATCTCTGCTTCTTCTTCTAGTTGCGTTTCATTCTTAAGTGGAACTGCTAGGTTAATTTTCTCTTCCAAGCGAATTTTAAAGCTTTCCCAGTCTGTTAACTTATTTGTTAACGTTGGATTGAATACTTTTTTAAATATATCATCACTTAAAGTCATTGTGATTGGTGAGTGATCAGAATTCAATTCCCAACCTTCTTCAATATTCAGATATTTGGACGATATATTTTTTATAATAAAAAAGTCAATGAGGTCGGGAACTTTATTTTGGTCTGTAGGCCAGTACGTAGGCTTGCCGGTTGACAAATATTCACATTTACTTTCTTGAATTGCTTCCAGTAGCTCCTTACCTTTAGTTGTAATTAATCTGGATTCCCAGTTGGTATGTTTTGCATTAAAGTCTCCACCTATTATGAATCTATGACCTTGTTTACTCAGAAATTGAAGATACTGATGCTTCTTGATTGTGTGTTTCGGAGGGCTGTAGACTGCCGCTATGGCAAATTGAAAAGTTTTTATTGTTATACTTACAGATGTAGCTTGTAGCTCTTCAGTCTTGTATTCTAGTTCTTGGTGATGCAGGATATTTTCTTTAATTACAACAGCACTACCTCCCTTTGCAGCGTTTTCAGGATGCAATGTGTGGTATACTTTATAGCCTCTAAATTTAATAAATGATTGATTGGTAAAGGGCGTTTCTGAGATTATGTAATTAACATATTAAAAATATAATTATGTATATAAATACCGTCAAAAGGATGAAAAATACAAAAAAACATCAAAATAAAATAAACGAATCGTGAAACTCAAGTGAGTGAGAGACTTACACTATCTACAGATTCCAACAAACTGGATAGGTTTTTTTTTTCTCAAAAGATGAGCAACGCGTGTACGCAGGGTTATTTAAAATAAACGGGTGGAAGTGGTCAAGTTAATCCGAAGCAAATCTATTGAAATTAAATTTGATTGACGTATCTAAGAAAAAATCTGTTGTTGTTAAAGTCCGTGAGGTCGTTCAGAAGAAAATCGTTATTTATGTTATTGTGTTTATGTATGAACATTAAGATTTATCAATCTTATGTTTTGTGTTTTGTATATGTTTATATATTGCAGAATTTTCTTTTGATAAATGTTCTTTCAATCTGGTTTTTAAATTACGGCCAGTTTGACCTATGTAGAAAGAGTCACTGTCATTACAGTTGATTCTCTATACGTCGCTTAATTCGTCTTTAATGAACCTATGTTTATTATTTAAGATACATGCACTTATTCTATTGTTTGAGGTATATGCGGGGATGATGTTAAATTTACTGAGATTTTGTTTGAGTTTGTGTTGAATTGAAGCTACGAAAGGAACCGCTATCTAGCGGTTAGTTTGAATTTGTTTGAATAATGTGGGAAAATAAGTTTGTTAATGTAAGAGGTGTGAGTTTTGTTGTAAATCCTCTGCATGTTTGGGATGTTGTATTGTTTAAACCCATCTTTATGGTTATTCCCATTTCGTTAATGTAATCATTTTCTTGTAAGGGGACGTTAAATATTCTATTAAATAAAATCTAAAGGATGCTTCTTTATGTTGTAAGCAGTTATATGAGTATTTTGGAATAATGGTGTCAGTAGTTGTTGGTTTTCTGTAGATTTGACTGATATGACAGAGAATTATCAACATTATTTCTTTTGATGGTCAAGTCTAAGAAATTCAGGTTACAGTCATGTTCGATTTCTGTCCTATATAAGGGTAACAACGCCAAGTTACTAGCTGTTTCCAACATTTTTGATAATATAACAAACTTAAAATTCACGACAGAACTCGAACTTGACTGTAACCTGAATTTCTTAGACTTGACCATCAAAAGAAATAATGTTGATAATTCTCTGCTATATTAAATCTACAGAAAACCAACAACTACTGAAACTATTATTCCAAAATACTCATATAATTGCTTACAACATAAAAAAGTATCCTTTAGATTTCTATTTAATAGAATATTTAACGAAATATTCTATCGAATTAATAGAATATAAAATGATTACATTAACGAAATGGGAATAATCATAAAGATGGGTTTAAACAATAAATACAACATCCCAGACATGCAGAGGATTTACAACAAAACTCACAACTCTCACATTAACAAACTTATCTTCCCACATTATTCAAACAAATTCAAATATCTAGCGGTTCCTTTCGTAGCTTCAAATCAACACAAACTCAAACAAAATCTCAATAAATTTAACATCATCCCCGCATATACCTCAAACAATAGAATAAGTGCATATATCTTAAATAATAAACATAGGTTCATTAAAGACGAATTAAGCGGCGTATACAGAATCAACTGCAATGGCTGTGACTCTTTCTACATAGGTCAAACTGGCCGTAATTTAAAAACCAGATTGAAAGAACATTTATCAAAAGAAAATTCTGCAATATATAAACATATACAAAACACAAAACATAAGATTGATAATGAAATAATTTTACTAAGACAAGTCAAAAAATCAAAAGAACTAGATCTTTTGGAGGAAATGTTCATACATAAACACAATAACATAAATAACGATTTTCTTCTGAACGACCTCACGGACTTTAACAACAACATATTTTTCTTAGATACGTCAATCAAATTTAATTTCAATAGATTTGCTCGGATTAACTTGACCACTTCCACCCGTTTATTTTAAATAACCCTGCGCACACGCGTTGCTCATTTTTTGAGAAGAAAAAAAAAACCTATCCGGTATTTTCATCCTTTTGACGGTATTTATATACATAATTATATTTTTAATAATTACATGTTTGTACTTTTAGTCGTGCCCGTCGAAGATTGCTAGGCAATCGAAACAGTGTCGCATCGATTTTAAAAAATAAAAACATTATCATCGTTAATTTTTTCTTTTATTTATTTATTCATTCCAACTGTCAGCTATAAAGTGATAATAACAAACTTATGTTGTGGTTAACGACAACGATAATAAGTCTTCCTCTATTTTGTCAATATTTTAAGAATCTTGATATCTTCCATATCTAAGGGCTGATTTCAGTCGTATACCCAACTCTTTTTTTTACACCGTAGACATATCTACGGTGTAAATAAATAATCCTTAGAAATACGTGCAAAAGAAAATCGTGTGAAAAAAATTTATAATAAAATGTATATGACATATTTATAAAAAAAGAAGCTATTAATTACTTTAAAAAAATAGTGTACAGTGAAAACTCCAACATAACAATAAAAATATAAACTAAAATTAGAAATAAAAATTAATTTTGCAAGTCTTCATCGCTACTTGATAACAAACGTTTATTACGGATTTGACCAAAAGCGCTATCATCAGCATCATCAGGGGATATGTCGGATATGTCTAGCACAACTGTCGGATTTAATTCAAATGAAGAATTTCGTTCGTTATTAACGGTCAGTGTTGTTTTTTTGTAGTTGTGAGGTCGGTTATTAGCTGCTGTTTTTTTTTTGGTTTCTCAATAAACTTATATAATTTTTCATATCCAGCTACACATAACTAAAGACTACGTTGAAATTTCAATGCACGCTCCATATCAGGATCATGAGTAAGAATATGTTGTTCCATACTTGTAGCAAATTTCAAGCCATTGCGAATTAAATCAGTCGTTAATAGCTGAATTTCATCTTCTACCTTGTCATTATCGATTTCTTCATTTTCACAAATCGTCGTAAATTCGATCAAATCATCTTTATCCAAAGGGCTTTCTCGCATCAATTCTTCACAATTCATTCACAGCTGATTTTTCTACTACAAAACTTCCACTTTTGACGCATGTTAGCAATATTTTTTTCCAACAAGCTTTAAGGTTGATTAGCGCAATTGTTTAATGGCAACAGAAGCAAGTGTAATGCAATCCATAATCGTAAACTTTCTCCATACTTCCAAAACAGTCAAATTTGTTTCTTCCACTGAATCTAAAATATATTTAAACGTTTGCTTTATGTAGTACATTTAAATGTTGCTATAATGCCCTGATCGAGTGGCTGAAACAGCGAGGTAGTATTAGGCGGTAAAAATAGCAATTGAATATTTGGGTGATCCAACACTGGGTGGCTGGCATTATCAACGAGCAGAAGTATTTTGAATTCCAAACCTTTTTGTTCCATATATTTCTGGACTTCAGGAACAAAGCAGTTGTTGAACCAATTTATATACAGATCAGCCGTCAGCCATGCCTTTTTATTCGCCATGAAATGGACTGGAAATTGTTTAATGTTCTTACCTCTTAATGCTCTTGGCATAAGAGATTTGTTGATTAATAAAGGCTTTAACATTTTATCACCAGATGCGTTACTACATAATAAGAACGTCACTCGATCTTTGGACGCTTTAAAACCAACAGCTGATTTTTCAGATTTTGCTGTATAAGTCTTTTCGGGCATTTTCTTCCAAAACAGTCCCGTTTCGTCGGCAATAAATATTTGTTCTGAAGTATAACAACGATTTTTGATAGTTTACCCGGACAGATTTTTGCAGTATTTTCGTCTGCTGATGCTACTTCTCCCTTTATTTTTACATTGTGAAATGCGTATCTTTTTATAAAACCTGTTAGCCATCCCTCACTTGCATTAAATGCCAGTTTCTTCCTTGCTTGAAGACTTGTTGATGGTTCCAATTCCTGAAGTCGGTTATATATTCTAAGTGCTTTTTCTTTTATATGTTTCCCATCAATAGGTATTCTTATTGACTGTAAATCTTCTATCCAATACACCATGTTTTCTCTAAGATAGAATTTCGACTATAAGATTATGTTTTGGAGCTCACTTTCGATCCAGATATTACGGATTGTCGAATGGAATTCCCATTTTTTCTAATTGTTCTTATAGTCGCTTCGTTTAAACCAAAAGTTTTGCAAACAGATGTGGGACAGACTTTCACCTTTCTTTAGACAGTCTAAGATTTTTATTTTAGTTTCTAAGAAAATTGCTTGTCTTTTCGGAAGTTGTTGTTTAGCCATTTTATTAAACAATAAGGGTACTATAAAAAGAATCCAAAATAATATTTCTTATAGAATTTTTCTAAAGCGACAGTCTAATACAATATTACCTTTTTTAGTAGCAAAGAATTATCATCATTACAAATAACACTGGAAATTTCACCATCGATTTAAAAAAACTTTAACTGAAAAATCCACTTTTAAAAGTTTACCGAAATTATTTATTACGTCTCACAAACTGACCCCTCTTAAGACAAAATAAATCATGTGTTCAAGTTGAAGCAGCACAACGAGATAAAGAAAAAAAAAGTGATCATAAAATTCTGGTATTCCCCGTAGTAGACCAAGTGATAAATATATGTGGACTTTTCTTAGTCAAACCTTACCGACGGACCCCCAGGGTGAAAACTACATTAAATACATAATAGAAAAATGAAGACTTTAACTTTGTTGTCTTAATGGTAAATTGTGACGTAAAAATAAAATATAAAGTAAACCTTTTGTTGAAGAAGTATTTATTGATTATAACTTTTGTACTAAAATACAATAAAATATTAATGGCTTGTATGAACCTGATGGGATGTTATGAGTTATTTATGTCCGGCTCGATGTTTGTCAGTAGCAACCGCAAATCTCCCCGATTACTAATTTCCAGTCTGTTTCTTTTCTTTGTGACGAGGCTCATAACGGCACTGAATCCACGTTCTACCAAATACGAAGACGGAAAAGCAATCAACCGCTTCTGTACAATAACCCATAATGCTGGATATAAAATTGGGATCTGTTTTTGTAACCAGAAATTTTCGTATCCTTGCTTAAACATTGGTTTCAGCTCCTCATTTGTGGATAATTCAATAAGTTGCTCCTGTACTGGCATGTACTCATCTGCATTTGTGCTCTGAGTTTGACTACTTACAAAAGGGTTCAAGATTTGAAGAATGTCTTCAAATCTTTGAGTAAGGTCCGAATGGAGTGTCGTTAAGTGTTGACAATAAGCAAGCAAATCTTCGTCTCTATTTTGCAATTTTGAAAGATTTGAAAACTGAGAACATTCTCCTCTTCCCAAGTTTTGTTTGTATAGTAAAAGTTTTGTAACAAAGACAGATATTACACTTTTAATTTTGATTAAATTTAGTGTGTCACCTTGTAGTTTCAAATTAGTCTCGTTGAATCTGGCAAATAAATCAGTCATATAAGCGATGCCATTTTTCGAGATAATTAAATTATGACGCAAATCATCGTCTTTACTCTCCAGGAATTCCAACACTGAATCAAAAAGTGAATAGAAGCGATTCAAACACGCATCTTTAAACAACCATGGTACTTGTGTGTTAAGTAGTAAACCATTATAGTCATTATCAGTTTTCAAACAAAGTTGAGCAAATAATCTCTCATGTAAGGCATTCCTTTTGATTTTATTAACTGCTTTAATGACATAATGTAGTGATTCATGCAAACGTCCACTAAGGTTTTTTGCCACGATGAATAACACAATGTACCGATAGTTCATTTAGTATGACTTGTTTTAAGTACGCCAGAAAGCCTCGGTGTCGTCCTACCATTGCCGGAGCATCATCAGTAGAACTAAATTGAGAACTAAATTGTTGCATACACTCACTAGTTGGTGCAGAGATCGATGCTATTCCTGTTTATACAAGATCGAGCACGCATAAGCCTGCATCGCGATATCTGTTATTACTTGTATAAAATACAATTACGTACAATTTAGTACGATAAAGTACAATAAAGTACAATTTTATATACCTGTCTATATTTATATTTTACTTGGGATGTAAAAATTGCTAATAATTTATTAATAAATTAATAAATAATTAGTAATAATTTATTGGCGATTTTTTATTATTGTTTTAACTTCCGTATTAAAAAAATGTGTCTCTATTTATTTTTTATTAAACCTTGCGCGGACCCCCTGACGTTGTTCAGGGACCCCTAAATCAATTTTAATTTTCCGAGGATCCCCTGAATGACCCTAAGAACCCCTTGGGGTCCGTATGGACCACTTTGTGAACCACTGCTGTAAAGCATCCATTTCTTTACAATCCTAGCGGTATGGTTAGGATCATTGTCTTGTTGGAATATATAGCTATCTGCTATGCCTAATTTGATAGCACTGTCATGTAAGTTACCTTGCAGTATCTTCACGCAACCTTTTGCGTCCAAAATACCGTCAATAAAATGAAGACCTCCCACCCCATTGTACCCCATGCACCCCCAAACCATTACATGTCCACTTCCATGTTTGACTGTAGGTGGCAAGTTTTCTTTCTGTAGTTCAGTATCAGGTTTACGCCATACGGTTTTTCGTCCATCCGAACCAAATATTTGAATATTGAATATTTGAATTTACTTTTATCGGAAAAAATTACGTATTTCCAAAAGTCTATTGGTTGATCAATATACTGTTCTTACAAATTCAACGCGTCGAAGTCTATTGGTTTCCTTATAAATGGCTTTTTTCGTGCCACTCTGCCATGATAGCCGGCTTTTCGCATTACATTTCGAACAGTTTCGGAATGTACATGTTTTCCTGATATTGTTCCGAGATTTACGGCTAATGTTTGTCCACTAATACGGCGATTTTTCTTCATTTCGCGTAAAATGTACCTCTCATTTTATACGCTTAACACCTTTGGGCGTCCGGAACGTTTTCGATTATCAACACTAGTGGTTTTGTATTTTTTTATGATAAAATGTATTGTACTAGGCGTTTTTTTACCAAATCATCTATTTTATGAACACTTTCGGGGGTTTCCCCTTGGGTAAAACCCTCTTCGAGGAAAGGTTTTTTGGGGCAAAAGGTGCATGTGTCCAAATACTTTATTGTTATTGATATTTTAGTTTTTTTTTAATAAAATAAACATATATTTCCAGTTTCAGCCTGAGTTTTTTTGCCAATGGGTTTACATACTATACAAAATAATGTTTTATTATTGGAAATAAAAAATGTTTACATCTTTTGTATTTTCTTAAAAAATGTTAGGTCTTCAAACACTTTTTTGACCCACTGTACCTCATGTACCCCGCACATTTACAAGACCTTATGCAGACCCGTCATAAAATATGGATCAACACTGCTAAGTGACACACCAAGAAGAACGAAGTACTACCTGGAAGTGGCGGAAAGATCTGCACTGAGATCCATCACTCGAATTAGGAACCCCCGTAATCCTATCTTTAACCCCAGCAATAAAACTAGGATATCTATATCCCTCCTATCAATACCCGCTTTGCAACACATGCTTATATTGCCTCGATTATTTCACTAGTTACTGCAGCTAATACCGCGATTTCATTATTTTCTCCAGCAATTGTTTTTTTGACAATTACGTTTCTTTGGCTGTACAGTTCCTTCGTTAGAGAGCTTTTGAACGACTCGGTAAAAAGAAGCATG
This sequence comes from Onthophagus sagittarius, assembly GCA_036711965.1. Taxonomy (NCBI): domain Eukaryota; kingdom Metazoa; phylum Arthropoda; class Insecta; order Coleoptera; family Scarabaeidae; genus Onthophagus; species Onthophagus sagittarius. Next base: position 64,727,983 of record JASERS010000003.1, on the reverse strand, counting down.
CGATCGCACCTTGTCGGGAAAAAGTTAATCATCAACGATATTCCTTCTACTTTCTTCTTACTCTTGTAATGTTATAGCCTCCAGTACTGTTCAAATATTCAACACTAACTAATTTATATTGGATTAATAATTAGTAATCTAACGGGTATCGGACAATGTGTACGTATTCATGCACTTGTCGAGAAATGAATGAAAATGTATTGAGGTAGGGGAGCACAATTTCGAACACATGAGTTTTTCAAATATTGTTTTACCTTGGAATACAAAAACACATACAAAATCATGTTTGCTTGCAAAATCGGAATCTGCAGTAAAGAATGGGGGTTCCTATTTAAAATTTCAAAGTTGTTCCTCCCCCCACTCTGGAGGGTTGAGGTGGGGGATCGAGTTCGGCACCATTCAGTGAGCCCCTGGTTTATAACAAAGCTTATTAAGAACTTTTTTTGATTTGATGCAGTGTTTTACAGATTTTCCGTCGTCTCAATATAAAAGTCTCATCCTGTCGTATATCGGTGTCCCGAAAATAAGTACAGAAAATTAAAAAAAGTTTTTCCAAAAAAGCATTAGGAAAAAGTGTTTTATTTGGGAACTATTGATGGCTAAAGTTCTTGAAAAAAAATCAAGAATACCTTAATAGACTGCAATGAGATTCACGATGTATTATTTATAAGTAGAAGGCAAATTTCGATGAAACATTTATGTCTATCTGCAGTGGGCAAGTTGTAAATTCTTAACCAACAATTAGCTAACTGCCCAACAATTAGCAGAACTTTCTATTGATCCCGTAAAATGTACATTTACCCATATTTCCGATCCTGTGATAAACCTGCACATACTGCAACATTAGCTAAATAAAAAATAAATTAAGAGAAGGGTTGATTGTCATCTTTGTCATTGATAAGATCTGTTGCTTGGGGCAATCTGTGTTCCGCGTAACCTTGGGGTTAAACTCAAACTTTTTAAGGGTTCCACGAGATAATGCTACAATTCGTAAGATGGCGGGACGTAAGATGTCATATCAGTGTTTCTGTGAAACAGAACTAGTTAATCGTTTGCAACACCAGATTAAAATCTATACATGTAGATGGAATTAGTCCATTTCAGATTATTATGTTTATAAGCAAAATGATCGATTTGATATTTTCATATATATTTGCATATATAAGGAAATGTCATCATTAGACTTTATCTGGAACTAGATTCTGTATTTTATGATAGTTATGAAAAATTTTTGTTAATGATATATATTTCTATTTATGTTGATTCTCGAGTTAGAACCTATGTTTATAATCAAAATTGTCAATTTTGACGTTTTGATATTTCCTGCTACATACATAAGGAACTATCATCATTAGACCTTATTTGGTGGCGAACTATGTATTTTGAGATAATTATGAACCATTTTTGTTCATGACATTTATTTCTATCTATTTTGGATCTCGAATTACAACCTATGTTTATATCCAAAATGGTCGATTTAGACATTTTGATATTTTCTGCTACATACGTAAAGAACTATCATCGTTAGACTTTATTTGGTAATGACTTATGTGTTGTGGGATAATTATAAACAATTTTTGTTAATGGCATTAATTTCTATCTATTTGAAATTGATGCTTAAAATCAAATCAATCTTGTGTTACTGAACGAAAGGTTCCATACAAAAATTATCTCAAAAAAGGGTTCCGCACGATGACAAGAGTTGGAGAATACTGCCTTAGGGAAAGTTAATGGGTATTTTATCCGAAATATTCCTCGACCATATTGAAAATTCTTTAATTATCAATGATTGTAACCCATTTAAGCAACATAACCAATTGGCTTAGATGTGTTGATATTTTTTGCAGATGGGATGGAGATTTTTCATTTCCACCTTTTCACAACTACATATATCAACTTCATTTTGAGAAATTTCACGTTGAAATTAAAAAAGGCTCTCAATTTTCTCGAATTACAGCTCAAGAATTCGTATAACAAGATCACTTATGTATGACATATTTCGTAATCAAACTAATATTCCCACTATAATCCCGAATAATTCTTATGCACTGCCCCATAAGTTGGCGAATTTTCATTTCTTATATAATAAAGTTCTTAACTACTCTTTAAGAGATGAACGTAAAGCAAAAGAACTTAATTATGTTTATGGATTAGCCATGATCAATAAATGTTCAAATAAAATTATTAATAAACTCTTACACAAAATTCTTTTTCTTTCTTTCTTTCTCTTAACGCAATGTTCAGAATGCCACCAATATTCTAAACAAATAAAACCTAACATTAAAAATAAGTGATTTGAAAGTCACTTTAGTTTAGGAAAATGATCTGACTGTTAATAAACTCTTTGACATGACCAAAAAGTAACTAGAAATAACGAAAATAATTTTCTTTCCGTTTTCAGGAGACTTTGAAATCGTAAAAAATAATTTTAATAAATATAAGTATAATTATTTAGTAAATTGATTTTTAAACTTTTTATCATAAACATATTCCTTTTCTTTTCTTTGTCCAGGTGGTGTTCCCAAGTTCATATTTTGATGTAAACCGTTTAATAATAAATTTCTGAGAATTGATGCAACAAGGGGTCCTTGGCAAGGATTTAACTCCTTTTTTATTGTTGCTTGTTTCACTTCTTCTACTTCTGTGAAATGAACATCGTCATCAACTTGAAACTGAACATAATAAGGAGGATCGCTATATTGCAGCGTTTCTAACGCTCTTTTAAATATTTTGCTATCCATTACAGTACTAAAATTAATACTTATTAGTATATATTTTAGTTTTTACGTGAATAATTACGATATTAGGCATTCCAGAATATCTTTATAAAAATCAATATCTAGATAAGGTTCTCTATCTTCTTTACTTTCCGAAACCACGACTTTAGAATCCCCTTTACCATCAATTTGTTGCAATGGCGCTTTAGCAAGAACAGGTACGGGAGATAACTGTTCCTTTAATTCCAAAGAAGCTACAGCCCTTTCTACGTTTATTTCCAAAAAATTTTGTGGGGATTGTTGTAATTGTTCCTCAGCGTCCATGTGTAAATCAATATCGAAAATGCTTACACTGCTTAAACCGAGAGATATAGTCCGATAAAAGTTTTTTGGAAGTGGTTCTATAACGATATCGTTTTCCTTGAAACAAAATATCAAACAAAATTAATTCAAAAAACAAATTAATAACTTTTGTACCTCGTATTCTTCCCCTTTTTCGGTTATCGTAAATTGTTCTCTTACAATTTCTTCTTTAATGTTATATTCAATGACGGTTTTTTTGTGTAGAAAATATTTGGTGTGATTTAAAAATTTTACGATAAAATTCATCGTAGTTTTTAATGGCATATCGTATGTTTCAACGTAAATTACAATCGTTGCGATTTCGTTGGAGTTTAAAATTCCTTTTGGAGCCAGTGATCGAACTGTTATCATTCCTTCAATCCAATTTCTATAAATTAAAAAGAATTATTTATTTATTATTATTTTATTTTCTTTTAAATAGAATGTAGTTAATGTTAAAAAGATAACAAGCCGATTCACAATATTTTTATTATTAATTTCGCGACATCAATGTTTCGCCCATAACGTGAACGTCTTTGGATAATATCATATCCAAAGAATCTTCATTTATTACGCTTTTAACACTTTTAGATTAACGTTGTATTTCAAGAATTTTGCCTTTAAAAGTTTATTAACCAAATCTAGTTCATTAAAACATTTATAAAACTGTTGTATGAAAATTAAATCATTGATTCATTCTTTTGATAATTGTGGGAATTAGAAACGATTGGGTGTAGCCAAGCAGTTCTTATTAAAATAATGATTGATGTTTTGGATACCATGTTATAACTTTTTTCAGAAATCGGCGTAGAAAGTTACAAAACTAAATTTATTGTTTTTTTAATTGCACTTTCACTATTTAGCATCTATTTACGATTGATTCATGCGATAATGAAGTAGAGCTTTAAGCTGGCTCTATTTAAGTTGTATTTTGTGCTTAATTTAATGTTTATATTACCAATTAAACCAACGTGTTAGTATATTTAGTTACTTTATGCATTTGATTGTGATTGTTTGCTTAAACAGCTCGACATATTTGTTGATTTTTGAGGCATTTAAACTGTGAATCATAGTTAAATTATCTTATGTTGCTGTAATATTTTATTTGTGTTCTGTGCTGTATTTAGTGATTATCTTTACATCAACTTAAGCAGCTGATTTTTTTAAACCCGTTAACAAATGAACGTTAATTCAATTTTCAGGATAGGGGTGTGAACTATAATTGAGTTGGTATTTGTAAAAAGGGGTTGTGTAGCAAAAGTCAAATGTTACATGTTGTCAATGTTACAATTTATGGTGTTTAGACTGTTATAGGACATATAAGAAATTTAAAAAAGATCTCGTATCCTCTTTTTATTTCTTTACACTCCCATTGGCAAAGAACTTGATTGAAGTACATAACATTCTTAACAAAATTTATTTAGCGGTTAGAAGAGGGAAAAGCATTCATTACAAGATAGACAAGATATTCTGTTTTGTTGTGTTGATTTTTGTTTATCACCGTGTATGTTATTATGGGATTGTTATTAAAATAATAACGTTTAAAGTTTTTACAACAAATAAACATAAATTTAAGGAAGGAATATGTTTAAAAATCATTTAAGAAATGACGTGGTTTCCTGAGGATGGCCAGTGAGGCCGAAACCGGTAGAAACTAAAAAATAAAAATATAAAATTTCATCATCAAAGTATAAAATAATATCTTCATTATTATTTTAATAACAATCCCATAATATTCTGTTTTGTTCAGTCGTATTCTCCTTCGCTGTCTATAAGTTCTCTTATGGTTGTGTGAAAATCCATAACAGCAAAGTAAATCTTTTAATACGCTTGCCAGTTTGATAGAGCCAAGGTAACATAGACTGCTTTTCTCAATGTAAAAGTAAGCTGAAGTAACCCACGAATATACTGAGAATATTTTACTTTATTTGGCTCACAATAGGTAATAATAAAGTGACGCATGCGAGATAACTTGAAGGTTATTTTTCTTTTTTTTTAACGTACCTTTCATAACTATCATCTGAAACGCAAGATCTCTTGTAAAATGGAAGTCACCACTTCTTAAACTCTTTCATGTGTTTAATCATTATTTCTATTGTGTTAAACGTATAGATCCGATCTCTTGCACAGATTAAGAATAAATGGCCTACGATAGGAAAGAAAATTTTCAATTTCTGAAGATTTTAAATTCCACTAAAGTCATACACATTGTTAGCAATGAATGGTTTCTGTTTTGTCCACTGTAACCATCGGAAAAAAAACGATTTTCTTGATCATCTGTCTTAAATCTGTTAATATAACTTAGTAGTAAACTGCAAACTTCATATAAATCTGCTTTTCTAGTCGCTAAATTATGCATTCCGAATATGTTGACCTTAAGCTGTCGCATGTATTTAGAATATATCTTGTATAGGGATATTAGGAAAGCGTAACTTCTGCATATAGTATTATTGAAGTTATAAATTTAAATGTAGAGAATAAGAAAAGTAAGAAAACTGGTCGCTATTGACGAAGAATGGAAGTTGTAAAATAGAGCTATAAGATTGACATATCCCGTTCTTATAAAGTGCCAGATTTAAAGACAGCCAAATCTACACTATCGGGTTTAGCTTGGAACTCCGTTTTTACACATTATGCGAGACTTAGTGTACGGATTTCATATTTAGACATATACAGATTTCATATTTTTTTACCCAAAACTTCATATTTAAAAATATCACCTGACCTTTTTTTGCAGATGTTCCGGCTTTGTGATGTATAGACATCATTAGATATTGTAGGTATAGACCCTATTAGACGACTGGACTCTACACTGTGCATCCTCTGACCACATCTATGGTCACATCAACTCAGAGGTGTTTTCCTGATATCATCTGTGGTTGACTATTTGTCCTCGAAGGTCCTCAATCTGAGGTCGATCAGGTAGGGTAATGAATGACTTTGTCTGATCTTGTATCGTCCTGAATGTGCTTATCTGCCTTATCTGCCCAGTGAGGAGACCTGTGGCTGTACGAAAGATACTTTTACCAAACCTTACAAATATTTTAACTATTTTTGTTGAAGGATACTTCAACAGTTTCTTGACGAGATGACAACTTAGAATTTTGTCCCATCCATTTACTAACTTTTTCTGAGTAATACGCTTAATCATATCGATATGATTAGCTAAAGAAGAGGTAATTAATTATCGGCTAGGGTCCATATGGTAAAATTTGTGTTGTGCTTAATTTTGGATACTATTTTGCTATTTCAAGTATAAGTTAAATTCTGAAAATTGGCCTCTGGAAAAATAATTGTGTTTCTTAGACGTCAATCCTATCCTGGAAATTTAATTTTAGGTTCGAGATGATAATCTGGTAAGGAAAGGTGGGGTAATTGGAATCTAGTTACTTGAAAGGAGGTTAATATCTGGAACCTGCTAGATTTTTCATGTATTTTCTATGTATTGTGCATTTACTGTACAGTTATATCTCATATATTTTCTTAATTTTTCAGATTTTTTGATTTTCCTGAAATATAAACCATTATCCCAGAACCTGGCTACCCCACCTCACCTTATCATACTATTTCGCCTCAGCTGCGAGGTTCAACGGCTTTACCAAAATAGAAAATGCACGCAGTGTTGGTAACCTTATTGATGCTAGCTAGCCGAAAATTTAAACGTTTCACCTTTTTCAGTTTTGCTATTAAATAAGATTTTTGCAGTCTAATACGATTAATAACAGTAATAATTTTATTATTTTAAGTAAAATATGGTAAAGTATCGGCAGTTCAGTGGTGGTATAAATTAATCATTATTTATGTGAATTTCAACTGATACCTGCAAGGTGTAGTATAAATTCATTGAAGATAATAAACCACTGAAGCATTGAAACCTCTTTATACAAGATTGGGGCGTGACGTCACAGAGTCTTGTAGCTAATTGTGATCAACAATGTATCAACCTGAAACTAGCTTCCAGACTTGATATTGCCCCTGAAAGACTTGATACTGTTTTTAAAATAGTTGAAATACTTCCAGAAGACTTAAAATGGTTTAAGAAGGCTTGAACTGCTTACAGAAGACTGGATATTGCTTCTGAAAGACTTGATACTGCATTCTAGATAACTTAATATTGCATTCACAACTCTAGATACTGCTTCTAGGAGATTTGATATTGGTTTCAAATTTAATTTCGCATTAGTCGCCAATCGGAAAAGCCGATTATTCGGCCACTTTTTAGTCAACGATTAGTCAGCGATTAATCGGCAATGAAACAATAAAAGCAGTGATTAGTCGGCGTTTATTATAATGCTGCAAATAACATACTAATGAAAAATAATGTAAAAATAATTTAGACATTAATTATTACAAAGTGAACAATTACTATTTTTTGAATGTTTTGAACATGATTGTCCCGTTTATGTGTTATAGTAAAACTAGGTGACTTGCATTAATAATAATAACCTGCACTTGAAGAATTTTTAAAATGTTTGTGTCATTAGAAAATTATTTTCTTACAATTAGTACTGAAAAATGTCCGAATACACTGAAGCTGATTTTTTGGCAATCCCAGCTCCGCTTGCTGGTTATATTTTATGCACGCCCTAGCAATTGGTTTTCACCAAGCCGTGTTAAATAGCGAAGGATAAAACGTATCAGCACTACTAGCACTACTTCTTTAACTCCACAATAAAATGAAGTTTTAAAGTCTAAAAACCCAACGAACTTATAACTGCAAAAATGCATAGAAGGGTCTAGAATAGCAAATAAATGGCTCTTTAAAGGTAACTAGTTTCTAGTTAGTAGTTAAGAGCTTTTGAACTATTATACATAAATTATGCTTAAAAGTCAGATTATTTTGATACAACCATACAACACTGAAACTTATGACGTAGGTACTAATTTAAAAAAAATAAAAATTTAAAGTTGTTAAAAGTAAAAAATAAAATATATAATAATGAACGAAATCTTGTAACTTTGGGCGATTTTTAATTTAAGATAGATTTTCTTTAAAAAACCGACAAACCGAAAACCAATCATTTCAAGTCTTGTAAAAGCAATTCACGTCTTCTGGGAGCATTTAAAGTCTTTTGGAAGCAATAACAAGCCAACTAGAAGCAGTTCAAATCTTCTGGAAGCAATCAAGTCTTCTAGAAACATTTCAAGTCTTGTAGAAGCATTTCAAATCCTCTGAAAGCAGTATTAAGTTTTCCAAAGTATTCTAATAAGTCTTTTGGAAGCTTTTTAAGTCTTCATGAAGCAATAATAAGCTTCTAGAAGTAACACTAAGACTTCTGGAAGTAATATCAAGTTTTATAGAAGTATTTGAAGTCTTCTAAAAGTATTTCAAATCTTCTAAAAGTATTTCAAGTCTTCTAAAAGCATTTCAAGTCTTCTGAGAGCATTTCAAGTCTTTTTGGAAGCAGTTCCAGTCTTCTGAAAGCAATACCAAGACTTCTAGCAGTACTAACAAGTCTTCTGGAAGCATTTCAAGTGTTTAGAAAACAGTATCAAATTTTGTAGAAGCGTTATCAAGTCTTCTAGAAGCAATAACAAGCCATCTAGAAGCAGTTCAAATTTTCTGAAAGCGATATCAAATTTTCTAGAAGCATTTCAAGTTCTATACAAGCAGTATCAAGTTTTCTAAAAGCAGTTCAAATTTTCTGGAAACAATACCAAGACTTCTAGCAACAATAACAAGTCTTCTGGAAGCATTTCAAGTGTTTAGAAAACAGTAGCAAATTTTATAGAAGCGTTATCAAGTCTTCTAGAAACATTTCAAGTCTTGTAGAAGCATTTCAAGTCTTTTGGAAGCAATAACAAGCCATCTAGAAGCAGTTCAAATTTTCTGAAAGCGATATCAAATTTTCTAGAAGCATTTCAAGTTCTATACAAGCAGTATCAAGTTTTCTAAAAGCAGGTCAAGTTTTCTGGAAACAATACCAAGACTTCTAGCAACAATAACAAGCATTTCTGGAAGCATTTCAAGTGTTTAGAAAACAGTAGCAAATTTTATAGAAGCGTTATCAAGTCTTCTAGAAATATTTCAAGTCTTGTAGAAGCATTTCAAATCCTCTGAAAGCAGTATTAAGTTTTCCAAAGTATTCTAATAAGTCTTCTGGAAGCTTTTTAAGTCTTCATGAAGTAATATTAAGTCTTCTGGAAGTAATATCAAGTTTTATAGAAGCATTTCAAGTCTTCTAAAAGCATTTCAAATCTTCTAAAAGCATTTCAAGTCTTCTAAAAGCATTTCAAGTCTTCTGAGAGCATTTCAAGTCCTTTTGGAAGCAGTTCCAGTCTTCTGAACGCAATACCAAGACTTCTAGCAGTACTAACAAGTCTTCTGGAAGCATTTCAAGTGTTTAGAAAACAATATCAAATTTTGTAGAAGCGTTATCAAGTCTTCTAGAAGCAATATCAAGCCTTCTGGGAGCATTTCAAGTCTTTTGGAAGCAATAACAAGCCATCTAGAAGCAGTTCAAATTTTCTAGAAGCATTTCAAATTCTATGAAAGCAGTATCAAGTTTTCTAAAAGCAGTTCAAGTTTTCTGGAAACAATACCAAGACTTCTAGCAACAATAACAAGTCTTCTGGAAGCATTTCAAGTGTTTAGAAAACAGTAGCAAATTTTATAGAAGCGTTATCAAGTCTTCTAGAAGCAATATCAAGTCTTCTGGAAGTAGTATCATACTTTCTAGAAGGATTACAAGTCTTTTAAGCAATTTTAAGTCTTGTGTAAGCATTTCAAGTCTTCTGCGAGTATTCCAAGACTTCTGGACTTATTGCGTCCCATGCAAGCCATTTAGAAGCAGTTCAAATTTTCTGAAAGCAATATCGAATTTTCTAAAAGCATTTCAAGTTTTATGAAAGCAGTATCAAGTTTTATGAAAGCAGTATCAAGTTTTCTGAAAGCTTTTCAAGTCTTTTTGAATTATTATTAAGTCATCAAAAAACTATGTCAAGACTTGTAACAGTAAGTAAGTCTTGTATCAAATAAATTGACTCGCCAATTGACTTCTTTCAATCTGTTGTTAGGATTAGTCTGGATCACGCGCGATCATCGTAAAGTAATGTTTTTTAACTGTTTTTACAGTTAACTACTGCCGAGCTTTGATCAAAATAACATCAAGATTGTAGTAATTGAATCTACAAAAAGGACCTGAGTGGGATAAAGTATAACAAGTGATGGATTTATTAATTCAAAGGGGATTTTTAAAGCCAGAACAAAACTAATGCATTTTTATTGACTTTGAAGTATGAGGCACTCTTAAATGTCTCAGGGTGAAATGATAAGAATGTTTCTAGAAAAAATCGTCGGTTAGAAATACTAACACATTTTCATGCACACCAACTAGGTTATTCCAATTTCACAATTATAATAAAATATGCTATTATTAATTATGCTAACTTAATACCAAATTTTAATAATTTCAAATTGCACCGATTATCGACAAAAATACCTAGTTGTCCCGTTTTCAGTTGATATAAAGACGGTCACGTTATGTATGGGTACTATTAAAGTACCCGTACATGCAATTTTTCCTCAACATTGCTCAGGAGCTGAAACTTATCTTTATAAAAATAACACTTTACAAACAGCTGTATTACGAAAGAAATCCGATTTCATCTGAATTTGTTACAACAAGATTGTGTCATATAAGGGCTGATAAGGGTTTCCAAAAGTATACGAACGAAAGTGGATTAATCGACCGACTAATCGTCCCTTTTAGGGCCGAATAGTCGGATAGTCGTTAGTCGGCTAAAATCATAGTCGGCTCAACCTTACTTGAAATGCTTTAGGAAGACATAAAATGCTTTGAGAAGGCTTGAACTGCTTCTAGAAGACTTGGTACCGCCTCTGGAAGACTTGATACTACTCCTAGAAAACTTGATATTGCTTCCACAAGTCGTGATACTGCCAGAAGACTTGAAATACTTTCAAAAGACATAAACTGCTTCCAGAAGACTCGATACTGATTTTTAACGACTTCAAATGCTTCGAAAAGGTTTGACCTACTTTCAGAAGACTTGATACTGCCCCTGGATGACTTGATACTGTTTCTAGAACACTTTATATTGCTTCTAGAAGACTTGAAATGCTTCCAAAAGACTTAAAGAGCAACCGGAAGACTTAATACTGCTTCTAAATGATTTGATATTGCTTTCAGAAGACTTTAAATGGTTCTAAACGACTTAATACTATTTGTAGACGAGTTGAGATACCCCCAAAAGACTCGATGCTGCTTCTAAAAGATTTGAAATGCATAAAAGACTAGGCATATTTTGTGTTAAGCTTTTGTCGACGCAATTCTCAATTTTCAGAATTTATTTAAATAATTTTACTTTTTCATCTAAACTTTACTTTTTTATAAACAATTTTTTTCCAAAAGGACTTTTCAATCCTTTTAATCTATCCTCTTTCCGAACAATTCCTATGAAAAACTGTTGTTTTTCATCGTGTTTCGTCTCTTCATTTGTTGCTGATGAAACCACTTTATGAACGCTATTATTTTTTTCCATCTTCTGATTACAAATTTTTGCGAAAAGATTCTGCTTTCCACACTTCTTCCATTCTTTGCCATAAGCACCTTCCCTTAGTATGCTTTAATCCACAGTACCAGCATTGTTTGACATCTACTCTACTAAGAAGATAAACAGGTAAGAACCTGTTTATCTTCTTTATCTGTATAGTCTTATCCAATGTTAAATCATTCACATGAAGTAACTTTTCGTGATTGTCTTTGTTACAAACACTTATTATGATGATTGAATTTTGAATTGAATTTCTTTTTGACTTATTCATTCATCAATTACATGCAATCTTCCGATTGTTGCCACCTACCCGGTTTGGTTTAGTCGATTTAAACTCGGTTTGCGTAAAATTTAAACTGGGTTAATTCGGTTGTTAACCATTGCTAATTTTTACCATTGATACATAGTTTGTAAATTGTTGCCCGCATTTATTAACGGCATATACTACAGACCTTTTATCAGTTTACCTGCAAGCTTAATATTAAGCTTGCAACTTCTAAACTTAACATCTGATAGTATCTTCGCAAAGTCATTAAAGATATTTCATAATTGAAGACATAAGTGGATAAAGGTGTCATGTCACATTTTTAAACTTTTGAGTAAACTAGCATAACACATCTTAAACTGGAACTTTCTTGTGAAGTTCTGGATTCAATTTATTGTAACCTCAAAAAATAGTAATAAATAGAATATTTCCTATCACGTACTTTCTTATTAAAGAAAAACATCCTTTTCTGGAAAAATTAAGATATAGCGTACATAACACCTTTATCCACCAACTCTCAGCTTGAAATGTTATTTCTTTTATCATGAATGAAGGTGTCATGTAACATCTAAATCTATATATTTTTGAAGATATAGAAAAAAAGCAAGATGACAGAATGAAAAACACTTCAATTTATAGTTTAAACTATTTTATTTATAGAAATTTATAAACTGCTTATGAACTTAAAATATGAAACAAATAAAAAATTTAAAGTAAATAGGTATAGATAAGCAACTAATATGATGTTCTCCTTTTCTGCTTGGGATTTAGACTAGTTTGTTCCAACACATCTTTATAGTACCATCTGTAATCCTCTTCAACGAACTTTATTTGTTCTTTCAAGTTGGCAATTTTTTCGGTAGTTAAACCCCTACATTTAGGTAATACGCTTAGAGTAACTTCCCCAGTTTGAATTTTCCTTGCACCTTTCTTATGTAAATCAACCTGCAGAAACGGTGAATGAGAGTCTAAATTTGTTTTATATAAATAAACTCCAAAACTGTCTACTCTAATCCATTTGACACTGTCTCGTAGATTAATCTTCCCGTTAATAGTGTTCTTAGTTTTTAAAAATATTTTGATGCTTTCTGAGTTCTTTCTCAATACGACCAAAATCTCGATCTGAGTCGAGGTAGCTGTGGCCAACCTCAGGAAATTTATGATCTATGACTCTGAAAATCTTGTTTAGAATAAAATACTGGTAAAGACAAAGGATGGAGAAATTCTTATTTTGCCCTGCACATGAATCAGACCAAATTATCAAGTGATCGACATCAGGGTATTCTTTTTTGAGTAATTTGCAGAACCTTAATAAACAACTTCCAATTTCGTTACTGCCTCTATTGGCAATGTCTTCTGTCCAATTAAAAAAATATGACTTGTGGTCTGAATGAGTGATGCAGTGAATACCAAAGTTGTAAAGCCACATTTGTCTCAAGTAGAAAGCCTTTGATGTTGATAATTTGGGTAATGGCATAGTTTGTTGTAAATCCATGGTTATGTAACATTTTGTTCTATCACTTGTTGGTATTTGCCTGTCTACTTTTTGGGAATAAAAGGCATATTCCCAGTTGTTTTTGTGTTCAACTGAATTTTCTCCAGCATCACATATGCTGCAAGTGTCGCTTTTTGGGTGACCAAAAGACAAATTAAACTTTGTTTCAAAAATATGTCTATAGAATGAAATTTTGACCATGTATTTATCATCCAGTTTGTTCTCCTTGCAATGCTGTATATAAAGCTGGTAAAGTTGATTCACATTAAGTAAAGAGGACAGATATTTTTTGTTATGATTTTTGTTACGGGAGTAATGTGATTGTTCAGCAGGAAACATATTAACATGATTAATGATGTAGTTGATAACATCCTCACCTATCTTATGAGGGCGATTTATATGATGCCCTCGCTTATCTGGAGAAGGAGCAGACTGGCCAAGTTTTAACTGTTTTTGTGTTATTTCAATTTTTTTTCTTCCTATTTTATATAGAGAGCATAAAGCATCTTTACACACTGGTATCAGCTGCTTATCATAAGTAATTGCATATTTAAATGAGTAATTTTTTGATGTCTTTCTGCCTAATCGGTGACGAAGAACTGGCTTAATTTCGACGCTCTTGAAAATCAGGATACTCTTACTATTTACATCTAAGCTGTAAAATTTCTTCAAAATTGCTTTTCTGTCTTCAATGTTGAATTTATCAGAACAATTCATGCGACATTTCTGTTTGCAGAGTACTCCTTCCTTTATTGTCTTTTTTTCTATAACTCTTCCAGTTTGTGATACATATTCTTGACCCTTTTGCCTTAATAGAGCAGCTTTTTTCCGTTTCCATTTTTCTGGATTACGGGTTCTTTTTTTGGAAACCTTAGGCTGCAATTCAAATATCTTCAATTTTTTAACTTCTGGGCCTATATCTTCCTTTTCTGCTTCGATTTCTTTTAGTTTCAATTCTGTATTTAATAACTTTTTCTTAATATTCTGCTGCAAGTTGACATCCGAGTTTTGATTATTTATCGCTTGTACTAACTCCAGCATCCGTTTACCCCTAGATCCCATAATGGTTTACTTATATTTGCTAATAAAAATCGCTTTTTAAATGAAACACTCTATAAACACTGTCTAAAAATAATGTTACGCAAGAGGAACATAACCTCAAAATATGACATGATACTTCACAGCTAACCTGAACCCTTCAAATTTTGAGCTGATAAAGGTGTCATGTAACAAAAACGTAACATAACACCTTTCTCCACTAGATAATATATGTAGCATGTGCGACATGACACCTTTATCATCTGAAAACTACCAGAAAATATCGGAAATAAGGAATCCCTGTTTATTAAAGGTTAGATCAATATCAGGGGGTGCCCACAAATGCATAAAGTCATTTTTTGAAAAAATGAGACATGACACCTTTATCCACTTATGTCTTCAATTTCTACACGCCGATCTTACAAAAACTCCATCATTTTCACTCCTTTCACGGCCCTTAACATTATGTCAGGAGAAATTTCACATGATAATTGGATGCCTAAAACATTTTTTTTCATCTAGAGTTCTGTAAACAATATCAAAAACTGAGTGGGGTTGGTTGGTATACTGTACCAACCTGTCCTAGAAGCAAATGTAATATAATAAATAATATAATAAAACCAGCCTACTATAAATTTACAAATCATTTTTCACGCACAAAAATCGATCGAAAGTAGGGTTATGATGCATGTGTATGCACTAGAAATAATCTCGACTTTTATCATGCATAGCTGCCCAACTTCATCCTTCATCGAAACAATATTATAAACTAGATACTGAGAATTATTTTATACTTAACCAAGAAAGTGATGCTTTAGGATTTTCGCGTATAGAGGGCTAATGGATAAAAATCAAGATAAGTTATTTCTGCTTAATTTACTTACATATTTAATACCGCTTAATTGAAGCTTAATATTAAGCTTGTAGCATCATGAGTTTCTCTTTGCATAGTTTTTTTATTGATTTTACCATTATAGTACTACTAGCTTAAGAGAGGTTTAATCGTGAGAGCAACGCTTTTATCAACTCAAATTACATATCTTGTAGCTAATTAACCAAGATTTAGCATAATAACAATGTCACAATAACACTTGAGACTGATTATTATATTGTGGATTGACTTGGATTTGGCTTTGTAAACTTGTTGAAAATCTTTTGATTAATTAAACCGAATTCGCTTGCCGGGGAGGCTCAGTGATTAACACCGTATCAATCTGAGACATCTTAGTCACCTTGCGACGCCTCGACCAAAGGCAAACTAATGTTTTAGACTTGGTCGTTAATTTACCTGAGACAAGGTTTCATTAACGTATTATTTTAAGACTCTCTTAATTCTATTCTTATTATTTGATATATTTAATATTGATATATTCTATTCTTATTATATTTTATATAATTTTTAACAAGTGTTAATTTACCTTTTCATTGAATATCCAATAACATCATCAGTATTATTCTTCATAAAAATAAGAACTTCAGTACAACTCCAAGTTACCAATCGATTAATATTAATATAATCAGTGGTGTAACTAATATCCGCTTCAAAATATATATTTTTAGCAGCACAAATTTCATGCATGCTAGGTTTCGATTCTATTTGGTCACTTCCAAATGCCTGAATCGTTAATTTATGATCTAGTTCCTGTTTTCGCCCCATGATCAATTTCATTAATATCTAAAAATGAAACAATTTACATCAGAATTTTAGTTCGATCGATAAAAATTACATTGTATTTTTTATATTCAACTGGGTGGAATTGGAAAAACAAGCAATATAATTTATTAGGCTTTATTTCGGCGACTTCCGCATTTAGACATCGTATAATTTGTAATCCTCGATCATAATACGATTGATCCGGGTGGGATTCATCTAATCCTACCGTTACTGTATTTGAAGATTGATTATAAAACTGAAACGCCTAAATTTTGGAATAAAATTAATCGGTTTAACAATAAAAATGGTGTACTTACAAAACAAGCTGGTTCTCTTTCGTTTAAAGCGACGGATGGAAATGATATTATGTTGTTGTTATCGCACTTGGATGGTTTATCGATATCCAAAGGTAAAATTTTGAATGAAAAATAAATTATTAAGGTCCTTTCTTCAGATAAATTTAGAATGTACGACATAGTTACGTTATCTGCGTAGTTATAATTTACTGTAATTTGTAAAGTTTGAGTGTCGTCAGTCTTAACAAAAAAATTTTTTTTATTATCTTAAAAGTTAATTTGATTTTGTTGATTACCTGAAAAACATTTCCCGATAACTTGGCTTCTAATAAAAGTCTGTGCGGACAATTGTACACGGTTTTACGAAAAGACAATGACTTATCTACTTTAACGATGGGGCAATCGCAAAGTTGGTTTCTTTTAAAGTCGACTTTTAAATCGAAAAGCGTCGTGTTTTGTATAATTAATGTGACGGAAAACGGCTCGCCTGAAACTTCGCAGTCCGGAAGGTTCATTTCAATCGATTGCGTTTCTCCCATTTTCAATCCTTTTACATCTTTATTGAACCTAAGATTAAACGAAAATGTTTGTTGAATACAAATTAAATTGAGTGAAAATTTACTTTGTTATGTTTAACATTTTCCATAACATCGTTTTACTAAAACATTCGCCATGTGTATAATCGGATATTGAGACGATCTAAAACCAAATATTTAATTTTTGACAAAAAAAATTAATCATTTTACTTGTAAAGAAGGATATTCCGCTGAAACAACGATTTTAACCAACAATTTTGGTTGTAATTCTAACATTTCCATTGAATTCTCGTGAATTCTCACTTTATAGCAGATATTAAACTCAAATTCACCACTTGCATTGCAAGTGATGGTGCTTACAACGTTTTTATGTTCTCTGGGTGCCACTTCGTCAAGTTTCGGTGTAAATGTTATGTATTTTGCTAATTGCTCATCCTCATCTGGATACACCAGCAACAAACTGTGAATTTTTGATTCACCAAAATTGAAGATATCAAATTCTGACGTCATTTTTTGCCCGACGCGAACTGTGCCTAAATCAATAACGCTTGGAATAGCCTAAATTGGAATTGATACGAATTAATTGTTTGGAATCTTGATTAAGAATTGATTTACACATAGTTCCGCGTAAATGCATTTAATGGTAACTCGAACGGGTATATGAACTGGCGCATCTGCTTTTCCACTAACTCCATATCGACTCAATTCCATCGTAAATTCCGAGTGGCAAGCTCCGCCGGGTAAACAACTTCCCTTGCATTCTAATGTTGTTTCTTCATTAGCAATGAGTATTCCTTCGGTTGTATTGAAACGTAAAAAATGTGTGTTTGGGATTTTTAACCGATACCTTGAAATTAAAATGACTTTTTAATCGTCTAGTTTACGCATTGGAGTTTATAAATCAAATACACGCACCGATCTGAAAAACCGTTCTATTAAAAAATATGATTTATATGGTTTCAGTGACCATGGGCTGCAAAAAATTATTAAACAGTTTATATTTCAGTTTTATGTCCGGTTTTATCCAAATGTAACAAAAAAAACATTTGTACAGGCTGACTCATAACTCATGTGAAATATTTTGGATCCTGGTACAAAATAAAATTTGAAAATATTGAAATATTTGAAATTATCATAAGAATAAAACTGTTGCATATTCACCTTATTATGACTTGTATAAGTTACCACAGAATTTTATAATTAATAATAATGTAAGATAGAGGTGATCAATGAGATAAGATAAGGTCTGGTAATCTTGGAATTGATGCTAGAAGAGCATGAGGACCTTGCATTAAAACAGTCATTTAACCAGAGCTCTTCTTGCTGTGTAGAGGTACGCTATTATGTAAGTACCAAATGTCTTCTAGTTAAGCGTATTCTTTACTGCGCACAGTCTTTTGGAAAAGTTGCTTTATCAGACTAAATATTAAAACTAAGAGGATTAGATCTTGTCTACACTATTCGTCTATGCACAAAAGATTAAGAAAGTCCAAGTCTGCTGCAAACTTTTAACATTCAGTAACAACATCAATAAGGGCTTCCACTGTCTATACATTGTGGAAAACACGTAGACATCCTCTACAATTTTACGCACTACTAAATTTACGTAATCTCCTGTGCGCCAGAGAAAAGACTGCTCGGGACTTTGATGATATTCTGCGGTATCTGCTAAAGTATTTTCTCTAAAGAGTTTGTAATTCTGGTTTTTAATGTTGTTTACATTATTGCGTTGCCATGATAACTCTTTTTTCCTAAAACATATTATAACCTATAAAGCTTGTATGTTAAATACCGTATTCGTTCAAATCTCAGACGAACCATATTCTAAGATGCATCCTATTTTCATTATTGTAACTAAGATCGAAAATACAGTACATTTTAAAATTGGGTTGATAAATAAATAAACTCACACATTATGCAATAATGTTTACCCATTCAGTATTCGCGCTTTGTTTACTGGCACAAATACACGGTTCCTTTGTCTGTATTTGTTGTAGTTTTTTGTCGATGCAGTTCGAGATATATGCGTTTATTTTCGCGTATATGATCCTCAACATATAAAGTGTTTAGAACTGTACTAGCTCATGTTGTCATCAAGATGGCGGTCTTCAAAGTAATGAGTTGGAGTTTAAATACGTATCTCATGTTGCCAACAAGTTGGTAGACTTTAAACTAATGAGCAGGATATTGGTTTATCTTATACATTCAAATTGGCAGACTTTAGAATGATGAAGGGGAATTTGAAGATTTAATAGCTCATACCTATGGCAAGGTGGCAGGCTTCACGAATATGAGTTCGGAGGTGTAATAGCTCATGCTGCCAACAAGGTTGCAGACTTCAAAATGGCGAGCTAGAGTTCAAAGAAATAGTAACTCATGCTTCCCACAAGTTGGTAGACTTCAAACTAATGAGCTGGAGTTTGAAGACATAATAACTCATGCTGTAAAGAAGTGATAAAGAAGAGTTTGGAAATAAGAGTACCATGCTCATACTCAGTAAGGTGGTAGACCTCAAGTTAATGAGCTACTCTGTTATACACTAACAATAAGAAGTTTTTGTTTTGTTTGATGAATAAGTCTTTTTATGCCATAATAACTGTCAGAACGTCTATATATTCAGAGACCAAGACATACACTTAGGCAAACATATAAACTCCCCTGGGATGGAACAATAAACTATGTTCAGTCCCGAGCGAATTGTAAATTAGTCTTATATTTTTGTTTGTTATAGTTACAACTCGTAACTGATATAATCATATTTTATTTCTTTAACACATTTTGTATTTTAGAAATATGTGTATTCGAAATAGGTCCGGTACTATGCCTACCTCCTTTCAATTATCACGTTGAGCAGGTGATGATAGCAACAATGATCCGGTTACGAGCGGTTAATGATAAATGGCTTTATAAATGTGGAAAATTAACTAGCCAGCTACGGGATGAGGTATGTAACAAAATACCGCTCCTAAATGGCAGGGTAGATGAACTAAATCCAAAACTCTCCACTTCTAGGTTTAGTGTTAGTTCTAGTTTTACTTCAATTAAAATATACAGTGTTTCCAACTAAGTTTATAAAGTAATCTTTTCACCTTAGCCATGCATTTCATTGCACAAAAAAGGCGTCACCCCAGGAGTAGGCGCCCAAGGGCGACAGCCCTGTATTCTATATTCGCGGAAAGGCAGGTTTTATTGCCGCCGGCAGCACTTTGACCTCAGCAGATCCCTTGTACTTGCTTCCCTCTTTGGTCAGCTACAAAGTCCTTCCAGCCAGTTTACCTTGGAGATAAAGATTAAAATTTGTCCTGGTTGTGCTGCCCTGATTCTGCTCATACCAACCTGGATATCTCCAAAAATGGAAACCTTAATGCTTGGAGGACCACGCAATCGCATAATACGTGTTCCGCCGATTCTTCCTTCTCACCATGTCCTCTGCAGATGGTGGTGTCACTTATTCCCATGTTCTGTAGGTGCCTCTATAGATGCCAATGTCTAGTAATTAGACCTATGATCAAACGTAGGTTCTTCCTGGACAGCTTCATAAATAAATCAGTTCGTTTGAGGTAAAGGTACATCAGAGCTTCCTTAAGTTGGCGACATCCTGTTCCAGTAATTTAAAAACATCTTACGTTTTTCCTCTTTTGATGCTCCTAAGATTAAGACTTTTTTATCTTAAGACTTTATTGTTGGGGCGATGAATGGATCTGGTGATCTCAGAGGTTCACCTGCAGCATTCCTCGCTAATTAGTCCGCCATGTCATAAAGTTTATTTCCAGAATGACCCATTGACCAGCACATCGTGACCTTATTACGAGCGGCTGTCTCAAAAATTTTTTTATGGCAGTCTTCAAACAACAAGGATAAATAGCGATACCGCCCGAGTGAAAGGCTTGTCTGGAATCAGAATATATTGTAATTATTTTCTCACCAAATTTTTTGGAAATTTCCTAAGCTGCCAGAGAAATGGCCACCGTTGAACCAATTTTAATTGTTGGTTCGACGGAACCAAGATTGATTTTGGTTTAGCACCACAACCTGTTTCCCTTCGAGATTCGTCCACCCATAATTGGAATACGGTTTCGTCAGGCATGAGTTGTTCTCCTACCTTTATTTCATATTGTTGTTCGAAGACAAGACACTTTGAAATCGAATTTTTCCACTTCTAGGTCTGGTGTTAGTTCTGGTTTTATATCATTAGATCTAACTCTGGATCTAGAATTAGAAACTTTCAAGTTTAGTTCTAGAATTCTAGTTCTAGGTCCTAGAATACGAAGCCTCTAGAAAAAGCCTCTAGAATAAATGCTTTTTGAAATGGAGTAATAGAAATATTATCCTATTGTCTAATTTTTCTGATGTTTTACTACATGGAACTGCCAGAGGATATAACAGAAAAGCAAAAATATACTAACACCAGTCTTACATTCATGATGGGTAGTATAACATATATATGGGTAGTGTCGATCTTCATGACAATGCTTTGGGAATTTGTCGAATTGGCAATCGTCAAATATGTTAGTAAATGCATGGAGATAACATTTAGTAAACTATGAAAAAGTTCCAGTAATACATCAGTTAAAATTTTGAAGTGCTATTGCAAGAGATCTTCTGTCGGCTTAAGATTTGTCAATGGATGATACTGATTCAGCATCTACCGATCACGTACGTCACGTTTATCAATTCCAAGTGTCCGAAAGAAAAATCATATTCAATAAAATATCAAAATCGGACGTTGTTTCAAAACATGCCATATGCATACCACATTTATTTAGTAAAAATTGCAATGTGCATTTGCATACAAAATGCTTCGATAAATATGACAAACGTTTATAAATCTGTACTACAATTTTAACAATAATATTCTTTTAATAGTTCTGTATCACCACATTAGTGATTAGAATCACCACCCCATAATAGGACAGAAGCACAGCTTTTTTGTAAAACACATCAAAAAATTTCAATCAGAAAATGTAGCCGATCAAGACGGATTGGTATCGCAAATACCATAAAATGTTAGACTGAAAGCCCCCAAACTTTCATCTACTGTTACAAATTTTACACGACTGTAGGCTCTCTTATTGTGCTGAATAAAAATTACAAACAATATTTTTATAGGAACCAACTTACCATTTCATTATTATTACTGTGTTGAAGGGAGCGACCCCTCCCTTCGTCATTGCGAAGATCTGTTGTAACTTTAGTCATTCAGAGGTTTATAGTTTTACAGAAAATTTTGTGTCTTAGGCAGCCTCTGGCAATGCAGTTACACAGTATATGTTCAGCTTTTTCTGGTTCGTCATTGTGAAGTCGACAAGTTTGAACCTCAGCTTGTTTATTATGGATAGGATAGTATTTTAGGGGGGCATAGCCGATCATAAAATCTGAGAGCATTCTTAGATTCTCTTTGCTGAGGCATAAAACCGCCTTTCCTGCGTGAGGATACCCTTGCGGGCTACCAACTATCAATTATATGTTTTATGTAACGTTTTTGTAGTTCAAAGAAGGGACTTCGGACTTCTGTAATCTCCCTTCTCATTACCCACAATATCACTGTGATTTGCCAGAAACCATTTATGGATGCACCTTTTGTTTAGTTCAAAATAGTGTAGAAGTTTACAGTAAGAACTTCTGCCTGAATAATAAATGTGTCCGAGATCTGTCGGAATTTAATGTGGCTGTGTTCATGTGTTTTAATGTTCATGCATACTTCGGATTCAACTGTCTTTGAAGCATTGGTATACTAGGCAAGGGCTCTTTTTAATTGAAGCTCCCGTCCATTCATCCCTGGTTCTAAATATGACCTTATAAAGCTGGTCGAAATTATATTCTGTCGGATATGTTTGTTGTTACATTCTAAATATTTTCTTTTGTGTTAAATATTTTGTGATGGTGTTGTAGATGTTGAGTTGCATTTTTATTTCATTTTCAGCAATACTGGGTGCTGAGAGTTATTTCATTGCGCACGTGTTTTTTTTTTATATTTAAAAATTTTTTATAAGATCTTACAAAATATTCTCTTCCTCTCTCTTATCCAAGGATCAGTCGATAAAGGTGTTACGAGTGATGGCGAAATTTGGTGTGGTTTAGCCATTTTAGAGTTTGAACGATTTTCAAATCCATAGTTTTGGGATACATCATTCGTAATACATTTTGGAAAAAGTGTTTATCAATATCGAAATTATACGGTAATTCCGGATTTAAATATATTTCCAGATTTTCAATTTTCTTGGATAAAAACCTCGAATATCTGAGGTAGGCATGTCTTTCTACAATTTTTTCTACTATTAACAAATTCTTCTACTATTTTACAAATAAAACTACTCTACAAGAAATTCTTCTACTACTCTTTAAAAAAATTCTTCTATCCAGGTTTTTAATAAGGAGAAATATTTTTGTTTACACCTATTACGAGATAGCTCGTCATTGGATTAAATTCTTTTATTGGAAACAATCTTTTGGGACGTAACCACAATTTTTTAATGGAGGATTCCAATAACACCCCTATTCCTCCTCAACCAGTAACCAGAGTTATTGCTGACAGAGACAGTATCTTTTTCAATCGAGTCCACCAAGAAATCCAAGATTTCGAAATGTCCTCTGAGGTTGCCCTGCATCAACTTGAGTGAAGAACATATTCTCAGTGATAATCTCTTTTTGAATATGTAGATGTAGTGGTGTTTGAGCGAGTAGATCTTTAAAGCTACCGTCGGACAAGATCTCATTGCACTTGTTACTTAAGCCATGTGTACTGCTGTATTTGAGCTAGATGCTGTTGTGTTACTTTATGATTTGTTTTTGGCCATTAAACCAGATTTTTGGTCATCATAGATCTGATTAATGGTTTAAGCCATTTATGGTTATTCATGGTTTAAGGTTCACATTCCAGTCTTTTACACGGAGCCGCCTACGGCAGATCTGGTTGGCTTTTTTTCTCACCTTGTCTTTGTGGGGTTCCAGCTTAATTTACTCTCCAGTCTTATTCCTAAGCGGTTAACCTCTATTTTGAGGTTTATGGTTTTGCATTTAATGGAGGGTGCTCTCAGGTTGCAGCTTCCTTCTTCAGTTGAAGGAGACTAATCTTTTTATGCCTTTCTCATTCCTGGCTTTAATATCATCAAATCTAACGTATTGCATCAAAGCTATAACTCGATACTCATAGTTTGCATAAATTCCAGTATGCAGGTGATTCGCATAACGAAAATCGTCTTGATAGACCAAGCAAATCTTTGCTTTCTATTGTATTTGTAAGCTTGACATCCCATTCCCTCAAATAGTTTTCTGATATTAATAAATTTTTATGTTGGTACAAAAACAATAATGTTTATGATATTATCATCAAAAAATATGTTCAGAAACAACTTTAGGATGTTTTATTGCTGTGTTCGGACATTCTTTGCTAGGCAATGCTTTCTGCATTCTGGTCATCTATTTCAGTGTTAATATTACCAAGCTCTTGTTCTGTATCAGAATCATCACTTCTAGCTTCAATTCCAACTTTTCATCAATAGAACCCTCCTCAAAAAGTTTTTGAAGAAGTGTAACTTTATTTTCATAATAAATTTTAAGAAAAAAGAAGTTCTTGCAGAAGCTATTTAGTGATAAACTTTGTGTTATTTCATCAGAAAAAAAGCTATGAAATCGCAATATTTTCAAGAAACTTAACTATAATGTATTTTGGATACTGTTTCATAAAATTGAAGCTTGCTTTGATACTGAAAATTACTGTAAATTGCAACTACTCCACACATGAAATTAAGGGAATCCCCTAATTTTAGATAACCGATAGTTTCCAAGATCGGTAGCGTGCATTGGAGGGTTAATAACAGAATTAACCCTGGAACTGCACTCTCAACTTTAATGTGGTGCATAAACCACTGGGTATATCAAACCACAGTATGCAGTTTCAGGGTTCAATAATTAATTCAATTAATATTACATGGTGTAATGAGTCGAAATATTCTTTAAAACAACCGATTTCACATCGTAACAACCAGGAAGGATATTTTCAAACACAATCGTGTTGTTGTTATTCAATAAAAGTTTAGGATATTCCGCGTAACACGCAAATATTATAAAATTACATTGATGTTCACGTCCATTTAAAATAAGCGACCATCTCTCCACGCATGCTTTATCGTATAAATCAACCGAAGAGAATTGGATTATAATTATATCTTCGTTTAAAATAACACCTTGAGACGGTTTTAATGTATACCTTGAATTTTTAGGTGGTACAAATCGATAGGAAACCGGTAAATTTCCAACTATCTTTATTTCGAATGTTCCATAACTCAAACCGTTTGGATATGTCGGTTTGATAGTAACTTTTTCTGGATAACTAGTTTGAGGTATCCAACATTTATTTATTGGAAAACTTGACCCCATCACGCGCAGGTATATACAAACCGGGACGATAACATCGTCTTTATCATCTTTTTCGTTGCTCCAAAATACTCTTCCTGTCATTATATGATCATAAAATCGATCGGGCGCATCCGGCTTAAATGAGCACTCGAGCAAAACTGAGTTGTTTGGTGGAATTGTTACCAAACGTGGATTAATGTCAAAGATTTTTCTTGGGTCATCATCCCAACAAACGGTGATTGAGCTGTAATTAATGTTGTTGGTTAAGGAGGTGACGAGCGTTCGGACTAATGACGTATTTTGCGCTTTAATTTCCATCCCTCCAAAATCCAAACTGGTATCGGTTAATGAAAATAGAGGTGGCATTTCGCAGATATCAACCACGTCGTTTAAATAACCAGAGAAGCCGGTTTTACAACTCACCGGGAGATAATACATTTTGAACACGAGGTCTTCTTCGTTTCCAACTGGTTCTTTTGTATAATAACCAATCAATGAAATTCTTCGTGGTTTCTAAAAATAATAAAAATTGAATTTAAATTTTTTTATTGATTTAATTTTTTTTAAATTTTACCGAGTATAAAACTAAAAGATATAAATCGTATAAATATTCCCCATACTCCGTCGGTTCAAATTTAATTTTCACGTAAATTTGTTGGCCAACTTCAATCACGCCATGGGTAATGTTAATTTTAAAACACCCCAAAGTTTGGTGTTTTATATCGAATTTAAACTTAGCAGGGATTGTTCCTTTATTTTGTAACTCAATGGTTTTCGTGAGGACTGGCTCGGAATTATTCACGACGAATTTCAATTCGTTGGAGGACATTTGAACAGAAGCTCCCACACAGACCCCTTTTAAAATCAACTTATACCGCTTTCCGTTATGATCCTGAATATACAAAGAGTCGAAATTGTACCAATTTTCCGTGTTCGGTTTATACCAAACGATACATTTAAAAAGGGAATTTTTCGGAACGGTTCGTTGATAATGATAATCATAAGCTTGATAGATCTCGTTTGAATCAGGATCTCTGTTTACCATATACACCAATTCATCCTAAATAAATTAAATTTCATGAAAAATAATTTTGATTATAAATAATAAAACTTACATCTGTGTTGTTTTTAATTACAAAAATCTTTTTAACTGTTCCGCCTAGTAGAACTGAGCCAAAATCAAATGTTGTACAGTCGGCAGATATTTCTTCAGATTTTTCAGACTTGTCAAAAGAAAATTCACTTCTTGAACATGGTACAACACATTTGCATTCCATTTTAACTTTTTTTTTTATAGTGACGTCTATTTGTCATAAATATGTTTTGTCAAAATATACAAAAATGGGTCATTCAGTATTCACTATTGTATTAAATTGGGCTCCTTATTGTATTAAACCAATTAACATTTTGTGTGTCCTCATTTACTGGTATTTACATTTTGTGACCATAAGATAAGAAACTTCATCTCCAGCTTTGATCACTTTTCTTAAGATAATTTTGATATGACGCATGGACTTTTTAAGAAAGCAAACGTAGGAAGTACAGTGGGTGGTTGAAACTGGCTGTTCCGATGATGTAGTCCTGAGATATTTGGAGTACACCAGTTGAATTTGGCAAAACATTTTCTCGTGTACCAGAATATGTTATAAAGACCCTGTCGGTTAGCTAGCACCTTTGGTTATAAAAGCAAAAAGTCTTATTCAAAAATTGTGACAAATTGTGGAAAGATTGATCTATGTACTGTTAATGTTTTGATGCGAATATTACTGATCGATATGGCTGGTAGAAAACTCACTAATTTATGTTTTTGTGAACTGCATCGATCACTTATATCGCGGGACTGGTAAGACTTAGCTTCTTATGTATTATTGGATGTAAGCATTGACGATATTGTTAACTGATTCTTTAATATTTTTGCTTACTGTTTTGACTTATAATGCCTAATTGTACCTTAAGGGTCAGTAAACGTTAGGCGTAGTAGATGGGTTAGTCCTGAAATAGTGTAAGAAATATCCACAATTAGAAACGGGTTCCCTCATCAGCTTGTAAAATACAATGATACGAAATCTTATAAATCACTGATTGATCATGCCAAACGATTTTTTATTGTTAGTCAGATTTCTAATATTTCCAACAAAACGCGTTGTCTATGGCATTATTGTCTATGATTGTCCAACTTATCTTGTGAATACTTTTCGACGATGGTGTCTAATAGGTGTGATTTGTTGAGTCTATCAACGCTAAAAGAATATGAGCAATGTAGATTTCTGTTTGATTTAAATGGCGGGGAATCATATATCTATTTCTCGAAGTCTTTGCTTTATGTAAAGACTAATATAAGCCGTTTTGTATGTCCACTGACAAATATAGTACGCGATAACTGGTGACTCGATAACTTCTTACTCAATATGTCATCAGTACATTTTAAAGAAGTTCCTTTTATGACTTCGTCAGAATTTCTAATAAATTACCCCGATCGATCATATTTCGAGAGTATCCGAGATCTGGGAGAGTTATTAATTTTGAGATGTTGATATAACTCGAGCATGTGTCCTGATCAATAATAAGGATATCAAAATGACCGTGATGCAGTCGCTGTCTCCTTAGGCGGCAGACTTCTATCAGGATGGCATACAAAAACTAATTGTACAATGTAATAAGTGCCTAAATATTGGTGGGAATCATGTAGAAACTTTGCTGAAAGTACATATATTCATATAAAAAGGAATTGTTAAGAAAAGTTTAATGGTTTCATTTTTATTTCCAAACGGTCCTTACTTAAAAAGACGCCACGTACTATTGAGCTATCTTTCCCAAATCAGCCCCAGCAAATGCTGCAAATGCTTTTTGGAAAGCGTATTTAAATTGAAACTTGATATTGCTTTTAGGACACTTGATCCTGCTTCCAGAAAACCTCACATCCTTTCAATAGACGTGATATCGCGTCTAGAAGACTTAATCTGCTACTAGGCATCGTTTGTAGATGATTTGATATTGCTTCCAAAACATTTGTAAATCTGTTATATGTCTTGAAATGCTTTTACAAGACTTGAAATTGCCTCTGGAAGACTAGAAATGTCCTCATAAGGGCGAGGTTTGATGTCTACAGAAGAACAAAGAATTATTTTGAATTGGAAAATCGTTGGACTGAGGAGGATTCTCTCAGGATCATTCGTTGTTTCGGTGATTTTCAATACGATAAACTCATGGAGGATCTATATAAGATCCCATATTTTGTGTTTTTAAGCAGCGCCATAGTGTTCTGGAGGTGCATTGTCCACTAAGAAGCATTAAATTTTCAAAAGCCCAGTTAGCATGGATTACTTAGAGTATGATGTAGACCTTTATAATCATTATTTAAATAGAACTATATTGGGGCTGATTTTGAGTTAATTGAAATTGAAGATGTTAGGGTGGAGGAAACTGTAAGAGGAAGAAAGAGTAAATGACTATATTATGGATAATAACTTTGTACCCGATCGACAATCTTGCTTTCGCCCGGGTTTCAGCTGAGTTATTCATTGCTTGAGATCGTAGATGATAAGGTGAGAGCGATGGACAATGGTAAAGCCACTGTCCTCTGTAATCTTGATTACTCCAAGACTTTCGATAGTCTTGGAGTCACAACATTTTATTGGCAAAGTTGCATTGGTTTGAAGAATTAGGCGATTAACTTACTAAACAGCTACTAAGGCGATAGGATGCATTACGTTGGCTTGGGCGGCCGTGAGTCGGAGAAGTTACCTGTGGGGATCGGTCCTTTCCCCAATTCTATTTTCGATCTATACATGCGGTTTCTATAAATTTGTATCTTGGTGTAAAACACACCAATATGCTGATGACACACTGTTATATGGTGAAGGTGTTTCGTTGTCATAATTTGATACTTAACCAATCAAAAATAGACGTTGTTGCTTTTGCTCCAAAGTAACTTATAGAGTGGATTAAATCTAGAATCGGCATAAGATACAAAATATCTGTTTTGCTTACAATCAATTAAAAATTATTTATAAAGCTCATCATTTTCTGTCGGGCAGAAGTAGGCGTTTACTTTACAAAAGCTTGGCGTTGTCACTTTTCAATTATGGGAATTCTTTATACCCACCTTTTCTTTCTAAGCGAATAACAATCAAATACAAAAAATACAAAATGCCTTCGATTTATTTTCGAAATAAGACGGCGAGAACTCATCGGTCACAAATTGGTTGAAGAGAATTAGCTAAATATGGTAAATCGAAGAAAATTGCATTGTGTGACAACTTACTTCAACATTATAGTGTCAGCACGGCCTCTCTACCTTTATCAAAAGATACAGTTTAAAACGGACGTGCACACCCCTAATATAAGATACAAAGGAACACTGACACCACCAATACATAAACGTAGTTTTTCAAAAAAAAATTATTCATACAAAATTACTCAATTAAAGACTCAAATCCTATGCACGTCCATTGGGAAAGCCCCAATGGCGGTATTGGACAATTTTGTTCTCGGCTCAATGCGCTTTATCATGGAAGCGCGATTGTCCAACAACATCGTTTGTTCATACATTATTTTAAAAAATTTAAAGAATATTAGCAAGTTTCGTTATTAAGTTATGAACAATAAGTGAATTATTATTATTGTGTAACAGGTATATAAGGCTCGGTATTCGGTTGCGGAGCATTGATAGAGAGGTAGCTGATGAATGGACCATCTGTTTTAATACCATCGCCATCATATTTTCCGTCAAAGAAGGAGTATAGATGTTCTTGCTGCCTGTCCCCGATTTTTTGGAGTTTATTGCCTTTTTATATCCTTCTTGGACACTCCTCATTGAATTATATTTTTGTTTGATAAACCAATACCCGCATCGGGATTCGTTTGGTTAAAAGGTACCTAATTTATCTAACATCTATCATTCACCACTATCCATGTAGGTGCGAATGATATGTATTTATATGTATATGTATGTATGTATTTAACTATAAGTATATACTTATAAATTCACACCTAACGTTTTCTTACTTAAAAGCCGCCATTTTTTCAGATACACGTACACGTATTAGATTGCACACGATGGGCAGTGCTAACTCAAGCTTAGCCAGATCTTATCCTGCCAAGTCTACAACTAGCAGCG
Organism: Onthophagus sagittarius; assembly: GCA_036711965.1. Classification (NCBI taxonomy): domain Eukaryota; kingdom Metazoa; phylum Arthropoda; class Insecta; order Coleoptera; family Scarabaeidae; genus Onthophagus; species Onthophagus sagittarius. The sequence continues at coordinate 64,697,649 of JASERS010000003.1, read as the reverse complement.
TCTTTATTTGCTCGTGTACGTTAGCTCACGCAGCAATATGTAAGATTGATCATGCAGCAAAATTTACTTTGCTGACACCGTTGACGCTAAATGTAGACCATGTAGGAAATACTCGAATACGTCACAATAACTGATTGTTTGTGGACGTTTTGAAATTTGATGGCTGTTATTAAACTGTATCTTAACCATTTATTAGTTTGGTGTTGATTTAGTGTCGAGCATTACTTTTGTGTACACAGGATGCCCATTAATGTAGTCCATTTAATAAATTGATATCTGTAGTCCATTTGCTGCTTCTTCATGGTTGTCGCCTATGGCTAGGATGGCTGTGTCATCAGCAAAAGTAGCTATAGTAGCATTTTCTAATTTAGGGATGTCACTAGTGTATAACAGGTATAGGACATGCCCAAGTACACTTCCTTGTGGCACGCTTGCATTAATTTTTCTTAAGTATGAGTAAGCATTTTTGTATTTTATTCTAAAGACTCGTTCTCATATATACGAGTTTAGCAGTTTTGCATATTGTTTGGGCAGGAGTTTGTTCAGTTTGTGTTTGAGTCCCTCGTGCCAAATTTTATCAAATGCCTGAGCCACATCCACTTTCTTTTGCTCCGTCGATTTTTGTATGACATCAGTTATTCTATGTATCTGGTTGGGTATGGTGGAGTGACCCTCGTTAAATCCAAACTGATTTAGTTATTTCAGTAGTATCTTTTCAAATAATTTTAATAATACTGGCAATAGCGATATTGGTCTGTATGAAGAAACTTCGTTTGGTGGTTTCCCCAGTTTAGGGATCATTTTGATCTCAACAACCTTACACAGGGCAGGCACACTTGAAGCTAAAGGCTGCATTAATAATATGTATTAGTTTAACTATAGCTTTCATTGACAAATCTTTCAAAATTTCGCCTTTAATTATATCAAAACCAGGAGCTTTCTTCGAGTAAATATTTTCTTTGATTGCACTAGATATCTCCCTTGGAGTAGTGAAGATTATTTCTAAAGTGTCCCGATCTGTTGTTATCAGTCCTAACTGGTCTTCTCGGTTGGGTTTATATGTGTTTGCTAGATGTTCTGCAAATCTGTTTGCTTTTTGCTATTAGCCCAGTTTCTATCTGTATTTCTAATTGATGGATTTTGGGTGATTGGTCTCTTTCTTCTATTGGTTGCTCTCCTTAGTGTGTAATCCGTAGATTTCTCATTCGTTGGCTCTTTTGATAAGCCTCTTCAGCTGTTGGGTGGCATTATTCAGTACAGCTTTATTTCGGCAGCTCTAGTTTGGTGCCATTTACGTCTAAGTTTGCGCTTCTCTCGAGTTAGATCTATTATTTCCTTAGGATAATTGATGCCCTTTCTTTTCTCATTCAATTTAGGGTTAATTTAGTTTAACCCAACTGTGAGGTTAATTTTCTCTTCAAGGAAGATCCAAATCTTCCTTGAAGGGAAAATTCTGATATTGCTTTCTTATGATTGAATCACTGAACGTCAGTAGGATGGGAGAACGGTTAGAATTCATATCCCATGTCTCTTCTATTTGCAGGTACACCCAACTCTTTTTTTACACGGTCTTTTTTAACACGAATTTTTTGTTATAGCACGAATCCCAAAAAAATTCTTAATTCTAGTTTTGATAGCGTCTTACAGAAACTTATGTATACAGTAACAAAATACAATGGGGGAATACCATGGTCAGAAGCCAGTCGGTTTATGTCCATATGTTTATAATTTGGTCTACTACGGGGAATACCAGAATTTTATGATCACTTTTTTTCTTTATCTCGTTGTGCTTCAACTTAAACACATGATTTCGTTATTCAGTATTTATTTTGTGTTAAGAATGGTCAGTTTGTGAGATGTAATAAATAATTTCGGTAAAGTTCTAAAAGTGGATGTTTCAATTAAAGTTTTTTTTTAATTCGATGGTGAAATTTCCAGTGTATTATTTCTAATGATGATAATTCTTTGCTACCAAAAAAGGTAATATTGTATTAGATTGTCGCTTTAAAAAAATTCTTTAAGCAATATTATTTTGAATTTTTTTATTAGTACCCTTATTGTTTAATAAAATGCCTAAACAACAACTTTCTAAGTGACAAGCAATTTCTGCCTAAAGAAAGGCGAAGGTCCCACATCTGTTTGCAAAACTTTTGGTTTAAACGAAGCGACTATAAGAACAATTAGAAAAAATGAGAATTCCATTCGACAATCCGTAATTTCTGGATCGAAAGTGAGCTCCAAAACATAATCTTATAGTCGAAATTCTATCTTAAAGAAAACATGGTGTTTTGGATAGAAGATTTACAGTTAATAAGAATACCTATTGATGGGAAACATATAAAAGAAAAAGCACTTAGAATATATAACCGACTTCAGGAATTGGAACCATCAACAAGTCTTCAAGCAACGAAGAAACTGGCATTTAATGCAATTGAGGGATAGCTAACAGGTTTTATAAAAAGATACGCATTTCACAATGTAAAAATAAAGGGAGAAGTAGCATCAGCAGACGAAAATACTGCAAAAATCTTTCCGGGTAAACTATCAAAAATCGTTGTTATACTCCAGAACAAATATTTAATGCCGACGAAACGGGATTGTTTTGAAAGAAAATGTCCGAAAAGACTTATATAGCAAAATCTGAAAAAATCAGTTGGTGGTTTTAAAGCGTCCAAAGATCGAGTGACGTTCTTATTATGTAGTAACGCATCTGGTGATAAAATGTTAAAGCCTTTATTAGTCAACAAATCTCTTATGCCACTAGCATTAAGAGGTAAGAACATTAAACAATTTCCAGTCCATTTCATGACGAATAAAAAAGCATGGCTGACGGCTGATCTGTTTATAAATTGGTTCAACAACTGCTTTGTTCCTGAAGTCCAGAAATATATGGAACAAAAAGGTTTGAATTCGAAATACTTCTGCTCGTTGATAATGCGCCCAGCCACCCAGTGTAGGATCACCCAAATATTCAATTGCTGTTTTTACCGCCTAATACTACCTCGCTGTTTCAGCCACTCGATCAGAGCATTATAGCAACATTTAAATGTACTACATAAAGCAAACGTTTAAATATATTTTAGATTCAGTGGAAGAAACAAATTTGACTGTTTTGGAAGCATGGAGAAAGTTTACGATTATGGATTGCATTACACTTGCTTCTGTTGCCATTAAGCAATTACGCCAATCAATCTTAAATGCTTGTTGGAAGAAAATATTGCCAGCATGTGTCAAAAGTTATAACTCTATCAAATACAATTTGTGGCATTTGGTGGCAACGGTTTTAACATTCAAACGGGTGATATTGATGAATTAATGCGAGAGAGCCCTTTGGATGAAGATGATTTGATCGAATTTATGACAATTTGTGAAAATAAAGAAATCGATAATGACAAGGTAGAAGATGAAGTTCAGCTATTAACGGCTGATTTAATTCCCGATGGCTTGAAATTTGCTACAAGTATTGAACAACATTTTCGTATTCATGATCCTGACATGGAGCGTGCATTGAAATTTCAACGTAGTCTTAAGTTATGTGTAGCTGGATATGAAGAAATATATTAGCTTATTGTGAAACCAAAAAAACAGCAGCTAATAACTGACTTCACAACTACAAAAAAACACCACACACCGTTAATAACGAACGAAATTCTTCATTTGAATTAAGTCCAACAATTGTGCTAGACATATCCGACATATCTACTGATGATGCTGCTGATATAGCGTTTTTGGTCAAGTCCGTAATAAACGTGCACGTTTGTTATCAAGTAGCGATGAAGACTTGCGATATTGATTTTTATTTCTAATTTTAGTTTACATTTTTATTGTTATGTTGAAGTTTTGACTGTACACTATTTTTTTAAAGTAATAAATAGCTTTTTTTTTATAAATATGTCATATACATTTTATTATAACTTTCTTTGCACCATTTTCTTTTGCACGGTTTTCTAAGGAACGTATCTACCGTGCAAAAAAAGAGTTGGATGTAGTTTACTGATATATTTCTTATTATGAAAGAGTCAATTAGGTCAGGGATTTTGGTTGCATCAGTAGACCAATACATTGGCTTGCCTGTAGATAGAGTTTCGCTATTCAACTACTTGGTTGCATTGTATAGTTCTCTTCCCTTAGTTGTGATAAGCCTTGATCATCAGTGGGTATGCTTTGCATTGAAGTCTTCTGTAGATACCTGTAGTCTTCTGATTCTAGAAATTCTATGAATTGTTCATTTTTGATATTATCTGTAGGTGGACAATAAATAGCCGTGATAATTAACTCGACTGACATAGCCAGCCTTTGGAGTCATTGTCTGGATGTGTAGCATGATACACTTTATATCCTTTAAATCTGGCGTAAGTATCAGTTGTAAAATGTGTTTCTGAGACGAGGTATATGTTGATTTTTAATAGTTCTAACCGTTTGCATTCCATTCTAGGATTCTTAGGCTATTTACCGTCGTTGGAGAGCTTTTTAGGTATAGCTCTCTATCTTCTATTCTGGTTATTCTTTCGTAGATGGTATATGATATATATAAAAAAATCATACACAAGGACAGATATATCAAATCAAGCTCCTCGCTTATAAGCTAATAAATAGCCGAGGTCGGCTATTTAAGACAAAATGGCAACATTTGGGAATTGGGGCATGTTAAAAAAAAACTTTTAGAACTAAAGTTGTAGCAAGTTTCATTATTTCATATGGTATATGATATGAAACTATTATGGCATCATGAGCCGGATATCCAGTGTTCGGTTTTTCGTAAAATCACTCAGTTCCATTACTAATATGGACTTATGGCTTCTCTATCTTTATACTATCTTTTTGTTCTTCTTCTAGTAGTACCATCCTCTTGGTTTTATTATCAATTTTCATTTTTTATCACTCTTTCTAGATTGTATTCCTACAGGTTGTGATTGCCTCGTTCCCGTTGAAGATCTCTTAATTATTTTATGCATGAACATTATGAATAATAAGAGATGAAGTTGTAATATGAGTTTTAAGTTATATCAAATAAATTATCCTTCTTACTTTGTTTTTAGTTGAACAAAAGACTTATTGGGTATCAGCATAGAGACAAAGTTTAATCATAGGTCCGAAGGGGATTTGCAATTTTTCAATTAACCAGCGATCCATTAGGACCCTTCAATAACGAACGGAGAGCCCGAAGCCGTAGGCCTACGCTTAGTTCTTATATCTATTGGAGAGACGCGCATCGGATCGTTATTTATGAATGAGTCCCACTACCCTACAAGGTCAGCAGCAATAGACGTCGGAATGCCTTTTTAATTGAATATTAAATTAGCTAAGTCCGTGCGGGGATAGATATACGAGCCCCCTAAGGTTACGGCGGCCGTACCAAAATTTATGATCACGTCACGAGGATTGTCGGTACAGGAATATTAAGTGCTTCGACATTAAAGCTTTTCAACGATTCGTCGACGTATGGTTTCATATTGATGTTAAATTGTGATTTCATTATTACCCCAAGTTTTTACAAAAACAAAAAAAAATCAAAATTTTCTATTGTCTAATAAAAAAGTGTTAATCGAATGAAAGGATTCTTCTCTCAACTAGTAATAGCGGACAACCCTATCGAATCATTTTGGCACCGGATCGCTAAAGGAGTCGTCGCAGCGGGAGGCGCGCAACTTTTAATGGTGCCTACACCTCGAAGGACAGCGGCATTAATCATTATACTGCCACAGAGAAGGGACCACAAAGCCCGGACCCGGACAAATCGTTTAATAATAACATTTTTCAATTTAACAGTTGACGTGCGAGATCTCCTCGGTCCTTTTATTCGCCCAGCTCTGTCCGGTATACTATATGACAAATCCCGCTTCCAGGTATCATTACCATAAATTAGGGACTCGACAAAGGCCGCGCCATATCCTCCCGACCGCTCTCTTTGTCACGAGGTATGTGGCGCATTCAAACTGTGAAAAAGGACGTGACGCGAACGCCAACATCGGGATTAGGATCGACCCGGGCACCCATAGGCCATTATGTCAACTCTTATTGCGTTTGATGTCCGTCGCGTCGCATCGCGTCGTCAAACCAAAACAAGTTAAACAATTTTTATTATTAAATAAACTTATCAATGTTTAAAAACGTTACGTGATGCTTCATAATAGAAAAAAGTTCCGTCTGACGACGTACTTCTTACTAATCCGATTTCCCAGTACGCAAAGCGGATTTTCCACAATTAAAAAACGTAGTGAAAGCGTGCGGCGGCTCATGCGTTCAAAAACACTTGTTATTCATCCATATTACGCTGAGATAATATCTAACAAGTGACTATGACGCGAATATTTGCGGCAGGCATTTATGATTTAAGCAGGAGAAGCGCTTAGAATGGTTAATTTGGAGATTAAAGATACGGGAATGATTCGGATGCAGGACGCGATGGACTGTGGAAAATTCACGTTATGACAAATATGACCCGGATGGATATTAACGGCGATGATGCCAAAACAATAATCTTCTATAGAATTTATTTTAGTTAAACTCTATATTTATTGTGAATTTTATTTATTATTTAGTTTAGAAAACAATTTTTTGCGACTATTCAATGTTTTTATTTATAATTTTTATATAACTGTCATGGGAAAATAATATTATGTTGATATAACAACCAAATATATTTAGTTATTTATTTATTGAAACAAATCATTTTTCAAAAAATAATACTAAAATCAGGCAAATATCAAAATACAGTAGTAAACACAACCAATACTCAATCAAGCGCTACAAAGCATTTAGCTCTAATCTCCTTGTATAAAACTGAAAATATTGGTAGTGAGTTTTCTTCTGATAGTTTATTATATAATGATACCATTCTATTTAATGGTGAATTCATTTTAAGTTCCGTAGAGAAACGCATTACACTAAACAAAGCCCTAGGGCGACCAGAATATGCAGGGACGTACAAACCAACACCTCTCAAAACTGATGGAGCATCCACCTTATTGTTTATTATCTTGTACAAATAACCAAGACTTATCAGCCCCCGTCTGACCGATAATTGTGTCATATCAAAACCTCTATGAGCGAATTCGTAGGATTGAAAACCAATAAATCTATTGTATTTTTTGTAGAAAATATATTTAATAAATTTATTTTGTACTGTTTCAATTATATGCGAATGATAGGCTGTTCCAGGGTCCCATACCACAACAGCATATTCCAATTTTGATCTGATTAATGAGTTATACAGATACTTCATGGTGTCAATATTGGAAAAGGAGTGACAATTTCTTATAATAAATCCTAACAGCCTTAGTGCTGATGCAGTTGTAGCTCTCACATGCTCATCAAAGTTAAAGCTCTGTGTATATATAACGTGACCATTTATTTTTTAACTCAAAACGGGACATTGGTTTATTTAGATTAATTAACAAGTAGTAAATAAAAAGCACTATTTTAAAGTTATTTATTCAGAAAAAGTCAGTTAGGTTAAAAGCTACGAATTAAAAAATATATATACCCCAAACGTTTACTTATATTTATCAGAAGAACAAATTTGCTTTAATACAGCTGGTGATGATTTTAAGTAAGAATGAAACTCTTGGCACGTTTTCTTTATATTCACCTTAATTGTCAACATCGCCTTTAGAACTGAAATTTGTAACTGGGTCTTCTCAGAGGGCCACAATTTGTTCATCATAGAAAATACTCTTTCTACTGGAGCATTTGTAGCAGGCAAACATAAAACATATTCAATTAAAAGAGAAAAATGTTTATGCTGAAGATTGTTAGCTTGAAAGTGTTTGAATACTTCCACCCAACGAGTTTCCGTGGAAACATTTAGGTTATTCCATTCGGTTACTTTGTGCGATGTAATGTAGTTACAAATTAACGAAAATTTGTCAAAAACTTCTGCATCTTTATTACAGTCAATATATTCCTTTTGAATTAACACATCCAGAGATTTTTGAACGTCTGTCCATAAGGGGACCTTTTTTAAATCTGCCCAATAAAATATCTCCATTTCTTTGGTAAGAAAGCAAGTCCACTGCTCCAGATATTCACGGCTTGTTTGATAAAATTCTGTAACCACCCTATTCACAAACTCTTCATCTATGTCAGAAACATTATCTTTCGATTTCACTATTAATTGACGGACCATAAATGGAAGAAACTGATTGGTCTGCTTCTGAGTCAAATTGTCTTTTAGTTGATTGATTTCTTTTGCAGCTTCAATTGCCGATACAGTCTGACCTTCCAGTTTCAATACAGCTTGATGAAAACTTGCTGACTGAGCGTGTAAAAAATAAAGCCACAATTCGGATGTGGGATCTTCAAAAAAGTTTTTTAGTAACAAGGGACATTTTTCAATACTCAAAAAGTAGTTTTTTAGTGGCTGATACATTTTTAAAACTCTTTCCAAGGCAGGCATAAGAGCAAGCCATCTAGTTTTGCTGTAGCCGAGCATTTGTTGATACTCCGTTTCAGTTTCGGCGCAAAACTCCTTTAGAGCTTCAACTCGAATCGTGTAAATATAAAAAAACGAATATGTCTTCACAATAATGCTTTCGTAATCTAAGGGTAGCCTGTCTGCAGCAGATTTTATTGCATTGTGAATTACATGGGCTCCACATCCAATACCTATTAATGGCTTTTTCAGTGATGACTGTAATTTCGTTAACACATTGTTAGTTCCACGCCTAGCCGCACCTCCGAAATTGACGTTGGCATTGTCTCCGCAAAATGCCACGACTTTTGCTGTTAAATTATTATATGTCAACATTTGGTTTAAATAATCGACAATGATGTCAGAAGTCTCGCCTGGTTGGTCTTGGAGATCTAAAATTTTTACTTGCACACCTACGTAAGGTTGAAAAAAGCGCACTAGAATAGGGTATATTTTCTTGTTACCGTGGTTTGAAGCGTCGTTTAGTATTGTAATACAATTGGACTTATCAAGATCATCTTTTAATTCTTTCATTACTGTAGGCGCCAAAACATTTACTACAATAGCTTCTGATTTCGTACGCGCGCATGTAAATTTGGGTTCAAAACATGATTGAATTAATTTTGACGCACAATCATTAGAGCGAAAACTGGTTTTCTTGTATCGTGTGATAAGCCCAGACGCCTTCTGCTGCGGCGATATCCATATCCTTTAAAGTTGGTGCGGCCGATTTCTTGAAAAAGGTTAACATCGAAGAACTCGAAGCAGCGGCACGATCGGCATTTTTATGTTTTTCAGACTTTAAATGCTGTTCAATATCACTCCCACCACCATGGGAAACACTAAATTCTGTACGACACTTTTCACATCTGACATCTGAGGAAGTATTTATTTGCTTGATAAACGGATATTTTGCTTGTAAGTTAATATTGAACGTACACTTGCGTTTTGGCATTTTAAGTTATGATTCCAAAACAAAAGAAGTTTAAGTTATTTGCTTGGTAAACGAGCATCAAACAACAACAAAAAATATATCGAAAACTGGGCGCACGAAAAATCTATGAAACAATTAGTCCAAATTAATCAACAAAGCGCGAGCGATGACGTCTTCGCTTCTCTCGGCTATCATCCCGTCAACTGACGACGCCGTCTCGCTCTCGCATACCGATCGCGTCCGCCCAACTCGGCTATAGTCTGTACCACGAGAAACGATAGTGACTCATCGCCTAAAAGTAGAGGCAACAGACAAACTCGTAAGCAACCATTTCACTCTAACAAACGTCAACGTACGGCCCTAATACCAAGTCACTATCGTTTCTCGTGGTACAGACTATACTAAAATTTTCACGCGGTTTTAGAAAACGGGACAATTTTGCGTCCCAGGGATCATTTCGGGGACACCGGGACTCGTAACTCTAAAAAGGGACAGTCCCGTTCAAAACGGGACGTATGGTCACGTTATGTATATATTACCCCTAAATCCTTCTTCCATGCAACGTTTTTCAGTTTATGGTTATTGATGTAATACTCAAAAACAATCGGTACTTTCTTTAATGTAAAAGTAATTTTTTCACATTTTTCTTCATTAAGGTGGAGTCTATTCTCATCGCACCAAGTCATTAGTCTTCTAAGATCTGACTGTAGATATACACAATCATTTTCATTAGGTACACTTCGAAAAAGTTTTAGGTCGTCAGCAAAGAGTAGGCATTCAGACTCCTTTATAATGGACGGCAAGTCATTAATAAACAACAAGAAAAGTAAAGGTCCCAGGTTACTTCCTAGCGGAACGCCACAGTTTATTTTAAATTTCTGCGACTCACTATTTTTGTAACTGACGTAGAAATGTCTATTCGTCAGATAAGATACAAAAAAATTTAATGTTTCTCTAGAAAAACCATACAAAGCTAACTTATCCAAAAGTACATCGTGATTCACTTTATCGAACGCTTTGGAAAAATCGGTATATATAACGTCAACCTGACCTTTTCTCTCCAATTCAGAAGTAACATATTCATTCAAAGTAATTAAGTTTGTTTCCACAGATCTATTGGGCACAAATCCATGCTGGTTAACATGTAACGTCTCCTTAACGTGATTAAATATTCTAATATATATAATGCTTTCGAAGACTTTTGCAAAACATGATATTATTGAAATTGGTCTGTAATTGGCAATGTCACTTACAGAACCAGACTTATGTATAGGTACAACCTTTGCCCACTTCCATTGTAAAGGAAACGTACAAGCGGAAATGGCTAGGTTAAAGATAATAGAGAGAGGCAATACAAAAAACTCTTTGCAACCTTTTATGATGTAAGGGGGTATATTATCTGATCCTTGTGCCTTTTTTGGCTTTAATCTTCCTATTGCTTCCAATATTTCATATTCGAAATGGCATTAATTGTAAACATGTTCAACGAGCTTTTCTGAAGGTATTCATCATGTTTATTAACCCGGCATTAGTCGCTATGGTAAAAATCGCGGCGTTAGTCGCGCGTGAGATTTTCTCACACGGAGAAAACTTTAAGTAATAAAATGCAGTTCTTTCTAAAAAACTGTAAAGTGCACAGTTGTATAGCATGATGTTGTCAATTTCAAACAATATATTTATAAATCAAACAATTAATACAGTTATTAATGATTTATTATTAATAAATTTATAAGTCTTCTCCAGATCCCATCTCTAAGGCACAGATACGACAAGAAAAAAAATTATGCTCAGGGCAAATGGGTCGCTGGCAAGTTCTGCATACTTTCTTAACTTTCCTATTTTTTCGGCGAGGACAAAAACTACAAAAACCTTCTTTGACATTTTCAGGTTGTTTTACTTCTTCTAATGGTAGTCCTGCTATTTTTCTTATAGAAGTTCGTAAGTTGCATGGTAAGTGTGTGATTTGGGACCGGCTTATTAGGTGTGGTTTTATCAGCGAAAGAGCCAATTCTTTCAAATATGCACGTCTAGACAAAATGGGGTAGTCGATGTTATTTGCTTTATATATTATATAGCTGTTGATGCCACCAATGTTTAGCATTGAAAAATATATTGTTAGTGGCCATCTACAGCGTACTCTTGCAACCGAATATAAGGCTTTCATTTCATCGACCACATCGACTGCGCCCTTAGTTAAATTATAAAACGCAATAATTTCGGGCTTTAGTTGATCTCCTGTCTCTTTATCTATAACATCGCCGTTGTGCATAGTAGACAACAGAAGCACATTTTTCTTCTTTGTCTTCTGAGGGACGTATGAAACCAATGCAGGCTCTTTTGAGAAAGCAAGCATACTGCTTCGAAAGGGCCGGTCCTTGATATTTGACAATTCAAGAGGAATTTCTTTTTTATTTTTTCGCAACGTGCCAACAATGGTAATGTTGTGGTTAATTTTTAGATCTTTAGCCAAAGGAACTGAAGTAAAATAATTGTCCATTGTGATATTCCTACCGGTATTGAGAATTGGCTCTATAATTCTCTTGACTACACTAAAAGCAGTATTTTCCAGTTTATATTGACCTTCGGGCTGTTTGCCTGCGTAAATTTCTAAATTTGAAGTATAAAATGATCTAGAGTCGACCAAAGCGTATATTTTAATGCCGTATTTGGCCGGCTTGTTAGCAATATATGTGTGAAATTTACAGCGACCTCTAAATGCTTCAAGCATCTCATCCACAGTTCCGTATTCACCTATTGTATAGTGCAATTTACGATACTGAACAAAATCGTCAAACTGTTTTCTTATCGGTGCTACATTATCCGTGGCTTTGCGAATATTTCTGTCATCAATATTGTTAAATCGTAGAGCGCTTAGCGAAGTATAAAATCTTCTCTCGCTCATTGTTGCCCGAAAACATTCAGGAGAAGTCCCGTCATCTAGCCAAAGTTCTGAAATATTGGTATGGTTAGCTTTTTTTATACCAGCTAGGTATAGAAGACCAATAAGAGCACTAAGTTCGTTAGAATTTGTGTCAGGACAATCTCTTTCACGGCTATACTTTTCGCGTTTTATTTTAAGGTATTCGTTAGTGCAATCAACCACTTGTTGAAACGATGCGACAGGAAAGAAAAGTCTCCAACATTCAAGCGGCGTTTTTGCATTACGAGCTAAGCCTTTTACACCAGGCATATGTGTTACCAAATTATGTTTTCGTGTACGACCTCTAATAGTGGGGGCGTGCTTCAACCATCTTGTCACTTTATCTTTACCATTGAAAATTGGAGCATTTTGGAAAAAGGTTCTTCAAGGCCTTCGTTTTCTTCACAATCGCTTTGGTCTGTATCTGTGTTGTGTATGCTACGTTCGCTTTCTGGTTCGTCACATCCTTCAATATACTCTTGAAGAGGTTGAATATTTTCATTTTGATCTAAAACGAGTTTATTTTTTAGTTTTCAGCTCAAAAATAAATATAATAAAAGGTCAAGCACGAAATGGAAGTGAAATTGTTCTATGGCATTTTTTTGTCATTTTCTAGTCTAAAAAAACATAGGGAGATAACCTCGAAAGTCATTCAGACACTTTAGAAGTGCAAGTTCGACACGTTTTTTTCCTCGATTCATTGCACTACACTAATCAAAAACATTAACCGAGAATCTAAAAACAATTCTAAAAATATTACGTGGTTTGTCGCGTAATGAGAGAAAATCTCACACAAAGTGCAACCTGCTCTATTAAGCTCTGTACAATACTAATGCGACGCGATTTGTTTAAACTGGTTATGCCAATAAAGGGGGTGGAAATATTCAGAAAAGTACCTAGAACGACACGAGTCAGTTTTGCGTTGAAAATAATTTGTAATAATTGAATTAAAACTGTGAGAGAAAATCTCAATAGCGACTAATCCCGGGTTAAGCATATAAGCAGAAACATTATCAAAAACAGAACTGAAATATTCACCAAATGTCATACTTATATTTTCTGCAGAAGAAAGTGTTGCACCATGTTATTAGAAATGAAATTCCAGAAAGTATGTGGCTCATTCTTAATATTTTGCTCCACCCTGGCCGCGTAACTATTATATGCTATGCCAGTGTCATGCTTTATGATAGCTCTTAACTCCTTAAATTTACTCATATGGTATGCAGAAACGTTTCTAAATTATGAGGGCAATATGCGCTACAATTATTAAGTAATCATACAAATTAATGATTAAATTATTTCCTTAAATTACAATGCTCTTGACGAACGTTAATATCACTGAATGAAAATTTGTAACTATTATTAATAGCAATTTCATTATTACATTGAAATTTTCATCGATATTATTAAAATGTTATCGAATTTTTTTGGTAACTCTATAATACCATAACCAATGTTACAATTTCGATTTATTAAAATTGATGTACAAAAATTATTCTGGTAACAACCTTTTCAATTTAGGCGAAGTATTCAATCATTACAGCAATGTAATTTTTCGTTATGCTGATAATAAAAATCTCTACCATGAATTCGTAATAATAATGTATACAATTTTTATTCAATGAACTACTAGCAGATTAATGAGCTTTGACGGCACTTTCTAAAACAAATGCATTGTAATTTGCCAAATTGTAACATATATTTATTTATTTTATATTACAAGTAATAATTAAATATCTTCTATGAATTGTAATTCAAATTGCAAATGGTTTAAAGTGGTTATCGTTAAAGTATTTCTTAGTTGTCATCAACTTTCATGATAATGTTATATGAAAATGGGACGTGATAGTTTTTTTATACAATCTGGGGAGAATGCAAAGGCTGCAGGAAATTTATATCATGAAAGATATCCAGAAAGGTTGAAAATGAAGAAATGACATATATCAAGTTATGAACATATCAAGTTAAGAAATGATATATAACTCGTTGTTTTAATTTGAAATCGATTCCACCGAAGAAATGTTAAGAGATAATGTGAACGAATCGAGGAAAAATGAAAAATTTGAAAGATTGTGGAGGTCTTATAATTGAAAATGAAGAAATAACTAATATATCTAATTGAAGGTTCAACTTTCCTCTTTAAAATGATGTAATAACTCGTTGTTTCAATTTGAAACAGATTTCACTTAACACATTCCGGACAATGATATTTTTCGAAAAATTGGTGTTTTTGGCCAAGCAAGGATTTGAATAATATTTGTTTTAAAATTGTAATTTTTTGCGCAAATCCGTCAAAGTTTTTACTTTCTCGCGAATTTTGTTTTTATGTCATTGCTTATTTTATTATTATTTTTACGATTATTGTTTAACACCGAAAGAAATGACATCGATGACGTTAGTTTATAAGTTTGATTTGGTTTGATTGTTCAAACGTAAGGGTGACGCTTTTGTGATTGTTTCCACAATTTATGATTTTTTGTTATAATTCTAAAATAAATTTATTTTGAAAGGGATTTTGTGTTTTTCAAGGGTAAGCTTTATCAATTACAATTCCTTATAGTCCGCAGGTCGGGAATAGAAACTACTCTTATAACCACAAAATTGTTTGTTTTAGCGATAAATGGAGTTTGACGCATGTTTTACGACGCTTTTAGTAGAGAGTGACGATGATGTAGACATGAATGAATCTACGATTCCACCAACAGCTTCATCGGACGAAAATGATGAAGCTGTTGTTCGAACCGTAGAAGATTCAGAGAGTGAAAATGCTGTCGTTGATGATAACGGTAATCAAAGTAAAATTGATTATGATTTTGTACGTAATTTCAAAATATATGTGTTCATATTTAGAAGAAACTGCTGAATCCGAATGGTCTGGCCATGTGAGGGCGTCGATACAAAAACATTTTGTTTTTGATGATAATTATGGTATACAAGACAATCGTGTCTATACATTTACAACACCGGCGCAGTTCTACTACACATTTTTGAGCGATGATCTGCTAAATTTAATTTTGTGCGAAACAAACAAGTATGGTGGGTGCAAACAGTCATCATGGATTGAAGTTGATGAAACTGAATTTCTAAAGTTTTTGGCAATCTGTCTTCATATGGGGATTGAAAAGAGACATAATCTCAAAGACTACTGGTCAAGTCGAGTTGTATTTAGCAAATCATTTGCTGCGAATTACATCGGCAGAAATAGTTTTGTTCAAATCTTGAACAACTTACACTTTGCTGATAATAACACAGCAGATCGCTCAAATAGATTATATAAAATCGATCCCGTTATTAAAATTTTTAACAAAATATTTTCGGAAGTATACAAACCTGAAGAGTACGTCTGCATAGACGAAAGTGTGGTGCCTTTCCAAGGTAGAGTTATATTTCGACAATATATCAAAGGAAAGCGTCACAAATATGGAATCAAATTATATAAATTATGTTCTGAAGGTGGATATACAAATAAATTTATTGTATATGCCGGAAAGAACTGTAATAAGAGCGTATCAACTATGGAAATTGTTTTAGAGCTAATGGAAGATTTTCTTGAATCTGGAAGGAAATTATGTACGGACAATTTCTACACATCCCTTCCATTAGCCAACAAATTGCTCGAAAAAAGAACTCATCTGTTGGGCACTTTGAGAAAAAATAAGGTTGGACTACCCAAAGAAGTCAGTACCAAAAAATTATGACGGAAAGAACTAATTGCGCGCCAAAATAGGTCAGGTATCACAGTTATGAAATATAAAGATAAAAGAGATGTACTGATGCTTTCGACAATGCATACTGATGCTATTTTATCTTCACAAAAACCTGAAGATATTTGTGATTATAACAAAATCAAAGGGTATGTTGATGTATCTGATCAGATGAGTGCATATACTCATTTGTGCGAAAGACGGCAAAATAATCTTCCATCTCACCACTCAAACAACATTAGTGAATGCGTGGAAGTTGTATTGTAAAGTGAAAGGTCATATTTCTATTACCGAATTGCCAAATGCCAAATAATTGAAGCATTTTTATTAGAAGAGCGTCGACCTCGATTATCATGTGGTGGTAATCACAAACTTGTTGAAGTGCCAGGAAGAAGAATTACATATTATTACATACAGCTCTAATAATATATGTATATTATAATTATTTTAGGTCCCAAGCGTACAACACGTCGCCGTTGTGTCCTATGTTATAAAACATTAGTAAAACGTCACAATACAGCGCACACAAGAAATTCATGCAAAAGAGTAAATACAAAATGTTCAAACTGCAGCGCGTTCTATTGCTTCGAATGTTTTCAAACAAAGCATTATGCTAAGAAACCTTTTGTCGTTACTATAGTTTTGTAATTTTTTGATTTTTTTATATGTAAACCTTGAATAAATAAATTATATGATAAAATAAATTTTTTCTTACAAAATTAATAAATAAATCCATGATTGTTTAGTAAATATAATAGAAATTATAATTTAATAAATAATATTATGCAAAAAAATTCGTGTACCACCATGTGACACACACGGTCCGGAATGTGTTAAGAAATGTTAAAGGATGATGTTTTTTGACGTTTCAATGAAATCAAGATAAAAATTATGAAATTTGAAAGATCGTGGAGATTTTATTTTTGAAAATGATGAAATGACTTATACAGGGTGTTACACAGAAACCGCCTCGAACTGTAACTCTATCATTTACATTCCGATTTTCGTGAGCCAAGCATCAAAGGGTTCGATGAATTCTATGCTTCACGCTACAAATATTTTTTTTTGACGCTATCTTGAATTTCAAATGAAAAAATTGTCACTTTTGTTTTCTGTTGTTTTCTTTTTGCTTTTAAATTGCTCGGTATATTTTTCTTCACGTCATTAGATAGAGCTTCTTTTTCTCAATCCATTGATGTACAGCACATCTATTTTAAATGTAATTTTAGCAATGAAAATACACCTGTATATAGAGATTATCAAACAATAGCTGCTAACCTGTAACGCTGTCATTTATATTCCGATTTTTATAAACAAGGTATTAGATGGAACGGTTTGATAAATGCTATGATTTACGATACAAATAATTTTTTTCTAACTCCATCGTCAAATCAAGCAATAATTAACATTTTTTTCCAAATTGGTCACTATGTTTATTTTCACGTTATTAGGTAGAGATTTTCATTCTGAATACAGTGATGTACAGTACATCCATTTTGAATAGAATTGTACTAGAAAAAAGACGCCTGTATGTAGAGACTATCATATAATAACGCCCTAAGTTGTAACTGTGTCATGAGCTAAGTATCAAATAAAATGATTTAATAAATTCTAAACTTCATATTATAAATAATTCTTTCCCAGTGCCATCTTCATTTTCAAATGGTTGCTGTTAAGCTTTGATTTGCTTTTAAAATGCTCTCTATATACACTCTCCATCATTAGAGAGAGTTATTTCTTTGATTTTTTTTATGTACAGTACATCGATGAATTCAGAAAAAGAATCTCTATGCAATGATGTAAAAGAAATATACGGAACAATTTGAAAAACAAGATCAAGAGAGATCAAGAGAAGAGAGAGACCTTAGAAACAAATTATTCGTAGCATAAATCATAGTATTCATCAAACCATTTAATTTGAAACTTATCTCTTGAAAAACTGAATGTGAATGACAGAGTTGGAGCAGCTTATGGCGCATTTTGTGTGACACCCTGTATATCAAATTAAAGGTTGAACCTTTCTCTTTCAAATGATGTATAAGTCGCTGTTTGAATTTAAAATCGATTCCACCTAAGAAACGTTAAACGGTGATGTTTTCAAATTTTAGTAGAATCACGAATAATGATAAAATTTGACAGATTGTGGAGTTTTATTTTTGAAAATGAATAAATGACTTGCATGTCAAATTACAGGTTGAACCTTCCTCTTACAAATGATATTTAACTGGTTGTTTACTTTGGAAATATTTTTAGAGTAAACAAGATTTTTAATAAGAAAAAAGTTATGACGACTGAAAAAGTTCTGACGCAACCATCAGATCATTCAGAAACTGGTTCGAAGTGATTTCGACTGTAATAGTTGTACTGTTAATTCTACTTTTATTTCAATCAACAACGGCTGTGAAAGCCCTAATTTTTTTCCAGTGCCATCTTCATTTTCAAATGGTTGCTGTTAAGTTTTGATTTGCTTTTAAAATGCTCTCTATATACACTCTCCATCATTAGAGAGAGTTATTTCTTTGATTTTTTTTATGTACAGTACATCGATGAATTCAGAAAAAGATTCTCTATGCAATGATGTAAAAGAAATATACGGAACAATTTGAAAAACAAGATCAAGAGAGATCAAGAGAAGAGAAAGACCTTAGAAACAAATTATTTGTAGCATAAATCATAGTATTCATCAAACCATTTCATTTGAAACTTATCTCATGATAATCTGAATGTGAATGACAGAGTTGGAGCAGCTTATGGAGCTTTTTGTGTGACACCTGTATATCAAATTAAAGGTTGAACCTTCCCATTTCAAATTATGTATAACTCGTTGTTTTAATTTGAAATCGATTTCATTTAAGAAATGTTAAAAGATGATGGGCTTTTGACGTTTTACTGAAATCAAGATAATGATGAAATTTGAAAGATCGTGGAGATCTTATTTTTGAAAATGAAAAAATGACTTATATATCAAATTGAAGGTTGAGCCTTTCTCTTTCAAATAATGTATAAGTCGCTGTTTGAATTTAAAATCGATTCCACTTAAGAAACGTTAAACGGTGATGTTTTGAAATTTTAGTAGAATCACGAATAATGATAAAATTTGACGGATCGTGGGGTTTTATTTTTGAAAATGAATAAATGACTTGCATGTCAAATTACAGGTTGAACCTTCCTCTTCCAAATGATATTTCACTGGTTGTTTACTTTGGAAATATTTTTAGAGTAAACAAGATTTTTAATAAGAAAGTTATGACGACTTCGAAATTGCACTTATTCAAAAACAACCTGTATATCTGAAACCGTAAGAGAATTCAATATGCGGTTTTCACCATTAAGTTTTTTTTATAAAAATCAAGCCTCAGACATTGATATCATTTTTTCTCTATTTGTTATAGAAAGAGGAGTTTCCTTTTAATAGTGTCCAATTTGCCCCACCCTGTAGACGTTGATGAAAAACTGATAAATATAATTATTAATATTGCGAATCCGATTTATTGATATAAATAATTATTGTATCAATAAATTATTTTGTTAGGGCAACGTATAATTTGACGGATCGTGGGGTTTTATTTTTGAAAATGAATAAATGACTTGCATGTCAAATTATAGGTTGAACCTTCCTCTTTCAAATGATATGTAACTGGTTGTTTACTTTGGAAATATTTTTAGAGTAAACAAGATTTTTAATAAGAAAAAAAGTTATGACGACTTCGAAATTGCACTTATTCAAAAACACCTGTATATATGAAACCTTAAGAGATATCAATATGCGGTTTTCACCATTAAGTTTTTTTTATAAAAATCAAGCCTCAGACATTGATATCATTTTTTCTCTATTTCTTATAGAAAGAGGAGTTTCCTTTTAAAAGTGTCCAATTTGGCCCACCCTGTACACGTTGATGAATAAATATAATTATTAATAATGCGAATCTGATTTATTGATATAAATAATTATTGTATAAATAAATTATTTTGTTAGAGCAACGTATTTGATTCATTATTACCAGACATAATTTATTTGAATAAGAATATTATTTAAAAACATTACGTTCGTAATATTAACTTAATAGTGAGAAAATAATTATTGTTGTTTTAAGTGACCAAAATCATGGGAAAGAAAAAGGCATACGTAACATCGTAAATCAATTACGAGAAATGTCTACCGATGATGATGAAGGTGAGTTCAATTTATCATCATTTCCAAGAATATTTCTTCTTTATCATAAAGTGTGCCCAGGAATTGGATTTTTTTTTGTTGAGCATCTTCAAGAGATATACAAAAATAACACCCTAACCTAAACATCCAAATATAAA
Organism: Onthophagus sagittarius; assembly: GCA_036711965.1. NCBI lineage: Eukaryota > Metazoa > Arthropoda > Insecta > Coleoptera > Scarabaeidae > Onthophagus > Onthophagus sagittarius. The sequence goes on along the minus strand of JASERS010000003.1, from coordinate 64,677,367 downwards.
AACCTTAACCTAAATATCGGTAAAATTCCAGCCGAATTAATCAGGTTCCTTGCCACCCATTTCTTCCTATTTCTCTTTTCCATTCATAGATATATTTTAGTTACTTCTTATGTTATTTAAATTTTGAAGTTGCTATAAATATCCATTACAAATTCATAGAAGACTACCATGAAGTCGTGACATTTAATGACGTGATTAGGTAAGTCAAGATACATAGTGTTAATTAATACTTAGCATTAATGCAAGAAATAATTTTATTGAACCAACGTACAATGTTTATGTACATGTTGAACAATATTTATCGGATAAAGGAATATTTTATGAAGTACATAGCTTCATTAACTGTTTCAGTTTGCTCTAATGAACAGCTTATGTGCGTTCCATTGATTGACATGGAATGTATTAGTTACATAGGCAGACATTAATGATAAATTATCGTGTCGCATTGTAGTTGGCATATTCCGCTTTTTGATAATTATTTGATGTTTATCAATATGTATACCAAAGCATTGGATATAATAACTCACCATTTATTGTTAAGCAGTATGCACATTGGTCCCAATCAGATGACAATTGATTTTTTTAAATATTATTTTTTGGACAAAAGACAATATATGAAAAATAAAAGCTTATTATCTTAATCAGAATTGGTTTCTAAAGCAGTGTCTCCGGGCTGTGTATGTGGTCCCTTGTTGTTTATTATTTATACAAGTATCTTGTACATGCATTTGAAGTATTGGAAATACCATGCCTATACTGATGATACTCAGTTATTAATGCCATTTCCTCATACCGAGATTAATGTTGCTGTTGTTAAAGTAAATTCTGATCACAATTGTGATATTTTTAAATATTCAAACATTTATAATCTTTTTTCTGCTTTACACATATTTTTATTGTTATTACGTTTTTGTATATTATTTTTCCATGAACTGGTAGATGGTTAATAAAAACATTATTATTATTATTAATGAACAATTTTAATGATTACTGTGAAGTAGCATTGTTAGAAAGATAAATGTATACACATTGTATGATAGTATTGCAGCAATGAATATCTCTAATCAATACTATGAGATAATGTCATTGGCAGGATAATCCAAACGTCGTTTGACAAAATGTTTGACGTTTCGCATGCCATGTTGCAACCATCAGATCATTCAGAAACTGGTTCGAAGTGATTTCGACTGTAATAGTTGTACTGTTATTTCTAATTTTAGTTCAATCAACAACGGCTGTGAAAGCCCTCGTACTTAAATCTTGTACATAATTATAAATACATAATATAAATTATGTTAATAAATAAAATAATTATAATACATAAATCATAGTATTCATCAAACCATTTCATTTGAAACTTATCTCATGAAAAACTGAATGTGAATGGCAGAGTTGGAGCAGCTTATGGCGCTTTTTGTGTGACACCCTGTATATCAATTTAAAGGTTGAACCATCCCATTTCAAATTATGTATAACTAGTTGTTTTAATTTGAAATCGATTTCATTTAAGAAATGTTAAAAGATGATGTGCTTTTGACGTTTTACTGAAATCAAGATAATGATGAAATTTGAAAGATCGTGGAGATCTTATTTTTGAAAATGAAAAAATGACTTAGATATCAAATTGAAGGTTGAGCCTTTCTCTTTCAAATAATGTATAAGTCGCTGTTTGAATTTAAAATCGATTCCACTTAAGAAACGTTAAACGGTGATGTTTTCAAATTTTAGTAGAATCACGAATAATGATAAAATTTGACGGATCGTGGGGTTTTATTTTTGAAAATGAATAAATGACTTGCATGTCAAATTATAGGTTGAACCTTCCTCTTTCAAATGATATGTAACTGGTTGTTTACTTTGGAAATATTTTTAGAGTAAACAAGATTTTTAATAAGAAAAAAAGTTATGACGACTTCGAAATTGCACTTATTCAAAAACACCTGTATATATGAAACCTTAAGAGATATCAATATGCGGTTTTCACCATTAAGTTTTTTTTTATAAAAATCAAGCCTCAGACATTGATATCATTTTTTCTCTATTTCTTATAGAAAGAGGAGTTTCCTTTTAAAAGTGTCCAATTTGGCCCACCCTGTACACGTTGATGAAAAACTGATAAATATAATTATTAATAATGCGAATCTGATTTATTGATATAAATAATTATTGTATCAATAAATTATTTTGTTCGGGCAACGTATTTGATTCATTATTACAAGACATAATTTGTTTGAATAGGAATATTATTTAAAAACATTACGTTCGTAATATTAACTTAATAGTGAGAAAATAATTATTGTTGTTTTAAGTGACCAAAATCATGGGAAAGAAAAAGGCATACGTAACATCGTAAATCAATTACGAGAAATGTCTACCGATGATGATGAAGGTGAGTTCAATTTATCATCATTTCCAAGAATATTTCTTCTTTATCATAAAGTGTGCCCAGGAATTGGATTTTTTTTTGTTGAGCATCTTCAAGAGATATACAAAAATAACACCCTAACCTAAACATCCAAATATAAAAACCTTAACCTAAATATCGGTAAAATTTCAGCCGAACTAATCAGGTTCCTTGCCACCCATTTTTTCCTATTTCTCTTTTCCATTCATAGATATATTTTAGTTACTTCTTATGTTATTTAAATTTTGAAGTTGCTATAAATATCCATTACAAATTCATAGAAAACTACCATGAAGTCGTGACATTTAATGACGTGATTAGGTAAGTCAAGATATATAGTGTTAATTAATACTTAGCATTAATGCAAGAAATAATATTATTAAACCAACGTACAATGTTTATGTACATGTTGAACAATATTTATCGGATAAAGGAATATTTTATGAAGTATATAGCTTCATTAACTGTTTCAGTTTGCTATAATGAACAGCTTATGTGCGTTCCATTGATTGGCATGGAATGTATTAGTTACATAGGCAGACATTAATGATAAATTATCGTGTCGCATTGTAGTTTGTATATTCCGCTTTTAGATAATGATTTGATGTTTATCAATATGTATATCAAAGCATTGGATATAATAACTCACCATTTATTGTTAAGCATTATGCACATTGGTCCCAATCAGATGACAATTGATTTTTTTAAATATTATTTTTTGGACAAAAGACAATATACGAAAACTAAAAGCTTATTATCTAAATCAGAATTCTTTTCTAAAGCAGTGTCTCAGGGCTGTGTATGTGGTCCCTTGTTGTTTATTATTTATACAAGTATCTTGTACATGCATTTGAAGTATTGGAAATACCATGCCTATACTGATGAGTCTCTCAGTATAGGCTCAGTTATTAATGCCATTTCCTCATACCGAGATTAATGTTGCTGTTGTTAAAGTAAATTCTGATCACAATTGTGATATTTTTAAATATTCAAACATTTATATATTTTTTCTGCTTTACACATATTTTTATTATTATTACGTTTTTGTATATTATTTTTCCATAAACTGGTAGATGGTTAATAAAAACATTATTATTATTAATGAACAATTTTAATTAATACTGTGAAGTAGCATTGTTAGGAAGATAAATGTATACACATTGTATGATAGTATTGCAGCAATGAATATCTCTAATCAATACTATGAGATAATGTCATTGGCAGGATAATCCAAACGTCGTTTGATAAAGTGTTTGATGTTTCGGATGCCATGTTGCAACCATCAGATCATTCAGAAACTGGTTCGAAGAGATTTCGACTGTAATAGTTGTACTGTTAATTCTAATTTTATTTTAATCAACAACGGCTGTGAAAGCCCTCTTACTTAAATCTTGTACATAATTATAATATTCGACTTTGCTCAATAAAATGTGATTTGAAAAAAAAACTAATTACGCTATTCATTGATAGAATACATTTACATCCATTAATGAACAAGTTAATTGCTTTTCGCAACATGTTCAATGCTTTAATGTACTTTTACATCAGATTTTAACCTTATTTTCATTGTTGTGTTTATTATATATACCTTGCCCGGCGAAAAACTTTTCAGATCTTTAGGAGAGATAGAGGGCAATCCAAAAGTTGAGAATCTGATACGATTGACAGCAGGGCATTGGTATAAGGCATTCTCAACTATCTCATAGACGATATTTAACATCATCGGCTATGCCCCAGCTGTTGCCCAATAAGTTGACATGTGCCTTTAATCGACAATTCCCAGTAAAGACACCAATTAGAATTGTTATGCTGTTGCAAGCAAGTTAATGGTGATATCAATAAATAACTTATATGTTTCATTCCAGGAGAACTGGTCTATAATAGGCAAAGTCTTTTTTCAGCCCACAGTGTAATCCTGTGTTTGGCCATCGCAAATGATACACCAACTATTAGTTCTGGCCCTACAAACGCATAAGCGCTGCCCATTTGCGCATGTTGATCTTTTACTTTGTTGCTAATAACTGTAGAATGAGGACCCAGATTAGAGAAAGTCTATTATCACTATTCAGTGTATTTAAACTCATTAACCAGAGCCGATATAACCTGCAACACGTGGAGAGCAGCTCGACTGTCCGATAAAAATTGTAATGTCATGTTTTTACCCCTCTCTCTAAAAAGATTTTAGTTCCCATGTTAATAGCTCGTAACCTAGTAAAGTTAGTTTACTTCTAGTATCGCATCCTCCTCCTAAAATACAGTACAGTCAGTTCCCAGGCTGTAAGCTTGCTTGATGCATATCCCGACTCCTGACGTTTTGATGTATCTGTGCAAATATCTGCCTGAACGAGAGATTTCTGTTTCTATTCTATTCTGTTTCAATCCAAGACTACCGTTAAGGCAGTTTAATCTGGTATTGAGGATTAAGCACTGACAATGTTAAATCTAACGACATTGATAGCATAATATCAGTACGTACAGTCTATTTTTTTCAGCCTATTGGTAAGATATGTCGTAACAGCTTTGAGCATATTGTCTAAATCTGAAAATGGTAGGTCTTTCTCTATAGGCATGTGCAAAGGAACTACGCTAAGTATCAAATGCTAGAGTTAGCATAGTGCATCTCGCATTAGAGGTTGCTAATCCAGCTACTTGTTTAACTCTTGAATATTTACTGAGCCTGTCGGACTTTCCTAAACCAAGCTGCCGCTCTACATGTGATCATAGATCTAACCACTATTACATAGAGCCAGTGCAGGTTTTCAAGTGTGAGACCCCATTTTTTTCACAGAGACTATGGCAAGTCTACTAGGATAGTCTAGCTTTGTGTAAAACTGCCTGCAAATGTCCATTCCAGGAGAGGATTTTATCTAGGGTTACTTCTAGATTCCAGGTATATCCTATTTAGGGTGAAACATACAACGATTCAACCACGCGCAAATAATATCTTGGAACACTTGGAGGACTTTGGATATCCAAGGAAGGTGGTAATTGTCTATTCCGTACAAAAAATAATGGGATTTATTTAGGCCAACTTAAAAAAATGACAATTTGACTTTTTTTAAGGATTCTGTTTAACAATACAAATTTCGAGCAAGCTTTTATTATTTATTTTAAAAATGCTGGTTTTAAATTATCAATATGTACTGAAATATGAGGATTATGCTGTAGAGCTTCAAAGCTGTGCAGCCATTCGGCAAAGAATTTATTATTCGTTACACTTTTGTAAACGAAATTTGATTTAAACATTTCTTTGATAAAAGGTTTTAGACTAATAAGAAGTTGATTAATATTTACAGAAGATTTTAATTTAAGAAAGAATTTACATGGAAGGTGAAGTGGTTGTCAAAACACAAGTTCAGCAGTAGAACATTCGAGATCTTTTTTTAGAGATCAGTCCCACAAAAATTATTGAAAAATCATAAATCCACCTATCGCTACCTTCACATGCTACAATTGATTTTTTGAGAGTACGATATAATCTCTTTAAAATTCCGTTGTGGATGGTAAATAGATGTGCTAACTGTGTAGCAACAAGTAATGTTGTAAAATTTAAAACTAGTTTAGTTCAAATTGTCTCTCTTTGTCGTGTGTTTTAGTAAACCGTTCAACAACTGTTAGAATGTACGAATAATCAGAGGATGGAGTAACAAGTCTAACAAGATCTATTGTGATACAAATCGGTGATACATGATTTCGTCCAAGATTATCTAGACGAAATCAGAAAATATCTTTACTCATGTAAGGTGAACAGAAACGTGTTTTTAATAAATGTTTGACTGCACGTATACCAAGGTGTGAAATGTTATGAAATATTTTGAAATTTGTTTAAGACGGCATTTTCTCTTCAACTCTTCAATTTAATCCATTATTCATGCGATTATCTCCATTATTTTACTCATAGCGTTTTTTAAATTCTCTATTTATTATTTTTCTGTTATCTAAGTTGAAACGCAAGCTTATATACTTCTATTTTTAATGTCAATAATTTTAATAAAGCAGCGGTTATCATATATAATTTTAAAGAAGACATCTTCATCTTCAATTTAAGCCAAGATTCATTCCTTTACTACTTTATTACTATGGTAATGCGTTTTTGATTATTTTTATAAAGAGAAAATTGATCATTCCAAGAAATCTTTGGAGTTCTTCAAGAGGATTAGAAGATATATGATGGTTTAAAAAATTTATTGAATTTACTCCAAAAACACATTTAGATGGTTTAATGTTTATTCCAAACTATTTAATCTTTTAAAAAGTTGTCTAAGGTATATTAAGTATTCATTTTGTCTTTACTGGCAATAAGAATATCATCCAAATAGACAGAAATGAAGTTTAAACCGTTAAATGAATCAAACGTTTTAAACCAAACGACATTCTCTTGACTTCATAAAGACGAAAAGGAGTATTAATAGCGGTTTTGTAGACATCTTCTTCTGCTACCGGTATCTGGTGATACGATCGTGCAAAATCAGATTTTGAAAAAATTGTACATCCATGCAGATTTAAACTGAAATCTTTTAAGTGAGAATAATGGGTATTTGTTTGATACCGTTACTACATTTAACTAACAATAGTCGCCACAACGGCGCCAGTCTTGACAATCTTTCTTAGGTAAGTATCATTTGTAAAACAAGGAGATTAATGTGATTTTATTAAAAATCCTTTTTATTTGGCTATCTTAAGTAGTCACGTTTCATTGACCCATAATAGCCACTTATAATTTTTGACAAAACATACTCAGACGGCAAGGATGTTGAAGTAATAAAAACAAAAATGTTAAATAAACGTATATATAAGATTTTCTACTACAACCACGTTCGTTCAAGTCGTGAAAAAAAAAACGATTGCAAAAAGCTCTCGTCTAATAAAAATCTTTTGGCAAACCGACAAAGACACGCCATGTCGGAGGCTCAGACTCATTTATAACAACGATGGTCGCGATCTGATCGCGCCGATGTCGTTTCGAGACGGTCGTATTTTCGCGAAAATCTACTACATACTAGATATCTAAAAATTGTTTGCGAATGTGACCCACCCGAACGAATGGAGAAGATAAATAATTCTCGATGACAACGTATTTCTGTCCTCACAAATTCGCGTATAAATTCGTTTAATTGAACAGATCGTCTCAAAGCGTGTGACATAAAAATGAACGTAACGATTATTTATAGGATGGTTAACTTTGAAGTAATCTTTAATGTTTAGAAATTAGTAAATTAACGATACGGTCATATCGATTATGCGTATAAATATAAATTGTCTCGTTAGAGGAGGTTATCGTAACGTTTAATTAGATACATATGTTCTTTTTAATTTTTTAAATGTTTTTTTTGTGTGTGTAGATAAAACGGTTATTAAAAAAGTATTAATATCTTACAAAGTTTTATAATGCGTATATTGTTTAATTATGTGTTATTATGCAATAAACCTCCCAGCAACAAATTGTACAAGCCAATATCTTCGTTGTCTTCAGAGGTAGCAGAATATTAAATACACCATTAGAAAGCCTGATTTTTTCATTCATCTAAATTTTTCTGAATACATTTCAACATTGTCAAATTTCTCACGTTATGGAACCGAATATTAAAAAAATTCTTTATCAATCTGGAAAGGACACACCTTGAACTATCTATCCGGGTTTTGTCTGTGCTAAAAAACGCTCGTTATAAACAGGCTTACATAAAATCTGTAAATTGACTTCTCAGTAAAATTTCTGCTCTTTCTACTGAAGAATGAAAAAAAGTAATACGATGTATCATAACTTCCTTATATGATGCGGATAAACCTCTAAAATCACATAGAATTAATAAGAAATTTCCCGCATTTTACAGTGCTACTTCACTTTTGTAGATTTCATGATTGCACATCTCGCTCCAGCCGCGTAGAGAATCAACCAAACCAACAACAATCCTCAGGATCAGAGGCACCTCTCCTATCTTAAAGCCTTCCTTGTTTTCCTTATACAACACATCGAAACAATCATAATTAACCATTTACCCCCACATTTAATTCATGCCCAATCTAACAGTCGTAAACAATCTAATCATCCTGATACAAATGAGCTAATAAAAATGTGGAAACTGATATAAGTTCAATATTGAGTAGCTCTATACGTACCCTAATTATAGGAGATTTTAACAGCAGGAATAAACTCTGAGGATGCATCGGAACTCAATTTGAAATTATTAGCAATCAAGTACGGTTTTCAAGTGCACTGCCCAATCGATTTTACCTATATTCCATATAGACGCAACTACCAATCGAATATATTAGACATAGTAATAAGTAAACATTTTACCATCCAGTTAAATCAGTGTGTAATCAGCGAGTTACAATCGGATTATTTGCCAGCAATCATCACCCTTACAAAGCAACCTGAATACAGGCCTAAGGTTCTAAAGCTGAGCAATGGACTCATCAACTGAGTAGAGGTTGGAGACTCACTGAATAATCAAGAATTTATCTTACCAACATCAGCTACTCCGAACGAGTTAGACGCAAAAGTCCGCAAAAGGACTCCTACAAGCAATTACAACCTTCCCCCTAAAGCATATTAGACCTAATCAAGGAAAAACGGAGGGTTCCGCGAGAATGGCAGTAGACGCGTAATCCAGAAATAAAAACTACACTGAATAAACTAACTTATACAATTACTCAGGAATTGGACACCCATAGAATTAAGAGTTTGTGGAACCATTAAGAAAATAACGTGGATATATCAATAAATACCCTATTGGTTAATGAAAAGCCAGTATTTTCGAAGGAAGACAAACACGAAGCCCAACACCTTTGTGGAATATTTGGAAGAATGTTGTCAACAATATAATAAATCCCATCCACTAACTCCAGCAACTATCGATACCGACAGAATTTCAGTAAACCAACTATATGTAGAAATAGCAAACCTCGGCACTAAAAAAGCTCCAGGCCTAGACCAGATATCTAATATAGTCATAAAACACCTTCCGTAGAAATTACTGATTTATGTCACAGAAATTTTTAATCACTGTCTAGAAATTAGCTACTTTGCTGGAAGTATGGAAAAAAGCGCAAATCCTAATGTGCAGAAAGCCACACAAAAACAACAGTTATCGCCCAATCAATGTCCTCTCATCCTTATCTAAGCTATTCGAACGAGTTATACATCATCGACTACAAGAAGAATTAAGTATCTTTAAAATTGCTGGATTGAAGGCATAAAATACAAACTCAATAAAATGGGGTTAAGCACCTATTTACTTGCCATTCTGTTCTCCTTCCTAGAAGAGAGATCTTTTTCCGTCACCATCAATGGATACTCGAAGTTTGTGGATGACATGTTAATAATGGGACATAACGACATCCTTATTGATGTTATTGAAATATATAGACAAAATCCAGAAAGGGTTATAAAAATGGGCCATTCTGGTCAATGTTAGTAAATGGCCTTACATTATTATAAATGGCCAAGAAATGCAGTGGAAAGCAAAACATGGGGCCATTAAATACCTCGGAGTTCTCTTTGATAATTCCTCACTTGACAATTTTACATAAACTCAAAGATTAACCAATAATATGCCAGGCTTCGCCATTTGTATCTGATCAGCAGAAAATCACCACTGCAAACTGAGCACACTCTACTTCTTTACAAAGCCTTTATCAGGCCAGTAGTAACCTAGGCCTATCCAGTTTGGTTGCTCCAAACATCAACTTCAAACATAAGAAAAATTCAAACCCTAAAAAACTTCAGCCGATCTCAGTGAATCCATCGTAATTTGTCCCAACTCTCTGTAAATTTATTAAAAAACTAACTAAAAAGAAAATTTATTTATAACGTTTATTTATATATCAGCGACAAAGTCAGATAAGCTACGAAAGGTGTAGACTGGAAAATTTATGAAAGTGAAGCATTTTGCAATCCGATAGACAAAATGATGATTGAATAATTGTTTTAATGGCGTTGTTGGTGAAATGAAACAATATAAATTAGAACAATGGAAATAAAACTTTAAGAACGTATTAAAATTATGCTGATGAAACGAGAAAAGACCAGACTAAAAGAGAGACTAAAAAGATGTCAGTAAGTGCTCTAATGTCATTGTTGAACTTTAAAGCGAACAGTGTCCTAATTTCTTATATGATACGGCCAACATTCTAAAACCATTTCTCACTACCATTTCACTCTACCATTTCTCTAAAATCTACAGGAAATTTTCCGTTTTTTACAACGGTATTACTTTAGTAGATCACGTCGACTCATGCAACGGAAACTGTAGTAACTCATATTTTGAAATTGAGTAATAAATGTTTTTTAAATTATTGTGTGTGTAAAGCAGTTATAACTTCTAACATTATACTATGTTACGTTCAGATTTTAATCGGAATATTTTACTAGCATATAGTGCGTGCCAAAGTACTTAACACGAATTGTTTAAATGAACATGGAGTTTGTTGTTGAGTTATAGGCGATTACGGTTGAATCGTCAAAAATTTACGTATGTTTTATATTTTGGCTAAAAGTAAACTTTAAAATATTTCATGTATTTTTTACTTATTGTAATAAGACCTTATTTTCAAGCATACATTAAACTTGTCTCACACCTCTAAGGAAATGAATGTCTCTTGGGTTTTTATGATAGTGAATTTCATCTCCTTAACGGACGTTGTGGGAATTTAAGGTATGCTTGAAGAAAATATCATAACCAGTAGCAAATGAATGCCAAGTTTGAAATTCTAGGGTTTAGTTCTAACCTAAATATAGGGTCAGTCAATAGTGTCAGAGTTAATCAATGTCATCATACATTACCATTAAAGTTACATCGATAGACACCATTTCTAGCTATACAGGTTGTTTCAATATTCCAGGACCGTACTCAACATAATTTTTTTAAGTGGAACCTATACATATTTTTACATACACTGATTACTTGTCTTAAATGCTATAATTGCATATTTTGTTTTCAAATTTTTATGTAAGATTACTAATAGTCAATTTATCAAAAGCTATTAATTTACATATTGTGGAGATTTATACAAACTTAATGGAAAGATATTTTAGCATTATCAGGATGGTTTTGGTACTTCAAAAGGAGACATAGCGTACAAAATGTGGTTAGATATGGCGAAACAATAGAGAAGATAAAAGGTGGCATACTACTTTGTTCAAGAATTTGGTAAATTCATCGTAGATATTTAACTGTATAACTGGTTGCCAGTGCGATGTGTTCTCACTCTCGATAATTCCCGCGCATTTACGAGATTTAGGACCAGACTACTACCTCCCTTATCCAGTTCAGGGGTTAGTTGGTGATAGCTAATTTCAAGTCATTACTAGCCAATTTTAAGAAACTATCTCCATATGAAATGCAGTTTTTAATGGAATTTTAATATCACCAATTCGCCTAATAACATTAACAGACTTCTGGAAAGACTGTTATAATATTTATCAGGCTGTTCTACTGACCGATAAGGTTTGGGCCCAAGATACGAGAAGAACTCTAAACTCTATGCACGATATTGTCATCAGCTATTATCGACAGCTATTAGCGCGACTTTGAAGAGTTCGAACGAAACAAAAACGGAGAAAGCATGTGTGATAAACGATATTTTAGATTTCTGTAACAGCCTATATCTCGAAGCCATCAGCATGATGATTATATTAGTGAGTTGGTGGGCTCATATCGTGAAGATCTCACTACGGAAGACTTGCAGAAGTTATGTGACAAAAGAGAAAATGGGAAAGGATGCGAAATAACAACTGCTGGTGAACACTTCGTACCCATGGCCTGTTAAAAAGCCACCAATTTTATTAAATAATAACAACCTTATACATTAAATTGAGCTAAAACTATGTATCGCATGCTGCGTTTATTTAACAAATTTAGAAATTGTCGTAATTTTCACAATTTGAAATAGATAGAAGATGAAGATAAAAATTTTGGTAAGAAGAAATTACCAGTATTTTAAAGATCAAATAGTCGAGCTTTAAATAAGTTTAGATAAGGATCTATATTTCTATATTTTTATATAGATTTGTGCAAAATTGGTTTGTACCAGAAGTAGAACAACGTCTAAAAAATATCAATATTGCTAAATGTAATATTGATAAAAATGCTAAATGCAACTTTTGTTCTTGATAAACGACGCTCCAGGTAATCCACCTAATCGATTATAAAGTTTCAATAGAAACATGAAAGTTGATTTTTGCATCCTAGCAACTTATTTTCTTCAGCTTTTAGACCAACGTATTATAGCTACATTCAACACATATTATATCAGAAATACTTTCGAGAAGTTGCTAGATAATTTGGAAAGTGATACCAACTTAACTATACCATAATGCTGAAAAAATTAGAAATTGCTAATTGTGAAGAAAATATTGAACAGTCGCGCATTGAATTTGAAAAGCCCATATTGAATGGTAGGTGAAAACTGGCAGAAAAATTTGGCAGGGTGTGGTTACATTAAAGGATTATGAGAATTTGCAGAATGAGATCCAGGCTACAGTTACATAAGATTCCGTGACTGGGAGAAGATTTTACTGACATTCAAACAATTAGATATTGAAGCCCTATTTAAATGGCATAAGACTGAACTGACAGAAGAAGACGTGGCAGGTTTCGTAACTAATCATAACCATGAATACAATAATAGTGATAAAAATAATGAAAACACCTCAACAGATTTTAGATGTTTAGATGTGTGTAAAAGATAACGCAGTTTAAAAGCAGGAGGATATATCGGTAATGCCTCTACATCTTACAAACCTTTGTAGCAGAGAATGATGAAGAAAGCAAGCAGAATGTAATTTTTTAAATGCTACATGTTCGATCAATTTGCCCAAAGGAATGTATGAGAAATCCTGCTTCTTCTTCTTACACCGTGCAAAAATATTTTAGACAAGCATTTTGCAGTATTTGAATTTAGAGGACAGAAACCACATCAACGCATGAATCATAAACTACGTCCCAGTAATTGAAACGAGATAATACAATTGAATCACATAATCTAAAATAAAATCCTTAAACGTTTATTAAGTAACTTGTGATAGCTACAGAGCAGTTACAGTGCTGCATATGCTCACATAAGTAAATTAGACATATGTGAACGAAATCTAAGCGATAAATTGATGATAGCGCCCAAGTTCCTTGCTTCGTCACTTAACAGTAAACAAATACCATAAACTCTAATATCAAAGGACTTTTAAACAAGGGTAATAGCATTCTGACTCCCTAATACCATAATCGATGACTTATACGGATTAATGTTCAGGTAAAGCTGGGAAGCACCATAAATAAATTTGTTTAAATCATAATTAATGTCATTCAGAGCAATTGCATTTGAGTAGGATCAAAGGAATAATGAAGCTGTGTGTCATCAGTATTGGTGTGTCATCAGTATGATGCACAGCATATCAAGTTTGAATGTAATTTTAGCAAGGAAAAGACAACCTGTATAGAAATTATAACACAAGAACGTCCAAGCTGTAGTTCTGTCATTTACATTTCGATTTTCATGAGCCATGTGTCAAATGAAATGGATTTATAAATAGTATGATTTTTACAGTTACAAATATATATTTTCCAATGCCATCATGATTTTCAAATGATTGCCAACTTTTTTTTGAAATTGCTTCGTATAATTTTCTTCACGTGATTGGATAGAGATTCTTGGAATTCTTGGATTTTTTCTTGGAAGAGAAATCTAAAATCTGTATAATATTTGCTAGTGAGTTATAAGTCCAAACGAACTACGAACTTTCTTATTCTATCTGCTGTCATTGATAACTAAATTAATGTCTAAATATAGTTAATGCCTAAATTCCATTGGTCGAGCCATGCCATCCTGAATTATTTCAGTGACATTGTGCATATAAATATTAAAAAGAATTTGATCTAGCGCACTACCTTGTGGAACACTTTGACGTATTGGTGATTTGAAAGAAAAGCAGTTGTGGACTTTGGTGGAAAAAGTTCGATGTCCCAGAAAAAAATAGAAGGTTTGATTTGGGATATGCTGGTATATAAAGTTTACGGATCTTGAATTTCAGTTTATCCAACTAAATTCGATGCAAAGCTTGTGTAATGTCGAAAAGAACGCTCTTTTGTACATTTTGTTTTGAAAATCCTTTTCTATTACTTCAACTATTCGTTGAAGTTGGTAACTTAATGAATGTTCTTATTTGAAAAGCTGGTAATGTCTGTTGTTTATTTAACTCATCTAACAATTTCTTTTTAATGATCAGCTCAACAAGTTTTGATAACGTGCATAATAAACTAATAATAGAAATAATAGTATATTAATAGGTTTCCATAGATCAGAAAAATATCCGATTGCTAAACATCCATTGAATAAGGCCAAGTAAGCATAATATTTTCTTGGAATGTTCATAAAGATAATATTTGTTATGATGTCATGGCAAGGAGCTTTCATCTTAGGTAATGAATTCATTATTTCCTGAATTTCTTTGGGTGTCAAATCTGATTTTGTAAAAGACTTAAACAATGATGTATATATATGAATGACCTTAAAATTGTGTCAAAAAACTATTTAAAATATCTTTAATAGCCTATTATTATTTAAAGTTGTCTAATATCATTTAGAAGTTGTCTAAAATCATCCAAAATTTGTTTAAAATATATTCCTAATAGCTAATAAATGTCTGCTAAAGAAGTCTCAAATCATCAAAAACTGTCTAAAATATGCCTCTAATCTTCTATTATTGCTTGAAGTTGTTTAAACTCATTAATAACTGTCTAAAATAATCCAAAATTATCAACGTTATCCAAATTAATCCAGTTATCTAAACTTGTTTATAATGGGTTAAGATCATCAAAAACTGTCTAAAATATGTCTCTAATAGCCTATAATTGTCTAACATTGTCCAAAAGTTGTTTAAAATTATCCAAAATTTGTCTAAATTTGTCATAAAGATATCTAAAATCATCAAAAACTGTACAAAATTTGTCTCTACTCGTTTATAGTCGTCTAAAGTTGTTTAAAATCATTAATATCCATCGAAAATCATTCAAATGTTAAATTAGAATCATTCATAAGTTGTCTAAAATCATTTAACGTTATCTAAATTAATCCAGTTATCTAAACTTGTCTAAAATTGTTTAAAATCATCAAAAAAAAAAAAATAAAATCAAAAAAATCGTCTATAATATACCTAATTGTAATATATAATCGTCTAAAGTTGTCATCATCAATCATTAAAAACTGTTAAAAACGTCAAAAACTGTCTAAAATCATCCAAAAGTTGTTTAAAATCATTTAAAATTTATCTAAAATATATAGCTAATAAAGGTCTAAAGATGTCTAAAATGAACGAAAATTATCTAAAATGTCAGTAATAGTCTGAATATGGTTAGCATTGAATTAATATTAGAACTAACACTGGCACTAACATTAGAACTATCACTAGGACTAATAGTGGATCTAAAACGAGAAACTTTCGGGTTTTACGATGCGTTTTTTTGAAAAAATTTTGACGTTTCGGATCCCATGTTGCAACCTTCTTCAGAAACTGGTTCGAAGTTCTCCTTCGAATCACTTCGAAGCAGTTTCTACTTTTACTTCGAACCAGTTTCTGAAGAAGGTTTTAACACGGCATCCGAAACGTCAAACATTTTTTTAAAAAAACGCTCGGTAAAACCCGAAAGTTTCCAGTTTTCTGTCTGGTATTAGTCCTAGTGATAGTTCTAGTGTCAGTGCTAGTGTTAGTTCTAATGTTAATTCAATTAACGCCGGTCGTGAAAGCCTTCGTACTTTCATATTAGCGTTATCTGAAATCTTTGAAAGTAGGTTAAAATTGTTATAAATTTTACAAATTTGAAAATTGTTGGGACTGAATTGAGAAGAGAGAGCTCTTGTGCTTCTGCATATGTATTAAATGTTTTGTATGGATGCATGGGCACGCACAGTACCCACCTTGTTCATCAGTAACATATCATCAGTAATACTGTTAAATACCCACATACTTATTTTCAAGGGAATATACCTAGATTATATACCCAGGAGTATTTATCCAAGACGGGTGATTTAAGGTATTCATAAATTTAAAAAGAATACATAAAGACTACTAAGTTTAATCCAAATATACAATGTTTTCTTTAATAAAAATCAATACATATAGTTATTTAGACATAAAATCATAAAAAATAATATAATAAACTCTAAATAATATATTAAATTCTAATCATAATACCTTGATCTAATTTAAATTATGTCAGATTCATCCATTAGTATTGTATTGTCGTCAAAATGTATTGTATTTTAGTAACAAAACTGCAAAAAATTTTAATTTCAGTTAATTATCAAAAACAATTTTTTTATATACAGTTCGTGTAAAGTATTTATATGTATATGGTAGTCTTAATTATTGAAGGAATAAAAATAGTAAATCGTAATTTCGAAGTAATTACATGTATAAACCTAAGTATCCAAATATAGCACTTAATAGGTAATAGTACTATCTCTTAGAAAATGAAAAAATACATAATTCCATTAAAATATTGCCAATAGAAAAATTGTGTTCACAAGCTTACGTAACCTATACACTGTTAAACAACCGTTAAAAAATCTGCTAATTCGCACCTCTCCACCATAAAAGTGGTAGCATGGTATAGTGTCCTCCTTTATGTTGAATATTTACTAATTCTAACTCTAAATGTTGTGAGCATTTAATACAGTTTTTAATAGTTATCATTTTACAATAGGAGTCATCATTTTATTAACATTACGGCAATGTGAATAAATTATAATGTTCATAGCTTTGATTATAATTTTTTTGGTAGATTACATTCATTATCAATTTTTATGTATCATTTTTTTACAGTTCATCAACTAAAAAAAAATAACTTTTGGAATCCTTTATTCACCAATTATTGATTAGAGGTTTAAAGAATGTTTACTTTTGGTGATATTAATCAAATTTATATATTCTAAACTAATTTCGAGCCTTGCTCTTTTTCAGTAGAAGCCTACAAGTTTACAACATACAAAACAAAAATGATACATATTAATACAAACATAAAATAGTGAATAGTAGTAGTTTTTAAAAAACGAATCGTTTGGTTATAATTAAACTTTTTAAGAATTAGAAAAATTAACTAAAGCGAGTAACTGCAATAGAAAAACATAAAATTCACGCTTAATGAGACACCCGGTATATACTTTTTAAGTATTACTACACATCTTTAATGATAAAGTACCCACTGTTTGAATATTTATCATAGGCCCGTACCTACGCATCAAATACTCGATGAGTAAAACCTGGTCTCCATCATTGGTAATATAAGCTTTCTCATTTTTCTTAATTATCTCATTCAGTTTCCGTAAAATTCTATGTATGATTTTCCGCATCCCTTGTTCATCTGGATTAGTATTTGATATGTATTGTTGGTATGACTCAGGCGGTATAAATCTAATCCTCTTTTCACACGATGAGACAATCGGTTAAATAATGTTCTGGCTTCTGGATTTCTGTGGCGTTGCCAGAATAAAAGTATTTTAAAAGTCAACATTTTCTTAATCCTTGGAACCGAAGCCCTCCAATTCCAGATAATTCAATGCTTCAATTTATATAATTTCGATTTATGCGGAACTTTACGATATGCCACCCCCGCATAAAGGAACTACTTAATTTTCTATCAATTTTTATGGGATATTTCGGTTCTGAGACAGCACTGTACCAAACACCTACAGTGAAATAAATAAAACACCTATAGGAAAAAATAAATTTAGATAACGGATTGATTTTCATTTTGCTCTAACTATAGTGAAATAACTGTTCGTTCTAAAAAAACACAAAGAAACGAATAAATTTTGCAAATTCGCTCCATGTCTAATTACATAATTTGTATTTTGGTATAAAACGCCTACATACATGACCTGTTTGGTAGTCTGGACGTGTGAGTATAATACAGCTTGGTGAACACAATTGATGTTTTGTCGTTGGACGTATTGTGTTCAATTTATTTTTGAAGAACAACGTCGTTGATGGAGGCCGCATTGAGTAAAATTGCCGAATAGGCGCCAGAGGGCTATTTGTAAGCGGGACATTGCTCTGGCGCCTGTGGTTAATTTAAATTTCGCATTTGGCATCACGTCGTATGTCAAGCAACGGACGTAAAGTGATTTCATATGGAAATATTTTACAATTCGACATACATTTCTTCCTACATATTACGGAAATAGCATTTTTTATTTCAACTTAAGATGCGAATTTAGAAAGTCCTATGCACATAAAAGAGAAAGTACATAAATGATATACCACTCATAATCAGACAAAATCTTTGAATGCAGAGGTAATTGAAACTAAGTAGACAGTGAGTAAACCAGTAAATTCCCGTTTCTTCTATGAATGAAGATGAAAACACTGCGGTGGGTCATTTATTTTCTAACGTTCCCTTTTTTACTACCACACCTGTCCCAACTTCAATGGTTAGTTAGGACCAATGGGGCGTAAAGGACCGAAAGAATGTGGCATATTCGCACTGGGGGCTCTGGATCGGCCGCTTCCGAAAGGCAAAGAGTAGTGCCGGAAGGCCGTGCAGAGGCGTTAAGCGCCAAGGTGCGAAGTCGAAGAAAACGGGCGCCGTCGTCGTCGTCGGCGGCTTTTTATTTCCGAAGATAAGCACGGCCTCGTCGGTTTTTCACGCCGAGGAGCAACGCGCCCACCTCACCCACACCTTTCCACTTGATGGGGTCAACAGTCTTGGAGGCCGCCCACGGATCAAGAACCAGCGTCGTCGCTGAAGAAAAAGCCGAAGAGAAAGAAAACAAAGAATCGCGCTCTGCTTCGCTGAATGAACGAGATTACAAATGATCGGTTGGCCGCGAAGAATCGTGCCAAAGAAGCCATCGTGTGGGAGTAATTAATTAAAACGAATGTTATATTGTATAATTAACTAAAAGAAATTTTAATGTAATTGATTTATATTGCTAATAAATAATAAATTTGATGAAAATTTTTTTGTGCAAAAAGTAAAGTAATCTTCGAATCTAGTCCATGAATGGACGGGATTACTTCGCAGGAAAAAAAGCGAATCTGACCGTCTGTGAGAAGAAAGTCTTGTGGAGCAATTAATAAATAGTCGTGGCGGTTGCTTTGGTCGCAAGATGTCGTCGGGGGCCTGCGAGGGAAGCAGCTTTTACGTAATAAATACAGTTAGTTAGTTAGGCTGCTCACTAATTAACGCCTATCGAGATAAATAACCCGTCGCGAGTAAATCGTACGCGTTATTAACATACTACGTCGTTTAATTACAAAATATTTGCATGCGCCGACTAATGGGCGATATTACTGCTGTGGAAATCTCGGATCGTTTCTATTAATAACCAGATAGGGAAATGCGAAGCGATAAATTACGATAGCGCCAGGTATCGCGTAGGAGTCGAGAAGCGGCAGGAGAAAGAGCTCCTCTTTAGATTTGCGTTTTAGACGTGGCCATCTTTATATTAACTTTATTACTTTTTGATTATTTTCTAAAACCTTTCGTCGAGTAATTGATTCTGCTATGGGGAATACTTTTAGATTTTCTAATCCTAATTAAAAACACTTCGAGTTTTTTCGAAATCTGTAATTTTCTAAATAATAGTTAACTAAAGAAAATTAGGTATTAATGTATTTTATTGAGCCAAGATAGACATAAAGAGAAAACATTGAATCAATACATTAACTAAAATACTAAATCGAAAAGAATACTAAATTCGCGCTCAATGAACTAGAGAATGATGGAAGAGCAGATAAGGCAAAACTGCCACTGATTTTACTTGCACCCTATAGGTAGGTTCATGCAACGTGTTTTAGTTATAGGCATACACCTCACGACTAATGGTGGGTTCATGCATCGTGTTTTAGTTTTAGTTGTAGTCATATGGTGGGTTCATGCAACGTGTTTTAGTTTTAGTCGTAGTCTTAACCGTTTGCGTTAGCTTTAGTTGTAAGGAAAAGTATTGGTTCGTGCAATATTTAAGCATAGCACATTAAAGCAAACTTTGAACATATATGAAGTCGTGAAATACAAAAAGAAATCTGGTGTGAAACATATTTCAAATGTGTTAGAAACATTTTGTTTCTAACATTATTTAATATGAATAAAAAGAAAATTGTTTGGGATCCCTGGATCTCGGAATTGTTCCCATAATAACCAATTTTTATGAATCTGGGATTTGTCGTTAATCAATGTTGGTCAAAAAGTACCGAAAATCTCCAACAAAAAACAAAGATCTTCAAAAATATGTAAAAGAAGAACATGGAAAAGAACTGAAACTTCAACTTGACTGCAAAAAAAGATGAAATAGCCTTTTAATCATGTTAAAGCAATATGACAGTCTAATGGTGGGTTCACGTTTGCGTTAGCTTTAGTTGTAAGGAAAGGTAGTTGGTTCATGCAATATTTAAGCACAACATATTAAAGCAAAATTTTGACATATAAACAGTCGTGCAAAATTAAAAATGCAAAAAGAAATCTGGGGGATCAGGAGTGAAACCGTTTTGTTTTTTAGAAATATTTTGTTTCTAATATTATTTGATAGTGATCATAGTGATTTAATATGAATAAAAAGAAAATTGTTGTCGCTGCTAGTGCACTGTGTTTGAATGCAGCATAATTAATCGCACAAAGATTGAAGAATAAAAGACGATGGTGTTTTGGTAGAAGGCCCATCAATAAGAATCGAGAATTAGAGGGGAATTATGCCACTCTTATTAGAAATATGGTAAAAAAGGAAGAGGGCGATTTACAATTTTTTAAATATGTCATTCGAAGAGTTTAAACAATTGTTAAAACTGGCTACACCTTTTTTATCAAAAACACCAAATAAAGGTGCAATTTCACCATCTGAAAGGTTGATAATAACCCTACAGCAAGTTTTTATTTAAACCGTGTGCATTAGCTTTAGTTGTAAGGAAAGGTATTGGTTCATGCAATATTTAAGCAAGTACATTCAAGTATAATTTGGACATATAAAGTCGCGCCAAATTAGAAATACAAAAAAAAACTGAGTGAAAAACGGAAGAGGATAAAACGGAGTGAAACCGTTTTGTTTATTAAAAACATTTTGTTTTTAACACATTCTAACATTATTTAATATGAATAAAAATAAAATTGTTGTCGCTGCTAGCGTAATACGTTTAAATTAGGGATTACAATCTCGGGATATCGGGATCCCTGCATCCCGGGATTGTTTCTATAATAACCAATTTTTCCGAATCTGAGATTAATATATTGTTGATCAATGATGGTCAGAAAATAACGAAAATCTCCAACAAAAAACGAAGTTTATTAATGTCATCATTAATGACAGTGAGTTTCAAATTATGAGAAGTTAGTTTGACTTTTAGATCAGGTCTTATTTGTCATCTATACATAAATCTTAAAGTTTAAGTGGTTCACATAAAAGATGGGTAACATCTGCGATCATACAAGCCGGGCAGGAACTAAAAAATTTCCATTGGTTACTAACAAATGGTTTTTCGGAACTTCGAGCGGAATATAACAATAAAAAAAGAACATATAGAGATTTAATTAACCAGGCAAAGAGAGATTTTTTAGTAAATAAAATTAATAATTCTTCAAACAAATGTAGAATGCTGTGGTGTTGCATCAACGAGCAGTTGGGGCGTCATCCGCAGAGTAGTCCTGTGGTGTTGTCTATTGATGACAGGTTGATAGATGATGTGTCAGAGTGTTGCAATCATTTTGGCGAGTATTTTTCATCTGTAGTTCAGGACAGATTGGTGGCTACTTACGGGTCATCTTTGTCACTATCTTGTACGCTGGGTGACTGTGTGGGCTCTTCTTTGTATTTTGCTCCCGTTACGGATACAGAGGTCTTCGATGCTATTAAAGGCTTGAAAAATGTTAAAGCTGTTGGATGGGATGATGTTACTGTTGAATGCGTCAAATTTGTGAGTGATAACTTATGCGTGCCTTTGGCCAAGATTTTGAATCGGTCAATTGAGTTAGGGGTTTTTCCTGACTTACTGAAGGTGGCTAGGGTAACGCCTGTTTTCAAAAAGGGTGATGCGTATAGTATTGAGAACTACAGGCCTATTTCTATTTGTAGCGTGTTTTCAAAAATATTCGAAAGCGTTGTTAAGCGGAGATTGTTGAGTTTTTTTGATACATTTCGAGTAATGTGTCGATCGCAGCACGGATTTCGAAGGGGCTTATCAACTGAGACCGCTACTGTCGATTTCTTTTCATATGTCTATGAACACCTTGACAAAGGTAATTATGTGGTTGGTCTTTTTTTGACCTTTCCCGAGCTTTCGATTCGTTGCCTCCACACTTCATCAAGGAAAAGTTATACAATGTGGGTATTCGTGGAAGTCTGCTTGAATGGTTAACTTCTTTCGTTACAAGTCGTAGTTTGAGAGTGGTTCTGTCGGGAATAGCCTCGGAGGACTCACCTGTAAATCTTGGCGTACCTCAGGGTTCCATACTGGGTCCCTTACTGTTCTTAATTTTTGTAAATGATTTACCAAGTTTTTTCGAGAATGTTCATGTGGTGATGTATGCGGATGACACCTCTATCGCTATTGCTGCTCGTGATCGGAGTGACCTTGATAGGTTGGTTGGTAGCACTGTAGAGTGTTTTGTGGATTGGTGCACCCGAAACAGAATAATCTTAAATGTACAGAAAACTGTCTGCGTAAATTTTCATGTTCGGCGACCGCTTTCCATAGAACATCTTGCTGGGATTCCTTTACAGAAGGAAGCCAACTTTTTGGGCTTGAGCATTGATACCGAAATGAGTTTTGGACCACATATAAATAACGTATGTAAAAGATTAAATTCGTCGTATTTTGCGTTGCTCAAGCTCAAATATTCGTTAGACAGGACGTCACTCCTGGACGCATATTACGCGCTTTGCTACTCACATATTTCATACAATATTCTTTTGTGGGGCAGAAGTTCTCAGTGGCGGCGTGTATTTGTGACTCAGAAACGAATAATCAGATTAATTTTTCAATTACAATGTGGTGAATCCTGCAAGGAAGTTTTTAAAAATAATAGTATTCTTACCTTCCCTTGTATCTATATTCTCAAAGCTGTGGTGTTTGTCAACGGAAATCGTGAAAGATTTTTGGGCTCTGTTAGCCAGTATGAGACGAGACGTGTTGATTTGCCGCTGTTGCGACACAAAACAGCATTTTTTGAGAAAAGTCCGCAATACGATTTTGTAAAACTATATAATAAGTTACCTGTCTCAATAAAAAGCATCACCGCTCCTCGTGAATTCAAAAATAAAGTTAAGGCGTACTTGATCGAGAATGTTTTTTATAGTTTACGGGAGTATCTCTGTGGGGTCACGGACTTACCATAGGCATAAAGATGTATTTAGCTTTTTTCTTTTTTTTTTTCTTTGTGTATTTTGTTATGTGTAATAATGTATTATATGACTTATCTCCATCTACAGTTATGTGGCACTGAGACTAATAAATTATTATTATTATTATTATTAATAATAAAGCAGATATTGCTTCCAAAAGACTTGATACTGTCCATAGAAAACTTAATACTGCTTATAGAGGACCTGATACTGCTTAAAAAGAATTTGAAATATGTCCAGTATACTTCAAAGAAATGTTTCCAGAAAACTGGACATTGCCTTTGGAAGACTAAAAATGCTTCCAGAAAATTTCATACTACTTTTCGAAGACTTTCAAAAGACTTGCTATTGCCTCGAAACGACTTAATACTGCTCCTGGACGACTTGAAATGCTACCAGAAGACTTGATACTGCATTCAAGAGATTTGATGTCGCTTCCAGCAGACATGGATTGCTTCTAGAAGGCTTGATACTGCTCTTTGAAGACTTAATACTGTTTGTCTTTTGCTTACAAAAGACTTACACTGCTTCCAAAAGATTTGATACGCCCACAGCAGACGTAATACTGTTTCTAAAGAACCTGATATTGCTTCCAAAAGACTTGCCAAAATAGAAAGAAGAAATGTTCAAAATACTTGTAATGCTTTAAAAGATTTAATACTGCTTCTAGAAGACTTGAAGTTCTTCCAGAAAACTTGATATTGCTTTTGGAAGACTTGAAATGCTTGATTAAAAAGCTAGATATGTATCTAGAATGCTTGAACTTCTTCCAGAAAAGTCTATATAGTTTCTGAAAGCCTTGTTGCTGCTTTTAGAAAAATTGAAATGCTTCCAAAAGACTTGATATTGGTTCCAGAAGACTTTATATTGTTTTTAAAACTTCTGGTAAAAAAACATTTTCATTGCAAAAACAACACGATATTGTTGATAAACTATTTGAGTTATCTTGACTGGCAGATTTATCTAGGCAATTTTGAGCTGTGGATTTTTCTTTAACTCTTTGGATACTATTACATAAAAATTATTTTAATAGCTACATCCGATGTGGAAGCAACCAATACTAAGCGACTTTTTCTTCCTAAGATTTAATACGATTTACTTTAAGTAATAGATTAGGAATTGATAAAGCAGCAAAAACAGTCTGCATATTTCAAGAGTAAAATGGAGTAAATAGTGCATCTAACAGAAACGAGCAATGATTTTTTATTACTCGTTATATTTTTTTTTATTTTTTAGTTGTAATGTAACTTGGGTGATAAACATACGTAAAAGCATTCTAATTTTTAAACAAAACTGTTCTTTCAAAAAAACACCCCATGTTTTAAATCATTTTGAACTGTTTGAACATTTTAAAACATATCATACAATTTTAGAAATGTTTGTTTTAAACACTTTATTTAAAATATAACAACCCCGA
This sequence comes from Onthophagus sagittarius, assembly GCA_036711965.1. NCBI lineage: Eukaryota > Metazoa > Arthropoda > Insecta > Coleoptera > Scarabaeidae > Onthophagus > Onthophagus sagittarius. Next base: position 64,652,222 of record JASERS010000003.1, on the reverse strand, counting down.
TTGAAATTATTATTATAATTGAGGCGCTGATGCATTTTTCATTTATTTGAATGTTTACGATTTGTTCAATCTAACAATTATATTAAGTTTGCCCTTCTTTCCCTTCAAAAATTGAATATCACTCAAAACCTATGTTTGATTTTAAGCAATACGGCTAAGAGTACAAACGGCAAACAGAACACGTCTAACCACCGGTTTCATTTTGGATTATGAATAATAAATAAATTTGTTTATTGTATTGAATCAAATAGAATAATCTTTTTTTTAAGTAATTAAAGTCTGTCTTTGGTGAAAAGTAATGTCTTTGGTAATGATACAAAATATCAAAGTATTAAAAACTATTAAATAACGTTAGGTAGTTTATTTAGAAAAAACTGAAAACTGCCGGATTTGAGTTGATTTTTTACCTCATAACTAAAAAATGATTATTAAAAAACATTTATTTTGAAAAATTCGCCCTTATGTAAAATATCAAAAACAGGAATTTCTCAAAATCATACTTTGTTGAATTCGCCCTTTCTATTCTCAACGCCTCAATTGCAATATAATAAAATAATAAGTTAACCAACTTAACTTTTATTTATAAAATAAAACGAAACACTGCCATTAAAGGCACGAATGAGAAAAGTACGCATGCGTTAAGTTGCGACCGAGGGTTTTAGCTTTAAGAAGTTAAAAGTTGGGAACTCTTGTGACTAGGACAAAAACCGTTTTAGTCGTAAGATATTTTATGAACAGTACTACTATAACACAATACCTAAACTTTTCACTCTTATGACTACAACTACGACTAATACTAAAGCACGTTGCATGAACCCACCAATAGTCTTAACCGTTTGCGTTAGTTTTAGTTGTAAGAAAAGATATCCTTTGCACAGCACATTAAAGCAAAATTGAACATACAAACCGTCGTGTCAAATTAGAAATACAAAAAAAATTTGGAATGAAACCGTTTTGTTTATTGGAAACATTTTGTTTCTAACACATTCTCACATTATTAAAAATGAATAAAAAAAATTGTTGTCGCTGCTAACATAATGCGCTTGAATTAGGGATTACAATCTTGGAATATTTGGATCCCGGGATTATTCCTATAATAACAGATTTTTCCGAAGCTAGGATTAATGTGTCGTTAATCAATGATGGTCAGAAAGTACAGAAAATCTCCAACAAAAACCGAAGTTATTCAAAAAAGAAGAACACGGAAAAGAACTGAACACATAAATAAAAACTGAACTTTTTAAAGCGATATAACAGTCTGAAATACTGCATTATATGCATCAATGACACTGAGTTTCAAATTATGAGAAGTTGGTTTCGATGATTCAGCAGCGTAAGACTGCATTGTTCAGCCTTCGTTGATAATTAAACGACTCAAAGTAAAATTTTGGCAACCAAAGCCCTTTGCTCAATAAAACTAACAATAATAAGTATACAAGAAACGTACTGGTGAAACAGATTAAAAATGTAATACAACGATTTTAAGGAACTGAAGGTAAAGATGACAAAGTCGACTATGAAGAAGATTGCGATACATATTTCGTTTGTTGATTTGGAGAAGAAAGTTGACCAGGAGAAACCGAAGTCTTTTAAAGAAACATTTGGAAAATTCCCGAGATTATGTATTTGCTTCGGGGTTGTAATCCCTAGCTTGAATACAGCTTTATTAATCGCATGGAGATAGAAGAATAAAAAATAAAGATTAGTTTATTTTTATGTATTTTTTTGTTCCGTGTCATAAAGATATTAGTACTCTTGTAACAATTCCATTAATTTTGAATCAATTGGGTTCAATCTGGGTTTGATTCCATTGAAATCAAGATCGGAAGAAACATGTTTTTTTTTTTAATAAATTTAAACAAAATAAATGTTTTTTATTGTTTTAAACGATTTAGACCGTTTAGAAATGATGTCAACTCCCGGTCATTGCTTGGCCAATATACTAAAACATCGACTTTGTGGAGCAAATATTAATCGGGGACAATTAGATAGTGCAATGGAGTATGTCGAAATGAATTATCTAGAAGCATAGATTGTGTGGGTTCTCTCAAAAGACTTGAAATGCTTCCAAAAGACTTGATACTGCCCATAGAAAACTTAATAATACTTCTAAAAGAACAGATACTGCTTCCAAAAGATTTAAAATGTGTCCAGAATACTTGTAATGAGACTAGAAATGCTTCCAGAATATTTCATACTGCTTTTCAAAGACTTAGTATTACTTTCAGAAGACTTGATAATGTCTCCAAACGACTTAATACTGCCCCTGGACGACTTAAAATGCTTCCAGAAGACTTGATGTTCCTCTTAGACGATATGAAATGCTTTTAGAGAATTTGTTGTCGCTTCCAGAAGACATAAAATGCTTCTAGAAGGTTTGATATAACTAGAAGTCCTTAGAATACTGTTTTTCTTTTGCTTTCAAAAAACTTGCAATCATCCCAAAAGACTTAAACTGCTTCCAGAAGATTTTATATTTTCTTCTAAAGAATCTGATGTTGCTTCCAAAAGACTTAAAATGCTCAGAATACTTGTAATGCTTTAAAAGGTTTAATACTGCATCTAGAAGACTTGAAGTTCTTCCAGAAAACTTGATATTGCTTTTGGAAGATATGAAATGCTTCCATAAGACTTCATACCGCTTTTCGAAGAAGTAATGTTACTTCAGAAGACTTGATATTGCTTCCAAAAACTTGAAAGGCTAGTAGAAGGTTTGAACTTCTTCCAGAAAAGTCTATATAGCCTCTGAAAGACTTAATATTGCGAGAGATTGAGATGCTATATATTTGTATATTTGAGCTTGCTTCGAAAATATTAAATACTATTGGACAAAATGCAAAATCTTGACTGGCAGATTGATGTGGGCAATCTTAGCATGTGGATTTTTTAAACTCTTTGGATGCTATTACATTAAAATCATTTTAATAGCTACATGCGATGCAGTAGCAGCATCTGCCAATACTAAGCGATGTTTTCTCCCTAAGACTTAATACGATGTACTTTAAGTAATAGATTAGCAATAATAATTGATTGATAACGCAGCAAAAACAGTCTGCATATTTCAAGAGTTAAATGGAGTAAATAGCGCATTTCGTGAAAACGAGTAACGATTTTTGTTTAAGTTTCGCTTTAGTTTTAATCATATATTAAGTTTTGGTTGTAATGTAGGTTTGGCAATAAATATACATAAAGGACAATATACTAATTTTTAAACAAAACTATTCCTTTAAAAACACCCCATGTTTTAAATCACCTTTTGAACTGTTTAAGACAAATTTAGTTTAAAACATATACAGTTTTAGAAATGTTGAAAAGAGTTAGTTGTAAGCAGTTTATTTAAAATATAACAGCGCTGATTGAAATTATTGCTATAATTGTAACATAATAAATTAAAAAAGTTAACCAACTTAACCTTTATTTATAAAATAAAACGAAACACTGCCATTAAAGGCACGAAAGAGAAAAGTGTGCATGCGATTAGTTGCGACCGAGGGTTTTAGCTTTAAGAGGTTAAAAGGGCAGCTCTTGTGGCTAGGACAAAAACCGTTTTAGTCGTAAGGTGTATAGTACTGTTCATGCAAAACAGTACTATTATAACACAACCTTAACTTTTCACTATTATTACTATGACTACGACTAAAACCAAAACACATTGCATGAACCAACCATAAAATGATACTTTTTAGTGCTTTAGTACGTACTGATTTTATATGTAGTAGTTTTTAGAAATCACAGTAGACCCCTGACTTACGAAAGCTCTACTTATGAGCATTTCGATAGTACTTCGATGGTAGATGATGATGAAAGAAATGTTGATAAGTGTATCTTTAGGCTTAAAATTACTAAAATCAAATGATGACATTTTTACGGAAAATTTAAAAGCTTTGAAGAAAATGAATGAAACTGTTGAGCAATTAAATACAGATGAAGAGTAATCAAATGTAGAATCTGAAGATATTTCTTTTAATGCTTTGCTATCAATAATTTGAGCTTGGGATTTTCTTAGAGAAACAGATGTTATTATTATTATCATCCGAATAAAGAAATAGTAGAAAGAGAACATAAAGAAAGAAAAGATAGACAACTTTAGACGCAATTGCATACAAAACTTAAAATACAAACTTCTCAAACTTTGTTCGAGTTTAGATAGGGTGTCCAATTTCTGGGACCAAAAATGATTTCGGAATTCGGCACTAATTTCTAAATCCCGGTACTTGTACTAAAGGTCCAGAAATTCCTGAAAATAATCCCGAAATCAAAATACGTTTGTGACTTTCTTTTTACTTTAGTGTTACTCCCATATAACACCCATACAACATTTTTAATGATTTTATCTGGACTGAAGTTGTCATATTCAATTAATCTTTTAATGTACTACTTTAATCTGCTGCGAACGTTTTTATCGAAGAGTACGTATTTTGAAGTACGACTGGATGCTTGGTAATACTTGGTATTGCGTGCTAATACTTGATACTGCTTCTAGAAGACTTGATGTTGCTTTGAGAAATATTGAAATGTTTCTAGGAGACTTGATACTTTTTCTAGAAAACTTGATACTCCTTGCAGAGGACTTGAAATACTTCTAAAAGACTTGAAATTCTTCCAAAAAAGTTGTTAATGTTTCTAGAAGATTTGAAATGCTCCCAGAAAACTTAATATTACCTCTAGAAGACTTGATACTGCTTTTCGAAGTTTTGAAATGCTTCTAAAAAACTCGATACTGTCTCTGGAAGACTTGATACTGCTTTTAGAAATTTTGAAATGCATCCAAAAGACTTGATACTGCCTCTGGAAGACTTGTTACTTTATTTATTTAGTGAGCAAACGAGAACAACAACGGGATGAATCTAAAAAAGTTGTTCCATATCATACATTTGTAGAATATAGCTTAAAAAGTACTACACTACAAAAAAGAAAATCTTAATTTTTAACGCAAGCTTAAGGGCAGAGTATTAAGGTGTTATCAAACATCAACATTAAGTTGATTGTCAACATATAGCGATACGGTAGGTGACGTTATAATGGCGGTTGAAAAAAAACTTGAGTTGCTTTCAAAAGATTTACTACTACCACGAAAAGACGTAATACTGCTTCTAGAAAACTTGATATTGCTTGTAGAAGACTTGAAACGCTTCCAGCAAATTTGCAATGTTTCGAGGACACTAGAAATGCTTCCAGAAACGTAACAAAAAACACAAAATAGAAATGTCAAAAAAATAAGTGTATTTAAGGATTCTGCAAGTTGTTTGTAAAGATTATTCTTTTAATACGAATCTTCTTTTCATTGTAGGTGTTTTTCTACAGGCGGTAGAAAAATCGTTCCGGATATGTAAATACTTTCTTAATTTCGAGACTTTTCGAGGATCTATCATTTCATTCATTCAATCACCCGGCATCAAATAACGAGATTGGACACTCTAATTTTAGAGGATACTACATATGATAAATTTGTAAATAAGTTTTCTTTTTTCTTTAAAACATTTATGTTCTCTTATTTTAGTAGTTCATTAAGACACCGTACTAATAATATGATGCTTTTACCTTTAATTTTTACTACACGCATATGAACAAATATTCTTGTAAGTCAAGAGTCGTATAACCGGAAATACCAATTATTTTGACTTTAATAACCGAAAAACGTAAATAGATTCTAACGAGATATATAAATGGAATCATGATGATTGTGTTATCTGATTTACCGAGTATTTACTAAGTAAATATATAAAGTCTCCTTAAAGAATGAAAATAAGACGATTATTTTCACACTGTCGAGGACGTTTGCAGGCGAGGCGCTACAATCTTCCAAAATGGACTATTTTATGTTGATATGTACAGCGATACACCTTAATAAATCTTGGCGATTTATTATTTATTACTATGTTGATTTGTGAAACCGTTCCTTATATATCTTAGAACATATATCGTGAAATTTTCCTAACTCGAGCTTCTATATCTTAAATTATCCTCAGTCGAATTTATTAAAGAATAGTGTTTTGATTGGCAGTAATGTATCTGGACCAGAAAAGTTAAAACTACTCATCACTGGAACAGCAAAATATTTGCGTTGTTTTCATGACATAAAATCACTTCATATGGTTTATCCGGCTCTTGGAACTTTGTAGACAATTGTCCCGCTCATCCACGGACTACACAATCTAAATTGATATATATTAAACTGGCATACTTTTCCTCGAATACGATTTCCGCATCAAGACCGATGGATTTACGGATTATACAAGATGTTAAATAGTTTAGAGACTTAATGAAAACATAACGACGAAATACTGAATGGAGACGAGATGGACGAAGACGATCTTCTTCTCTTGTTTAAAATGAGGTACTTATAGTTTTTGTATGGTCTGTATGGTTTAATATGGATGAGGTCTGTCAACTATACAATGAACTTTCCAACATAGATGTTTTAGACAGCGTTATGAGTTGCTATAAATGTTCCAATAATAATAGGCTTGCTTTAGGTCCTGAATGGTTCTGAACCGTTTTGCGCAAACGTATTTTATACAATAGTAGACATTTGTAGTTCCACAATTGTGTGGAACTACAGAATCAAACCACATAGATTCCGGCTTAGAAACTATATACTCTTGAATCAAAATAAACATAATGGTCGTATTGCTTGAGAATCAGATGAGGGCGATGAAAATTTGAAAATAAATGCTAATCGCTGTGTCTACATTTGATGAAGCTTATTCCTCTCTTAGAAAACTTGAAACCTTATTATCAAGATAGATTGCTTTAAATAATATTAATACTTCTTTACATTTAATAGAAGAAAAATTCTTCTAAAATGTTCTTTTTTGATAAAGAACGGTTGTCCATTATAACCAAAAGAAATTTACGTATTAAATAACGTTGGGCCGACTATGATTTTGGCCGACTAACGACTATCCGACTAATCGGCCTTAAAAGGGTCGATTAGTCGGCCGATTAATCGGCCATTGCCGATCATTCCAAAGTTCGGACGTGTTCGAATACTTTTGGAAGCGCTTATATGCTACATAAGCTTGTTGTAACTAGGACTGGGAGATACTTTAAATGAGTTATTGGGTATCGATACCTTCGTAACACCTTCGTCGGTGTTGGATGTGTGAGTATTTATACCTCCAAAGTCCTGCTCATCATTTGGAAGTCTGTTAACCTGCTAGGAACATGAGTTAGAACTGTTCCAAACACTGCACATTATCTTAACAACTGCTAACTTGTTGGCAGCATGAGCTATTATGTCTCCAAAGTTATGCTCATCAATTTGAAATTTGTCAACTTATTGGCAGTACGAACTATTACTGTTTCAAACACTGTACACTATGAGTGCTTGTCTCTCCATAGTTCTGCTCGTCAGCTTGAAGTCTGCCAACTTGCTGACAGCATGAACAATTACTGTTCCACAGATTATATATTATTTTAACAACTGTCAACTTGTTGGCAGCATGAGCTTTTATGTCTCTATAGTCCTTCTCATCTGACTTGTTGGCGATATGAACTACTACTGTATCAGAGACTATATGTTATCTTAATGACTGCCGACTTGACTGAACATGAGCTTCCACCGAGTGTTGCTATTTGATGTCTTTTAATCAGTTCCCGTGCGGTTGTTATAAGCAATGTGAAGAAATTTTGTTAGACAAATCGTCTGAAAATGATGTGCTCTACATCGCTATATACCTCTGATCCGGAAGATACCGGACACCTGTATACTATCTTTTTACTGTTCAAAACACTGTACATTATCTTAAAAACTGTTACCTTATAGGCAGCATGACCTATTATGTCTTCAGAATCATTTTTGGCAATTTGAGGTCTGTCAACTTGTTGGCAGCATGAGCTGTTATATTTCCAAAGTCCTGCTCATCACTTTGAAGTCTTTAAACTTGTTAACAGCATAAGCTATTACCATTCCACAGACTATACATTATTTTGATTTTTAAGCTATTATTATTCCAAACACTACACATTATCTTAAAGACTTATGTCTCCAAAGTCCTGTTTCTCAGTTTGAAGTCTGCCAACTTGATGACACCATGAGTTATTCCTGTTCTAAATACTGTACATTATCTTAAAGACTGCTGAGAGCTGTTATATCTCCAAAGGCCTGTTCATCAGCTTAAAGTTTGCAAACTTGTTGATAGAATGAGTCAATTCTATTTCATAGAATATATATTATTTAAAAGACTGCCAACTTGTTGACAGGGTGAGCTACTATGTCTCCAAAATCTTGCTCATCAGTTTGAAGTCTGCTAACTTATTCATAACATGAGCTATTCCAAATATTGTACAATATCCTAAAGACTTCTTATATCATGAGCTATTATGCCTTAAAGCTCCTACTCATCACATTGTAGTCTGCTAACTTGTTTACAGTTGGTTTATTCGAACAGAGAATTACGTATCAATTTATAAAAAAATATTATTTCTTATGGACAATTAACTGCGAACTAGCACTGTATTTTGCCAAAGCTCGAACAGTAGAAATAAAAAACAAAATGAAGGATGAGAGGTGATCATACCTGATCACTGTAGGATATTAATTTGTACGAAAATGTCTTTCTGCATCTCCTTTCATTGTCTCAGTACGTCTCTCTTTACTTTGTCTAATAGATTGCTTATAAACTTATGCTAATACTAAACCTATCAGCTGCATCTCGGAAAGAAGCCGTCCAATGACTAGTTAATCACAGACATGTTAATATGTGCTGTCTTTCCATTAATTTCCATTAATTTTCCATTAATCTCTTTAGTAACTACTAGGGCTGGGCGGTAGCATAAATAAGATATAGAGTATTAGTATCTTTGTGGTAGTGATATTATTCAAAGTATCGAATTATTGGAAATAATTCTTTAATAATAAAATAATGTATATAATAAGCATATTTTTTATGTATTTTCCTTCGTAGATTTTAATTTTGGAGTTAAAGTGGTGGAAATAATAAAGACAAAATAAAAGAGAAATAAATTCCGCACTTCAACTCTTATTAAGAACATATGGATTCAATATGTTCTTAATAATTTTCCTTGATTATCGTACTCATCGCGAAAAAACAAGAATATAAGTAAAATTTCGAGTTATTAATTGTAACAGGAATTGAAATAATAAGGAATAACCACATATTGACTGTCATCTTCAAAGTATATTAGCTCTCTTGAAGTACTTTAGGACAGATCTTGATCTGTATACATAAAACAAGTTGCAATACTTTGACACTTTCGATATTTCAATACTTTTCATACTTCGACACTTTTGATACTTCGATACCGATACTTTGCTGATAGCGAATATCGATACTGAGGTAGGTATCGATACCATCGACAAGTATCGACACTTTGTTCAACACTGATTGTAACAAGCATGATAATTCTGTTTCCTAGAACTATTTCGAAACATAAATTAATAATAATTATATAACACGGTATATTTGTGGTAAAGTGTTATTTTTATAAAGAAAATTTTAATCTTCTGAGCAAAGCTGAGAAAGAAATTGCGTGTATGGGTACTTTAAAGTACACCCACATTCAAAAATTAATCATTTTTCACTATGTAATAAATAAATACATAACATTATTTTTATTTTATTTTTCGTTGGTATATTTTTTGCAGCATTATAATAAACGCCGACTAATTGGTTTTATTGTTTAATGAGCCGATTAATCGCCGACTAATCGTAGACTAAAAAGTGGCCGAATAGTCGGCTCTTCCGATTAGTCGCCGATTAATCGGTACAACCCTAGTATTAAAGGTTCTGTTTTAAACGTAGTAGGAAAATATATTTCTAATTTTTTGTTTTAGAGCTGAAATTCTACTAATTTCTCTCTGACGCGAATTCTCCATAACTCGAAGTTTTTTTCTGCTCTCATAACAATTCGAGTTAGGGGAATTCACTGTATAAAGTCTCCTATAAGACGATTTTATTTCCACTCCGCTGAGGTCTGAGGATTTCATCCGACTCGTCCGCAAACGACCTCGACAGTTTGAAACTAAATTGTTCCTAGATTCAAAGAAATACATAAAGTCTTCTAAGACGACTTTAACCTCACTCAAGTTGATGTAAAAAATATACATAATTTCTATACTAAAAATTGCTTTTAATATCGACTACAATTAATTTAAACATTTTAATAATAATAACATCGAACAAAAAATAGAAACAACAATAATGATTAAACTGAACTGCATTAGAGCAAGGTGTTCATTAGCTTCAATGCATTTTCCTATCTGTTTACAAAATGATCTTTTCGTTCCTAAGGATATCCACTGCATTTATCAGTTTTTGCCACAGCTCTTCTCGAATTTTAGGACTGTTTTTGTAAACAAGGGAGACTTTATGGTGGCCAAGCGTAATGATGAAATCGTATCTCACATCTTGCATAAACCACATGACAGACCAAATATCTAATGGCTACTCAACCATTAAATTTAATATCGTCTACATGGTTTTGCAGAAAATGTAAATAATTGTGGCCGTTATTATTTAGTAGTAATATAAATAATGGCAATAAATGATGGGTTAGAATTTTGGCAATTTTTGATAAAATTTGCAAATTCTAACCGATTTCTTAAGTCAGTAGGCGGTAAGGCTTTTTTAAAATTCGTAGGATTCACGACTTGCTTAACCTGGTTGCAGCTGACAAACATTTAGAGCTAACTTATAAGTTGTTACTAACTCATTCTAAAACTTCATCTTCTTCATCAACGGGAAATTTTTCTTGACGCCTGTATTTCGTTTAGAACGAAATGAACCAGTCTGATCTAAGCGGTTACATAAATTTTTAAATAACTTGTGATTTGGTAAGCTTCTACTAGGATATTTTAAAATGAACAAAAAATATGCCGATACATTACCTTCTAATATACCAGGCTCTTATAAAACGATGTTATTCTCGCTTGATTTCGTGTTATTTTCGCATTTGTGGATTACTCCTTTGAAATCCATGATATGGTTTGTTTTGTTAATGTGCTTGTAGATGTTAGAACTTTCACTCTTTTCGTATTCCTTTAAGTGCTTCTCCAGTTGACTTCCTGGTTGTCTTATATATGAAGACGCTGACAGTGCGTGCAATTGACCGAATTGCCACTTTGTTGTAAAATGTTCTTGCTTGCTTTGAGATGGTGCTGGATAATATTTTAAGCATATGTTATATATTATTTATTAAGTGTACGCTATATTATATTTAGCAAAGATTTTTGTCGGCTCATGAATAATAGAATTCTATGAAATAGCTTTGTACACTGTTTCCTTTGCTGGTTTTATTGCAAAGGGGGTTCTTTTGTTATTAAATTTTATTAAACAGGTTATCTATCAATTTAGGGGGTACTCGATATCTAAAGCCATTTGTTGTATGAAATTAAATTCAGTTGTACGATTGTCATTTGATAGTGGATAGTTTAGGGCTTTATTGATGTAATAGTGCAAACTAGCAAGCTTTTAAGATATAGGGTTTGCTGAATTGTGAGGTACATAACTCCTACATAATTCCTAATGGGCAAACTGTTGCATGATGAAAAGCAAAACCACCTCAAAAATCTTAACCGTCCATATGGAATATATATAGTAATTGACGATAACAAAGTTTGCGAAACATAATCACCACTTCGAATGTTAGACTTAAAACGAAGATAAGAATTTTGTACCACCTGAACCAAATGCAACATCACAATAATTAAAATGAAACAATACAAGAAAATTACAAAGGATACATTTTAGGGGTAAAATATTTTACTGCCGAAGAAACTTAAGCAACTATAAGCAAGACCCATACTAATAACCGATTTCATCAGTATTAACTTTACTCCAAGCATCTTAATATTAATATCATCCTTATCAATAAATAAAGAATCCCTTTTAGTAAATAAAATACATTGAGTCTTGTATGAATTGACCAGAAGCATGTTTCTTAATCTCGACACATAAGAGATTCGAGTTATCTATAAGAACAGATAACTCGTAAATAAGGAAACAATATAACCAGCACACCAACAAACGTAATTCCTAATTCAATATATCAAATGCCTTATTAATATTAGGTAACACCAGCACTAAGACTTTAGACAAAACCAGAAAGATCGTAATTGGCCTCAATTGTATAAACTCTTGAGCTTGTTTTATTTTAGGAACAAGAGTTACCAGAGAACGTTTTCATACCTTGCGAAAATCTGCCATTCTCAGGCAAAAGTAAACAATATGATAAAGAACAATCAAAATACGGGGGCAAAGCAACCGAGCCATATCACTCGAACCAGTAACAGTAGATTTAAACAAGAACAGAATTTGCTCACTAGTATCCTCAGACCGTTCTTTGAACGTAAAAGGAGTACCTTCAGGATTTAACAGATTAGTATGATAGAAATTCAACAAATCTGTCTTAGGCTTAACGACAAAATCACTAACAGATTTAGAAAAATGTAAGTTGATAGCATTAGGATCAGACAGGTGGGGAGATTTTTCCACATGATACCAGATTCTTCTATCAAATAACACCGTTTAACGAGAAGATTTTTTTACGCCGAAGAGCACCCCTAATAAAATTACGTTATAAAACTCATCTTTGACTTGTACACCATTTGTCTTTTACTTGTAGTTACAAAAAATGCAGCATGTATTGATAATAAGGTCGGCAAATTCGATTTGCATATCTGTGCATGAACGGGATGGGCTCTCTTATTTCGTCGTTTGGCATTATAATCATTGAATTCGAATTCTCAAAGACACTGGAGTCATTCTCAGTATCATATGCTCCATCTACTGCTGTAAAACAATAATTTTTATCATTGTAAAATTCGGAGCCAGCATTATTTGTTTTCTTAAAACTAATATGCTTGCTGTCTGCTGCAGCAATACAATTTGGAAAATTTGTCTTATCGTAAAACTATTTGGCAATATTTATCCAATCTTATTCAGTTTTGGAAGTTTTGAGGAAAAAGTAAACAATGTGAGATAATCGATTAAACCAGAATTTTGTATTAATGCTTGTTCCAACATTAAAAAATATAACCGCCAAATAATAACATTAGCCAAATAACAGATTTTTAGCTGTAATGAAAAGTAAAAAGCTATTAGAAAATTTATCACTTTTTCATAGCTGAAGTATCAAACTCAAATTTCCAGTCGAAACCAATGATGTTTTCATCAACATCAAATGTTCTGCAAAACCAGCACTGAATCAAACTAATTACTACTTGCAAGTCTCAGAAGATATATCTGTATCAGAATATTTTGATTTGTCAAATCAATAAATGATTTTAAATAAACAAATAGAATAAATCTTTTTAACCTTATTTACGTACATATCATATCTAATATTAATTAAAAACTGTAAAAAATGGTTTGCAGAAAGATGCTTCTTTCTGTCTTGATATGTTATAATTATAAAAACATTGTTTTTATAATTTTCTTTAGTTAAATACATGTCGTTGAAGTAAACCAAACTTGATTTTATTAAAATTCTTATTTAAGAGGTTACAGATTTCGAAAAGGTGTTCCTCTAGTTTTATTAAGCAGTGTAATTAAATTCGGATTTGGTTTCTTTTGTCAAAGAGGTTTGGTTCCGTCTCGATAGGTATTTACGTTAACGGTGGCTAAGGCGACGACGTCTTCGACGCCAAAATAGGAAGTAACACACCCGATATGGTCTCAGAACGTGTACCGAGCCAGTCAGTTTCTTTTAACCAAACTCACTTTGGTCTAGAGTCTAGACACCTTTTTGCGGAATCTATCTTAGTTACATTACCTCATATATCTCCTATATGTGGGAAGTGATTAAAACATTTCCAGATTTCCTTATAACATAGGAAAAGGTAAATTTAAATGAATAAAACATCTCGAAATCTTATCTAACTCAACTCACCTCGCCAAATCGTCTACATTCAATTGGCAGGAACAATATTTACAGCAAGGTCGACGTGGTACCTACGCATTACTGGTACCTACATAAGAAATAATGTCTACATGTATAATAAGACACACAGGTATCCCGGAATAAATTCAAGACCATCCATCATCACATTCTTTAATCAAGATCTTATGCCATCTTACATCTTAATATTCTAAATCTAAACGTCTTATGCTAACGACAAGGAACAGCGAGTGCATTTCCGCAAACACGACGGTGTTGAAGTTTTACAATGTATATCGTCAAGTCGAAATGCGGGAGGTAACGTTGGACCCTAGGGGCAAAGGCCCGCTCGACGAGATTTATCATGTCAAACGGACTGTAAGCTCCTAGATGTCGTCCTGGCACGCAGCTGGCGTCTAATAATGACCGGCGAGATCAAAAGGGGCCTTAGTGGTCTTATTGTTCGGCGCGAATCTCGCGGGGTTAATTGGGACGCCGACTCTCGTATGAGAAAACTATATTTTAGGAGTCTCCGGGCGTTGGTTTATTAATTACCCACGAAGTTGTGACTCTCATACAACTCGGAATTATATGAGAGATTTAAACTTAACGTTGAATATATTTGATCATCTTTTAGACCAGCGATTCTCAATCTGTGGTACACAAAGATCCACGAATGGTAAGTATGTATGCTAATGTTAATTGATAGAGCAAGGTTTTCTATTTCTTTAAAAAATATGTAAAGCAAAAATACTTTAACTGTATTTTTAAAGAAGTTTTGCTTTACATTTTTTTGGATTTTGTGGGTTTTTCATTGAACCTTGAATCTATTCATTGAAAAATCCTTCTATAGATTCTCCTGTTAATTCATTCGGCATTTGGATAATCGCTCTTTTTAGTTTCTTTAAATATCAAATCCAAAAAATAAAAATAACACAATACTGACTCCCTTCGAAACTATCTCGACATAACTAATATTTGCGTTTTCCATACATCTTACCCCTTTTAAAGCCAAATTGATTTACATGTAGTAAGCTCGACAAAATCCATTGGTCTATCATAGATAGCAACATTCACAAAATACGCATGTAAAGCATCAGAATTAAGTTTTACAATATCGTTCTTTTGGTTTTTTTCGCTACCATATTATCTGAGTTTTATTATTTGAGTTGTAAATATAATCACTAGCAGCTGTAATTTGAACAGTTGTATTGGCAATTCTATACTCATGTCGAATTATATTACGCAAATTCAGCAAGTAATTCGTTTTACATTGACTGTAAAGTGCGCATGTAGTTTCACGTCGGAGTGAATTCCTTCACAGCACTTAGGCCTCAGTGAGTCTTTTGTACATCCTCACAATTAACAGTTCCTTCAAGGGTCAGAAAACCATCCCAATGCTTTCAAGAACGTTAATACAGAACAAAACGGTGTTATCCTTCAGTACGCAAAGTTGAGACAGTCAGAAACAATATAACTTGCTGTCTCGTCTTCCATTGCACACCTTCTACAGAGGGCCATGTAATCTGCAGTTCAGCCAGGAAGTGAGTGATGAGCTACGAATAACTTTTCGATTATTCTAGAAACTCAATAGGCCTCCGCCGGTTAAGATAAGCAAAATTTTCTGTGTAAAAATACCGTTGTTTTATTTCATCCGTTGCAAAAAGCTCATCCTTTTGATCATGCCGTTCTTGTATACGTTAATCCTCGTGTTTCACAAAGTTTCATTCGAATTTTTTAGAGTCGATAGCCTCATTGCCTTCTATGTTTATAGCAGTTATATTGGCTTGAGGAGACGTGCAGTAATGCCCTAGCGAGGTGGAAAGGTACAGCTGAAGATCGCGAAATACATGGTCAGCGTTTTTTCCGAGCTTAGGTTGCTCTTAGGTATTGTTTCAATACCAAAGTGTAACTTGTTTAAGAAAGTAACTTGTTGGTAAAGCAATTTTTGCATCCATACTCCATTGTAGAGCTTATACATTATCTTCTCGAAAATCTACTTCAAAAACATAATTAGAGAACTTAATCTCTCAAATTCCGACAACTTTAATCTACAATATGACGGAATAATATAAGGAATGAAGTCATCATAAATTTTATAATAACTAAGCCAGAACCAGTAATAAGATTTTATAAATACCAACTCATATCAGAATATTTAGCTGGTTAAGCGAGGTAATTGAAAAATATGGACCTGAAAGATTTTTCTGTAAAATACTGGACAACACGGCAAATATGCAAAAGTATGTTGAAAAAAGGTACAATCATATACTTTCATCGGGATGTTTAGCACATAATTTTCATTTACTATGCCGAATATACTGAAATATGATTGTATTCAAGAATTCATGAACACTGTAATTGCAATTGCAAAAAATCAAAATTGTCCATGTTTTAAATGCCCTATTTATCGAAGTTAATAAAGAAAAGTGAGTATTGTGTCTATCCATTACCTCGAATTCTTTAAAAAAATCAAAAAATGTCACTTCAACACCTAGGTGCAAAAGAAAAATCATCTGAATTACTATCTGCATATACGAAAAGAAAAGATTTACTAGATGACTTATGATTATTCGAATACCAGAATCAACTGTGGAATCTTCAGAAAAAATTTAAACACAAGACTGTATTGTTTAGAAAATTTGTGAATATATGTTAAACATTAAAGAAAATTTAAGAGAATCGTTCCAAAAGTGACAGCTGCATTCAATCGAACCCACCCTAACCGTTTTTTCGACGTCGGGGAAAATTTGAAAACTTCGTCTTTTCACATTTCCACCCTTTGGCTACTCACCACATTATTTTCTGCACCTCTCCCTCAACTGTATGTTCTGTAGTGTCAATCTCATCACAAAACCAGTTTTTCTCTGTCCTGGCTTTCCAATTCTATTTAGATAACTGCCAGATCAACATCTGGGTCCCACTACTACTCGTTACCAGCCGAAGCACCAGCTCCGCCTTAGCAGCAGCAACATTAAGTTTCATGTCCTTTAACTTTCTGATAACGCAATTCCTACGTTATTTTCTGTTCGAGTTTGATCCTGTCCCTTCCCTCCTCAATTTTCATGAGCAGCACACTATCGAAATATATTCCATAGTTCCGAGCCCAAAACTGACCCTAAGGAACGCCACTTGAAATTTGAATTCTTTTGCCATAAGGTGTTATGATGTAACGGTTCGTAAAATATGACTGGATTATCTTCATAAGATACCGACTAGTCCCTCCTTTTAGGGCAGTTACTATCTCGTGCTATGGTGCCCAATTGAAGGTATTTTGAATGTCCAGCAACACGACTGCACAATACTCCCTGTGCTTTAGACTTCTTTTCTTTAGTTCCTATTATAAGGACCACGATTCCCTGTGCTCCTTGTATTGCGTGAATTGTCAACCTATCCTTCTTAAGTCCATATTGGTTTGCGTGCACCAGTTTGTTTTCTCTCATTAAAATCTCAAAGAGTTTGCTCATTGTGTTACCTAAACCTCTTCTTCGGTTTTTCAATAAGGATAAGCCATACGATTTTCCATTAATCAGGGAATACCCCTATCGATAAGTAGTCTTTGTATATTTTAGTGAAAAACCCTTAATCGTTGCTACAAGGATCTCCGATAAAACTCCGTCAGTGCCAGGCGCCTTCCTTCTCACTTTATTCACAACATCAACCACCTGTTCCATCTTTACTGCAGTGACATTTCTGTTTCTACCAATATCATCCCTTTCTACAGTTTCATATCTAGGGAATAGCTTCTTTATCTGTTCCTCAACCTCCTTCCCTCCTATCCGTCTTCTCTTTCGCAATCAAAACTTTCTGGTTATAATCTAGTATGCGTTACCCTATGCATTGCTCTCCAGCTCCTTTAGAAGTTCTTTCCATTAAACTAAAATTAGTACTAACACTAGAACTATCACTAAGACTAATACTAGATTTAAAACAAGTTACTTTCGGATTTTGCTATGCGTTTTTTGAAAAAATGTTTGACGTTTTGATTAGAGGCTTAAGAACTTATAGTTCCTGGATCATATTGATATAAGTCTGAAATAAAGAAGATTATCTAATTTATACGCCATTATCTACATGTACTACTGCAAATGGTACATTTAAAAATTTGGATAACTTTTTTGAGGAAAGCGATCTGGATTGAAAGTAATGAGTTGCATTTTGTTCTGAGGTATGACCAATGAAAGTTGTTGTTTTACGCATTGTGCAATTCACAGGGAAAATGAATGAACGAAGATGTTCTTCGTGCATGACATTCAACTGGTTGTGCCTTTTTTCGTCATCACCATAATTTTCAGTCTGTTCGTCTTTGTTGGTGGTATGCATGAGTTGACTTGGATGAAAGTTATAGTTGGATTGGGTTGGCTTAGTTTGAAAAATACGTGTTGACTTCATTTCAAGAACCAAGAATGCAATTTCTGATGTTTCTAGGTTCATTTCCTCTTCGTTGTAAGTCACAATGAAAGTTTTCGCATCCCATCTCAATCATAATATCTAATCTCTCTTGTTATTTTCAACCGTCAGTTGTCTACTCGAGTACGAAAGCCTGTTTAATATGGTACCATGTTTTTTTCACCATATTTCGCATGATACCTTTTTATGTTGCCTACACATCTTCTTGCAGGTTTACCCGTTGTGGGGTATCTCCTCTCAAATCTGGTTTCTTTTTCATAATTATGTTCAGAAATCGACAGTTCAATTGTTATGACCACATTCAATTGATACTTCATATAGAAATTAAATAGTTTCACGTGGAAAATGTTAAATAGATTATTGAATAATAGTGACATATTTATCCGATATTTTTAGCCAGATTAATATGCTGAATTTAAGTTTGGAACGGAAAACAATATATCGCTTAAGATAAGTGTATTCATCAAAAAATGTGAAATGATAATCAATATCGTTTCGAAAGGAAACTTGTATTTTCTTTCTAATTTAGAAAACTTTATAACTGAGTATGATATAAATATAGATTATTTTAAGGACGATTAACTTCTGTTTTTTTTGGATAAGAAACCCATTTGTTCATAATGATCCTCTATCAATGAAAATGTATCTTTGATAGAACTGACTTGATGATGGAGACTTAAAAATAGAGTTTAACCAATTAGATTTACGTAAATTCTGGTTAAAAAGAAAAACGAATAACCATCATTTAGAATAGAAACGTTGGCATTTCTATTGGCATTAAAGTCTATCTATCTTTGTTATAATGGGGTTTTTGCAACGGTGATCAGAGAGAAGAAATTTCGAAATAAATTGAACCTGGACCTAAACGTCTAAAATTAACTGCGATTAAATCTGACATTTCCTAGCTTGCTTCAAGTGTCTACCATCATCCTTCACATTTATTTATTTACTAATTTGTAATGTATTTGTATATATCTATTATTTTTATCAAGTCTTTAGTTTGTTGTAAATATTATTTATTATAGCATGTAAATATAATATAGTGATTTCACGAAGAACCGAATATCGTGCATCATTATTAGCTGGATAACCGTTATATCTGTCCGGATCATAAGCCATTATGTGGAACAATTAGTTTCAATATCAGTTTGATATCATATACAGAAATCTGGTATCTTTTGGATCAGAGGCCTTATAAACCTCATATCAAGGTATACAGGTTTAGAATGTATGAACTTTTCCCAGAACCATACATGAATATCTCAAATCATTTTTGAGATAAATTTCTAGCATTCCACAAAAACAAAAATTTTCTTAATAATTATTGAAAAAATATAAAAAAATCGAATTTTTAACATATCTAGATGAAATTTATTATAATTTGCAAAGAAAAGTATGTACTTCTGTACGCACAAAGCCATACTTAAGTATCTCAATTTGCTTTTGGGATATCAAGTATTGAATTCAACCTAACTTTGCAGCATTTCATAAAAATAACCTTAACAATTTCCTCAATAACTTTTAAAATATCATAGATAATCGACTTCTTAACATATTTTTCTGAAATATTTTGTGATATATAGAAAAATGTACGTACATACTTTCTTACATGTCGTTTTGAAGATTTGAAATACTTCTAGAAGAATTTAAAGTCTTCTAGATGTATTATAAGCATTTTAGAAACATTTCAACTTTTCTAGAAGCAGTGTTAAGTCTTCTAAAAGCAGTATCAGGTTTTCTAGAAACATTTCATGTCCTTAGAAAGCAGTATCAAGTTTTCTACAAACAATATCAAGTCTTCTGGAAGCATTTGAAATCTTGTACAAAATATTTCAAGTCATCTGGGAGCATTTCAAGTCTTTTGGAAGCAGTATCAAGTCATCTAGAAGATGTTTAAGTCGTCTGGAAGCATTGCAAGTCTTCTTGAAGCAGTGTCAAGTCCTGTAGAAGCAATATCAAATCTTCTAGAAGTAGTATCAGGTTTTTTAAAAGCATTCCAGATCTTGTGGAAGCATTTCAACTCCTATAGAAGCATTTCAAATCTTCTAGAATCATTTCAAGTCTCGTGGAAGCATTTCAAGTTTTCTGAAATCAATAGCAAGTCTTCTAGAAATATTCCAAGTCTTTTAGAAGCACTATAAACTCTTCTAAAATCATTCCAAATATTCTGGGAGCATTTCAAGTCTTCTGGAATCAGTAACAAGACTTCTAAAAGCATTTCAAGTTTTTTGGAAGCAGTATCAAGTCATCTAGAAGAAGTTTAAATCATCTGGAAACATTGCAAGTCTTCTTAAAGCAGTGCTAAATCTTCTAGAAGCAATATCAATTCTTCTAGAAGCAATACCGGTCTTTTAAAAGCATCCCAGATTTTGTTAAAACATTTTTAGTCTTTTGGAAGCAGTATCAAGTCTTCTACAAGCAGTACAAAGTCTTATAGAAGCGTTTCAAATCTTTTAGAGGCAATTCAGGTCTTGTAGAAGCATTTCAAGTTTCCTGAGATCAGTAGCAAGTTTTCTGGGAACATTCCAAGTCTTTTTGAAGTAGTATCAAGTCTTCTAAAAGTAATATCTAAATTGTTGCCTTAACATATGTATCTAAATGATTTTCTTTTATAATTTACAAAGAAAAGTATGTACTTTTACACGCACAAAGCCGTACTTGAGCATCTTATTTCGTTTTTGAGATGTTAAGTTTTGAAATCAATCTAAATTTGTAAAATTTCATAAAAATAACAATTTTCTTAATCATTTTTGAAAAAATCGTAGAAAATGTGTTTCTTAATATATCACGATGAAGTTTTTTGTGATTTACAATACTAATGTGCACACTTTCCTCAGAACAAAACCATACATGAATATCGCAATTCAATTTCATGACATTAATTTTTGAAATCAACCTACATTTGTGTTATTTTATAAAATTTTGAATTTCCTTAATAATTTTTGAAAAATCTTAGAAAATCGAAAAGCAAAAATAATTTTTTCGAAATCGGCTTTTAAAATCAGTTGGAAATGTATACTAAAATTAATAATGAAAAAGTTTTGAAGATATAGCCAAAATTGACATCATTCGAAAGGTTATTTTGTTCAGAATTTAATGTTTCGTCATTAACAAACATTAATATAATACGGTCAAGGAATTGTGTATACTATATAAATATTTTCATTTTAATTCAATGATACGCACTGATTCGTAAAACACCAATAAAGCTGCCTTTTGTGGGACGGAGAACCAGACATTTCCGAATTTGGGAATTCCTTCGGATTAGCTGATGATGAACGTACTGGCATCACGTGATCGCCATCAGCCAGTCCGAATGAATTTCCAAACTCGAAATTGTCTGATCTCTGTCGCACAAAAGGCATCTTAAGTGGTATGTAAATATAAAAGTTTGAGAACTACTGTTTTAAATGATCTAGTAGTATACAGAGTGGTATAAAAGTTTAGAAACAAATAAGTTACTCCAATATTATATAATTCTTTCAACTCATTTAAAAGAAAATTACGAATTTACAGCGCATTTGTTCCCCACTGTAGATAAATATTGTAAAAACTGAATTTGAATAAATCTCTTTTGATTGACGATTACCATCTTGAAAATAGATTACCAGTCATATCTTGTGGACAAGAACGAATGGTCGCCTTACTTCTTACATTGCTATGTGAATCAGAGTAGGCAGAAACTCGATGATGAAAGGTCGACTTTCATACGTTAATTTCTTATTTTATGCGAAAAAATTTCTTTTTTTCAATTTTCGTCGTGCCAGTTTCCGGATGCTTTATCATCTTTAGAAACGAGACTGTTACTTCAATGGCCCTCTAATGGATTTCACAGTATCAATAACGGTTCAACTCAATGACGACATAACATATCGTATAAGATAGGATATGAGAAGATTAGATCCATTAAGAAGGAGTGGTGATTTCTTCGGCAGCACCCACACGTAGACGGTGTTAAATACGTACAAGAATGGTCTTAGTGTTGGTATCACTGGGCGGTAGTCGGCGTCGTTCGATAAATGCCATTAAGTTGGCGTTGGTCGCGCCGATGACTGTCGAACCACTAATTAGTGTCATTGGTACTCAAGGTGCACTGGCTGCCAATGGCCATTTCCTGGTCTGCAACGGAAGACAACCATTGCGGCACGCAAAGGCTGTTTGGTAGAATTACAAGACAACGTCGCATCGAGGCGCCACCAACTGGCGCGACTACGACAACCCCAACATAATTTGTAACAGGAAATGAAATTTTATTGTTCCTTTGATTGATTTTAAAAAGGAAAGTAATACTCGTAGTACAACAAAAGCTGAAGAATAAGAATTTTGGGTGGTATTGAATTGATATCTTAATGATACCTTTGAAGATCATTCATGCATGGTTTCAAGTATCATACGTATAATCTACCTAAAGGACGGTTGTTCTCTGCGGTGGTGCCCCTCTCTTCTTTCTTTCTTTCTTCTCTTTCTTGTCGCTCCACAGCGGCACACAGCGGTACACAGCGGCGCATATATCGTCGTATGTTGAATGGCTGTGGAATTTCGCTATTTCTCAGTTGGGTCGCAGCAGGCACAGCGATCCGACCGCCACAATGGCATGAATGAGAGACCGTGGCGCCAGCTAGTCGGGACCCGGATCTTTTGTCGATTGTCACCTACGTTGTCCGACGTTCTTTATTCGTCGTTCAATGAGACGAGAGGCCGGAGATTATCTCGCTCTTTCATCGACGCTAAGGCCCTCTTTAGTACCGCAACCCTCCGGAGGTAATAGCCATAATGGCCGTAAAGGCGGTAATGTCCCTTCTTTATCCTTTTCGTTTTCGTTCATACGATGACGAATAGTTCTGATTGTTGATTGTTTTCTTGTCAAGGAAGTTGTTCTCACGCAATTCCTCTAAGATCGTTTTGATTTTCATTGAGAAAGATTACGATCTTTACGTTATGTAATAAGGCTTGGTTTATGAAAGTTTAACCACGCATCTTGGTAATAAGGTGCTAAAAGATAAGAATGGGGTTATCACATGCATATGCCATATAGGTGTGCATTTTGTCGAACACTCCCTGGGTCATATAAGTGTGCACACACATACTTGGACACTATCAAAATGTCAGCATCTAAGAAAAGGCGCGGAAGAAATATGGCCGGCCATTACCGGGTCGTTGTTGTCGATTAATTGACACACTTGTAAGCTTGAAAAATGAACTCCCGCTCGCGTACAATACTCTTGTACGCGTCCTAGTTTCCCTTTTAATATCATTTTTTTAATATCCTTCGAATTTTCAGATTTAGATTGCGTTACTGAAACGAAATTTCCTAATATTTGTTTCGTACACATTGGGGATTTTCAATATCTTTGCTTCCTCCGGGCGAAAATATCCAATATCGACGTCGCACTTTAAGAGTTCATCCAGTCGCCCACGTCGCTTTATGGCCGACCGGATCTGCACAACGGCGACGGGCGCCAAAGGAAAGACGTCTTCGAGCTATTATATACCAACCATATTTGGCCAGACTAGGTTTGCAGGGTCTGTTGCCTCGCCGTGCTTACACTTTACAAGGAGAGTTAGTTCTTTAACTTATTTTCTTTTCTTACTTTTGCGTAGGAATCACTGAAGAAAGTGTACTTCTCCTCGTTTCTCTATTCCATTAAATTTGTAGAAATTCAAAATAACAGTTACATTGAGTATGGGAAGTTAACCCCCCTTTTTGGAATAATCAGATTTTCTTTGTTGTTCTAGTTTGTTCTAGTTATTGCTCTAGAAAATCAAAGTTATAGGACATAGCATTACGAAGTTATAACATAAACCATGTTTGACTGCAAAAATCTCTTGCGTTGATTGTAACTATAACTTTTCTATTTTCAATTTCATAAGGAAAAGCTGTTATTTTCATTAGAATAACTCTCTAAAGGGCACTTTACTCTTTAAAAATTGAAGTTTTTGCTGATTTTCAGTTACCGATTTTTGCTTCAGTGATTTTAAATTAGACTATAACAATTGAAAAACATGGAACAATCTAGAAAAAAACATTGCTGATTCAAATTGTTTTAGATATAAGTACGAAGGCCAGTGTTGATTGAACTAAAATTAGAATTAGCTCTAGAATTATTGCTAGGACTAATACTAAAACAATTTATGAGACCTGCACTACGAAAAGATACCTATAGTCAGAATTCAAGTTTTCGAGAAAACAGCTGTTAAAGATAACAAATCGTTTGCACTTCCACCTCTTTTTTTTTTTCGTCTTACCCTTGGCTCTCCACCTCTTTTTAAAGATCCACTATACAGTGGTGCTTTTACAATAAATATGTTTGTATCTTATCCAAATAATTTCCCCTAAGTAGCTAATTTTGTGAACGTTGAAGAAGTTGAAATAATACGTGATGCTTTTCTTATCATTTTATTTTCGAAATTGTGGTTTTTCGTTGTTATGCAGCTAATTTAAAATTATTTCAATTTGTGAAAGTGCAGAATAGATTTAGAAGAAGAATTTAAAACAATAAAGAAACAATATTTAGCGGATTGTGATGAAGATGACGAAAATCAAGGTGGAGGTGCAGGTATTGGTGAGTTCTCTCGTTATGTCTCTTCACGATAGTGCCGAAAATAAAGCGGTATTAAAGTTTTTTAAAAATGCTTGTTGTATCCAGGATGTAATTAGTTGATACACAAAGATATGATCGAAGAATCGCGAATCAATTTCATGGACTTGGAAAAAGATAAGCAGGACATCGGTATTTTGAGTAAAATTGAAAGTGGTAGATACAATATTGTTAACACTTATCACAAGCTGAATATATGCTATAAAATGTTTCTCTTATTACACTAATCTGGATTGAAGAGTTTTAAAATTTTATTAAATCAGCATAACCTTGTCGAAATTCAAAACACAGTTCAAATAAACCTTGTTCCAAATCAACATCAATTAATCTGAAAAAATCACGACTGGGGCTTTACTGTATCAAACAATTTTATAAATCTTTGGTTGGTATTACTTCATACTATCATTTTTAAATTTCAAGATATGGCTTTGAAGCGAAACTGTTTACCGATTCTAAAGATATTGCTGAATTTGAATTACTGCAAAGTCCAGTCGATAATCTAATACCAACTGTTATTATTTCGGAATGTCTTAGTCTAGAAAGGCAGTAATATACTTATAATAATTTGAGAGATTTGGTTCACACAGAAAATAAAAAAAGTAATGCAGCATCCATATCAACAAAGAAAACATCCAGGTTAGCGAAGAAAGCTGAAAAATCCACAAAACAAAAAAGGACAACTGAACAACACGCGACATTCGCGACCAAAAAATATGAAAAAAAATGAAGACTTGAAAAAATCAAAAGAAAGAGGAAAGTTCGAAAAAAGTCCTAAGTAAAAGAGAACTTATGGTTTGAATAATGGAAAAGGGTGTTTAATTTTCAATTTTTCTACCAATTGTTATTAAAAACCACCGATTTTTCCGACCACGGGTGCAAAAAATCAAAAACAGCCAATTCTTACAATTTTTTTTGCGATTTTTGTAATTCATCTTGAACTTTAAGGCTGATTTCCAGCAAAACTTTCAAACTTGGAAGTCTGCGGTTTGTTACATTAAAAAATACGTTCAATTTTCTATACATGCCGATCAAAAGACAAAAATTGATTCTTCCGATCATAGATACCATTCCGTACTCCAGGTCACATATATCGGTCGAAAACTAATTAATAATTACTTTATACTAATTACAACCTAATTTAACATGATCTAACATGACATTGGGGGTCTAAGTGTTGCGTGTATATACATGCTCTCCCCTTGTCTTACATAAAAGCTAATTAGTATAATTAGTAAACCGTTCTTTCTTTTCCCTTCACAAATTCTTGCTGCTTTCTAAAAAAAGTACGGATCACGTACCTCTTCAATTGAGCATGATGGTGAGATGCTGCCTTCAAATACCTGTTGGTCTTCTTGATACACCCCAAGTTTCATGTAACCGTTTATCGTCCTAGTCACCAACACATATAGGAAAGGTGGCTGTATGGTAGTTTCCATTTCCATGGTAAACTTGATCATGGGATGTTGAGCATTTAAGTGATCTAAGAACACGTTGAGGCGTCATGTTGCCGTATTATACACGTATTGTCCACATATTGAAGCCATAGTTTTGGTTTCCATTGGTTCTTTTCTTCAAAGTATATATATACTTTTTACCGATTCCACAAAATGTGCACAATATTTTACACGTAATTCCGTGTTGCTTGTAAAAGGAAAGAGAATTTTGACAAGATGTTTGGCCAGTATTTATGTTGGTAGTTGATGGCACTCACGATAGAGCGAAGGGGAATATCTGGTTTATGGATATTCAGTAATCCATAAATTCTTGGTAGTATCGGCGCTTGCACAAACAATTCTTTCTGGTGTTCTGATCAAATTCCGGTGGATTTTGCCAGATCCTTCATTTTCCTTATGATCTAGACGGTAGGGTCCTTCTTGAGCTTCCGATAGGTAGCCCCGTCCAGTAGGTCCGTCATTTTGGCGTCATGTTCTCCTTTATCAAAACAACGACGATTTATGATTTTTCCTTAATAGATCGGAGTGCTTTCTTTTCATCAATAATCAAGTTGCATTTTTGTGGTTTTGCTGTCTTTAGTACCTTTGCAACTTCTTGTCGGATCTTTTCGGCTTTCAATGCGGGCATCCCTCAAACAGCTGCTTACACTTCGCAAATTATTTCTTCCTTCGGAACCTTCTTTGGGGCTACTGCGTAGTTCAGTCCCTTGGCCAATAAAATGTTTTCTTCCTTGGTAGACTATTATCCTTTTTTTTCCGTGTTTGCTCACGGAAAAAAAAGGGTCCTCAGGAATTCACGGGTCCTCTGGAATTCACGTTCAACCTTCTCTTCGTTCAAAGCTTTAAAGAAGAGCTGGTGGACACCAAAACTATGGCTTCGATATGTCCACTATACGTTTGTGATATGACAACGTGGTAGATACTTCCAAGAGATCTTAGATTACCTAAACGCTCAACATCCCATGATCAAGTTAATCATGGAAACGGAAACTGGCAAACAGTTGCCTTTCCTAGATGTAATAGTCATTAGGATGACAAGTAGTTACATAAAATTTGGGGTGTATTGAAAAAAGTACCACACTAACAGGTACTTAGAACAACATCACACCATCATCCCCAACAGAAGCGGTCCATGACCCGTGCTTTGTTTCAGAGAGCATGTATATATTATTTAAAGATAAAATTAAAATTATCTTATGGTGCTCCACCAAGAGGTAGTACACCATTATTTCAGAACGCAATTTGCGAAGTATGGCTTCTACAGGACGTGCTGCATAAGAACGGATATATTTTGAAAGACATCAACCGAGTCACCAAGCAGCGGAAGCAGAGGAAAAATGAATTGAATAACGGAACGAATTGCAAACCTCTAGAAAATCATGGTGTGATACGAAATGGTCACCAAAATTCGAAATACACTCCCGATAGCCAAGGATAAACTAACTATTAAAAGGAGGAGGAGTCTATCGGCTATCAAGCAGGTGGGTGAAATTTTACGTTGGCCAAACCGAACATAACATCAAATGTCGTATCAAGGAGCACGAGAGGAATGTTAGGCTGAAAGATATCCAATCGGCAGTTATGGAACATTGGCTTTTAGAGGGACTCCGAATAGACTTCGATAAAACAAAGGTACTGGCTAGAACCAACAAATATCACCAAAGGCTGACAAGAAAAGTCATAGAAAGCCGCCGACAAAAATAGCGTCAACAGAGAAGATAGCCACCTTCATCTTCTCTACTGAGTTCCTGGTCAGGAACTCGGCAGAACATGGAAGGTGGTGGTGGATATGAATAGATAAATATTGTTTTACAATACCCGATTTCGTCACTTTAAAGCAATTTATGCAGAAGGTTGTAACATTGCATCCGACACGTCAAACACTTTTTTAAAAGACGCACGGTAAAACCCGAAAGATTCTAATTTTAAATCTAGTATTAGTTCTAGTATTAATTCTAATTTTAGTTCGATATTTGTACGTGTTATGGTACTCTATACGAACAACTCTATACTGATTATAGATTAAAAATTTAAAAAAAAATAACATTTTATCAATATTCACTTTATGCCTAGAAAATGGTAAAAGCTGAAATGTAAGTGATTATGGATGACTTTATTGGTTTAATTCCAACAATTTTTGTACTTGTTATGGTATTCTATTAGTTATAATTTGCTGTAATCATGAATTATTGATTAAAAACCAAAATGAGGAACATTTTGGCGATATTCACTATTTGCCTAAAAACTGATAAAAACTAGATTGTGACTGATTATAGATTATGCAATCTTGTTTCTATACGAACAATTTTTCTAAATTTCATGGTGTTCTGGGGATTGTAATTTTGCTGTAGTCATGGTTTAGTGTTTAAAAACTAAAAAAAATATACATTTTGACATAAAGTGTATAACTTTAAATGTTATGAATGTAGCTGATTATGGTTAATTGGTTCAATACGAACAATTTTGTACATGTTATGCTATCTTGCTATAGTCATGACTAAAAGCCAGAAAGGAGGAACATTTTGCTGATATTTACTTTATACCTATAAAATGGCAAAAGCTAGGATGTAACTAATTATGTATTACACTTTTTCGGTTTAGCATGAATAATTTTTGTACATTTTATGGTGTTCTATGGGCTGTAATTTAGCTGTAATCGTTTATTATTGGTTAAAAAGAAGTTTAAATATACATATTGATGATTTCCTTGTAAAGTTTAAAACTGGAATCTCCGATGTTATAATGAATGAAATATGGCTTAAACCCTACCTACCGTTCGCCTTATTTTTTTTACCTAATCGGCTTATATCGAACGATTGGTCGTCCTCGCGCAATTGGAGAGTAGCTATGCACATTACATTATATATAATGTAAATGCTACTATTATTAACTGGTAAATGCAGAGTGCCGAGTTCCTACTTCTGGAGATAAAATATGCAGGCAATACGGTTTTATGTGGTGCCTCTTATTGTCCCGCTCTCGCCAATTACTTTGATTAGGTGGATGATATCTTTGAAAGACACTCTTTTTATTTTGATACAATCATTTTAATGGCTAATTTCAACACCTGCTTATTAAAAAATGATGCACGTTGTGAAAAGCTACAATTTTTAACTTCGTTACTAAGTCTATTCATAATACTATCCTCTCATACTCTCCTCGATCTTATTATCACTTATTGTAACTTGACAGTAAATCATGACTTGAATCTGTGCTCACTTCTCTTGTTGACATCAAATATAAAGTTCCTGAGAGCAGAGTACTGGGTCCTTTGCTCTTCGCATTTTTTATAAATTGTATTAGTGATGGTATATAGTGTAGCTATCATTTGTATGGAGATTACCTTCAACTTTATACTTCGATAACTATTAACAACCTCCCAGTTTTTTTGTTATATCTTAACAACGATCTCTCTGGCGTATTTGATTGGTCTAAACGTCATGCACTGAACCTAAATCCAGATAAAGGACAAGACATTACAAAGGACAATCCCCCTTTGCTGGCACAATTTAATACCTTGATTATCCTTCAACTGACGCTTGGCGACATCGTTATTTCGTTTTCTAATACAGTCAAAAATTTGGGTGTGATAATGGATTTAGCGATGTCTTGGTGACCACAACTTCAGGGAATCTATAAGACCATTAATAGATTCTTTATAGATTCCTTTGTTATTCTCTCATTTTCCCACACATTGACAATGCTTATGCCGCGTATCCAGATCTGTCTGTAGCATTTCGTAAATTAGAAAGTCTTCAGAAGAACTGCATCCAGTACATTTTTGATTTAGAAAAATTTCAGCACATTACTCCATATCGTAACAATCTGCAGATGTTGACTTGCCAGAGTTGTAGATCATTTCGTATACATACTATGTTATACAAAATTGTAAATATCCGTACTCCTACTTAGTTGTTTGATGCCCTTAAATTTTTAGCACCACATGACTTACCCACTCCATCAATGTCGAACACTACGCCAGTGTTGCCAGATGAGGAAAATAAAATTCATCAGATACTGGGAAAAGTCACATTTTCACTGACTATTTTCAGAATATCCGTCTTTTACTCATTTTTAAGAATGTTATCGAGATTTTGGTGACATAATAACTGATGCTACCAACAAATAGCATCTTTCAAATAGCAATCTTTAAAATAATATATAATCTGTGGAACAGTAATACCTTATGCTGCTAACAAGTTGGCAGTCATTAGGATGATATCCAGAGTTTGGAACAGTTTGCAACAAGTTGGCAGTTGTTAAGGTAATATGCAATCTGTGGAACACAAACAGCTCATGCTGCCAAAAAGATGGCAGTGTTTGACTTTAAAATAATTTATAATCTGTGAAATTCTGGAGCTCATGATGCAAACAAGTAGATACACCTCAAAATGTTGCACAGGAGGTTGGAGACATAACAGCTCATGCTGCCAATAAGTTGGTAGATTTCAACCTGATTAGCATGACATTTAAGACAAGAGATTCAAACTGAAGAAACTTTGGAGATATAATACCTCGTGCCGCTAATAAGTTGGTAGCTTTTAAAGTAATATAAAATATGTGAAATAATAATAGCTTATGCTGCAAACAAGTTGGCAGACATTAAACTAATGAGCGGGACTTTTAAGACACTATAGCTAATGCTGCCAGCAGTTTGGCAGTCTTTTAGATAATATATTGTCTGTTGAACAGTAATAGCTCATGCTCCCAACATGTTGGCGAACTTTGAATTGATATGCAGGATTTTGGAAACATAACAGCTCATGCTGCCAACAAGCTGGTAGCCACGATAGCTCATACTGTCAGCAAGTTGGCAGCCTTTAAGATTATATATTGTGTGTTGAACAGTAATAGCTCATGTTGTCAACAAGCACATTTCGAACCGTTGAATAGGATTTTGGAGACAAAAAAACTCTTCTCTAGTCTGCATTTTGTCTATCTTTCACTGCACGTTTTTGTGTCTACTTCCCTTCCTTGTAGTAACTGACTGTTGATCCGTTAAATAATTCAAATATACTCATTAGGTCTGCTTTATTAACAGATCATTTAGTACTACATTTTCAGTAGCCCTGATTATTTATTTAAAACTATATATTAATTATGTAATACTATGTCAAACAATCCACATCACCTAAAAACTTCAAACGAAAAATGTATAAATACTTATTTGAAAGGCTTATTGGGGGATCTCAATCTTAATTGTTATCCATTCCTTGAGATCAACAGAATAGTTAAAAAAATAATATTGGCGTAGGTGGTAGTTGAGTGGCAGCAATTTCAACAGCTATGCAGTAATTGATGAACTTCACAATACCTGTGTTATGCAGTACTAAAATAAATGTTAATGTGCAATGTTATATATGTAGGTAATACCGTTATTGTGTAGTGGTAAAGCAGCAGTAAGCTGAACTACACCATACGATTGCTCCGAATGTGATAATATATATTCTATAGTAAATTATTTATTTGCTACATTTATCTTGTATTATCGCAATTCTGGAGTAATACAGCATTATTATTACGTACACCAGTTGGGGCTCTTGGAAGATATCGTTCATTGCGATAAATAGACATTTTTAAATAGATACTCAGTTTTTATTTTTTCTATTTCCTGCTTTGGAACAATTTGAAACAATGTGGAACAACTCTAGAGCAATATAAAACAACAATGTAAAATTTAAAAATCAAAAGATGGGAGGCTAACTGCCCGTACTCGGTGACTTCATCAATTAAAAATTTCGGATTAACGACCGGCGTCTTATTTGCCAGTTATGGCTATTAGTACAACCAAGCTTTTAGTATTACGAGTCTTTCTAGTGTGATTTTATGGTCGGGCCGATTTCGGAGCTAACATTAAATTATTTTTTGTGGCTACGAGAGGCTGTCGAGAGACGTTACGATACAGTCGTCTCCGAACCAATTACATTTATGGCGCCGTAAAAAACACTCCCGGCCGATTTTTGAGGAGGCCTACTCCGATGCGCGAATTAAAACGTTCTTTTCGCACCCAGTTCCATTTCTTACTCCAAATAGAATGTCAAAGTAAAGTAAACATTTCCGAAACGAAATAAAATATATCGTTCAAGATGAATTTTGAACATTTTTGGTACTGCCGGTTTAGTGTTCGCCCTAAAAGATAGTCGATCTGGTTTACACATGTAGAGGCTCGTTTCTGTATGTGTCGGTGAAGGGTTGTAGGTTCCTCGAATAGTTGGAATAACAATGGTTTGACGGCGCGACGACCGGCACATTCCACAGATGGCCGATAAACGCAGATCGCCGCCCGAACGGAATATCGCTGGAAAAATGCCTCGGAGCCGCCGCTGCTAAGAGATACAATATGATACGAAATTTACGGTGGGCCCGACGTGATTTGTGACCCGGTGCTCGTCCATGGCCGTCGAAACGTTACACCCGATGGAATCTGACGATTTTATGCAGGCGTTATACCCTACGGAATTCAGGAGAAGGCGACGATAGGAAGGACACCTTCGCGGACAACCCAAAAGAGTCCACCCAACGTTTAACTCTGCATTTTAACAGGAGAATTTTTTCAAAGTTTTATAGACTCTAAATTTTGTTAAGCAAAATAATCTATGTACTTCATAATTACCTCCTAATGACAGCAAAAAGTCCATATATGAAAAAAATTGTTAGTATAACCTAGAATACTAATACAGTAGATGCCGCTTAAAGGGACTAACCGTTTATATGGACCAATTAGCCAAAACCAAAATCAATTACTTATAATTTTATTCATTTAATCAGTACACTCCGCTTAATCGGACTACACGGTTTTACTTCTCGCCACCATTCTGGTAGTGAGCGGACAAGTTTATACCTATCAATCTGCGTTTCTTGGAAAGCGTTTTTTTTTATTTGATAGCATAATATGTCTATGATATTTTGAAAATTTCAAGTCAATCTGAGTAAAACTGTAGGAGCTAGAGCCTTTGGAAGTTCACATGTTTGGGCCGACTAAACGATGCGACGTGCTACGAGTTAGGCTAATAGGCTAACACTATGCGTGCTAATACTGCAATTTCCTAGAAGCGTTTTCTTGAATCAATCATCCTACGATTTTTATATCAATAAAGAAGAAAACGAGTTAACGTGCGATGAAGACGGTGTTGAATATACGACAGATGTTACTGCGTTAGGCGACGGAACCTGGAAGAAGTACGGTTATTCATCTTTATACCGAGTGGCTACATTGATTGGTTATCCTGTTGGAAAAGTGTTGGATGTATTTGTGAAAAGCTCATATTGTAAATTATGTGAAACATGGAAGAATCGATTAAATTCAGCAGAATTTGAAGACTGACAAGATCATTTAAAGGAAAAAGAATGCTGCAAGAATGCTTCATGCTAATCATGAAGGACCAGCAAGTAATATGGAGATATCATCAATTTTTGCTATGTTTCTACGCTCGTTCGAAAAATACGGCTTGAAATATTGCATTGGAGACGGTGATTCCAAAACGTATTCTGTATTAGTAAATTCCAAGCCTTATGGTGAAAATTCTGAACGTGCAAAATAGGATGGGCACTCCTTTACGTGATTTGGTGAAAAAAAAAATGTTGAAGAGATAGAAATCAAGGGCAAAACGATCAGGAAGGGAACTCTATCTGGTAAATAATAATAATAATCTTTATTGATGTTATTACACAGAAAAGTGTTTACATACGTCAGATAGTTGTGTGATCACAGATCAGTTACAAAATGTTTATTTATTCATTTAGTACAAAATATAATATAATACACAAATAGAACAATGTTGCAGTAACAATAAAAAAAAATAGTAACAAACAGAAACTGAAAACGCTTACAATCTATTTCGGGTGCTATGCACTGCAGTAATCATGTAAACCTATAATTAAAATAATCATCATATGAGTAAAATACCTGCTGCATCAAAAACATCTTGATTTGCTTTTTGAAGTTATCTAAATTGAGATCAGGTATAGGCAGTTTGTTGTAGAATTTAGGTGCTAAAAATGTAATACTTTTTTGCGATTTTGTCAACCGGTACAGAGGAGATTTCATGGCACATCTATTCCCAGTTTCATATTGGTGATTTGAATTGTTTAGGAAAGTCATTTTATTTACTTTACAATACAGGAGTGCCCCATATATGTATATATAAGGTATATGTATATAGTATATATAATCCCACAGTCATCTCTAAATTTTAGGCCACTTATTATTCTAACAGCTCTTCGTTGAAGGGCAAAAATCTCGTTCACTCAGCTGTTTGATCCCATACTAAAATTGCATAAAATAGGGAGTGGCGTAATGCAAAATAAGCACTTTTAAGTACAGCCGTCGAAACAGAGTTGGATAGGTTTCGCAGGATATAAATGTTTTGCGACAATTTAGAAAGCAAGTTGTTTAATTTCATCGCCATAGGAGCATAAGGAAAACGTCATAATTATAGTTTTGTCAGAAATTAGTGTGAGATTGTACCTACGAAACCACTTCAACACTCCCAACCCTCCCAACTGGATCTCATTAAGTTTCTGTAATAGGTAAATAAAATTATCGTTATTCACTGACATGGTAGTATCATCAGCATAGAGAATGTAATCAACAGTCTTTATTATAGCACGTAGACCATTTATATATATCAAGAACAACAGAGGACACAGCACCGAACTCTGGGGGACACCAAGGTTTACTCTCAATCTATCTGATGCGATACCAGCATCATCCATCCATTATCTGATCAATCATCACTTGTTGATATCTATCATTAATATAACTGCCAACCAGACGAAGTTATATGAAGAAGTTATATGCTTTTAGTTTGCCTATTAACCCATCATCAGGCTCACAATCAAAGGCCTTCGACAAGTCGCAGAACATTGACACACTGTGCTCCTTTTTCTCAAATGGTTCAACAATTAAATCAACCAGATCAAATATCGCAAGTATCGTAGTTTTATTTTTACGAAATCCATATTGAGATTCGGATAGCAAGTTATTATTTCCTTCAAAATATTTACTAATTTGGTTTGCTCAAATTTGTTCATAGATTTTAGATATAATAGGCAGAAGCGATATAGGGCGATAGCTATTAAACTCATTAGGATCACCCTTTTTAAAAATAGGTACAACATTCGCTTTTTTAAACAAGTCCGCAAATACTGCTTAAAAAAAGGAAAACGTACAAGTAAATTTCTTGATAAATTAACTAGCTTTAAGAAGACATTGTGATTCAGTGCAAAATATGAAGGACTTTATATGAGCAACATACTTCCATTACAACTCTATGAATCAAAACCCATAGCACGAAAAATGTCCAAGAGGATTGATTCATGGTGCGCGTGGCAACGTGCTTCAGCTATAAATATTTTGTCATCATTCAAACACGACTATACTCCGTTGTCAAGTGATGTTTCATCAGTTCAGTGGTTGATGGTTGGTGGATTTACGCAAAATAATAATGAAAGCTTGAATCAGTTAATTTTGAAAATCAGTCTAAGTACTTCCTGGTTGATCGAGGATAGTAAAAATTGCTGCTTTAGTAGCTGCTAGAGCATTCAATGGCGGTGTCTCAACTCTGCTGGTTTTGTTGCACGGGAATGATGTAAAACTTGGCCAAAATAGCCACGAGTACGCGCAGATAGAGAGTGAACGTCGCATACTCATAGCTGTGAAAAGAGCTGAGGCTACAAAACGTGAAGCACGATTTCGTCACAGACAAGAGCAAAAGGATTCAGGCACTCATAATTTTGAAAATCTACTACCGCAATCTGAAAAATGAAATAACTTGACATATTTTGGTTAAAACTGCGTTGAAATCCGCCTGGTCGTTTTAGAAATAATCGTAATCTATTAAACCGCGACTTTCTGCGAAACTATATGAAATATTCATAAATTAATATATACACCTCATCAAGAACACGTCAGGTTACTACCAGTTCAAATTTGAATTTTTTTCCCAAACAGTTTTTGAGAAAAAAATATGCAAATTCAAGCTTCTTCGCCGACCGGCCGCAATCGGGTACATTTCTTCATTATACTTGCGATACTTACTACACGAGTGGATGAAAAAAATTGGAATTACCACACATTATAAAGAATTAAATTACGCGTCAAACAAAGCTAGTCCAAATTTTTTCTATGGAGTAGCTTCTTTGTTATTCGTCTTCGAAGTGAGAGGTAAAATCTTTTGAATCCGATAATAGCAGGAACACATTAAAAAAATTTAAGAAAAAGAAAATCAAAAAATTTGTAGTATGGGTTGGGTTAGATTTTTCTCCATCTTGATGGCTTTATACTGGCGATCAAACACGAAAGACAATTAAAAGTGGATATTAAGAAAAAACGATTTTTTTTGGGTTTTAACAAAGTTGTTGGGAATGATGGCTTGGCTGTTTGAATTTTTCTCCAGCTTCAAAGTTTGTTCAAAACACATGAATATCGAGAAAAATCGATATTCATGCGATGAAAAAGTTTTCGTCGGTTTTTGGTGAAGTTGTTAAGTAGTTAAGAAGCAGTTTATGATGTTGAGTTTTTCTCCATCTTAATTGCTTCACTCCAATGACAAAAGTTTATAAAAAGTGGATGAATATCGAGAAAGAAACGATTTTTTCTTCGGTTTTGACAATGTTATTGGAAAATTTTGGAATTTTCTTCATCTTAATGGCTTCAGTGAAGATCGATCAGAACAGATTGTTAAAAATGGATGAATATCGAGAAAGAAACGGTTTTTTCTTCGGTTTTGACATAGTTGTCCTAAAGGTTTTATGATATTGAGTTGGGTTTGGTTTTTCTCTTGATGGCTTCACTAGAGATTAATAAGAAAAGTTTACTAAAAATGTATGAATATAGAGAAAAACTCATTGCTAAAGATTATGGCAACAACTCCACATTAATAACTTTCAGATACATCACAATCTCTGAAAAATATTTTCTTTCTTTTTCTCTACCTTTGTATTAGTTTGTCATTAATCTAGATAGTACAATATTATTGTTTTGTTAACGTTTAGCACGTTCTCTATATGTCTGTTCTCTATATATTTTATTAATTACACTGTTACCATTCTGGTAGTGAGCGGACAAGTTTATACCTATCAATCTGCGTTTCTTGGAAAGCGTTTTTTTTTATTTGATAGCATAATATGTCTATGATATTTTGAAAATTTCAAGTCAATCTGAGTAAAACTGTAGGAGCTAGAGCCTTTGGAAGTTCACATGTTTGGGCCGACTAAACGATGCGACGTGCTACGAGATAGGCTAATAGGCTAATACTATGCGTGCTAATACTGCAATTTCCTAGAAGCGTTTTCTTGAATCAATCATCCTACGATTTTTATATCAATAAAGAAGAAAACGAGTTAACGTGCGATGAAGACGGTGTTGAATATACGACAGATGTTACTGCGTTAGGCGACGGAACCTGGAAGAAGTACGGTTATTCATCTTTATACCGAGTGGCTACATTGATTGGTTATCATGTTGGAAAAGTGTTGGATGTATTTGTGAAAAGCTCATATTGTAAATTATGTGAAACATGGAAGAATCGATTAAATTCAGCAGAATTTGAAGACTGACAAGATCATCTAGAGGAAAAAGAATGCTGCAAGAATGCTTCATGCTAATCATGAAGGACCAGCAAGTAATATGGTATATCATCAATCGTTGCAATGTTTCCACGCTCGTTCGAAAAATACGGCTTGAAATATTACATTGGAGACGGTGATTCCAAAACGTATTCTGCATTAGTAAATTCTAAGCCTTATGGTGCAAATTGTGAAATAAATAAAAAGGAATGTATAGCACACGTGCAAAAGAGGATGGGCATCCGTTTACTTGATTTAGTAAAAAAGACTTATGAAGAGATAGAAACCAAGGGCAAAACGATCAGGAAGAGAACACTATCTGGCAAATAATAATAATAAAAATCTTCTCTGAAAAATATTTTCTTTCTTTTTCTCTACCTTTGTATTAGTTTGTCATTAATCTAGATAGTACAATATTATTGTTTTGTTAACGTTTAGCATGTTCTCTATATATCTGTTCTCTATATATTTTATTAATTACACTGTTTCTATAAAATAAGAATAAAAAGTGAAGATGGACAAAATTTCGGATTAAAACCAGAAATAAATATTTATTAAATGATCTGTGACTTAATCAACTGGTTGTCCGTTATATTATTTTTTTTACGAATTTTTATGGTATTTTTAGCTCTTTATATTCCACCTGTGATATTGTTATATAACCTCTAAAATAAATATTCTCTCATCTTCTTTTGTTGGCACCATATTTTCAATTCGCCGGGTGAAGCTTTTCTCGTACTAGCTGAGATAGAACTGAGCTAATAATGCATAACACTTCATATAAAATTCATTATTTGAAGTTTAATAAATTAAATTAAAATCAAACCATTTTTGATTTACTCAATATATTGTTTGCACAACCTCTTAATACGATCAGTAAACGGTCAATATTATTGTGCAATACTATTGCGGAATAATAGGTCTAGGAGCCACTATAGACCAAGTAATAGTATTATGTTATTCAAATATGCCCATTGCAGATAAACAGATACTGACACTATGAGTAATTAGAAGGCCTTAAAGGATTAAGGATGGCTTCGTTACTGTAAGGTTGGTATAAAGAATTGACGAAAACATCAAGAATGATGATTTTAATGGTAGATAATTGCGCAGGTTACTCTCCACTGGATGATCTACACAACAAAATAATTCAGTTATTCAGAATCTTAAAATGTTGTATTTTTAAAAAGTAATGAATTATATAATCAACAAGATAGAGAAAGGAAACCGTATTATCGCAAATGTGAATATTTTCCAAGCTATTCACTTTATAGTAGAAAAATCGCTTCATATTTTTTACGTCATGATGCCGCCTATTTCAATTATTATATGCGGATTGTTGTAATATTATCAAGAAACATGAAAAACCTAGGCAACGTTATGAATTTTTGAATGAGCTAATCCACCAACTTACTATCAATAAAATTCTGAAAATTGATGATCATTATGAAGTTGAAGAGAAACGACTAACATATTTATATTGCCCATGGCGATTAAGACGCATGATAACTACGTGCTATCCTCAATGCAAACTCTCGATTTGTGGTTAGCACTAAGCAAAGTTAGTGCTCTTAGAATGTCTGACCTTTTTTACAATTAATAAGTAATATCTATTAAGATATGTACGTTAATTAATATTTGCAGTTTACTCGGTTTTTTCGTCCATGTTTGAATAATTCGTACGAATTTATGATATGTTGGTACTAATAGTTAAAAACCAGGCATCCCGCGTATAACACGGTACTTGTATAATACGGATCTTTAAAATCATGATATATCGTGATTTTAAAGATCCCAATTTCATTATCTTTCAATAGAGGAAATACTCAACTGATCCTTCTTCTGAAAATGTACTTATCAAAAACTTATTATTTTTTGAATACATATTCTGTTGTATTTTCATTTTTGTTAAAATTAACTTACTTTGTTAACAGTATGATTTATTGAATCAAAATTGTTGACAATATTTCGAAAAAAATACAAGTAGATTCTAAAGTTAAACTGATTACAAAAGATGTGTAGAAGGAGCAGAGTGAGGAAATTCTATGTCCTCATGAGATAATGATACGATGATGATGGAACCACCAGTATGAACGAAAACTGCGATATTCTCTGTAACAATCATGATCATATTAGGCATGGTAATTCTTGTCATATAACCAAGTTACTAATAGTGGCATCACTGCCTGAAATGCGCCTTGAGGTGTAAATTTCTTTTGACTCTCAAACATAGACTTCGTAATGGATCCAATGACCAGAATATTTAGTAGCAGAATGAAGGCTGCAACATTCTCTGTCACCTTTTCATCCCAAACCTTTAAACTTCAAATCTAAAATCACTAGACTCGACATGCAAGACCAAACGTTATGATTTTACTAGCAAATGAGATTGTTACAAGTGTTGTGAAGAAACATCAACCAGTTCAGATGACTTAAAGTGTCTTTTATACTCTCAAACATATACTCTATATTCAGCCCAAATCCATATTAGCTTTGCTATGTGATTTGCATCATCCACGATTGTTCTTTCCTTACTTATTCGTTATGGATCCAACAACCACAATATTAAGCAGCTGAATAGTATCAACGAAGATTATAACATTTTCTTTGTCAGCTTTTCGTCATACACTCGTCAAAGCAACAAAAACAAACATACAAACAACTTAAACAGAAAAACATGCCAGATGTTACAACACAATGCAATGCCATCGGCAAGTCCTCCAGGTCACCAAAATTATTTCTGATTTATATTATATTACTTAATGCCATAGAAATTTTTATATCCACGGTGAAGCCTTATTTTAGATTTAAACTGTTAAGCTGGAAATGTTTCTAGTTTGATAATTGTGTTTATTTTTAGTGTAGCCTGATCAATATAGTACATTTATCAAGTTTTTAATTGCAAATATGCACTTATTTAACTTCTTGATCAAGCTTCCCATGAGCTTCCCACATTAGCTTGGAATCAAGTATCATTCCCAGATATTTAACGGGCTGAGTGACACCTGGTGGATGAGATCTTGACCGGGTTCACCGCACGATTATTGGATTCAAATCAAGATGGATGTTTTTGGGTTGAGCTACATACAGCCCGATCAAGATTATTACAATTGGGGCTTACATTTATAGTAATTGTATCAATCGCATAAAACATGACTTCTGCACTTATTGTTACAGGTAAATAGCTAGACAAGTCATTAACAAATAGCAAAAACAACAACGGATTAAGTAGAGATCTTTGTGAAACTCCATACTTAACTGTAGTTTTATCAAAAGTCTGGTTATTGAAAGAAACATATTGCATACTCCGAAAAGTAAGATTTAACAAGTAGAATGGTGGTTTTACTAAGAGGGTGAGCTTTGAATTTAAGCAATAATAACTCGTGCTCGATGCAGTCTAAAGCTTTAGTAGTCAGATCAAAAAGTGATATCACAGACAACAAGTTGTTTCCAAAACCATTTCGTATGCGTTGAGTAAGGAAGTTTGTTGCGAAAATGGTGAACATGCCACAGCAAAAACGAAATTAAGAACTGTTCAACAATATGTTATTTTCTGAGTATTCTACCAACAGCGATTTAATGACAAGCTCAAAGATTTTACCAATTATAAGAGTGATCGAA
Source organism: Onthophagus sagittarius (assembly GCA_036711965.1). Taxonomy (NCBI): domain Eukaryota; kingdom Metazoa; phylum Arthropoda; class Insecta; order Coleoptera; family Scarabaeidae; genus Onthophagus; species Onthophagus sagittarius. The sequence goes on along the minus strand of JASERS010000003.1, from coordinate 64,610,728 downwards.
ATAGGTCTGTAATTCCTAATTCTTTGCTCTGGCCCTTCTTAAAAAGTGGAGACTATTTTTGCAGTCTTTAAACACTTAAGGAAGACATTGATTTATCAGTTTACATTATTCGGTGCATACATCAAATGTTTAAATGATTTTCTAATGTTTGCGTTCATCGAATACCTCCACTATTACTAGCTTTTAGTTTAGAGATTACGTCTGTCATTTGAATGAAACCAACCTCTTTAAAACAGAATTGTTTTTGAGTGGTAAGTAACCTAGGATTGACATTAAAATTCGTTGTGTTATTTGCTATTTTATTGTCGGAGATACCCATTAAAGTCATTCGCAGTTAACGAAACTGCTTCAGGAGCCACATTGGAAGGATTATTGCACCTAATAAGAAAAATGCACTCTACCCACTGCTGATTAGAAAGGAAACAGCCTTTTGATCAAAAACACATGAATCAGGGATCAACAATGTTGTAACGACGATTGTCCGAGATATAAATTAGAATGAACATTGTCTAAACATGATATATGTTCTCTATTTATTTGGTTGTTAGTAAATGCCCTCTTGACTGTTCTCGAAACTGGACGTTAAAATCACCGACTAATACAATGCCCCCATGAAATGCTAAGTTATTTATCAAGTTATTTCATTTATCAATGAACCTCTCAACATTCCGTTCAAAATTACTTCTAGATGAACGATAAACATTGATCATCTGAATTAAGAATAAAACCAAACCTCAAAATCAACCTCAACCGACACTTTAGAATCTAAAATGTTTATATTTTGTTCCATAAAAACTAAGAATGCTACACTTTACAACTTTTAAGATTATGCTTCGTCATGGATCTAATGAGCGGAATATTTAAAATATTTTGAGGACGGCAACATTCTACGTGCCAGCCTTTCGTCCTAAATCTTAACATTTCAAGTTTTGAAATCACTGTACTCGGTGAAGAATCAAGCGTGGTGATTGCGCGAGCAATTGAGAGTGTTGCAAGTGGTGTCGTGAAGAAACATTATCATGTTGGCATGGAAGTTCTTCTCATATATAATCATATGTTAGTTTTGTAATGCATTATGTATGAATAGAATATTAAGAAATGAATATGTACAGACTAATTTTTATGGCCCAAAATCGGTGCAATTAAAATTTTGATTTATTTGAAATTTTTTAAAATTACCATTATTTTGAAATATGAAGTTTGAAAAAGATGAAGTGAATAAAACACACCCTGTATGTGTACTTGAAGACGTAAAGGCAATATAGTAGTGACGATGTTTCAAATGAAGTCGTAAGTTGAACAGGAAAATAAACTGCGTCTATCTCGCAGCTCGCATCTCCTCATAGAATACATTACATACATCACGCTAATTGTGCCTGTTGGAGATGAAAAATGCATCCCGCGTTGTTTTGCCACGGATTAAGCCATAAACAACGTTACATGAACGCGGCGCGCGTTCGTCATTAACGTCGACGCGACGGAACGCGGGCGTATAAACTGCATATGTTGCATAAGTACGTTATTTATCGCATTGCACTCATGATGTTTGCGATCTTTGCTGGCGACAGTTCCAAGTTCAGACCGTAAAATTCGCACCCTACGGATGCAACTTCTTCATTTTTCACTTGGTTGCGTCGTATTTTTAACCGTCTGGTATTATTTTAGCTAACCGAGAGTTACGTTTTCTCAAAATTTTAGGATTTCGAATGATCGATTATGAATAATTCAATGTTCTTAGTGTAAACATGCAGTGTTTGTAGTAAACAATCGCATTAGCGGAACCGGAGTCCAGATTCTTTATCTTGACCTTCTGGGGCTGGTCAATTTGCATACTATGTACACCGCATCAGTAGGTAACGCGATCGAGGTGAGCCTTATCGACTACATAAAAAAGGACCTCTTCGCGACGATGGTCGTTTCAATCGCCACCCACGTGTGTATTCCATCGTTGGGGCAATTTTTGCGGTCTCCGCCCCCGTTCGAAGGCGCCGGGCGCCCGTCGCGTCGCCCCGATATGCAAATGAGTGCCTTTCCGGATCCCCCCGCGGCGGCCCCCCGGCTCCCCGGCCTCGCCACTCTCGTAACTGGATTCTTATACAAACGGTGAATGGAATAAGTCGGTTCTGATTCATTCAGGTCCGCGCGTTTTGCTTTTTTACCGCTTATTATTGGGACATATAGCGGCGGCCGGATTATCTCTTCGAACGTGACTCATGCTAAGGAGACTGTAAATTTGGACCAGAATTTTATGAGTGCGGGAAATTGACCCCACTTTTTGATTTTTAAATTTTTCATAGTTGTAGATTGTTTTAGAGTTGTTCTAAATTATTTCAAAGTGAGAAATAGAAAAAATAAAAACTCCGCGAGAATTAGCGGGATTTCTTGTCCAGCTCCCATTTTTGGAATAATCAGATTTTCTTTGATGCTCTGGTTTATTCTAGTTATTATATTCTAAAAAATCAAAGTTATGGAGTAGCAAATACAAAGTTATAATAACTTTGTATTATATATTACAAAGTTATAATATAAAATAGGTTTGACTGCCAAAATGTCTAATTGATTGTGACCATAATGTAAGTAATGAGTAGTAAAGTAATTTACAACAGCTATTATTTACACTTTATTCTTTGAAAATTTGTTAACGTTTCTCGTGGTTTTCAGTCAGCAATATTGTCAAACGTTGCTGATTCAAATTCTTTCATATGTGATTTACGTTTAAAAATAGGAAAAACTGTTTTTTAGGGACATAAATATTGCATTAGTCATAGTTCATAAGTCATATGTTCAAATAATACAATTACAGTAGAACCCCTCATATCCGACCTCGGGATATCCGACTCCTCGGGATATCCGTCACCCCTCCCTACTCCCAATTTTGTTCAAATGCTCTAATGTACGTTTTTGTGAATCCCAAGAGACCCGACTTTCCGTCGGGGAATTACTTGATTCGCTCAATCTTGATGTTTGCCAAGGGTTGCGCAACTGTGTTCATCATTGTGAATATCAATTGTATGCATATTTACAATTGTTATAGTAAAAGTGATTATGGCTACCCAACAAAAACGAAAACGTATTGTATGTACACTACAGAAGAAATTGGAAGTTATTCAGAGGCTAGACAATGGCGAGTCAGTTCAAAAATTATCTTCTGAATTAGGAATAGGCGTCACAACTATTAAAGACTGGAGGAAAAACAGAAAGAATATCGAATCGTACTCTATGACAGTGGAAGGGGAGGAGGGTTTAAAAAATAGAAAGATGCTTAAAAAGCCTAAATTTGATGTTTTAGACGATGCTCTCTGGATATGGTTTTGCCAAGAAAGACGCAAAGGAACTCCTTTGTCAGGTCCTATAATTAAAGAGAAGGCAGCGATTTTACATAAAACAATAGTAGGAGAGGAAGGGGAAAATTTCAGTGCAAGTGAAGGTTGGCTTCACCGATGGAAACGTCGCCATGGTATACGTCACGTTGTTATTTCTGGAGAAAAGCTATCGGCTGATGATGACGCAACCAAAGAGTTCGTGAAGAAATTTGAAGTTTTTATTAAAGAAAACAATATGCATCCGGATCAAGTGTATAATATTGACGAGTCAAGGTTAAACTACAAGATGCTCCCACAAAAAACTCTTGCTGCAAAAAATGAAAAAGTAACAGGGACAAAATTATCCAAGGATAGACTAACTTTTGCAACTTGTAGTAATGCAAGTGGAAACCATAAAATGCCATTGTTTGTCATTGGAAAATTTAAAAAGCCCAGAGCGTTCAAACATGTGAACATGGCATCATTGCCTGTTTATTATAAAAATCAAAAATCTGCTTGGATGGACAGTTCTTTGTTTAAACAGTGGTTTTTTGAAGAGTTTGTACCAGATGTAAAAAAACACTTGAAAATGAAAAATCTACCACTCAATGCAGTCTTGATTCTTGACAATGCTCCCAGTCATCCTTCGGAAAACGAACTAACAATGGGAAACATCAAAGCTATGTTTCTACCTCCTCGTGTGACACCTTTAATCCAACCTATGGATCAAGGGGTTATTGAGTGGTTGAAGAAAAGATACAGGCGAAAATATGTCAGCTTCTTATTAGAGCAAACGGAAGGAGGCAGTAACCTATTTGAGGCAATGAAGACTTTTAATATAAAAGATGCCATTTACATTGCCGCACAAGCCTGAGACGAACTCAATCACACCACTCTATAAAAATCTTGAAGGTGAGAGCGCAATCTCTAATGAGTCTGAAACTTTAAATACAGATGAAGCAGAAATTCTACAAGATTTACAGACCATCGATGCCCAAATCCAACCAGCGGATATAGATTAGTTTAGAGAGTGGCTATTGGGAGGGGACATAGTTGAAGTCACTAACGAGGATCTGAACGACGAACAAATCGTATCCGCAGTTTTTAAAGTTGAAACAGAGGAAGATGAAACGGATGATGAAAAAGAAGAACCTGAAAATATCAGTCATACGACAGCTACAGAGGCTTTCGAGATTGCAATGAAATACGTCGAGCAACATCCAGAAGCAACACCGATGGATGTGCTGTGCATTAAAAAGTGGAAAGATATCTCAGCTAAAGCAAGATTTGGTAGATTAAAACAAAAAAATATAACTGATTTTTTTAAATAAATTTACATGTACATACATGGATTTATATACATAATTAAATATATGTACTCGTTTATGTTTGTCTTGTTCATTTTTGTTGTTCCTCGGATTATCCGACCTTTTTTGGTAACCGACCATGCTCCGGTCCCATGGGTGACGGATATGAGGGGTTCTACTGTAATAATACAGCAAAATGCAGGCCTAATAAGAAAAATTTTAACAAATCAATAATCCAACTATTAGATTACCAAACAAAAGTGATATAATTTATAAAAAATTTATCTAAACATCTAACTGACATTCTTACGATCTCGCTTAGTAATGTTAGTCAATATAACGTTAAAGATACTTTTGATTTTGTGGATTACATACGTGGTTTTCGACTTCCATCTGACTTTGTTATCATATCTTTAGATGTGGTGAGTTTGTTTACCAACATTCCTCTTGATTTCATTTTAGATATTGTTAAGGATAAATGGGAGCTTATTAGAGATAATTGTAACTTTTCCTCTGAAACCTTTTGTATTTTGTTGAAATTTGTTTTTGATAACACTTACTTTACTTTTCATGATCAGCTTTATTTACAGAAATTTGGTACACTTATGGGTTCACCCATAAGTCCCATTTTGACACTTATAGTTATGGATTTGTTTTGGATAATGTTATTCCTAAGTTACATTTTGAACTTCTTTTTATTAAGAAGTTTGTTGATGATATCATAACTAGTGTTCCCATGGATGGTACTGATCACATGTTGACACAACATTCAGTTCACTATCGAGATAGAAAGTGATAATAGTATACCATTTCTTGACTGTAGGGTTATTCGTGAAGGCGACTTGGTCGTCATTGACTGGTACACCAAGCCAACTTACTCGGGTCGTTATATTAATTATTGTTCAGGTCATTCATTTAATCTTAAGATTAATACATTGGTGGGTATAAAAAACAGAGTCTTAAGGATCGTTAATCCTAAATTTCAAGCTGAAGCTTTATCTAAACTTAAGAAAGGTTTCATTAACAACGGTTTTCCGTTAAAGATTGTTAATAAGGTTCTGCTTCCCATGTCCACTCGTACTTCATACCGTTCTACACCCAGTATTTTTGATTTAACTGCTAGACCTACTAAATATATTAGAATCATGAAAGTGGGCAACTTATCAAAACAAATAATTAACATCTTAAAAGTTTACTTACCTGAAGATATATACCTGAAGACTTACCTAAGATTAAGAACCCTGACCCTTTAATGTATAAATCGAACGTTATTTATCAAATTAATTGTAAAGATTGTACTGGTGTTTACATTGGTCTCAATCTTGACGTTGGTCAAGATTAATTCCCAAATATTTCACCGCTTTGTCTTTTTGATTCTAAACTATAGGCTTGTTGTTTATTATTATTCTCGGTGGATCTATCACACGTTTCAAAGTAAAAATTTTCGTTTTTCACGTATTTGCATATAAATGAATACACCACTTTGAAATCCACTTTTGAAGTTTATTGATTGAGCTTTGAAGTTGTTCAATAGCGTCTTCTAAATCATAACTTTGTGTTATAATGATCATATCATAAGTACGAAGGCTTTCTCGACCGATGTTAACTGAACTAAAATTAGAACTAACACTAGCACTAACACTAGAACTATCACTAGGAGTAACACTAGATCTAAAACTAGAAACTTTTCGTTCGAAGTGACTTCGAACCAGTTTCCGAAGAAAGTTGCACATGGCATCCGAAACGTCAAATATTTTTTCAAAAAACGCACGGCAAAACCCGAAAGTTTTTAATTTTTTGATCTAGTGTTAATCCTAGTGGTAGTTCTAGTGATAGTTCTAGTGATAGTTCTAGTGATAGTTCTAGTGTTAGTACTAGTGTTAGTTTTAATTTTAGTTCAATGATCATATCATCTGCGAACATTGCCTTATCTGTACCGGTTTGTAACGGAACGTCGTGCATGTGGATATTTAATAACATAGGTGATAGTATACCTTCTTGTGGCACTCCAGCTCGGATGGGTTTAGTAGAAGAATAGTAGCTATTTATTCTAATAGTAAATGGTCTGTTCGAGGTAGGTAACAGAATAGCGCAGAGATACTTGCTTAGACCCGCGTGATGTAGTTTGTATTTAAGATCTTGTAGCCAAACATTGTAAAATGCTCGAGCAACGTCCAAGAAACCAGCTGCTGCACATTTTTTATCTTCAAAACCCTTTTCTATAATTTCTGCGACGCTTACTAGTTAGTGTGTTCCGGAATGATTTGCTCTAAATCCGAATTGTACATCGGGTATAATATCAAGAAATCCATTTTTGAAATGATTTAGACAGAGTTGGAAGAAGAGTAATGGGAGTCAGAAGACTTTGAATTTATGATTTGCATTTACCGGATTTTGGTAACAATAAAATTTCATCTTTCTTTACTTAGACTTTTTAGTGTCTTGAAATTTATTCCAGTTGACAAATCCACTTATAAGTTTTGGAACAGTTGGACATACAATATCTGTCTTGACAAGACAGATAGACAACAGAAGATGAAGTTTTTAGTAATGACAATGTCTAGAATATCTGAGAGATGATCATTACAGAATGGGTGATATGTCTAATTAATTTGACAATGGATTTGAAGCTGATGAAAGTTTGTCAGATTTTCTAATTGAGACCAGAACGATTGTCTGCATTGCATCTCCAAAGTTTTGGTTTACTATACAGGTTTCTAATTAACATCACAAGTCCAACTATTTGAAATATTTTTTTAAAATCATCTCTAATCAACGATTTGTTTGGCTGTTTATAAGTACATATTAAAGTTACTGGGGGGTCCTTTTATTTCATATTGGGTAACAACAGTTTCTAATAATGAGGTTGTAATGCTATAGTGGTGTTTGATTTGACGTCTATTTATGAGTGTGATGCCACCAGCTGCTGTTTGAGAGTTTCTATTATACCTGTATATTTTATAACCACCATTTCGGAAATTTTCACGCAATGTCTATGTTATATCTCGCAAGGAATGCAATGATAAGAGCTTTTTGCTTTTAAACCATTTGCATTATAATTTAAAATTGTGATGTTTTCTAAACATTGTAATTATTATTTGACATTAATAAGGTAAGATCTCGTTGATTAGATATGATTTGTTTTTATTGATTATTGGGATAAGGACCTGTTTCCGGAGTCTTATAATGACTGCCACCAAAGGAGAGGAGGTTTGCGATTCATTTTGGGTTGAGAAGGAAGGAATATTATTGGATTTATTAGATTTATCTAGGACTGCGTTTGCGAAAGAAATTTCAGGAGTAAGATTGCGGAAACTAGGTTGAGAATTTTTTCATTGAGTATTAATATAGCTGCGGTCTTGATGTCGGGGATTTTTGTTTTGAAGTTCAATGTGACTCTTACATCCCCTATAATTTAATGGATGTTGTCCATCGCAGTTCACATACTTAGGCGGATCAGCTTTGTTTTTTGTGCATGGTTGTGTTGCTCCTCACACTTGACGCATCTCGGCTTCAAAGAACAATAATTTTTTATATGCTCAAATCTTATGACATTTATAGAATTGTGGGACATTATTTGGCTTTCTTCTCATCTCAACTGAAACTATTCCCTTAAAAATTTCTTTGATCGTAAATATTTCCTTTGCCTTTTCGCATGGAGTGAAATCAATCGTATACAGAGGTATAGAATATTTTTCTTTGTTAATTAATCTAGTTATTTTTATTATTAGAAGATTATATGGTAATAATTCAGAATTTATTTCATCTTCCGAAAGTGAAATGGGAACATGACGTATTACTGCCAATAGCGGTTTCTTAGAAGGATCTTGAAATGTATAAAATTGCGCATTATTTTCCTTGTAATATTTAGTGACTGTTTTATAGTCGTTACTATCTCTCAGATTAGTTTGTATTGTTATATGTGGTGGTGAAATCCTGAATGGTTAAGGCCTTGAGATCATTTATAGCTTGATGATTAAGAGCATTTTGTAAGAAGATAGGCGATATTTTTATTTTTTGCTGAGATGAATTATTTTAATAATAATCTATTTTATTAAGAGGAAAGTATCTTTGCATCATTGCTGTTTAGATGATGCTTTAGAATGTGAGGTTTGTTGCTGTAAGCTTTCGCCATTTTCATCAGAAATATTCTTTAAATTTTGATAACGATTTTGACTTAATATATTTGGATGATTTCAAGGATATTTTTTGGATAAATCATCTGCGAGAGGTGTTAGATGCTCTGCAGATCGTTTTGTGTTGGATTAAAAACTAAAAATGAGGAATATTTTGGCGATATTAACTATTTGCCTAAAAACTAACAAAAACTAGTTTGTAATTGATTACTAATTATGCTTTTTTGATTATATACGAACAATTTTTCTACATTTTATGGCGATTTATGAATTGTAGTTTTGTCATGGATTATTGATTAAAAACTAAAAAAATAAACATTTTGTAATAGTCACTTTGGTCCTAAAAAATCTCAAAACTAAATTATAACTGATTATGTATTATGCTTATAATATTTATAATAAATATTAATTATTAATTTATTGCCAACTCAAAATACAACATCAAATTACATTAAATATTTTACGGGGTGCGTTAAAAACGATCCGTGATCTTATGAGCTTTTTCTCTTAAATTGAAACTGAAGAGAAAAAGCAAATAAAATAAAAAAATACTTGAGTTAAAAAAAATAAAGAAGAAAAAGAAAAACACAAAATTATAACTGACAACAAGACGAATCAGGTTAATCATCAGACTGCGACAACACAACTTTATAGCGATTCACAAGCAATTTTAGTGAAAGGCAAGTTCCAAATCGTGTAATGATTTCATTAAGAGTAATCGCGGCAATGAACGTTTAAAGAGTTCCGTTCTATGTGAGGGGTAGTTAATAGGTGAACATATCTTGTGTTGACACTTTACACATCTATTCTGGGCACAAATCTACAAAGTAGATACTGAGGGGGACCCAAGATTAGAGTTTTATGGACAAATCCAATCGAACCACAGTCCGGCAGCTTGTGGCCTATATGATGAGGATACGGGTTTCCGTAAACCATTGGAAGGCATGAATTCTGCACCTTCTGTAATCTATCTTTGTCCCTTCTATACAGAAACTCTCCATAAACCGTGTCAAGTTTAAGTTGCTAAGCACTAAAGATTCCTTAGATTCCTGTCCAGAAAGAGACCGAGATCCTTAACCCATTCGAAATATGGGATAAGCACAGACTCGATGGCTAACTTGAATTAATTCGTTGGGTTCAGCACAAGATGATGTCGTTTAGTATACTTAACTAAAGCATCCAGGATAGAATTGATACTACCCTAGACCATCCGCGGTGTCTTGTTTACAGAAGCATCTGAATATTTGAGTGTTTTCGACCTATACGCCGGTGGTTGCTTCCCTGAAAATGGCTCGGTAGGTCATGGATGTATAAAGTGAACAGAATCGGAGAGAGGATAGCATCTTGGTGAACTCCGCAAGAGACGTCCAGATAATTCGAATGTACCCGATCAGCAATAACACGCTATATGCGGATGGTGAAATAATAGGAAATCAATACCACCACTCCTTCATCCAAACCCTTTGCCACAAGTATAGCCAACAGTATTCGATGGGATACCATATCGACGGCCCGCCTGAAATCCAATAGTACAAGAGCGTTAAATTTTCGCTTGTCCATAGTCGAAACAACATTATTAATTACGCAGATCCATAACTCTGTCTAAAACCTAACTGGTAGTGAGGTAACAAGTTCTTAACTTGTGTTATATGACGCCGAAGCTGAGTCTTTAGTCATTTCTCAAATATCTTCGCTAAAATAAGTAGAATGCTGGTCGGTCTTTGCATCCTGTGCTAGGTTTGCTTTTGGTATGGGTATCACAAATGACCCCTTCCACGCTTCAGGAAAAGTTCTAGTATCTATACACGCATTAAAGATATGAGTGATATATTCAACATCCGCAGGAAAAAACATACCTAAGTAGACCATCAGCTCTTAAAGTCGAAAGAGAGTACGCAAAGCACTTCAGCATTGCAAACATGTTCGAACCGTATCTTTTGTTCAGGTGGAATCAAAGAATCAAAACGGTAGCATCGTATTATAGTTGTGGAGAATCGCATATCTTAGAGTAAGGCCAACGTATATTTTTTCCGTTTAAAATATTAAACTTTCTGTTTTCTGACCAGAAGCGCTTTTTCTTATTTAGATATTTATCACATTGGTACTTAAAATTGGCTTTATTTCCCTGTTGATAGATCTGTTCGTTTCATGCCTTAGTGATTTGCAGTGCTCGTGATGAGAAGCTCTTCCGGATTCCGGGTTATGGAAGCAGATCCATAACCCGGTCTAAAACTTGACTGGTAGTGAGGTAACAACTTAAGAGTGTTATATGATGCCGAAGCTGAGTAGTAGTCATTTCTCAAATATCTTCGCTAAAATAAAGTAGAATGCTGGTCGGTCTTTGCATCCTGTGCAAGGTTTTCACATCTTGTCCAAGATGCATCCTGTTTTCTTTTGGTATGGGTATCACAAGTGACCCCTTCCATGTTTCAGAAAAAGTTCTAGTATCTATACACGCATTAAAGATATGAGTGATATATTTAACATCCGCCGGAAAATACACACCTAAGTGGACATCTCATGTTCAGACCATCAGCACCTGAAGTCGAAAGAGAATACGCAAAGTACTTCAGCATTGCAAACATGTTCAAACCGTATCTTTTGTTCAGGTGGAATCAAAGAATCAAAACGGTAAGTGGAATCGCATATCTTGGAGTATGAGCCAACGTATATATTTTCCCGTTTAAAATATTAAACTTTCTGATTTCTGACCAGAAGCGCTTTTTCTTATTGAGATATTTATCACATTGGTACTTAAAACTTTAAAACAGATACATCTTGGAGTATGAGCCAACGTATATATTTTCCCGTTTAAAATATTAAACTTTCTGATTTCTGACCAGAAGCGCTTTTTCTTATTTAGATATTTATCACATTGGTACTTAAAATTGGCTTTATTTCCCTGTTGATAGATCTGTTCGTTTCATGCCTTAGTGATTTACAGTGCCCGTGATGAGAAGCTCTTCCGGATTTCTGACAACGTTTAACAGCTGCACCTCTTAGTCTCATCGAGCATTTAATATTATACGTGATCTCAGGTGTGAGTGGTCGCTTGGATACAAATTCCCTTTGTGGACAATGCTTATAAAGAAGGCGCTAATATTAAAGTTGAAAAATCACAATTTCACATTCTCACTACACATATCGAAAATCAGATATCAGTGAATACTATAGAAATAGCGTATTGGTAGATTATTAAAAGATCGGGTAATAGTTGGAGTCGATGGACGATTTACCTGGAATTAGAATTCACAATAAACGCATAGTAAATGGTGATTACTGTCGCCACAATCATAGGTTCCGTGAAATTGTAATTCAGCTTCCTCATTGGTAGTGATAAAATCAAGCAAGGTGGCACTTATCTATAATGCGAGTTGGAGACTAATACGCATCACACGACTGTCGCCAAGAGTCAAATAATCTAAGTTGAAGTCACCAGTACAAAATAATCTATGATACATCAAAGACATATTCGCTGTTGGCGCCTCAAACTCCTCTAACATTTCATTAAAATCACCTTGTCGCTGCCGAATTAGGGGTTCATATTAACAATTTTTATACATGTTATGGTATATATTATATTAGTTATAGTTTTGCTGTAATCCTGAATTATTGATTAAAAACTAAAAATGAGGATCATTCTTCAAAAGCTCTTGAAAAATTGTTCTGTACGAACATTTTTTCTTACATTTTATGGTGTTTTATGGATTATAGTTTTATTGTAGTCATGGATTAAGGACTAAAAACCAAATAGAGGGGACATTTTGGTAATATTGACTTTATGCCTATAAAATGACGAAAGCTAGAATGTAAGTGATTATGGATTATACTTTTTTGGTTTAATATGAATAATTTTTGTAGATGATATGATGTTCTATGGGTTGTAATTTTGCTGTAATCGTAGATTATTGATTAAAAACTTAAAATGAGGAAAAACTTGGCGATATTCACTATTTGCCTAAAAAGTGGTAAAAATTAGATTGTAACTGATTGTTAATTATAGTTGTTTTCTATATGAACCATCTTCCTACATTTTATGTTGTTCTTATTATAGTTTTACTATAATTACTATTATAGTTTTGGATGAAGTAGCAAACCAGCTATTTGAACTTTATGAATTTCATACTAATCAAAATCGTTTAAATTTAGTTTGCATCTTAAGCTGAATTAAATACTTGATTTATGTGGAAACCAACATAAAAATGTTGCATACTGCTTGAAACTGAAGAAATATTTAAACTTTCTCAACTTGCAATGTGGAAGCATAAAGACGAATTTGAATCTGCCATGATCAGGTTTAAACTTGGCTAATACGAACTCAAACATAAGGATGTTTATGGAACTTTACACTAAAAATGTTGCATCTTGCTTAAAACAGAAGGAAAATATAATCTCGGAAGTTTTCGAAGACGTCGGCCGCGTCTGATACCTTCAAATACTAAACCAATCCTTTGATCTTTGCCAATTTGGTGTTAATTAAGTTATATTAAGACTATATTCGTCTTCGTTCAGCCTTTTTAAAATTCCGGTAACGACAACCCTTTCCTCGATAAAACTAACAATAATATGGGTACAAGAAACGTATAGATGAAAGAGATTAAAATATAATAGGAAGATTTAGAGGAAATGAAGGTAAAAATGGCAAAGTCGACCATGAAGAAGAATGCGATATTTCGCCGTCTTTCTGGAGAAGAAAGTTGACCAGGAGAAACCGAAGTCTTTTAAAGAAACACTTGAAAACAGATAAACCAATCTCGAAATCAATCCCGGAATCCCGGCTTCATAAAATTTAATCCCGAGATTGTGTATTTGTTTCGGAATTGTAATCCCTAACTTGAATACAGCTTTATTAATCGCACAAATACAAAACATAAAGATTAATTTATTTTTATGATCTTTGTGTGCTGTATCATAGATATATAAGTATCATAAAGATATTGGTACTCTTGTACCAATTCCATTAATTTTGAATCAATTTGATCTGGGTTTGATTCCATTAAAATCAAAGCTGGAAAAACATGTTTTCTTTTTAGACCGTTTAGAAATGACGTTAACAAACGGTCATTACTTGATCAATATACTAAAATGTCGATTTTGAGGAGCAAATATTAGTCGGGTACAATTAGATAGTGCAATTGAATATGTAGAAATGAATTATCTATAAGCATAGGCTGTTAATGCTTTCAAAAGACTTGATACTGTCCATAGAAAACTTAATACTGCTTCTAGAAGACCTGATACTGCTTCCAAAAGATTTGAAAAGACACATTTCAAATCTTACTAAAACAGAATACTTGTAATGCCTCAGAAGACTTGAAATGTTTCCATAAAACTTGATATTGCCTTTGAGAGACTAGAAATGCTTCCAGAAATTTTCACTGGTTTTTGAAGACTTAGTACTACTTTCAGAAGACTTGATATTACCTCCAAATGACTTAATTAAGTTCATTTAAATTTTGTTTACAACTTAAAACATAAAAGAAAACAAACATAAAAATGTTGCATCCCGCTTTAAATGGAAAAAAAGTAAAACTCGATTAATTTGGGATGTTGGAGCATAAAGTCGGATTCTGGTTGGTATTCGAGATTCTCAAAGATCTTATTCCGACAAAATACAACTGCAGCATTGGTTTTCTTAACATTGTATTGTTATAATTAAAAATATTTTTGGTTTTGTGTTTTAGACCAGGATGTAAATGAAACTAGTAAAGAACATCTTACGACAAAAAACAAAAGCTCCGCCAATTCATATAAAAGCCGCGTTTTTTTTTCAGATGAATGAAACTATGTTCATAATGATACGGCAATGCAAAGTAGTTCTTCGGAGTCAGAAAAGACAACTACAGGAGGACACACTGCAATCGTGTTATTTGGAAACATACAAAAGAAACTGAGAAACCTCGCGAGAGAAATAACTATGCACCCAAGAAATTCAAGTCTAAAATGTAGACTTGAAGCCAAAGAAAACATTTCAACAAAGGATGTTTTAGTACCAGCTGCTGATATAAAATCTGGATGCAAGGAAACTTTTTGGTACCCAAACTTATTTTATGTTATTATTTTGTAAGGCTATATCCCATAATTTTTATTTTCTAGAACAATAACAGTGCAGAACAACTCAAGGACAAACTAGAACAATGAAAAATTTAAAAATAAAAAAAATGAGGGTTAACTGCCCACACTCGAATTTTATTACATCTGTCGTGAGCTAAGACGTACTTACGTTCTAATGTAAATGTTTAAAAATGAAATGTTTAAGGAGTAACGAGTGGTTCGATTGAGTGCCATAAGATTCTATTTATAATTAATTTAAAAAACTTCAAAGATGATTTTTTTCAGTTTGATAAACTACTCTCCTTCCAAAACGATCTGCTCAAGATGTATCGTTTACGTTTACAACAATAAAAATAAAATATTGCTTCGTCCCAATTCTTTTCCGGGTTAAGATAGTAAATTTGAAACGCAGGTATAACGTAATAATTAATCTTTGATCTTCCTGACGGTAACGGTACAGTAAATATTCATTAGGCGCGGCTGAGGGGAACCTCAAAAAGATCTCTAGGCGATTTTAAGCTATTTCGAAACGGGCTGCCGGCGGCTTTGTTGGCGTCCCGACGACGGCGTCGCGACGTCGACTCCCACGCGCCATCCCATTATTTATCGCCTTGTATTTCAACGTTTGTTTATGCGTTTCGAGAAAGAAGCGAGCCGTGCCGTTGAGTAAATGCCGTACACAAATCGACACCAAACTGGATATTTAGACGTTTGCGGATTACCAATTTTATAAACAATTGGGAACATTATGTCCCAATTTGATTTTTTCTCTATTAGTCACTATTTTGATTCTAATATTGAATCATCACAATGTTTTTCTTACCTTGATTTAACGCCTAAATGTTGTTACAAGATGTATTACAAATTCGATTTTATTTGAGGATATTTTTATAAAAAAGATTAGGATGATTCAAAAAATAAAAATTCTAATGATGTGGTAAAATTTTTGATGCAGATAAATATAAAAATAAATAAATGAAATGAACTCAGCATATTATTAGCTAAGAAAAATCGGCGGTGATACTAAACCAGCAAATTTTATTTGAAGTGTTAAAACTTATTAGTCGAAGAGATAAAGTCAAATGTTTTATATTAAAATTTGGTATGAAAAATTTTTCCTTTTTGTAATTCAAACAATTTAAGCAAAAAGGAAAGGTTTAATAAGATATTATAATGGTTATGTAAATGAAAACCAGTTGGAGAATTTTTCCTTTTATATAAGGTTTTAAATCATCACGAAGCGATGGTCAGTAAAAAGTAAAAAGAGGATTGAGAAAAGTGTTTGGAAGGAGGGAGAAGAGGCGGTATAATTTGTCCTGTGACACGAACGACTACAAGGGTATTGTTGTTTTGGCACCTCTGGAATTTGTCGGCCGCAGCATCGTTTAGCGCTTTTTGCTCCTTTGTGGGGCCCGGGCGGTAATTGCCTGTGTCGAAGTCGGTCCCACCGGCCATCCGTGACTCAGCTACTAAACAACGACCGAGGGCCGATAAGATCGGATTAAATTTGCGCGCGTCTTTCTCAAAATATTATTCGGTGTGTGAGGTTTTGGCGCCCGCATGGCCTCTCGGCCGTTCGGCCGCGCTACCACTTACACGTCGCGACGTATCGGAATTATAATTAGTGTAATTCAACGGTGAATGTCAGCGCCCGAAATAGTATACTTACAGTCTATTTGGGAGCGATTCGCCGTGAAATATTGGTGACCTCCGGGTGCAATTACGGGGGTCCCGACGGCAAATTAGCGCGCCGGACGGAAATACAACAGCTTTGAACTTGCATTAAAATTGGAACTGAACTTGCGTCTCGATCGATAATCAGGCTATGTGAAGTTAGCCTACAACTTTTCTAGTTCCTACTGAGATAGGATTTTGCGTGTATCAACCGATTTCAATAAACAATACCTCATTCGAAAGCTTAATCCTTGGCCAATACGAAAGTCGATTAGACGTCTCGTTCATATTCCGCTGAAATGCCTAAATATCGCAAAGATACTCAAAAATGACTTAAAATTATTTTTAAGTTGTCACAACTCGTAAACAAACGTTTCTTCTATCGATTTTATGGTGGGTTCATGCAACGTGTTTTAGTTTGGTCATAGTCATAGTCGTATGGTGGGTTCATGCAACGTGTTTTAGTTTTAGTCATAGTCATAGTCGTATGGTGGGTTCATGCAACGTGTTTTAGTTTTAGTCATAGTCATAGTCGTATGGTGGGTTCATGCAACGTGTTTTAGTTTTAGTCATAGTCATAGTCGTATGGTGGGTTCATGCAACGTGTTTTAGTTTTAGTCATAGTCATAGTCGTATGGTGGGTTCATGCAACGTGTTTTAGTTTTAGTCGTAGTCTTATGGTGGGTTCATGCAACGTGTTTTAGTTTTATGGTGGGTTCATGCAAATTGTTTTAGTTTTAGTCGTAGTCTTAGTCTTAACCGTTTGCGTTAGCTTTAGTTGTAAGGAAAGATATTGGTTCATGCAATATTTTAGCATAGCACATTAAAGCAAAATTTGAACATATATACAATCGTGTCAAATTAGAAATAGAAAAAGAAATCTGGAGTGAAACAGATTTCAAATGTGTTTCTAACATTATTTAATATGAATAAAAAGAAAATTGTTCGGGATCCCTAGATCCCGGAATTGTTCCCATAATAACCAAGTACCGAAAATCTCCAACAAAAAACAAAGATATTCAAAAATATGTAAAAGAACTGAAACTTCAACTTGACTGCAAAAGAAGATGAAATAGCCTTTTAATCATGTTAAAGCAATATGACAGTTTAAAGTACTGTATTATATACATTAATGACAGTGAGTTTCAAATTATGAGAAGTTGGTTTGAATTTTAGATCGGGTCAAAGTGACTGTTGAAGGTATTTGTCATCGAGATATGAATCTTAATAAAGCAGATATTGCTTTAGAATGCATGCTTCAAAAAATTTAAAAAAAGTGATGCTGCTTTAGAAAAGACCTTTGAAGATTGTTTGATTTCGATGATTTAACAGCGTAAGACTATATTCGTCTTCGTTCAGCCTTTTTAAAATTCCGGTAACGACAACCCTTTCCTCGATAAAACTAACAATAATGTGGGTACAAGAAACGTATAGATGAAAGAGATTAAAATATAATAGGAAGATTTAGAGGAAATGAAGGTAAAAATGACAAAGTCAACCATGAAGAAGAATGCGATATTTCGCCGTCTTTCTGGAGAAGAAAGTTGACCAGGAGAAACCGAAGTCTTTTAAAGAAACAGTTGAAAACAGATAAACCAATCTCGAAATCAATCCCGGAAACCCGGCTTCATAAAATTTAATCCCGAGATTGTGTATTTGTTTCGGAATTATAATCCCTAACTTGAATACAGCTTTATTAATCGCACAAATACAAAACATAAAGATTAATTTATTTTTATGATCTTTGTGTGCTGTATCATAGAGATATAAGTATCATAAAGATATTGGTACTCTTGTACCAATTCCATTAATTTTGAATCAATTTGATCTGGGTTTGATTCCATTAAAATCAAAGCTGGAAAAACATGTTTTCTTTTTAGACCGTTTAGAAATGACGTTAACAAACGGTCATTACTTGATCAATATACTAAAATGTCGATTTTGAGGAGCAAATATTAATCGGGTACAATTAGATAGTGCAATTGAATATGTAGAAATGATGCATATTCAATGCTTTCAAAAGACTTGATACTGTCCATAGAAAACTTAATACTGCTTCTAGAAGACCTGATACTGCTTCCAAAAGATTTGAAAAGATACATTTCAAATCTTACTAAAACAGAATACTTGTAATGCCCCAGAAGACTTGAAATGTTTCCACAAAACTTGATATTGCCTTTGAGAGACTAGAAATGCTTCCAGAAATTTTCACTGGTTTTTGAAGACTTAGTACTACTTTCAGAAGACTTGATATTACCTCCAAATGACTTACTACTGCCCCTGGACGACTTGAAATGCTTCTAAAAGACTTGATACTGTATTTGAAAAGGCTTGATCTTGCTCTCAGACGATATGAAATGCTTTTAGAAGATTTGATGTAGCTGCCAGAAGACATGCAATGACTTGCAATAGTGACAAAAGACTTAAACTCCTTCCAGAAAATTTGATATGCCCATAGCAGATTTAATACTGTTTCTAAAGACCCTGATATTGCTTCAAAAAGACGTGAAATGTTCAGAATACTTGTTAATGCTTTAAAAGTTTTAATACTACTTCTTGAAGTTCTTCCAGAAAACTTGATATTGCTTTTGGATGAATTAAAATGCTTTTAAAGCCACTTCTTCTAGAAAAGCGTATATAGCCTCTGAAAGACTTGATACTGGTTTTAGAAAAATTGAAATGCTTCCAAAAACCTTGATTCTGCTTCCAGAAGACTTGATATTGTTTTTAAAACTTCTGGCAGAAAACATTTTCATTGCAAAAAACTCGATATTGTTGATAAACTGTTTGAGTTTCCTTCGAAAATATTAAATACTATTAGACAAAATGCAAACTCTTGACTGGCAGATTGATCTTTTTTTATCTCTTTGGATGCTATTATATTAAAATTATGTTAATAGCTACATCCGATGTAGTAGCATCATCTGCCAATATTAAGCGACTTTTACTTCCTAGGACTTAATACCATACTTTAAGCAATAGATTAGGAATTGATAAAGCAGCAAAAGCAGTTTGCATATTTCAACAGTTAAATGGAGTAAATAATGCATCTAGCGGAAACGGGTAACGATTTTTTTTAAGTTTTGCTTAAGTTTTTAATCATATATTAAGTTTTAGTTATAATGTAGATCTGTGTTCTTTTAAAAACACCCCATGTTTTAAATCACCTTTTGAACTGTTTAAAACATATCATACAGTTTTAAAAATGCTTCAGTTTGTTTTAAACACTTTCTTAAAAGTATAACAACCCTGATTGAAATTATTGTTATAATTGTAATATAATAAAATCAAAAAGTTAATCAACTCAACCTTTATTTATAAAATAAAACGAAACACTACCATTAAAGGCACGAAAAAGAAAAGTGCGCGCATGAGTTAAATTGCGACCGAAGGTTTTAGCTTTAAGAGGTTAAAAGTTGGGCAACTCTTGTGACTAAGTCAAAAACCGTTTTAGTCATAAGGTGTTGCATGAACAGTACTACTATAACGCACTACCTTAACTTTTCACTCTTATGACTATGACTACGACTAAGACTAAAACACGTTGCATGAACCCACCATTAGTCGTAGTTTTAAACTTAACCGTTTGCGTTAGCTGTAGTTGTAAGGAAAAGTATTGGTTCATGCAAGATTTAAGCACAGTATATTAAAGTAAAATTTTGACATATACATTGTCATGCCAAATTAAAAATGCAAAAAAAATCTGGAGGATCAGGAGTGAATAATTAATATGAATAAAATGAATAATATGAATAAAAATAAAATTGTTGTCGCTGCTAGTGTTGGAATGCAGCTTTATTAATAACACAAAGATTGAGGAATAGAAGGCGACGACGTTTTGGCAGAAGACCCATCAATAAGAATCGAGAATTAGAGGGGAATTATGCCACTCTTATTAGAAATATGTTAGAAAAGGAAGAGGACGATTTACAATTTTTTAAATATGTCCGCATGTCATTTGAAGAGTTTAAATAATTATTAAAACTGGTTGCACCTTTTTTATCAAAAACACCAAATAAAAGTAATAAAAAATCTAATTATTAGATTTAATTAATTTTTAATTATTATTATAAAAATAAAATTATTATTGTTACTTGTTAGAAAAAAGTACTATGCCAGAGCTACCTTGGAGTTTTGGAATGGGAGAATCTATTATTCGTTATATTATTAAAGAAACAATAACTGTTTTGTGGAACTACCGGAGTTAACAAGAGACATATTAATCTCTGTTGAAGATATGTTTTACAAAAATATACGCAATTTTATCGGGGTTGTTGATGGGAAACACATCCACATGCAAGCGTCAAAAGTATCGTGAAGTGAGTTTTTTATTTTCAAGCAAAGCTTCAGCTTGCTGTAGGTGCGGATTATAATTTCAATGTAACAGATATTGGAGCTAGTGGAAGAAATCATGACAGCACTATCTTTAAAGAATCTTCTTTCGGGAGAGCTTTTTTAAATGGAAACATAGATATCCCTATTCTCAAGAAACTACCTGAAAGTAACATTACACTTCCACATTTTGTTGTGGGTGATGCTGCATTTCCTCTACTGGAAAATGTAATGAGACCATATCCCAGACAGTACTTAGGGCTAGAAAAAAACATTTTCAGTTATCGTTTATCCAGAGCAAGGAGGACCGTAGAAAATGTCTGGTATACTCTGTCAGCGGTAGCGAATTCTACGGAAGCCATTCATAGCTAATGTAGACATAGCAGATGGTATTGTAAAAACCACAGTAGTTTTACAAAGCTTTCTCAGCATTGAACGGCAAAACCAAAGGCACTGTCCTCTATGATATGGTAATACCAAACAGTACGAGTCAGGGTATATTATAAATGCTCACTGCAACAACGCTACTGAAAGGTATTGAAGTGTTGCGTCTATTGATGTTTGTATTGCATTTTCTATTGTTTCTATGTATGTATAACCATAGTACGATACTGAAGGTTTTAATACTGAAGGTGTGGTTGAACATGATGTTCCGCTATTGCTTGTTACATCCAAAATCTCAAAAATTTTAGATGGTGCATCTGATGTACAACCCAAGGTATTCTTACTCCTAAAAATGTCATTCTTTTTTAATAAGACTCAAAAGGTCAAAAATGTTAAAATGTTTTATAATTGAGGGAAGAAGCTATTCCTAAAATAATTTCTGCAGTCACTTCATTTCTTAATTATGTTTTCTAAATTTTCTGTGAGGAATAAGCTATTTCTTTAATAAGGATCATATAACACCCGATTTATCTACAGAAAAGTACTTTCTGTCTCCTTTTTACAAATGAGTTTAAAAAACCTAAAAGCATTATGTATGGTGCTCCCATTTTGGTTGAGCAGCGGACCCTGGTGGTAATTGCCTTTTACAGCGGGTATAATACTGCCTTAAATTATTCTATCGTTCCTGGCACAAACTTGCTAAAATATTTATATTATTGTATTTTTATATTATATTTACTATTATATACTTTTTAAATTTTTTGTTAATAAATTTACCAACCATTCATTTCTAATTTACCCTCAATTTCTGTAAAGTTATTTTCACACATTATTTATATGATCTTTGCGACCTGGATCATAAATATATTGGTACTCTTGTACCAATTCTATTAATATTGGATCAATTTGCACGCATGCGTCAAATTGCGACGGAAGGTTTTAGCTTTAAGAAGTTAAAAGTTGGGCAACTCTAGGGCTACAACAAAAACCGTTTTAGTCGTAAGATATTGCATGAACAGTAGTACCATAGCGCAATACCTTAACTTTTCACTCTTACGACTACGACTAAGTCTAAAACACGTTGCATGAATCCACCATTAGTCTTAACCGTTTGCGTTAGCTTTAGTTGTAAGGAAAGGTATTGGTTCGTGCAATATTTAAGCATAGAACATTAAAGCAAAATTTGAACATATATACAGTGGTGTAATACAAAAAGAAATCTGGAGTGAAACAGATTTCAAATGTGTTAGAAGCATTTTGTTTCTAACATTATTTAATATGAATAAAAAGAAAATTGTTCGGGATCTCTGGATCCCGGAATTGTTCCCATAATAACCTATTTTTATGAATCTGGGATTTGAAACTTCAACTTAACTGCAAAAGAAGATGAAATAGCCTTTTAATCAGTTAAAGCAATATGACAGTCTAAAGTACTGTATTATATACATTAATGATAGTGAGTTTCAAATTATGAGAAGTTGGTTTGACTTTTAGATCGGGTCAAAGTGACTGTTGAAGGTATTTGTCATCGAGACATGAATCTTAATAAAGCAGATATTGCTTTAGAATACATGCAGCAAGAAATTAAAAACGTTAATGCTCCTTTAGGAAAGACCTTTCAAGATTGATTTCGATGATTCAACAGCGTAAGACTGTATTGTTCAGCCTTCGTTGATATTTAAACGACCCAAAGTTTATTTTCGGTAACAACAACCCTTTGAAAAGACTTAGTGGAAATGAAGGTGAAGGTGATATAGTCGACCATGATAAAGAGGGCGATATTTCGTTTGTTGACTTAGAGAAAGAAGTTGGCCGGAGAAACCAAAGTCTTTTAAAGAAACCCTTGAACACGCATAAACCAATCCCAGGATCTCGGCATTATATAATGTGATCCCAAAATTTTCGGGATTGTGTATTTACTTCGGAATTGTAATACAAAGATAGAAGAATAAAAAATAAACATTAATTTATATTTATGATCTTTATTATTCTTTGTGTCCTGTATCATAAAGACATGGGTACTCTTGTACCAATTCCATTAATTTTGACTACATTTAACCTGGGTTTGATTCCATTGAACTCAAGATTGGAAAAAAAAATTTTTGTTGTTTTAATTTTTTTTGTTTTAAACTATTTTTGTGTACTGGTTTAAGAATTGTGTTTTAAAAATAAAACTTTTTTACATTGTGTTTTAAACCAGCAATATTTTTCGGAAAATTACGTTATAAAACTAAAAAATCATTACTAAATCTGAACTAAAATTAGAACTAACACTAAGACTGGAATTACCACTACGGCTAATATTAGATCTAAAATTAGAAACTTTCGGGTTTTACCATGGATCTTTTGAAAAAATGCTTGACTTCGGATGCCATGATACAGCCTTCTTCAGGAACCAATTCTAAGTCACTTGGAACCAGTTTCGACTTGTTTTAGATCTAACATTAGTCCTAGTGATCATTCTAGCGTTAGTGCTAGTGTTAATTCTAATTTTAGTTCAATGATCACCCAACCGGTGATCATTGAAGAAAGAAAGCCTTCGTACGTTTAGAAATGACGTTAACTCCCGGTCATTACTTAGCCAATATACTAAAACTCAGATTTTGAGAAGCAAATATTAATCGGGGTAATTAGATAGCATAATGGAGTGTGTCAAAATTAATTATCCAGAAAAATAGATATGTGGGTACCTATGTGGGTTCTCTCGGAAGACTTGAAATACTTCCAAAAGACTTAATAACTTAATATTGTCCATAAAATACTTAATAGTGCTTTTAGAGGATCTGATACTGCTTCCAAAAGATTTGAAATATTTCCAGGATACTTGTTATGCCTCAGAAGATATGATATGTTTCCAGAAAACTTGGTATTGTCTTTGGAAAACTAGAAATGCTTCCAGAAAATTTCATATTGTCCTTGGACAGGAAATGCTTCCTGAAGACATGAAATGCTTCTCGAAGGTTTAACTCATTCTTGTTAAGACTTAATACAATCTACTTTAAGTAATAGATTAGGAATTGATAAAGCAGAAAACTTGATATTGCCTTTGGAAAACTAGAAATGCTTCCAGAAGACTTAGTATTGTTTTTAGAAGACTTGATGTTGCTCTCAGATGATTTGAAATCCTTTTAGAAGATTTGATCTCGTTTCCAGAAGACATGAAATGCTTTTCCTAGAAAGCTTGATGCTGCCCTTAGAAGAGTTGATTCTGTTTTTAGAATACTTTGTAATGTTTCAAAAGACTTAATACCGCTTCTATAAGACTTGAAGTGCTCCCAGAAAACTTGATATTGCTTTTAGAAGACTTGAAGTGCTTCCATAATTCTTTATACTGCTTTTCTAAGACTTCATATTGCTTCAGAAGATTTGTTACTGCTTCCAAAAAACTTGAAATGCTTCTAGAAGGCTTAAACTTCTTACAGAATCGATATTACCTCTGGAGGACTTGACTTTGCATTTTCATCGCAAAAAAAACATGATATTGTTGATAAACTATTTAAGTTTGCTTCCAAAATATTAAATACTATTAGACAAAAAAATCTTGACTGGCAGATTGATCTAAGCAATCTTAGCATGTGGATGTTGAATGTTTTTAACCCTTGAATGACTATTACATTAAAATTATTTAAATATTTACATATGGTGTGGTAGCATCATCTGCTAATATCAAGCGACTTTTTCTTCCTAAGACTTGATGCAATCTACTTTAAGTAATAGATTAGGAATTGATAAAGTAACAAAAATAGTCTGCACATTTCAAGAGTTAAATGGAGTAAGTAGAGCATCTAGCGGAAGCGAGTGAATGAATCATATACTAAGTTTTAGTTGTAATATAGGTTTGGCAATAAGTATATATAAAGGAAAATAGAACATGCTAATTTTTAAAAAACACCCCATGTTTTAAAATACCTTTTGAACTGTTCAAAAAAAAAATTTGTTTAAAATAATCATACAGTTTAAAAAAAATTTAAAACAGTTTGTTTTAAACACTTTGTTTAAACCATAACAGCTCTGATCGAAATTATTGTTATAATTAATTTATAAAATAAACAAAACACTGTAAAACACGTACCATTAAACGTATGAAAGAGAAAAGTGCACATGCGTCAAGTTGCCACCGAGGGTTCTTAGCTTTAAGAAGTTAAAAGTTGGGCAGCTCTTGTGACTAGGACAAAAACCGTTTTAATAGTAAGATGTTGCATGAACAGTACTACTATAACACAGTACCTTAACTTTCCCTCTTATGACTATGACTACGACTAACACTAAAACACGTTGCATGAACCCACCATTAATCAACATCTCGATCAATCAATTCTATGAATAAAATAAAAGATTGTTTGTTTGAATCCATGTTGCAAGCTTATCAAATATGTAAAATATATAATAAAACAACCTCTTTACTTGCTTTTGTTTATTTGTTCAGTACCGGTTTCGAGCTTTACAAACTCATCATCAGCCGAATCTACAAATTAAAATTGGAAATCAAATATTAATAATATTTGCAAAATATTTCCTTAAAAGTTAATAAATAATAAAATTAAATTAAAAACTTACATCAAAATATTAAAAAACTACAAAATGGTAGTAAAAATATAAAACATTTCCACAGAACAACTTACACTAACTACACAAATACAGAGAAAACTTGAAATGGACAGGTTTATTGTATGTTAAAATTGTAGGTGTATCTTCTTCAAAGTAAAAGGGATTGATTTAGAGAAGAAGAGATGATACAAAATTAAATTTTGAAATTTATAATGTTTTGAGAAACGTAAATAAAGGATTGTAGACGTGTGCTACTTGATCATTTAATGAATTGAAATTTTTCTCTTTTTTGTGTTTGTCGATTTCGTACATTTCTAACAAATCCATTTTAAAACCTTTGTTGCAATGGTGTATCAATTTAGCATTTTTATAATTTATTTTGTGCCCTGTTTCAACGGCATGCCTATATACATTAGAATTTTCTTTTGTTTGATGTTCATGTATTCTAGTTTCTAGTTTTCGACCCGTTTGTCCTACATATATAGAATTACATTTTGTACATTCAATAGAATAAAACCCTCTTTTGAAGATAATTAGTTTTATTATGACGATTAGCTAACAGTTTCAAAATTGAATTTTGATTTGAAAATGCCAGTGTGATGTTATTGTCAGAAATATTTTTTTTGATTTGAAACTTAACGTATTAAAGAATATCGGCTTATATAAATTGTTATTTGGGTTTTTTGTATATATTTGGTCTTGTCGTTTTTGTAATTTTTGATATAATTTATTAATGAATTTGTGTGGGTATTTATTTTGATCTGCGATTTTGCAAAAAAAACACATATAGTTGAATAAACAAAATATCGACGTTTATATTTGATTTCCAATTTTAATTTGTAGATTCGGCTGATGATGAGTTTGCAAAGCTCGAAACCAGTACCGAACAAATAAGCAAAGGCAAGTAAAGAAGTTGTTTTATTATTTATTTTACAAATAAAAGTTTGGTGAAAAACGAAGGAAAAATTATCTACTAGGTGTCGGTAATGATCTATTGAGACCTATTGAATTATTTAGTATTTATTTTGTACTAATTATTTAATTTGTACTCAAAATAATAAAACCAACGTGGATTTGAGAAGAGCTGAATTTGTTCTAATTTGGTCCGCCAAACTTTTAACAAACTTCTGTATTTTTTTAGCAAACATTTCTGATTGACCTACAGTGTAAAACTATCAAGATGGAGTAAAACCCAACCCAACTCAAAATCATGAAGTCTTACTCGACAACTTCGTCGAAACCGAAGAAAAATCGTTTTGTCTCGATATTCATCCATGTTTAACAAACTTTTCTGATTGATCTCTAGTATACAACCATTAAGATCAGGGGCGATCAAACTCGGTTCTGGTTTGAAAACATTTACTATTGTTATGTAATCGACTTCGATAGACGGTCAGCACAAGTTTCAGTGAGTGCAGGACACAAAACTCAAAGTGGGTATGCTTGCTCTCTAAATAAATTTAAATTTGTATTAGTGTACAGTGAAGTAACCCAGTTCGGATAGTATGCGATTTTTGCTAAATCTGGTTTGTTATAATTGATAAGAGGTTTGGTCTATTTGTGCAGTATGCATCGTTTAAAACTTTAGGATTTTCTGTAAGAATTGTTTTTATTGTTTTTCGCTTAATTTTTGTGGAATGTTCTTTTTAGTGAATAAACCCTATAACGTTTTTTAAAATTTTTTAATGATTCAAAAAAAAAAAAAAAATTCAATTTTTTAATGATTTCATAATATAAACCTTTTATCGGTAATACAAATTAGTACAAATTCAGCTCTTCTCAAATCCACCTTTGCTTTATTTTTTTTGTCTCTTGTCGCAATGTGCTCCTGCTAATTCTTAGCATTAAACTATCACCCGCATTTTATTAACGGCACACAGTATAAATTTTTTGGTGGTACAAATTGGTACGAATTCAGATCTTGTCAAATCCATTTTGTTTTACTTTGTTACCTCTTGATTTAAAAGTAGTCCTGCTAGTTTAATAATAAGCTAGCAACGCCACGAGTTTCTCTTTAAAGGTACATGGTACCAAATATTTATCATTGGTACAAATTAGTACCAGCGCCGCTGAAATTCAATTTGTTTTATTTTTTTACGTCTTTTTATAGAAGTTGTCTTGTCAGCTTAAAATTAAGTTAGTAGCGTCACAACTTTCTTTTTGACGATAATGGTACAAAATTTTTATCGGTAGTACAAATAATAAAGATCTCATCTTAGATAAAATATATTACGAAACAATGAATAAAAATGAGCAACAAAACAATAAAGTGTTACCCACGTCGAAAAAATCACTGACAATTAAACAGTCTAATGATTTTCTGAAGTTTGTCTGTTAATTCGTGGGCTTCGGGTTTACATTTTATGTTTAGATAACGAATTTATTTTAACAATTATTTTTTTATATTGTGGTGAAAAAGTATACACTCCGTTACATTAGTGGTCTTCTCAAAATATTTATTTGACTGAAAAAATATTTGTATTAAATTTAATAGTTCCCTTAAAAATTTAAGTTTACTTTTTAAAAATTTAATGTATTTGAACATAACGTCAACATTTTTGCCAAAATCTACTAAATTTTAGTTTAATTTATTCATATAAATACCAAAATCCGTAAAAACATTTAATTACCGACCTACTTATCATCATTAATCTGGGGAAAGTTTTCCAGATCGTTATTCTCGAGATATATTATAATTATATCAAAACATTTCACAAATTGCCCAAGAATTTTGCCTGGACTCGGCCATCTCACATTATTAAACATTAACAATTCACTGTGGGTTGAATCAGAGATCATTTGATTGAATCAGGCGACAGGAAAATACGCGGTAGGTAGTTATTTATGAATTGGGTATTTTTTCCGAGTATTTACCTCGGCCTAGAGTAAATACCCAAACAGTGGATACTTAACCAATTAAAAATGTATAGTAATACGTGAATATATTTTTTAATTCGAATGTATAAAGAGTTAATAGTATACCTAGAACGAAAAACATATAGACTTAGTCGTCCTCTCTTAAGACAGAGCCCAACCCAACCTAAGTTATTGTTAGTTTCAGAACTAACACTCGACTTAGAACTAGAAACTAAAGATGTGCAGATTACGTGAGTCCCGCCAAGTCACGATGAGTCATGCGTGACCCACCGTAAGCAGACATCAATATTTGAACAACTCACGTGAGCGTGTGTGATCGTGAGCAGCTTTAGTTTTTACGGAACCCGACATGACTGGATTAGATTTATTTTTTAATAATATTTTAACGAACGCTGGACAGATAGGTAAATCGAACTTGTTCAGGCCGGATATACTATAAATACAAGAAGACAATAGTTAACGATTTAAATATTATGTTTGAAAATACAACAATTTTTATAACATTTATATTTCTCTGTATACAATAGTTAATACTATAATTATTTAAGTGTTTTTATGCGTAAAATAAGTATTTCGATAAAATAAAAATGAAGTATGCTCCTAGACTTAGTTTGCTACGAGGGCTTATCATAAATCACAAATTTATTTAGATTTTTCAACTGTTCATTCCTTGATTGAAATATCAAATAAAGTATCAGGTAAACAAAAAGGTAGCGGTCAGCTTGTTGGCAGCATGATCTATTATTGTACCAAATATTGTACATTATCTTCAAGATAAGGTAGCTAATTCTGCCACTTCCTGGCATTACGTGAAAGACTGTCAAATTACTGGTACCATGAGCTATTTTACTTATCAGTTCAAAGTCTGCCAACTTGTTGGCAGCATGAGCTATTATTGCTTTAAACACTGTACATTATCTGAATGATTGCTAACTTGTTGGCAGCATGAGCTGTTATGTTTCCAAAGCTGTTGTCAAGTGTCTAACTTTGAAATATTTCACGTTTCATGTAAAATTTCAATATCATTTGAAAATACAATGATATGCTTGGTAATATTACATGAATTTTAAACTTTCACTTTGACAATCGGAGAAATAGAAAATATAACTTGTTCTCATTTTTAATGATTAATTCAAGTCTTAATTACTGCCAACTTGTTGGCAGCATAAGCTATTACTGTTCCAAACACTGCCAACTTGTCAGCAACATGAACAATGTCTCCAATGCCCTATCTATCAGTTTTAAGTTTGCTAATTTGTTGACAGCATGAGCTGCTTTGTCTCCAAACTCCTGCTTATCATTTTGAAGTCTACCAACTTCATTTATCCAATTGACACAATGTCAGACAATAATTGTTTATCTATCGCTATTTATTTTTGCATGATTGGTTTATGCGAAAAAAGATTAAAAAAACGCTTGACTGATTTCTATCAGAAATAGACTTCCGCGAAAACTCTTTCTTGTACTGTTTTAATTGGTATTAAATTCGGTAAATAAAAAAAAATTGTAAGCAGAAATGTCGAGCATGTTGCAAAACAGCGCAACATATCACCGTCTAGTTACTATCCATTTGCATCGATACTACCAACCTAACACAACGCTGACGTGTTTTGTTGTAAAACTTTATAATATTTGGTTTCGTCAAATGTTTTTTGCCCTGTACCCATTCGCATAATCGTCGAATGTGTAAGTTGATATTACTTCCAGAAGACCTGAAATGTTTCTAGAAGACTTAAAATACTTCCAAAAGACTCTGGAAGAATCCATACATCTTCCAAAAAACTTCAAACCCTTTCAAATGGCTTGAATCACTTTCAGGTGACTTGAACTTTTCCCAGAAGGCTCGAACTACTGGAGAAGTCATGATTCTTCTAGGAAACGTGCGACTGCTTTTAGTAGACTTGAAATATTTCCAAAAAACTTGATAGTGTTTCTAGAAGACTGGAAATGTTTTCAGAAGACTGGAACTGCTTCCAGATGACTCGATACTGCCTCTGGAAGATTTAATACTGATTCCAAAAGACTTGAAATGCTTCCAGAAGGTTTAAACGCTTCTAAAAGACCCGATATTATTTCCAGAAGTCTTAAAATATTTCCAGAAGACTTACAATGCTTTCAAATGATTTGATACTCCTTCTAGAAGACATGATTAGCTTCCATAAAACTTGATACAGCTTCTAGATGTCCTGTAACTGCTTCCAAAAGACTTCAAATGTATCAAGAACACCTAAAATTGAAGACTCTGAAAGGCTTGATACTGTGTGAAATGGCTCCAGAACGCTTGAACTGCTGCCACATGACTTGAACTGCTCCTAGAAGACATGATACTGCTTCCAGCACCGATTGAAAAACAAAGATTTCATCGTTAATATATTTACCTTTTTAATTTTAATTTTACTGCTAACGATGAACATGGAAGCCATCATAACCAAAATGCTTCTAGGAGATCTCCAAGGCTTAAAATGAAGATTCGATATTGCCTCTGGAAGACTTGCATTTACTTCCAAAAGCTTTGAAATGTTTCTAGATGACTTGATATTGTTTCTAAAAAGCTTGATGTACTTTCAGAAGACTTGGAATGTTTCTTGAATACTTGATGTTGTAGCCGGAAGAGTTAAAATGCTGCCAAGACTTATTGCTGCTTGTAGAAAAGATAACAAAACATATTTTCATCGCAAAGAAACAAGATACTGTTTATGAATCCTTTGAGTTTGCTTTAAAATATTAAAGAAAGTTTAATTTAGTTGAAAGACCAAAATAATGGTGGCAGAAGTAAATATAAAATTTAATTTTGCTTCCAAATTACCCAATATTATTGTCAATATCTTCACGTCAGTAGTTCAAAAACTGGTAATTAAAGATTACATGATTCTCTTGCAAATTTTTTCATAGTGACTAAGATAGGTAGTATTTCGTTTCGATTTTTACAAATCGTAGTGATGAAAAATTGCCATTTTGACCTAACAGAAAAAAGAAATCGAAATAAAAGAACTATAATATACAGAGAAATTACCTTCACACATATTAATAACAACATGTTCATTTAATTTGTTTTACGAGCAGAATCTGTATCACAACCAATTATATGCATAGTACGTCTCAGAATCAGCTGCAACCCATAAAATGGAAAGGAATTGCTCATGACTAGTAACAAAATCTTATGGAATATACAACTGTTTCAACCGTTGAACCTAATTATCAAAAACGAAGCGAATTATCGTCGAATCGTAGACGTTGATTTCTTTGAATCACCAAAGTACATATATTACACGTGTTTCTTTCAATGTTTCACTAAACGAATTGATTTTTATTGTAACCACCTATTACAATAACTCTATATCTGCTTGCAAGATTAAAATTGGGATGTACAAATGTGTTACTCGACTCTGTCATCAATCAATCTAACAAAAGAAAAATCCTTAATCCGTACATCGATTAAGGATTTTTCTTTCTCCACCTTCTAGATAAGATTTACGACAAAACAAAAATAGAAATGCAACATAAATAAAAGTTCATTCACTGAGTCAAAATATTTATTTATTTTCTTTTTGCAATTAATTCTGAAAATTGTGTCAATTTGATACAATGTCGGGATGAGGGTTAAGACGGAACCCAATCCAACCCAACCCAATCTAGCTTCTGAACTAACACTAGACTTAGAACTAGAAACATTAGGGTTTAGTGGTGTAAAGAGATGTACGAAAAGTTCTCCATTTTTTTTAAGAAAGTTACAATTTAGAAATATCGGATATATCTAAGGCTCCCGAAAAAAAATGGGTTATTTAGGGAGCCGTAAATCGAAAATGATTGGGTACTTCTGTTTTAGAAATTATTACATTATTTTTGAGTTTATGTGTAAACTACTACTGTTAACCCTTCGTCTGTCGGGTGTGGTCTACGAGACCACGACAAAATGATTATGTGAAATATTTATTAAATTATTTTGCTCAAAACTTCTACGGTCACAGTACCTTTCAAGTATCTGAATATCAACTGTTTTCGCTACATAATATTTTGTCCTGACAGACCCTTCCCGATCAAATGTGTAACAATATTCGCAGATATAATCTGTAAGAATCGTATTCCAGTTGGAACTCTATGCGTTCTTTTTGTGTTTGTAGGGGTATTACCGAGTTATAAAACTATACCTCGGAGTGATCGCAATATAGTTCGGTAGTTCCCTTAATAATTGCTATATATACGGTAACCGTATTGTTGACACGCCAGTTTACTATTGAACCCCATTTTGAGGCGTTGTGTTATGTGTTATTTATTTTACAAATATAGAAAATAGAAAAGTGCATAAAAAATTATTTATAACTAATATCAAATATCTAGTTAGCAATCTACAAATAGCATACTTACAAATAGGTAAGTAGTATCCCACAATTTTCTGATATGATTTGATATAATAATAAATGATTTATTATTTGATAGCATTGTGATATGGATCCTTATGAAAAGGAGAGAGAAAGATTACAGAAACTGTATGAAGAAGTTAGCACGGGCAGTGAAATAGAAGAGTCTGACGATAGTTCGATATCAGATCCAGATTTTGTAAGAATCAGTGATCATGTTACAGAAATCGAGCAGGAAAACGTAAATGAAGATGCAGATATTATGCATCAGGATGACGGCGAGCATGATGAAGATTAACAACCCGTGATTCGTGATAGATGCTCGTATTTTTTTGGTAAAGATGGAACTAAATGGAAAAAGGCTGTCCCACCTAGAAATATTAGAACTCGCAACGAAAACATAGTGTCTCACCTGCCGGGGGTCATCGATGAAGCACGTGACGCATTATCTCCCATTCAATGCTGGATGTATATGTTTGGAAACTGCATTGATATTGTAGTTGAAAACACTAATTTATTTATTGATAAAATTTCTGTTAAATACCAAGATAAGACTGAGTGTAGACTTACCGACTCTGTAGAAATCCAAGAGCTGATGGGTTTGCTTTATTTAGCTGGGCTCCATCATGGATCAAGGACACATCTAGCAGAGTATTGGTCATCAGACGGTATGGGATATGTGATATTTCCTGCTACAATGGCAAAACGGAGGTTCGTCTTCTTATTGAAATGCATTCACTTAGACGATACCACAACCAGAGGTCAAAGAAAAGAAATGGACAAACTAGCAGCAGTTCGTACTATTGTTGACAAGTTCAACGACAATTGTAAGAAAACTTATTCTGTGGGCGAGTATGTAACATTAGATGAAATGCTGCTTGCCTTTAGGGGTAGGTGCAGTTTACGAATGTACATTCCAAGTAAACCAAACAAAAGTGAAAGTCTTCACCGTTGTTGATGCCAAAACATTTTTCACTTCACACATAGAAATTTACGATGGTGTTCAACCCAATGGTCCATATAAAACTGACAACTCCACCGCTGCAGTAACTGAAAGAATGTGTTCATATTTATAATTTATAATTTATAATAGATCGTTCACAGGATATTCAATTGTAAAGAAACTGCTAAGAGAGTACCGCCTTACTGTGGTTGGTACAATTAGAGCCAATAGAAGAGAACTACCTCTTGAAATAACACAAGTTAAAAACAGGAAAGTATATTCTTCGTTATTCGCATTTAGTAATGATATGACTGCAGTTTCATATATACCCAAAAAAGGAAAGAATGTACTTGTAGATTCAACAATGCACCGAGACGATCATATCGATGAAGCTACCGCTGATCGGAAAAAGCCCGAAATAATGACTTTCTATAATAGCACAAAAAGTGGAGTAGATGTTGTTGATCGAATGAACAACAATGTTGCAAGAAACACAAACCGTTGGCCAATGGTAATTTTCTATAACCTCCTCAATATAGCAGCAATTAACGCTTTTGTTATCTACAAAGGCAACATACCAGATGGTGAATTTGCTAAAACTCGCAGACTGTTTCAAAAAAATCTTGGTATGGAGTTAGTGAAAAATAACATGCAAAGAAGAGCCGTTGATAAGCACTTGACCAAAAGTGTGCGTACTTCTGCCTTGAGGCTCTCAGGTATTGAAGAGGAGATTATTCCAGAGCCACAACCAGGGAAAAGAGGAAACTGTAAATATTGCAAAAGACGAAAAACTCGTTATTTTTGCAAAATTTGTAAATGTTGGTTGTGCATGGAGCACATAACAGCGTACTGCAATGATTGTTTGGAAAATACGGAGACCACAGTTTGAAGCCCTCCAGTTTGTGCATAGTATATTATTCTTTAGTTAAGACATTTTTTTTATAACACTTTATACATTTTTAAATAAATATTATTATAGATCGATTTTCTTTTCCTTTATTTAGGCATTTTCTTTAAATCAAATTAACATAAAACGTGAGATTGGAATTGGCCCTGTATTATTCTATTATATAGTACAAGCATCATATAAAACATATTTATGAGAAATTAGCACTGGAGGACACGTTGGCGTCCTTTAGAGTTTTTTCTATTTTGGACTCCACAGACCACACCCGATCGAAAGTGTTGAGAAAGCGCGCCCGACAGACGGAGGGTTAAAAAAGAACTCGTATTTTTGGATTAAATATGGTTACTTCTTTAGTGGTCTATGTTGTACTTTTTTTTTAAATTTTATACATTTCTCAAAATACCCATCTTGGGTAAATACGACCCGGTATATACCCAGTGTATATTTCTTTGAAAATAAATATCTGGGTATTTAACAACACTGGATTGAATCGACTTCTTGCAAAAGTACAGAAAATTTTGGCTTATACAAAGGTCGAGCAGTCGAACATCATGATTTTGTACACAACCATGTACTAAATCAACCATGTCCCATATGTTGTAACCATCACAAATTTAGAAAAAATCACTGAAAGTTTTTATAACAAGCTTACATATTTCGTTTCCTGATGTACTTGAATGACATCTTCAAGTAACTGAAAGCAATTTCGTAAAAAGAGAGAATTAAATGAATCTTTGGTTTATATTCGATGGGAGAAAAGCGTTCGATCGAAAATGTTTTGGCAACGCCATGTAACCGTTAACGCTCCGTTAAAACTTCCTCTTTGTCGGCGGTTGGAGGTAAAATTGAAAAGCGTCCATCCGTCCGTTCTGAACCGGAGGTGCGTTGATTTTTTCCCTTTGATCAAAAGGCGGTTGCGTGGCGCCGATTCACGTCTTGCGAACCGTACCGATGACCATTTCGAGAGCGAGAGAGGCGGCCGCGGCGGTGCGCCTCGCCGTTGCGGCGATTTGAAATTCAGATAGGCCGCCGAACGCCGAACCGCGGTGGTGGCGACGGCGTGAAACGTGACCAGGCCGTCATCGTGAGGCGGTCTTTTCGGCTCTTTCGACTCTTCGACTTTTGCCGCGCGTCCGACGCGCCCCAACACGTCTTATCATCGAGGTCCCATCTGCCGCTATATGTAATTGTGACGCCGAAAAGGCGCGAGCCCACCGGCTATCGGTGTCGGTGTTTCGCCTCCTTTGTTGTATTCAACATCTTGGGCCATATGCTTTTTAGTCTCAGACCACCATCGCTATCCTTGATGAAATTGCTTGACGTCATAAAAACTCACCAGTTGGAATTGATTTAATCGGTGCAAGTTAAGAAAACATAAACACTCTCTTCATTAAAAATACCTCATTAATCGGTACATTTACAAATGATTTATACACATACCATTATTAACTGCGGTACGAGTCAAAGAGAAGAAGCAGGAAGTGTAAATGGACGAAAGATGTTATTTAGAAATTCCTTGGCTAAATAATACCTCATAAAGCAGTGAAGAATCCACGTAGAATTATTGAACTACGTAAACTATTAATAAGTGACTTGCAATTTTGTTTAAATTAAGGCAAATTGTGACATCATAGTTTGTCATACACACTGAAATACCAAACGTAGCACATTTAACTATACTCTGATCCGCCTTTCTCATATGACGCTGTATCACACAGATTATTCTCTAATAATAATTTTAAATTAAAATTAATTAGTGACATTGAGCACATCGATACGGTACACTATATTTCATACAGGACGGCTTGTTGTGATGGTATTGATATGTTAATAATAAGGTTGTGTTTACCTTACATATTGCCGCGCATTGTATATTTAATTAATATTTGTATTCAGCATTTTGTTTTCCCTAAGAGCTAAAAGACGTCTTTAATCAAGCCTCTCCCTAAGATCTAAGAATAATCTAAGAAATCTTAGATTAATTCACTTATTACCAATTTTGTCTAAAATTTTTCAATAAATTATTTTTAAGCAACTATTTGAATTCGTCCAAATAATTGCCAAAATATCAGTCGGAATTTCGTCAGGAATATGGCACCACAATACCTTTGTTAAAAGGCATCCAAAGTATCATATGTATGCAGATGATCTACAACTATATATCGTTTAAATCGTGAAATTATAAAGACACTCTGCTTAGTTTGCAGGAGGATTTGAATGGTGATCACTATTTTGCATTAGGGCCAGGCACTTAGTTTTAATGTTGACAACTCAGTAGTGATGCTGTTTAGATATGGATGTGAGAAATTGGTTGAACATATACAGCTTCAGGTTGGGGGAGTCCCAACACCATTGGCTGCTGATGCTAAAAATTTGGGTTTAGATCTAAACAACTAATTTAGATACAAAAAACAAATTTTGAAATACGTTTCTAATTCATACTGGCACTTGGGAAAACTGGTTTCCTTCAAAATCATATTATTCTTTCTCTTCTTCCCTTTTGATCTAAACAACAAATTTAGATACAAAAAGCAAATTTTGAAATACGTTTCTAATTCATACTAGCGCTTGGGAAAACTGGTTTCCTTCAAAATCATATTATTCTTTCTCCTTTTCCCTTTTGCTTTGTTGTTTTCTTTCTAGAGTTTTCGATTGTTTTTCTTTTTTTTTACGATGATATACATATTTATCGTGCACTACTCTAGTTAATTACCTTTATAATGCCTTCTAGTTTTAAAATTGCTCACATATATGTTAGATCGCTGCTACCCAAATTAAAAGAAATTGAAGATCGAGTGATGGTCGGGGTGGAGGTATTTGTTTTTGTATCCGCAAGCCATTAAAATGTACTGTAATTGACTCGTCACTTAAAGTTCAGCAACTGTGGATATCGGTCGCTAAGCCTAGGGGTTCGATGGTTTTGGGTGTCCTTTACAGGCCGCCCCAGTTTAATCTCTCTTCATTTTTAAATGTATTTGAGGGTTCTTTATAACCTTATGTTAAAAGCAATGGTTATTATAACCATTGCTTAATAGGTACTATGAGTTTGAGTGATCAGGTAATTTGTTGTGGAGATTTTAATGTCGATATGCTAAAGTGTGATAATATAGATGCTGTCTGAACTCTTTCATCGAGTCGATGAATGCTTCCAGTTGATTGGTGTTCCAACAAGAACCACTTCCACATCCGCCACTCTGATTGACTTGATCATCACTTTAGATACGTCTGTAGTTAGTGGATCCTGGGTTGAGCCCTGTGATCTGGTTGATCATAATTAGGTCTTTTGTAATGTGTCTGTAGGTAATATTTCTGATACACTTAGGATAATGTATAGACGTAGTATTAAAAATATTAAATAAATTTTATTTATAAAGCAATTTTACCTTGATTTGGAAACTTTGCCTTTACATTACATATGTGTACAATGGTAACGACAAGGTTGATTTTTTGAATAATGCTTTATTATATCAGTTTGATTTGCATGCTCCTGTAAGAAAGTGTACACTTAAGATGTCACAACCCCCATGGCTAACGGATAATTTCCGCTTACTCATGTCAAGGATGCTGCTAAAAAAAGTACAGACATACAAGGTTACCTAGCCATTGGGATTATTATAAATCGTTACATTACGTCGCAGGTGCTTTTGTCAGAGAAGAGGGTTACTTCAGATATATATTTCGGTTGAGTGATGGCTGAGAGAAATGGCGAGCTCTAAATTCCCTTAATTATCGTAAAAATAAAACCGTGAACCTTCCAGAAGGTCTGAAGCAGGTTGAAGAACAGAATAGTTATTTTATTGATGGCACACAGGATATAATTAATGGTTTTACTTCTCCCAGGAGTTCTGGTCTTAATATGTATGATGTTGAAAATCACGTTAATGCTGATGAATTTGCTTTTCATGTGGTTTGACCTTACACGGTTCTTAGGATTGTAAAATCGTTGAAATCAACATCTGCAGGTGCCGATAAAATTAGTCTTGAAATGATAAAAGTGTGTTGCCCTTATATTATACCATTCGTTACACATATTATAAATTCTTGTGTTTTTGAATGTACTTTCCCAGATTGCTGGAAGAAGGCTTTAATCCAACCCAACCCGAAAGACCTAAAAGACCTGAGGCCCATTAGTATCTTGCCTACGCTTTTGAAGGTTCTGAAAAGAATATTAAAAGATCAATAAACTGTATTCATTACAGTCCGCCTTCAGGGTCTTGACTGTTGTTCTGAGATGCTAACGGTGACTGATGATATACGTTTAGAAACTGACAAGGGTAACATTACAGCACTTACTTTGTTGGAGTTTAGCAAAGCATTTGACATAGCTAATCATGTAACTCTTATTAAGATCCTTCACTTGATTGGTCTTGGTTTTTCGGCTGTTTCTTTGCTTAAAAGTTACCTTGCTCAAAGATCTCAGTCTGTCCAAATTGAGGAGAGTGCCTCTTCTTTTAGATTGACAAATCATGGCGTGCCCCAGGAATTCATTGGTTCCACCTTGTTTTCGTTATACACGTCACAAATTTTTAGAAGTCTTAAACATATTAGGGTACATAATTATGCTGACGATACTCAAGTCTACGTTTCCTTCAGTCCTTCTCAGTGGCGAGATGCATTGTCTAAACTAAATTTCGAGTTGGAAGACATTTTTAAAATATCAAATTCACATTCTTTAAAATCCTGAAAAATCTGCAGTTTTGCTAAAAGTCTTGGTGTATCTATTGATAATACATTCAGATATCGAAATCAGATTAATAATTATATCAAAAAAGCTTACTATTCTTTGAGGCTTTTATATCCACATAGAACTTACTTGCCAATTAAGTTAAAGCAAACGTTGTGTGATTTATTAGTGCTTTCTTAATTTAATTACATGATTCCTCTATATCAACCAGCTATTTGCTCATAGGACTTGGGTAGAGTTCAGAAAGTTCAAAACAGTTGTTTACGTTTTGTTTTTGGAATTAGTAAATATTACCATATATCTCACAAACTTATTAAGGCGGGCTGGTTATCGATGCATTAAATAAGAGAACTTTTTACACTTACATTTTACTATAAATTAATGACAATCAAAAATTTTTTTTATCCTAACTGAATTCAAGCTTTGCACTTCTATTAGAATTTTGTTATTATTAATTATTAATTAATTATAATTAAGTATTATGTAACTATAATTCATTTTATGTTTTTATTTTTAAGTATATTTTCTTTTATTATATTTAAATTTGTTTTTGTATGTGCAATAAACCTATTATTATTATTTTCTCTTAGCTTAAAGAGGCTGTTATGTGAGTCACTTGTTATGTCACAATTTACCTGTCTATACTGCATGTGTAGACAGTGTTGATGGGGTTAGAGGTCAGAGAGTATAAAATTGCTTTCTTCATGTCAATTCAAATTTATTTGTATTGTTTCATTTAATGTTGGGTTAGATTGTAAATGTTTTATTTTGCTTACTATTTTCGTGTAGCATAGTAATTATCAATAAAGACGTTTATTATTATTATTATTGTTCGACAAGAACAAGCTGAAACCTAAAGAAATTGCTGTCTCGGAGAAAGGCTCATCATCTTGCCTTTCTTCATCATCTTGCCTTCATCGCTTGGTGTGTACTTTGGATCTTGACCGTAAGGTCTATATGAATTTTACTAAAGTATTTTTTTAATTATTGAAAGTACTTAGAGTAAAATATAATTGTAGATTTGGCGAAAGATGACTAAGTAAAACTAAAAAATTTGCAAGATAAGAAGTTATATTAATTTATACATTTAATAGTTCAATATTTATACAAAAGTTGCAACATGGATGTTAACAGTGTAGTAATGTCTCAAAAAACATACAATCACTCTTAAAAGTGATGATGTACTAACAATTTCTGCACGATTTCTAC
The DNA here is from genome assembly GCA_036711965.1 of Onthophagus sagittarius. Taxonomy (NCBI): domain Eukaryota; kingdom Metazoa; phylum Arthropoda; class Insecta; order Coleoptera; family Scarabaeidae; genus Onthophagus; species Onthophagus sagittarius. The sequence continues at coordinate 64,570,013 of JASERS010000003.1, read as the reverse complement.
AATGGGGTTGTAACTAAATGTATTTATTTACCATTAACATACTATTTAATTTTTTATTTTAAGGAGTTTATAAACAAAACAACCTTAAATTTTACACAATAACATAATAAACTAACATTTTTTCAAATTTGTTTAATTGCAATATTACAAAAGTGTTCGTACGTCTAAATTATTCCACGAAAGATGAATTTTGTGTAGTACAAGTTTAAACAAGTTTAACTAAGTAACTAATAACTAAGCAACAAGTACTACAAGTTGTAGTATTTGTACTTAGTTGGTCCTTCTTTCGCTTTCGCACCACATCTAATCTCTTTGGCATTGACCCGATTAGCTATTGCGTATATGATGAAATTTTTTTCCACCCTTTTTCTAAACCAAGTTTAAGTGATTAATGTCTGGTCAATGTGGTAAAGAATGTAGCTACTTGGGCATGTAATCAGGCTATTTAAAAATTGAGTTCGGATATTCTATAAACGTTGGTAATAATCATTTGTTTCAAAGATATAGCTTCCACGAAATCAGATAGTTCATTCTTGTGTTTTATTCACTGAAGCAGCAATACATATTTTCTGTAAATGTTTGCCTTCGTATACTTGATGACCAACTTGGTTTTCTATAAATGTTTGATGGGATAAACGATTCTTCCTAATCGATTAACTGCACATTTCACGCCTGCTGATTTTGCGATCATTGTTCATAATATTCTTAGTATTTAATTTTATGGTAGATGGATTGGAAAAGAAGGTTCAATGGTTTGGATCATCCCATTTAAATACTCTAGACTTTCTTGCATGGGGTTACTTCAAATTAATTATTCAATTCACCGGAAACCTACCCAAACCAATATTACAATACCTTATGATTCATATCATGACAATAAACAAAAAAATATGAGGATATGAGGAAGGGAGCGATGGTAGTGACTTTGAACCATTAGGATCGGATGACTATATCAGATATTGATTTCAGCGATTCAGACGAACAATTGGAGGTAGATTCTTCATTATCTACAAATGTTTATTCTGAACATGGTATTTCTACAAACACAATTCTAAATATCTGGAATATTTAGAGTCTATTTAATTTGATGGTAACGGATGGTAACGCAAATCTGATTCCAAAAATTATGTCCAAAATAAATCCATCCTTCGAAATTCACGAATAACATCATGGGTAGACATACTATTCCAGAGATGAAGAAATTCCTTGGTCTGGTTCTATACATGGAAATCGTCAAGTATTGATCTATCTCATTGTACTGGAGCACTCATACTTTTTATTAAAACGCATACATCCCTAAAATTATGACGCAAAGTAAGTTCCAATTGCTTTTAAAATTTATACATTTTTCGAACACATCTAGAAATGAAAACAATAGATTAGGAATAATTAACAACTTCAATTCCGGCAGTATAATCCAGGGAAGTCTCATAAATATGGGATTAAGATATACAAGTTGTGTGATCCTTATGGTTATACAACACCAGCAGCATTTATGCTGGGAGAAATAACCGCAACAACCAAAGAGGACTACCAACGCCTACAATATACCACTTTACTCAATAATCCTAGATCTAGCTGAAATTTACTTGGTTAAAGGCATAACAATTGTAACTGACAATTTTTGTACATCAGATTGTAGAATCGTCGTGCTCATCTAATTGGACTCTTCGAAAAAGGAGACAAGGCAATCCAAAGAACGTGACAAAGTTTAAACTCAAAAAGAAGGATTTTATTGGAAATGAAGCATCTGGTGTTGTAGTGGCGAAATAGAAAGAACAAACTAAACACAAAACATGTTTTAAACGAAATTGCTACCGGAAAAAGAAATCACAATGGCAGAAAACCAACAAGGAACCATATAATCATGTTAAGAACGGTATTGACATGACCGATCAAATGGCTTGTTATTCTACACAGTTACGTAAAACAATTTCATGGTACCACAAAATAGCATTTGAATAATTATTACAAGAAACACGAGAAATTAAAATTTGCTATAGCTACAAATTCATTTGTTACGATTCATTAATTAACCTTGAAAGAATGTGGGGATACTCAGGGCCACCCTAACCACAGGGCTGACTGGTCTTTAGCCCTAGGGCGCCAGACCTTAGGGGGCGGCAATTTTTGACACGAAATGTATATAGCCCCACTTATATTTAATTTTTTTGCGGAATAAGGGCGCATTGATATATGTAGCCCACGGGCGTGAAATTTCTTAGGACGGCCCTGCGAATACTGGAAATAGGAAAATGATGTTTGTTCCTAAAGAAATAGCCAGAGGTATTAATACCGTTAGCTTACTTAACGACTGAATTTGTAGCTAATATTTGAACAGATATGAATACTGAAACAACACCATCTGTTATGGCCATCGTAATATTTTCAGACTATTCCATCTTATTTACTGCATTTTCTGGTTGCACTGTGAATTGTTAACACGTTCGCAGATGTGAATACTCTAGCATTCATTTTCATAATGACCAGAATGACCTGAATGCCATAGTATTCAAATCTTAACATGAACTATTTTGAATTTAATTTATATAACTTTAAGTGATTATTTACTGTATTTTTTCTCTGTATATTTACAAATGTGTTTAGGCATGTACATTATAATAAAATGGATACGTTTTGGGCATTCGATCCACAAAAATTTTGGTTAATAATAAGAGCACATATTTTGAATTATTCCATTTTAGAGACTTCTTGGCGTTACAGATCCCCAAATTTCTTGGAGTCTTGTAATTTTCAAAATATTAATGATGGGGCGCGGATTTGACCACCGCTTGCATTGTTTGAACTGTGAATCAATACCAAGGAATGACAGACTATCTAAGATTTTCGAGTATGAAGGTGTTCTTGTATGATAATCTGTATATACAGGTGTCTTCTCTTTGTTAGCTTACATTCGAAATAGAGATACATCTCTATCCACGTATCGTTTGAAAAAAGCGAAAAAAGATGGCTTCTTCGTTTGGCTTAAACAAGAAGAGATCGGAATGTAAATGACAGAGTTACAGCTCTGTAATTAATAATAAATCTGTATCTAATTGGTGTTTAATAAAATAGTGTCGAAATAATAAAATGGTGTCGAAATTTATCAGACATATTCAATTACCGACAAGTCCATGATCACAAACGCCGAATATGTGTATGTACATACAAAATTTTTAGTAGGTGACAAGCACCTACACGGCTAGGTGGCGAATACGTGAGTTCTCATGGTGCCATACTTGATACTGCCTTTAGAAGACTTGATACTGCTTCTAGACCACTTGAAATGCTTTCAGAAGACTTGCAATGCTTTTACAAGACTAGAAATGCTCTTACAATACTTGATACTGTATCTACAAAACTTGAAAATTCTTCCAGAAGACTTAATATTGTCTCTGGTAAACTTCAAATGCTTCCCGAAAACATGATTATGCCTCTGGAAGACTTGACATACTTCCAAAAAACTTGATATTGCCTATGCAAGACTTGAAATGCTTTCAGAAGACTTGACTTTGTCGCTGGAAGACTTGAAATGCTTCCAAAAGACTTGTGAAGTAGTATACTTGAAAAAGCTTCAGTGCTTTCAGAAAGTGCACCAGTACAAATTTGTTAATGGTTTCATCTGGATTAATGTTATCATTTTTAATTAATTTTTAAAATTTTAATGTACCAATTAATCCCAATTCAGCTCCTATGAACTAAGGAGATGACCTGTGGAGTTCCTCAGGATTCGGTTGTGGAAGGGACCCTCTGAAATGCGTACTATAATAGGGTTCTTAAAACAGAATTAGGAGTAAAAAATTATAGGATATGCTGACGACCTAGCAGTGGTAGTTCAAACGCCAACTCCAGAAGAAGTGAAAGTTAAGAGTGAATACTGTATTAGAACAATAAGTAGAGAACTGAACCAAAGGGGTCCCAAACTAGAACCCAAAAAATCGGAGATAAATATAAACAATACTACCTAGGTGTAAATATAGGTAAAGATGCCAGAATAGCTACACAATATGCGTTACATCCTGTTACAGCACCGCCTCAACGGATGCTGTAGGAGTGCCAGCGGAATGACTACCGCATGACTTACTAGTTTGGGAAAGATCGAGAAATTGAGAGGAAAGAGGGATCTACAAGGAGAGGCACATACAGACACGTACAGAGGAAATGTATAGAAGGTGGCAAGACAGATGGGCGAGGCAGACAGAATGGAGTAGCATCTTAATAAAAAACGTTACGGAATGGCATGAATTAGGAGCTACAACCAACTACTATGCAACGCAGGCCATATTTGGTCATGGAACTGTTGGTAGTTACCTAAAGAAAATAAAGTAATTAATAATCATCAGACTTCTGTTGGTATGACTTGAGTGCAAGCACAGATGCAGAATAGGAAGACACAGAGGATAAAGGAAGAGAAGTAATGAAGTACCTGAGTGAGGTGATGGTGGAGAAAGAGAGAGAAGAGAAAAGAAGAAATAAACTGGAAGACACCAACCACAATATAACAGAGTAGAATTGTAGAGAAGATGAGAAGGAGGGTTTTAATAGAATATAGTAATAAATCCATAATTATTGAACTATGTGTAATATATTGTGGTAAGATATTAAAAGACCTCTTCTTCAGCCTTAAAATAAATGTACGTAGTACCGGTTTCGAAAAGTAAATATCATCATCAGCTATATAGACAAATATTAAAAATGTTAACAATTGTTAAACTGGTTTATAACGAATTAAAATAATAATTGTAAATGGGACGACACAAAGCGACATGACAAGTTAAAATGGAACAAGAACGTATAATAAAATGATTTTAAAATATATAAAATAACAATAAAATGATTTCATTCCAGTCCGGATTTTTGACACTCAACTGTATAACGATAGAGAATGTCGAACTACTACTGAGTTTGGTCGCCTCTGCGGTATAAAGTAACGTATAAAATAAATTATAAACACACGGGGAAATCCCTGTAAGGATTTAGGTGTACAGTTACATTATGAGTTTGTAATCGGACTATTATGAAGAACTATAATTTATTTTAGTATTTAGACTTTTGTCTATAAATTCGTTAAAAATAAGTAGTTAAATATATTATATAGTCTGTACCACGAGAAGTGATAGTGATTCATCGTATTAGAAGTGTATGAAAGAGACGTACTCCCAAACCATTTTACTCTTATACACGTCAACTTACGGGCATAATATCTGTACCATATAACGAAAATAATTACGGAAATTGATGAATCACTATCACTTTTAATGGTACAGGCTATATCACAATAAGTCATGCAATAATCATTGGTGTCCGATGATTTCTGGGACTAATTGTAAATCATCATCATGGTGTTTTTAACTCTGAATGCCTAACAAATATTCACTTCATGGGTCACATCAATCCAAAAATGTTTCGTATTTAAACGGTTTCATTTTCTGATTGTGGCAAAATTATTCTCATCTAGGACTTTTATCGAATATTATTTGTTGCAGTAGATATTATGCTTATTTAGAGAGATTTATGTGAGTAGTTATTAAGATTATTATCATGCTGCATTATGGACATGTACTTATTATATCAATATGAAACCCTCAGGCTGCATTTACAAGAAGTATTTAACGTTGTATTAACAGTATCTGATCTTCTTAAAGTGTTAATTACTATGTAGTAATTTAATGATTCAAATAATATTTTTTTGCTGAATAGAAACTTCACAATGGATTTCAAATTTTCTTATTTCTTAAGCCGTTGACTTTTTTTACCGTATTTTTTTTTGTTGTTCGTTGTCATCAAATGTTAATTGAATTATTTAAAATAGTTAGCACTGTGTCCCTATTGTCGCCAACCCAGCAATTTCCTGTCATTTATCGACATTCCCATGCTAACCGCACCTTGCTGCGTCAACTAATGACGTCACAATAGTGGCTGATGTGCAAAAAAAATTAGTTCGCAGCGAAAATAGCCTCATTAAAGAATAATTTTTATCGGGCGTTACAATGAATCTTTTTTCATCGGGGCCGTCGTATCACGTCACTCTAGGTTGCGTAACTATAATACGACGATTTATTAAATTTCGCACTTCGTTCGAGTGTCCACACACTCTCGAATCAACCCAATTTCTAAAAATGGCACCGTTTATTAAAATTTGAAAATTAAAATGGCTATTTTTCGGAGGAAGTCATTAGATTTGATTGTGGCCAGTAAATTTGAATTTCTATCGCGATTTCTTGTTTGTTGTTTTGCACAGACGGCGGCTGGAGTAATTGTCAATGGTATGGGTTTCTGGTTAATTGCGTTGAGCGGAAATTTTTGTAGTAAACACCATAAATAACTTCCATATACGCTGTTTGCGTCTCTCCGGTAGTTTAACTTCGTTTAAGAAGGAATTTCGAATCGTTCCGAAAATGAAAATTGTCTGGTGAAGATTTTGATGTCTTTGACCTACCGATTCACCGCGCCTCCATCACGGCCGAATTTTTATAGCCGCGCTCCAATTTCTTTTTAAAAATCGCCAGAAATACGACAGCAGATATTTTTAATTTTTATGTGTTTTGTCTGTAAAGTCGTGAACCACTCGCTATATCCCTTATATAACGACTCCGTTTTCCGTTATTTACCAAAACACAATGTCGCGTCATCGATTTTCGCAAGATGCTATGCTATGCATCTGTTGTCACGAACAAGAACATCCACTTACAATTAGACGGGGCGCAAGGGTACAAAATTGATTATGGCGCCTCAAAGCGCTTCTATTTCGAATCAAATTCCATTTTCGAATAAAAGAATTCCCCCGCATTCCTTTTATCCGCGTAAAGAGCAAAACCTTGTAACCATCTTCGCGGTCAATGTTACATTAACTTTTTGTTAAGAAACGAAAAAAGATACATAGTTTGCGTATTATTAATATCTCCTAGAATTAGATCCAGGTGGACAACATTTGGCTTGTGCGTACAATTTACGATTTTCGATAGTTCCAGACTGTAAACTTAAGTAATCATTGACGGTTTCTTGGAAGACGGGACGGTTTTAGGATCACTACATCTTCCCAAATGGCTGTGGTGAAACGTTTCGCTTCATAGTTTTGATTACAAAAAGAGAAATACTACACTAAACGCTCATTTATTTCAACTTTTATTTCTTCAATAAACTTTCTATCACGAACAAAAACTTATTTACCTATATAAACCATATCAATGACAATATGGGTTCGTGTTAATGTCAATATGTAAAAATTATGGATACGTGTAAGGATCAGTTTTTATTTTTTGGGTTTGGTTCGGTGAAAAAAGATGTTAACATCTACTTTAGATAGTTGTAGTCAAACTTGCGTTGGGTAGTGTTTGGGTTCAGTTGGGTTCAGTTAGGTTGGGTTAGATTAGATTAGATTAGTTTGCGTCAACTTTGCAAGTTATTTGTATGTGTAAGATTTCAAAAATACAGAGAGGAGTGTAGACCGAAATTGACAATTTTAAATATTGGTAATTTAATAGAGCAGTATCAAAAATAATTGTAGGACTAAATATGAAAAAAAGGTTTAATAATGCCAAAAGTTAAAGCTTTCTTTTAGGTTTTTTCGCTACTAATGAGTGTAATAAATAAGGTGGATAAGGTAAATAAGATGAGTGGAATAGATGTCATCAGAGGGGAGAGACAATATCCCCTCAACTAGCTGCTGGATGGACAGTATCCTAGATGAAAGGGATGGAGGTCATTCCATCAGTCCACTCAACTTGGTTTGAATAAAAAGCATGAAGTATGAATAATAAATTTTCTATCACGAACAAAATGCTTGTGTACCTATATAATCCAGATCAATGATAATGATTCTAAAAATTATGGATAAGTATAAAGTTCAGTCTCTAAATGTTGGGTTTGTTTCGGTGATAAAAGATATTAGCTTTAATTTTAAATAATTGTGGTCAAAGTTGCGTTGGATTGTGTTTGGGTTCAATTGGATTGAGATAGGTTAGGTTAGGTTAGATTAGGTTGCAAAATGATGGAAGCAGTAGTAAGGGAATAAGAGAAAATGGTATAAGCTAAGACACAATCAACACGGTTTCAGGGAAGGTAGATTACTGTAGATACCATAAGGAAGATGCAAGGTTATGTGGAGAATATTAAAAAGAAACCTTTAAAGAATTGTGGCAATGGTTACCACTGATATTGAAGATGCCTTTAACTCCACACCTTGGGACGATATTCTTCAAGCGCTAGAAAAAGGTAGAGTGGGTAAATCTCTACATATAATAATCCACAACTACCTGTAGGAATGAAGAATAATATCATTATGGTGGTATATGCAGATGATTTAGCGCTTGTGGTGACAGAGAAAGATAGGACGAGTGTTGAGTATAAAGTCGGATAACCAGCTTTGTTACAAATTTAGTAACATGGGCATCAAAGGGAAGAAGAAAGGCTGGGAGCCGATGACGATTAAAGTAGACGGAATGACTGTAAAAGCCTTTCAATGGTAAAATATTTAAAAGAGTACTTGGACAAAGACATAAGGATGACTGCTCACATGAGGGAAATAAGCAAGAAAGCTACGAAGATGACCAACATACTCCGGATAATAATGCCAAATTTGGGAATGTTAGCGACCACTGTGCTGTGTGCTGTAATGTATGTACGCCGCACCAACGTGGTAGTGTGTACTGAAGAATAAACATATAAACATGCTTATCCACATAAACAAAAAGCTGGTAATAGGAGTGTCGTCGGCTTACTGTACTGTGCCTTCTAAAAGTGCTGAAGTAATAGCCAGCATGCCCCTATGGACTTACTGATTGAGGAGAATAAATATTCATGGTAATAGAAAAGAATACAGGCAGCGGCGAAAAATAAAGTCATGCACCATTGGGAAACAAGGTGGATAGCACAATATAATTGGATGGCATTACTCATATGAAATTATAGTGAAAAAAATCATAATGTCAGCAAAAGTGGGGGGAGACTTACTATCACCTGACACAGTTTTTCACAGGAGAGTATTTGGAAACTATCAGAAAAAATAATAAGAAAGCGGACTCAAACATCTGCTGGTTTTGCGAAGGGATAGACACGATGCAGCACACCGCGTTTATGTGTGTAAGATTCTAAAAAGAAAGGTAGAAGTATTAGAACGAAGTTGGGGAAATTGTAAATACTGATAATTTAATAGAGTTGATGCTGGACAGCGACAAGAAATGAAATGCCATATCATAAATAATTGTGGAACAATGTCCTCTCAACTATGTACAAAAGATTTAACAATGTAAAATATTAAGGTTATTGTTTACGTTTTTGCACTGTTCCACTCTTCGGGAAAAACTTGTGTTATAATTAATTGATTTAAAACCTTTATTGCCAATTCCTCCTCCGTTATTGCGATTACTACCTCTGCTGATATCCCATCTGACCCAGGAGCTTTTTTCTTAAGCAAGGATTTTACTGCGTTTGAATCTTCTTCTTTACTAATAACATATATAAGATTGATAATAAAATTCCATTTCTGTAAAGTATCCGCCGGAAACATTGCTAATTTTAGACATGTTTAAAGAGTCACTTGCATGCCCTTCAATTGTCTGTTTCCTAATTCTGTCCTAGTAAAATTTTGCATCAGCAAAATTATTTTTGTGTGCTCTGTTGGGTTTTTTGGCAGTGATCGCTCGAGCGATAAAATGATCTATTTGCTTAACTGTTTATGCTGTTTATGTTTAAGGTTATCCATTTTTTTGTTTATTTTGTATTTTTATCTTTTGTAATACATGGTAAATAAAATATAAAATATCTTCTGAAAAATACATGAACCGGAGATCCAGAAAGAGGATCAAACTTCAATTATCGAAGAAGAAATAATTCAAGAATAGAATAACTGATGGATCTGGAACACGGAAAAAGCGTAATGGATAATACTTGTCAAATCGGTGAGAATGGAAGTAGTAGTACTTCACTAGTCAACTATTCTTATTCCACGGGACCGTATGAATCCACTCAAACGCTTTAGAAGTTCCACGACAAATTAAAGACACGTTAGATTTTTACGAAGCAGAACTAGTGAATCGTATCAAATACCACATTAAAATCAACATTTCCACATGTTGGTCCATTGTGGATAATATTTATGAATAAAAGAAACCGTAAAAGAATTGATACCCTTCGTAACAACCTATCTCATTAAGAAACTCTTTTTCACATAAATCTGATACATACAGACAATACAAATATGAAATGCTGAAATCGATTTTAAGCTAAAAATCATCTCCAATTAACATCGAAACATCCATATATTAATAAATTGTACAGTAATAAACAAGCGCAACAAAGTCGTTAATTTATGTAAATTTTGTTTTTCTTTGGATCTATCTATTAATATGCTTATGACATATTTATACAGGTGTTCAGAAATTCTTTTAATTCCAATTGGTATTGTATGTATCAACAAATAGTGACTACTAATGATTATTCGTGGACCAATTAACTAATAATAACTACTTCATTTTAACTTTGAGAACCTCCTGAAGACAAATGACGCATAATACAACATTTGAAAATTAAGATTTTTGCTTTAGAATTGAACAAAAAATGTCGCTACGTATAGATTATCCGCCAATTTATGAACACCTGTATTTTATAAGGAATAACTACCTTTTTGTTTAAATAAATATAAGATAGTGTTGCAAAAAGTTTACATAACGAAGATAAAGAGAGATAATAGAGACAGATAAAGATACATCCATCTCTAAAATCAAATCTGGGTGTGTCACTGAACGAATGGTTCCATACAAAAATTATCTTAAAAAAGGGTTCTGCGCGATGCCAAAGGTTGAAGAACACTGAACGCTGCTCGGAGTATAGCTCTCCAAGCGTAACAAAAGCATATATGCATGCATTGCAAGGATAAAACCGATAATGTGGAGCACACTTTCTTTGGATGTGCAAGAATCTGGGAGAAATTAAGAACAATATTAACCTCAACAAACTGCAATAAAATTCAACTCAACCCACAGTTTTAGATAATGTTGGATTTTGCAAGCATCAACATTACATAGTTGTGAAATATGAGAATATTTAAGTAAGATTTCGATTTTGAAAATATTATATTAAGACTGGGTTGGGTTGGGTTAGGCTTGAGTTCAGTGACGAATTGTACGTTTATTGCAAGAATAAAATCGGTTATGTGGCGCACACTTTCTTTGAATGTATAAGAAGGGAAGATAAATGACAGGAAATCTGGGAGAAATTAGGAACAACATTACCATCAAGAAACTGCAGTAACATTCAAATCAACCCAATCCAAAATTTTAGATAAAATTAGATTTTGAAATCATTAACTTTGGATAGTTGTGGAATATGAGACTATTTGAATAAGATTTGGGTTTTGAAAATATCATATTCAAGCTAGGTTGGGTTGGATTGGTGCTTAGTTGGCTTGAGTTAGGTGGGATTAGGTTGGATAGAGAAGGTTGAATTGAAAAATTTTACTTTCTCTTTGACATTTTTATTATATTTTGACTTTCTCTCGATTTTACAAGTGATGAAGAAGAGAAGATGGAAGAACGATGCACCGAGCCGGAGGAAGCCGGGGGATGGAGAAGAAGTCGTCCGTTTCCTTCCTCAAGTATGCAAGAAAGGTCACAATATTTCAAAAAGTTACGTAATTCTTTAATATATGTTGAGATGCCTCAAGAAATGCAAGAACTTGAAGTCGACAATATCGAGGCTGTAGTAAATCAATATTTTCAACATCTTTCGCACAAAGTCTAAAGAAATACGTGAGCAATACCAGGCTGATAAGATCTGTTAGATGCGTGGAAAAGAGAGGGAGTTTTTAGTGAGGTATGCCTGGCCATCAACGCCTTGTATGTATGTAAGGAAGCGGGGGTGCATGCTTTCCGCACACCCTACTTAGGCCCCATCGGACCCTTTCTGCATACTCCCAGCACTACCTCTGGTCACATCAACCAACCTAAGGATTTATCAAAGGCCAAAAGATATGTTCCTAATATCATCTGTGGTCGACCATGTCTCCTCAAAGGTCCTCGCTCCGAGGTCAGACAGAGAGGGGTAAGCAAACAATATGTATATAGCCGTCTTCTCGTTCTATTGACAGGATGAGAAGTCCTGTAGCTAGCCGAAAGGTGTGTTTCTTTAGGCCTAGGAGACGCTTAGCAATTTCTTTACAAGATAGCAGCCTGGGGTTCTGTCTCACACGTTTGAGAACTTCTTGTGGGTAATGCGCTTGATCATATTGATATGAGTGGCTAGAACAGGGGCGATGATCAGCTCATGTGCACAAGGCTCTCTGCTAGCAATACTTTATGTCAGAAGAGTCTCTCGTAGTCATAGAAATTGTCTCCTTCTGTGTGCAAAAGAAAAACAAAATGGTTGGATCGATTGCAAGATTGCTTTCCATTAATTAGTAGTTGGTCTCCCCCGAGACTAATTACCACTTCACACAATTCTTCACACGGTATGGAATATTTGGCAACAATCTGAATAAAATTAAGAAAATCGACTCAGACACCTACTCGTTTTGTGAGAAAGATTGGAGTACGAGAACAAACTCGGAGAAATCTTAAACACTGATAATGTAATATAGCAAATTTTGGATAGCGATAGGATATGCACTGTTGGAGTTGAATTGGGTTGGTATTGTTTTCAGTTAGGTTGGGTTAGGTTGGATCCGACAGTCGGCGTAGGGGTGGTAACACTGTCACCAATCATAAAGGAACCTTAAAGAAGAACTTAGATTCTAATATATGGAAGGATTGGTTAGGTTGGATTATGTTGGGTCGACTTACGGATCAAGTATATAGAAGAGGCTCGATTGATTGGCTAAGATTTGGGTGGGTTGGGTTGAGGCTAAGACGGAGATGGTCCTTCTACAAGGAAGGAGAAAAATCACAGAGTTGTCCTTGATGATACATCGGAACGCCATCAAGACGGTACCAAGTGCTAAATATCCATTTTGATTAGGACATAAGGATGACCGAGCATGTAAGGAAGACGACAAAGAAGGTTACTTATAAATCTACTGAGGAGGCTAATACCCAAAGTGGATTACCATCAGGTTAAAATCGGGCAAGTGAGAGGAGAGTGATTATTTCGGTCGCTGTGTCGGTGATATTTTTTCGCTACACCAATTTGGAGGAAGGCTATATATAACATATAAGAAATGTGCAATAATGATACAGTTTTTTAAATTAGAGTTTACTAAGTGGAAAAGATGCGCCGAATGAGTTCAGCGTTAGAACAGAGGAGCTATGGCAGGAAGGATGGGATGGTTACAGGGGTGCTTAAATGTATATGATCGAAAAAGCAGATAACAATGAGTGTGTGATCATTTTGAGGGGGAAGAGTGGTGTACAAGTGGAAGTGCAAGAGACAAAAGGTTTGTGTAGGGAACATAGAGACCATGATGGTAAGTGGTGAAAAACTATCGGAGATAATTGCGAACATGTGCAACATGGTAATGTCCTACCATGTGTCCTACGAATTGCTTTGAATCGTTAGGAGTGAAACGTAAAGGACGAAATAGAGGAAGATAAGAAGAAGAGTTTTATTTTTCTCGATGAAATGCCCTGAGGGGAGGTATCGGGAAGATAATGGACTGGCGGGGTTTATTTTTAAACCCTAACCCGTCACTATTTGGTCGCTTTTAAATCATACGCGAGAATTCGAGATGTCTGTAGTGCAGATTTCCAAATCGCCTCTTAAACAAAAGAGTTGAGTTGATTATAGTTATGCAAATTTTGGTTTGGTTGAGTTTAAATTTAGGTTAGAATTATCAAAGTATTAACTTTTAGTAAGATTTGAGTTAGATTGGCATGGATTAATAGGTCTAGATTTAATTCTTCTGTCACTCATTTAAGCAGCGTATCGCCATGAATGTCAATGCCAAGGTCATCAACCAATCAATTCTCCATCTAATCTTGTACATCCAGAACACATCAGTGATTTACTCAAAATGTAATAACTGTGTTTAGAAAAATTGATTCCTGCTGTTGTACCATTTCCTGGTACAATTAATTAATAGATATGCCGGTATAGGAAGAATGCGCGAGAGATCAAAACAAAATTATTGGGATGAAGCATGACCAGGGCAGTAAAACGGTTTCCCCAAGTAGAGCAAACCAGAATTCGTATGTGGTTGTGTCAAATTGTGTTGGAAGCAACGTACTGAAAAAAGTCCATAAAACATTCAATGTTATCTGCCAATTCCTCTGAAGAATATGTGTCTTTGTTATCTCCGCAGTAGATATCAATTCCTATTCAAACCATGTCCGCAGTATGGCGATCATTCAAACGTTTTTCATTAACACAATTATAAATTACACAGCCCTGTTTCTTGCATATCTACCTCAAATTTGTCAAAACTTCCATTTTCTTTTCATTTCAAATACTTTAAGAGTACAGTCACATAAAATTCATTTACCTCCAAATATAACGTTAAGTTGAATCAGTTAAATGTCTTCTTGCCTTTAAGCATACAAGAGATAGATTAGCACATTGAATACTATTGATTAAGTAACTCTTAGATACTATAAAGATTAGATTTTGAAATTCTACGTTTAGACGTGCATAAAATTGAGTTTGGTAAGATTGAGTTAGATTTTTGTAATTATTCAGCTAATGCCGAGTTTAGTTTGAATGTCAAAGATGTTGTTCAAAGAAATCTTTCGCCGAGAAAATTGTTCATTTCTATGAAAAGGACGATTCCCAAGATTTCTCGGTCCAATAAGAGAGTTTAAGATATCACAACAAATTTGCTACTTTCTTAGGCGCTAAAAGATTTGTAAAAAATTGTGGCCCTGTAACTTGGGTTGCCCAACAACTCGGGTAGTATTCAAGTATATTAAGTCATATAATTACTTAACTCCATTTTTTTGACACTTAGTATGTGAGTCCCCCATCGCTCGGTAAGGAAGTATTCTAATTCAATTTATCTTTCTTTATTGTTACCATCTTCGCATTACTTTTACGTTTTCAGATCTATTCTCTGTGTGTACAGGAATTATACGCATGAGGAACTATTTGATTAGTAATGTTTGAATATCGTAAAATCAATAAAATTGTATTAGTTTTGCTTTGAAAATTTGAACGCAATAACCATTTAGATAGGCTCTATTTTCGTCTAGAGGAATTTTTGAAACATAGAAGCGCGACAAAATCAAAATATTGTCATAGCAAACTTATCTTGTTTTTCACATGGCTGATACATCGTCGAAACAATTTTTTTCGTATAAATATAAATCGAAAGTTCCTGTGTGTTTACCAAAAACACTGCGTTGCACATAGCACGGTTGAATTACGTCAATTTCAAAGTGCGAAATTTGTCGTATTATTAAAACACTTAATGGTGTATCAAATTAATAATTTATGTGACTATTTACAAATAATTGAGGGGGAAAGGGGGGGAAAAGGCGCCTATAATTAATTGGAAATCAGTGATCCACTTAGTGCAATCTCTTGCTCTAGAATCAACTCGGAGAGAAAAAAAATTATTTCGATATCATGTAAACACTCAACTCAACTGTCTTTCCAATAAATCACCGAGCTCGCGAAGATATGTCGCTTAATTGAATTTTGTTATTAAATAATAACGGCTCTCGTATCTAAATGAAGTTAGCGTCAATCTTTAAGACCCGTTTGATAAATGATAAATTTATTTAATTTATACACAAATCGATCCGGGACTTTTAAACTTTAACGTCTCTTTTACGTAAACTTGAGACCAAAAATAAAATTTTAATGTAAATGTATTAAAAAAAGATTATGTAACTTATAAGGATATATTATTATTTCTTTTTCAACGTCTATTTTTAAACCTCTTTATAATCACACGCAAAAAAATAAATTAAAAAGGTGATAAGATGTAATTAGATTGTGATTTAAATGGCCCCCGGTATAAATACAGTTTAATCTCTTACACGGCATTGACAATAAATTTATAACCGCGCAACGTTTACGATGCGAGATTATCGCAAGATGTTTGTTGTTAACATCATTATTATAACCGCCGTACTATTAAATAGATTAATCCGCCAATTGATGGCGTATTGTTTAGGTCGTTTCTCTGTTAAACTGCTCGTTAAATTGCCGTACCCGACAGTACGGACTTAGTTTAACATTCATTACCTTCCGTTATGCATCAATGAATACGTAATATACTGTGTATAGATTGACGGTGATCAATAATACTGAAATGGTTCACTTATCTTATTTCAATTTAAACGGTTAATATCATATTTTATGACGTCTTATTGCAATGTCAATTTTTTTTGGTAAAAGCCCCAGAAAATGGCCTATTTAGTCGAAATTTGTTAATTATAATTGAAACAAAATTCTTTTTTAATTAAATTGTGTAAAATAAACTTAAGTTTTTAGTTGCAAATCACGCAGATAAAGTATAGTTTTAAATAAGCAATGTATTAGTTTTGAAATTACGCCGTCTTAAAGTTTAATCTTTATCAAATTCCTTAATTATTAAAATTACTTTAAGAAGTTATAACTGACAAATTTGAATATTTGAAAAAGCGATAAATGAAACGCTAAATTAGAATCAAATATTCTTTAAGATGCTTCCTGTTTTGCCCCGATAACTCAATTCATTTTAGAGATATGATTGCGGTTTATCACATTCCATAATTATTAAAATTAGTTTCAAAAATCATAATGCTTGAAACCTTCGATCCAAATTTGAAAGTTTAAAGAAATAGTTTTTATTAGTTTTTATATTTACACTAAATAACCATAAAAAATTTTTTAAATTGGTTCTTACTTTATCCCGATATCTCAATTAACTTTAGAGATACGATATATCTACGATAGTTAGTTTAAAAATTATAACGTCCTTGCGATAAATGTCCAAGGATAAAAGATGGCAATTTTTACATTAAACCTTCTCCCTCGGTTAAGTATGTAGGTTTAACTTTATAGATAATGGTTTAAAATTATTTAAGCACTATAAAATCAAAGAGATGAAGCAATTAAAAGAGTGGAAAAGTTTAGATTTTTAACATACAAAAACAAACATCAACATAGAAAGGGATATCCACAAAGCCATATGCACATCTCTTCTAGACTTTAGACTCATTCTCACAGTAAATTCAACAAATAAAACCAAAGAAATCATTGTCAAAGCAGGAAGAAGATGCTTAAGGATCATAAGCAAAATTCAATATCCAAACAATTCTCTGCGCAAAATAAGCAATAAAGATCTATACGCTAAATTCAACTAAAAAATACAATTAAGACACAGAGAACTGATCGTAAAATTTGTTAATAAGAAAAAACTCGCAAATACTAAACAAAATGTGTTTAACAAGAACGATTACTGGTAACAACAATAAACTTTGCATAGGACACAAAGCATTTATGGAAGAAGACGACGCATTTATGCAGACAATTACATCACTTATATAATATATAAATTAGTACATCTACAATTAGTAAATTTTGTTATTTAACTATATATATGTCTTATAAAAGCTTTTGTAAATGATTGTATGAATCCATGTTGTAGGTTTATGGTTTATAAGTAATCTGCGAATAGGGAAAGAACGAAAGTAGGAAAAGAATTGCAATGAGGTTTCTATTAGAAAAACACGGAACAGATATACTACGTTTACTTCTCCGGGCGATTGGAATTGATATGTATCTCTTTATCTCATTAAAATCCTATGCCTTGTCCCGTCTTGTCTAAAGCACATGGAAAAATTCTAATCGCAGGTCGCTGCAATCACAAATCTCGTGCGATAGAGACGAGTTTTAAGGGAAATTGATTTTTATTTTAACAAAAAAGCGAAGTTTGTAGTATTAATCATAGCTTAGATTAAAATTCTTATAGTCAAATTACCTGATTAGCTTTGAATATTATTTTCTAATCATAAATCTGTATTTGGAATTAAAATAATGAAGTTTTTGATAATATACATGAATATTTGGATTCTATTTTGTAAAAAAATTGTAGAAAAATTTTTAGGATTCTTCGTTATTTCGAAGAAATGTTACTATAATCAATGATATCATTTCTAAACAGGCGTCAAACCAGAAGTACGAAAAAAGTCCGGTTTTTAATAATTTACTTCATTTCTTTATCTACATTAGCAACCTTGATTAGCTAGATTGTGGTTAGGTTAGGGTGATTAACAATTTTGCTAACATTTCTTGTGCCATTTTCTTAAAATGCAGTCTTATAAGCCTGAAGAAAAGTTATTTATAGTTGGAGCAGTAACAGTGTAAAAAAT
This sequence comes from Onthophagus sagittarius, assembly GCA_036711965.1. Taxonomy (NCBI): domain Eukaryota; kingdom Metazoa; phylum Arthropoda; class Insecta; order Coleoptera; family Scarabaeidae; genus Onthophagus; species Onthophagus sagittarius. Next base: position 64,551,789 of record JASERS010000003.1, on the reverse strand, counting down.
TTTGCAATCACAAATACCTCTCTTACAAAATTGTTGCAGGTAGTTTTAGCCTTTTTTAACCTAATGATTATTATCACCGCATGGAGTTTTGAGAAATAATTATGAACCAATGCCATCAAAATGAATTATTTGTAAACAACATTTCATTAGAGAGTTTCAATTAGAACACAACCCAACCCAACCCATCTCAACCCAACCAGAACACAATATCATCAGAAACTCATTGTGTGGACAGGAGTCGTTGCCAATGAGTTGCCATTGGGTCTTTTTTTAAATGGAATTTTAAATGGCAATAAATATTTAGACTTATTATAGAACAATGTTATTCTTCCAATTCAGAAACAATTTGATCTTGATAATATTTGGTTTCAGCAAAATGATTTTCTTACAGGTGGATAAGTAATTCTAGTAATTCGTATTTAATGGCCAACACGTTCCTCTGATTTAGCACCTAACGATTTTTTTTTATCTTTTTAAGTAATTCTATTTGCGGGTATAGAGAACGAAACAAGCAATACGATTACACTAAATGTATTTGCTAACATCCGGCAAAAGTTTTATCAATGGTTGAATTACTGTTCAGGTCAAGAAGGAAGTTTAGTTGAACATTTATTATAAATAAATGAGCAGAATTATGTTTCATTTGAAATGATCTGATCCTTCATAGCTAAGAAAACTATTAGTACTGTATATGATGGATTTATTTCTTTTTGATTTTAACTAAATTCTTCTTTTTTACATAATTTTACAAATTGCGGTTAGTCAAATTAATTGATAACTAATTTTAACAAAAATCCGCCCACTTATGGACGCCCAGGTATAGCTAAGGCACAACTTTTCATTCATATTTATGTTATTGTTGTGTCATTTTTACTTAGTTGTATCATCACTTACTTCTACTACTAGTTAATGTCTTTGAATATCATGGCGAATTATTCCAACGTCAACATTTTAAAATCGTCTTATATTCGTGGCGGATGTAATAAAGTTTTGGATAGGATTTGCTTCTTAGTTTTGGAAAGATCAAAATAACAAGAAACCATAAATTTCTATCACCAGCAGCTTAAGATAATAGATTAAATGTTTTGTCATATTTTATTGCTTTACCAAATTCTTTGATATGAGGTGCTTCGGTCGATTCAGATGAATAATATTTTCCAAGAAAGCACCGTAAATAAATAAACTGAACTCTCTAGGAATATCGCCCATCATTACGTCGAATATTACGCCATATTATTGTTTTTAATTGCTTCATTTATGCGTTTTTCTGCTGGTTATTTTTGGCAAATAAAAGCTAACAAAGTAAAGTTTATTGAATCGCAGATCATTCTAGAAATAATACCAATGATAATTTAAATAAATTAAACGATAAACTGTCAAAATGTTATAGCCTTCTAATAAAGGCACGAATAGCTTCCAGCATTTTGTGTAGGATTTTGATAAAATACTCAATATGAAGAAAACCAAAAAATAGGTACAGCAAAGTTTATAGATAATTTGTAGAGAATTAAATTCCCGTTTTGATAGGCTAAAAAGATGTGAAGCGTTCCATTTAAAATTTTCGACTTTCTCGCAAGTGAATTACACTGAAATAACAAGTGACAATCTATTTGACAGCATATGACGAGTTATTGTGGCAATGGAAAACGTTTTTGAATTAACGTTGGCTGAGATATGAGCTTTTAAAGAGCATGGCAATATTTGCCAAAAAGCACTTAAAAATAACTCGAAACCAAAAAGCGGTAGATACCAACAACTGTTATCAAAGTCAACATATTCTCTTACGTATAATTGAATGGTGTAATAAAAACGATAGCATTCCATTTAAAGTAACAAAGTTGAGGTCTACTTCCGGTAGACCGGAAGTGGTGGCCATCTTGAAAATATTTTAGATTAACAGATCGGATTGAACAACCCATGCTATCAAAATTTCAAGCCTCTACGAATAGTGGAACCTAAAAAAGGTCTAATGTACCAGTTACGTGAGAGATCCTGTATATATACATATGTATCCTGATATATACAGGGTGAGTCAATAGTGCGAGGACGGAAGATTGTGACTTTACTGTTGAACATAAAAAGAATGTTTGAATGCCATTATACATTAATTTCAAAGCTGCATCGATTAAAATTATTTTCGGGTATACTGGGTGTTTCACAATTCCAGAACCCTACTCAACTTAATTTTTTTAAATAGAACCGTATACATCTTTTTACATATGTTGATTACCTGTCTTAAATGCTATAAATGTGTATCTTGTTTTCAAATTTTGTATGCAGGGTTACCAAGTTATTAATCATTTTGTGAACATTTTTGTAAAATCTTGTGGTGACTTAAAATTCATTATCACCATTATTATTAAATATTGGAGAGTGCAATTTGGCATAATCCATAAACAAAGCTTTGGTCTTTCAAACCCCACTAATACTTTTGGATAGTATTATACAGGTGGTTGCCAGAACCGGTTAATTTATGAAATGTTTGAGGGACCATAACTTTGTTATTTTAAACGGAACACCCTATATTTTTTCAGTGCCTCAGAAGGATTTATTAATTACCTTTCATTTTTGTTAAGTATATGGTGTACCTAACATGTGTACTTTTTGAGATAATTACACTATTTCAAAAATGACGGCATAAACTTGATTTTTTACAAGAAATAAACTATGAAGAAGACATTTTTAAACAAATGCAAGTAAGTTTATTTCATAAAAGAATGATGGATCTGTGTACAGACAATAGTATTAAGCAAACAGCTTTTCAAAAATTTTGTTTAAATATGTTGCAAAAATCCTATTATAGCGAGGAGGTGTACCATCGTGCTGAGACCACATTCCTCGTCAAACGTCAAGTGAAACATCTTCTAAAAGGGTTGGCATTTGATTTTCTAACCAATTCAAAATAATTATCAATTGACGGTTGCCTCAAAGAAATACGATCTGATCATATAAAATTCTAGAATCCCTGCCCAGACATTTTAGGACCATCGATGTTAGTGTGCTACTTTTCATATAAACTTACTATTGAAAATATCGTAGTAATGAAGATTAAGGTTGACACAGTTATTTTTACGAAACATCGCTTATTCACTGTATAGAAAATAATCAAAAAAATTATATTCTTGTTGATCTTTTTCTAATACCCATTTCAAAAATTCTTTTGCAAAACAGACTCACTTGCATTTTTTTAAAAATGTCTTCTTTATAGTTTATTTCTTGTCAAATATGAGGTTTATACCAACATTTTTGAAATAGTCTAATTATCTGAAAAAGTATATGTGTTAGACATACCATATGCTTTACAAAAACGAAAGGTAATTAACAAAGCCTTTTGAGGCATTGAAAAATATAGGGTGTTCCATTTAAAATAATAAAGCTATGGTCCCTCAAACATTTCATACATTAACCGGTTCTAGTAATCACCCTATATAATGTTATCTATTACTATTAGTGGCTCTCGAAAGACCCAAGCTTTGTTTATCACTATGCTAAATTACATCCTTCAATACTTAATAATAATGCTCATAATGAATTTTAAGTGACCACATGATTTATCAAAAATTTTCACAAAATAATTAATAACTTGGCAACGTTGCATTTAAAATTTGGAAACAAGACACACATTTATAGCATTTAAGACAGGTAATCAACATATCTAAAAAGATGTATAGGGTACCATTTAAAAAAATGAAGTTGAGTAGGGTTCTGGAATTGTGAAACAGCCTGTATAGTTGAAAATAATTTTAATCGATGCAGCTTTGACAGTAATGTATAACGACATAAAAACGTTTTTTAAGTTTTCAACGGTAAAGCCACTATCTTCCGTCCCCGCACTATTGACTCACCCTGTATGTATCCTGTATATAAGTATATATATATATGTATATGTATATATATATATACTAGCAAATATATATAGAGCAAATATATATATATATATATATATATATATACTTATATACAGTGTGATTCAAAAGTAACGGATAAATTCGAAAAAATCATTACAACCAATTTATGAAAAGATCGCTGAAACCGGTTTAAATTTTTTTGCATCTTTTGGTGTATACTTTAAATTTTTTCGCCATGAAAAAAAAATCATTTCCAAGTGTCAAAATTCAATTTCAATTGAATTATTTATTTAAATTAATTATTATTACTATTGTACTTAAGATGCAAAGGTAGCAATAGCTTATTGCATCAGACGCATAGAAAAACGCAAACAGAAAATAAGATATAAGAAATTTTTAAATAATTTAAATTAATTAAATTTAAATTATTTTTAATTTATATGAAATTTTAAATAAATCTTTTTATATTGCTTTTTAACTTTAAATTTACAAAAATAATATGAAAGATAGAAAACAATTATATCATTAATTCAAATGTTTAAATTGCTATCCGGTAAGGCAATATCTTATTCGCGAGACAAACTCTTCTTGAACGTTTTGAATTATATCCGGGCTGATTAATAAATTTCTTCTCTAATTTTTGACCAATGAATAACAACAATTAACACAAGAAACTCCACAATACTACTCAGAATAATCTCATTAAAGAGCAATAAACTGTTTCAAATCGAATTTTGACTTGGAAATTTTAAATCAAAACAATTGGTTAAACAATTGGATACTCACGGCTACTATTATTTTTTATATCAAATGTATGGGAAACAATGAATCTAAATTAATTTTTCTCGAAAATGTTCTAATGTAATCGATATTGATATTTATTGTGCATAATTCAAAAGAATCATTTTTCAAATTCCGGTATAAAAAATGCGGTGTTCCATTTAAAAAAAACTTCAATGATGTCACAACTCGTTTAAAAATCGAAAAAATTTCAAATATACTCCAGAAAATAGATTGATCATAAATTGTTTATAATAATTTAAAAAACTTGTTTCTTCTTTTTAAAATAAATATTTATTATTTACGACTTTTAACAAGTCATTATTAGCTAAAATCTTTGTAAGCGGAAAACAAATAGAAAACACATCAAAATCGAAAATTGTTATAAAATTATAGTTATCTTACGTCAAAATGCAAGAAATCTTAAAGTTGGTTTTCACATAGAAGACACATTGATAATAAAAAAGTTAAAACAATAAACTAACTTAAAAAATGGATAAAATGACAGTTTTTTACAAATTAGAGTAGTACGACGATAGGACGAAGAGCGAATACAACGACCAAATAAACCGGTTGCATATTTTATAAATAGAATAAAATAAAAATATATTTTGTTTCTGGGCCCTATATTATATTTCTATTTAATTTCTATATGAATATATATAATTTATATCTATACGAATATAATTTAAAGAATGTATAAATAGAAGAAAATTGTTCTCTTACTAAATTATTCATCAATTATTTTCGAAAGGAAGGAGAGATTTATGTTTCGATTTCTTTATATTTCCAATAGACATTATGACCCGTTAATTGAATGTGTTTTTATATGTTAAAATTTGTTTTTGTTTTATGTTCTTGTATTCTCAAACCCAGTCTACGACCTGTTTGTCTGTGTGGAGACTTTATATACTCCACATTTTTGAAAATTATTTTAAATCTTACGTATATGGTGAGAACATAAAAGAGCAGGCATTGTGATCATTTCAATTTCAAAATTTTCAAAACAATCGAAATTTTCCGCCACTTTTGGAGGAAAATTTTTCACAGTACCCTTAAACTCACTAAATAGTCACTCCTAGAAATTTGTTGCAATCATTCAGATACACTCTGTATATAATTATGTCCTATTAAGTATAAACTTTTGTAAAGGTGGAAAGACCAGCGCCTAATGTGCTCACGGTCGGTAACCAATAAAGGATTATTTCTCTGTCTCATAATGTCTAGATTTGAAAATTTAAAGATATGATTTTTTGATTGTCCTTTTATCCCAATATCGCAATTAGTTTCGGAGATACGACTTCTTAAAGTTTCATTGTTAACAACTTATATGATTATTAAAATTAGTGTATTTAAAAATATTTAACTGTCAGGTTCGAAAATTTGAAGAAATAATGTTTACATCATTAAATTAACATAGAATATTCTTTAGAATCCTTTTTATTTCACTCTGATATCTTAATGCATTTTGGAGATACGATATCTTAATGTATGGCGTTTATCAAATACTATGATTATTAAAATTATTTAGGTTTTGAAATTTGAAAATTCAAAGAAATGATTTTCATCATACTAAATAAGCATAAGTATTATCTAAAATACTCATTATACTATCCCGATACCTCAATTAACTTTAATGATACGATATCTTCAAGTTTGATCTTTATTAAATATCATTATTAAAATTAATTGTGCATAAAAATCGTAACCTTCAGACTTGAAGATTTGAAGAAATGATTTTCATCACACTAAATTATCATAAAATATTCTTTAAAATGCGATATCACAATTAATTTTAGAGTTTGTTTTTTATCAAATATAATCATTTTTATAATTAATTGTATTTAAAAGATCATAACATCCCGACTTGAAGATTTGAAGAAATGACTTTTATCACACTAAGTTAGCATAAAATATTCTTTAAAATGCTTCCTATTTCAATCCAACATCTCAATTAATTTTAGAGATACGATATCATAAAGTTTGGCATTTATCAAATTCTATGATTATTAAAATTCGTTGTGTTTAAAGAAATGATAGCTTCCAGATCTAAAGATTTGAGAACTGATTTTCATCAAACTAAATGAGCATAAAATATTCTTTAAAATGCTTCTTATATCATCCCGATATCTGAATTAATTTTAGAATTTGATCTTTATCAAATTCCATGATTTTTAAAATTAATTGTGTTTAAAAAATCACAACATCCCGACTTGAAGATTTGAAGAAATGATTTTTATCACACTAAGTTAGCATAAAGTATGCTTTAAAATGCTTCCTATTTCAACCTCACATCTGAATAATTTTTAAAGATACGATATCATAAAGTTTTGCATTTATCAAATTCTATGCTTATTAAAATTAGTTGTGTTTAAAAAAATGATAATTTCCAAATCTGAAGATATGAAAAAATGATTTTCATCACACCAAATTATCATAAAATATTCTTTAAAATGCTTCTTATTTTATCCCGATATCTCAATGAATGTTAGAGTTTGACCCATATCAAATTCCATGATTTTTAAAATTAATTGTGTTTAAAAAATCATAACATCCAGACTTAAAGATTTGAAGAAATGATTTTTATCACACTAAGTTAGCATAAAATATTCTTTAAAATGCTTCTTATTTCAACCTCACATCTCAATTATTTTAGAGATACGATATCATAAAGTTTGGAATTTATCAAATACTATGATTATTAAAATTAGTTGTGTTTAAAAAAGTGATAACATCCAAATCTGAAGATTTGAAAAAATGATTTTCATCACACTAAATTATCATAAAATATTCTTTAAAATGCTTCTTATTTCATCCCTATATCTCAATTAATTTTAAAGTTTGATCTTTATCAAATTCCATAATTTTTAAAATTAATTGTGTTTAAAGAATCATAACACCCAGACTTGAAGATTTGAAGAGATGATTTTCATTATACTAACTAAGCATAAAGTATTTTTTAAAATATTCATTACTCTATCTCGATATCTCAATTAACTTTAATGATAAGATATCTTAAAATTTGACCTTTATCAAATTTCATAATTGTTAAAATTAATTGTATTTAAAAAATCATAACATCCCGACTTGAAGATTTGAAGAAAGGATTTTTATCACACTAAGTTATCATAAAATATTCTTTAAAATGCGTCTTATTTCAACCCTACATCTCAATTAATTTTAGAGATACGATATCATAAAGTTTGGCATTTATCAAATTCTATGATTATTAAAATTAGTTGTGTTTAAAAAAATGATAACATCCAAATCTGAAGATTTGAAAAAACGATTTTCATCACACTAAATTATCATAAAATATTCTTTAAAATGCTTTTTATTTTATCCCGATATCTCAATGAATGTTAGAGTTTGATCTTTATCAAATTCCATGATCTTTAAAATTAATTGTGTTTAAATAATCATAACATCCCGACTTGAAGATTTGAAGAAATGACTTTTATCACACTAAGTTAGCATAAAATATTCTTTAAAATGCTTCTTATTTCAACCCTATATCTCACTTAATTTTAGAGATACGATGTCATAAAGTTTGGCATTTATCAAATTCTATGGTTATTAAAATTAGTTGTGTTTAAAAAAATGATAACTTCCAAATCTGAAGATATGAAAAAATGATTTTCATCAGACCAAATTATCATAAAATATTCTTCAAAATGCTTCTTATTTTATCCCGATATTTCAATGAATGTTAGAGTTTGATCTTTATCAAATTCCATGATCTTTAAAATTAATTGTGTTTAAAAAATCATAACATCCCGACTTGAAGACTTGAAGAAATGACTTTTATCACACTAAGTTAGCATAAAATATTCTTTAAAATGCTTCTTATTTTATCCTACTATCTCAATTAATGTTAGAGTTTGATCTTTATCAAATTCCATGATTTTTAAAATGAATTGGGTTTAAAAAATCAAAACATCCCGCCTTGAGATTTGAAGAAATGACTTTTATCATATTAAGTTATCATAAAATATTTTTTAAAATGCTTCTTTTTTCAACCCCACATCTCAATTACATCTCAATATGATATCATAAAGTTTGGCATTTACAAATTCCGTGATTATTAAAATTAGTTGTGTTTAAAGAATGGTATTAAAGACTTCTTAAAGACTTCATAACTTCCAGATTCAAAGATTTGAAGAAATGATTTTCATCACACTAAATTAGCATAAAATATTCTTTAACGTGCTTCTTAAAATCGTACTTATTTTACCCCGATATCTCAATTAATTTTAAAGTTTGCTAAATCAGTATAAAATGTTCTTTAAAATCCTTATTACTTCATCGCGATATCAATTAATTATAGTGATACGATATCTTAAAATTTGATCTCTACTTAATTTTTGATTATTAAAATTAAAATTTAATTAAAATGCTTTCTATTTCATCTCGATCAATTTTCATATTTAAAAAATTATAACATCCAGATTTGAAGATTTGAAGATATAATTTTTATCTATTACAACTGTCAAATTTGAAGATTTGAATAAGCTGTAAATGAAATGCTAAATTTGCATGTAATATTTTTTAATATGCTTTTTATTTCATCCCGATATCTCAATTAATTTTAAAGACATGATATCTTAAATTGTGATATTTATCAATTTCCATAATTATTAAAATTGGTTTAAAAAAATTATAATTCTCCAATTTGCAGATTTGAAGATACGTGCACTATCTTTGCATCAAGTATTCTTTAAAATGCATATTAAAGTTGATTGTGTATAAAAAATTATAACTTCTTTCTTTTTTTCAAATCTAAATTGTTCATAAACATATATACTTCTTATTTCAACCCCATATCTCAATTAATTTTAGAGACATAATTATTAAAATTAGGTGTGTTTAAAAAATCATAATCTCCTGATCTGAAGATTTGAAGAAATGCTTTTCATCACACTAAATTAGCATGAAATATTTTTTAAAATGCTTCTTATTTTAACCCGATATCTCAATTAATTTTAAAGATACGACTTTTTAGTCTTTGTCAAACTCTATGATTATTAAAATTCGTTGTGTTTAAAACGACATAACTTCAAAATTTACAAAATTAAAAAAATAATTCTCATTGCACTAAATTAGCATAACTCCGTGATTATAAAAATTAATTGTGTTTAAAAAATCATAACTTCCAGACTTCAAAATTTGAAGAAATTACTTTCATCTCACAAAATTAGCAAAAAATATTCTTTAAGATCCTTCTTATTTCACCCGATATCTCAATTAATTTGTTACTTAGTGAGATGTTACTTCATATTTTAATTATAAAATCAGATCTATTTAAAATGTCATAACTTCTAATTTTACAAAATTGAAATAATAATTTCCATTACTCTAAATTAGCATAAAATAGTCTTCAAAGTGCTCCTTTTTTTATTCCGATATCTCAATTAATTTTAGGGATACAGCATTTTAAAGTTTGATTTTTATCAAGATCTATGATTACAACTTGAAATTTTGAAAATGTTAAGAAAAGATTTGCATCACACTAAATTAGTTTAGGCACAACTCAAAATCTGCCATTTTTCAGATTCACTTTCATTCTTACGGCGATTACCAGAAAGCCATAAGAAAGTATAAGGTACCATATGCAATAATGAAATAAACAATTTTCAAACTCAGTAAAACAAAATTCTTTTGTAAACCAAATTGTGAAAAAAAAATTTAAATTTTTAGTAGCAAAACACGCAGGTAAAGTGTAGTTTTAAATAAGCAATAATATCCATAGAAACTTAAGTAGAATTTGAAAGCTCCCATTTTAAGCGAGACTCCATCGAACCGAACCGAGCCACCGTCCGTCAGTCCAAACAAATTTTCATTGTCAATGTCACGTTGCGCCGAAAGCTCAGCTTTTGTGCGCGGTACGCTTCAAGGTATTTGCCGTGAATAACGCCTTCAAACTACTCGGAAGGATTAAGATAACGCAGCGTTAAATGGGCAAAAAAAAACGAAAAATCTTCTCGCACCTTGCTCAAAACACAATGGCCGGTCCATCGTTGGTTTCCTCTGTCGCATTATCTCGACCTAATTTTAATTGACTGGAGAACGAACACGAGATTAAGAGATCAGTTCAGTTTGTTTACGAGATAAAATCGCCAAATCTATGTGCGAAAAACAAAATAAATAAAAATTTTAAGCAAAATTAATTAATTAATAAAAAACAAATGAATTATAATCGCTATTGACAGTTGAAATGTCATCGCCCCAACCGTTTTGATTTGTAATCGCAATATGAATATTCCCGCTCATAAATATGCAATCGATATAATAAATACTATGCGATAAGTATACAATTGAACTTTCACAGATCAATCCTACACAATCGTTCTGGTGGTGTGGTGACGGCTTTTGTCAATTGAGGTTATGCACATATCAAGTTGTTAGACGTGCGCATAAACAACAATATTAACGATGTCGTTGTAAATGTTAACTCGACTTATAAATACATGGACTAATTACAGTTTAATCTAATATATGAAGTGTTTTTAAATGTCTGCAAACGAGTTCAAGTTATTAAAGCTTTTTATAGACTAATATAACTTTACTTTTTTTATTGTTATAAATTTTATTAATTAAATTTATCGCACATATACAATTCCTCGTAATAATATTTACGAAATTTTCTATAAATTTCGTCTTACTTCATCAAGATATCAGATTTTAAAGTGGGATTTATTACAGTTTCATCTTCATTTATTTTATCTGTATTATAATTAAATTCAAAAAATTGTATCGGTAAGATTTGTAGCAACGATTTTTAATGTATTAAATATTCATCAATTTTATTTTAAATTATTTTTTATTTCAGCTGGATGTATCAATTAATTTTTGAGATATAACGATATTTTAAAGTTTAATCTATCCCAATATCCATTATCAAAATATTTATTTGTGTTTAAATAACCATATCGTCCAAATTTAAAGATTTAAAACAATGATTTGATGAATTATTATAAAATATTCTTCAATTTTTAATTTTTTATTATTTCATTTCGATATCTTAATTAGTTCCTTGAGATTAATTGAGATACCTACGACTTCTTAAAAAACGATCAACCTTTATCAAAGCCTCTTATTATTAAAACTTAATTTGGTGCATTTAAGAAAATCATAAGATTCAAATTTGAACATTTGAAGAAACGATTTTCATCACACTAAATTAGCATAAAATATTCCTTAAAATGCTTCATATTTCATTCTGATATTGCAATTAATTTTAGACATATAACTAAAAAAAATTAATATTTGTCAAGGTATACGATTTTGAAAATTAGTTGTTTAAAAGGTATAACTTCTAAATTTGAAAATTTGAAGAAATTGTTTTCTCCACATTAAATTAGAATAAAATATTCTTTAAATAGCTTTTTATTTAATTCCGATATCTCAATTAATATTAGAGATACGATATCTTCAAGTTTGATCTTGATCAAATTCCAGAATTCTTCTAGAGTTGAAGATTCCGGCTCATTCTTCAAAATGCTTCTTATTTCATCCTGATATCTTAATTATTTTTAAGTACTATAACTTAAAGTTTGATCTTTTTCAAATTTCATAATTTTAAAATTAGTTTAAGAATCATAACAGATTTGAAGATTTTAAGAAACGATTTTCATCACACTATATTAGCATACATCATTCTTTAAAATGCTTCTTACTTCATTCCAATATCTCTTAATTAAAAAAACGGTATCTTAAATATCAATCTGTATCAAATTTCATAACCAGACTTAGTTGTGTTTAAAAAATCATAACTTCTAGATTTGAAGATTTGAAGAAACGATTTTCATCTCAATAAATTAAGGTAAAATGTTGTTCAAAATGCTTCTTATTTCATCCCGATATCTCAATTAATTTTTGAGATACGATACCTTAAAAATTGATCTTTATCAAATTCCACAATTTTAAAATTAGTTTAAAAAATCATAACATCCAGATTTGAAGATTTTAAGAAATAACTTTCATCACACTATGTGACCACAAAATATTTTTCAAATGATTCTAACTTCATTGCAATATCTCTATTAATTTTTGAGATATGGTGTTTTAAACATTATTCTTTGTCAAATTTCAAAATTATTAAAATTACTTTAAACAAAATACCATCAAAATTTAAATATTTTAAAAAAATTCTCGATTACGCTAAATTATCATAAAATGTTCTTCAAATTTCTTCTTAAATCATCCCGATAGTTTAATTAATTCTTGAGATACAACATCTTAAAATACTATCTTTGTTAAATTCTGCAATTATTAAAATTGGTTGTATCTAAAAAATCATAGCTTCCAGATTTGCAGATTTGAAGAAATGATTTTCATCACGGAATATTAGCATAAAATATCTTTTAAAATGCTTCTTATTTCATAACGATATCTGAATTAGTTTTAAATATATGACTTCTTAAAATCTGATCTTTGTTAAATTTTATGACTATCAACATTAGTTATGTTTAAAAAATCAAAACATCCAGATTTGAATACTTCAGGAAAGGATATTCATAACACTAAATTAAGATAAAATATTCTTTAAATTACTATTTATTTCATTCCGATATCTCAATTAATTTTAGAGATTTCATATTTTTTATCAAATTATGTAATTATTAAAATTACTTTCAAAAAACGTTTCAAATTGGAAGATATGAAGAAATGGTCTTCATTATATTAAATTAGCATAAAATATTCTTTAAAACGCTTTATATTTCATTCTCATATCTCCATTAGTTTTAGAGATAAAACTTCTTAAAATTTTATCTTTGTTAAATTTTATGATTATTAAAATTAGTCGAATTTAAAATATCATATCTTTCAGATCTGAAGAATGATATTCTTCAAATTAACATAAAATGTTCCACAAAATGCTTCTTATTTCATCCCGATATCTCAATTAATTTTTAAGATACGATACCTTAAGGTTTATCTTTGTCAACTACTATAATTTTAAAATTACTTTAAATAGTCATAACTTCCAGATTTGAAGATTTGAAGAAATGATTTTCATCACACTAAATTAGCATAAAACATTTTTTAAAATGATTCTTAGTTTATTCCGATATCTCCGTTAATTTTGAAGATATGGTGTCTTAAACAATATTATTTATCAAATTTCATAATTACTAAAATTACTTTAAAACTTAAGATAATCAAAATTTAAAGATTAAAGATATGTTTTACTTACGCAAAATTATAATAAAATATTCTTCAAATTTCTTCTTAAATTATCCCGATATCTTAATTAATTCTTGGGCTACAACTTCCTAAAATACGATCTTTGCTAAATCTTGTAATTATTAGAATTAGTTTTGTATAAAAAATCATAACTTCCAGATTTGAAGATTTAAAGAAATGATTTTCATCATACAATATTAGAATAAAATATTCTTAAAAATGCTTCTTATTTCATACCGATGTCTCAATTAGTTTTAAAGATGTGACCTCTTAATATCTGTTCTTTATTAAATTTTATGAGTATTCAAGTTAGTTGTTTAAAAAATCATAACATTCAAATTTGAAGATTTGAAGAAAGAAATTAAACTAAATAAAAAATAAGATAAAATATTCTTTAAAATGTTATTTATTTCATACCGATATCTCAATTAATTTTAGAGATACGATATTTTCAAATTTGATTTTTGTCAATTTCAATGATTATAAAAATTAGTTTAAAAAATCATAAACATCAAATTGGAAGATTTGAAGAAATGATTATCATGTTAAATTAACATAAAATATTCTTTAAAATGCTTTAAATTTCATTCTCATATCTCCATTAGTTTTTGAGATACGATATACTTTGATTTTTACCAAATTCCAAAATTAGTTTAAATAGTAATAACATCCAGATTTGAAGATTCGAAGAAATGATTTCCATCACACTATATTAGCATAAAATATTCTTTAAAATGCTTCTTAGTTAATTCCTATCTGTTAACTTTAAAGATATGGTGTTAGACATTATTCATTATCAAATTTCATAATTATTAAAATTCAATCATTTCATTTCTTCAGGATTTGAAGATTTGAAGAAATGATTTTCATCACACTAAATTAGCATAAAACATTTTTTAAAATGATTCTTAGTTTATTCCGATATCTCCGTTAATTTTGAAGATATGGTGTCTTAAAGAATATTATTTATCAAATTTCATAATTACTAAAATTACTTTAAAACTTAAGATAATCAAAATTTAAAGATTAAAGATATGTTTTACTTACGCAAAATTATAATAAAATATTCTTCAAATTTCTTCTTAAATTATCCCGATATCTTAATTAATTCTTGGGCTACAACTTCCTAAAATACGATCTTTGCTAAATCTTGTAATTATTAGAATTAGTTTTGGATAAAAAATCATAACTTCCAGATTTGAAGATTTAAAGAAATGATTTTCATCATACAATATTAGAATAAAATATTTTTTAAAATGATTTGAAGAAATGATTTTCATTACACTATATATTAGCTTAATATATTCTTGTAAATGATTCTTTCTTCATTCCGATATCTCTTTTAATTTTAAAGAAACGGTGTCTTAAACATTATTCTTTATTAAATAAGTATATCTTCTCACTGTTATGTTTAAAAAATCATAATTTCTAGATTTGAAGATTTGAAGAAATGATTTTCATCGCATTAAATTAGCATAAGATACTCTTCAGTGTGCTTCTTGTTTCATCTCTATATCTCAATTAATTTTTGAGATACGATATACCTTGATATTTATCAAATTCCTAAATTAGTTTAAATAGTAATAACATCCAGATTTGAAGATTCGAAGAAATGATTTCCATCACACTATATTAGCATAAAATATTCATTAAAATGCTTCTTAGTTAATTCCTATCTGTTAACTTTAAAGATATGGTGTTAGACATTATTCTTTATCAAATTTCATAATTATTAAAATTCAATCATATCATTTCTTTAGGATTTGAACATTTGAAGAAATGATTTTGATCACACTAAATTAGCATAAAATATTCCTTAAAATGCTTCATATTTCATTCTGATATTGCAATTAATTTTAGACATATGACTAAAAAA
The DNA here is from genome assembly GCA_036711965.1 of Onthophagus sagittarius. NCBI lineage: Eukaryota > Metazoa > Arthropoda > Insecta > Coleoptera > Scarabaeidae > Onthophagus > Onthophagus sagittarius. The sequence goes on along the minus strand of JASERS010000003.1, from coordinate 64,536,099 downwards.
AATTAATATTTGTCAAACTTCTAAATTTGAAAATTTGAAGAAATTGTTTTCTCCACATTAAATTAGAATAAAATATTCTTTAAAAAGTTTTTATTTAATTCCGATATCTCAATTAATATTAGAGACACGATATCTTCAAGTTTGATCTTTATCAAATTCCAGAATTCTTCTAGAGTTGAAGATTCCAGCTCATTCTTCAAAATGCTTCTTATTTCATCCTGATATCTTAATTATTTATTGAAATACGATAACTTAAAGTTTGATCTTCTTCAAATTTCATAATTTTAAAATTAGTTTAAGAATCATAACTAACAGATTTGAAGATTTTAAGAAATGATTTTCATCACACTATATTAGCATACATCATTGTTTAAAATGCTTCTTACTTCATTCCAATATCTCTTAATTAAAAAAACGGTATCTTAAATATGAATCTGTATTAAATTTCATAACCAGACTTAGTTGTGTTTAAAAAATCATAACTTCTAGATTTGAAGATTTGAAGAAACGATTTTCATCTCAATAAATTAAGGTAAAATGTTGTTCAAAATGCTTCTTATTTCATCCCGATATCTCAATTAATTTTTGAGATACGATACCTTAAAATTTGATCTTTATCAAATTCCACAATTTTAAAATTAGTTTTAAAAATCATAACATCCAGATTTGAAGATTTTAAGAAATAACTTTCATCACACTATGTTACCACAAAATATTTTTCAAATGATTCTAACTTCATTGCAATATCTCTATTAATTTTTGAGATATGGTGTTTTAAACATTATTCTTTGTCAAATTTCAAAATTATTAAAATTACTTTAAACAAAATACCATCAAAATTTAAACATTTTAAAAAAATTCTTGATTACGCTAAATTATCATAAAATATTCTTCAAATTTCTTCTTAAATCATCCCGATAGCTTAATTAATTCTTGAGATACAACATCTTAAAAACTATTTTTGTTAAATTCTGTAATTATTAATTATAGTATCTAAAAAATTATAGCTTCCAGATTTGAAGATTTGAAGAAATGATTTTCATCACAGAATATTAGCATAAAATATTTTTTAAAATGCTTCTTATTTCATAACGATATCTGAATTAGTTTTAAAGATATGACTTCTTAAAATCTGATCTTTGTTAAATTTTATGACTATCAGCATTAGTTATGTTTAAAAAATCTATATAAATATTCATAACACTAAATTAAGATAAAATATTCTTTAAAATGCTATTTATTTCATCCCGATATCTTAATTAATTTTTAAGGTATGATACCTTAAAGCTTGATCTTTATCAAATTTCATAATTTTAAAATTAGTTTAAAAAATCATAACTTCCAGATTTGAAGAAATGATTTTCATTACACTATATATTAGCTTAAAATATTCTTGTAAACGCTTCTTTCTTCATTCCGATATCTCTTTTAATTTTAAAGAAAAGGTGTCTTAAACATTATTCTTTATTAAATAAATATATCTTCTCACTGTTGTGTTTAAAAAATCATAACTTCTAGATTTGAAGATTTGAAGAAATGATTTTCATCGCATTAAATTAGCATAAGATACTCTTCAATGTGCATCTTGTTTCATCTCTATATCTCAATTAATTTCTGAGATACGATATACTTTGACTTTTATCAAATTCCTAAATTAGTTTAAATAGTAATAACATCCAGATTTGAAGATTCGAAGAAATGATTTCCATGACACTATATTAGCATAAAATATTCTTTAAAATGCTTCTTAGTTAATTCCTATATATCTGTTAACTTTAAAGATATAAAAAGAAAATAAAAGAAAAGAAATTATTCGGTTAGGCTAAATTATCATAAAATATTCTTCAAATTTCTTCTTAAATCATCCCGATGTCTTAATTAATTCTTGAGTTACAACTTCCTAAAATACGATTTTTGTTAATTCCTGTAATTATTAGTATTAGTTGTGTCTGAAAAATCATAACCTCCAGATTTGAAGATTTAAAGAATTGGTTTTTGTCATACAATATTAACATGAAATATTCTTTAAAAGGCTTCTTATTTCATTTCGATATCTCAATTAGTTTTAGAGATATGACTTCTTAAAATCTGATCTTTGTTAAATTCTATGACTATCAAAATTAATTATGTTTAAACAATCGACACATCCAGATTTGAATATTTCCAGAAAGGATATTCGTAACACTAAATTAAGATAAAATATTCTTTAAAATGCCATTTATTTCATTCCGATATGTCTTTTAATTTTAAAGAAACGGTGTCTTAAACATTATTCTTTATTAAATAAATATATCTTCTCACTGTTATGTTTAAAAAATCATAACTTCTAGATTTGAAGATTTGAAGAAATGATTTTCATCGCATTAAATTAGCATAAGATACTCTTCAATGTGCTTCTTGTTTCATCTCTATATCTCAATTAATTTCTGAGATACGATATACTTTGATTTTTATCAAATTCCTAAATTAGTTTAAATAGTAATATCATCCAGATTTGAAGATTCGAAGAAATGATTTCCATCACACTATATTAGCATAAAATATTCTTTAAAATGCTTCTTAGTTAATTCCTATATATCTGTTAACTTTAAAGATATGGTGTTAGACATTATTCTTTATCAAATTTCATAATTATTAAAATTATTTTAAAACAAAATGCCATAAAAATTTAAGCATTTAAAAAAAATTGTTTGGTTAGGCTAAATTATCATAAAATATTCTTCAAATTTCTTCTTAAATCATCCCGATGTCTTAATTAATTCTTGAGTTTCAACTTTCTAAAATACGATCTTTGTTAAATCCTGTAATTATTAGTATTAGTTGTGTCTGAAAAATCAAAACCTCCAGATTTGAAGATTTGAAGAATTGATTTTTATCATACAATATTAACATGAAATATTCTTTAAAAGGCTTCTTATTTCATTTCGATATCTCAATTAGTTTTAGAGATATGACTTCTTAAAATCTGATCTTTGTTAAATTCTATGACTATCAAAATTAATTATGTTTAAACAATCGTCACATCCAGATTTGAATATTTCTAGAAAGGATATTCGTAACACTAAATTAAGATAAAATATTCTTTAAAATGCTATTTATTTCATTCCGATATCTCAATTAATTTTAGAGATTTAATATTTTCAAATTTGATTTTTATCAAATTATGTAAATATTAAAATTACTTTCAAAAAGCGTTTCAAATTAGAAGATATGAAGAAATGATCTTCATCATATTAAATTAGCATAAAATATTCTTTAAAACGCTTTATATTTCATTCTCATATCTCCATTAGTTTTAGAGATAAAACTTCTTAAAATTTTATCTTTGTTAAATTTTATGATTATTAAAATTAGTAGAATTTAAAATATCATATCTTTCAGATCTGAAGAATCAAATTAGCATAAAATGTTCTACAAAATGCTTCTTCTTTCATCCCGATATCTCAATTAATTTTTGAGATACGATACCTTAAAGTTTTATTTTTATCAACTACCATAATTTTAAAATTACTTTAAAAAGTCATAACTTCCAGATTTGAAGATATGAAGAAATGATTTTCATCACACTATATTAGCATAAAACATTTTTTAAAATGATTCTTAGTTTATTCCGATATCTCCGTTAATTTTGAAGATATGGTGTCTTAAACAATATTATTTATCAAATTTCATAATTACTAAAATTACTTTAAAACATAACATCATCAAAATTTAACGATTAATGAAATGTTTTACTTACGCTAAATTATAATAAAATATTCTTCAAATTTCTTCTTAAATTATCCCGATATCTTAATTAATTCTTGGGCTACAACTTCCTAAATTACGATCTTTGCTAAATCTTGTAATTATTAGAATTAGTTTTGTATAAAAAATCATAACTTCCAGATTTGAAGATTTAAAGAAATGATTTTCATCATACAATATTAAAACAAAATATTCTTTAAAATGCTTCTTATTTCATACCGATGTCTCAATTAGTTTTAAAAATTAAATTTTATGGGTATTCAAATTAGTTGTTTAAAAAATCATAGCATTCAGATTTGAAGATTTGAAGAAATAATATTCATTACACTAAATTAAGATAAAATATTCTTTAAAATGTTATTTATTTCATACCGATATCTCAATTGATTTTAGAGATACGATATTTTCAAATTTGATTTTTGTCAATTTCAATGATTATAAAAATTAGTTTAAAAAATCATAAACATCAAATTGGAAGATTTGAAGAAATGATTATCATGTTAAATTAACATAAAATATTCTTTAAAATGCTTTAAATTTCATTCTCATATCTCCATTAGTTTTAGAAATAAAACTTCTTAAAATTTGATCTTTGTTAATTTCTACGATTATTAAAATTAGTTGTGTTTTAAATATTTTTTATATTCCAGATTTGAAGAAATTATATTCTTCACACTAAATTTACAAAAAATATCCTTTCAAATGCTCTTTATTTCATTTTGATATCTCAATTAATTTTTGAGATAAAATATCTTAAAGCGTGCTACTTCCCAAATTTCATGATTACTAAATGTAGTCATGATTATCCAAATATGCAGATTTGAAGAAATTATTTTCATCGCATTTAATTAGCATAAAATATTCTTCAAAATGATTTTTATTTAATTCAGATATCTCAATTAATTCTTGAGATATGATGCCTTAAAGTTTTCATTTTACCTTTATCAAATGCCGTAATTTTGAAATTAGTTTAAAATGTCATAACATCTAGATTTGAAGATTTGAAGAAATGATTTTTATTTCACCACATTATCATAAATCACTCTTTAAAATAGTTCTTATCTCATCTCGACATCTCAATTAATTTTTGAGATACGGTGTCTTAAATACTATTCTTTATCAAATTTCATAATTATTAAAATTAGTTGTATTTAAAAAATAGAACATCTAGATTTGAAGAAATGATTTTCACCACAGTAAACAAGCGTAAAATATTCTCTAAAATATTTTTTCTCAACTTCATCTCAATATTTCAATTCATTTTAATGACATGATATCTTAAATCTTACTTCTTATCAAATTCCATGATTATTAAATTTAGTTACGATCATCCAAACCTGAAGATTTGAAAAATGATTTTCCTCGCATTAAATTAGCATAAAATATTCTTCAAAATGCTTTTTATTTCATTCCGATATTTCAATTAATTCTTGAGATATGGTTTTTTAAAATTTCATCTACACAAATTTAATGTTCTACATAATTGGTTCTACATTTACTTTTATTTAGGTAATACGTTTTAAAAGATTAGCGAAGATTTTTGTTCTCGCCGTCTGGGGAAACCGCAAACAGATAAATATTTATCTAAATAGTTGTTTTGCTCATCTTTTGAGCGAAAAAAAAGGATAGAACTACCTCGTGTAACGCCCGAAATAAATCTCGATCTTATCTATTTGCAAGAGCAACTCTTGTCCGGTTTACCTTTAGAAAAATAAACTGCGATTAATTGCACACCGTATTATCTAATGTAAACTACTCTAAGTCGTTATCGAATTTGCGAAGGCCATACAGATAACACCTAAATCGGCTCCATCTATCGCACCCGATTTCCTATTTTGATTGATGTTTTTGTTATAATTTCGTATTTAAATTTTACGATACATCACCTGATAATAATTTATTAATCAACAACAAATTTTTTAATCAATTATGATTTTTAATCAATAATGATACAATAAGTCACGGCATAAACCGAAAATTTTACTTCACTACTTTTGCTGTTGAGGAAACTGTAGACACTACACCATCCATATAAATCTCTAAACCGTTGATTCTATTCGTTATCGTCTCAACTAGTTTTCTTATTTCCAACAGGTACTCCTTGTCTTGTTGATATTTCAAACTCGATGGAGAAATATCGGAGGATGATAAGCAATGATCATCCTCGATGTCGCCGAGACTACGTTTTCTTTTTCCTAAAGCAATCATTTTTTTCATATTTGATTTAATTTTAACTAAAAATTTGGCATTTTTTGATTTTCAAAACAAAACTAATAAAAATGTAGGTTGGATAAACGTCACCCAAACCTTTTATACGGTCATTTGATTTTGAAATAACAAATTTATCAATTTCTATGATTATTAAGATTAGCTTTGAAAGACCATTTAGCATTAGTAGACGAAAATGATGCAAAAGGCTTTTCGGATTATTTAACAAATATTATATTTCCTATCATTTTGGATCATTTTGGAAGAAAATGAATTAAAGGATACACATAACAAAATCTTAAAAATCAAAATGGCTTTAAAGCGGCTAGAAATCAAGGGACTTTCTGATTTTGTAGCAATCTGGTGGTCTCTATAAATCAATGTATAAAACCCTTAAGTATAAGGGTTGAAGAACTTGTAGTAACAAGCTCTAAAGGCTCTTTCATACTTCTCGGATGTTAAATCCGACGAATCGATTATCGAATGCAATGCGCTTATATGTATGATGTCGGATGGTCCCACATAATCTAATCAGCTCCATATATAATATATTGCCACCACGATATTCGACATCTGACAAGTATGAAAGAGCCCTAAGAGGTAAGAAGCTGAAACAAGTTTCGGTCCACTGGATGGCGAATAAAAAAGCATGGATAGCGGCTGATCTGTTTACAAATTGGTTCAGTAATTGTTTTGTTCTTGATGTTCAGAAATATATGGAAGAAAAACTTTTTGCTTATTGATAATACAACCAGCCACTTTCTACCTCTACTATCTTGTTGATTCAGTTACTCGATTACAGAGTATTATAGCAGCATTTAAAACATACTATGTAAATCAATCGATTAAATAAATTTTAGATGGAAAAATGTTTTCTCAGCTTGTCTCAAAATTGAAAATTCTGTAGTAAATAAATCAAATGTGTCTTATGAAATAATAACTGTATCCAATGCAATTGGTGATGAAGGTTCTAACAACATGCAAATGATTGATATTGAAGAATTGTTAATCTCTATATTTTATATATATATATATATATATATTAATGATTGTAGACAATTGTAGACGATTAGGGATAAAGTTTAGACAGTTTTTGCTAATTTTAGACAATCTTTTAAATAATTATAGGCAATGAAAGATATATTTTAGACAAATCTTTAATGATTTTAGACAACTTTAGACAATTGTAGGCTATTACAGACAGTTTTTGATAATTTTAGACATCTTTAGACAAATATTAGCTATTAGAGATACATTTTCGACAAATTTTGAATGATATTAGACAAATTTAAGATGATTTCAAACAACTTGTGGATAATTCTAGTCAACTTTAGACAATTATAAGCTATTACAGACATATTTTAGTCAGTTTTTTTATGATTTTAAACAACTTTAGACAACTTGATTAATTTAGATAACGTTAGATGATTTTAGACAACCCGTGGATGATTCCGAATTAATTTAAGTTGATTTTAGACTATTATTAATGATTTTCAACAACTTTAGACACTTATAGACGATAAGAAACAGTTTTTGATAATGTTAGACTTTTTAGACAAATTTTGGATGATATTCGACAAATTTAAGATGATTTCATACAAGTTGTGGATGATTCTAGTCAACTTTAAACAATTATAAGCTATTAGAGATATTAAATTATAACAGTTTATGACAATAAAGAAGTTGATAATGAAATATGCTACAAAAATAGATAATTTTTTATCCATGATCTTGACATGGAGTCAGGGTTGGCTACGTAATTTACACAGAGTATTTTAAATGGTATTTTATAAAAATAATTTTAAAGAGTTTAGAGATTTTAAAGACTTTGGTCATGCTTCTGAGATAGTAAATGGCATATCCTCAGTTTTGGCAAACACTCTAACATTACCCACACCATCACTGATTAAACCAAGTATCTCCAATATTTTATTATCATTATTACTGTTAGACACATCTCCTTTATACTAACATCTATAATATCATTGTCATCATCATCGTTTAGTATCATTTTGATTTGATGGTGGAAACACTTACGGCTACTAAATAGTTGTGTGGAAACTATTATCTCTTGCACTGCTTTTTAAAATGGAATTGCAAAACATACATCTTATCGAATATATAGCTTTTATATAGCCAAAACCCAACAGCCCTGCATGAATCGTACATTAAAATATCGACGTAACCTTAAATTTTGTGTAGCAGAAAAATAAAAAATCGTTAATAATTAGTCAAATTCTTCATATAATGTGGTGAAACATTAAACGACCACTTCTTCCATTCAAAAGTTTTTAATAATTATAAAACTGACGAAACGGTCGTTTAATTTTTCCCACATTATATTATATACACTTCAGTAATTATGGATTTATTACAATATCAAATTTTTCAGTTGAATCAAACCCTACAGATATGGAGCGACAACGTCGTTGACACATTTCAAAATTTGACTTGTAGAATGAATTAAAGAATGACACATTTCGTATTGTGCCCAAAGTGTCGAGAGTAAGTGTTATAGTTTATCAGTTATAATGATCCATCTCAAAGTAGATCTCGTGTAGGCTTATTTATTATTACAAATAATGGTGTATGTTATCGCATAGATGTCACTATCACAATTTCTGAAGCAGAGACTCATTTTAAATTGTGCTTCAAGTATTATAACTACATTTTCACTGTCAGTTTCTAAGATATACTACCTCTATAAGTACGAAGGTTTTCACGACCGGTGTTAATTGAACTAAAGAAAAGCACTTCAAACCAGTTTTTGAAACGTTAAAGATTTTTTCAAAAACGCGCGGCAAAACCCGAACGTTTCTGGTTTTAGATCTAGTATTAGTCCTAGTGATAGTTCTCGTTTTAGTGCTAGATTTGATATTGCCTCCAGAAGGCTTCAAATCACTTGTTGAAGACTTAATAGTTTGATAGTACTTTTATCTCGATTGAAGTTATCATTTTCAATTATATTTTCAATATATCCACTTATTTTAAGGTATTGAGCTCATTTTTCCCAATTTAGTTTCAGCATCATCTACAAACGTTTTTTTAAAGAGCAGGTGTTTTGAATTTTTCCAGACTCAATTGCAGAGTTTTCTTTTGGGAGCCGTGATTTGTCACTTGAGCTTATTCATAATTAAGTTTTTTTTCAGTTCATATTTTCAAAAGCCGACGCCATGGACATACAATATATATCTAACCAGATTCTGCTAATTAAAACATCATTTTTCTACAAAACAACTTTTGATGATGGAGAATTTCTAGAGGTAAAGTTACATAAAATTATATTTAATAATTAGATGTATTGAACGTAACAAAAAATATCTATACAGAATGTTCAGAAATTGGCGGATAACTTACGTATAGCGATATTCTTCGATAGTCTATGAATCTAATATCTTAATGCTAAACTGTTGTGTCATGCTACGTATGGTTAAAGGAAGCACTTAAAAGAAATGAAAATATGTGTCAATATTACACTAGCACCTGTTAGGTGCTATAATATTATCAGAAAATCAATCTAAAAATACTCCTTCTATATTTTAATAAGTACTAAGCCACTGTACTAAGCGCTAACTATAGTACTTAGCGACTGTCAAAATGATACTGTTTGTTTATAGGATGTAATAGTATATTAGAAAACAAATTTCGTAAGATACACTTGATATGTAAAAATTCAAATTGAATTTGATATTTTGCTAGCTAAAACTCACAAACAATTTTCGTTCCAAAGTATCATTTTGCTATCTAGAATCAAAAATAACTATTTTACAATTGGACACGGTGATGAAAGCTATAACAATACTTACCAGTACCATGACAATTGTTATTAAATATGTAGGAGACTAATACTGCTTCCAGAAGACATGAAATATTGCTAGAAGAGTTGATACTGCATCTAGAAGTCTTGAACTGCTACCAGAAGACTCCTGAATTGAAGAATTGCCTCTGGAAGTCAGATTTGATACTGCTTCTAGAATACTTGAAATGGTTCCAGAAGAATTGATACTGCTATTAGATGACATGATACCGCTTCTAGATTACTTAATTCTGGTTGCGCAAAATCTGAAATTCTTCCAGACTTTATACTGTCTCCGGAAAATTTAAAATACCTCCAGAAGACTTGATACTGTTTCTAGAAGACTTGAAATGCTTCCAGACGACTTGGAATGCTTCCAGAAGAATTGATGCTGCTGTTAGATGACTTAAAGCCGCTTCTGTTGCGGAAGACTTCAAATGCTTCCAGAGGAGTGAAGAGAGAAGATTGTCTCTCCGAGACTTGAAATAGCTCCAGAAGACTTGATACTACTTTTAGAATACTTGACATGCTTTCCATAGAATTGATACTGCTTCTAGATGACTTGATACCACTTCTAAATGAATTGATTTTACTTGCGGAAGACCTGAATTGCTTCCAGAATATTTATATTACCTCTGTTAGACTAGCAGCAATATCAATTTTTTTTGGAAACACTTCAATTCCTCTTGAAGCAACGTCGAGTCGTTTAGAAGCATTTCAAGTCTTCTAGAAGCAGAATCAAGTTTTCTGGATGCATTCCAAGTCTTTCAGAGGCAATGTCAAGTCTTTTGGAAACATTTCAAGTTTTCAGCAAGTAGAAACAGAAATAATAATTACTTATTCTTCTGGAAGATTTTCAAGTATTTCATAAGAAGTATCAAGTCCTTTGGAGTAATTTAAATTCTTCCAGAGGCAATATCAAGTCTTCTGGAAACAGTTAAGGTCGTCCAAATGCAAAATTACGTCATTTAGAAACGGAATCAATTCATTTAGCAGCAGTATAAGTTTTTTCTGGAAACATTTCAAATCTTCTAAAAGCGGTATCAAGTCTTCTGGAGGTGTTTCAAGTCTTCCAGAGGCAATTTCAACTCTTCTGGAAGCATTTCAGGTCTTCCGCAAGCAGAAACAAGTCATCTAGATGTGATATCAAGTCCTCTAGAAGTGGTATCAAGTCATCTAGAAGCGATATTAAGTCATCTAGTAAAAGTATCAATTATTCTGGAAGCATTTTAAGTCTTATGGAAGCAGTTCAAGTCTTCTAGATGCTGCATCCACACCTCTGAAATCATTCCAGGTGTTCTGCAAGCAGATTCTGGTCATCTAGAAGCAGGATCAAGTCTTGTATAAGCAGCATCAAGTCTTCTGGAAATATTTCGGGAAAATAAAAATATATATTAGGAAAATATTTCTGGAAGCTATTACGTGTCCAAAAATTTAACAAAAATTTTCAATTATTGCTTCTTTTTCATTTTGCTATAGTGTTGTTACATTCTATTGTATTACATGCATTTTATTTCATCGTTATATGAGCACAATATTTACATGTATTTGAAATTTGACTTTTTTTTTGAAGAAGTTACAAGAGCAAAACCGGACAAAGCAGCTTTTCAACACGTTAAACGTCGTAGAATAGCAAATGATTCATAATGCTTAAGATTGAAGGAGTTCAACAATTATTGACATTCGAATAGTCAAAAAAAAATAGTATAGCAACTATAACAATGGCTGAATTTGTATGTACAATGGTGGTACAAGTAAATTTCGTAAGGTTTGTCGTTTTCACAAATTTTTTATTTTTTTGCCGATAGGGCGAAATCAAAAGACAAAAATTGGAACATTTGTAGACTAATTTTATATATTTATTCTTTCTTTCGAATAAAAATATGGATTTCTTCGTTTTTTCGCACGATTTGTTGCTAAAATATTTATAATCCTCTCATCTTACACGATTTTTTAAGGTAATGGAACATATTCTCAATGTTATGATATGGTGCAAATATTTTCTGCGCGATTTTTTTCTCGGTTTTCTAAAGAACATGTAAAAAAAATTGTTGTATAGTTGGAATATAGGTGATGGGTTTTACCAAGTTTTTATCTCCAATACAAAAAGAATCTAATTGGATTTCCCTCTACCTTCCAATTAATTGTTTACTTAAAAGAATAAGATTTCTTTAAAAAAATATTTCTATTCACGGTTAATTTTTCACGCTAATTGTTACAGTTTAAATTGCAAAATGGGTGGGTTTTTCCAACATCTTTTGATCCCGGTAAGAAAAAGTTTTTGTGGGGTATCCCATCTTTTTAATGAATGATAAATGATTCATTTTTTAAGTATTATTAAATAATTTAAAACAAATGTAGCATAAAATTTTCTTTAAAGAAAAGGAGAAAAGAATGAAGAGAAGCTTATGGGAAAAGATCAGAAGGGATTGAAGAGAATATACTTGGTGATCGAAGAAGAAGAAGCAAGAGAAGAAGAAGGAGAGGATGAAAAGGACCGAGATAGAGTAGAGGCGTGAGAATTAGAGTAAACGGTCGGCACACGGTGTCCGTTCGACGAGAGTCGTCGTCGTCGGGCGCCACTTGCGACGATTATGATCGCAAAAATCGATTGATAACTTATTGCCCGTTGCGCTGTAATTTTTCAGGCGGCCGCACAGATCGCGCTCCGCGGTTGCGAGTTGCGACGACTTCTTCACCATCTCGCTCAACCAACGCGAAGATCTCCTTCCTTCTTGCTCACTTCGTCTCCCGCAACACAGCCTCAATAGGGACGAAACGACGCTTTCAGCGAGGATACAACGAGGTATCGACCCAATTTGCAACATAGTAGTCCGGCTATTGAGTGGAGACCACCTCTGCGTCAAAAACGGTTATAAAATGTTTAAAAAATGATAAATAAATTTCAATTTAATCCTTTTTACATTATCATTTTTACGAATTTTATAAACATTTTATTTATTTTATTACCATTTATTTTTCACAACCTCGATAAGGCAAATAACAAAATAATAGAAGTTAGAAGAGCTTAAGAAGAAAGTTAGGAAGTAAGTTTGACGTAGAAAAGTTTGCTATCCTTCCAAACCAACTTTTATGAACAAGATGTAACACGTTAACGGCTACCTTTTTTCACAGTACTATTCAAAAGCCGGTCTTTTGTTCTCTAAAACCTATTTTATCAAACATTTTTAAATTAAGGGGAAATGATATTTATATGTACTAAAAGGAATGACAATTTTAGTACACAGATCAAAGTGAAACATTAAAAATTATAAGAACACAAAAAATGCTGTTAAAATCAAGAGAGTCAGACACGATGGAATTTTAACTAACTTTCAAAGTTTTTTATTTGGAAACCATTTTGGAAATACTTGTGATTATTTCTACAGATTCTAACTTTGACATGTATTTTATTCATTTCATGCAACAACTTTCCATTACCACTGCTAGTTTTCTTGCTGCATGTTCTTATTGTGACAGACTGCTAGTTAATGAATACTTTATGTTTGATTGAGTAGACATATCGTTGTGACCTAAATTTACCTACGACTAGATTTTGGTATCAAAAGATTCCCCATTTAATGTAGAATCTGCTCATAAAAAAATCTTGTGCCCATTTTTGCCGCATTTGAAGAATTTTGTTTATAATTGCCGCATGGTAAGCGACATCCATCGGTACAACAATCTACCGATCTGATATTACGTGATGATGTGGAAATGGTTTATATAGGAATTAGGAGATTTTATATTCTTAAGCTAAGTATTATTTATAAAATTCTAAAATATATTAATAATAAATTTATAAACGTTGTTACAAAAATTATCAATTTCATCAACGTTGCAAAAAAACATTCATACTATATATATACTAAACAAATCAAAGAATTACCCCTCAAATTTATTGCACACATTTGTTCTGCTTATAATTATATTGGCTGAGATTTTAATTTATCTAAAGATCTCGACTGTGTTGTTCAAAATATTCAATACCCTTTATTGCCATCTTTCAAAATTAATCATTGCATCTCATAAAATTCTGAATAATTAGATTAATCTTCTGGTTTATTACATTTTACAAAAAAAAAGTGTATTATTATGTTTAAATTAATTGAGTATTAGTAAAAATAATATTTACAAACATTTATTTTGAACAAAGAAATATTTGTTTGTTCCCAATTGGGAACAATCTGTGTATAGAATACATTTTTCACAATTAGCATTCAAATTAGAAATGCAAGAGAATTCAACAAGATGAACAGGTTTGTAGCAGTTGTGATTTTTACATTTTTCGCGGTTACCGATGTGCCAATGTCTAATGTTATCGTTATGTTGGCTGAGGCTCATCTCTACTTACATTGATTGAAATTATAAGGAAAAACGACTACACTTAGACCGATGGGTCGTCTTTTTTGCATTCAGGTGCAATTTTATTATTTAAACATTAGTTTTGCGTTAATCCACACCACCCATATGCATATTATATGCAATATCAACATGTGGACGATCAATGTGTATTTTACAATTATCGAAAATCTTTAAACAAAAGCTGTTATTTTGTTTGTTTGTGTTCCACGTTATCTTCCTTATTGTCGATAAAGGAAAATGTTGGTATTTGAAGGTAGGCCACATAACGCATTAAGTGGAATGGTATCATCGCTAATATCGGAATAACTATCAGAATCATCATATATTTTTTGTCTTCTACATCATAGGTTTTAAAATGTCATAATTCAACTATAGCAGTAAAATTTGTATAAGCTAGGTTCTAGGATGATGTATATTATGGAGAGCATTTAACCCGGACTTATTTATGTGTAATGTTGTGTTGTCAACACCGTCCTAAGATATTTGGTGCTTCAGAGCTAATTTGAACGAACAAAACTAGTGCGCCCGTTTTCATACAAAATTTTAAAAAAAGATTCTAGTTGTAGGTACTAGAACTTACTAGAACCTGTACTCTATTTCAAAAAATATTTCGTTGTAGAGGCCTTAATTAAAAAAATATCCTCAGATGCTCGGTTAAACCCAACCCAACCCAACTCTGCATATTTGAACTGAAGTAGAACTAGAACTATTATTAGACCTAGAACTAGAATCATTCGAGTTTAACCGCCTTGAGAGTTGTAGGGGGTAAACCCAAATGTTTCTAGTTAGATCTAATAAGATAAAACAAGAACTAATACTAGAGTCTTCAGATGCACGGTTAATCCCAAAACTTTCGAGTTTGTAAAGTACTCTATTGCAGAAACTGTTCATCGTAGTCTTCAGATTCACGGCTAAAACCAATCCAGCCCAACCCTGTATATTTGAACCAGAGTTGTTCTAAGATATTCAGATGTACGGCTGAACCCGAATGTTTCTAGTTCTCTTCTAAAATAAGGAGTGAGAATATATTGGATACCTCCAGGAGGCGAATTTAATTTCGTGGTCAAAGAGATTGATAGCGATGCTGAAAGATTTCATCAATCAGGAACAGTTCAGCAAGGTTCGGAAAATAATAGTACACATACTATTATTTGATACCTTTTTCTTGTTGCATCAATTGCAATTGTATCTATAAGGTTGCTCTTTCTACGCATTTTGTTTCCCATTGGGAACACAGCTTTTAAAACATCTTACGTTTATAAGAGTAGAGAGAATTAAATTGATATAATACAGATTAGCTTATTATAACTAGTTTTAAGCGTAAACACATTATACTTGCTCAAAATCTAAAAAAATCAAAATTTGATTTCAATAATTTTTTACGAATATCTTGTATAGTGTTATATATATTTATAAAAAGTGCTCCCTATTGGGAACAATATGCAATAGAGGGTTAATATTTTGTTGTGAATGTGGAAAAAAAGTGGAAAATATATCATCTACAAAAACATTTAATGATTCCAGTGAAATTAAAGAGAAGAAATTGCATTCCCTTGATGCATACTGAAGATTTGGACTAATTACGTCATGTATTTTTGCAGAGACTGTGAGTAGATGACCAAATTAGCAAGAGCAAATATTTTTGGATGAATAAAAATATATTATCGAAACAGCGAGATTTGATTTATCGTGTATTATTACAATATGAAGGTATTGAAACTTCTTTGACTGAAGAAAATTTGTTCGCTTTGATAACAGATATAGGACTATCTAGTTATCAATATGATATATTAGGCTCATACGTTACAACATAAGAATGTAAATTATTATCTAGTTATCTCTCTAGCGGTAACTATTACATCAGAAAGTGCCAGTATAACATTACAAAATTTTCTTATCCACTCCAGAGACTTTTTGAAACAATCAGAGGAAGTGTTAAAATATCTTATGGTAACTGATCTCATACTATTGTTTAAGTGGATGGATGCTCTGGACAAAGCCTGATTTATTTATTTTATTATTAGTTTCGTTGTGATCAACCGATAAAATATCTACAACACTATTACGGGAGAACTCTGCTCCTTTTTTGACTCGATTTTGAACCCATATCAATAGTATTTGCAAAAGTAACTACGAAGAGAACTAGATGTCTAGCTTAAAATATATAATCCCAAATTGAAAAGACAACTTTTAAAAGTTGTACAAGAAGCAAGAAATAACATTAAAAAAATGTGGACATATAACGCTTGGAATTGTTCAAAAATTACCATCAATCAATATGTTTTTAATACATCACTACACATCTCTAATCCTTATGTATCATTAATTCAACATGTTGATTTAGAAATTAGAACCATTGATTTGCTAAAATAAATATTTTAATAAAAAGTAATTTTTTTTAACAACAAATCTATGTTTAGGTATGACTTTTTATTTCTCTGCAAATTACATACAATTCTGGAATAATGAAAGGTGTTATTAGGCGAACGAGACATCTCATCTATCAGTTTTAAACAGTTTGAATTTGCAATAAAATCAAAAGGGGTAGTTTACATGTGTTGGTACATGTGTTATATATCAATGGACAGCTAATTAAAAATGAATATTAGTTTATGCATGTGCGTTTCGATAAAAACAAGTATTTAAAATTTATTGCGTTTTGGCCAGCAAAACATCGTTTCCTGACTGTACGTCGTGGTGAACGTGATAAAAACATTCTTCCACTTGCAAACAAGATCTTCTAAAATCGGTAAGGATACATTTTACTCACCATTTATTAATTAATTCTGCGCTAAACGACTTTGACGTAAACCCAAACAGTACATTGTCTATCTGGGACAGAACTTAATAAACGAACAACATGCAAGAAATTGTCCTTACTAATTTTGAATAAAACTAACTCTATAATCAGAGTTTCCAAAGTGTCCGATACGAAGTCTGATTTCAGTCTCGTCAAGCCATATAAGCCAGAAAGAATATAAACTTTTATTTGTATTTCCAGCATCGACATAATATGTATGATACAACAAACAGAATCAACCCAAGTCACTTTGCATTGACATAATCCGTGAGAGTAATTCTTTCCAAAATGTAAATGTAATATCCGATTGTTAAAAGAAATTAATATAATTTAAAAGAATTTAACATTACAAAAAATTGCGTTTAAAATTTTTCATTGCCGCCATAATTCATCATCACCGTTACATCGAAAAAAATTGAAATAAATAACTTAATAGAAGAACTTTATAATTACATGTGATTGAATGACGTATTTCGAAGGTTTTTTTCCTGAAGATGATCTTGTGTAGAGATCGAATCCACTAGAAATTAAAACAGAACAAAAATCCATTAAAAAAAGTACGAAAAATATAGCTTTTTATTTATCATATAATGGAAAGAATGATTAACCATTATGATGGTTCATCACTGTTTGCAAATCTGTTACGCTTATAAGTGTTCTAAATTGATAAACTACTAAGCTAACTTTTTCCTACTACGTCCACTCAATTAGAATAAAATATTTTTTAATATGTTTCTTATTGTATTCAAATATCTCAATTAATAGTTGAGATACGATGTTTTAA
The DNA here is from genome assembly GCA_036711965.1 of Onthophagus sagittarius. NCBI lineage: Eukaryota > Metazoa > Arthropoda > Insecta > Coleoptera > Scarabaeidae > Onthophagus > Onthophagus sagittarius. The sequence goes on along the minus strand of JASERS010000003.1, from coordinate 64,518,399 downwards.
AGTTTGATCTTTGTCAAATTTCTTGATTATAAAAATTACTTTAAATTACATAGCTTCCAAATTTGAAGATTTGAAAAAATAAATTTTATCTCACTAAACTGGTATAAAATATTCTTTAAAATGCTTCCTATTTCATCCTCTTATCTCAATTAAATTCAGAGATACGATATCTTAAAATTTGATCTTGATCAAGTTCCATAATTGTATAAATTAGGTGCATTTAAAAAAGTCATAAGTTTCAAATTTGAAAATTTGAAAAAATAATTTTCATCCCGATATATCAATTATAATTAGAGATACGATATCTTAAAGTTTGATCTCTACCAAATTCGATAATTATTAAAATCAGTTTAAAAAATAATAACTTCCAGATTTGAAAATTTCAAGAAATGATTTTCATCATGCTAAATTAACATAAGTTATTCTTTAAAATGCTTATTTTCCGATATCTCAGATAATTTTAGAGATGATATCTTAAACATGGATCTTTGTTAAATACTTGTATAAGCTTAAAAAATTCTTTAAATGAGTCATATTTCATCTCGATATCTCAATCAGTTTTAGAAACACAATATTATAAAAATGTTATCTTTGTCAAATCCTATAACTGGTTGTGTTTAAAAAATCATAACATACGAATTTGTAGATTTAAGAAAAACATTTTTAATTAATATTAGTGATATGATATCGTAAACATTGATCTTTATCAAATTTCATAATTCTTAACATTAGTTAAAAAAATTATATCTTCTAAACTCAAACATTCAACAAAATTGTCTTACTCTCACTAAATTAGAATAAAATATTCTTTAAAACGCTTCTTATTTCATCCCGATATCTCCAATTAATTTTAGAGATACCACATCTTAAAGTTAGGTGTTTAGTCGTTTTGCGTCGACATTCCGTGACATTCCGATCTGTAAGAGTAATTTGAAATTTTTTACAAAATGTATGTAGATGGGTCAGAAGAAATTAATCTAATGAGAACGTTTTAAATTGCTGATTGATGAAAGAAATTAATTTTATCATAAATCTCAAATGTCATTATAAAAAATTACTCATTTCGCAGATCTTAAAATTTTAGACATTATTACTTACATTAACGGTAGAATCTTGATTACACTCCCGAAGATTTTCAAACATACCGTGTTTATGATTACTAGATTATTTAAAATGAGGAAATTGTTGTAAATGCAGTCAATACCTCTGGGGATGCAGCAATTGCTAAGAAGATGGCTTTACTAAAATTTGCAAAACCATCCGATGACTAAGTGCATCAAAATGCAAATTTATCAAAATCGCATTATTAACCAAAAATCTTATTCTAATTATTTAGTACTGAAATATATGCAAAAATATTATTAACACAATGGTAAATTGTCAAGAATGCAAGGATACAGCAATTGCTAATAAGATGAAATCTCACTAAAATTGTCAAAACCATCTGAGATGGCTAAGTGCATTAAAACGCAAATTTTAGCATTCATATAAAAATCAAAATTACATTATTGACTATCAATCTTATTATTCTAATACTCTAATCAACATTCTCTTAAGTAATCTGAATCGTATTAAAAAGAATGATTGTGTGATATTTGCAATAAACAATGTCTTCTTAGAAAATAGTTTTACAATTAGAATTATTACGATAATTATCGCGTCTAGTTTATTCTAAGTATTGCTATTACAGGAACATAAACAAAGAATTTTTTATTTAATTGTGATTGAAGTTGTTTTTGTAATCTTTTTTATTGAATAAGATGATCAACAATAGTAAAATTGTAAAACTACTGATTACTTAGTTTTTTAGAAAAAAAAGTAATTATTAGAAATTAAGTTTTTTTTTATTTACTAAATGAGTAAAAATTAAAAGCTATGTAGTATTATCATTACAGGAATAAAAATGTTATTTTTTCATTAAATGTTGTTTTTTGTAAGTTCTTTTGGTTGAATAAGATGATCAAAAATTGTAAATAGTGTCCGACCGAAATTCAATTTTATTAAATTCAATATTATACTGATTTTTTAAGCTTATCTAAGCATAAATAATGCGTATTACCTATTAAAGTTAACTAATCATTCCTATTTTTATGTAAGTACTGTTTCTTTTTCTAACTGAAGCCCTCCAGAAATTTTAGATAGTAGTCTTGCAACGATAAATAAGTAATGAACAGCTTTTTCTCAGATGGCAGAAAAATATAACCTTAGATTGAACTCGGGTATATTTAGAGTATGGTGTTTGGTCGAAAGAATGTTCATAAACGCTCAAATAATGTCAACATATTTATTGATGAGCAGATACTTACTGTAGTGGAGGCTATGGGTTGAGATAATGAGTTGAGATTTCACAGGCACATTTCCGGTATTCTCCAATCGGTTTATGCAAAACTGAAATTTTTGTATCCCTCTAGGCATTTCTTGAGTGTACAAACCAAAGCTATGTTGTGTCAATCTAAAATATTGTCCCGTTTCAATTATGCCGATGTACTTTATGGTCCGCATCTAACTGTCGCTTAAGGTTTATTTTTGTTATTAGATAGTGTGATCACGTATCACATAAAATGGCTGAGCTAGGTTGGTTAAATATGGACAAAAAAAAAGACAATTGCATTGCGCTTGCTTCTATCATAAAATCTTAATCTTGAAAATGCCTAAGTATCTGTCAGACAGAGTATATTATTGAACTGAGATTCACCATTTGAATTTGAGATTTAAAGGTCTCCCTACCCCTCTGACACATAAAACGGAAATGTTAAAAAAAATTTTTTAGTTTAGAAGGTCCATGTATCTTTCGCTGAACTCACAACAAAATCACCAATAATCTAATCTACATTTAATCGTATTTACATTTAATCAATTTTTGTTGTACATTGTTCAGAAAGACCATTTTACCTGCAACGGTTAACAAACTTCCTGCGTTAACTTTGGTACTTTGAGGACATTTGATGTAAACTTGGTTATTTTTCGTTTTATGATGTTTTGACTTTAATTGCAAAAGATGGATTTTGGATTCAAAAATTTATCATCAATTATAGCTGATGGGGACACAATCCGGAGATACTTGTGATTGCAATTAAACTTTATAAAACTGGCTAAAACCGAAACCGAAATATCAGTCGGACACTAAATGTAAAACTGTAAAGTTGATGATATCCTGTTGGAAGGCCTTCCACCACAATTGGAGAGACCACGGAGAAATTAAAAACTAAGTATTAAAAAAAAATAAAATTAATTTTGTTGCTCTGCAAATTAGTCCTGCATATAGTCGGATCACAAATAATAGGCATTCCTGACAAGATTTGACTTCACACATTGTGAAATATCCTCGTTTCATAGTCTTCACTTCTTCTGGAAACCTGTTGACGAACTTAACACCCTAGAAGTCTATACATCTCTTCGTCGCTTCTATTCTGTATAGGGCAAAAAAGGAGACCTACGTTTCTTTTATCTCTTGTATCGTGTGTATGAAGATTTGTGTTCACATTAACTCTACTCCTATTGTCATAGATATACATCAAGGTAGCCAAAATATATGCACCTTGTACGGTAAGTATACATTTTGTTTTAAATACATCTTTACAGCTGTCAGTAGTTTTAAGAATACTATACAATAATAAAGCTCCGTTTCTGCAAACCAAAAATCCTTTTTAAGCCAGGTGAATGACCCCCAAACAACTATACCATATATTGCAATGGCACGAAAATTTGCAAAATAAGCTACTTTGGCCACCTCACGAGATGCAATTTTGCTGAGACGTCTATTGACTTATGACCTCAATAGGTGTGATTCAGTTTTATTTTCGTTTAGTTTCAGGCAGTTGTTCGAAAACGTTTCTTTTGACAAAGTTACAGCAGCGGAGAACTTTAAAGGAAGTAATTGCATGAACAGCAAAGGATCCCTGTGGTACTCTCCTTATTTACTTATTTACAACAAATGGGCACAGTACAGGACAAACCCAATAGAAACCGTGCCACGGATAACCTAACAGAAACCATAATTAACAGTTATAAATAATGTTATAAAAAGAAAAGAAAATCATACAATCCAAAAAATAAACAGAAAATTAAATTTAAATGCGAAAAAAAAGACTAGTTTAAATAACAAAATAAAAATTAAATAATGCGCCAAAAACTAACGAAAATCCAAAAGAATAAATAAAAGCAAACTATAATTATACTCTTCAAAACACAATTACACGAAGAAACGTAATCAATGTATTGAATAAAACTTTTGTAGCAAAGGTAAAATTTTGATTGCATTTTTTCAATTCGAGCTATGTATGTTTGATATTGAGAGCTCCAGACAACACAACAATAATTAAGAATACTATTGACAAAGGCAAAATATTAAGTTTTTATTGCATTGACATTCGTGAATAGGGCAGTAGATCTAATAACGAAACCGAAAATACGCCAAGCTTTAGTAACAATAAAGTGTATGTGTCCGCTAAATATAAGCTTAGTGTCAAGAATGACGCCCAAATCTTTTACAGACGGTAACACGAGCAAGTTTCTGGTCTGCAAGCAAAAAGTTGTAAGGTGCTCAATTTCTTAGAGAAAGATATAACGTTACATTTGGATAGGTTTAGAGTAAGACGATTTTTAAGACAGTACTCGTAAAGGTTAGAGGGATTATTAGTTTAGATGTTTCAGATGTATTATTTTCTCACAGTATATATTATTGCCTACCCACAGGATATAACCTAAGGAGATTTAGTTCTTGAGAGAGATGTGCAAATTTCGTGAGTCTCGCCGGGTCACGATGGGCTATGCGCGACCCACCGTGAGCGGGCATCAATTGTTGTACCACTCACGTGAACGTGCGTGATCGTGAGCATCTTTAGTTTCGACGGGACCCGGCGTGACCCGATTGGAACAATTTTTGAACATGTCTTTAATAATAATATTTTCGTTTATATTTTTTAAAAATAAACTGTTGTAAATACTCGGAGGGTAGGTATTTATAAATCGAGTATTTATACGGGTACTCAAAAGTTCCTAAGTCTAGTATTCGTTATACTTTAAGTTTCAGAATAATTTACAATCAAGCACTGAGTGGCAATTAAAGCTAGAACTAATACTAGACTTAGTACTAGAAAGCTTCGTCTAAAGACGCACGTCTAAACTTGAACTAAACCGGTACTAGTGTTAGTTTTAGTTTTACTTTGATACAAATATATCAAAATTTAATAATGAATAACAACTAAAAATAGAACTAACACTACCACTAGAGCTAATACTGGACATAGAACGAAAAATATTTAGGTTTAGTCGTACCTCTCTTATGATGGAACCTAATCCAACCCAACCTACCTTCAAAACTAACACTAGTTCTAGGTCTGGTGTCAATACTATAAATAGGTTGTAGGTCTAGTATTAATTATACTTTTAGTTTCAGAAGTATTTACAACAATCAAGCACTAGAACTTAGTTCTAGTTTTACTTTGATACAAGTACAACAATTTAAGATTGAAGAAAAAATAAAAATATAGTTTTGTTCTCTTTCAACTTCCAGACTCGAAAACAAAACTGTTTCGCTATCCAGAATCAAAAATAGCCTTCCATTTTTGAAACTTTTTTCAGATTTTCTTTGCTGTTCTAGTTTGTTTTTAGAAAATAATGCTAGAAAATGCATTATTACATTTCAGTAAGCGAAGTGTTTATTAATTGCAAAAACATTCTATAAACTAATGAAATAGAACAAAATTGAATTTAAATTTATGATGAATGGAGGAAGATCTTTAAAACGTTAAAGGAAGTATTAAGAATATTAATATTACCTATAAGAATATGTGAGCTTTTATTGCTTATTTTAATTTTATAACAATCTCATTTATTTTAGAACATGATAAATAAACCTAAGTACTCTGTTAGTTCTGCCATTCTGTCAAGCATGATTAGTTAATAATCAAATTAAGAAGTAATTAAACATGATTCATACATTTGATCACTTAATCGAGCGTGAGTGGCGTACGTGACACGTGTGAGTCTAAATCGTGAACGGGCATAAAAAGTCACTCACGCGCACATCTCTAGTTCTTGACCACTTATATCATAAAAGTATAGTTTTCTTAACCCTTATGTGACTGAAATAGTACCGGGGTACTAATTCTGTATTTAATATCTTATAACTTGTATATTTATTATTCTTTGTACGCAAATCTGCATGACATCTTGAAGTATATCATTGTCAAAATATTTTTGCATTTTCTAATTTTTGTTCGGTTAAAATTATGTTGAAAAATTTTAAATCTCTTAATGCGTGACCCAAGTATTAAGACATAAACAGAATATAGAAATACTATTTTATTGGCAACGATAAACAAAAACTTTAGTAAACAATATTGACGTGAACAAATAAAAAAGTAATAACAAATTTATTAATTAGCTCTATTATTGCACAAATCACACACTGGTTTGGATATAGAATGTTCGGCACAAATGGGTTTTGTGCAAGAACTGCATGCTTTTCGTGTTTTCCTTTGTCTTTTGAAATTTGACCGACAGACATAACAGTATCCAACACACTGGATACGTCCAGATTCACCCCTATTTACTACATCTCGTGTTGTATTGACTGCTTCTGTAATTTGACGACCTAAAGCCAATTCAATTGAGCTGCGTGTAAAATTATTTCCAATTACTTTAGGAATTTTGCTTCGAGTAATAATAGCAGGCACGCATAACTCATTCGCAAGAGTTTTGAGATATTTTCTTCTCTGATCGGTTGATTTATGTTGTGGGTTGTGTTCCTGATAGATAATATACGACGCCAAACCTGCAATATCAATCATATTGAAAAAGAAAGCCAACTGCCAACGGTTTGTACGTCGTTTCACTATATATGCTGCCAACATTTTATCCATTACATCAACCCCCCCTTTAGTTTTGTTATAATATTTTATTATTTCAGGTTTGGCAACGTCAGTCCCCTCAACTTCTCCTGTCATATGCATTGATGAGAGAAGAATAACTGACTTATTTTTTTTGGAACGTATGAGCATATAGTTGCATTTTTGCTGTATGCAAAGTTTGTAGAATATACAGATCTTTCTTTGGAGGCTTGCATGTTGAAGGGTATAAATGTCTTATTTTTCCTAACAGTTCCTACCAAAGACATTTTCCAGGAATTGAGAGTCTGCACTAGCTGAAAACTTGTGAAGAAATTATCCGTTGTTACGTTTCTTCCAGAGTTTTTGTACTTGGCCACCAAGTCTAATACAGTTCGTTCACCAATATTTTTTTGTCGTATACCATCTGACGGTTTTCCTGTATAAATTTGGCCTTGTAGAGTGTAACCATTCAACGCATCGCACGCCCAAAATACTTTTATTCCATACTTTGCCGGCATTGATGGAATATACAGGGTAAATGTTGTGTGCCCTCGATAAGGAAGCAGTTGTTCATCAACCGTTATGCATTCTTTTGGCATATAATATTCGTCCAAATTCTTATTTAGCATCATCCAAATGTCACGGATAGGAGCAGCTTTGTCCTTCTTAGCACGTTCAGCACGAGTAGTTTGGTTGTCAATACGTAAAAGGCGTAGAGACATTTTAAACCGATCCCGCATTTCCACATTTCGGTAATATGTTCGTTGTTCGACTTATGAACGCCAGCAATTATGAGAATCCCCAAAAACGCATCCAATTCTTCTTGAGTAAATGGCTTAAAAACTTGAGGTTGCCTTTTAGTACAACCTTGATATCTTTCTAAAACATTTGTGTTATAATTTTCTGTTATCAGTTGACCCTTTGCATTACTTTCTCGAAGAATTGTGGGACAGATGTCGTTGGAGATGATAGTTCTAAATAATTCCTTTGGTGTATACGTAGAAGTTACTGCCGTCACACCCATTTTACTTCTCAAAATATTGCGGCTAATTGTTTGGGCCTGCCGTTGTGGTACAGTATTCCATACAGTGCCATCTTTGCTTGTCAAAATAGTAGATTTTGAAGAGCACTCTAATTCCAATTCGTGTTCATCGTAGTCACTTTCATCTGTCGTATCACATTGTTCAATAAACGGTTGCTCTTCAATATCGGACGATTCTAAATCTAAATTTTCGGGAACATATTCCTCTTCATCTGAAGGAATAAAAGGCTCCTCATCAGATTACTCGTCTAAAGACGCTCTAAGCTCGTCAGGTGTTAACCTTCAGTGGATATAATTATTATATTTATTATTTTATATTTACTATTTTCTTACCTTTTCCTTTGACATCTTGGCTTACGCAATCCAACGATAGTATCTGTCATTTTTTAATCAACACCACAATACTATTATATAGCAAAATATTATAAACATTAATTTATACTATATTTATAATTGTTTCTTATAACTACAGTTATTTACGATGCACCATGTCTCAGATGTTACGATAGAATAGTGTAACCTGATGTGACGAGTATTCGTTTCACGCGTATATCAGAATCAAGATCGAACATGTTTATAAACAGGTCTAAATACGTAAATGCTTACTTATGATATGTTAACACAAGTATTTTTTAAATTCATTGGATTCTATATGTCATACAAAACGATGGGTACTATTATCGTCATTAGCCGGTGTTTTATTTCTCAGTCACATAAAGGTTAATAGTATACCGTGACTTACCGTATCAAACGCTTTACTTAAGTAAAGAAGATTGATTTGCACCGATTGTTGTTCATTCTGCGCATTTTGTACAAAATCAAAACGATCTAGGACTGTTAATAATCTTCTAGCTATTAATCTCTCAAAAACCCTTTGATACTCTAGGGAGAATATAATAATGTATATCGATCTATAGTATTCTTATTACAAGGATAAAAACAAAAAGAAACTTGTATTTATTTATGATTGAACGTTCTTTTTGTAATCTTTTTTGTTGAATAAGATGATTGAGAATTGTAAAGTTGCTAACGTTCTAATAGAAGACTTCCCGCCACAATCAGAGAGATGAAAAGCTAAGTATTGCCATTATAAGAATAAAAATTAACACATTTCGGACCGTGTGTGCCACATGGTGGTACACGAATGTTGGTCGCTCTATGGCCGCGTGTATCACAAGGTGGCACACAAATTAATTTGCATAATATTATTTATTAAATTATAATTTCTATTATATTTACTAAACAATCATGGATTTATTTATTAATTTTGTAAGAAAAAATTAATTTTATCATATAATTTATTTTTTCAAGGTTTACATATAAAAAATCAAAAAATTACAAAACTATAGTAACGACAAAAGGTTTCTTAGCATAATCTTTGCTTTGTTTGAAAACATTCGAAGCAATAGAATGCGCTGCAGGTTGAACATTTTGAATTTACTCTTTTGCATGAATTTCTTGCGTGCGCTGTGTTGTGACGTTTTACTAATGTTTTATAACATAGGACACAACGGCGGCGTGTTGTACGTGGGACCTAAAATAATTATAATATACATATATTATTAGAGCTGTATGTAATAATATGTAATTCTTCTACCTGGCACTTCAACAAGTTTGTGATTACCACCACATGATAATCGAGGTCGACGCTCTTCTAATAAAAATGCTTCAATTATTTGGCATTTGAATTCAGTAATAGAAATATGACCTTTCACTTTACAATACAACTTCCACGCATTCACTAATGTTGTTTGAGTGATGAGATGGAAGATTATTTTGTCTTCTTTCGCACAAATGGAGTAGATGCACTCATCTGATCCGTTACATCAACATACCCTTTGATTTTGTTATAATCACAAATAACTTTAGGTTTTTGTGAAGATAAAATAGCATCAGTATGCATTGTCGAAAGCATCAGTACATCTCTTTTATCTTTATATTTCATAACTGTGATACCTGACCTATTTTGGCGCGCAATTAGTTCTTTCCGACATAATTTTTTGGTAATGACTTCTTTGGGTAGTCCAACCTTACTTTTTCTCAAAATGCCCAACAAATGAGTTCTTTTTTCGAGCAATTTGTTGGCTAATGGAAGGGATGTGTGGAAATTGTCCGTACATAATTTCCTTCCAGATTCAAGAAAATCTTCCATTAGCTCTAAAACGATTTCCATAGTTGATATATAGTTGATCTTATTACGGTTCTTTCCGGCATATACAATAAATTTATTTGTATATCCCCCTTCAGAACATAATTTATATAATTTGATTTCATATTTGTGGCGCTTTCCTTTGATATATTGTCAAAATATAACTCTACCTCGGAAAGGCACCACACTTTCGTCTATGCAGACGTACTCTCCAGGTTTGTATACTTCCGAAAATATTTTGTTCAAAATTTTGATAACGGGATCGATTTTATATAATCTATTTGAGCGATCTGCTGTGTTATTATCAGCAAAGTGTAAGTTGTTCAAGATTTGAACAAATCTATTTCTGCTGATGTAATTCGCAGCAAATGATTTGCTAAATACAACTCGACTTGACCAGTAGTCTTTGAGATGAGGTCTCTTTTCAATCCCCATATGAAAGCAGATTGCCAAAAACTTTAGAAATTCAGTTTCATCAACTTCAATCCATGATGACTGTTTGCACCCACCATACTTGTTTGTTTCGCACAAAATTAAATTTAGCAGATCATCGCTCAAAAATCTGCAGTAGAACTGCGCCGGTGTTGTAAATGCATAGACGCGATTGTCTTGTATACCATAATTATCATCAAAAACAAAATGTTTTTGTATCGACGCCCTCACATGGCCAGACCATTCGGATTCAGCAGTTTCTTCGAAATATGAACACATATATTTTGAAATTACGTACAAAATCACAATCAATTTTACTTTGATTACCGTTATCTTCATGGACAGAATTTTCACTCTCTGAATCTTCTACGGTTCGAACAACAGCTTCATCGTTTTCGTCCGATGAAGCTGTTGGCGGAATCGTAGATTTGTTCATGTCTACATCATCGTCACTCTCTACTAAAAGCGTCGCAAAACATGCGTCAAACTCCATTTATCGCTAAAACAAACAATTTTGTGGTTATAAGAGTAGTTTCTATTCCCGACCTGCGGACTATAAGGAATTGTACTTGATGAAACTTACCTTTGAAAAACACAAAATCCCTTTCAAAATAAATTTATTTTAGAATTATAACAAAAAATCATAAATTGTGGAAACAATCACTAGAGCGTCACCCTTACGTTTGAACAATCAAACCAAATCAAACTTATAAACTAACGTCATCGATGTCATTTCTTTCGGTGTTAAACAATAATCGTAAAAATAATAATAAAATAAGCAATGACACAAAAACAAAATTCGCGAAAAAGTAAAAACTTTGACGGATTTACGCAAAAAATTACAGTTTTAAAACAAATATTATTCAAATCCTTGCTTGGTCATGCAGACCAATTTTTCGAAAAATATCATTGTCCGGAATTTGTTAAGAATCTTTTATTTAGTTATGATTGAATGTTATTTTTGCAATCTTTTTTGTTGAAAAAGATGATCAAGAATTGATAAGTTGTAAGTAGCTGATGTCCTGGTGGAAGTCCTCCCGCCACAATCGGAGAGATGAAAAGCTCGTTTCAGGATTGGTCGCTTTATTGTCGGTGGGTAGTCCTTCGTCCTTATGCCTAAGGGGTGGAGTGTTAGGACCAAGAAAGCCTTATCCTTGAACGCCTTTGGCACACACCGGTCCAAAGCGGCGTGAGTAGAGGGAGCTATATACAACGCAACACACACACTCTCAGCTCTCAGCACACGCTCGACGGCGGGCAGTCAGTGTTCAGTCGATCATCAACGGCGACCGCGGCTCATTCACTTATAGAGTCACATGCTAATCTATAATAAACCTCGACGCGAGTTACATAAATGTCCGTTTTACAACTATCCGAAGAAAATGCGGTGATACTTTTTACACGGACCCCACAAATTCTATACAAAGAACGATCAAAAAGAATATAAAAAATTTTTTGATCCAGTGAATCAGTGAGTTTTGATTTTCTTGATCATCTTACATTTTCAAAGTTACAAAATATAAAAGAGTTAAGACATCTTTTAAATCGGAGCAATATCGAAAGCTTGAAAAGTTAGTTAATCGGGGATGAAAATGACGCTGACGAACAGTTTTTGCTTCGATTACAACGGTTCCAGAATCGCCTCCAGGCCGATTCTGTTAGTGCTCTTGTGTTTTTGCATCTTCTTCTGTGTTGACGCCAGAGGCAGGACACCGCTCATCGAAGATCCCAGTCCCAAGATTCGGAATAAAGCTGCAGGTTCGTAAATAAATGATTTAATTTAAACACGGCGATTTTATCGGCTCGTTTATATAAAAAAAAACTATTTTTATCATGTAATCTCTCGATACGAACGTAATCTTTCAATTCTCAATAGGGAGCGAAGTTATCTGACTGGTCGGTTTAGATTTTATTTCACGTGGTTGATACATTATTATTATTATATCTCAACTAAAAAAAAATAATTTAATTAGTTCCTTTTTACACTAATCGTTATAATGAAGCAATTAACAAAGTTTGCAAGACAATTAAGTTTCACCTCTGCGGAACGATTAACACTAAAAAAATTGTGTTACATTTGCATAAGCAGTATGCGAACACAATTATTCTTATCGCGTAAAACTGCGTTTTATTATCGGCGCGTCCTGTATTTCTTGGTGCGAAAACTTTTTTAGCCCAAAGTATAAAAAAATAGTAAAATCATTTATAAATAAATAACCTAGTCACTACAATTAGTGGCGTGACGTCACTCGAACGATTCCAATTAAACCGTTTAACAATTATATTACGTTATAAACGCGTGTCCTTTCCTGGATTTTAATTTCACAAAAAAAGTTGCAACAATTTCAGTAATATTATTAATGAAAAAATGCGTTACCCACTCAAAACTTGGCTTAAGCAAATATTAGTGCACGTTGGTATTTTATTTTATCAAGTGTTTGGTACACGATAGACAAGTTTTACGTCTGATGTGTCAACAATTACAAACTGCTAATGGTTGAATAAACAATTCGATATTCCTTACAAATTTGCGATTTTAGAAATTTTTAAAAAAAATTGGATTTATACGAAACATAAATAAGAAAGCTTTTTTTTTCTAAATTTAATTCGAAGAGTACATGCCAAGCTCTTAACGGTATATATTTCACATTTTAATACTTTGTTTATAAACAAGAGAAGAATTTTTATTCGTGGGCGTCTGTTGCGAAACCCGAACGCCATTAAACCTTTATTTACATCGTAGTACGAGCACGTAAAAGTATAGGAACCAATAAAACATGATATATGATTTGTTCTCAACCGAGCTTTCGGCTTTTGACTTCATCGCGGAGACCTTATTTCGCATATAAAGTAAATGGGGACTTTTAATCGGAGTTTTTTTATTGATGGGACATTGAAACCTCTCGGTTTGAAATCGTCGGATTTACGTGATCGGATGAAGAGATGTTACGATCCTGCACAGTGCAGCCAGTTCAACAATAATAGCCAGGCATTACTGAGACAGTTAATGTGCGTCGAGACGCTGCCCGTTCTATTTGGGTAAGTCGTCGTTCGCTATTGAGGTCATCTACCGACGAGACATCCACGGACGTCGTAACAACTCTGAGTTACACCGTTCTGATCAAAATCTGCAAACTTTTTATTTTCAACTTATTTTGAAATTGTTATTAAATTTAATTTGTTATAACTAAAATTATTGTCTTAAAAGATAGCCCAAAAAAGATAATCCATAACGAAAAGTAATATAACATTTTGAGAAAATCGAGATGATTCGCATAAATTATGTATAACATAGAGACTAATCAGGTTTTAGAAACATATTTTTATAAAAAAGAAGACAAGTAAGATAAGTAGTGTCCGACCAAAACTCAATTTTGAGCCGAAACAGATATTCTGCCATAATCGTAGTTTCGGCCGAAATTGAATCTTTTATTTCAAATGAAGGAATTATTACAAGATATATATACAGGCTGTTCAAAAATTGGCGAATAATCTATATGTAGCAACTAGTATTCTTCGTTCGATCTTAATCTTGAAATGTTGTATCATGGTTCTTACATGTTCAGGAGGTTCTCAACGTTCGAATAATTGATGTAAAAAAGAATTAATTGCATTGGGTACATAATTTATATATTACTTTTAATATCTATTGTTTTAACAATAAATAACTATTTACTACTATCTGAGTAAACTTTTCGCTTAACTTTCCGTAGATTGAAACTGAAAAAATTTACAGTAGTACGGTAGAATTTAAATATACTATACAGTATTACTATACAATGTTGCCACATATTTACGTTAATTTAAGGGCTTCTTGAAGCTATATGAAGTGTGATACAACATTTTAACATTAAGATTTTCGTTACACCAATTTCGGAACACTCTGTACATATAGTATCCAGTTACAAAGGGGGGAAATTTTTATAACTAATTTTCCAAACATATCTAAGCATAAATAATGCGTCGGATATGTTCAAATTATAAAATCACACAAATTTTATACTCTGCCTATAGGAGTTAATTAATCGTTCCCATTTTTATGTAAAAATTGGACTTTTTTCTAAAATGAAATTTTTTAAAGTTCCATTTATGATATATAACCATAGAAACCAAAAAAATAAGTTTATCCATACGACATTAACCATGAATAACTGTGAAAGAGAAAATTTATAAAACTAGAAGCTCGTGTTAGCTTTAGTGTTGGTATTAGCTCTTCTTTTAGCTGTTATTCGGTATTAGATTATTATATACTTGTATCGAACTAAAACTAGAATTAATACTAGATCTAGAACTAGAAAGATTCAGGTTTATCTGTGGATCTCAAAACGCACGGCTAAGCCAAAACGTTGTAGGTCTAGTGTTAGCTTTAGTTTTAATTCTTATTTAGCTCTAGATTGTTGTAAATTCTTCTGGAACTAAAAGTATAACTAACATTACGCCTATAACCTAGCTTTAGTGCTAACACTAGACCTAGAACTAGAAACATTAGGGTTTAGCCGTACGTCAAGTAAGACGGCTAAACCCTAACGTTTCTTGTCCTAAGTCTAGTATGAGTTCTGAATATAGGTTGGGTTTCTAAATCCAAATGTTTCAAATTTTCGTGTTAGATCTAACGTTAATGTTGGCTCTTGATTTAGTTGTATAGTGCACTATGGTACTAGTGGATCATGTTTTCGGATAATTAGACAAAAATTCATTGGGGCACGAATCTTATAAAAAAAATTTGAAAACAGGTTTTAAATAGCAATTGTGTTTTTTGTCATGACAAAATGTAGATTAGAAAACTGTTTTGCATAAATTTGGCTTTCAGCACTGAATAACTAACCAGGGGTTTTATTTTCTAATGCAATTTTTCGCAAAATAGTGGTCTGAAATCCCAATGTTTAAGTGAAACCGAAATTTCGGTCGGACACTAATCCTAAGTAGAGATCATTTATACAGGGTGTTTCAGATTTTTGTAGCAGGATTTTAATAGTCGATATATCTTTTAAAATGAACACAAAAACTTCATATAAACATACGTCGATAAACGCTTTGTTTTAATTTATCAAGTATAAGTTTTATTTTATTCATCTGATTATTTGAATTATTGTCAAAAATTGTTATTTATTAGCAACAAGAATATAATAAATTTCACTTAATTATCAAATTGTCCAGAAAGAAAAAATCTCTTGGGCATTAAATAACTTCATTCAGTCTTTTGTTATGATTCCACTCTCAGGATCACATTTCGGAATTTAAGTTGAGTTCAAAAGATGATATCTCAAAAATAGATTGAGATATTCAAATACGGTTTTGATCTCGAAAACAAACAACCTTTACTTAATAAATTACGAAAAATTAATCAAGATATCTTAAGAATTCGATGTTTTTACGATTTTTTTTTAAATCATTAAGGTAACCGTTAATTTTTTGAAATTCTATAAATTTAGGATGAGTTCAAAAGTTGATATTTCAAAAATGTATTGAGATATTCAAATATGGTTTTGTTCCTGAAAAAGTACATTCTTTCTATCTATCTATTTCTCTTATTTAGATATATATTACTAGACTCTGCCTACGGTATATTGCTTCTAATTTTGTTTTTTCTTATGATATCTTATGGAAACCATCATGATATCGTTTTCACCCATAACATGTTGCATTTGTACGTAATAACTATTATATAACAATGAGACAATGATATACAGCTCAATATCTTCGATACTTTGCTTCTCACCATGTTTAATCCGTAATAATTTAAATTTGCATATAATATACACTCCCTACCTTTGATACGTTATTAATTTCTATCTATTACGTTTTGCATCTGTACAAAATAGTTAGTGTCGTCCTGTGATATATTATTTCTAAATTTGTTATTTGTTCCTGCTCATGATGTTTTCCTGTATAAATTAGAATAATATTGTCTTAGCCCATCATATTTTGCATTTGAACAAAATGATTTTCTTTTGCCTATGATATATTCTTCCTATTCATGATTCTTCCTTCCGATCAAATCGTTTTGATTTTCAAATGATTTCGATATTGAGTGCATATAATTGCTAGACCTTCGATTTGCTATTTTGTTGCTTTATTGCTACTCATATTTCATTAAGATATCTTAAGGATTCATCTCAGGATCACATTTCGGAATTTAAGTTGAGTTCAAAAGATGATATCTCAAAAACAGATTGAGATATTCAAATACGGTTTTGGTCGCGAAAACAAACAACCTTTACTTAATAAATTACGAAAAATTAATCAAGATATCTTAAGAATTCGATGTTTTTACGATTTTTTTCAAAATAATTAAGGTAACCGTTAATTTTTTGAAATTCTATAAATTTAGGATGAGTTCAAAAGTTAATATCTCAAAAATGGATTGAGATATTCAAATATGGTTTTGTTCCTGAAAAAGTACATTCTTTCTATCTATCTATTTCTCTTATTTAGATATATATTACTAGTCTCTGTCTACGGTATATTGCTTCTAATTTTGTTTTTTCTTATGATATCTTATGGAAACCATCATGATATTGTTTTCACCCATAACATGTTGCATTTGTACGTAATAACTATTATATAACAATGAGACAATGATATACAGCTCAATATCTTCGATACTTTGCTTCTCACCATGTTTAATCCGTAATAATTTAAATTTGCATATAATATACACTCCCTACCTTTGATACGTTATTAATTTCTATCTATTACGTTTTGCATCTGTACAAAATAGTTAGTGTCGTCCTGTGATATATTATTTCTAAATTTGTTATTTGTTCCTGCTCATGATGTTTTCCTGTATAAATTAGAATAATATTGTCTTAGCCCATCATATTTTGCATTTGAACAAAATGATTTTCTTTTGCCTATGATATATTCTTCCTATTCATGATTCTTCCTTCCGATCAAATCGTTTTGATTTTCAAATGATTTCGATATTGAGTGCATATAATTGCTAGACCTTCGATTTACTATTTTGTTGCTTTATTGCTACTCATATTTCATTAAGATATCTTAAGGATTCAATTTTTTACGAATTTTTAAAATGTTTCAAGTTCTAGATTTAGTCTTAGTTATGAAGCTAGGTTGGGCGTGGGTCGGTTCCGTCTTAAAAAACGTACGGCTAAACCCAAATATTTCTAGTACTAAGTCTAGTATTTACTTTAGTGTTGGTATTAACTCCAATTTAGCTGTTATTCGATTTTAGATTATTGTATCCTTGTATTGAACTAAAACTAGAACTAACACTATACCTAGAATTAGAAAGTTACGGTTTAGCCGTGCGTCTTCAGTAGGTCCAGTGTTAGTTTTAATTTTTGTTTAACTCTACATTATTGGACATTTTTCTGAACCTAAAAGTGTAACTAATACTAGGCCTACAACCCAGCTTCAGAACTAACACTAGACCTAGAACTAGAAATGTTAAGGTTTAGCTGTCTTAAGGGAAGTACGGCTAAACCTTATTATTCTTAGTAATCTAGTGTTAGTTCTAAAGCTAAGTTGAGTTGGGTTCGGTTCAATCAATTTAATGTTTAAAATCTCAATTAGAAGATCTTTGCGATATCATGTTTATTAGGATGATGATAAATTATGATGCATTAAAAATGCTGCAAAAAATGCGTTGGACATCCTCGGGAACATTTTTTGATGAGAATACTTTGTTGCTGCTTCCTTTTGGTTTCTATGTTATCATCAATTTTTACTAATCAAACCGGTTTCTTTTGAAATGTTGCTGTTTTCTTGAGTGTAACTAAAATTTGATTGTAGTTGTAGATCGCAACTGGTAATGAATTATCTGTTATGCGCTAAAAGATAATAATTATAACTAATAACCATGTTTCCAATCATCTCAGTTTTCCAGTTATAATCTAATTTAATGTTTAAAAGTTGTTGCATAGAATATGCATTATGGCTTCTGATGAGCATTCTTAATTATTAAATTTAATAATTAAATTTTATTATTAAATTTATTAATAAATCAATCTCGTTAGAGATTATGTCATTATTTAATTTATCACTGTTTATTACCAATCTAACAGACTTCAAATAATAATAATAATTTCCAAAATTGAGACTTTGGATATTAAATTAGGCCACAATTCAAAAATTAAGACATCAAAGTTTGTTGCCAACTTAACAAACTTGACATCATAAAGATTTTAATTAAAATTATTATTATTAGCCCAAAAATAATAATCTATAACCTAACATAATTTTATGGCAGCTATAATTAAATATTAATTAACTCCTAAAATATCCCAATTTTTGAAAATGTCGTGCTTTATTTACCAAACTTAATCATAACATAGAAGCTATTAATACTGTAGAAATCATTCTTATCAAAAAATGTTCGTGAGGATCTAAAACGAGTATTCTATATCATTAATATATCAAAACGTAGTAAATTAAGATCTTATTCTTAATTGAGTTATAACCCAAAACTAAGATTATGGGAAACATATTTATATGATTATTAGTTATAATTATTAATATGAACCCAAAAAAGATAATTCATAATCATTTTAATCGCAGCTTCAATCAAATTTTAGTTAATAAATCAATAATTAATATAAATTTAGAATCTCTAAAATTTTATGCAATAATTTTAATTTATCATAATTAATTACCAATCTAACAGGTTGGTAATTAAAATTTCCAAATTGAAATTTTAAAAATTAAATTGGATTATAACTTAAAAACTGAGATGGTGACATGTTGATTTGTATTTTTATCAAAAAATGTAATTGAGGATGCATATTCGATGCAAAAATTTTATTGTGTCATTGAAATCATTAAATTTTTTTAAACCCATCGGAAGTAAAGGGTCTAAAGTCCCAGAAATTATGCTCAATGACATTTTAAAGAGGAACTACTTATCTGATTTCAAACTCTTGCAAAACTCATTCACTCACATTGAATTCGATAAATACTCATTAACCCCGTCATGATTGCACATCCGTCAAGTGATCGGGAAGGTCATTCTTATCTTCGTTATTATCACCCAGTAAATCTTTGATTTCTTTCCATCAAGATTTTACATATTTCGAATACGTAATATTAACAATTAATCTTCGTCTTCTTCATCACATTTGTTGGGCATTTTCGTCATCTTTGGCACCTCCACCTAAATCAATCCACATTTCGAATCATTTTTTGTATTTTTTGAATCTTCATTGAAGATTGTTAAAGACAGATTTCTTCCTTACACAACGTTGGGTGTGTTGCCTATGTACATCTGCCAAATAGTTATAAATGAGGAACTCATTATTTGCTTTAAGTCATCGTTATGTAAAAATCTTCCCGGTTGAATAATAATGATAATAAATTAAGTATTGGTCTTCTAATTAAAAGAAAACACTTAAAAACAACTTGCGATTTTTAATAAATTTCGATCTAAAAATAAATCTATTTATTAAGCTGTAAAAAGATAAAAAAAATTGAAGTGGATGTAGGCGCCAGTTGAGGAATACATATGTCTTAATTAAAATAAAAGGTCATTTTCCAAATTACAAATGTTTGCTTTAAGTTTTTTATAAACCGAAATGTTTTCTAATCATTATAAGAGCTCGACAAATAGATTAAACTGTGTACAATGTTGTCGTTATTGTTTATTTCCCGGTAGCATGTGTAAGTATTCGTTTCGATTAATACCAAGAATTGATTCGTTTTGATTGATTTATTAAGACAAGTGTGGTATATTAAAAAACAGTGTACACAAACAGAAGAAATTGTATGTTCGAACTGAACCAGCTTTCTATAACTTTCATTCATTTTTCCATTGCCTTATACAAAAGTAACACTTCCTTTCATCACAAAATATATAGTTCATATAAAGAATTCCTTCGGAAAAAGAGAGTCGACATCTGTTTCAAAATTGTTCTGCCTCTTAGCATTATTAAAAGAGAATATGAAATTTTCTTAAAAATCACATTAATTACCAACACAGCAGTCGAAGACAAGAAAAATCGCGAACCAGTTTAATGGATGGTCATAGTTTCCTGTATACGGTTGGGCCACCGTGACGGCGACTACCACCTTTGAGAGAGAAAAAGAAAAAGAAGGTTTAAAGAAAACGTGCACGAAACGGGAGGTATAAAAAAATAATAACAAAATAAAAAGTTTGATACAGGACAGGATGTACGACAACATGATGGTGGTATAGAAATTAATGTATTACCGAGAAAATTGTGAATAAATAAATAATAAATACGTTCAGCCTATATCGTATCGACCTGACACCGAGTTTATGGAGTATTTATTGTATTATACACACGTAATCTTATCACCTGTTTATCATGGAGAAGTTTAGAAAAGTAACGTTATAAATAGGGTACTCTTGTCGGTACGGTTGTTATCTTACTTTTACGAATAAGTTTCCGTACCTTTTCGAAGTGTATCATCATATACCTGTCTATGGTCACATCATCATTTTCGTTGAAATGAATGAACTTTGTGAAGTGATGTCAACGGTTTAATCCAATTTAATTAAATGTAAAAAATGAGGATATATCACGTAAATAAATAGTCTCCATATCAGTGTCATCTTTAAAAAAATCATATCGAGTGTATTTTTAAGAATTATTACATTATGTATATGATATAAAAACTAAAAGATGATGTCAGGAAAAAATTATTATAGGGAAATCCAAATTTTAAATTAATTTAAAAAAATCATATCGTTAGTATTTTTAAGAATCACGATTTGATGTGTGTGCTAGATTAAAGTTTAGATATTCTAGTTTCTGATATGATATTAAAACTGTAAGATAATATTATAGAAATTTCCAAGAAAAAATATTGATGATGGAATCTTCAAATTTATAAATCAAAAATTAATATGATGTTTTGAAATAATATCAACTGTATTTTTAAGCATCATGATACGATATGTATGTTAAATTGAAGTCTAAAGATTCTATTTTATGATATGATTTAAAAAATATAGAATAATGTTATTGAAATTTTCAGGAGAGAATTATTAAAGGTGAAATCGTCAAACTTACAAATTACAAATAGTGCAACATTTTGAAAAAATGATACCAGCTAAGCTTTTAAGGATTGTAAAATGATATGTATGATAAATTGAAGCTTATGATTCTATTTTATGATATGATTTAAAATTATAAGATAACATAGTTGAAATTTACTAACCCAATCCTTGTTGTAAAATAAATTATATGAAATTAAAAAAATATATATGTATAACCATATGGATTGTGTTTTTAAGAATCATTGTATGATATGTATATTAAATTGGAGCTTAAAGATTCTACTTTATGATGTGATATAAAAATTATATAATAATATTATTAAAATTTCCAGAAAAAAATTATTAGAGATGAAATAGTCGAATTAATAAATCACAAATACCGTAACATTTAGAAAAAATGATATAAGATGAGCTTTTAAGAATTGAAGGATGATATGTATGTTTACTTGAAGCTTTAAGCTTCAATTTTATATTTTATAAAAAAATAGTTAAAAATAGTACTACCCAAATAATATGAAGTTTTTTAGAAATCATATCAATTTTCAGGGTCACTGTATGATGTGTGTATTAAATTGAAGGTTAAAGATTCTACTTTATAATGTGATCTATAAATTATAAGATAATATTATTAAAGTTTTCAGAAAAAAATATTAGAGGTAAAATAGTGAAATTAATACATCAACTTAATAAATAAATCACAAATTTTGAAAATTGAAATCAACTGAGCTTCTTAGAATGATAAAATGATATCTATGTTAAATTGAAGCATAAAGATCCTATTTTATGATATGATTTTAAAATTATATTACCCAAGTTGTAAATCACTTACAATGATACGAAATTTAAAAAAATCATATGGATTGTATTTTTAAAAGCTACAGTATGCTATGTGTATTGAATTGAAGCTTACAAATTCTATTTTATGATATGATTTAAAATTATAACACAACATAGTTGAAATTATCCAACCCAACCCAAGTTATGAACCAAAAAATAATATGACATTTTTAAAAAATCATATGGATTGTATTTCTAAGAACCATTCTATGATATGTATATTTAATTGAAGCTTAAAGATTTTATTTTATGACATGATCTAAAAATTATATGATAGTATTATTAAAATTTCCCGAAAAAAATTATTACAGATGAAATAGTCAAATTAATAAATCACAAATAGTATGAAATTTGCAAAAAGTGATATTAATTGAGTTTCTCAGAATGGTAAGATGATATACATCTTAAATTGAAACTTAAAGATCCTATCTTATGATATGATACAAGTACTATAATATTACCCAAGTTGTGAATCAAAAAATAACAAAATTTTTAAAAAATCATACGGATTATTTTTTTAAGAGCCATTCTATGACCATTCTATACATCAAATTAATATACGTATTATTAAATTGAAGCTTACAAATTCTGTTTTATGATATGATTTAAAATTATAACATAACTAATCGAAATTTCCCAAGGAATCCAACTTAGTAATCAAAAATTAATATGAAATTTTTGAAAATCATATCTTTTGTATTTTTAAGAGCCATAACATGATATGTATATTAAATTGAAGCTTAACGATTCTAGTTTTTGATATTATGTGAAAACTGTATGATAATGTCATACAAAATTTTCAGGAAACAATTATTAAAGATGAAATCGCTAAATTAACAAATCAAAAATAATTTGGCATTTTTAAAAAATGATATCTGTTGTACTTTTAAGCATAATGATAATATATGTATATTAAATTGAAGCTTACAGCTTCTACTTTATGATATGATATGAAACTATAAGATAATATTATTGAAATTCCCAGGAAAGAATCATTATAATTGAAATCGTCATATTCACCAGTCAAAAATAGAGCAATATTTTGCAAAGTGATATCATGAGATGATATATATGTTAAATTAAAAGTTAGAGATTCCAGTTTCTGATTTGATAAGAAAGTAGTATGATAATGTCATCAAAATTTTCAGGAAACAATTATTACAGATGAAATCGTGAAATTTACAAATAAAAAAGGTATGATATTTTGAAAGAATGTATCAACCGTATTTTTAAGCATTTTGATACGATATGTGTATTAAAGTGAAGCTTAAAGATTTAATTTTATGATATGATACAAAAGCTCTAAGATGATATTATTAAAATTACTAGAATAATGTTATTAAAGATAAAATCGACAAATTTACAAATCAAAAATAATATGACATCTTTAAAAAAATGATATCAGTTAAACTTTTAAGAATCCCAAGATTATATGCGTGTTAAATTGAAGCTTAAAGATTTCATTTTATGATATGATACCATAACTATAAGATAATATTATTGAAATTTATTGAAAAAATATAGTAAATTGAAGCTTAAAGATTCTAGTTTTTGATATTATGTGAAAACTGTATGATAACGTCATTAAAATTTCCAGGAAACAATTATTAAAGATGAAATCGCCAAATTTACAAATCAAAAATGATGTGACATTTTTAAAAGTGATATCAGTTGTACTTTTAAGCATAATGATAATATATGTATATTAAATTGAAGCTTACAGCTTCTACTTTATGATATGCTATGAAACTATAAGATAATATTATTGAAATTCCCAGGAAAGAATCATTATAATTGAAATCGTCATATTCACCAGTCAAAAATAGAGCAATATTTTGCAAAATGATATCATGAGATAATATATATGTTAAATTAAAGGTTAGAGATTCCAGTTTCTGATTTGATATGAAAGTAGTATGATAATGTCATCAAAATTTTCAGGAAACAATTATTACAGATGAAATCGTGAAATTTACAAATAAAAAAGGTATGATATTTTGAAAGAATGTATCAACCGTATTTTTAAGCATTTTGATACGATATGTATATTAAAGTGAAGCTTAAAGATTTAATTTTATGATATGATACAAAAGCTCTAAGATAATATTATTAAAATTACCAGAATAATGTTATTAAAGATAAAATCGACAAATTTACAAATCAAAAATAATATGACATCTTTAAAAAAATGATATCAGTTAAACTTTTAAGAATCCCAAGATTATATGCGTGTTAAATTGAAGCTTAAAGATTTCATTTTATGATATGATACCATAACTATAAGATAATATTATTGAAATTTATTGAAAAAATGTAGTAAATTGAAGCTTAAAGATTCTAGTTTTTGATATTATGTGAAAACTGTATGATAATGTCATTAAAATTTCCAGGAAACAATTATTAAAGATGAAATCGCCAAATTTACAAATCAAAAATGATGTGGCATTTTTAAAAGTGATATCAGTTGTACTTTTAAGCATAATAATAATATATGTATATTAAATTGAAACTTACAGCATCTACTTGTTGATATGATATGAAACTATAAGATAATATTGAAATTCCCAGGAATGAATCATTATAATTGAAATCGTCATATTCACCAGTCAAAAATAGGGCAATATTTTGCAAAATGATATCATGGGATGATATATATGTTAAGTTAAAAGTTAGAGACTCCGGTTTCTGATTTGATATGAAAATAGTATGATAATGTCATTAAAATTTCCAGGAAACAATTATTACAGAAAAAATCGTCAAATTTACAAATCAAAAAAGGTATGATATTTTGAAAAAATGTATCAACTGTATTTTTAAGCATTTTGATACGATATGTATATTAAAGTGAAGCTTAAAGCTTTAATTTTATGATATGACACAAAAGCTATAAGATAATATTATTAAAATTACCAGAATAATGTTATTAAAGATAAAATCGACAAATTTACAAATCAAAAATAATACGACATCTTTAAAAAAATGATATCAGTTTAACTTTTAAGAATCCCAAGATTATATGTGTCTTAAGTTGAAGCTTAAAGATTTCATTTTATGATATGATACCATAACTATAAGATAATATTATTGAAATTTCTTGCAAAAATATAGTAAAAAATATATTACTCAAATTGTGAATGATAAAATAATAGGAAATTTTTGATAAATCACATGAATTATATTTTTAAGAGTCTTAATATACCCTTTCTGTATGTTAAATTGAAGCTCAAAGATTCTAGTTTATGATGCGATATAAAAACTATAAGATAATATTATGACAATATCCAGAATAACATTATTAAAGACAAAATCGACAAATTTATATACCAAAAATAATATGACATCTTTAAAGAATGATATCAGCTGAACTGTTAAGAATCGTGAGATGGTATATATGTTAAATTGAAGCTTAAAGATTCTACTTTATGATATGATATAAAAATTATAATGTGATATTATTAAAATATCCAGAATAACATTATTAGAAACAAAATCGACAAATTTATAAATCAAAAATAATATGACATCTTTAAAAAATGATATCAGCTGAACTTGTAAGAACCATAAGGTTTTCATGTAAGATACGGTTATTGAAAAATTAATAAAAAATTTCCTAGAATAAATTAATAAAAAAAAATATTGCCCAAGATGGAATAAAAAAATAATATGAAATTAAAAAAATATATATTTTGTATTGTTAAGAACCATTATATAAAATGTTATTAAATTAAAGCTTGAAGACTTTACACCATGATATGATATACAAACTATTCCTAGAAGATTTGATATTTTCTGTAAAAATTAGTGAAGATTTTTTTAAAGAATAAATGGATTGTATTTTTAAGGGTCATAGTATGATATGTATGTTAAATTGAAGCTTAAAGATTCTACTTTATGATATGATATAAAAAATATAATATAATATTATGGAAATTATCAGAAAAGAATCATTAGAGATGAGATCACCAAATTTACAAGTAAAAAATAATATTGTATTTAAAAATGATATCAGCTGAACGTTTGAGAATCGTGAGATAATATGTGTGTTAAATTAAAGATTCAAAATGCTATTTTATGATATGATACAAAAACTATAAGGACTGTTAGATAATATTCTTAAAATTTTAATGAAAATATTATTGCACTTAATTATCAATTCAATTCTTCAAATTATCTTACTTAAATCGTCAAATTTACAAATTATAAATAATATGTTATTTTTTCAAAAATGATATCATCTTAACTTTTAAGAACCATCAACCGAAATAAAAGTTTAAAGATTTTATTACTATGAGATGATAACATTATTGAAATTTCCTGAAAAAAAGTTAAAATGTAAATTGCTGAAAGTTGTAAGATGAACTTTCCAAGTGATTTCCAAAATCAATCCATTATTGCATAGAGAATTTGAATAAGAAACCATAGTGTTCTCTTTGAAACACTTATCTTAGGGTTACTTCCGGTGGACCGGAAGTAGTGAAATCTAACAAACTGTTGCTTGCTTTTTCGCGGTCACTATAATACAAAACTAAAATTAACGTGCGAAAATGGTTAATTATCATTAAAATTTGTGACTATATTAATGGATGGAAGTCAAATTCCAGTCTATACACGGTCCTTATGTAATGGTGGCGTACGGTGGTATGCAAAGAATTCGCGCTTAGTGTGGAATACCTTTAAATAGGCAACGTTTAGCGCGCCGACTTTCTACACAGTCGAGGAGAGCTCGTTGAATAAGAAAAACTAGGAACATTATTTAATACGTCAATTACTCGAATTCCACGTTCAACATGATAAAGAATGCACCACCTCAGCTGAATTAACGTTTTAGCGTCTATTTTTATAATCCGAATCTAACGGGATTCGATTTTAATTATCGCTGAAATGGGTTTATGGCTAAAAGTTGAAAATTAATTGAAAGAAATTGGCGCTTGGGGCGATGTAAAATGCAGAAAATGAAAGGACGAGCGTTTTCTCCTTCGTATAGTAAGTAAGTAAGCGTTTTGTTAGCGGGGTGAATGTCGATCGAATCACTTAATGTGCATACTTTCAATGTCATTATGAAAGTTTCTTGGGGATTAATAAGTCCCTACTTACAATCGTTTAGCTAATTTTTTTTGTTTCGTTTTCGAATGAAAAGCAAATTGTGTAAATACATAATCTTTCCAGTTTAAATCTTTGAATATACCGACTTAATTAAGCGGTTTACGGAGTTGAATGTACAACGTACTAAATCTCACTACTTGGTTGGAACTCAATTATCCCGTATGTTACAAACACATCGATTAGCGTCAATTAAAAGTGCATTTATGCAATTTTTTTGTCATCCATAATCGTGTTCATATTTATTGAAGTGGTTGAGTCGGAATTTAGTGTTTTCTTTCAATGCCATTGAAGTGAGCAATAAATCTGAATGTGGTTTGGGAAAAAAATCTATTTTTGAAAAATTTCCCGACGAACCCGTCACCGTTCAAGGTCATTCCGTGGGTCAACTCCCGTATGTTGGCACCGGTGGACGTGCGGACATCATTAGAAAGTTAATACGGGCACTGCGACTAGACGTGAGCTATTTCAGTAACTAGACAACCGATTCGATTTTTTTTAACCTCATACTAACTCTTTCGTGCAACACGAGCAAAGTCAATCCAATCCAGTCCAACAATTCTTCGTTCCAATCCATTTGATGGTCGGTTTGGTACCCGCGCGAAATAAACACAACCGCTCCACTATGGTTATTTTCGACGTCGACGACGACGACCACATTTTCGCCACCAAATATGGACCACGATTTACAGGCAACGCGGCGTGTCATTCATATTCTCCTTCGGGGCCGTACTCGGATACCTAAAGCCGGCTCTTTTGTTTTTATTTGGAAGGTGGACTTTACCATATACACCAACCGCACGACCTCAGATGTGCTCGGAGAGGCGATTTTTTCTCGTTTCCCGTCTCTGTCGGGCGCCGCGACCAAGCCATTCTCAAGGACCGTGCTTCAATTAGGACCGACAAACCGACAATTGACTGATAGACGTAGCCCCGGTGGCAATTTACCCTTTTACAACCCGAACGTGTCTTACTCGACTTCAACGTTTCACTTTATTTTCACATTTGCCTACCAGATGTACATTTTTTACCTTCTTCCACCAAAATCATTGAATGTGGGCCAGTTAGCCCTCCATTTTTGAAAAATTCAAATTTTCTTTGTTGTTCTAGACCCTCTTTTACCATCCTTCAGTAAACTAACTAGCGGTGAGTACAGCGATTTTAAGCGTTCTCATTAAATTTATCAAGAGGTGATAAAAGTGGCCACTTGTATTCTAGTTCTAGTTCCAGAAAGTTAAAATTATGGGATTCAACATTACAAAGTTTTAACTAAAAATAGGTTTGCCTGCCACAATGCCTAGTTGATTGCTGTGACCATAGTTTTTTAACTTCATATTACAAATATATACTTATTATACCTAAAGCAATCTGAAAAAGCTATTATTTTCACTTTAAACGGTTATAAGTAGTTATAACCTACTTTTTTGCATTGGAAACCTACCCATTCTCTATAAATTATCATTACTCATCTGGCGTACTTTATAATCATTGCCTCCATCTGCTTTCATGGTTTCTACCATACATCACTGGTGCGAAGGAAAAATTATATTCAAAGTATCTGAACTCGATTCGAAAAAAGGTTTTTCAACAGTAAAAATTAACTCCCATAAGCCCATGCTGCAACGACTGAATTGTTTGTATCGGGACTATTGGGTGGCTGACATAACAGTGTGCTTCTTAAACAACTTCAAGAATATGTGGTCTCATGTTGTTTTGCAAGATCCAAATTTTCTAATAATCATGTTGTCGTCCCATTTGTCCAGTTTTTACTACTCCGGTTAACAAGTTCAAAAAATACACAAGACCAAATGTTAATTTTTCCATCGAAGTTCTTGTTTTCTGAATGATTCCGTCGTGGACGAAATACAGTGGCCGAGAACATTTTTGTACAATGTTGTTCATATACAATATACAATACACACCGTTATTCAGTCTTAAATTGTTGAATATTTGTACCAAATTAAAATTAGAACTAACACTAGACTCAGTACCAGAAACTTTCGGTTTAGCCGTGCGTCCTCAGACGTTGTATGTCTAATACAACACATACAACCCAGTTTTAGTATTAACACTAGACCTAAAACTAGAAACATTAGGATTTAGCCGTACATCTTTTAGACGGCTAAATCCTAATGTTTCTATTTCTAAGTCTAGAGTTAGTCCTGAAGCTAAGTTGGGGTGGGTTGTAAACTAAACCTAAATGTTTTTTGTTCTAGGTTTAGTAACAGCTCTAGCATTGATTGATGTACTTTTAGTTGTTATTCAGTCTTAAATTGTTGTATATTTGTATCAGAGTAAAACTAGAACTAACACTAGACCTAGTACTAGAAAGTTCCAGGTTTAGCCGTGCATCTGAAGTGCCATTCGGTACTTCATTGTTGTAAATTCTTCTGGAACTAAAAGTTTAACTAAGACTAAACTTAGGATCTTTGGGCATTTTTATACTTTTCTGTACTTACTACACAAACTGATTTTTTATTTCTTTGTAAATAAATTAATACATTCGAATTAAAGCATATATTTATGTATTATTACAATTTTTAATTGGTTTAATTACTGCTTTTGAAAAACTTTTACAATTTGTGGTTCCTTTTCTCCTTCAACCAGGAAATACGTCTCAGCTGTTCTTGAGATATAAAAAGGAATTTCTCGTCTAAATGAATTCGATCAAACATATCGATGAGTTCGGTATCTTTCTGGCTTAAGGATTGGCAAATAATATCTCTTTTAAGTTTATTGGCGTCTATGAGGAAATACTTGATTGTATTTGAATAATTTCCTCCTAATTTCAGTCTATTAAGAACCGCAGATTTTGAAAGAAACGAACAAACTGTGCGTCCTTTTTTCTGTGATTTTATATCTGCTACTTTCGGGCTTGATACCAAATTCAGATTACAGTTTTTACGGAAATGTAAAATTTACTCGCTGTAATGTAAATTGAGCTTTGTTTAAGGTTAAGTATCCTTACTCAATTCAAGTAATGCATGATTTACAGCTTTCCTTGTGTCAGTTAAGTTTGGTGTTTTACGACTATTTCTTGTTAAAATATTTTCCCTCTCTCCCATTATTTTCTTACACCGGATCTTTATGTGAAGTCTTGAAAATTCGAGCCTTTTGGATTGAAAACTTATACTTTAAGAAAAATTACAAAACTTTTGATGTCAGTGAAAAACTTAAAATTAAAGTTTTGCCAAAAGTTTTTGTCTATTCTTAATTTTTGGAAAAAATCGATATGGGACACTTATTTCTGGACGGAAAGAGTACAAACATTTTCTCATTTTTCGTTTTCAATCAATAATTCACGATAACAGCAAAATTACAACCCATAGAACTCCATAAAATGTACAAAAACTGTTCGTGTTGAACCAATAAAGCTTAATCCATAATCAATTACATTCTAACATTTGCCATTTTCTAGGTATAAAGTGAATATTGCTAAAATGTTCATCTTTTTTAGATTTTAATCAATAATCCATGACTACAGCAAAACTACACAACCCATAGAACACCATAAAACGTTCAAAAATTGTTCATATTAAAAAAAGAAAGTATAAACCATAATTAGTTTCATTCTAACTTTTTCCATTTTTAAGCATGAATAGTTTTTAATCAATAAAATGTAGAAAAATTGTTGGTATAGAACAAAGAAAGCAAAATCAATAATCAGCTACATTCTAACCTTTGCCATTTCACTCAACAATATAATCATAACCATTAATCAATAATCCATGACTACAGCAAAACTACAATCCATAGATCACCATACATTGTAGAATTGTTCGTATGGAATCAAGAAAGCATAATCAATATTCAGTTACAACTTAGTTTTTGCTAGATCTTAGGCAAATTCACTATTTGCAGCAAAATTACAACCCATAGAACAGCATAAAATGTACAAAACTTTTTCATATAAAATGAATGAATAATGTTTTGT
The DNA here is from genome assembly GCA_036711965.1 of Onthophagus sagittarius. Taxonomy (NCBI): domain Eukaryota; kingdom Metazoa; phylum Arthropoda; class Insecta; order Coleoptera; family Scarabaeidae; genus Onthophagus; species Onthophagus sagittarius. The sequence continues at coordinate 64,487,094 of JASERS010000003.1, read as the reverse complement.
TCATTACAAAATAATTACTTTCCTCTATAAATTGTGTATATTTCATACAGATGTCTTAAGAATTCGATTTTTAGCGATTTTTTTGAAAAATATTTATAGAATCTTACAAAGTCAATATCTTAAATACAAAACGAATTTTTTAAGTACGGTTCTGTTCATTTCAAAGTACATACTTTACACTACAAATTGTTTATATTTCATGCAGATGTTTTAAAAATTGAATTTTTTTCCATCTTTTTAATTGTGTTAAGAATTTTACAAATTTGGGTTGACATAAAAAAGTCAATAACTCAAAAATGAAAACAAATTTTGAAGTACGTTTCTGTTCATTACAAAGAATATACTTTGCTCTGTGTATTGTAAATATTTCATCCAGATATCTTAAGAATTCGATTTTTGTCGATTTTTTAAATGGTTTTGTAGAATATTACAAATTTGGATTGACTTAAAACGTCAATATTTCAGAAACGAAAGGATTTTTTTAAGTACAATTCTGTTCATTACAAAGTACATACTTTACTCTATAATTTGTGAATATTTCATTCAGATATTTTAATAATTTGATTTTTGGTAATTTTTAAAAAGTGGTTTTATAGAATTCTACAAATTTAGGTTGTCTTAAAACGTCAATAACTCAAAAAGGAAAAAAGAAGTTTGTTGCACGGTTCTGTTCATCACAAATTATATACTTTACTCTGCAAGTTATGAATATTTCATCCAGATATCTTAAAAATTTAAATTTTGGCGATTTTTTGTTTTAATTTTAATGTTTTTATAGAATCCTTCAAATTTGATCAATATCTCAAAAACGAAAGGCATCTTTTAAATACACTATAATAAATAGTGTATATTCTTTACATTACAAATTTGGGTTGGCATAAATAATCAATAACTCAAAAAAAGACAAATTTTTTTAGTACGGTTCTGTTCACTACATAGTATATACTGTGCAAATTGTAAATATTTCATCCAGATATCTTAAGAATTCAATTTTTGGTGATTTTTTTTTAAATGTTTTCTGTCAAAGTACATACTTTACAGATTGTGAATATTTCATTCAGATATCTTAAGAATTCGATTTTTGCTGATTTATAATTTGTTTTTAATAAAATCTACAAATTGAGGTTGATATAAAAAGTTAATAAGTGCAAAAGGAAACATAATAATTTGAACTACGGTCCTGTTCGAAATTTGGGTTGATTTAAAAAATTAATATCTCAAAAAGGAAAAACATTTTTAAGTAGGATTTTTTAACATTTCATGGAGATATTTTAAGAATTCGGATTTTGGCGATTTTTTTAATTGTGGCTTTATAAAATCTTACAAATTAAAGAATTTTTAAAGTACAGTTCTGTTTATTAAAATAAAATAAATTATATACAATTTATATACAAATTATGTATATTTCGTGTAGAGATCTTGAGAATTCGACTTGTGATAATTAAAAAAAAATCTCAACTTTATAGCATCCTCCAAATTTGGGTCGACTTAAAAAGTTTATGTCCTAAAAACGAAAAAAACTCTATAAATTGTACATGGACATATTTTAAGAATTCGAATTTTGGTGATTTTTTTCACCGTAAAATGGCAGAAATTGTTCATATTGCTCCAAGAAAGCATAATCCATAATCAGTTACATTCTAGCTTTTACCAATTTCTAGGCATAAAGTAAATATAAGTTTTAGAAGGTTTCGTTCCAGAAATACAAATAATTTTTAAAAGATCTGATATAGTTTGGAAGTAATCAATCAATCGCATGAATGTCTTCGTCCGAAATTTAATGTATCATTTTATTAATATATGGGAACATCCAACCACTCAGAGTTATTTAGTTTTTAACATAAAATACACCATGTGTATTATATTATACAAACTGTATTTTTGTTTAATGTTCGAATAGTTGTTAGGTCTGCATTTTGCAGTATTATTAAGATATAATTTTGCAAAATTAATCAAAAAATGTGGTGCTCACTCCCCACACTAAAAATCATTTGCATCTTTCATTCCCATTCACCTTTTTTTTCTACTTTGGTCTGGACGCTCCATGCTCAACATCCTTCTTAGCATTTTCATTTTAAATTTCCCAGTGGATGTCTTGCGAGACGAAAACAGCATTCCATTGTTTTTCGAAGTGCATGCAATGGCTGGCGCCTGTTTATTTTTAATCCGGACGTAAACAGTCTCGACGCTGAGATCTCACGGTATTTCAATCTCGGCGAATCTGGTTCGTATTAGAACTATCGTCGGAAACAGGTTACGTTTCCCATTTGGCGGCCCGTAACCACCAAAATTTACGCGAATCTTACCAGACAGACGTGGAATTTATCATCACCAACCTTAGTAGTATTTTCAACGCAAACATAATTACTTACTTGTTTGTTTTACCTCGCCAAGTATCCATCTATGTTAATAAAAGAGAAGTGACATGATTTTTTTTTTGAATTTATTTAAAGCTTTATGAGTATTCTTTCTTTAAGAAAATCTTGAAGAGTACCTTCAGATTCTTGTTCCTTTACAGCACTCTTCAATTTTTAAAAAAAATAATCTGTAATAACATAGACGTTTTTAATAATCTCCTTTTAACAGGCTAAAGATAAAAATTATAAGAATCATATCTTAAAAACCAAGTGGGATATCGTAATGAGATAAAAAGCAGTTTAACGCAAATTGAATCTAATTTTGGACTACCTGAAATAATTCCTTAGTTTCTATAAACTTAGTTGTTTTGATTTTTTAAATCAAACTCCTCTCGTTTGATTATAATCGATTTTAACAAAAAGATGGAAATTATAAAAATCGTATCTCAAAAACCAAGCGAGTTATAATAATGGGATAAAAAGCACTCAAAAGCGAATTTTTTCTAGTTTTACTCATCCTTAAATATTTTCTTAGTTTTCATAAATTTGGTTGTTTTGATTTTTTGAATCCATCTCTTCTCATTTGATTATATTCGATTATATCAAAGAGACGGAAATTTTTACACTTGTATCTCAAAAACCAGCACAGCAATCGTAATGATATTAATAGCATTTGAAAGTAAATTTAATCTAGTATTAGTGATTCTTAAATATTTTCTTAGTTTCCATAAATTTGGTTATTTTGATTTATTTAATACAACTCTGTATAACATTAATCGGTTAATTCCTTCACATTATTTTTTTTTTATGAAAATCTCTTGAATTAAGAAACAGGCTTTATTAAGATTATAGACAAAATAAGCTATAATTTGATACAAACCCCAATTTTCTAGGATTTTTGGTTCCGATGAAAAAGATGTCTTTATGTAACCTAAAAACCATCAATTGGTTATCAACACTAACATTTATTTTTTTTTTTGGAATGAAAATATTAATAATTAAGAAACAAGTTTATTTGAGATTATAAAAGAAAAGCTATGCTATTATTTGGTGAAATCCTCAATTTCCTAGGATTTTTGGTTCCTTTCAAAAACAGTTCAAAACTCGACATAACTTAAGAAACATCAATTGGTGACATCATTAACAATTTTTTTGGAAGAAAAATGTTATGAATAAAGAAATGGGCTTTTTTGAAATTATAAAAGAAGAATTAACCTATTATTTGGGGAAATCCCCAATTTTTTAAGAATTTTAGTTCCGATGAAACTCAATGTACATAAAAAACATCGATTGGTTAACATTACTAATATTAATTCTTTTTAGGAAAGAAAATTTTAATAACTATGAAACAAGTTTTGTTAGAGATTATAAAAGAAGAACTAAGCTATTATTTGGTGAAATCCTGAATTTCCTAAGATTTGTGGTTCCTTTCAAAAACAGTTCAAAACTCGACATAACTTAAGAAACGTCAATTGGTGACATCATTAACAATTTTTTTTAATGAAAAATTTTATGAATTAAAAAATGGGCTGTTTTGAAATTATAAAAGAAGAATCAACCTATTATTTGGGGAAAACCCAATTTTCTAAGGATTTTAGTTCCGACGAAAATGATGTCTAAACTCAATATACATAAAAAACATCAATTGCTAATCATCATTAATATTAATTCTTTTTTGGAATGAAAATTTTATTAACTAAGAAATAAGTTTTGTTTGAGATTATAAAAGAAGAACTAAGCTATTATTTGGTGAAATCCTCAATTTCCTAGGATTTTTGGTTTCTTTCAAAAACAGTTTAAAACTCGACATAACTTAAGAAACATCAATTGGTGACATCATTAACAATTTTTTTGGAAGAAAAATGTTATGAATAAAGAAATGGGCTTTTTTGAAATTATAAAAGAAGAATTAACCTGTTATTTGGGGTAAACCCCAATTTTCTAGGATTTTTAGTTCCGACGAAAATGATGTCTAAACTCAATGTACATAAAAAACATCATTTGGTTATCATCACTAATATTAATTCCTTTTTTGGAAGGAAAATCTTATGAATTAAAAAATGGGCTTTTTTGAAATTATAAAAGAAGAATCAACCTATTATTTGGGGAAAACCCCAAATTTCTAAGGATTTTAGTTCCGACGAAAATGATGTCTAAACTCAATATACATAAAAAACATCAATTGCTAATCATCATTAATATTAATTCTTTTTTGGAATGAAAATTTTATTAACTAAGAAATAAGTTTTGTTTGAGATTATAAAAGAAGAACTAAGCTATTATTTGGTGAAATCCTCAATTTCCTAGGATTTTTGGTTTCTTTCAAAAACAGTTTAAAACTCGACATAACTTAAGATACATCAATTGGTGATATCATTAATAATTTTTTCAGAAGAAAAATGTTATGAATTAAAAATGACCTTTTTTGAAATTATAAAAGAAGAATCAACCTATTATATGGGGAAACCCCCAATTTTCTAAGGATTTTAGTTCCCACGAAAATGATGTCTAAATCCAATGTACATAAAAAACATCAATTGGTTATCATCACTAATATTAACACTTTTTTAGACTGAAAATTTTAATAACTAAGAAATACGTTTTGTTTGAGATTATAAAAGAAGAACTAAGCTATTATTTGGTGAAATCCTCAATTTCCTAGGATTTTTGGTTTCTTTCAAAAACAGTTCAAAACTCGACATAACTTGAGAAATATCAATTGATTACATCGTTAAAAATTTTTTTTTTTTTGAAGAAAAATGTTATGAATTAAGAAATGGGCTTTTTTGAGATTATAAAAGAAGAATTAACCTGTTATTTGGGGTAAACCCCAATTTTCTAGGATTTTTAGTTCCGACGAAAATGATGTCTAAACTCAATGTACATAAAAAACATCATTTGGTTATCATCACTAATATTAATTCCTTTTTTGGAAGGAAAATCTTATGAATTAAAAAATGAGCTGTTTTGAATTTATAAAAGAAGAATTAACCTATTATTTGGGGAAATCCCCAATTTTTTAAGAATTTTAGTTCCGATGAAACTCAATGCACATAAAAAACATCAATTGGTTAACATTACTAATATTAATTCTTTTTAGGAATGAAAATTTTAATAACTATGAAACAAGTTTTGTTAGAGATTATAAAAGAAGAACTAAGCTATTATTTGGTGAAATCCTGAATTTCCTAAGATTTGTGGTTCCTTTCAAAAACAGTTCAAAACTCGACATAACTTAAGAAACGTCAATTGGTGACATCATTAACAATTTTTTTTTATGAAAAATGTTATGAATTAAAAATGGGCTTTTTTGAAATTATAAAAGAAGAATCAACCTATTATTTGGGGAAAACCCCAATTTTCTAAGGATTTTAGTTCCGACGAAAATGATGTCTAAACTCAATATACATAAAAAACATCAATTGGTTATCATCACTAATATTAATTCTTTTTTGCACTGAAAATTTTAATAACTAAGAAATAAGTTTTGTTTGAGATTATAAAAGAAGAACTAAGCTATTATTTGGTGAAATCCTCAATTTCCTAGGATTTTTGGTTTCTTTCAAAAACAGTTCAAAAGTCGACATAACTTGGGAAATATCAATTGATTACATCGTTAACAATTTTTTTTGGAAGAAAAATGTTATGAGTTAAGAAATGGGCTTTTTTTGAGATTATAAAAGAAGAATTAACCTGTTATTTGGGGTAAACCCCAATTTTCTAGGATTTTTAGTTCCGACGAAAATGATGTCTAAACTCAATGTACATAAAAAACATCATTTGGTTATCAGCACTAATATTAATTCCTTTTTTGGAAGGAAAATCTTATGAATTAAGAAATGGGCTTTCTTGAATTTATAAAAGAAGAATTACCTTATTATTTGGGGAAAACCCCAATTTTCTAAGGATTTTAGTTCCCACGAAAATGATGTCTAAACCCAATGTACATAAAAAACATCAATTGGTTATCATCACTAATATTAATTCTTTTTTGGAATGAACATTTTGATAACTAAGAAATAGGTTTTGTTTGAGATTATAAAAGAAGAGCTAAGCTATTATTTAGTGAAATCCTCAATTTCCTAGGATTTTTGGTTTCTTTCAAAAACAGTTCAAAACTCGACATAACTTGAGAAATATCAATTGATGATTACATCAATTGATATTTCTCATACATTTCAAATGATTACATCGTTAACAATTTTTTTTGGAAGAAAAATGTTATGAATTAAGAAATGGGCTTTTTTGAGATTATAAAAGAAGAATTAACCTGTTATTTGGGGAAAATCCCAATTTTCTAGGATTTTTAGTTCCGACGAAAATGATGTCTAAACTCAATGTACATAAAAAACATCATTTGGTTATCAGCACTAATATTAATTCCTTTTTTGGAAGGAAAATCTTATGAATTAAGAAATGGGCTTTCTTGAATTTATAAAAGAAGAATTACCTTATTATTTGGGGAAAACCCCAATTTTCTAAGGATTTTAGTTCCGACGAAAATGATGTCTAAACTCAATGTACATAAAAAACATCAATTGGTTATCATCACTAATATTAACACTTTTTTAGACTGAAAATTTTAATAACTAACAAATAAGTTTTGTTTGAGATTATAAAAGAAGAACTAAGCTATTATTTGGTGAAATCCTCAATTTCCTAGGATTTTTGGTTTCTTTCAAAAACAGTTCAAAACTCGACATAACTTGAGAAATATCAATTGATTACATCGTTAACAATTTTTTTTTGAAGAAAAATGTTATGAATTAAGAAATGGGCTTTTTTGAGATTATAAAAGAAGAATTAACCTGTTATTTGGGGAAAATCCCAATTTTCTAGGATTTTTAGTTCCGACGAAAATGATGTCTAAACTCAATGTACATAAAAAACATCATTTGGTTATCAGCACTAATATTAATTCCTTTTTTGGAAGGAAAATCTTATGAATTAAAAAATGGGCTTTTTTGAATTTATAAAAGAAGAATTAACTTATTATTTGTGGAAAATCCCAATTTTCTAGGGTTTTTAGTTCCGATGAAAAAGATGTCTAAACTCTATGTACCTAAAAAAACATCAATTGATTATCATCACTAATATTAATTCTTTTTTGGAATGAAAATTTTAATAACTAAGAAACAAGTTTTATTTGAGATTATAAAAGAAAAATTAATCCATTACATTGTGAAATCCCCAATTTCTTAGGCTTTTTGTTTCATTTCAATTCCTATATTTTTTTCCCAAAACTGATAAAACCCAGGTATTAACTTCTATGTATAAAACGTAGTAAATTAAACCTTAATATAAGTACTATGCCAAAAATGAAACATTCATGTTTACAATCACCCACGAAATCCACCCAAGATAGGTCGACACTTATAAACATTTCATTATCGTTACGAGTAGATTAGACGTTGATTGAATGTATACACTTTTAATATATATAGGGTGTCGTAACATTAGATAGATCCTTTTAAATATTATTAGGACACTTTTTAAATAGGCCCCAAAAGCAATATTTACGAAAAAGATATAATAATATATTCAATTTTATGTTACTATCTTTAATTTTGCATTCGTTAGAAACGTCTTAAATATATATACAGACTGCTCGACGAGAGGGACTAAGGCGAAAATTGACCCAATTACAATAAAAACACCGTAAATCCAAGAGAGCAAGTCCAGAATAGAACAGGGGCCGCGGCTTCTGTGACAATTATGCGCCCGCTCCCAGAATAACGTGCTGTAAATTCCACAAAGATATTAGAGTGGTAAATATAGTACGCGAAATGACTATGGGCTCCATATACCAACGTCGTATTGTTTTCCGTTATATACGAGGAGACAGGCCGGAGACGTAAGATGTACACCGTTTGGTGCAAGAGTTATTATTATTATATATGTTTGTTAATGATGCACAAAAATATTTATAAGCAAAACAAAAAAACTGGAGCATTCATCAACCTACCAAAATACCATTACTACAAATTTAGATGGATTAATATTTAAACAAAGATTTGAAACTGCGCGAGCCAATTTGCCTAAATCAGAATTAATAGGTCTTTCAGCCTTGTTAATGTCATTCTCATTAAATGAGTTATAGACCTGAGTAGACATGTAAGCAATGCAATAATTTAGTACTTTTGGTAAAGCAGCATCAATCACATCAAACATCACAATCTAATATTAAACTGTGGTATAAAATCTCTTTATTATCTCCAACGATTTATGTTTCACAACTGTTCAGATAAATAATTTACGACAAATTTATCATTCATGCAATTAAAATAAGATCCTTTTGATTACACATGATCACACATGTTAAAGCAAATTCATGTTTGGGTCATATTCATATCGACTTGATTAGGTCAATTATTCCGTCCCTAGTATGTCCTTATATACTTGCCGTTATTGAATGCTTCAATCGATGGCCAGAAGTTTTTATAAAAATATCAAACCTTTTTTTAAAATTTAATAGATTACTCGGTACACAACAAATGCACAAATCACTTTTTTTTTGAATCGCGAAATGAGTAGTAGAAATAACGATCATATTAGGATTAAGAACATTTCTTAATCTTCTTTCTGAAGAAGATTTAGATTCTTCTTTATTTCTACTTATCCATCCATAGAATGTGAACCTTTCTTTTTCACTTCAAGAGATTCTTTTTCTAAATTAACCAATTGTCAATATGTCTTTATAGTCAATTAAAAATTCTTTCATTCATAAGAACTTGCACAAATCAAATATCGTTTTCATTAGAATTGACGGTTTGGCAAGCAAATATTTTGTAATTCTGAAAGGCAATGATAAAATCTGCTGCGAACGTTTTTTTTGGAGAAAACACATTTTGAAATGAAAGTTGCTACTGCTTCTAGGAGACTTGATACTGCTTCAAGAAGAATTGAAAGTTTCCAAAAGACGTGATACTGCTTCTAGAAAACTTTATCTGCTTCCAAAAACTTGATACTATTTCCAAAAAAAATTTAAATGCTTCCAAAAGACTTGAAATGCTTCCAGAATACTTGAAATATTTCCAGAATACTTGAAACGCTTCCAGAGGAGTTGAAGAGCATCTAGAAAACTCGATACTGGCTCTCAAAGACTTGATACTGCTTAAAAGAATGATATGCTTCCAGAAGACTTAATATAAGCTCTGGAATATTTGAAATGCTTTCACAAGGCTTGATATTGCCTGCGGCAGACTTAACATGCTGCTAGAAGATTTGATACCGCTTTTAGATGATTTCAAATGCACCCAAAGACTTGATATTGCCTCTGGAAGGCTTGAAATGCTTCTAGAAGACTTGACATGCTTTCAGAAAACATGATACTGTCCTAAAAGACTATTAACGCTTTCAGAAAATTTGATACTGTTCTAGAAGACTTGAAATGTTTTTAAAAGACTTCATATTGCTTCTGCAAGTCTTGAAAAGCGTCCAAAAGACTAGGCATTCTTTCAAAATCTAGTATTTTGGAAGCTTTAGAAGACTTGCAGGAGCAATATGAAGTCTGTTAAAAGCATTTCAAGTTTTCTAGAACAGCCTTCCAAAAGATCACCCTTACATTAATGTTTACCATGTTTACCAATTGATATTTTGCATTGAAAATATCAATTCCAATTCAGTTTTTTTTTTTGAACGACAAGTATTTTCAAAAATTGGCGTCTATGGTTGTAAGGTTAGTTATTGTCTGATTATAATACCAAATCAATGTACTATAGTGGGTAAGTTTGGCAGCTACAACTTTTTTCCAGAATCTTGGACAATATGGCATAGGCGCGAGTTTTTGAAAGTACATATGGGAGCTGGGTGCTGAAAAAATTAATTGGGAAAAGACTCACATGGCGAATAGCGCTTATACTTCGTTTATAATAGAAATGTCTTCTACCAGCATTGTTTACAACATTACAAGCAGTATCCAGTCTTTAATTGGCAAGTTTTGAACTTCTATCATAAATATTTTGTATTTATCCAACAGTATTCGATATTTTGGAAGCAAATTTTATTAATAGTTGATTAACTTTTGCAATAAGATTTTTTCTGCCAGCAATATTTAGTCTTTAATTAACAGTTTGTACATTATTTACGACAAGATTTTACATTTTGCCCAATAGTGACTAATGCGATGAAAACATTTTTTGCCACCAATTTTTATACATTCAAATCCGTGTACTACGTTGTACGCTATGTGAGGCTTTGTACTACAAAAAAATTAAAGTTCCAAATAACGAAGTAATAGAGACGGAAACTAATGCAATTGAAGAAGAAACAAATCTTGTAATTACAGAAACATCATTGTTGCAGCATACGCAAGAAAGATGTCAGCAATGTTGTAGCATATAAAAGAACACAAAGAGACATTGAGTTAAGAAACATCTTTAATAAAGAATCCAAAATGTTTCAAGTTTTTGCACAAATCTTAGGTTTAATTTCTTAAAATATCATTTTACAAAACATCAACTTTTTTTTAAATTTTCAGTACCTATGATATCTCTGCTTTATATTCCTCTTTATAATATAGTAATTATTTTGACATTCTTCTATAAACACTTTCTTCACTTTCTTCTATCGAGTATTTTGGCATCATTTCAAGACTTCTAGAAACAGAAATAAGACTTGATTTTTTTGAAGTATTTCAAGTCTGAAAAGAACACTGGAGCCTTCTGAAGTATGATAAGCCTTCTAATAACATTTCAAGTCTCCTGGGAGCGATACCAAGTCTTGAAAAACCAGTATTAAGCCTAGTATCAAGTTTAAGTATAATAAAATAAAATAAAATTTAAGTATAATAGCAGTATCAAGTTTTCCAGAGGAAATACTGAAACATCTGAAAATAGTCCATATCGTTTGGAAGCATTTAAAGTCTTCTGGAAGCAATATTAAGGCTTCTAAGAGAATTTCAAGTCTTATAGACGCAATATCAAGTCTACTGAAACCATTTCAAGACTTCCAGAAGCATTTCAAGTATTCTGGCAGTAGTATCAAGTCTTCTAGAAGAAGAAGTATCAAGTCTGCTGGAAGCATTTCAAGTCTTCCAGACGTAGTATCGAGTCATTTAGAAGCAGTTTATTTATTTATTTCTTATTTGTATACATATTACGTAATTTCATATGTCATAAAAAGATACATAGAAGCAATAAAAACAAAAAGATACATCATCCAAGTATATGGGTGGATGAGCGGTTAACACTATCCAAAATGGCATAGATACTATGCAAGGGCCTGTTCAATTGAACCAAAATCAGCACAAAAGAAGTTGTCAAAATTATAAAAAGTGTTTGCGGTCAGCAACCCTATAACTGTGCACTTAAAGCAGTAAACTGGTAGTGCTTTAAAGTCAGAAAGAAGCGCATTGATAATTTTAATGACGTAGTAATATATAGTAAAATTTATCACGAGATCATCATTATTACGAGTATTATAAGTGCGAACCTATATATATATAAATATATATATAAACACAGCAATGTCAAATGCTTATATTCTAGAAACTTCCGTCCACAGCACCCCATAAAGCCGATACCATCGATTACCCTGATACACCACCGTTGGATACGAAACACTTTTGCTGCATGTACAGAGTGATCCCAGCATAGGATCACGTAAGTTAAATGGGGATAGATGCAGCCATAATGGTTAAACTCTTCTGCAAGAAGTTCAAGACTTCGAAAAGCATTTTATGTCTTTTAAAAGCAGTATCAAATAGTCCAGAGGCAGTACCAAAACGTCTGGAAGCAGTTTAAGTCTCTTGGGAACATTTCAAATCTTCTGGAAGTAATATCAAGGCTTCTAGAAGTATTTCAAGTCTCCTAGAAGCAGTGTTAAGTCTTCTGGCAGCAGTTCAAGCCTTTCCAAAGTATTTCAATTCATTTAAGATCAATATCCAGTTCCAGACGTAGTATCGAGTCTTCTAGAAGCAGTATCAAGTCTTAGAAATAGCTTAAGCTTTCAGAAAGCATTTCAATTCTTTTAAAAGCAGTATCAAGTCTGCCAGACATAGTACTGAGTCATCTAGAAGCAGTTAAAGTTTTCCAAAAACAGTGCCAAGTCTTCTAGAAGCACTTCAAACCTCAAAAAAGTCTTTTGACAGCATTTCAAGTCTTCTGACAGCATTTCGAGTCTTATGAAAGCAGTATCAAGTCATCTAAAAATAGTAAGTCTTGTGGAAGTATTCCAAATTTTATAATATCGATCCATCTTGTAATAGTATCAAGTCCTCTGGAAACTGATCAAGTCTTGCAGAAGCAGTATTAAGTCTTCTGGAAGCATTTGTCAGTATGGTTGCACCCATTAAAAATTTTATATGCAAAAGCATCTATGTATTCGGCGCCTATCAACATAGGCTAATACTCATTTAAGTTTTCAATGGCTGGATCTTTTTGGAATTAATGTATTATTAGTGTAATAACAAAAAAATATTACCACCACGTTTACACTTAGATGAGAAATTAAATTGCTAATTTCGCGCCGATACGTAATCATCCAAGGCCGGACGGTTCCCGTGGACTAATTACGCACATTCCACGATTTTAATTAAACGCTATATGGTTAAAAACCGTCGAACGTTTACCGATTTATAAAAATCATTATACGCGTTTGAATATCAATGCGAGAATGGGTTCGCGCCGTTTGAGTAATGAGAGCATTTCAATTACCCACAACACCGTGCAATGTTCTGTGCGTTCACCTATCGCGATTTGGCCGAAACGAAAAGAATTCCTATCCGTTTAATTTTTATAATTAGTCCTGTCGTAATTGACTTATTGTTTTTTCCGTTGTGCGGCGCAAGAATGTCCAGCGTCGTAAATTACCGCGCCGTCGTTGAAACCTTGAGATGTGACAAATTGATCTACAAATACCAAGGAACTGTACGGAGACCTTTTCATGATGCACAACTTGCATGTTGTCGTAAATTTCATTCATCCTTTTTAATAAAATATCAACGATACTTACATCAGTCACGTTTCTCGTATAACTAGTTGTAAAAAGAGGATAATTTCAAACGCTTATTTGAGTCTTGTTGTTTTTATTTATTTCCTTTTTAAATATCGCGATGAACGAAGGCTGCCAGCTCGTCTGCAATTCCTTATACTCGTATTGATACCGAGAAATTTCATAAGATTAAAATTCAAGCTAAAGACGTAGTGGTACGAGGTGAATTAGAGATTATGAAGATGCGATATCAAAATTGACAGTGAGACAATCGAATACCTGGATAAAACCTCTCCAAGCATACTAACTTAACGTACACATCTTTCGGAATGTCTTTGCGGCTCGTTTCTTCTTTCATTTTATTAACCCAAATGCTCGTGATGCAATCCGTTAAAAATTGCCAGAGACAATTTTAACACCTACTCCTCATCTCGTACCAAACCCACTTTAACGTTTCCGTGGATGATATCATCGGTTGTCTCATTTTCGTCAACATCACGATCACCCAATTGACACAAACGGGACCGCGACCGCGCGCTTCTTTTTAAACAATTAACAACAAAATGAACTAATTCTTCGTTTTCATCTCAACTGCGTCAACTTTTCTTATTTTAGTTGATTTTTTTGTGGGACACGAAACGGATGACCGCCCAACGACGAGATGAAAAGCGAGAGTGGAACGATCCGTAAAAAGTAAAGCGAAGAAACCGTTAACTTCGCGCGACAATACGAAATGCCAAGAGTTCAATTTGAACCGGTGACCGGCCCTTCCCGCGCTAACATATTAGTCATGTTATTATTAAGCTTGGCTTTTATTCAATGCCGACACACCTCCAAGTTATACATATATCGGCACTGTTCGAGCCTTTAATACGTAGTCCAAAGACGACGATGTAATAATAGCCACGTTGTTTGTACGATGTGCATGGTCTAAGAATGGTTTTATTCGTTTATTTCTTCACATTTTATCACATCGTGAGGATCAAAAACAGCAAACATTTAAAATAAAAAGAATGTTTTGAGGTGATTTGTTAGGAACGAAGGAAAATAGATTTGATGTGTTGAAATTAAATAAATTCTATTGAAAAATGGCATTTTAATGATGTTTAATGGTGTTACAGTTATGCTTCGCTAATTCGAATCAACTTAAACCAGCTTAATTTAAATTATGGAAGCATGCGGATTATTGAAGTTTTGTTTGAATACGTTTTGATAACAAAACGTCTTATAATCACGTATTTACAAATTTATTGTGCGAGATAAAAATAATATCTGCAACTTATCTTGCAGATCTCTCACTTTCTTCCTCACTGTTAAAATCGTTTATCTTAGTATCTTCATGGAGACAAATGCCTAATTAGCTTGAGCATAACACCGATTGCTTTTAATTTTTGAATGGACAATGACATGGCTTATTTTGTGTCCTCCAAGCAGTAGCTGCCCCTCTGCAAATATTATCTAGTCTTTTAAAACAGTATTTTGTGTTGTTCAAGCAGTATCTAGTCTTACATAGCAGCATTTTGTGTTCTTCAAACAGTATCTGGTCTTCTGTAAGCAGTATCTAATCTTGTACAGCGAGATTTTGTGTTCTCCAACCAGTATCTGGCCTCTTGTAAGAAATATCTAGTCTTGTTCTATTAGAATTAGGTATTAAAGTATGAAAAATAATGTCCTGTATCATTTGAGCCAACAGCTGTTTTCCTGGACGCCTCATTACGCGTTTTAGCGATATCCCATGGTCACCTAACTTATCAATATGTGATTTCTTCATATGGGGGTTTCTAAAGGACCATGTTTTATGAGTGCAAATAAACCACGTAATTTGGGTAAGTTGAAGGATCATATCTTATAAGAAGTACTTACGATTGCTCACCAGAGCGATAGACGATTTCATGCAGAAGATTTCTTCTTTCTTCAGAAGAAATCTTATTCAAGGATAGTAGTCACCTCTTGAGTCTACATGAAATTCTACATTCAGATTTTACATAAGAAATAAATTCCTTGTAAATTGAAAATTTACCAAATACTTTTTGTTTCTTCAAACTTTTTGTGAAACATGATTCTTAATTAAACACATTTGAAATTAAATTTTATTAGAACTGATGCTAAAATAACCATAACTTCCAAATTTGTAGAAATGAAGAAATTATTTTCAATCCATTAAATCCTTATTAAACTCGGTTTAGAATAATATATACCTCATGGTGATATCTCAATTCGTCTTTGAGATTGAATTGTAAATAAATTTTTATAAATTTAACCTCTATAATGTCAAAGTTTCATTTTAAACATTCTATCGTTCGTATTTAGGAAAATTAAAAAAAAATTGCATTGAAAATAGATTAAATTTGCTATTAAATGCGTTTTAAATCATCTTGATATCTCAATTACTTTGTGAGATATACTATTTTAAATTTGGTGTTTGTAAGCGTAAGTTGTCATAATGGCATGTGTAAAGGTAATTTAAAAAAAATTATAATTTCCAAATTTGTGGTAATGAAGAAATTATTTCGATCCCCATAAAACTTAATTAAACCCACTTTATAATGATATATATTTCATGGTGATATCTCAATTCGTCTTTGAGATACCATGTTATAAATTAAATTGTGTACACTTAACCTCTATAATGTCTAAGTTTCTTTATAAACATTGCATCGTTCGTATTTAGGAAAATGAAAGAAATGTTTTCGGTGTATTGAAAATAGATTAAATTTACTATAAAGTGGCTTTTTAATTATCGCGATAACTCAATTACTTTGTGAGATATAATTATTTAAAATTTGTTGTTTATAATAGTAACTTGTAATAAACGGATTTGTAAAGGTAACTTTAAAAAGACATAATTTCTAAATTTACGAAAATGAAGAAAGAATTTTCAATCCATTAAATCTTGTTGAAATTAACATTAATATGATATACATTTCGTGGTAATACCTTAATTCGTTTCTAAGGTGCAATGTTGTCACAATCACAATCCAAATAATGACAAAGTTGAATTTAAAAATTCGGCTTATTCGTGTTTAGTGGTACGAAACAAATATTTTTGGTGTGTTGAAAATAGATTAAATTTGCTACAAAATGGCTTTTAAATGATCTTGATATATCAATTATTTTGGAAGATATAATTTTTTTAAGTTTGGTGTTTATGATCGGAACTTGTCATAATCGCATGTACAAAGGTACTTAATCTATTATCTAAATTTGTGAAAATGAAGAAATTATTTGCAACCCATTTAATCTCATTTAAAATCGCTTTAAAATTACATACATTTCCTGATGATATCTTCGTTCTTAAGATTCAAAATTTTGAATTCAATTTTTATCACAATCTCAATAGCGATAAAATTGTATTTAAAAATTGTACCATTCGTATTTAGAGGAACGAAAGAAATATTTTTGGTGTGTTAAAAATAGATCAAATTTGCTATAAAATGGCTGTTTAATTATTATGATATCTAAATTATTTTGGGAGATGCAGCTGTTTGAAATTTTGTGTTTATAAACATAACTTGTTATAATCAGACGTGTAATGGTCACTTTAAAAAATCATTGTTTTTAAATTTGACGAAATGAAGAGATTACTTTCAACCCTCAAATTTTATTTAAATTCACTTTTCTAATCATATACAATTGTAACATACAATTGTTTTTAACAAATTAAACTAAACAAATTATTGGTTTTCCAATGAAAGAAAAATGGATTTTGAAATTATTTTTTAGTTTTTGAGATATTAATCATTGAACATTAACAAAAAATCGTAACTCATTAAACTATGTATATTTGTCAATTAAATTGTTAGCTTTCCAATGAAAGAAAGAGATTTTAAAAATATCTTTTAGTTTTTGAGATATCAATTTTTAAACATAACACAGCATTATTTTCATTATGTTTAAAAGTTAATATCTCAAAAACTAAAAGATATTTCAAAAATCCGTTTATTTCATTAGAAATCTAAGAATTTGTGTTATAAATGCCGATAAGTTCTTACTGATTTAGTATAACCCCGATTTATTGTGATTTTTTGAACATGATTGAAATGAATTGATTATTTCGAAAAGTGCCTCATTATGACCATTGTTTCATTATCTCAAAAATTAAAAGATATTTCGAAAATCGCTTTATTTCATTGGAAACTTAAGAATTTGTGTTATAAATGTCGACAAGTTCTTAATGATATGGTATAATACCGATTTGTTGTGATTTCTTTAAAATGATTGAAATTAATTGATTATTTTGAAAAATTTGAAAATGCCTCATTATGTTTAGAAATTACTAAATCTCATTAAATCTCAATTAAACTCACTTTAAATGATATATATTTCAAGATGATATCTCAATTCGTTTTTGTTGCGAATTAAATTTTTATTATAATGACAAAGTTTGATTTCCGTAATGGTAGCATCCGTGTTTAAAGGAACTAAATAAACATGTTTAATGGATTGAAAATAAATTCAATTTGTCATAAAATAGCTTATTAATTATGATAATATTTCAATTACTTTGAGAGATATAGTTTTTTGAAGTTTAATGTTTATAAACAAAACTTCTCATGATCGAATGTGTAAAGGTAAGTTTAAAAAATGAGAAATTATGAATTTGTAGAAATGAAGAAATTATTTTCAGTACACTTAATTTCAATTAAATTTGCTTTGAAATGATATATATTTCAACATGATATCTCAATTCATTTTTAAGATACAATGTTGTAAATAAAATTTTTGTCACAATTTCAATAAGAACAAGGTTGAATTTAAAAAACCATATCTTCGGCATTTCGAGGAACGAAAGAGATATTTTTAGAGTGTTGAGAATAGATTGAATTTGCTTTAAAATGCCTCTTTAATAATCATGTTATCTCAATTATTTTGAGGGATATAATTTTTTTAAGTTTGGGTTTTATAAACATAATTTGACCTAATCGGATTTGTAAAGATAACGTTAAAAAATCGTAACTTCTAATTTTGTGAAAATGAAGAAATTATTTTCCACCCACTTAATCTCAATTAAATTCACTTTAAAACGATATACATTTCATGCTGATAAGTTAATTCGTTTTTAAGATATAATGTTGTAAATAAAATGTTTGTCACAATCTCAATAATTTAACAAGATTGAATTTAAAAAAAATCGCACCATCCGCTTTTCTAGGAACGAAAGAAATATTTTTGGTGTGTTTAAAATAGATTAAATTTGCTTTAAAATGATTTTATAATTATAATATCTCAATTACTTTGAGAGATATAATTTTTTGAAGTTTGGTATTAATCGTAATTTGACCTAATCGGATTTGTAAAGATAACTTTAAAAAATCGTAATTTCTAATTTTATGGAAGCGAAGAAATTATTTTCCATCCACTTAATCTCAATTAAATTCGCTTTAAAATGATACGTATTTCATGATGATATCTCAATTCGTTTTTAAGATACGATATTGTGTTTTAAATTTTTGTCACAATCTCAATAACGACAAGGTTGAATTAAAAAAAATCGTATCATTCGTGTTTAGTGAAACGTAAGAAATGTTTTTGATGTGTTGAAAATAGATTAAATTTGCTATAAAATGGCTTCTTAATTACCATAATATCTCAGTTACTTTGAATTGAAACGTAACTTGTCATAATTGGATGTGTAAAGGTATAATTATCGTAATCATAATTTCAAAATTTGTGAAAATGAAGTACTTATTTTTAGTTCAATAAATCTTAATAAAAACCAGTTTAAAATAATATATATTCCCAATTTGTTTTTAATATAGGATGTTGCAAATTAAATTGTTATCACAATTTCAATAACGATAAAGTTGAAGTGAAGAAATCGTATCATTCGTATTTAGAGGAAGGAAAGAAATATTTTTGGTGGGATGAAAATATATTAGATTTGTTATAAAATGCGTTCTAAATCATCTTGATATCTCAATTAATTTTCCAGATACAACTATTTTAAATTTTCTGTTTATAAATTTTACTGTAAAGGTAACTTTAAAAAATCATAAATTCACTTTAAAATGATCTCTTTAAGATATCATGTTGTAAATTAAATTTTTTAAACGTAATAATGTTATAATAGAAATATTATAATATATTGAAATTAAATTAAATTTAATATAAAATTCTTTTAAATTCAAATGATATCCTGATGAATTATAGATACTTCTATATTATTATAGTTATATAATTTGTTGAAAAATGAAAAGAATTTATTGATGGACAGAATACATCATCATACCTTTACCAGAATCATTGCTCACTTTAGAATCTTGGCAAGAAAAAGCTATGTGTATGTATTTGCAGGTGTTAGAGATTATTTTGTTATTTATGTTGATGTCAGGCTATAATAATAAAGTATTTACGTTCATCTCAAGCTATAATAAACTAAAGTATTTTATAACTATTCAACGTATTTTATAAAAAAAATCGAAGGACGACCTCGTTTCTGTTTTACACACTTTTCCACAGATTGCAGGTTAATGCAGCAGAACTAACAACATTGTGATTAGATTGTATTGGGTATAACAGATAACTAATTATCTGCATAGCAGGTTAGAGTGATTATAATAAATAATAAACATTTATTGAAATGTGATACGACAAAAATTTGTTTACAATTCTTGGCTAATCTTTGTTATTAATTCCAAAACTCGCAAAGTAACGGAGTATCAGGTGTGAATTTAAAGCAAGTGATTATTGTAATTATTCGTAACTGGTTAAAAAATAAATCCCACGTGCTCATTATGGAGGTTTGGCAGGACGAATTCTGTCTTGTGATATTGCAGGTGTTTCAATCCATATAAAGTCCAATAATAAAATTCAAATTATAAATAGTTGTTTTTAATTAAGTTTTATTTATATATAAATTTTTCTCCTTTTCAGAATGTATATTCGGAAATCAAGTGAGGGAATTGGGATCAGCGTGGGTTCCAGACTTAGGTGTACCAATCGGAGTACTTTATTGCATGAAATGCGAATGCATACAAGTAAACACCTATTTAATTTATTTAATGTATTTAATTTATTTACACGTTTGTGTACGCAATATTCTCGTTGCGCAACCCATAATCTATTTACGCCGTTTATTTTGATGTGATTGTCTTGGTAAAAAATGGGGGGCGCCAGATTTTAGAAGGACGCGACATATTTTCGATGTAATTCATGAATATGTTTACGATATTGCGAGAAATGTTTTTGTGCGGTATTAATAATAAGTTGGAGGATGATTTTCTGTGTGGATCGCGAACAAATATGTAACATAATCGACCTTTGCGAAGAGACACAGACTGGCGCCCGTCCCGCATACGGATTGATAAACTTGCGATTTTCATAGACGGCGCCTCCCGTTTCGCTGTTTACATTTTTTTTTAATGCCACGTTCGCAAGACGACAGCTACTTATTGTTATTGTTTTATTATCGGTGTTATGTTCACTTTGTATTGTAATTGCAACAGAGACATTATTTAGATTAATTTGATTTCAAAATTAGAATCACCTTTTTTTGTGGAAATTTCGCAGTTTTCATAGAACCTGGTTTATGGCCTACACACACTTTCTCCATGACGCCCGAACCCATTTGGCACCGCTTAAAGTCGCCCAACATAAGGAGGCGCGGGCGTCGGTGTTAGAGGTCACCGAGGTCGCTGACCGGCAACTGTTTCACGAAGATCGCCATCGTGTGATCTACCGACACCTTTTGCATGTTCTTCTCACCTACACCCAATATTTCACCAACCCCCATACGCTAAAGACGGACCTGATCACGTAGCACTCTCTTATATCCATTCCATTTAAAAATGAACGATCCCGTGATTGTGATCGATAATCCTTCTTTCTCAATCACCGTGATTTTAAATAGTGATCGTGATCTTTATTTACCTTTTATATACAGAGGTGTCTATATTTCCCCAGATGTACAACAAACACACTATTATAAGTTGCTGACTCAGAATTGGTGGTAAAATGATGATTGTATATTTTATCTACCATTTGTATTCTTCAGAGATACAATCCTCAGTCCAATGCAATAAAAAGATTTCATGCAGTATTTAAGGGTATACTCAGAGTTTTGAGTTACTAATATTCGAAAACAATGGGATGAGTGTGATGATGGAGCAATACTTGATGAAGCCATAAAAACTGCAGTACATGGCTTCAATTCTGCGTCAGATATATATGGCAAGTTATGTTATTTATAGGTAAATTAGATCTCCGTTAAGCATATTAAAAGAGTTATGGAATGGCAGATATACTAATGAACCAGTAGTCAGTTATGTTTCAAAATTATGAAAAACATGCAAGAAATTGTATAAATAAAAATATTATCATAACAGACCAAAAGAAGTTGTTAACAAGAAGAAGATAAAGTGATGATATGTCCACCCAACCCAACATAACCCAACTTTATTTTATGATATCCATTATGGAAATATCTTTATTCCATAACTCATCAATTCAAATTTGATTCATCAATCAAAAATTACAATCATCCCATGTAATATTATAAAGTCCGCAAAGTTCAAGATTGCCAAATTTGTGTTTATTATTTATTAGTAAATGACCCAATTTATTATTTGAAATGAATGCTAAGATTATGTTAAGCTTATTTAGATTTCTCTGAACGTGTATTAACGAAGGAGATGATAATGCAATGTTGCGGACTTCCATAATGAGAGAAAATAAGATTATTGATTTTGCTGTTGTATACATTAAAGTAAATATTTTGCATATCATATGTATTGTAATTAATCATTATAATAACCAATCTCTAGTATTATTTTCAGTTTCAATATATAATTGTTTTACAGTATTTTTGACTAATTAATTTATATTAGTTAATATAATATCTCTCTTTTCATTTTATATTAAATATACTAATTTTAGTATTATATAAATGCTAATGATTTTGCACTTCAAATGGATCTTTATTTGATTTTTGTTTCTTTACCGGTTTCGCCACATTTTACACGGCATCATCAGGAGAATACGTCAGAATTCATACATTAGTGGATAAACTGTATTAGATAAATGTTTGATTTGTATTTTAAGATGCGGTTCTTTTGTGAATGCTGACGTATTTTCCTGAAGATACCGTGTAAAATGTGGCGAAACCGGTAGAGAAAAGAAATAAATAAAATAAAGATTCATTTGAAGTGCAAAATCATTAGTATTTTATTTAATTAATTTATGATAATCTGGAGAATTGTCTTATCCGAGATTCCACGATTTACTTTTGGATTTGGAATTGGCTTTAAATTGATATGAATTGGGGATTCTTGTGAGATATTAATCACCAAAATATTTTTATTGATTCAAAAGTTGTGGAATATAAAGAATTCAAGTCGATTTCGTCAAATTCAAGTTCATCCAAACACCCATATTTCAAAAATTCTAGACGTTATAATGAAGTTTACTACTTTGAAGTGAAATTCTTTTTAATCAACTTATATTTTAAGATATCAATCATGAAAATATCTTGATTCGCTCCAATGATATCAAAGAGAAATATAAGTTTTGCTTGTATTTGGGGAGATCTAAAAATTTGCGTAGTATGCGCAATATTGGGTTTAAATTGATATAAATTGGGGATTATTTTAAGATATTAGTTACCAATATATCTTTATTTACTTCAAAGTTATGGAATATAAAAAATTCAAGTCGATTTCATCAAATTCAAGTTTATTCAAATACACACATTATAATAATTTTAGACGTTGTGATGAAGTCTATTAGTTTAGAGTGAAATTCTTCTTAATCAAGCTATATTTTAAGATATCAATCATAAAAATATCTTTAGTCGCTCAAAAACATCAAAGAGAAACATAAGTTTTGATTGTAACAAATGGAATCTCTACTAAGAAGCAGATTTGAAAGACTCCAAGAAATTGGTTAATGTGCGCAATATTGGGTTTAAATTGATATGAATTGGGGATTCTTTTGAGATATTAACACCAAAATATCTTTAATCACTCAAAAGTTATGGAATATAAAAGAATCAAGTCGATTTTGTCAAATTCGAGTTCATCCAAACATCCATATTTCAAAAATTCTATACTTTGTAATAAAGTCTACTGCTATATAGTGAAATTCATCTCAATTAAGCTTTAGTTTAAGATATCAATCATGAAAATTACTTTATTCGTTCAAAAGATGTCAAAGAGAAACATAGCTCTTGATTGCAACAATTGGAACCTCTATTAAGAAGTAGATTCAAAAAATTCTAAGAATTTACAAAATGTACGCAATATTGGCTTTAAATTAACATGAATTGTGGAATCTTTTAAGATATTAATCACTAAAATATCTTCATTTACTCAAAAGTTTTAGAATATAAAGGATTTAAGTCAATTTTGTCAATTTCAATTCAACCAAACAAATTTCATATACAGAGTAGGGTTGGGCAAAATCTAACCCAACCCAACCCTGTGTATTTGAACTGAAGTAAATCTAGAACTGACTTTTTTCTTCCATGTCTTTCGTTTCGATTACGTATCTCACATAATCACCTACTACATGTCACCTTTCCTGAGTGTCTAATAAAATTCTTATTAATCTTTCTGGTGTAAACATCTGGTGTATACATTTCTTCCCTTTTCCATATCCATCTTTCACAATCAAAAAATGTGTGTTCAACGTTGTCAACATTTTTACAGTATGGACATCTAACATTCACACTTAATAATTGGGTCCAAAAATAATTTACCTCACCTCATGTTCTAAGTATTCATGGTATAATTACTGGAAATACTATAACTACTCCATCTAGCTTTGGCTGTATCTACAGCCCATCTATTTTTCCACTCATCCATCTTCTAATAATGATGTTTCTATATCTTGTCATCTTCTCCGAACTAATATATCAATTGGTAACGACCTCCCTATAACTAGAAGAGCCTCACTAGATATAGTCCGATATGCACTAATAATTTTGATTATTAATTGCTTTTGCAGTCTTGTAAGTTTTTTCATGCTGTTTAACTTTCATGGCATCTTTCCAACTTAAACAGGCATAAAGTACTTGCGGCCATATGTGTATTCCATTATTCTATGCAGCACTTGCACCGTTTTCTGTGCTTTTGAATACTCTACCAATCATTACAGCTAAGTTTTTTTCCTAAGTAACTATTTTTTCTACTTTTTAGTAACACTCATTCCATTTCTTCTGGAGCTAGTTCTAAAACCATAAAATCTAACTTATCCACAATTTCTTTGCTAACTTATTGTGCAATATTAGTAATTCTTTCCTTATTACAACCAGAAATTACAATAGCCAAGTCGTCTGCATATGGCTCATGTTTAACATTTTCTATATGCATATCGGTAAAAATTTGGTCAAAAAAATATTTCAAAATAGTGGTTCCAAAACAGAATCCTGAGAGACACCTCTTGTCATCGGGAATCTGATGTTACTATGTACAACTTTTTTCATTAAGGTAATCTTTAATACAGCTAATTAATTGTATAGATACTTTTTTATCGTCTCTGTCTCTGACTCTCCATGGAGTAGAATCATAAGAATTTCGTCGTCTGATTGCATTGAGTATCGAGTTTCATTTCCTAAAACTGTATTGGTTATCAGCAATTGCTTGATTATCCATCAAATCTTCCAAAATCCTTTCTTTCAAGATAACTTCTTCTAATTTTCCAAAGCAGTCTAGCAAACATAGAGGTATGTAAGCTGTGTTTCCAAGTTTTTTTTTGGTTTTTCCATCAATACTAACTGTCCTGACCTCTAAATATAACACAAAAAACGACTAAACCCAACCCAATCCAACACAACCCAATTCTGTATATTTGATGTAAAACAAGAACTGACATTAGACCTAGAACTAGAATCATACGAGTTTAGCCGTCTTAAGATATGTACGGCTAAACCCGAATGCTTCTAGTTCCAGATCTAGAGTTAGGTCCAATGATATAAAACTAGAACTAACACTAGACCTAGAAGTGGAAGGATGTGAGTTTAGCTGTGCGTCTGAGGACGCACGGCTAAACCCGAAACTTTCCACTTCTAGGTCTAGTGTTAGTTCTAGTTTTTCTTCAATTGAAATATACAGGGTTACCAAATCTGTTTGTAAAGTACTCTACTTCAGAATCTATTCATTACAGAGGTCTTCGTTAAAAAAATTTCTTCAGATGCACGGCTAAATGTAAATTTTTCCATTTCTAGGTCTAGTTAGAGTGTTAGATCTAGTTTTACTTCGATTCAAACATAGAGGTTTACTAAATGAGTTTGTAAAGTACTCTATTTCAAAAACTATTCATTGTAGAGGCCTTCGTTAAAAAATGTCTTCAGATGCACGGCTAAAACCAACCCAACCCAACCCTGTATATTTGAACCAAAGCCATTCTAAGATATTGAGCGCCAAAAGGCTGAGAAACTCCCCCATTGTTATACAAAATTTAATGCCAACAAATAGTCCGAACCTCAGAGGAGACGTTGGGTACATGTATGATGGATACACCATATATTTCATTGCAAAAACAAGCACCCTTAGGTTTAGGACGGCGCTGGGCATTTTACACGCTTTCACGAAACAGTTGCTAAGCGATTATTGACAAATCATTTCATAAAACAGTCAAACAAGTTTCGGTAAAAATCACAAAATTTTCCGTAAGTCGGCGATCGCAGTTTCCAACCAAACACAATATCTACTACCGAGGAGTCTATATTGAAATGGATTACTTATTAATGAGGTCGATAATTTGAACTCACCATGCCAAAAGTGAACGTCAAAGCGGAAATCGAATGTCTAACCAAGGAATTGGAAAAGCTCGACGCGAGAAAGTGCTGCTTAGAATCGAACGCCCGAAGAATCCTCAAGGAAATCGGAATCCTAACCGACCAGATCCAAAAAACCGAATGTGAAGCCGAAAAAGCACTCCTCGAAAAGCTGGAAAGGGAATGTCGCGAAAGAATCCAATGCGGAATAGAAAGATTGATACAAGAGCAGAGATCAGCTCAAGCCATCCTGTGTAGATACGAACAAAACCTTCGGCTAAAATTCAAAATGCTAAAGGGATGTCAACACGACAAGCAAATTTGTTTGTGTCAAAATAATGCTTGCAGGGATAGCGATGACGGTGATGACGGTGATGATGTAGGAGGCGATGACAGCGATGATTCCTCGATATGTTGTCCACCTAACGGCAACTGCAGCGACGATGATTAATTATTATTTTGGTTGTCTTTTATCGTTAAAATTGTGGTAATCGATTGTTGCTGGGAAAAATCTCGTGTTGAGATTTTTAATAAAATTAATGTTTTTAAAACATCTTTTTATTTTAACATAATGGAAGACATTCTTAAGATGTTGTATGCTTCCCAATAGACTAAAATAAAATAATATAACAAAATTCGCAACTTTCGCTTTTAAATTTAGTGCTTACAACAATTTTAGAAGTGTTATTTTTCTTTGGTTGTTCTGGAGCTCTATATCTTTAATCACACTTTACTCTTCTAGATTGGTTATCTCTCCATGATATTTTTTAAGATGATAGAAAAACTTTTCGAAAGTATTTATTTCGTCATCATCTAGTTTTCTGATTCATGTCTATACATGTTTTTTGTGACTTTTTTCATTTGGAAAAATATTATTCTATTTCTTTTGCATTGAGATCGCAGTTTACAATGATTATGGCACCTAGATATTTACGTCAGTGTACTTGATTTTGCCTAATTTTGCCAAATGAAATTGTAAACGACATTAACTTGACTTCTGTATCTTGGATTCAGATTAGGCATTTGCCCAAAACTACACGATAATATTGTGGAGATTAAAGTTTCTTTGCTGTTGCGATTTAACTGGAAAGATAACTAAATCGAATGTCGTACCATTCCCTATTTACAACGGTTGGGCTGCGTTATGCCAGCCTTTCTAGAAGATATTTAAAAATGTTTAAAGCTTTCTAATGATTGTTACAGTCCCCAAAAAGTGTCTAAACGTTTTCTGAACAATTATTAATGTTTGCAGAAGATTTTTAATGATGTCAAAAAGCTTCCTAATTATTTCTATCGTTGCCAAAAAGCGTCTAAATGCTTTTTGGGCAATTCCAAAGACTTTCAGCAGATTTTTAAAGTTATCTAAAGGTTTCTATCTAACTCATCAATAAGTTAATAGCTTTCTATATAATTATTAATACTTCCAGAAGATTTTTGACGATGTCCAAAAGCTCTCTGACGATTTCTATAGTTGTCAAAAAGTGTCTAAATGCGTTTTGGGCAATTTCAAAGTCTTTCAGAAAGTTTTTAAAGTTATCTAAAGCTTTCCAATGATTGCTTTAGTCATCAAAAAGTGTCCATAATGTTATACTGTGTTACATATATTGTCGCAAAAGAAGTAGTATAATAATGAATGCTCCCACTCTGACGTCCCGCGCCAATATTATAAATATAAGAAGTGGCACCAACTTAAACCTGGGTTAAAACATTGGTTGGTACTAAAAGTAACTAAATCTGAAGCGATTTGAAGCGGTCTTAAGCAGTTATTTTCAGTTCAGATCCTCCCCCTCCCCCCAAGATTAAGTTGATGTCGCTTCCTATACTCATAACATAGTCGGGTGACGTCACAGGGGGAACAAGGGTAGGAGCTCCTGGTGCAGAACTCTTATTATTATACTACTAAAGAACTTCTCAGAACACCAGAAGAAGACTGTTAATATCGGAACAAATTCGAGACGTACAATTTTGCTTTTAATAATATATGAGTCATACATCTGAAGACAAAGAATGTCTTCATGAAGGACTCTACAATGAGATAGAGTACCGATTGCTTTGACAACCCAGTATACTTGAATTGAAGTAAAACCAGAACTAACACGAGACCCAGAACTGGAACGTTTCGTTCCCAAAGTTAACACTCAGGGGTATCATCTTTCTCTATCTTGAAGTTTGTTGCCTGTCGGGTACTAAGTTGCTGTATAAACGTTTCAGTAAGGTTAACTGTTAGGCAAGTTAATCTATCAGTTGCGTACCTAACAGAACTCAACACTGATGAACTGGCCCTAAAAGCAAGATGCTGAAAGAAGCTAAATAATAATTGCTGATAGTGAGAGGGTGAGGAAGAGGAAGGGTTTGAAACAAAATGGCAGATGGACTGATACACACATTTCGTATGTCGAGAATGATTGAAGTTATAATAGAAGCACAAACATTCAGTTGGCAAATAACTTTAATAATTAAGAATCTAAATTTTGTTGATTAACCCATACATGTTTATATCAATATTGAATGATTTTTCCAAGAGATTCATTCTCCTCGTGTTATTTCAGTTTGAAACGTATTCGATTTGAAAAAGCGACCCAGCAAAGGTGTCATTTGAAGCTCACTGGTCTGTTAAATGGCGGAGCGTAACGAAACGCGACACCGAACTGCGAGAATGAACGGTTGCGACACGAGTGGCGAACGTACAAAACCGCAATCGACTAAGGTTATGTACGTGAAATTCGACCACTGATTACTAGTAGATACGTGTTCATTATTCCGCACATAGAATATCCGATGGCTTTTTCATTACCTGATTATTAATTCTTCTCTCTCTCTCTCCGCATCTTTCCTCTCCACAACTTTATGCTGAGCCTTTTCGATCGATTACGTTTTATTATGAGACTCATCCTCATATAAATTTTCTTTGCATTAATTTTCCGAACGTTTCTCTCGTTACAGATTCAAAAGAAACGAAGGATAGTGGCCAAGGTGCAATGTAGAAGTATAAAAAATGAGTGCCCGGAGCCGAGTTGTGCGGAGCCGGTCCTGCTTCCGGAGAGATGCTGCAAAACCTGCCCTGGGGTCACATATCGTAAGTATTTTATTCCTTTCTATTATTTATTTTTACATTTATTTTGAGTTAAAAATTTATTTTTAATACTCCAATTGATGTAATGAATGTGAGAGTACATCTTCGATATTTCGAGGTCTTTGGCCTACAGAAAGCAATTATTTAATTGCAAGAGGAGCCGCGCACGTCCGTAACTGCTCTTAAAGTGCATGAGGACATACATCATTGTTTATGTAACACATCGTTAGGGTCTGGCGAGAAGAGATTTCTTCGAATTAAGACAAACGAGTTCTGGATTGATGTCGTTTAACAATAACTAACGTTGGTTCTCGTACTTATTTATTATGTACAGTAGAATCTCTATATAGAGAACATGGATTTAACTAATTGACTGTTATATCAAACCAAAATTATAAATCAAATATCTTCAATACATTTTAAACACCATTTTTTAACTATATTATACTCCGATATCATACATATTGATACAGTAAAACCCCGATTACCCAAACGTGATTATCCGTAGTAAAGCAAGTAACTAGTAGTTATGCAAAAAATAATAAAACAATTGGAATATACGCGCTTTTCAATTATCCATGCGGATAAAAAATACGAAAATATAAAAATATAATCTGGAAACAGTTTGAATGTCTATTACACATAATGATCATTACATAAAAAAATTCAAAACCACGTTTTTTATTCATTTAAAAAAGTTGACTTCACTATCAGAATATTGTAGATATAAATATTTTCAAAAGAAAATTAACACTGTTCTGTTAATTTAGATGATGAAAGATTTATTTTTATTTTTTAATTCAGTGCTACAATTGTTTCCACTAAACGGGTAGTCTTCTTACATTTAGCAAAGAAGAATAAATAAATTTGATGTGTTAATTGAACAATAAACAGTGAAGAAAAGCAATCTTCGTCTATCACAAAATAATCTTAAGATTCTGTCTAATTATAGTAATATATTATAATAAATAAAATCAATATGTTACATTGTTAGAATTATGAAGTATGCGAAATTCTCAACATCGTTGGAGGAAATTATATATTAAAATGAGACAACGGACTAGGACAGGAAATGAATTAAAAATAGATAAGTGATTTCGATCAACTATGCAGATCAAGTCTGTGTATAAATTTTAAAGAATAGTAATCAAAATTTAATGTTTTTCTAAATTATCTTATGTAAAATTATCTTATGTAATACTATGACTGGAGCACAATTTATAGACGAGGATTGTTTTAATTTATTTTTTATAGACGAGGTATGTGCGGATGTAGAATATATCTTTATAAAAGTTTTCCTTAGAACAAAATATACATAAATATCTCAAGTTTCTTTTGAGATATCCTTTGACAAAAATTGTAAGATTTCACAAAATTAAAAATTTCCTTTATGATTTATGAAAAATCGTAAAAAATCGAATTCTTTAAATATCTTAATGAAATTTTTCGTGATATATAAAGAGGAATATGTACTTTACTTTTACCTAAAAAAACCTTACATAAATTCGTTTTTAAGATATCATATTTCGAAGTCGACACAAATATGTATCGACCTAAAATTTTCTTAATCATATTTGACAAAATCGTAAATAATTGATTTCTTATTCGTAAGATATGTTGATGAAATTTATTACATTTTACAAAGTACATTTTATGTACTGTATGGTACATACTTCTCAAAACTATGGTCTTGAATATCTAATCTTGTTTTTGAGATATCATGTTTCGAACTCGACCTAAATATGTAACATTTCATAAAAATAACAATTTCCTTAATAATTTTTGAAAAATCGTACAAAATTGAATTCTTAACATATCTTGATGATTTTGTTGGGATTTATAACAGAAAGTATGTACTTTACTGAAAACAAAACCATGTTTAAATATCACATTTCGTTCTTGACACATCATGTTTTGAACTCGACCTAAATTTATAGCATTTCTCAAAATCAACAATTTCTTGATTGAAAAAAATCGTATTAAATCGATTTTTTCAGATATCTTGATGATTTTTTTGTGATTTATTAAGAAAAGTTTGTACTTTTTTGCAAATAACGCTCTGTTTGAATATCTCAATTCATTTTTGAGATATCATGTTTCGATTTCAATCTAAATATGTAGCATTTCATAAAAATAACAATTTCCTTAATAATTGTTGAAAAATCGTACAAAATTGGATTTTTAACATATCTTGATGATTTTTTTGGGATTTATAACAGAAAATATGTACTTTACTGAGAACGAAACTCGAATATCTCGATTCGTTCTTGAGATATTATGTTTCAAAGTCGACCTAAATTTGTAGCATTTCATAAAATTAACAATATTTTTGATTATTTTTAAAAAATCGCAATAAATCGATTTCAAAAGATATTTTGATGATCTTTCTGTGATTTATAGAGAAAAATGCGCACTTTTTTCGCAAATAAACACCTATTTCAATTAATTCGTTGTACCGAAATTGTAAATACCTCTTTATAATAAGGTATTTATGCTTAAAAGATACTTTTAAAATGTCTTGATGATTTTTTTGTGATTTATAAAGGAAAGTATGTACATTCTTCAAAATGAAGCCATATTTGAGAATATCGCTTCATTTTCGGGAGATCAAATTTTGAACTCAGCTAAAATTTGTAGCATGTCATGAAATCAAAAATGTTCTTAATCATTTTTGAAAAAATCGCATTAAATTGAATTCTTAAGATATCTTCATGAAATTTATTACATTTTACAAAGAAAAGTATGTGCTTTTACACGCACAAAACCATACTTGAATGTCTCAATTCGTGTTTAAAAATAACAATTTCCTTACTAATTTTTCAAAAATCATAGAAAATCAAAAAGTAAAAATCATCTTAAAATAAATCGGCTTATTTAAAAATCAGTTGTAAAATTTGTAACCTTTATGATATATGCAAAGTTGACATCATTAGAAAGCTTATTTTGTTCGTTTTATCAAAATATTTACACTCCTGAATGCAAAATAATATAAACTTTTGAATGATGTCCATTTTGACTAAAGATGTTATTGAAGAAATCTAGTTGCCGTTGCATTTTGAAAAGTCTGATATCAAAACAGTTCAAAATGTTAAAAAAAAATTGTTTAATTAATTTCACATTTGAAGATTTAAGTTGATTCTATAACTGTTTTTGAACATATTCTACCAGTGGTGTTAATATCCGATCAAAGCCAAAGCCGGATATTCATTAACTATTCGGTAACTATCCGGCCGGTTATTCAGTAATTATCCAGTGTCCAGACAGTTATTTTGCTACTATCCGGTATCCGAACGGTTATTCAGTAACTATCTGACATCTGGACGGATATTCAGTAACTACCCGATATCCGTTCGGATATTTAGCAATTATCCAATATCTGTCCGGATAATTACAGGATATCCGTTCCACCCCTCATTGATAGTTTATGCGATATAAGTATCGCCTTTATTTAAATGCTTCACCCATCATAATGAATTATATCATTGCATCGAAATTGTAAACACTTCTTTATGATGAGGTATTTGTACTTGAAAGATTCTTTTAAAATATCTTGATAAACTAGAAAGAAAACTAGAACTAACATTAGACCTAGAAGTGGAAAGTTTTGTTGAAGGTTTTTTCTTATCTTTCCACTTCTAAATCTAATGTTGGTTCTAGTTTTATATCATCCGATCTAATTCTTGAACTAGATACATTCGGGTTTTGCCCTACATTTCTCAAGATGGCTAAACCCGAATAATTCTAGATCTAGGTCTAGTCTTTCTTTTACTTTCATTGCAATTCCACTACACAAGGTTGGGTTGCGGTTGGATTTAGCCGTGCATCTGAAGATATTTTTTTAACGAAGGTCTCTATAATGAATAGTTTCTGAAGTAGAGTACTTTACAAACAGATTTGGCAACCAGTATACTTGAATCGAAGTAAAACTAGAACTAACACTAGACCTAGAAGTGGAATAATTTGGGTTTAGCCGTATTTCTTCTACTTTTACTTCAATTCCAATATACAAGGTTGGGTTGGGTTGCGTTTGGGTTTAGCCGTACATCTGAAGACATTCTTTTATGAAGGCCTCTATACTGAATAGTTTCTGAAGTAGAGTACTTTACGAACAGATTTGGAAATCCTGTATATTTCAATGTATATTTGAATCGAAGTAAAACTAAAACTAACAAGGACCTAAAACTAGAATCTCCTTTGTATGAAAAGGGAATGTTTGTTTTTGAATTTTGTATGAATAGGGACGCGCTCGTTTCGTTCGTCCGACCCAGCCCTAGGACGACAAATATCTTAAGATGATATTGGTTATTTGTACTTAAAGGTGGGGCTGGGCGATACCTTAAATGATCGTGGTATCGATACTATTCAAAGTATCGAAGTATAGATAGTATCGAATTATCGATGGTATCGAAAGCATTGAATTATTGGAAATAATATTTTAATATAGTAAGCTGAGCAAATTTAGTTATAAACACTAAAACTTGAAGCCAATTTGACGCCAATTTGTAGCTAACTTGAAGGCAAGGTTCGGTCTGTTTACTAACATCGTTAATCCAACCGGAGTTGTCACCGCTACTTGATAGTGCGAACCAACAAATCTTATTTCAAAATGAACCCAAACGAATCCAACCCAACTCACCTTGTTTCAAAATGAAGCCAAGCCAGCCTATCTCATCTTGCTTTCCGATGAACCCAATCCAGTCCAACTCGGTCTGTTTACTAACATCATTAATCCAACCGGAGTTGACACCGCTACTTGATAGAGCGAACCAACAAATCTTTTTCAAAATGAACCCAAACGAATCCAACCCAACTCACCTTGTTTCAAAATGAAGCCAAGCCAGCCTATCTCATCTTGCTTTCCGATGAACCCAATCCAGTCCAAAACGGTCTGTTTACTAACATCATTAATCCAACCGGAGTTGACACCGCTACTTGATAGAGCGAACCAACAAATCTTTTTCAAAATGAACCCAAACGAATCCAACCCAACTCACCTTGTTTCAAAATGAAGCCAAGCCAGCCTATCTCATCTTGCTTTCCGATGAACTCAATCCAGTCCAACTCAACTCATCTTGTTTTAAAATGAAACCAACCCTTCGCAATTCACCCCAACACATTTCATTTCAAAATGAAACAAACTCAACCCAATTTAAGCAATCTTATCTTGCGGGTAACTGCTAATGCCAAAAAAAACAGCCTAATGTGGGGATGTACCCAGACTGAGTATGATGAGGATTTTTTCTATTTTTCTTCGTAGATTTTAATTTTGGGGTTAAAATGGTACAAATAACCCAAAATTCTGCACCCTAATCCTTATTCCCCATATGCTACGTTAAATACGTAATATTTCGCACTTTTAACTAGACCTGGACGATACCTTAAATGAGGTATCAAGTATTGATATCTTCGTGGTATTGATACTATTCAAAGTATCGAAAATATTAAATTATTGGAAATAATATTTTAATAATATGGTACATTTTTATGTATTTTTCTTCGTAGATTAAAGGTAAAAAGAAAGAGATGAAGAGATGAGAATTTTCCTTGAGAAAGTATGTAATATTTCGTAATTTTAACCCTAACAGGTTTTGAAATAATTAGAAATAACCACATATTGAATGTCATCTTCAAAGTATTTTAGGTCGTATCACTCCTTTAAATATACTTAAACACAATTTCCTGTAAAAAAGAATCGATATTTCGACACCTTCGATACTTTTGATACTTTCAATATTTAGATACCGATACTTTACTGGTATCGAGTATCGATATCGAGATGGGTATCGATACCATCGATAAGTATCAATTCTTCTCTGGGCAGCACTACTTTTAATCCTAACAGGTTTTGAAATAATGAGGAATAGCCACATATTGAATATCATCTTCGAAGCATCTTCATCCTCTAAGCTCGTCTATTTTTTTTTTTAGATATTTTAACACTTTCCATACCTTCGATACTTCTTTCTTATTTTCCAATGAATCGAATCCAATCCAACTCAACTCGTTTTGTTTCAAAATGAAGCCAACCCGTCGTAATCCAACCCAACTCATTTCATTACAAAATGAAACCAACTCAACCCAATTCAAGCCATCTCACCTTGCCTGTTATTATTCACTATTTGCACAGCCTAATGTAGGAATGTACTCAGACTGTATGATGAGGATTTTTATGTATTTTTCTTTTATGATGAACAAGATAAAAATAAAAAGAAAGAGAAATAAATTCTGCACCTTAATCCTTAGTCCCACATATGTTCTTAAGAATGTCGATTCTGGTACTCATCGTGTAAAACCAGGTAAATACATAATATTTCGCACTTTTACTTAAGGCTGGGCGATTTCTTAAATAAGGAATCGACTATCGATACTTTGGGGATTTGATACTTTGAGTAGTATCGATACATTTGAGAGTACTTCGAAAGTATCGAAGTATAGAAAATATTGAATTATTACAAATAATATTTTAATAATATAATAAGTACATAATAAGTACATTTTTTTATGTATTTTTCTTCGTAGATTTTAATTTTGGAGTTAAAATGTTGAAAAAGATAAAGGTAAAAAGAAAGAGGAGGAAATTCCCCAACCTAACCCTTATTTCCCTTATATTTTCTAATAAGTTTTAAAATAATGAGAACTATATCACATATTGAATGTCATCTTCGAAGTAGCTCCCTTGAAACATTTTAGGTACACATCTCTATGCGAACTTTTCTTAATATTTTTATGTAGTGTCACTCCTTTAAATATACTAAACGCAATTTTCTATAAAATTCTTTTTAGATATTTTAACACTTTCCATAATTTCGATATTTCGATACCGATACTTTGGTGGTATCGAGTACCGAGGTTGGTATCGATACCATCGACAAGAATCGATACTTTGCACAGCACTACTTTTAATCCTAACAGGTGTTGAAATAATGAGGAATATAGCCACATATTGAATGTCATTTTCGAAGTATCTAAGGTCCCTTGAAGCATTTTAGGACACATCTTTATGTGAATTTCTTTTAATATTATTTTAATATTATTTTTATCACTCCTTTAAATATACTGTAAACCCAATTTCCTGAATAAAAAATAATTTTCGATACTTCAACATGTTTCATAATTTCGATTCTTTCGATACTTTGCCCAGCACTACTTAAAAGATTCTATTTTAAAAGTATGTAACTTAATTATTTAAGGAATTCAATGTTGAAGATTAAGTAATATTGATAATTGCATATTAGCCGTGATAAACTCTGATTCATCCAGTAAAATGATGTTATTACAGTAACCATCTCGTAAATAGATCCGTTGTTTAAGCGAATTGCATTACATCCCGTTTCGTAACGTTCGTTAAAGTCCAATGTCAAGGTCATCGTTTTCCAAACGCTAACTAAATGAATTCAATTGCGAGAGAATTTGTTTAGCGACCAATTAACGGAATATAAATAAATTTGTTTGGCAAATGTGTCTTCATTAAATTAAAGTGAATCAATATAATATTTCGAGATAAATGTATCAGATAACTATTACTCCTAAAAACAAATATTGAATGAAAAAAAAAATTGTTTGAACCCGATAGAAATAGATCACATCACACCCAGTATCCAAGTTCAAGCTGAAACGAAAACGTCCGTTTCGTAATTGATGACAAGTGGCGCCAAAATCGTCAGTTACGTAAAACCAGAGGCGGCTGGAGGCGGCTCAACGCCGCAGCCGATATTGGTGGCGACGACGACATCATCGGCGACTTCCTTATCCAGACAAACTCGGAGAGTTTCCCTTCCAATTACGCGAAATGTCGATGAACTTCGACGACGACGACGGCGTCGCCGTCCGCAGACGTAACAATTTCGCATCGGAGACTTTTTGTCCCGATACGGCCCTGAAATTGTATAAACACCGGTTGACGCCGCATATCTTGTTTGATTTTCGCTTTCTTAAATAGAAAAAAAGTACGTTCGTCTGCTTACGCGAAGCTATCGTAAACACGAGAAAAAAATCCGTAGTAAACACGAGTTTTTTTTTTCGTTTTCGATATTTTTTTTTATTATCGCCGAGGATATATAGGCCACCTTGAATTAGTTTTTCTATCGCGAATTAACCTTCGTTTCGAATACGATGATGATTTGATTCTCTTGAGGATAGAATGGAATTTTATCGCGGCGCGTTCGCTCTCTAATGTTTTTGTTATTTAAAACCAACCGCTAAAAATAGATTTGGTTCGCTAAATTTTCGGTTAATGACATTTATTCAGTGGCGCCTATGTTTTATTTGGGGATACCGCGGGTTTTTTCTTAAAATAGCAGCTTTATCTGAAGCCGATTTTAATTATTATTTATTACAACAGATTAATTTAAAATTACTGGACCCTGGAGTATAAACCGTTTTCATTTTATATTTTTATAAACAACACATTGTTAATTAATATTTTTATTGATAATATAAATTCACGTGATTTAGTTCAAATTAATTAAAAATAGAAATCGATGATATTCATCCAAAATTCACTTTTTTCACGGTAAATAAAAATAAAAAATTTGTGTTTGTTAATTAGCTTTAAAAAATTTACACAAACACGAATTACATATTAAAATTAACAATTAAAATAGACTTGAACTAGACGAATTTAGTCAGACTCAAAATTTATATTTGTAAATAAACCAGTTTAAGTACAAAAAAGCAAAAAAAATAAATTTTGATATTTTTACCTACACAAAAATAACGATTTATTTGATTATTTGTAAAAGTCGTATAAAATCGAATCCTTTGAAAAAACAAGATATATCTTGTTGTTTTTTTTGTGATTTATAAAGAAAAGTATGCACTTTTCTAAGAAAAAACCATGTGTGTTTGAAAATTTGTAGTACTTCGAGAAAATAACAATTTTCTTGCTTATTTTTAAAAAATCGTATAAAATCGAATTCTTAAGATAAGATATCTTAAGATGATATTTTTTTGTGATTTATAAAGAAAAATGTGCACTATTTCGTGTTTTTGAGATATCAATTATTGAAATCAACTTAAATTTGTAATATTTCTTAAAATTAATGATTTCGTTAATAATTTTTGAAAAATCGGAAAAATCGAATTTTTAAGATATCTTGATGTTTTTTTTTTGTGTTTATAAAGAAAAGTGTGCACATTTTCGCAAATAAAACCCCACTTGAGTACCTCAATTACTTTTAGAAATATCAAGTTTTGAATTCAATTCAAATCTGTAACATATAAAATTAATAATTTCCTTAATAATTTTTGAAAAATCGTAAATATTTAATTCTTAAGATATATTGATGATTTTTTTTGTGATTTATAAAAAATTGTAACATTGCATAAAATTAATGATTTCCTTAATCATTTTTAAAAAATTGCAACATAGAAAAATTGTTTTTTTTGTGATTTATAATGAAAAGCGTGCATTTTTTCGGGAGTGAAATCCTACTTAAATATATCAATTTATTTCTTTGATATCAAGTTTTGAACTAAACCTAAATTTGTAACATCTCAAGAACATAACAGTTTCCTTGATTATCTTTAAAAAATCGTAAAAAAACGAATCTTAAGATATCTTGATGACTTTTTTGTCATTTATAAAGAAAACTATATACTTTTATGAGAATAAAACTATGCATGAGTATCTGAAAATTCGTTCTTAAGATATCACGTTTTGAACTCAATTCAAATTTGTAACATTTTATAAAATTACTGATTTTCTTAATGACATATTTTGTGGCACTTATTGAGTCGTGTACACTTTTTTGCAAATAAAACCCTACTTGAATAACTCAATAGGTTTTTAAGATATCATCTTTTGAACTTTAGCAAAATTTCATAAAATTAGCAATCTCCCTGATTATTTTCAAAAAATCGTATAAAATTTAATTTTTAAGATATCTTGATGATTTTTTGTTTGCAATTTATAAAGAAAAGTATACTTGAGTACCTCAATTACTTTTTGAAATATCAAGTTTTGAACTCAATTCAAATCTGTAACATATAAAATTAATAATTTCTTTAATAATTTTTGAAAAATCGTAAAAATTTGATGCTTAAGATATCTTGATGAATTTATTTGTGATTTATAAAAAAATTGTAACATTGCATAAAATTAATTTTCCTTAATCATTTTTAAAAAATTGCAAAATAGAAAAATAGATTTTTTTTGTGATTTATAATGAAAAGCGTGCACTTTTCGGGAGTGAAATCCTACTTAAATATATCAATTTATTTTTTTGATATCAAGTTTTGAACTAAACCTAAATTTGTAACATTTCAAGAACATAATAGTTTCCTTGATTATCTTTAAAAAATCGTAAAAACGAATTCTTAAGATATCTTGATGACTTTTTTGTCATTTGTAAAGAAAACTATATACTTTTATGAAAATTCGTTCTTAAGATATGTTTTGAACTCAATTCAAATTTGTAACATTTTAAAAATTACTAATTTTCTTTATCATCTTTGAAAAATCGTAAAAACTGGAATTCTTAAGATATCTTAATAACATATTTTGTGACACTTTTTGATTCGTGTACACTTTTTGCAAATAAAACCCTACTTGAATATTTCAATACGTTTTTAAGATATTATCTTCTGAACTCTAGCAAAATTTCATAAAATTAACAATCTTCCAGGATTATTTTCAAAAAAACGTATAAAATTGAATTTTTAAGATGTCTTGATGATTTTTTTTTGTGATTTATAGAGAAAAGTGTAATTAAATGGTAACATTTCATAAAATTAATAATTTCCTTAATCATATTTGGAAAATCATACTAAATCATACTTGAGTATCTCACGTCGTTTTAGATAACAATTCATTATCATTTTTGTTCTAATGTTTGTGATTAAAATTATACTACTTGCAGAAACACCCTGTATATTGAAAATTTAAAATAAAACAATTGTGTAAAGTAAAAGAATTACATTTAGAATGTACTTTGAAGGTGTACTTAGTGTGTCTTGAGAAAGCTTATTTTTCTGGAAGATGAGTACCCAACCCAAAATCTTTCATTACAAGCTTCTTTTTGTATATTCACAACGTCATCCATAACTTTCTCGGTATCACAATTCTGCAAATATTAAGGAGATACATTATGTACTTAATACTATTACTATTCCTATTCTTTGGAGGTCTTGATCTTAACAATTTTCCCGATTACATCATGATTTTTGTATTGTCTTTATTGAAGACTTCTTTGACTACATTGAGTGGGTTATGTCCGTGCACCTTTGAAAGTTTTCTTGTAATGTATTCAAACCAAGTTGAAAAGTGTAGATGCAGGTCATTTTTCTGCTTCCAGTCCAAGAGGATTTGGTAATGGCCCTTTTGGGAGCTTTCTATTACATTCAAAGCAAGGTTAAGAAATGTAGATGCAACCCGAGAGTACTTGTAAACTTGGTATCAATCAAGTTCTGGACGTGTTTAACTTCTTAAAAAAAGCACAGAAGAGACTAAGGGCCGTATTCAGAAAGGAGCCTACATGATGTAGCATCTACAATAGTCTCCATTAGAGCTCCGATGCCGAGCGCGTCCGAACAATCTCTCTCTATAATTGTAGAATCTACATCAAGTACACTTATTTCTGAATGCGGCACAAAACCTCGTCATTTATGCATACATCAGGAAAATTTTCAATATCTCCCAAACTTGCGAAAACGCTTCAGCAGTTTTCGCAAGATCCTTCTCAACATCTTTCATTCCAAGCCTGTTCTTCTACATACAATCCCATCTATAGCTTTCTTGCCATCTAAGATGTTCATCATATGCAACTCCCATATTTCTATAGATTTCTAATACATATTTAAAGTTAAATGTTGGATATTTTTATTTTCTGGAATTTTTATTTCAAGTCTAACCTATTTCAGTTTACTCATCTAATGTGGCATCATAGACATTAAGTAAGCTGAAACCAGTTAGACCTGGAAGCTTGGTGTTAAGTTCAGGATGTTTTTTTTTATTTTAGAAAAGGTACGAAAGGGGCTAAGTCCAGACATTTTAGCATAAATCAGGAAAATCTGTCACATCCTTCTAAGGCATCAGCATTTCCAACAACATCCATAACGTTCTTAGCGTTACAATACACTAGATATCATGAAGTAACATTAATTATGCTGAAATGTTCTTCATATATCCTATATTTCCATAGATTCTTAATACATATTTAAATGAATATATTTTATAATAATATTTATAAATTTTACAAGATTTCTTTATTGACATGGTATGGTTAGGTGGGTGGGCGTCATTATGTCTGTACCTCTTTGGGAGATTTGTTATGACGTATTCAGTGCTAAGTTGAAAAGTGTAGATGGAGACCATTTTATTTGGAAGCTTAGCATCAAGCTCTGTACGTTTTTTTAATTCCAGAAAAACTACAAAAGTGATCAAATCTTGATATTTATGCATAGATCATGATGAAAACATTAAGTTTTAGCAATTTCTGAAAAATAGTTGGATGCTTGTATCAATTTCTGGACGTATTCTTCATAGTGACGCCATATCTTGTTGATACTTGTAAATTTAACTAAGACTTATTTAGAAACGTGGTTAGCTTGGTTTGGGCTGGATTGATAAGTTGAAAAGTTTAAATCACTCGGAGTGTATTTGAAAGCTTAGCGTCAAGTTTTGAATTTTTTTTATTTTTAGAAAAAGTAATCTAAATCTCGACATTATTATACTCCACAACTACCTAACTTTTCAGTATTTCCCGCAAAGATGCTTTTAAATTTCATTCGAAGCTATTTTTCTACATTCAAAATCTAATTCATAACTTTCTTGGCGTTACAACCCCGCAAATATCAAAAGGTAACATTAAATACTCTAAACCTAAGTATCCACTACAAGAAAACTAAAATTTTAGAAGATGTTTTATTAGAAATTTATCTCCGATATTTCACCACATGAAACACAAAAATTTCTCTCATGATATAATGTGTATCTGAATATACTGTTTCCACAGTTAGCGATGATTTGTAACTATTATCCGTGCCAGAAGTTAAGGCCCCTCACTTTAGAGATCGATATCTTTGAAATCGCTCGATGAAAAATATTGCGATAAAGTTTATTGTAACCAATGAACATTTCTGTGTATCATAGGTTAATTTGAAAATTTTCGGATCCGTGGTTTTTCTTCTATGGCGAGTTAA
Source organism: Onthophagus sagittarius (assembly GCA_036711965.1). Lineage (NCBI taxonomy): Eukaryota > Metazoa > Arthropoda > Insecta > Coleoptera > Scarabaeidae > Onthophagus > Onthophagus sagittarius. Next base: position 64,444,880 of record JASERS010000003.1, on the reverse strand, counting down.
TTTAAAAAAGTACCCAATTTTTGATAATGCCGACAACTTTGTCTACTTTGTGATTTTTTTTCTCAAAAACTATTTGACGAAAACCATTTAAATTTGAATTGGTAGTTACCTAATATGTTCTTAATGTGGGGTATATGTTATTTTAATGATATTCCATACAGTTTTGTGGAAAGTCGCGATTTAGTAAGATGCGGTTATTTCGAAAATGACCGGACCAATTTCAATGCGATTTTTACCAAAATATGTTAATGTCCTTTGATTCCGTAATCAGTTTTTCAAAATAAGGTACTCATGAAGAGTACCTTTCCTCTGAGTGTTATTTCTGTTTCTCTTCAACTTGTATTCCCATTAAATCGCTCTTAAAAATTAGGGAAACACATTTTGGTGAAAATCCTGTTTTGGTTTTCGAAATAACCACATTTTACTAAATTACGATTTTCAAAGATAGACAAAGTTGTCGCCACTCTCAAAAATCGGGTACTTTTTTCAATTAATTCACGATAGGAGAAAATCCGCGGATCCGCTGAAAATTTGCAAATTAACCTATGATACACAGAAATGTTCATTGGTTACAATAAATTAAAAACCACAATTTTTTTTTCAACCATTGATTTCGAAGATATCGATCTCTAAAGTGAGGGACTTAACTTCTGGCACGGATAATAGATATATACAACAATTTGTATTTTAGAATAGTAGACAAGTCAACTAAAATGGCTAAAAAAAGACTGCATCTTGTCACTATTTGTTACATCAGAAATGAAAAGGTCTTACAGATACTGGGTGAGACATTGGATTCAAAGACGAGAAAATATTAAAGGAATATAAAGGATGTGTTATTAGAAACGCCAAAACGAGAAGATAAGAAATGTAAAACAAATTAGGATTCATTCATAAAATTCGATTAATTGCAGTTTCATACATCATCTTTCCTTTTTGAACCTTTTTTTCACTTACAGAACTCATTTTTGGGGAAAGCAAATTATTATCTCCCTACACTACAGCAAAATTCATGTGCAGTACGTGGACTAAATTTTCCATGCGAAATTCGCAAGAGTCATGTCTACACGTTGAAACTTGTTCCACAAATAAAACTGTCATGCCACATTGTTTCAGGAGATTGTCTCTAGTATGTGGCGTATTTCAACCCTTATTTCCATAATGAAATTAAAGTTACTTCATATGAGACATTTGAGATATTACCACAAAATCCTACTACATGTTAAAAAAATATACATCATGTCTTCCGTTTTGTCTCCATGGATACTTATAAGTTTCATTAAGACACGATTTTTGGCGGCGACAGGATGAGGTTGGGTTGGGTTGGAATCATTTTACTGCTTTTGATCGGAAAGTATTTGGAAAATTTTGGACGTTTTGAGTCCTGATCTGACACTTTGGCAGGTCAAGTTTATCATTTTCAATTGGACGAGTATCACCGGAATTTCGAATTCTACCATTACGTTGCTTTTCAAATCATAATGTTTTGGATATTGCTTAAATTTAGCGTTTGCATGAATTCACGTTTCTTTCACTTTGTGCAGAATTTGTTCAATTTTATGTTTCCTTATTGCACAATATATACTGAATTAATTAAATTGACCTAAACTGGAAATGTTGCAAACTTGTTTGAAATGCGAATTAAATATCCTCATCAACGGCAACGATTTTGTTATAAATTAAGTGAATCGGCTAAATAATTTTCTCTCAAAACAAAAAAGGCACCTACCATTAATTACATAAATGTCTTCTCTTTCCAAAAAGATAGTTGTCTATAACCGGATTTGCATCTGTTAATTATTTCATGATCCCTTCGTTGTGGATCGTTAAAATTTGGGTATCTAGGTGTTTGGCGTTGTGGATTTCTGAGTAACGTTCGATAGTTAATCGCGAGTCACGTTAGTGACGTCTTCTAACCTCGAAGATTGGTCAGATGGCGTCTAGGGACTAAAAAGGAAGAAACGGGCTGTCGCAACGCAAAACGATAATCGCTTGGCAGGCGGACAGACGGCCGCAAAGGAGAAAGCGTCCGTTCGCCTTTTTGAATAGTGGACCGCCGTGGCCCCGCCGAACCCTATAGGGAAGCGATTTCGCGACGAAATCATCCGCCGCGGGGCTGCTTATCCACCACTACAAATAAGAAAAATTATTCCTGTTTAGTTATAATTGGACCAAATTTTTTTTGGTGAATAGACGTCAAAGGAAGTGATACATACACCTTTCGTGTTACAACATTAAGGATGCAATTAGCTGAGGTTGACGTCGACACCTTAGAAAAAATTGCGATTTTTACAGAGTATTTGCGCCCGATAGAAAAGTGGTTCTTTGCCAAAACCGATCTGTTCGCCATTAGCAGGTGCCGATGCCAACGAAAACAATCAGCTCGGCCATTCAGTGTTTCCCCAAATAGATCCAGACGGATGTCTCCTCTTTAAAAAATAAATAAAAACCGCCAACGCTATATTTAAGTGGCGATTTTTTTTTATTTGGGTTCTCTTTTTACTTAACTTTCAAAAATTAGATAACATTGTATTCAAATTAAAATGAAAACTACATTTATAAATAAAACGATTAATTTTTCTCAAACAAACCCCTTAAACAATAAAATTATAAATAATTCTAGGAATTATATAAAAAATTAATTTTTTTAGCACTTTTTATCAATTTCATTAATTTATGAATAGGTTTATAGATTATCTTGTAATAACAATATTTTTTTTTCTAATTAAAACATTATCTAAAACTTGTATTAAATATTATCTGATTAAATATCCCATTTAAGCAACATACGGATATGGAACCCCCTTTAATATAGGCAACTTGTATAGCGGGATTGCTATTGAAGTTGCCTATAGTTAGGCAAAATATAACAACGAAATATAACAACATTTATTCAGTATAAGATAAAAATAAAAACTGCTTATGTCATATTTAAATTCATTTACATTTTTAATAACTTGCACATTTTTATAACATAATTAATGAATTTAATTCAATAATACGCGCCATCTTTGAACAAATAGCGCTATGATGGGATTCCCCTATTCGTAAAAATAGTTTTAAAGATTTACTAGACTTCGCGATTTATAAGTTCTGATTATGGCAAATGATAAAGGCAAATGGAAAGTAACAAAAAACTAAGAAAATGACAAGAATCACTATTGAGTTAAAAAAGGATTCGTGTTCGAGATTTATTTCTTGCATTTTGATACCGATATCGACAATTATAGAGATTATTAAAAAGCTGATTATGTTGAGAAATTGTTTTTGCTTTGGATATTAGAAAAGCAAGTACTGAAAACAGTGTATTAGAAGTAATTATTTGTGAGAAAGCTAAAAAGATGCATGCTGAAAAGTGAAGCAGGAACTAAATATAATTATGAAGGCTATTTGTTTAAAATAAGCCATAATTCTATGGAACTAGATGTATGATGAACTGACTACTGTTGATTTATAAAAATAGAAAACGCTAAGTATCAGACTAGAACAGATGGAGTCTTTCTGACTCTAATGCAGCAGATGTAGAAGAGACTTCTTCATCATTAATCAAAAAAGCCCTTCCAAAATGGATGGACGTTAAAAATTTTGCAGAAAAATACCATCTTAACCAAGTTTAACAGCATCGTTTGAGAAGACCAGTTAAGGTCAGATTTTAGAGACATTGCAAAAAGACAAGCATAAAGTTGCTGATTCAAGCGTAATGTGAAAGAAGACGGAAAAGTAACAAAATTCAGAATGAGAATCTGCTTCTTTAGGATTGATTTTTTTGTTCCAAAACCAAGGAGAAACTATCAGTTGAAAGCCAAACGGTAAAGTTTCCAAAAGTAAAATGCGACTTGTGTGAATTTATGATGTAAATCAAATGCAAATCTAGCTGTGGCGGAAGCAATGATCTGTGGCAAAAACAAAGGCGAGACAGAAAGTGTTCTAGCCATGGCTGAGGATAGGACAAAATGGAGATCTGGTCCGCCAAAACCACGTCATCGTTCAACTCGGGATATAGTAGATACTAACCAGATCTGAATGTAAAATCGAAATGCGTCAAAAAGAAAAAAATGTAGATTCTTTGAAGTTGTTCACGAATAACGAAATGATCGACATTATAGTAGAACTACACTACTAAGAATCCCGAAAAGAAAAGGACCAAGATTCCAATAGATAGAGTTGAAGTTTATGCTGTAATAGGTGTTTTAATTATAATGGGGTCTCTTAAAGGAAAAAAAGAACCAGTGAGATTCCTGTGGAGCAAGAATCCTTTGTATTCTCGAATAATATTTACCGTCGCCATATCCCGTGAAATAATCTTATAAATAAATGTTATATCATTTATGAGGTTTGATAATTTTGCAAATAGAATAGAATGACGAAATCTAAACAAAGTTGCGGCCGTTTGAGATTTTTTTGAGACTAATTATGATGGAGTCTTTCTGACTTTAATGCAGCAGTGGTAGAAGAGACTTCTTCATCATTAATCAAAAAAACCCTTCCAAAATGGATGGACGTTAAAATTTTTGCAGAAAAATACCATCCTAACCAAGTTTAATAGCATCGTTTGAGAAGACCAGTTAACGTCAAGCATAAAGTTGCTGATTCAAGCGTAATGTGAAAGAAGACGGAAAAGTAACAAAATTCAGAATGAGAATCTTCTTCTTTAGGATTGATTTTTTTTTCCAAACCCAAGGAGAAACTATCAGTTGAAAGCCAAACGGTAAAGTTTCCAAAAGTAAAATGCGACTTGTGTAAATTTATGATGTAAATCAAATGCAAATCTAGCTGTGGCGGAAGCAATGATCTGTGGCAAAAACGAAGGCGAGACAGAAAGTGTTCTAGCCATGGCTGAGGATAGGACAAAATGGAGATCTGGTCCGCCAAAACCACGTCATCGTTCAACTGGGGACATAGTAGATACTAACCAGATCTGAATGTAAAATCGAAATGCGTCAAAAAGAAAAAATGTAGATTCTTTGAAGTTGTTCACGAATAACGAAATGATCGACATTATAGTAGAACTACACTACTAAGAATCCCGAAAAGAAAAGGACCAAGATTCCAATAGATAGAGTTGAAGTTTATGCTGTAATAGGTGTTCTAATTATAATGGGGTCTCTTAAAGGAAAAAAAGAGCCAGTGAGATTCCTGTGGAGCAAGAATCCTTTGTATTCTCGAATAATATTTACCGTCGCCATATCCCGTGAAATAATCTTATAAATAAATGTTGTATCATTTATGAGGTTTGATAATTTTGCAAATAGAATAGAATGACGAAATCTAAACAAAGTTGCGGCCGTTTGAGAATTTTTTGAGACTAATTGTAAAGATAGCTACAACCCAAATGTGCATCTTACAGTAGATGAAGAACTTGTTGGATTTAAGGGCAGAAGCCCATTTCGAGTTTATATGAAATCTAAATCAGCTGAGTATGGCATAAAAATATGGGTTCTTGTCGATGTGGAAAGTACATTTGCAATGCATGTACAGGTATACGTAGGAAAAGTACATAATAAACTTGAAAAACAACATGGAAAGTGTGTTGTATTTGACTTGGTTTCATGCCTTGGTTAAGGTTATGGCCATTGGCTAATGAGCTGTCTAATCGTCATCTTCCTTGTATGGCTTTTTACGCACCTAAGAAAGGTAAATTAGTGATTGTACTTGGTACTGAGCATTCATCTTTAGCCGGATACTTGAGAATCGAAACATGTGACAAAAGAACTCACTTCTACTTTTATTCATAGATGCATAGATATTCAGACAATATGAAAATTTGATAAATTTAGTTGCTTTACAAGAACTCAATGGTAACTAGAGATTTTAATAGCAATTATAATTTGGGTAGCGTCTTCGAAATCTTGAGTTGGATTAGAATTTCGAAGTCTAGCCTAATGCAATCTAACCCAATGATTTTCCAAATTCACTGCATCGAATCGTTTTGCATTCATGTTCTGCTGACCTGTAAAATATCACAATGCTGGGTTAGACTTCGAAATTCTACTCCAACCTGAGAAGAACACTTTGGATGGTCGAAATTTTTGGGTTGGATTGGAATTTCTAAGTCCAACCCAACACAATCCAACACAGTGACACTTTGGGCGACCGATGTCTTCAAAATTAACCGGGATATAAAAACAAGGCGATTATGAGCAGTGTGTTACTTAGGGAGCGGGCGGCCGATTAAACTAGTTTTTGTGATACAAAAATTCTTCCTCAGTCTTACATTCCCTTAAATCCAGTGCTCTTAATCGTCTTGCATTTATATCTCGGCAGACTTCGAAGATGAGGGCCGCCCAAAGTATCACGGTGTTGGGTTAGACTTCGAAATTCTATTCCAACCTGAGAAGAACACTTTGGATGGTCGAAATTTTTGGGTTGGATTGGAATTTCTAAGTCCAACCCAACACAATCCAACCCAGTGACACTTTGGGCGACCGATGTCTTCAAAATTAACCGGGATATAAAAACAAGGCGATTATGAGCAGTGTATTAATTAGGGAGCGGGCGGTCGATTAAACTAGTTTTTTTGATACAAAAATTCTTCCTCAGTTTTATATTCCCCTAAATCCAGTGCTCTTAATCGTCTTGCATTTATGTCTCGGCTGAATTCGAAGATGACGGCCGCCCAAAGTATCACGGTGTTGGGTTAGACTTCGAAATTTCAATCAAATTTATGACTTCAAAGCCTTCGGCCTCCTCAAGTATCATAAATAACACTTTGGATGGCAAAAGAATTTTTGGGTTGGATTAGAATTTCGAATTCCAACTCAACACATTTCAATCCAGTGATACTTTGGGTGGCTGAGGTCTTAGAAGTAGTCCGAGATATGAAAACAAGACGATTATGAGCTACATATTATTTAGGGGGTAGTCAACTGAATTAGTTCTTTTGATACAAAAGTTCTTCCTCAACCTTACATTTTCCTAAGAGCAGTAGATGCTCTTAGGAAGATGATAATTGTCTTGTTCATTCACACATTCATATCTTGGCCGACTTCGAAGATGTCAGCCGCTAAAAGTATCATGATGTTGGATTGGACTTAGAGATTTCAATCAATCTTAAGACTTCAAAGATTCCGGCCAATCCAGGTATCATGAAGAAGACTTTGGACAGCCGAAGTTTTTGGGTTGGAGTGGAATTTTGAAGTTCAACTCAATGCAATCCAACCCAGTTACACTTTGGGTGGCGGACGCCTTCGAAGTAAATCGAGATATAAATACAAAACGATTATGAGCAGTAATAAAGTATAGGGGCGGTTGACGTCTTCAAATTCGGCAGAATTTTCTTTTTGAACAAAAATTCGTTCCCAACCTTACATTCTCCCAAATCCACTGCTTATAATCATCTTGCACGCATATCTCGGCTTTCCTCGAAGACGTCTGCTGCCAAAAATATTACGGCGTTGGGTGGGTCTTCGAAATTCCAGTGCAATCTAAGACGTCAAATGTCCGCTTATCAGGAATAACACTTTGGATGGTTGAAATTTTTGGGTTGGATTGGAATTTTGAAGTCCAACCCAACCCAATCCAACTTAGTGATGCTTTGAGCGTTCAACATTTTTGAAGTCTGCCAAGATATTGATGCAAGATGAGTATGACACGTGTATTCGGAAGAATATTCAGGTTGAGGAAAAAGTTGTATATAAAAAAATCATCTTGACCGACTTTGAAGACAATGAAGGTAATCATTGAATTGGATTCGATTGAGTTGGATTTCAAAGGAAGACTTCGGGGAAATCATTCGTTTCAACCATTCTTCATCATTTCATTCTTCCTGGAACAGCAATTGCTTTCCATGATTCTTCTTCGTTATAGAATACATAGGGAGCCATGTTGTTCTAGACGGAGAATCGACAGGTGCATCTCCATTTCTTCTCCTTGCGCTCCGCGTTGTGGAGCACTGCACAGAGGGGGGTTCCTTCCCTGTATCTACTTCAAACCTCTTCTTAAGCTCCGTCTTTATCTCCCAATCTCGCCTTAAGTCAGAGTCGTGAAACGAAAGCAAAGGATCCCCATTACTTTTTGAAATTTTATTTTTTTTAACTACATGTGTAGTTGAAGGAGAGCCTTCCCAGCTAAATTCTTCTTCTCTATTTTGTCACATGCGCCTCTTTTTGGTACTCGATCTTCTCTTTGTTATATCCCATGATCTTCGCAAACATAGTAACGATGACATTTCACTCCGACTTTGAGCTCAACATCATCTTTTCAACATTTCCGCTGTCTCTCTTTTTCTCGCAAACTGTTTTACACTTCTGCTTTATTTCTCCAAACTTTGCACATCGAAGCAGTGTGTGCTCGAGCGTATCACACTCTCCAATTACTCAGCAGTCCTAAGTTTCCATTCGTTTTATCCATTTTGAATATCTACTAAAAATGCCATGATATCACAACACACGCTAACTCATCCCAATCCATTCCAACACGACGCATTGGCACGATTTAAGTAGGACTAATCTGCTAGATCATTATTTACATAGTACACCATAGATAAGAATCATAGAAAAGAAGAAATATTCATGGGTGCATTCCTAAAAGGAAGCATGACTTATGTGCGAACTCTAAACATAGTCACGATGACCTATTATTTATCATCACGCTTTAATGTTGGACTTTCAACATATATATAGTTTCTCAACAATATTATCCTCTTGCTCGTTTATTCTTGAATAGATATTGAGAGAAAGATAAAAATACTAAAATTTAATGGCAGGATAATTACGTCGGATAACTAAATATCCGGTATCGGGCTTTGCATGAAATCACTATCCATTGCATTAATTTTTGAAAGGATAATTATTTATTTTAATCTCATTTATTTTCAGTTCCTGATGTTATTCAAGACGTAATTAGGCATGACATGGTGGACGGGGATGATAAAAACGCTAAACGTGAGTACCAAAGTCACGTCGAAGATGTCCTAGGTACATACAATCACTTATTATAATTATTTTAATCATCCATTCATTTATCACCAAAAATTGCTCTTTATAAATTTTTTCATTTGTTTTAATTTAATTAATTGCAGATTACGCAGCCCTTTTAACGGATCGTTCATCGTTACTGTTAAGAAACGATAATAATGAGCCGATCATTAATGATAACAAAAACAATGTTATCGCAACGGGAAGATTTACCTTTCACAAGAGAAATCTTTATTATTCATTTTACATATCTGATAAAGCGGCTCGACCGCGAACTTTGCAATTTGTGAATTATGAGGGGCATATTTTGGAGGAGCATATTTTATCGGACGTCGGCGGGCATGTTAGTAGCAGATATCAAAATGCAACGAGGAAAGTTTGTGGGGTATGGAAAAGATTGCCGAAAGATTACAGGAAGATGTTGCGGGATGAAAGAATGTACGTGGTTTTGGGGTGGGGTTCGAAAGAACAAGCTGAGTTCACTTTAAGCGCGCAACTTATGAAGTATGTTGCTTTGGGGACTGAGTTATTCAGCTCATTACTTGAGCCATCACCAGGAGCCGATATGAATTTAATGGCTGGATCTGGAGGAACGGCGATTGTGTCGATTTCAACCCAACTCTCCCCATCAATCCATATAGCCGTTGTTTTTAACGGATTATTCACCCCAGAAGAAATCCGGCAAGTTCCTTTAAACATCACGTTAACTTTCGATGATAGAAAAGTCATATTAACCGAAAAAGTGTACGTGCAAAAACCGGCTACTGAATTAAATTTAGTCGAAATAAGCTCACCGATTTCACAAAGCGATTTGAGGCACTTAACCCGGGGGAAATTAGTTTTATCAATTTCTTCAGTTTCAAATCCGACGATTTTGAAATTATCCGGAATGATAATGACGAAAGCGACTTGTGAATTATTCCAAACTCCGTTATCCTCATCAGGTACCGAAGGAAATAAATTAGGAATATCCGGATTAGCTTGGGTTTATCTCAACAACGAAGGTTCTTTGGTGTACAACGTACAAGTAGATGACGTTAACCCCGACGAAAAACCCCTTTACATCACCTTAAACGATATGACCGGAAAGAAAAGATTAGAACTAGAAGACTTAACTCCTAGTTTTAACAACGGGTGGGCGAATGGAACGATCGATAAATTAAGCCCCAAAGTTTTAGAGCCATTATATTCGGGAAATCTAGCCGTTAACGTCGTCGTCAACTCAGAAATGAATATTATTCGAGGAAGACTAACCCCCAAACTCGTTGCTGATGCAAGAGATGCTTCCGCCCCTGTTCTTTTAAAACGCGAGGATAATACGTTACCAGCTTCCGCCGTTGGGATGGGTTGGTTCGTTTTGGATAATGATTGTCACTTACATTATGACATAACCTTAACCGGGTTACCAAATTCAGAAAGGAATTTAGAATTGTCCCTGAAATTTTTACCTATGAGTGTCCCCGGGGCTCCGTATTCAATAAGAGTCTTGGACCCAATCCAAGGAAATCAACTGGAAGGAGGCACTATTGAACCTTTGATGAAAGAGGAATTATCTAGATTGGATACGGGAGTTGTTTTCGTAAAAATCCGGAATATTGTTACAAAGGATATTTTGCTTAAATCGACTTTAAGAGAGGTAAGAATCTTGTTAAATCATAGTTAAATAGTGTTATTTACAACATCAATCAATTTTATAGGTCAAAGTTCCCGTATCCTGTTTATCAATTCAAACAAATTCTTTACCAAGTGAAGGCGATTCGGGAGAACAACACAAAAGCTGTAATTACGATAACCGATATTATCAAGTTGACGAAAGATGGACTTCCGTAGACAATCCTTGCGAAATGTGTTTTTGCCAAGATGGAAAAGTACACTGCGATGTATCACCATGTCCAGAGAATCCATGTCCGCAAGGAATGAACAAAACCAAATTTCCTGGGGAATGCTGCCCGGTGTGTCGGAACGCGACGATACACGAAGACAAAACGGAATCGCTCAGAGGATGCGTTTTTAATGGGAAATTTTTCTCCGTCGGAGCCGTTTTTCATCCCTTCCTGATCCCGACGGGTTTCGATAGGTGTACAAGATGCGAATGCGACGAGACTGTGCAAATAAAATGCGCTCGAATTGTTGATAATAAAATTTGTTGCAACAATTGTCCGCCTGCTGATTCGGAAAATGGAACGTACGTTAGCGATCCGGGCAACGTTGAGCCCCCTGTTCATAAACCGATTCCAAAGCCTTCAAATGCTTCTCAAATTTTAAGTGAGGGTGGATGTATTAATTCTTATGATGGATCTAAACCATATAAACACGGGCAAACTTATCATCCTTATATAGAAGCTTTGGGTGAATACAAATGTGTTACTTGCACATGTAATGTAAGTATTTCTTTTATATTTTGTGCTAAATGTTAATCATGTAAATCATCAAAATTTCCAAATATTTCTTTTTTCTAAACAATCGATTGAGTTGCTTTTGAGAGAATTTAAACAAATTCATATTTGTGTTTGTACAAGCTTTATGTTAACACTTCTTATAAATTTTGATTATCATGTAAATAATCAAAATTTTCAAACAAGTTTCTTCTTTTTTTCTAAACAATAGATTCAGATGCTTTTTATAGAATCTAAACAAATTCATATTTGTGTTTATACAAGTTTTATGTTAACACATCCGATAAAAAAAATTGCAACTTCTTGGAGATATTTAGATTTATATCTAATAATGCAAACAGAAATTTGCCTTGTTAACACAGCTGTCGAGATATAAGCGGGAAATTCTCGTCATTTCGAACGAATTTCTTGTAAACAAGGTCTTTATCTCGAATCTTAATGAAAGCTTGCCGTTGTCCATGGTCAGCTGGTTTCAATTTTCGTGTTATCTGTACTTTGGGAACCTAATATTTGCGCTATATACGAAATCTTGAAAATATATCGCTATGGAAGCTAGCTATGTTCATATCTCAAAAATGAATGCCGTTTTTTAAATGCTGTTTTGTTTATGAAAAAGTACATGTATCTACAAACAGCCATTATTTTATTAACATATCTTAAGGTTTCGATTTTTGTATGATTTTTTGAAAAAATTTGAGAATATTGTCGTCTTCGTAAATTAATGAAAATTCCGAATGAGTTAAAAAAGAATGGGCTACAAATTGAAACTACTACACAACATTTGAAAGAGGAAGGTTTAACCTTCAATTTGATATATAAACCATTTCTTCATTTTAAAAAATAAGACCTCCGCGATCTTTATCAAATTTGATTATTTTTTTCATATTCTGCTAAAACCTTAAAAACACATCATCCTTTAACATTTCTTAACTGAAGTGGATTTGAAATTGAAACAACGAGTTATACATCATTTGAAAGAAGAATGCTCAACCTACAATTTGATGTACAAGTAATTTCTTCATTTTTGAAATTACAGACCTCCGCGATCTTTCAAACTTTAGAATTTTTTTCGTATCCTATTAAAAAAACACTTCATCTTTTAATATTTCTTAAGTGAAATCGATTTCAAATTGAAACAACGACTTATACATCATTTGAAAGAGGAAGGTTTAACCTTGTATAAACCATTTCTTCGTTTTCAAAAATAAAGTTTCCACGATCTTTTTCAAATTTTACCATTTTTTCCGCATTCTACACAAAAGTCAAAACAATGAGTTGAAACAATGAGTTGTATATCATCTGAAAGAGGTAGGTTCACTTTCAATTTGATATACAAGTCATTTCTTCATTTTCAAAAATAAGACCTTCACGATCTCTTTCAAATTTTATTAGATTTTTCGTGATCCTACTAAAACGTCAAAAACACATCATCCTTTAACAATATTTAGGTGGAATCGATTTCAAACTGAAACAACGAGTTGTATATCATTTGAAAGAGGAAAGTTCAAGCTTCAATTTGGTATGCAAGTCATTTCTTCATTTTAAAAAATAAAGATTTCCGCGATCTTTCAAAATTTTTAATTTTTTTCGTATCCTACTAAAACGTCAAAAACACTTCATCTTTTAATATTTCTTACGTGGAATCGATGTCAAATTGAAACAATGAGTTATACATCATTTGAAAGATGAAAATTCAACCTCCAATTTGATATATAAATCACTTCTTCATTTTTGAAAATAAAACCTCCATGATGTTTTTCAAATATTATCATTTTCTTCGTGATTCTACTAACACTTTAAAACACATAATCCTTTTAAATTACTTAGGTGGAATCGATTTCAAATTGAAGCAATGCGTGGTACATCATTTGAAAGAGGAAGGTTTGACCTTCAATTTGGTATACAAGTCATTTCTTCATTTTAAAAAATTAAGAGCTCTGCGATCCTCCAATTTTATCATTTCTTTCGTGATGCTATTAAAACGTCAAAAATACATTATCTTTCAACATTTCCTCCGTGGAATCGATTTCAAATTGAAACGACGAGTTATACATCATTTGAAAGAGGAAGGTTTAGTCTTCAATTTTCTGTATAAACTATTTCTTCATTTTCCAAAATAAAACCTCCATGGTTTTTTTTTTAAATATCATCATTTTTATCTTGATTCCACAAAAACGTTAAAAATATATATCATTCTTTAACAGTTCTTAAGTGGAGTTGATTTAAAATTGAAACAACGAGTTATACATCATTTCTTCATTTTCAAAAATAAAATTGCTACGATCTTTTAGCATATATTAGAATTCCTCTCTTTCATATTTACTCTTATTCATATCTTCTCTTAGAAGCGTCAAAATCAAAAAAAGAAATGAAAATTTGATGATTTCCTTTTATGAATCCTTAACAAGTCTTAACTAAAAGTCTTACTCTAATTTCTGTAAGTACAAAGTATACTAATAATTTTGTTTCTTTTTTTTTAGAATGGCAACATAAAGTGCCACAGATTTGAATGTACAAGAAAGATGTGTAGGGCGAGAAAACACCCAAATCAATCTACGCAAGAATTATCCTGTTGCTCTTTGAACTTTTGCAGAAAACGTCACGGTAGAAGGCGTAAACAGAATATCGGATATTAGCCCATACAATAACTGATAAGAACAGATGTTTTTTAAAAATAGTGGGCAATGTGTTGGCCTCGTAAAAAGTGTGGAGACGCGAGTGCAGTGGCTGGACCCCTTGAGCTCATGTCACCGTTACCGTTAACTTACCAAAGAAGACTGAGACAGTAAGATTAGGCTGGGCCAGAAATTAGGCTGAAAAAATGAATCGCGCAGTTAAAGAATCGCAGTGGTATTTATTTCATTTTTTTTGAGTGCAAGCATATATATGTAATTAAAATCGTCGACGATAGATTTTAAGTTGTAAATATTATTAATTTACTAATTAGAAATTAGTTTAATTAGATTTGGAATTGAAAAAAAAAGAAATTGGTTTTTTTTATGTTATATCTTCTTGTTATCTTTTTTTTAATTTTTCTTTTTCGGTCAATTTTTGATTTTGAGCAGTCAAACTTATTTATTCCTGTTTTATTCTAACGTTTAACCAGTTTGTAAGTTAATTTATTTATCTGGATATATTTTGTGTTGTATGAAAAAGCAATTCCATTTTTTATAGTTTGAAGAGATTGAAGATGATTAAGTATTGAAAAAAAATTTGCGATTTAATGTAGACTCAAACTACATTAAAAACTTAAAGAATTCTTTGACTGCATTTTTTAAAGATTAAGTAAAAAGGTTTTTACTCATGATTGTTAGAGGTAAAGGCTGATATCGAAAATGATAGCGCGATGGAAAACGTTTTCTCCTCTTTTTATGTATAATATTTATACCAGAAACAAAATCGTTTTCCGTTGTGGTATTGCCGCCACGATAAATGCAAAGAAAAATTGTGTAAATTGCAAATTTTTATTGCGTACGAGGTGCCATGTTAATTGATTTTTTTATTTTTAATTTAAAGATTTTATAGTACTTATTGCGAAGCAAGCAAAATTTTTGAATCTCGCGTGAATGTGAGCGCCCAGTATTTTGTTTTGTAGAGATGATGTTGTTTGATTAATATGGTGATGATGTGATGACTGTAAATAGTATAAATAATAAATTACACGTAACCGTCATTGTTCTAATTAATATATTTAATAACGTTTAGATTTACGACGCATAATTACGCTTGTAATGTATAAAAGAAGTTATTTAAGTATATTATGCTTATCAAGTAAGCCCCCTTTTATTATTATGTAGAATTCTTCTCCTCAATGATTCTGATCGAAAAATTATTAAAATCATTATGTTTAAATCGATCTGGATCGAGCTGCATTTTGTAATTTATTCTTTATTAGCATAGCGATTCTTAGCGTTAACTGTCCATGATATATTTCTTTCTTTTTAGTCGGGTTAAGATAAAGAACTGACGTGCATAAGTACTAGTACGACATATAAAACTTGTAAATAAATTTTTAATGCATAATTATGATTGTCTAACAGCTATTTCGACGTAATTGTACCTGCTAGCAAATTGATAATATACGCTTGATTAAAAAAACAACTTTCGTTTGTAAGTATTTATTTCTTCCAAATCTTCATTACAATTTATTCATCATTTTAGTTTTGGCATAGTTCAACGATTCCTCAAAAATTTGTAACGTGTACTCCACGTTACTTAACGTTGCGTTGTAACCCATTAGACCTATTCTGAAAACTTTGTCGGTTGTTGGACCCAAACCACCACTTATTTCAAAATAGTGACTACAAAAATAAATAAAATAATTAGCCTATAATACATAAAGTCAAATTAAAGGAATGAATTAAGTTATTTTTTCTCAATGATGCTTTTTAAAATTGGAGAGTTTAATTATTGAGATATTTCAGGAACGATTTAGGTGTTTTGTACGACGCTGAAAAAAGTTAGTGACAATAAGGGAAGATAATATCTTAGCTGATGATTAATTAAATCGACAAGGATTAATATGAGGATGTTGTGATTTTGATGATAAGAGGGAAGTTGGGGGACTCAGTATGTATTGAAATTGCTTAGGGACGATTTTAGTCTTCGTAAATTAATGAAAATTCCGAATGAGTTAAAAAAGAATGGGCTACAAATTGAAACTACTACACAACATTTGAAAGAGGAAGGTTTAACCTTCAATTTGTGATATAAGCCATTTCTTCATTTTAAAAAATAAGACCGCCGCGATCTTTATCAAATTTGATTACTTTTTTCATATTCTGCTAAAACCTTAAAAACACATCATCCTTTAACATTTCTTAACTGAAGTGGATTTGAAATTGAAACAACGAGTTATACATCATTTGAAAGAGGAATGCTCAACCTACAATTTGATGTACAAGTCATTTCTTCATTTTTGAAATTACAGACCTCGGCGATCTTTCAAACTTTAGAATTTTTTTCGTATCCTATTAAAAAAACACTTCATCTTTTAATATTTCTTAAGTGAAATCGATTTCAAATTGAAACAACGACTTATACATCATTTGAAAGAGGAAGGTTTAACCTTGTATAAACCATTTCTTCGTTTTCAAAAATAAAGTTTCCACGATCTTTTTCAAATTTGATCATTATTTCGTGATTCTACTTAAACGTTAAAAACACGTCATCCTTTAACATTACTTAAGTAGAATCGGTTTTAAATTGAAACATCGGATTGTACATCATTTGAAAGAGGAAGGTTCAACCATCAATTTGATGCATACACCTTTTCTTCATTTTCAAAAATAAGACCTCCACAATCTTTATCAAATTTTATTATTTTTTTCATTTTCTACTAAAACGTCAAAGACACATTATCCTTTAACATTTTTTAAATGAAGTAGATTTGAAATTGAAACAACGAGTTATATATCATTTGAAAGAGGAAGGCTTAATCTTCAATTTTCTGTATAAACCATTTCTTCATTTTCAAAAATAAAAGCGCTATATGCGAAATCTTTACACATATAGCTATAGAAGCTATGTTTCTCATGTTCATATCTCAAAAATGAATTTTGAGTTTTTGAATTTTCAGTTTTTTAAATGCGGTTTTGTTTATGAAAAAGTACTTGTATTTCTCTACAAATAGCTATTGTTTCATTAACATGTCTTAAGAATTCGACTTTTGAATGATGATTTTTTAAAAAAATTGAGAATATTGTCGTCTTCGTTAATTAATGAAAATTCCGATTGAGTTAAAAAGAAATCGATTTCAAATTGAAATAATGAAATACACATCATTTGAAAGAGGAAGGGGTTCAGCTTTCAATTTGCAAAAATAAGACGTCGACAATTTTTAAAATTACATTATTTTTCCACTAAAAATCTTGATTCCAAGTCCATCTTGAAAGTCTTGATTCCACTAAAACGTCAAAAACACGTCATCTTTTAACATTTCTTAAAAGAAATCGATTTCAAATTGAAACAACGAGTTGCGCATCAATTGAAAGAGCAAGGTTCACCCTTCAATTTAATTAACAAGCCATCATCATAAGATCTCCACGATCTTTATCAAATTTTATCATTTTTTTTTCATATTCTACTAAAACGTAAAAAACATATCAGCCTTTAACATCTCTTAAATGAAGTAGATTTGGAATTGAAACAATGAGTTATACATCATTTAAAAGAAGAAGGTTCAACCTTCAATTTGGTATTCAAGTAATTTCTTCATTTTCAAAAGTAAAGACTCCGCGATCTTTCAAACTTTACGATTTTTTTCATGATTCTACTAAAACGTCAAAAACACGTCATCCTTTAACATTTCTTAAATGAAGTAGATTTGAAATTGAAATAACGTATTATACATCAGTTGAAAGAGGAAGGCTCAACATTCAATTTGGTAGACAAGTCATTTCTTCATTTTCAAAAATAAATACTTCCGCGATCATTCAAATTTTATCATTTTTTCGTCATTCTAATAAAACGGCAAAAACAGGATGTGTTTTAACATTACTTAGGTTGAATTGATTTCAAATTGAAACAAGAAATTATACATTATTTGAAAGAGGAAGGTTTAACCTTCAATTTTATGTATAAACGTTTCTTCATTTTCAAAAATAAAACCTCCACAACCTTTTTCAAATTTTATCATTTTCTCCGCATTCTACAAAAATACGATGATGTTTGAATTAATATTTATCGTTTTTGTTTTGTATGTTGTAAACCTGTTCGTTTCTACTGAAGAACAGCAAGGCTCGAAACTAGTTTAGAATAAATAAATTTGATTAATATCACCAAAAGTAAACATTTTTCTAAACCTCTAATCAATAATTGGTGAATAAAGGATTCCAAAAATTATTTATATTCTACAAAAAAGTCAAAAACACATCATCTTTTAACATTTCTTCCGCGGAATCAGTTTCAAATTGAAACAACGAGTTGTATATCATTTGAAAGAGGAAGGTTCAACCTTCAATTTTATATACAAGTCATTTCTTCATTGGCAAAAATAAGACTTCCACGTTCTTTTTCAAATTTTATTAGATTTTTCGTGATCCTACTAAAACGTCAAAAACACATCATCCTTTAACAATATTTAGGTGGAATCGATTTCAAACTGAAACAACGAGTTGTATATCATTTGAAAGAGGAAAGTTCAAGCTTCAATTTGGTATGCAAGTCATTTCTTCATTTTAAAAACGTATCCTACGACGTATCCTACTAAAACGTCAAAAACACTTCATCTTTTAATATTTCTTACGTGGAATCGATGTCAAATTGAAACAATGAGTTATACATCATTTGAAAGATGAAAATTCAACCTCCAATTTGATATATAAATCACTTCTTCATTTTTGAAAATAAGACCTCCATGATGTTTTTCAAATATTATCATTTTCTTCGTGATTTTACTAACACTTTAAAACACATAATCCTTTTAAATTACTTAGGTGGAATCGATTTCAAATTGAAGCAATGCGTGGTACATCATTTGAAAGAGGAAGGTTTGACCTTCAATTTGGTATACAAGTCATTTCTTCATTTTAAAAAATTAAGAGCTCCGCGATCCTCCAATTTTATCATTTCTTTCGTGATGCTATTAAAACGTCAAAAATACATCATCTTTCAACATTTCCTCCGTGGAATCGATTTCAAATTGAAACAACGAGTTATACATCATTTGAAAGAGGAAGGTTTAGTCTTCAATTTTCTGTATAAACTATTTCTTCATTTTCCAAAATAAAACCTCCATGGTTTTTTTTTAAAATATCATAATTTTTATCTTGATTCCACAAAAACGTTAAAAATACATATCATTCTTTAACAGTTCTTAAGTGGAGTTGATTTAAAATTGAAACAACGAGTTATACATCATTTCTTCATTTTCAAAAATAAAATTGCTACGATCTTTTAGCATATATTAGAATTCCTCTCTTTCATATTTACTCTTATTCATATCTTCTCTTAGAAGCGTCAAAATCAAGAAAAAAATGAAAATTTGATGATTTCCTTTTATGAATCCTTAACAAGTGTTAACTAAAAGTCTTACTCTAATTTCTGTAAGTACAAAGTATACTAATAATTTTGTTTCTTGTTTTTTTAGAATGGCAACATAAAGTGTCACAGATTTGAATGTACAAGAAAGATGTGTAGGGCGAGAAAACACCCAAATCAATCTACGCAAGAATTATCCTGTTGCTCTTTGAACTTTTGCAGAAAACGTCACGGTAGAAGGCGTAAACAGAATATCGGATATTAGCCCATACAATAACTGATAAGAACAGATGTTTTTTAAAAATAGTGGGCAATGTGTTGGCCTCGTAAAAAGTGTGGAGACGCGAGTGCAGTGGCTGGACCCCTTGAGCTCATGTCACCGTTACCGTTAACTTACCAAAGAAGACTGAGACAGTAAGATTAGGCTGGGCCAGAAATTAGGCTGAAAAAATGAATCGCGCAGTTAAAGAATCGCAGTGGTATTTATTTCATTTTTTTTGAGTGCAAGCATATATATGTAATTAAAATCGTCGTCGATAGATTTTAAGTTGTAAATATTATTAATTTACTAATTAGAAATTAGTTTAATTAGATTTGGAATTGAAAAAAAAAGAAATTGGTTTTTTTTATGTTATATCTTCTTGTTATCTTTTTTTTAATTTTTCTTTTTCGGTCAATTTTTGATTTTGAGCAGTCAAACTTATTTATTCCTGTTTTATTCTAACGTTTAACCAGTTTGTAAGTTAATTTATTTATCTGGATATATTTTGTGTTGTATGAAAAAGCAATTCCATTTTTTATAGTTTGAAGAGATTGAAGATGATTAAGTATTGAAAAAAAATTTGCGATTTAATGTAGACTCAAACTACATTAAAAACTTAAAGAATTCTTTGACTGCATTTTTTAAAGATTAAGTAAAAAGGTTTTTACTCATGATTGTTAGAGGTAAAGGCTGATATCGAAAATGATAGCGCGATGGAAAACGTTTTCTCCTCTTTTTATGTATAATATTTATACCAGAAACAAAATCGTTTTCCGTTGTGGTATTGCCGCCACGATAAATGCAAAGAAAAATTGTGTAAATTGCAAATTTTTATTGCGTACGAGGTGCCATGTTAATTGATTTTTTTATTTTTAATTTAAAGATTTTATAGTACTTATTGCGAAGCAAGCAAAATTTTCGAATCTCGCGTGAATGTGAGCGCCCAGTATTTTGTTTTGTAGAGATGATGTTGTTTGATTAATATGGTGATGATGTGATGACTGTAAATAGTATAAATAATAAATTACACGTAACCGTCATTGTTCTAATTAATATATTTAATAACGTTTAGATTTACGACGCATAATTACGCTTGTAATGTATAAAAGAAGTTATTTAAGTATATTATGCTTATCAAGTAAGCCCCCTTTTATTATTATGTAGAATTCTTCTCCTCAATGATTCTGATCGAAAAATTATTAAAATCATTATGTTTAAATCGATCTGGATCGAGCTGCATTTTGTAATTTATTCTTTATTAGCATAGCGATTCTTAGCGTTAACTGTCCATGATATATTTCTTTCTTTTTAGTCGGGTTAAGATAAAGAACTGACGTGCATAAATACTAGTACGACATATAAAACTTGTAAATAAATTTTTAATGCATAATCATGATTGTCTAACAGCTATTTCGACGTAATTGTACCTGCTAGCAAATTGATAATATACGCTTGATTAAAAAAACAACTTTCGTTTGTAATTATTTATTTCTTCCAAATCTTCATTACAATTTATTCATCATTTTAGTTTTGGCATAGTTCAATGATTCCTCAAAAATTTGTAACGTGTACTCCACGTTACTTAACGTTGCGTTGTAACCCATCAGACCTATTCTGAAAACTTTGTCGGTTGTTGGTCCCAAACCACCACTTATTTCAAAATAGTGACTACAAAAATAAATAAAATAATTAGCCTATAATACATAAAGTCAAATTAAATGAATGAATTATGTTATTTTTTTCTCAATGATGCTTTTTGAAATTGGAGAGTTTAATTATTGAGATATTTCAGGAACGATTTTGGTGTTTTGAACGACGCTGAAAAAAGTTTGTGACAATAAGGGAAGATAATATCTTAGCCGATATTTAATTAAATCGACAAGGATTAATATGAGGATGTTGTGATTTTGATGATAAGAGGGAAGTTGGGGGACTCAGTATGTATTGAAATTGCTTAGGACGATTTTGATGTCACCAACGATGCTGAGAATAGTTAGGAACAACAATGAAATAAAATTTGATATATTAATCACAAAATTCTCATATTAGATTTTGTGATTTTGATGATAAGAGATGTCATGGACATGATTCAGTAAGTTGAGAGAAAAGAAGATAATATTAAAAGCTGGTAGAGGTTACTTTAAGATATGGTAGAGAAGTCTTTGATGCAGTGATGGGCGTCGGGTAAATATCCCCAATGAGTAGGTATTTATCCCAGCCTAGGATAAATGCCCAAACAGTAGGTATTTATAGAAGAAAAAATCGTAAAGAATCGAATTCTTAAGATATCTTGATGAAATATTCAGCAATTTAGAAAGGAAAGTATGTACTTTTTTAAAATTAAAACAGTATTTCGATATCTCAATCTGTTTTTGATATATCATGCTTTAAATACAACTATGTAATCATACAACTATGTGAATAGTAGGTGAACTTATTAAATTATAACTTTGAATATCTCGAAAAGGGGCCATTTTATGATCTATGGTAATAAGCCAGACCAGAGAATATGGTGGTAAAGTATTGTATAATAGTTATGGGGCACTTGTATATCCTGGGAATTTTCCCTTGAAAATAAATTCGGGTATTTAATGACACTACTTTGATATAAACGATAATCTTAAGATTAGACGCAATATTCAAAGATGTTAGTGACCAATTGAAATGCCTCAGGAACAATATAGGTGTCATCAGCTTAGAAGAATTAGGGACAATATCGGAAGATAATATCTTAGCTGATGTTTAGTGATAGCGAGGGAAACCTTGTCTTTCCAAATCTGTTTTTGAGATATCATGCTTTAAATACAACGTAAATTTGTAGCGCTTTACAAAATTAACGATATCCTTAACCATTTTGAAAAAAATCGTAAAAAATCGAAATCTTAAGATACCTTGATGAAAATATTATAAAGGTATAATATTTTTGATGAACAAAGTCATATTTGTTGAAAGTATGTACTTTTTAGGGAACAAACCCATATTTGAATATCTCAATCCGATTTTGAGATATTAACTGTTGAACGCAACCTAAATTTGTAGCATTTCACAAAATTAATAATTTTGAATTGTCAAGATATCTTGATGAAATATTTGGTCATTTATAAAGGAAAGTATGTACTTTTTTTTGGGTATAAAACCATATGTGAATATCCTAATCTTTTTGAGATATTAAGTTTTGAACACAACCTAAATTTGTAGCACTTCACAAAATTAACGATTTCCTTAACCGTAATAAATCGAATTCTTAAGATATCTTGATGAAATATTCGGTCACTTATAGGGGAAAGTATGTACTTTTTCAGTAACAAAACCATATTTGAATCTCTCAATTCGGTTATGAGATATCAACTTTTGAACTCAATCTAAATTTGTGGTATTTTACAAAATTAACGATTTTCTTAATCATTTTGAAAAAATCGTAAAAAATTGCGTTCTTAACATACCTTGATAAAATTTTCAGTCGTTTATAAAGGAAAGTATGTACTTTTTTAGCAATAAAACCATATTTGAATATCTTAATCCGTTTTTGTGATATCAACTTTTGAACTTATTCTAAATTTGTGATATTTTACAAAATGAACGATTTTAGTAATTATTTTGAAAAAATCGTAATAAATCGAATTCTTAAGATATCTTGATGAAATATTCGGTCACTTATAGGGGAAAGTATGTACTTTTTCAGTAACAAAACCATATTTGAATCTCTCAATTCGGTTTTGAGATATCAACTTTTGAACTCAATCTGAATTTGTGGTATTTTACAAAATTAACGATTTTCTTAATCATTTTGAAAAAATCGTAAAAAATTGCGTCCTTAACATACCTTGATAAAATTTTCAGTCGTTTATAAAGGAAAGTATGTACTTTTTTAGCAACAAAACCATATTTGAATATCTTAATCCGTTTTTGTGATATCAACTTTTGAACTCAATCTAAATTTGTGACATTTTACAAAATGAACGATTTTCCTAATTATTTTGAAAAAATCGTAATAAATCGAATTCTTAAGATATCTTGATAAAATATTCGGTCACTTATAGGGGAAAGTATGTACTTTTTCAGTAACAAAACCATATTTGAATCTCTCAATTCGGTTTTGAGATATCAACTTTTGAACTCAATTTAAATTTGTGGTATTTTACAAAATTAACGATTTTCTTAATCATTTTGAAAAAATCGTAAAAAATTGCGTTCTTAACATACCTTGATAAAATTTTCAGTCGTTTATAAAGGAAAGTAGGTACTTTTTTACTCACTATCCGTGTTTGAGATATCAACTTTTGAATTCAACCTAAATTTGTGAAATTTTACGAAATTAACGATTTTCTGAATTATTTTGAAAAATCAAATTCTTAAAATATCTTGATGAAAGATTCGATCATTTATAGAGGAAAGTATGTACTTTTTTTTAGGAATAAAACCATATTTGAATATCATAATACATAATCTCGATCAATTTTTGAGATATCAAGTTTTGAACACAAATTTAGGCTATTTGTAGCACTTCACAAAATAAACTCATATGTAAATACCTGAATCATTTTTTGAGATATCATGTTTTGAACTGAAATTAATTTTAGAGTATTTCATTAAATTAACGGTTTCCTTAATCGTTTTGAAAAAATCGTAAAAAATCGAATTCTTAAAATATTTGATTGAAATATTCGGTAGCACATAGAGGAGAGTATGTACTTTTAAGGAACAAAATTATATTCAAATATTTCAATCCATTTTTGAGATATCTAGTTTTGATCTCAACCAAAATTTATGGCATGTTACAAAAATTACGATTTTCCTAGTCATTTTGAAAAAATCGTAAAAAATCGAATTCTTAAGACTTCTCGATGATATTTTCAGCCAATTGTAAAGGAAAGCATGTACCTTTTCAGGAGCAAAACCATATTTGAATATCTCAATTCGTTTTTGAAATCAACAAAAACAATTGAATTAAACTCAACCTAAATTTGTGGAATTTTACAAAATTAACTATTTCCTTAATCATTTTGAAAAACTCGTTAAAATTCGAAATCTTAAGATATCTTGATGAAATATTTTGCCATTTATAAAGGAAAGTATGTACATTTTCAGGAACAAAATCATTGAATACCTCAACCCTTTTTTGCGATATCAACTTTTGAACTCAATCTAAATTTATGGCATTTTACAAAATTAAAGAGTATGAAAAAATCGTAAAAAATCAAATTCTTAAGACATCTTGATGAAATATTTTGCCATTTATAGAGGAAAGTATCTACTTTTTCGAGAATAAAACCATATTTGAATACCTCGCTCAGTTTTTGAGATATCTGGTTTTTAACTCAACCAAAATTTGTGGAATTTTAGAAAATTAACGATTTCCCTAATCATTTTTAAAAAATCGTAAAAAATCGAATTTTTAATATATCTTGATGAAATTAACGATTTTCTGAATCATTTTGAAAAAATCAAATTCTTAAAATATCTTGATGAAATATTCGATCATTTATAGAGAAAAGTATGTACTTTTTTGAGAATAACTCATATTTAAATATATGAATCATTTTTTGAGATATCATGCTTTGAACTGAAATTAATTTTAGAGTATTTCATTAAACTAACGGTTTCTTTAATCGTAAAAAATCGAATTCTTAAGGTATCTTATTGAAATATTCGGTCGCTTATAGAAGAAAGTATGTACTTTTTAGGGAATAAAATCATATTTAAATATCTCAATCCGTTTTTGTGATACCTAGTTTTGATCTCAACCTAAAACCAATATTTGAATATCATAATACATAATCTCGATCAATTTTTGAGATATCTAGTTATGAACTCAACCAAAATTTGTGGAATTTTACAAAATTAACGATATCTTGATGAAATATTTCCTCATTTATAAAGAAAAGCATGTACATTTTCAGGAACAAAACCATATTTGAATATCTTAATCCGTTTTTGAGATATCAACTTTTGAACTCGCCCTAAATTTGAGGCATTTTTTAAAATTCACGATTTTCTTAATCATTTCGAAAAAAATCGTAAAAACCGAATTATTATGCTATATCTTGATGAAAAAAAGGGGCATGAAGGAGTTAAGTGGTTACCATGGTTACTATAAGCTCTCAAACTTCACTATTTAATTAACATTAATTAAATAGTGAAGATTTTAATTTTATTCATTTATTTTATATTTATGATTTCAACAATCTTTGTTACTTGCCCTGTTAAATTATTAATAAACTGTATTCGTTGTCTTAATATTAACCTATTATTTAATTCTCTGTTAATTATAGTAACCATGGTAATCATATAACTATGTGAATAGTAGGTGAACTTATTAAATTATAACTTTGAATATCTCGAAAACGGGCCATTTTATGATCTATGTTTATTACCATAGATCAAAAACCAGACCAGAGAATATGGTGGTAGTATTGTACAATAGTTATGGGGTACTTGTATATCCTGGGAATTTTCCCTTGAAAATAAATTCGTGTATTTAACGACACTACTTTGATATAAACGATAATCTTAAGATTAGACGCAATATTCAAAGATGTTGAATTGTTGTCCAATTGAAATGCCTCAGGAGCAATATAGGTGTCATCAGCTTAGAAAAATTAGGGACAATATTGGAAGATAATATCTTAGCCGATGTTTAGTGATAGCGAGGGAAACATTGATAATGGAGTTTTTTAGTTTTTAGATGATGAGAGATGGCATGAACATGATTTAATAAGCTGAGCGAGAGCATGATAACATTAATAACTAGTAGGGATTATGTTGAAAAGTAAGTGTTGTAGGGACGACATTGATGTAAACGACGATCTTTAAGATGAGGGACAATATTTAAAGATATTAGTGGCCATGTTGAAAAATTATGGTTGATCTGAGAAAAACGTTGAGGTGATGCTGAGAAATGAAGAGTCTTAGTAAGTATTGTGATATCTCAGGAACAATTTTAGTACCTTCAGTGTTGCTGAGAAAAGTTAGGGATAATAGTAAAAGGTAATATCTTAGCCGATGTTTAGCAATACCGAAAAAAACATTGATATTGAAGTTTTTGAGCTTTTTGTGACATAGATATAATTTAACAAGTTGAGAGAAAATATGATGATATTAAAAGTTGGTAGGGATTATGTTGAGACAGTGTAGGAATGATATTGAAGATGAAAATGACTATGATGCAAGAACCGTTCTTAGGATCAGGGGCTTTTGTAAATATTAAGATAAGGACAATATTGGAACAATATCTTATAATAATAATAATATGTTAATGTTGTGGACGATGTTGATAAATTGGGGAGTTTAGTAAGTATTGTAGTATCAGGAACGATATTGGTGTCCTCATTGGTACTGAGAACAATTAGGATAATATTGGAAGATAATATCTTAGCCAATGTTTAACAATATTGAGGAAAACATTGATAGTTGATTGATGATTTCGGGTTTCTTGATGATGAGAAATCGCATGGATGTGTTTTAACAAGTTAAGAGAGAATATGATAATTTGTGTTTATATTATGATGACAAATATATAAATACAAATTAAATATAATGATTAGAGATGTCATGAGAGTTTTGAGTTTTTTGATGGTGATAATATCTTATCATGATGATAAGTCTAATGGCATAGACACGATTTATCAAGACTACTTCAAGATATCTCAGGAACGGTTTTGGTGTCTTCAAGGACACTGTAAAAAGTAAAGAAGACATGATTGAGAGTGAGAACATGATAATATTAAAAGCATTGATGAAAAGCCATGTTACAATTCGCAAGATTCGTTACCGGCGAGAAATATTGCGGTAATATATATTGCAAGCATACGAAAATGAGGAGTTTTTGTATTTTTTTCACTTGCCTTTTTAATTTCTTTTATTGTTGCAAATTCTAAAATACAATGACTTTCTCCCATTGATTGCAACTGAAATATTGCAGTTAAACGGTGCCAAATGTATAACCAATCACATTAGTTATTGCCGCAATAACTTATAAAAAAAAATGTTTATTGTAAAGTAATATCATAAGAACATCATATTCAATGATATTAGTGACCATGTTGAACAATTACAAAGAATTATGTTGAGGATGATGTTGAGAAATTGGGGACTTAACAAGAAATGAGATATCTCAAGAACGACGTTGTTGTCTTCAATTACACTGAGAAAAGTTATGAACACTATTGAAAAATAATGTCTTAGCCGATGATTAGTCTTAGTCCAGAAAAAAAAATGATAATGATAATTGAAGAAGAAATGGCTTTAACATGATTCAGAAAGTGAAAGAGAATATGATAATATTAAAAACTGAAGGAGATTATGTTGATATATTGTGAACAAAAAGGTGCATCCTTAAGCATTTGCACAGGGAGTCTGTTTGTCCTGAAGGCTATCTAGTCCTTCGTGTGTGACTTGGTACTGATCAGAAAATGTACCAATGATCATTTATGTCATATTATATTGTGGAGTCTAGATCACAGTGATATGGAAAATAAGAAGGCAGACAAGCTGGCCAAAGAGGTAGCGAAAACGCCCTTTATTGTACCTCACCCCGGTTGCGGACTATAAAAAAGCCACATAATGGTAAGAAAGAACTTCCAGGTCACAGGCAATCGAAGACATCTACGCAAAACAAAACCCAAGAGATTTTATGCCTCAGCAAATGGTCATGAACCCCTCAAATATCACTGTTTTCCATATTGGGCATGCCGAGGATCAGGCTTGTCGACTTTGCAACGACGAGTCAGAAACATCAGCATATATAGTATGTAGCAGCGTTGTCGACATAAAGAAAGAAGACCTTGCTGCAATTGTAAAGTTTATTAAGGACCTACATTTACCGTAAACTTTTGAAGGGCTAAAGTTACACTAAAGATGTTGCTGTCTTCAATCCGATAATAATAATAAGTAATAGGTATTTTCAGATATTTCAAGAGCGATTATGGTGTCTTCAATACAACATCTTAACATATGATTACATCTTAAAGTATGATTAGCGATTTTAAGGAGATCACGATGAGGTCACGAAGTTGTGATGATAATAACAGATGGCGTGACAGAGGCCTTTGTAAATACTGAGATAAATAATATTAGAAGATAACATTTTAACCGATGTTTAGCGATGTCAAAGAATACATTGATAATGAGGATTGATATGAAAATTTTGCATTTCGTTAATAATAAAAGATGTCCTGAACATGATTCAACAAGTTGAAAGAGAGCATAATAATATTAAGACTTGTCTTTATGTGCGTTTTTAAGAAGAGCTGTGCCAAGCATTCAGAGTACAATACCTATAGGTAAATGGTATAGGGGCAGTTTTAGAAATTGTATTCACTGCTCCAACAAAATTTTTGACATTTTCACAGCTTCCATTTCAGTGGTAGATTGCCAGGTTATTTATAACGTGTTTAGAGTTCGTAGTTCATTAAAATCAAAGAAGCCATCAGGTATTCTACCGCTAAAACCTCCATGTTCGCTAGTATGACCATGAATAAATTAGCATCTAGAGAATATTTTAAGGCTGTTAAAACATTAAATCATCGCAACATAAATTTGGGATGAACTATTGCAGAAATAATTGCACTCAGACGTCAAATTAAATATGTGGAAAAATCTTTTATTTAAGCTATTCAAACAAAACAAAATAAGGCTTAAGAAACACACACCTGTTTGAGAATTGAGCAGCGAGTAAACTCTGCATATTCAGTCAAGTTCAAATTTATTCAAGTAGATGACAATAATTACTCGAATCTGGGATGCGGGTATCGGGTACTAAGAGATAGTATTTGACAAACTGGGTACCGAATATAAATGATTTCAATGTAGTAGGTACCGGATGTCGGATATTCGAAATTGTAATTGGAGTATATATTTGAGTATTTTTACTCCAACAGAATCGTCTTTAAAATAGCGAATTAGCAAATTTAAATGAGCAATAACATATATATACAGGAAAATATTAGGATAACATTGAAAGATATTATGAAGAATGTTAAGACGCTCTTGACAGTGTTGATATTGTTGATATGGACGATATGCGAAATGATGATTATTATTAGTAATATAGTATTTATCCTTTCCTGCATTTCTTGCGCATTCTTTTCACACCAAATTACGATGTGAAATCTCGTCTAACATTGAAACATTGAAAGTGTCAAATCGACAAAGCCGACTGCATTAGCCGCTTACCGGTTGACTGGCAATGAGTAATTAGAAAGTGGAGGAAGCCACAAACGATTTCTATCTAAACCGGATATACAGACTAATATCATTAGCGTTGTAATAATATTTGAAAAGATTCTGTTTTAAATACTAAAATCTATAGATACTGAATTGAAATAACTTAATAATAAATGAATTAATAATTTACGTTTTCATGGCATAATTAACAACATCTTTCCAATTAACTCTCTCGGGAACTTTGATAGTTGTTACAGTGGGCACTCTTTTCTGTTTATCTTTGATAAACAACTCTAACCCCATTTTTTCGAGACCATCGTATAATTTTTGAGCACATTCTTGATGTCTTAAAATCATTTTTTCCATTCCTTCATCGCAAGCAATCGCTAGGGCTTCTCTTAATCCATATAGCAAAGTAGCCGAAATCGTGTGATGATATCTAAATTGACATTTAATTATAAAATTGTTATATTTATAATATTAAAAAGAATTACACTCTAGGTCTTCCAAAACAATACCAATAATCCCCTAAAATTTTCATGTCCAAGTAATAAACATGACAAGGGGTTAAGCGAGTAAAAATTTTTTCTCTAAAAATAATCAAAAATTAAAGTGATAAAATGAGTTGGCTTTAAGTGTTTTACTGGGCTCTAGAACTGAAAGACATCGGTGTTATTCCAGGAGGGGCACTTAAACATTTTTGGGATCCGGTGTAAATCGCATCTATGTTCCATTTATCCATATAAACGGGCACGCTGCCCAAGGAAGCAACTGTATCCACAGCAAATAAACAATTGTACCTATAACATATCATTATTTTATTATTTAATTAGTATACAAAAATAAGGAAATTGCGTCTATATGGTTAAAAGAGGTGATTCTACATCAAAAGTCAAAAGAAATAAAAAAAATCACCATAGCTAAAATAATGGAAATAATAATAGATATATATTGAAGACGAAACTGGCCTATTTGAAATAATATAGGATAACTGGCATTTTCACCAAAAATTAATTATAAATTATTTTAATAAATTATTGAGATAAAAATTAAAATGTGTAAGTTCGAAGGTCACCTTGGCTTTAAAAATGGAAATAATAAAGGAATGAATCATGGCTTAAATTTAAGATGAAGATGTCCTTTTTAAAATAATGCATGATAATTGCCGTGTTATTCAAGATTTTTTTTCAGTTTTGGAAAAAGAAGGATTAGTTAGTTCTCAAAGCTTTCTCTTGGCGATTGGTGGAGGATTTTGGTTTTCATTATGAACCCGGTTTTGTTCTTAACACGTTGAATGCCACCATATATTCGACAAATGGGGTCCCACTGGCCAATAGTTTTTTATTTTAGAATCTTGTAATTATTGCTCTACAGATTCAGGAATTAACATAAATTATTATTATAATTTTTTTTTTGATATTTATTTTAAACTTTTATTTTATGGTGACACGTTGGTCTCGCGCGGCCTACAATAGACGCGTACATCTCGAGTAGCCATGTGAGTCCAATGTGTCATCACGTAATTCCTGTCTGAACTTGTAAAATCTCTCATACACGTGTTTACGGCGATCGAGTATTACTTTTCGCAGTCTTTGTTTGGATGTTGTGAGTGTAATTGTGAATGTGAATATGTCATACGAAAAAGAAAAAGCACGTTTGAAGAAGTTATGGAAAGAGTTGCTTTCTGATGAAGAAAGTGAGGCAAATATTTTTGACGGCGACGAAATATACGAACCGGTTACAGAACGTTCTGAATCCGAGGACGATTATCGGTCTAAATCTTAACGGTTCAAAAAAATAATTGTACACCATCTTCGCAAAAAGCAGAACCGTCTACCTCACAAAAAATTATAGAAAGCCCCAATTACATGGATGAAATAATAGAAGAAGTTATAAGAAACATGCGTTATGACGACTTGGGTGATGAAGAAAATAATAATGATATTGAAAACGAAGCAAATAACCAGAGTAATGAGTTTGAGTGGGCTCATGCAACTGGGAAAAATCTAAAAAACTTACAGTTTAGTGTCCCAAACTCTGGTTTTAGTATTGCTCTGTATGAACAATACGACAAACTGGCATATGATTTTTTCAAAGTTTTTGTGAATGACGACATCATAAGCTTAATCGTGAGTCAAAAAATCTTCTATTAAAATAACATAATAATAATATATATTTTAGGTAGAAGAAACAAACAGATACGCTGAACAGTGTAAACGAAGTAATATTCTATCAAACGCACGTATTCTGAAATGGACTCCCACAGACCCTACAGAAATAGAACATTTCAGTGGTATTATTTTGTGGATGGGTTTGTGTTCTTTCCCAGAACTTTCTTCATACTGGTCAACGAAACGATTGTACAAAAATGCAATCCCAAGTGTAATGTCCAGAAATCGTTTTCAGTTACTTCTGAAAATGATACATTTTAGTAATAATGAGGAAATTAGTGGTGATAAATTACACAAGATAACACCACTTGTGAACAAGCTTCGGACATCATTTCAGTGCCAAATGACACCCTCCGAGTACGTTTGTATGGATGAGACTCTTGTACCTTTTAGAGGAAGACTGAAATTTCGTCAATATATATCCAATAAGCGACATAAGTTCGGAATCAATATATATCAATAATATGATTTCCAAGTATACTGCGGCAAATCGAAGGATGGTCATGTGTCAGTGCCTACAAAAGTTGTAATGGATTTGATGACAAATCTTTTAGACAGCGGACGTACTTTATGCACTGACAACTATTACACATCAGTGAGTTTAGCTAATGCACTATTACATAGAAAAACACATCTTATTGGAACATTACGATCTAATAGAAAATATAACCCCAAAAGGGTTGTAGATAAAAAGTTGAAATTTGGAGAAGTAATAGCTGAAGAATGTAAAGAAAGTAAGGAATAGTAGTTGAAAAATTGAGAGATAAAAGGGACGTATTAGTATTGAGCACTAGATATGGAAATGAAATGGTTACTTTAATCAAGAGAGGTAAAGAAATACAAAAGCCCAAAAATGTGGTTGAATACAATAAATATAAATCATATATTGATATATCTGATTAGTTAAAATCTTATAATACCTGCCTTCGCCGTAGTATGAAATGGTATAGGAAATTGGCGTTCGAGTTATTAACTGGAAATGCAATAGTAAATGCCTACATTGCGTATAAAGAAATAACCAATAATAAAATATCAATAACTGCGTTCCAAGAAGAAGTCATAAGTGGTCTGTTGAAAACAGCAAGACAGGAAGAAATATCTGAAAACATGACCGAAATAGAGCATAAATTAGAAGATGTTGGTCGTTCTAAAAGACGTCGGTGTGTAATATGCTACAAGAAAATTTCAAACGAATCTGGAAGAGAACAAGCATCGAGGAAAACTCCCCAAACCACGTTGAAATGTAGTGCTTGCGATCAATATTTTTGTTTGAACTGTTTTTTTGAAGCACATACAGCTTCTAAAATTTAGTATACACACACCATATTTTCTGTTTTTTTAAGATTTATATCCATGTTTTCGAATGATATTTATGTTTTCTTATGGATTATATCTATGTTGTATTAATGTATTAAGAATTATATATTTTTTTGTATTATTATAAAAGGTAAAATAAATAGATAGACTAGATAGATAGCTTAGTTGATCTATTTATTTTTCTATTTCTATTTGTTTTTTTCTAACTTTATTGCATTATTTACATATTACAGTTCCCTATGCCACGTGGTGACATATTGGTCTCACAATAACAGGCCAATGACATAAATCGTTTCTTCTGGCCGTCTACTCTACTACCACATGTATTTCAATGCATTACGTGATACCACCGTGGTCACACACGGCCAAATGTAAAATTGTTTAATATGAGACCAGGGTGGACTCGCGCAGTCTCTACGTTCCAATACAACATGAGACCAACGCGATCTCATATGGCACTCAACGTGTTAACCTTGATCTACAAATTGCAAAATATTTTGCTCGTTTACATCATTGACTTTGGCAAGGTTGAAAGGTTGAAGAATAGTGTAAACGTAAATAGGACAGATACGGAAATTTCTCTTTTAGTATCCTTTTACTTTACTATTTTTTGTGTTGATTTATGAGGTTTGTTGAATCTGGTCAATGCAACCAATCCAGTAACGAATATTAAAAACCTCTTAATAGGAGAGTAGGGGTAGAGAGTAGGAGCAGATGGTACTGGAGAGAGTTCCACAGCGCCACCCTTGACAAGAAGGTGTTCTAATCTTTAAAAAGAGTATGTTTATTATAAGCATCGACGGTAGACATGTTGTAATTTTTTACTTGTTTTCTCTCTGTTATTAAAATCATTTTAAAATAAAACAAAGATTACAAAAAGAGCGGAAAAATTGGAAATTAGTTTATTATTTGGTAGCTACAGCATTTAAACCGATCAAGATCAGTCCTTCGTTCTTTATCAGTCTTTCATTGCAATGGAAGAATTACTTAAGAATCGACCTCTTATAAAATCCAATATAGCAACATTCGAAACATTTTTAACCAATCAAGCAAACCAAAAACCAGAGGAATTGAAGATTAGGTTGGGTAATCGTCGTTAATTTATTACCCGAGTACAAATCCATTTAAATCAAAATTGGAATCATTTGATTCAACATAAAAAAGTGGGAGAGAGACATTTGAAGATAGATTTTACCAAGGAATCATCAGGGGATAACCTAAATGACCTGATCTAAAGAGGATACAATTCAAAAAATATCAAAAAAAAAACGTTTATAGAGGCATGAACCAAATTAGTTAGGGAAGCCAGTAGAATTTTGGCCAAAAATGAAGAGTGTCAGAAGAAATCCCTAAATTGAAAACAACCAATTTGATAATAATCCAAACCTCTGATGCATCAATGTTTGATAGGTATTCCAGTTGGACAAAGTTGTAAGGAGTCGTTTCTTATATTTTGCGTTTTACATCAAATTGTTCTGAAAATAAAGATATAAAAAGACGAGGAATTGTGACTAATGAAGAAATGTTATCAACCTTTGTTGATTATCAAAAGAGCTCAAAACAAGAATTTAGCGAGGACATATCCAGTTTATAATCTATGGAATTAAACTGAACAGTACATTGAAAACTTTAGATCCATTCTTAAATGAAGATGGTCTTTTGAGAGTAGGTTGTTAATGTAACATTTTCACGTAAATATCAAATAATTTCACCCTCTAAACACAAATTAATAGAATTGATCATTAATCATAAGAAATTGGAAAATTGATATGCTGGTTCAAACCCTTCTTTCAATTACAACGCTTAAATATTGGCCTATAAATGAAAAAAAACGTTTATGCACAATTTGGTTTTGAGAAAAACCTAGATTCATCTTTCTAAAGATGGGTATGTTGCACGAAGAATGAAAACACCAACACGACTATTTAGAAAGATGGTAAATTAAAAAATCGAAGATTTATTAAGTCCAACGTTTGTTTATTTGTATGTTTAAGAACGAATGCATTACATCTAGAATTAGTGACTGATTTGACATCTTATACATCTTTGAATGCTTTTAAAAGATTTACAAAACTTACGACACTTATATTCCGATAATGCCATTATTTTTAAAGTGCTAATTTAGAAGATTTAGCAAGGGATCCTGACATTTTAAATTATTGTCGTGAGAAAATTTAATAAAAATAATTGATGACGAAAGACTAATTTATGAGACTTTTCCACGGTTTTAATCCAAATTGAATCGATCGTAAATTCAAAACCTTTACTTCCTTTAATCTCTGACTCATAAGATTTAGAATTATTGCTGTCAACACCTTTTTTGATTGCGGAAGTTGTTGTTTCGGATATTCCTAGTAATAGATTAACACATTATAAAGAACTCCAACAATTACATCAATCATTTTGCAAAACAAAAAATGAAGTGGATATTTGACTAAGAAGACCTGGTAATGATTGGAAGCATGGTTTTGCTGAAGGATGATAATGTTCCTTCAATGCAATGGAAAAAAGGGATAATAGAAGAACTCCATCCTTTTATAGATGAAATATGGTTTGTGTGGTATAAATCTCTACCTCAAATGAAACTGTGTCCAATAGCGTTCATCGTATTTGTGTTTTACCAATACAGGAACAGTAACTGACTTTATATATTTTCCTAACAATAAGTTTTCATATCTTGTTTTTGTCTGTATTTTTTTTAAGATTACTTTTTCATGGCAGGAGTTATGTTATAACTGACAACAGACATATTGTAAATTTTAATTTGTGTTTGTTTTGTTGTAAAATATAACGAAGTTTACAAAAAGAATACCAAAATTCAATAATAACGTACAGTCCATAACAGGGACGTTCTTGCATGCTAATCCGAAGAACACGAATATCATGAACTATCACTGTCAATGAATATCACTAACAACCATACAGATAAGCAAATGGTTAGTCAGTATTTATAAGAGTGCCATTTATACAAGTGATTATACTGAGCATAAAAAAAAATAAATTTAATTTTTGGTTTGTAATGTAGTAAAAATTAACACCTATTGCTCAGAAACGTGCCGTTTTATTGTTACATTAAATCAAGCGTTCTTATTGATGCATCCTTATATTTTTAGATCACTTTACAATTCTGAACTGCACTAATTTATTCATATTACTTACAACAGAATGAACGACTTGCTTTGGATACCGCATGGGTATCTGGAATAGCGTGATTTTGGCTACCTGTGCCCAACCAGTGGAAAGCAGTACATAGTTGCATTTTAGACAGCTACTTGGCTTTTATCTGTAGAGTGCTACAACCTATATCTAATAGATACAAGAAGTTTTTCTAGACTCTGAGATGCATAGGTGCTGAATACGTGGGTGCTCCAGGTGTGCAAACACCCATGCACAAATGTTGCCAAAAGCAGCATCAACGTTTCTACAAGACTTGATCTGTTTCTAGGAGTCTTGAAACGGCTTCAGGATGACTCGGTACTGCTTTCAGAAGACTTCAAATATTTTCAGAAGACTTCATATTGCACCATAAGGCTTAATACTGCTCATAGAAGACTTGATATTGCTTCTAGAAAACTAGATATTCCTTCCAAATGACTTGAAATATTTCCAGAAGAAGATTTCCATTTCAACTACTTTCGGAAGACTTGACACTGCCCTTGGAAGACTTGATACTGCGTCTTGAAGATTTGATATTGTTTCCAAAAAATTCAAAATGCTTTCACAAGACTTGAAATGCTTCTGCACGGCTTGATACTGCTTTCAAAACAATTCAAATGCTTCCAAAAGAATTGATACTGCTCCTGGAAAATATGATACTGCTTCTATAAGACTGGATATTGCTTTCAAAAGACCTGAAATGCTTCCATAAGACTTGTAACGCTTCTAGATGACTAGATACAGCTTTCAGTAGACTTTAAATGCTTTCAGAAGACTTCGCATTGCACCCGAGAATTTTAACTACTGTCTGAAGACTTGACACTGCCTCTGGAAGAATTGATATTGCTTCCAAAAAATTCAAAATGCTTCCACAAGTCTGAAATGCTTCTAGACGACTTGATACTGCTTTCAAAAGATTTTAAATATTTCTAGAAGGCTTAACAGCGTCCAAAAGAATTTAAACTGCTCCTGGAAGACATGATACTGCGTCTAGAAGACTTGATATTGCTTCCAACAGACCTAAAATGCTTCCGTAAGACTTGTAACGCTCCTAGACGTTAGAATTCTTTTCTAGACGTTCTTGATACAGCTTTCAGTAAACTTCATATTTCACTAGAAGATTTGATACCCCTTTCAGAAGACTTGAAATGCTTTTAGAAGATTTTATATTCCAGCAAAAGACTAAAACTACTTTTAGAAGACTTCAAATGCTTCTAGAAGGCTTGAACTGCTTCTAGAAGACTTGACACTACCCTGGAAGACTTGATACTGCTTCTCGAAGAGATTATATTGTTTCCAAACGACCTGAAATGCTTCCAGAAGACTTGAAATGTTTTTAGATGACTTGAATTGCTTCTAGAAGGTGTGTACAGTTTTCAGAAACTTTAATATTACCATGGAAGACTTGATATTGCTTCAAGAGACACTTGAAACGCTATTAGACGGCTTGATATTGCTTCCAGAAGACTTGAAATGCTTTCAGAAGACTTTATACTACTTTCAGAAAATTTGATTCTACTTTCAGAAGATTTAATACTGCCCTGGATGACTTGATACT
Source organism: Onthophagus sagittarius (assembly GCA_036711965.1). Lineage (NCBI taxonomy): Eukaryota > Metazoa > Arthropoda > Insecta > Coleoptera > Scarabaeidae > Onthophagus > Onthophagus sagittarius. The sequence goes on along the minus strand of JASERS010000003.1, from coordinate 64,406,961 downwards.
GCTTCTAGAAGGCAATGTATTGTTTCCAAAAAACCTGAAATGCTTCCATAAGACTTATAACGCTTCTAGACGACTTGATACAGCTTTCACAAGACTTTAAATGCTTCCAGAAGACTTGAAATGTTTTTAGATGACTTGAATTGCTTCTAGAAGGTTTGTACAGTTTCCAGAAGATATAATATTACCATGGAAGACTTGATATTGCTTCAAGACGACATGACACTTGAAACGCTTTTAGACGGCTTGATATTGCTTCCAGAAGACTTGATCCTACTTTCAGAAGATTTGATACTGCCCTGGATGACTTGATACTGCTTCTAGAAGGCAATGTATTGTTTCCAAAAAACCTGAAATGCTTCCATAAGACTTGTAACGCTTCTAGACGACTTGATACAGGTTCATATTGTACCAGCAGATTTGATACTTCTTTCAGAAGACTTGAAATGCTTTCAGCAGACTTCATATTGCATCACAAGACTGATGCTGATATTCTTTTCAGAAGACTTGAAATGCATTTAGAAGACTTCATACAGCACCAGCAGAGTTGAAGAACTGCTTTCAGAATACTTGAAATGCTTCTAGAAGGCTTGAACTGCTTCCAGAAGACCTGATACTGCTTCTAGAAGACGTGATATTGTTTCCAAGAGACCTGAAATGCTTCCATCAGACTTGAGACGCTTCTAGACGACTTGATATACTTTTCGGCAGACTTGAAATGCTTTCAGAAGACTTGATACTGCCCTGGAAACTGCTTCTAGAGGATAATGTATTGTTTCCAAAAGAAATGAAATGCTTCATTAAGACTATATATTGTATCAGCAGACTTGATACTCCCATTGCACCCGAAAATTTTAACTACTTTCAGAAGAGTTGACTCTGCCTCTGGAAGAATTGACACTGCGTCTTGAAGATTTGATATTGCTTCAAAAAAATTTAAAATGCTTCCACAAGACTTGAAATGCTTCTAGACGGCTTGATACTGCTTTCAAAAGACTTGAAATACTTTCAGAAGACTTCATATTGTACCAGAAAATTTGAACTGCTTTCAAAAGATTTTAAATATTTCTAGAAGGCTTAACAGCGTCCAAAAGAATTTACACTGCTTGGAAGACTTGATACTGCTTCTAGAAGACTTGATATTGCTTCCAAAAGACCTGAAATGTTTCCATAAGACTTGTAACGCTCCTAGACGTTAGAAATCTTTTCTAGACGTTCTTGATACAGCTTTCAGTAAACTTCATATTTCACTAGAAGATTTGATACTCCTTTCAGAAGACTTAAAATGCTTTTAGAAGATTTTATATTGCACCAAATGACTAGCACTACTTTTAGAAGACTTCAAATGCTTCTAGAAGGTTTGAACTGCTTCTAGAAGACTTGACACTAGCCTGGAAGACTTGATACTGCTTCTAGAAGAGATTATATTGTTTTCAAAAGACCTGAAATGCTTCCAGAGGTCTTGAAATATTTTTAGATGACTTGAATTGTTTCTAGAAGGTTTGTACAGTTTCCAGAAGACTTAATATTACCCTGGAAGACTTGGTGTTGCTTCAAGAAGACATGACACTTGAAGCGCTTTTAGACGACTTGATATTGCTTCTAGAAGACTTGAAATGCTTTCAGAAGATTTTATACTACTTTCAGAAAACTTGATCCTACGTTCAGAAGATTTGATACTGCCCTGGATGACTTGATACTGCTTCTAGAAGGCAATGTATTGTTTCCAAAAAACCTGAAATGCTTCCATAAGACTTATAACGCTTCTAGACGACTTGATACAGCTATCAGAAGACTTTAAATGCTTCCAGAAGACTTCATATTGTACCAGCAGGTTTGATACTTCTTTCAGAAGACTTAAAATGTTTTCAAGAGACTTCATGTTGCATCAGAAGACTTGAACTACTGTCAGAAGACTTGAAATGCTTCTAGAAAGCTTGAACTGTTTCTAGAAGACTTGATACTGCTTCTAGAAGACAAGATCTTGTTTCCAAAAAACCTGAAATGCTTCCATAAGACTTGTAACGCTTCTAGACGACTTGATACAGCTTTCAGAAGACTTTAAATGCTTCCAGAAGACTTCATATTGTACCAGCAGATTTGATACTTCTTTCAGAAGACTTAAAATGCTTTCAGCAGACTTCATGTTGCATCACAAGACCGATGCTGATATTCTTTTCAGAAGACTTGAAATGCATTTAGAAGACTTCATACAGCACCAGCAGACTTGAAGAATTGCTTTCAGAATACTTAAAATGCTTCTAGAAGGTTTGAACTGCTTCCAGAAGACCTGATACTGCTTCTAGAAGACGTGATATTGTTTCCAAGAGACCTGAAATGCTTCCACCAGACTTAAGACACTTCTAGACGACTTGATATACTTTTCAGCAGACTTGAAATGCTTTGAGAAGACTTGATACTGCCATAGAAACTGCTTCTAGAGGATAATGTATTGTTTCCAAAAGAAATGAAATGCTTCATTAAGACTTTATATTGTATCAGCAGACTTGATACTCCTTTAAGAAGACATGACTTCAACTATTTTCAGAAGACTTCAAGGCTTCTGAAAGCTTGAACTGTTTCTGGAAGACTTGACACTGCCCTCGAAGACTTGATACTGCTTTCGAAAAACTTGAAATGCTTTCAAAAGACTTGATATTCTTCTAGAAGGTTTGAACTTCTTCCAGAAGACTTGATGCTGCCCTGGAAGATTTGATATTACCTTAACATGACATGATATTGTTTCAAAACATAATATTTTGAAAATATTTGACATACAATGCTTTGGAACTTCTAAGAGCTTCTAGAAGACATGACACTGCTTATGAAACTGGTGACAGAAAATTTTTTTCATCTCAAGATACAAGATAATGTTGATAAGCTATTTGAGTTTGTTTCGATAATATTAAATACTATTGAAAAATGTAAACTTTTTACTTAAGTAGTCCACAAATTGCTAATTAAAGACTAAATACTGCTGGCAGAAGATATTTTTATTATAAAAAGCAAAAACTGTTATTAAAATTCGATTCTGCACGCAAAATACCAAATAGTGTTGATGACATCCAAAATCTTCATACCAGCAGTACTAAAACTGCTAATTAAAGACTGAATACTGTTTGTAAACCTATGAACATTGCGGACAGAAGACATTTCCAACGATAGTGAATCATTTTTTTTCACTTTTTTTTTTGAAAGCCAATGTTCGTCGTTTAGATCCTTTCCCAATACAGTTTTTTCAGCACCAACACGTTTATTTAAAAATCGGAGTCTATGCTAAGACACCATTCTGAAACGTTCATTGAACTCGTAAACCGTCATAAAATTGTAGTTAATCCTCTGTCTAAAAAGTCTTCTTCTTCGCACGTGATACTGGTTATCTACCTTTTCATCTTCAGAAGGTCTTTCCTACATTTTTTTAAAGGAAGACTTGCCTTTATAGATAGCTACAAGAATCAAAAGCTAGGTTGAGATTAAATATTTTTTACATTAGTAAAATTGTAAATTGGACGAAAATATGAGAGACACTGTAAAATTGCTAGTGACCCACTAGAACTTTATAAGTAAGTTTAATAAATTTATTAATAATAATTTTTAATAATAATTTATTAGTAATAAATTTAATAATCAATAAATTATAACTTGTAGTTTTTTTGAAATAGGATAGCATGACAAAACAGTCATGTTTGATTGGTGTAAGAACTGTTAAAGTTAGGCCGATTAACCGAAGTATTGACCCAAAAAACCAAATATAAAATAAATATAGAAAGTTGCGGTCTTATACGTTTTAAGTAAATACAAGACAATAATTGAACTATAAGCTTGCAACGTTTAATGTATATTGAAAATGTTAATTGGCGAAGCTAACGAATGAAAAATTGCACTTGTTGAAAGTTGTAAAAAGCCAAAAAATTTGGGACTCTTATTATTATGACTCTTATAGGACTTACTTATTCTGTAGAAAATGGAGGAGAAGACAAAGCGTGGTGTGTTATAAAATAACATGTGATAATTTAAAAAGCAATGGTCGATATTATTAAAAAAGGAAAAAGAATTCCGAAAAGTTTTATCCCGATTAATCGGAGTGCTTTGTATGTAACTTTTCTTCATGATTCTTAATGCAGAATCACCCCTTTAAATATAGACGCAATTTCCGGACACTTATATTGAAAAGTTCCCAACAAACCTGTGACAAAGTTCGCCAATTCCTTCAAGATTTTGATAAGCACCACTTGAACTTTCGCCTTGAACAATGAAGAACAAAACCGGTTTGTGTTTCATCAATCCCTGTTCGATCTGTTCCAAAGTGAACACGTTTCCTGGTTCCGTTTTTATCTGCCTGACGATGCCTCCGTATCTCGTGGCCATGTTCGAGGCTCTTTCTCCCCATATACCGTTAACGGCAATTAAAACCTTTTCTCCGGGTTCCAGTAAATTACACATCACCGCTTCTATTCCTCCATGTCCAGATGCGCTAATACATAAAGTTAATGTGTTTTTCGTTTGAAATATATACTGTAAAGCAGCTTTAATGTCGTCCATTATCTACGGGAAAAGTTATTACTACATTATTTTTTTAAATATGTTTTTGCGTTTAAGACTTTAAAACTTTATAACTCGTTCCGTAAGGTAAAACGAGACGATAATATGAAATTTCAAACCAAGTATTTGGAGGAGAGAATATGTAAAACACATGCCGCGGATGCTCTTACACGGTTTTTGATTGTTACTGCCCGAAGGAATTATCTAGTTGTTATATTAATGGGGCTTTAAAAAGATTCGAATGCCTCGAAATGGTTACCTGCGTCGTTTCCGTGTGGAGATGTCCCAAAACCGGTTGGCTTAGTGCGTGTAACACTCTTGGGGAACAATTTGATGGGCCCGGGCCCATCATGAGTTTGTGCGGCACAAATAAAGGCCTCTTTAACGAAATTGGCGCTGAAATCTCCATTCTGTTTGTTTTAATTAATAACAGAAAATTTGTTTCTATTTGCAACACAAACTTTGCACGTTTATATATCAAATCGGATAGACCACAACTTGCTCTAGTTAAACCACAACTAACAATAAGTAGTAAAAATAACAAACTTATTTTGATGGTATTCCATTTCGAAAGTGATTAGCGAGTGACCTCTGCGTTATCGTAATATTTCTTAAAAACGAACAACATCGTTATCAAAAATTCTAATGTTAATATGATTTCTCTTTGATTTCATAAGGTACTTTTCCATTATTATATTATTCAATTTATTTATTGTAAATTATGTATAAACAATGAATGTAGATGTAAGAGCAATATTTCCTCATAATTTCGCAAATTCGAATTTGTGAAATCGCGAACCTAAATTAATATTGACACTAATAAAATGCTAAATTATTCAAAATGAATATTCTGAATATATCTAATTCTTCTTTTATTTATGAATCTGATTTAACGCGAGTTAAACAAGAAAGAGATTCTCTTTTTACACGAATTGTTTTGTGTAAATACGATTTTCAATATACAAGATGTTTCTGTAAGACGTGGTATAATTTTCATCACAAAAACTAGATTAAAAATGATGATAATATCTGCAAATGTTTTTGGTCTAAAAATATGGGGCATCAAAGTTAAAAAAATTTTAGGCATTTTCTTAATTCTTTTCAAATAAAAGGATTGAGAGGATGAAGTTCGATTTTTACGATAAATGCTACAAATTTATGTTACAATCAAAAGTTGATGTCTCAAAAGCGAAGTGAGATATTCAAATACTTTTGTTTTGAGGAAAGTACATACTTTCGCTTATATATCACAAAAAATTTCATTTGGATATCTTATGAAATTGATTTTTTTCGATTTTTCAAGAATGATTAAGGAACTTTTTAATTTTGTGAAATGCTACAAATTTATGTTACGTTCAAAAGTTGATATCTCAAAAATGAAGTGAGATATTCAAGTATACTTTTGTTTTGAGGAAAATACATACTTTCGTTTATATATCACAAAAAATTTCATTTAAATATCTTAAGAAATTGATTTTTTTTCAATTTTTCAAGAACGATTAAGGAACTTTTTAATTTTATGAAATGCTACAAAGTTAGGTTACGTCCAAAAGTTGATATCTCGAAAACGAAGTGAGATATTCAAGTATACCTTTGTTTTGAGGAAAATACATACTTTCGTTTATATATCACAAAAAATTTCATTTAAATATCTTAAGAAATTGATTTTTTTTCAATTTTTCAAGAACGATTAAGGAACTTTTTAATTTTATGAAATGCTACAAAGTTAGGTTACGTCCAAAAGTTGATATCTCGAAAACGAAGTGAGATATTCAAGTATACTTTTGTTTTGAGGAAAATACATACTTTCGTTTATATATCACAAAAAATTTCATTTAAATATCTTAAGAAATTGATTTTTTTTTCAATTTTTCAAGAACGATTAAGAAACTTTTTAATTTTATGAAATGCTACAAAGTTAGCTTACGTCCAAAAGTTGATATCTCGAAAACGAAGTGAGATATTCAAGTATACTTTTGTTTTGAGGAAAGTACATACTTTCGCTTATATATCACAAAAAATTTCATTTGGATATCTTATGAAACTGATTTTTTTCGATATTTCAAGAATGATTAAGGAACTTTTTAATTTTGTGAAATGCTACAAATTTATGTTACGTTCAAAAGTTGAAATCTTAAAAATGAAGTGAGATATTCAAGTATACTTTTGTTTTGAGGAAAATACATACTTTCGTTTATATATCACAAAAAATTTCATTTAAATATCTTAAGAAATTGATTTTTTTCAATTTTTCAAGAACGATTAAGGAACTTTTTAATTTTATGAAATGCTACTAATTTATGTTACGTTTAAAAGTTGCTATCTCAAAAATGAGGTGAGATATTCAAGTATACTTTTGTTTTGAGGAAAGTGTATACATACTTTCGCTTATATATCGCAAAAAATTTCATTTGGATATCTTATGAAATTGATTTTTTTCGATTTTTCAAGAATGATTAAGGAACTTTTTAATTTTATGAAATCCTACAAATTTATGTTACGTTCAAAAGTTGATATCTCAAAAATGAAGTGAGATATTCAAGTATACTTTTGTTTTGAGGAAAATACATACTTTCGTTTATATATCACAAAAAATTTCATTTAAATATCTTAAGAAATTGATTTTTTTCAATTTTTCAAGAACGATTAAGGAACTTTTTAATTTTATGAAATGCTACAAAGTTAGGTTACGTTCAAAAGTTGATATCTCGAAAACGAAGTGCGATATTCAAGTATACTTTTGTTTTGAGGAAAGTACATACTTTCGCTTATATATCACAAAAAAATCATTTAGATATCTTATGAAATTGAATGTTTTCGATTTTTCAAGAATGATTAAGGAATTTTTTAATTTTGTGAAATGCTACAAATTTAAGTTACGTTCAAAAGTTGATATCTTAAAAATTAAGTGAGATATTCAAGTATACTTTTGTTTTGAGTAAATTACATACTTTCGTTTATGTATCACAAAAAAATTCATTTAGATATCCTACGAAATTGATTTTTTTTCGATTTTTCAAGAATGATTAAGGAATTTTTTAATTTTGCGAAATGCTACACATTTATGTTACGTTTAAAAGTTGCTATCTCAAAAATGAGGTGAGATATTCAAGTATACTTTTGTTTTGAGCGAAGTACATACTTTCGCTTATATATCACAAAAAATTTCATTTGGATATCTTATGAAATTGTTTTTTTTTCGATTTTTCAAGAATGATTAAGGAATTTTTTAATTTTGTGAAATGTTACAAATTTATGTTACGTTCAAAAGTTGCTATCTCAAAAATGAGGTGAGATATTCAAGTATACTTTTGTTTTGAGGAAAGTGTATACATACTTTCGCTTATATATCACAAAAAATTTCATTTGGATATCTTATGAAATTGATTTTTTTCAATTTTTCAAGAATGATTAAGGAATTTCTTAATTTTGTGAAATGCTACAAATTTATGTTACGTTCAAAAGTTGATATCTCAAAAATTAAGTGAGATATTGAAGTATACTTTTGTTTTGAGGAAAGTACATACTTTCGCTTATATATCACAAAAAATTTCGTTTGGATATCTTATGAGATTGATTGTTTTCGATTTTTCAAGAATGATTAAGGAATTTTTTAATTTTGCGAAATGCTACAAATTTATGTTACGTTTAAAAGTTGCTATCTCAAAAATGAAGTGAGATATTCAAGTATACTTTTATTTTGAGGAAAATACACACTTTTGTTTATATATCACAAAAAATTTCATTTGGATATCTTATGAAATTGATTTTTTTCAATTTTTCAAGAATGATTAAGGAATTTCTTAATTTTGTGAAATGCTACAAATTTATGTTACGTTCAAAAGTTGATATCTCAAAAATTAAGTGAGATATTGAAGTATACTTTTGTTTTGAGGAAAGTACATACTTTCGTTTATATATCACAAAAAATTTCATTTAGATATCCTAAGAAATTGATTTTTTTCGATTTTTCAAGAGTGATTAAGGAATTTTTTAATTTTGTCAAATGCTACAAATTTATGTTACGTTTAAAAGTTGCTATCTCAAAAATGAAGTGAGATATTCAAGTATACTTTTATTTTGAGGAAAATACACACTTTTGTTTATATATCACAAAAAATTTCATTTGGATATCTTATGAAATTGATTTTTTTAAATTTTTCAAGAATGATTAAAGAATTTCTTAATTTTGTGAAATGCTACAAATTTATGTTACGTTCAAAAGTTGATATCTCAAAAATTAAGTGAGATATTGAAGTATACTTTTGTTTTGAGGAAAGTACATACTTTCGTTTATATATCACAAAAAATTTCATTTAGGTATCCTAAGAAATTGATTTTTTTCGATTTTTCAAGAGTGATTAAGGAATTTTTTAATTTTGTCAAATGCTACAAATTTATGTTACGTTTAAAAGTTGCTATCTCAAAAATGAAGTGAGATATTCAAGTATACTTTTATTTTGAGGAAAATACACACTTTTGTTTATATATCACAAAAAATTTCATTTGGATATCTTATGAAATTGATGTTTTTCGATTTTTCAAGAATGATTAAGGAAATTTTTAATTTTGTGAAATGCTACAAATTTATGTTACGTTCAAAAGTTGATATCTCAAAAATTAAGTGAGATATTGAAGTATACTTTTGTTTTGAGGAAAGTACATACTTTCGTTTATATATCACAAAAAATTTTATTTAGATATCCTAAGAAATTGATTTTTTTCGATTTTTCAAGAATGATTAAGGAATTTTTTAATTTTGTCAAATGCTACAAATTTATGTTACGTTTAAAAGTTGCTATCTCAAAAATGAAGTGAGATATTCAAGTATACTTTTATTTTGAGGAAAATACACACTTTTGTTTATATATCACAAAAAATTTCATTTGGATATCTTATGAAATTGATTTTTTTCAATTTTTCAAGAATGATTAAGGAATTTCTTAATTTTGTGAAATGCTACAAATTTATGTTACGTTCAAAAGTTGATATCTCAAAAATTAAGTGAGATATTGAAGTATACTTTTGTTTTGAGGAAAGTACATACTTTCGTTTATATATCACAAAAAATGTCATTTAGATATCCTAAGAAATTGATTTTTTTCTATTTTACAAGAATGATTTAGGAATTTTTTAATTTTACGAAATGCTACTAATTTATGTTACGTTTAAAAGTTGCTATCTCAAAAATGAGGTGAGATATTCAAGTATACTTTTGTTTTGAGCAAAGTACATACTTTCGCTTATATATCATAAAAAATTTCGTTTGGATATCTTATGAAATTGTTTGTTTTTCGATCTTTCAAGAATGATTAAGGAATTTTTTAATTTTGTGAAATGTTACAAATTTATGTTACGTTCAAAAGATGCTATTTTAAAAATGAGGTGAGATATTCAAGTATACTTTTGTTATGAGGAAAGTGTATACTTTCGCTTATATATCACAGAAAATTTCATTTGGATATCTTACGAGATTGATTGTTTTCGATTTTTCAAGAATGATTAAGGAATTTTTTAATTTTGTGAAATGCTACAAATTTATGTTATGTTCCAAAGTTGCTATACCAAAAATGAGGTGAGATATTCAAGTATACTATTGTTTTGAGGAAAATACACACTTTCGTTTATATATCACAGAAAATTTCATTTAGATATCCTAAGAAATTGATTTTTTCGATTTTTCAAGAATGATTAAGGAATTTTTTAATTTTGTCAAATGCTGCAAATTTATGTTACGTTTCAAAGTTGCTATCGCAAAAATGAAGTGAGATATTCAAGTATACTTTTATTTTGAAGAAAATACACACTTTTGTTTATATATCACAAAAAAATTCATTTGGATATCTTATGAGATTGATTGTTTTCGATTTTTCAAGAATGATTAAGGAAATTTTTAATTTTGTGAAATGCTACAAATTTAGGTTACGTTCAAAAGTTGATATCTCGAAAACGAAGTGAGATATTCAAGTATACTTTTGTTTTCAGGAAAATACATACTTTCGCTTATATATCACAAAAAAATCATTTGGATATCTTATGAAATTGATTGTTTTCGATTTTTCAAGAATGATTAAGGAATTTTTTAAGTTTGTGAAATGCTACAAATTTAAGTTACGTTCAAAAATTGATATCTTAAAAATTAAGTGAGATATTCAAGTATACTTTTGTTTTGAGTAAATTACATACTTTCGTTTATGTATCACAAAAAGATTCATTTAGATATCCTACGAAATTGATTTTTTTTTCGATTTTTCAAGAATGATTAAGGAATTTTTTAATTTTGCGAAATGCTACAAATTTATGTTACGTTTAAAAGTTGCTATCTCAAAAATGAGGTGAGATATTCAAGTATACTTTTGTTTTGAGCGAAGTACATACTTTTGCTTATATATCACAAAAAATTTCATTTGGATATCTTATGAAATTGTTTTTTTTTTTCGATTTTTCAAGAATGATTAAGGAATTTTTTAATTTTGTGAAATGTTACAAATTTATGTTACGTTCAAAAGTTGCTATCTCAAAAATGAGATGAGATATTCAAGTATACGTTTGTTTTGAGGAAAGTGTATACATACTTTCGCTTATATATCACAAAAAATTTCATTTGGATATTTTATGAAATTGATTTTTTTCAATTTTTCAAGAACGATTAAGGAACTTTTTAATTTTATGAAATGCTACAAAGTTAGGTTACGTTCAAAAGTTGATATCTCAAAAATTATGTGAGATATTGAAGTATACTTTTGTTTTGAGGAAAGTGTATACATACTTTCGCTTATATATCACAAGAAATTTCATTTGGATATTTTATGAAATTGATTTTTTTCTATTTTTCAAGAATGATTAAGGAATTTTTTAATTTTGCGAAATGCTACAAATTTATGTTACGTTTAAAAGTTGCTATCTCAAAAATGAGGTGAGATATTCAAGTATACTTTTGTTTTGAGTAAAGTACATACTTTCGCTTATATATCACAAAAAATTTCGTTTGGATATCTTATGAAGTTGTTTGTTTTTCGATTTTTCAAAAATGATTAAGGAGATTTTTAATTTTATGAAATGCTACAAATTTAGGTTGTGTAGGACGTGTTAAAAATGAATTAAGATACTTACACATGGTTTTACTTGCAAAAAATGTATATTTTATAAATCACAATGCAATGTCAAAAAAAAGCAATGACCTCGATAGTTCAGTTTCCCAGAGATTTGGATCGTGGGATAACGATTTCAAAATAGAAAGCAAAAAAATAGATGTTAAAAAGGGCGCCCCACGCTCTGCCCTTCATACTTCGAAATTTGATTATTTTAACACGTTGAGTTAGTAACGTGTCAAATAAATACTCATTATTATCAGGGAGCAGTACAAAAAAAGAAAATAGAAATAATAACTAAAGTCTATTGTGAGTTTTTAAACGATAAGAATATTGAAGTTAAAATCTTTTCTTCATGATTTTAAATGTAACTCCACCCCTTTCAGTATATAGACGCAATTTCCGGACACCTGTATACATTTTTTATCAGATTTTTAATTTTTATATATTTTTGTTAATAGAAAAATTTTTTGTATTCATTAATGTTTTGTACATCAAAAAATATCTCTAATGACGCAGAAAAGTATATACCAAGCATTTTGAAAATTAAGAGTTAGTAACCGCTTGAAATTAAAGTTGCATTGGAAAAATCTATTTGTGGCATGAAACTTATAATGTGTTAAGCCATTTCATTTGATACCTAGCTCATGAAAATTGGAATGTAAATGGCAGAGTTACAGCTTAGGGCGTTCTTTTATGGTAGCCGTAGCCTCTATATACACAGTGTCTTTTCTCTGCTAAAATTACATTCGAAATGCATATATTCCACATCAGTGTGTTAAGAATAGAAATCTCTATCCAATAATGTGAAGAGAAACATACTGACCAATTTAAAAAAGAAAAGTTAATTGTTGCTTGAAACTGAAGACGGCGTTAGAAAAATTATTGGTAAGGTAGTGGTTAACCGACACAGTGAGGGAGATATATTTGTTTTAAATCTAATGGTTTAGAAATAAAAAAATTAAAAGGAGGAAAATTATGTAAAAATAACAATATAACAACAACCAAATAAAATAACAATAAATTCTCTACATACAAGAAATTATATATAAATAAAAAATACAATTGGGGGCTACTATGTTATAATCTCTATATATAGGATGTCTTTGCTAAATTTACATTCAAAATGTGTCTACCCTACATCAATGGATTCAGAAAAAAATATCTATCCAATGATGTGAAGAAATACCGAGTAACTGGAAAAATATAACTGACAATTGCTTGAAATTCAAGAAGGCGTCGAAAAAAATAATTTGTAGGATCTTTGACAAAGTTACAGCTTGGGGCGTTTTTTATGTGACACCCTGTATATATAATAATAATAAACAAATCTTAATTGTTAAAAAAAGAGAAAAACAAATACAAAGGGAAGAAATGTACATTATTATAATTATCAGTGAAATAATTAATAATAGTAAAAAAAATTATAATTATTTACAAATTCAATTTTCAATTTTGATAAACGGAATGATTTATCGCCACAGACGATATCTTCCAATCGACCCAGTCTAAACTAAATTACAATGATACCATTAGATGTACAGAGTAGTAATTAACTAACTAATGCAACAAAACAATAAACGGCAAGACAACAAAAAGGAAAAGAACTATAAGAAATGCACACAGTAACAAAGCAGAAGAGAAAGAAGGCGAATAAGGAATATAGAAAAGAAAGTAGAAAAGAAGAAGCTCAGAAGAAAAGGAAGTTAATTGTTATAGCATCGCAATTTGACGGGAGAAGAGGAAATGTGTAAGACAAGTCTTGAAAGATAACAGGGTCGGAGCGTTTCTAATATCCATTGGGAGACCATTCCAGAGGGATATGGCTCACAACGTAAACGACGAATGGTATATATTCGTATGATGTATTGGGAATAGAATTATTAAGTCTGATTGCGAACGAGTGGGACGCTCGTGTGACGATAGGAATTTAAAATTATTAAATAAGTATTGTGGACTTTGAGTATTAATAATCTTATAGAGACTTGTTAATACACGGAAGGATCGACGGTTTACCTACATAAATGTAAGTTATTGCGGTAAGGAGTAATATGACAATATTTTCCAAGATCGAATATAAAACGTATTCAATTATTTTGTAGTCACTGAAGTTTATTACACAAGGATATCGACAGGCCAGTACAAACCGTATGCGCATAATCAAAATGTGCAAAAATAAGCGAATAGAGAGGTTGCGTCGAACGTAGGAAGGAAGATAACACTTAAATTTACGGAGAGAGTGAAAACAGGAGTAAACCCTCTTACAAATAGCCTGAACCTAGGGACGCCAAAACAGTGACGATTTAATGACGGTGTCACCAAGTAGAAGTTGCGAGCTAGCAAAGATAGCCACCCTGTTCCGTAAAGGACTTGTACCAAATATTATGGCTTAGGTCTTATTAGCATTGAGTTTCAAACCATATAGTTTAGACCACTCAGATACTTTAGCAAGATCATTATTAATTTGTTCAATAGCTTGAGGAATGTCATCAACTGATGTATCAGTATAAATCTGTAGATCATCCGCGTAAACATGAAAATTTGAAGAAATAACCTTGGTGACACCATCAATGAAGATAGAAAACAGGAACGGATGGAGAACACTGCCCTGGGACACACCACAAGAAAGCTCAAAGCGATTGAAAAAGGTTGAATTGCACGGACACACAGTGTGCGATTTGAAAGATATGATTGAAATCATGAAAGACTCGAGGAAGAAGAACCAATAGATGAAAGTATAGAAAGAAGAAGATCGTAATCGACAGAGTCAAAGGCTTTGCTGAAATCAAGTAGAACCAAAATAGTGAGACGACGATTATCGCAGGCAAGTCTTATATCATCCATAATCTTGATCCTGTCACTGATCAATCGATGCACCTCAAGAAAATCATAAACTTGGGTATATACAATACGCTCAAGAACCTAGTCAAAATTGGAGTCTTCAATTTGGGAATGGGAACAACCTGTGCAGGTTTCCATATAGATGGGATGGAGGATGATTCAAAGGGGGAGTAAAAATATGAGTCAGCGGAGGCACAACAGAATTTGTATTGGCAAAATTCGATTTAGACAAATAAGGTTAGCACCACAGCAAGTAGGGCGGGTTTGAGTGAGAGCCTCATGAACAACCTCCGAGTCAACCATAGTTAATGAAAAACCACGAGTATCATCCATGCTCATATTCCCTGATGCACGAATGATTTGAGTTAAGGCAGCTTTCTGAGTAGTGTCAAGCATTACCGGCTATTCGGCAAAATAGCTGGCCAACAAATTAGGATCCGGCGTGGATTGCGTTAGTTTGGAATAGTTGGTGTTGACGTAGATGATTCCCAATAGAAACATTTTTTTTAGCATTTTTGCATTTGTGATTGCACCTATTACTCAGAAAGCGATAGCAGTTTTTCGCTCAATTGACCCCTCTTATCATTAGTTAACCAGGGGGCGGGAAAATGTTTCACTCTCGTTTGCCTTATCGGAGCATGTTTGTCATACAAATATGTTACTTTGTTGTTAAAATAATTAACTGTCGCATTAATATCCGTCATAAGATATAACGGTTTCCAGTCTATCCTCAGCGCATCAGAGTTGAGTTCTTGATGGTTAATATGTTTGAAATCCCGGTGAGATAGATTACGCTGAGGACAAACTACATTTCAGACTTCGACTGCGCAATAAATAAGATCATGGTTGGAAAATTGCAGAGCTGGTAGCTGACTGTGAACAAGAATCTTATCGGCGCAAGACGAAATGATCAAATCAAGCAGAGAGTCAGACGAAGGAAGGTGATGGGTTGGCTGAGAAGGGATGACAGATAGATTTGAGGAAGAAGTAACAAACCGAAGTTTTTCACTACGTAGGTCATCTCTCAATGTACACGTATTGAAATCGCTAATTAATACCATTGTGTCATAGCACATACGGTGTCTTGCAAGGAGATCCTCAAGTTGCTTGGAGTAATTCATCATTGGGGGACAATGATGATTCAACTTAACCTCAATCGAATCAACCTGTAGGTGATCATTAATATATGCAGCCACACCTCCACCCTAGAAAACACACGATCATTTCTCAACAGACGATAGCCCGACAGAATAAACATAGGAGAATGTAGGAAACGCTTCGAGCCAGGTTTCACTCACCAAGATGATATCAAAAATACCAGATTCAAATGTGATCAAAACGCCATTAAAGTAGGCAGTTAATTCAGGTTAGTGATTACGATGCAGATGATGACATCAGGCGAACAAACGAAAATTGGCATATTACGTACGTAGTGTGAAAATAATGAACAGAAATTTATGTAAAAATGTCCAAAGATAATAAATCCGTACGAGAATTAATGGGTAAATTTCTTTCCGTTTCAGAATCAGTAACCTGCAGACAAAATTTACGAAAATTAGGTTGTTGTAATATAAGAAAAAAAACTGTAATAAGGAGGACATG
This sequence comes from Onthophagus sagittarius, assembly GCA_036711965.1. Classification (NCBI taxonomy): domain Eukaryota; kingdom Metazoa; phylum Arthropoda; class Insecta; order Coleoptera; family Scarabaeidae; genus Onthophagus; species Onthophagus sagittarius. The sequence continues at coordinate 64,390,888 of JASERS010000003.1, read as the reverse complement.
AAGCATTGATGATTTTGTAAATTCAAAAAGATCGGTTCGATCAAAGATCAAACCAAAATTTTCGTTTAATGGTTCAAGATATTAAATGTATATTAATATTAATCAAAGTTGTACAGTAGTTAGTCTGCCCTTTACCAAATGTAGTGACGGAAAAGGAAAAAAAATTAGCTAACCATAATAAAATCAAAATAAAAGAAAATAAGGTAATTCCGTGTACAAGTTAAATTTGTAATAAGTTTGATTTTCTATGATTCTTCAAAAATGATTAAAAATGATTAAGGAAAATTTTTAATTTAATGAAATGCTACAAATTTAGATTGAGCTCAACAGTTGATATGTCAAAAACCAATTGAGATGCGAGTAAATGGTTTTATGTGTATAAAAGTACATATTTTTCATTGTAAATTATACAAAATATAATTTTGTTTATATATTTTTTTTTATACAAAATATTTTATAATTATCGAGAGGTCTTAAAAATTCAATTTTCTACGATTTTTCAAAAATAATTAAAGAAATTTTTAATTTTATGAAATGTTAGAATTTAGGTTGTCTTCACAACTTGATATAACTTGTTTTATACGTTTTCATCAAAATATCTTAATAATTCGATTTATGACTTTTCAAACATGACTGTGACAATTCTTATTTTTCTAAAATGTTACTAATTTTAAGACGAATATAGACAAAATAACAGTATACACGAAACCTTTCAGACGAAAATTAAGAAATAAGACAACTTTTTAACGACTTAATTACATAGAGAACAAATAAAATAAAAAAAAATTGTTTTTACTTGTATTGAAAATATACTACTACAGCGAGAAATAATCCTTTAATATCTAACGACTGTGAGCTCGTTAGGCCCTAGTCGTTTCGCCTCAATATACTATTTCATAAAAATGTTCATTCATAAAAGCACGTACTAACAATATTTCCAGGGCTTATTTGTGTGTTAAGCCATGTGGTTATCATTCATTCCAATTTTCCAGAATTCCTCCTTCAAATATGGTAACATTTCCAATTCCTTTATAAATCACAAAAAATTATATCTTAATATATATCTTAAGAATTCGATTTTCTACGATTTTACAAAGTTATTTTTATGATATGCTACAAATTTAGGTTGAGTTCAAAACATGCCATTTCAAAAAAGAATTGAGATACGATTTAAAACAATCGATTAAAAAGAATTACAAGAAAAACTGTTAAGTCGTGAAGAATTAACAATGGAAAGATCCATGCAAATTTATACAGCTTTTGAAGCGACAAAAACACGAATTGGAAGCATTCAAGAATCAATGGATAAAAATCGAGGCAATAGGAAAAAAGTTGGTTTTCAAAGGAAGAACAGTGAAAAACAAATAAATAAACACTGGGATTTTCCCAGTGTTTATTCATCAGAAGTTGAAAAATATGGCTGCTATCAAGTGGAAATAAATAATGAATAGAGACCATTTGAAGCGTTGTCTATGGATGTGTTATACTATCATGGAAAAGATTACTTAATTGTTATAGATCAGTTTTCAAAATGGATAGAGATTTTAAAATTGGAGAGAAAAGCAGCACTGGGAATAATAGAAAAATTAAAACCTTTACATGGTGTAATTTAGATCATTTGAATTTAAAAGATTTGGAAAAGAATTTGATATTGATATAATAATAAGTTCATATCATCTTCAAGCGAATGGAAGGCCGAACGCGCTGTTCAAACAGCAAGAAATGTTATCAGAAAAAGAAAGATATTTACAGTGCATTAATGATGTACAGAAATACAAAGATTTAGCACCGGTAGAAATATTGTTTGGAAGACAATTTAGGACAGGATTACCTATTTGAAATTATTTGTATCAATTAAAATCGAAAAAAGTAAACAACCACAAAATTAAACAACAATTAAGGCTAAAACAAGAATATCACAAATTATATTATGATTGGGGAAAGGATCGGTAATTTGAAATTCGATTAAGGAAATTCTTATTTTGATGAAATACTATAAATTTAGGTTGAGTTAAAAACAAGATATCTCAAAATGAAATTGAGATATAAACACAAATAATTTCATGAAGATGTCTGAAGAATTTGATTTTCTACAATTTTTCAAAGATGATTAAGGAAATTTTTAATTTTATGATATGTTACAAATTTAGACTGAGTTCACAACTTGATATCTCAAAAATTGTTTGAGGTCTCTTGTCTACTTTGCGATTTTTTCTCTTCGTCGTCTTAATTCTAACAACAACATTATTAAATACATTTTGGTAAAAATCGCGTTGAATTCCGCTGGATAAATAACCAGGGATGCGAACATTTTCAAATTAATATATGATACACAGAAATGTTCACTGATTATAGAAAACATTACGGCATTTTTTTTCATCGAAAGGTTTCGAAGATATCCTCTAAAGTGAGGAGCCTTGACTTTAGGCACGGAGTTTAGTGTTCTCTATTTATAAATCGGATTTTACCCAAGCTTTTGAGCATTAGCAGATTCATTTTTATGTAGATGATACACAGTTTCTGCTGAACTTTAAAGTGAGGGACCATCACATGTGGTACGGACGATAAGGAAATCATTAATTTTATGAATTATTCTAAATTCACTTTTAGTTCAAAACAAGATATCCCAAAAAATGATTCAGATATTCAAATATGGCTTTGTTACGATATCTTAAGAAGTCGATTTTCTATGATTTTTCAGAACTGATTAAGGAAATTTTTATTTTTATGGAAAGTTGCAAGTTTAGGTTGAGCTTATTACTTGATATCTCAGAAAATGACGAATTGAGATACCCATTTCTTTACTGCTCTCTACTTTTCTTTATACATTACAAAGAAATAAATCATCAAGGTATCATAAGATTGAGATTTTCTACGATTCTTGGTAAATAATTAAGGAAATTATTATTTATATGAAATTTTACAAATTTAGATTAAGTTCCTACAATTCATGAAAATATTCCAAAAATGTGCATAAATATTTTAGGAAGCTATTTCCAGAATAAAAATGTTTTTAAAAAGAAATGGACTTTCGTAATCAGTTGAAAAAATTAAGGGTTTACAATGAAATAAAAAAGTATTAAGTAAGTTACCTTTGTAGTCACTTTTGTATAGCATTGATCCGGTAGTTCAACAATTTCGAAAGTGATATTAAGCGATATTTCATGAAAACATTGCACTAACTGCCAAATTTTATCTTTCTAAGATAAACCATACTGAAAATATTTAAGAAAAAGTTTAAAAATCTCCGAACTTAGAAGGCCCATATGTTAGCCATTCATGTATAAACACGAAAAAAATCTTAAGTGAACTCTAACAAGTATTTTTTAATATTGTTTATGTATAATTCTTTTTTTTATACAAATATTTTTGTAGGAACGTATATATATATGGTGTAAAAAGAGAAATAGGTGTATTACAAATTCTATTTTAATTTTCCACTTAGATTCTTTCAGATTGAAATCGGATAAAATACACGTTTCGAGTCTTAACACGTAAGTGCGAAGGTTTTATCACGGAATTTATTACGTTTTCTCTCGATTCATTTTCATTCGTCCAACTCGATTGCGATCGAGTCCCATCAGAAGCAGTAAAATCTACGCTGTGTTTACTTTAAGGGCGCACTCTCGAGTTGGTACTTAAATGCGGATAGAAGACAATTGTAGGGTCGATGACTTCTTTGCTTAATTAAGAACGTCACGAAACGAAACCACAACTAATGTACTGGGACGATACTGGCGCAAACAAATCGGTTATGATAATAATTGAAGATCTAGGGCACCAGCTGTGGTGTGGTTTTACACTTTACTTACTTAAATAACTTTTCAAATAAACAAAAATTTTAATCTAGAATAACTCGGTTGAATTATCAATTAAGGAATATGAAAGTTTCTTTTAAATAAAACGGCTTGCAAGATGATGTAAAAGAAAACGGTACAGTTCGGGAACATAACGAAATATTAATCGGAGATAGGGGCTGGGTGTGTCGAGGACGAGTCGAAGTCGGCGAACAATTTTTTACATCCGTTTATCCCTAATTCGATCTACGGTAATAACAATAATATAGCAGACACGCAAACTGGTCGGTTTATATACGGTTCGCGATAGAGAACGAAAGTCGTGATGGAGGAGGTCGGGGAATCGGAGACGGAAAAATAAAAGGAACAGGATCCGAAGATAACGCACGCAGTGGTGCGTACAAAGCGTTTACTAAAACTTAAATAATTATAGAGGTATTGTAAAATAATTAAAAGAAAAGTGTATCATTAAGATGCCGAGGAAAATACTAGTCAGGATTTTTTCACATCATATTAAATAATTACTGGAACTAAGTAGTAGAGGATAATGATGATAATGATAGGGACATTGCATTAAAATTGGAACCGAAGAGGTTATTAATTAAATATTGAAATCGTTATTTCCTTTTATCTTTTCGTAAATATTAATATGTTGTATTATTAAACTAGACATGCTTTTGTAGTTTACTTCATTTCTCAGTGCAATCATCACAGCTGTTAAGATTGTATGAAAGATTTATGTGAATTTTGATTTTTCTCACTTTCTACACCTTTTGGCCCAATCTTCACATTATACGCTTTTAAAGTACATTGTTTGATTCTTGTCGACGATTTTGATTGCTTTGTGTTGTTATTGTTTTGTATTTGTAATACGCGACAGTAATGATAGCTATTACAGTACTTAAAGTAGCTGCTGCAATAAAACTTCTTACAGCATCCGATACTGTAAATTTCAGTAAACATGTTATGCAACCAGTTCAAGTTGGTGACATAACTTTTCTAGTTGTCAATGCGACAATTTAAATTGGAATTTATATCGAGTAAAACTTTAAGTCCTACGAAATGATTTTTTTATGCTGTTTTTGTAATTCGCGCAAGTTTTATCCTTTTTTTAACAAAAATAAATAAATTTTGACAATTTATGTATTGTCAAAATTGATGAAATGAATTATTGATTGGTATCTGCTGTAATACAGATTTCAATCAATTTTATCTACATCACACGACATATAAAATAAAACTACAACTACAACACATTAAATTTCTAAGAATCTGCTTAACAGAGGGATTATTTCCAAAATTTACTAACAAAAAAATATCCACAACACATAAAAAAAGATATAGTTAATAAAATGCAAATACAACATATACGTATAACCCTATACAACCATTATAAGAAACTTAACGAACTCAACACTAAAATTTATAAATGCTATCAAGATTCAAATAAATCATTACATTGAAATCGAAGAAATTATCAAAGAAGCTAAATTACATGATACAATAATTCTTAATGAAATTCACAAAAAGAAACTAAAAAACTGAACAAATTGAGAACAGAAAAAGAAAGAGAAAAGAATAAACATCAAATAAACAAAGAAGGAGAAATTCATAAATTTTTTCCTAAAGTAACGAATACTTCAGCCGTGATTATCACAGAACAAGAAAGAAGAATAATGGAAAAAGGTCTGAAATATGCTCCAAAAAGAGAAATCAACCTCCCAATATTGCCAATGGAACTTCAGGCAGCTATCAAAGGACATGAAAAGGAAAACATGAGTAAGGAAGTTCAACAAATCCTAATTAGAAAAGAGACAAACAAACAAAAAAGATGGATAAGAGGAAAAGAAACAAAAAAATATTAAGAACATCAAGAGGAAGCTAAATTACATGATACAATAATTCTTAATGAAATTCACAAAAAGAAACTAAAAAACTGAACAAATTGAGAACAGAAAAAAAGAGAAAAGAATAAACATCAAATAAACAAACAAGGAGAAATTCATAAATTTTTTCCTAAAGTAACGAATATTTCAACCGTGATTATCACAGAACAAGAAAGAAGAATAATGGAAAAAGGTCTGAAATATGCTCCAAAAAGAGAAATCAACCTCCCAATATTGGCAATGGAACTTCAAGCAGCTATCAAAGGACATGAAAAGGAAAACATTATGAGTAAGGAAATTCAACAAATCCTAATTAGAGAAGAAAAGAGACAAACAAACAAAAAGAAATTGAGAAGAGGAAAAGGAACAAAAAAATATTAAGAACATCAAGAGGAAAATTAAAGTAAACGAATTAATAGTTACTCCTGCAGACAAAAACGCAGGAATGATAATTTTAACCAAAGATCTCTACATAAATAAGACTGAAAGCTTTATGAAAGACAATAATTTTAAAACTATCAATAAAAACCCACAAACAATTTCCACAAAAAAGTAAAATCAATAACTAAAGAAAACAAAACAACAATAATAGAAATTGGAGGTACCTTGACCAGCCTGTTACCTATGAATCCGCAAACCCCTAATTGTATGCACTACCTAAAGTTCACAAAAATGGATTACCAATAAGACCCATTATAACCTCCATTGAATCCAGCACATACAATCAAATGACATCAATTTTAAACCAAAATATACCATAATTAATCGATACCAACTTCCTGATTTAATTGACAAAATACAACCACCAGAAGGTTTTAAAATGATCTCATTTGATGTCAATAACCTACATACAAACATACCCATAATCGATACAATAACGATATTAGAAGAAATATTAAAGACTGACCTCAAAAACAAAGATAAAACTCGCTCCATCATAACGCTATTAAAACTATGCTTAGATCAAAATTTCTGTATCTTTAGCGATAAATACTACCAATATCTAGATGGATTACCAATGGGATCACCATTAAGTGGAGTGATGGCAGATATTTTCATGGACAACCTAGAGAAAAATCAAATTATTAATGACAAAAACCATTATAGAGATGATATTATTCTTTGGATAATTAGATACGTGGACGACATTTTAGTACTGATTAAAGACGACCAACATGTTGATATTCTTCATAAATACATTAACAGTTTATATTTTTTAAAGGCATTTTTTTCGTCTTAAATAAATACTTTAATTTATTCAAGACGAAATGCTTATAATGTTTCAACCGGTTTCGGCCTTGTTTAGGCATTCTTCAGAAAATCCATCTTTCGAGATCTTATATCTATTGTAAAGTAGGTAAAAAGGAAGTAAAAAAGGAAATTTGAATTTGGGAAGGAAAATATAGGAAAATGTTTTTATTGAGGTTTGAGTTCATTGTATATGTTGGGTTTTTTTTAAATTTTATTTTTATGTGGAGTAAATGGATTCTTTAAATACATATATAAAGGTTTCTCTGTGTAGTTTATTTGGTCATTCAAACATAAAATGTGTGGATGATTATGTTTAAATTTTCTTGTTTCATATAGTTCAAGTATTTCCAAAAGGTTACTTTTGTTTTTCTTGTGAAGTAATGTTATGTTTTTTGTTTCATGAAATTGGTATTCTTTGTTAAATATTATATGTCTTCCAAAGTTTGATCTCTGTTGTGTTCTATGTTCTTTTATACGAGTTTTTAAACATCTGCCTGTTTCACCAATATAAGTGGCTTTACACGTATCACATTCTAATTTGTAAACTCCATTATCGTTCATTTTATTGATTCTATCTTTGTTGTTAATTAAAATGTTACCTAGTGTGTTGTTGTGTACCTAGTGTGTAGCAAAACTTTTGTAAATTTGAAAACACTTACTACACCTACAACAAGGGCCATCCAATCGGATCACCACTAAGTGGATTACTTGCTGATAAATTCTTAGATAGACTCGAAAAAGAACTTATAATGAACAATAACAACCCACATAGACACAACATCATAACATGGTTAAGATATGTAGGTGATATCATCGTTTTCATCGACAATGACAGACAAGAAACAATAACCAACTTACACAACTACACTAAATAATTTACATAAAGACATCAAATTTACAACCGAGATATAACATAACAACCGCATAAATTTTTTAGACATAACAATTTTAAAAACAGACAACGGACTTCAATACAGTATCTTTAGAAAACCAACACAAACAGCTCATAAAATGGCAACTTTCAACGCATATATACACCGTGCCTTCAACACAAAACTTAGTGAAAAAGAACTAAGAACAGAAATATTCATTATTAAACAAATTGGCCAAAATAACGGATATAAACCACATATCATTAACAAAATGATTGACAAATACAGAAACAAACAGAATCACATAAAACTTACCACTCTTACAAATATAACAAATAACACAAACAATATTTATAGAACAATAGAATATCAAGGTAATATACATAATAAAATCAAACAAATTTTTAAGAAACAGAATATAATTATAACATCCAAAAGCAACAACACACTAGGCAAAATTTTAATTAACAACAAAGATAGAATCAATAAAATGAACGATAATGGAGTTTACAAATTAGAATGTGATACGTGTAAAGCCATTTACATTGGTGAAACAGGGAGATGCTTAAAAACTCGTATAAAAGAACATAGAACACAAATGAGATCTAACTTTGGAAGACATATAATATTTAACAAAGAACACCAATTTTATGAAACAAAAAACACAACATTACTTCACAAGAAAAACAAAATTAACCTTTCGGAAATACTTGAACTATATGAAATAAGAAAATTTAAACATAATCATCCACACATTTTATGCTTGAATGCCCAAATAAACTACACAGAAAAACCTCTATATATGTATTTGAAGAATCCATTTACTTCACCTAAAAATAAAAATAAAAAAAACCCAACATATACAATGAACTCGAACCGCAATAACAACATTTTCCCATATTTCACTTCCCAAATTCAAATTTCCTTTTTTACCTCCTTTATAATAAATATTTGAACTTTTGGTTGGGAAATATTCAATTTTAATTTAATGTTATTTTAATTTTAATTTTATTTTAATATTCACGTTGACACAACATGTCATAAATCACATCATAAAATAAAACGCCAATATAAAACAACAAATTTTAATAAATTTTAAATAATATAAGATCAACAATTCTCGAAAGATGGATTTCCTGAAGATGGCCTAAACAAGGCCGAAACCGGTTGAAACATTACAAGCAATAACAATTGTCTTAGGCCCATTACTACCATCTTTTAGTTAAATTTATCTTATAGATAAACCCATCTATTAGCCAATCAGAGCGCGTAAAACAGCCATAACAATGGTAACAATCTCTTAGAGAGTTTAACTAGATGATGGTATTAACGAGTCTTAATAAAGTAAAACAATAATTAAATAAATATTTTAATAACTTTTCTAGTTGTCAATGTGACAATTTAAATTGGTATTTATGTATATCGAGTAAAATTTCAAGTCCTACGAAATGATTTTTTATGCTGTTTTTGTAATTCGCGCAACTTTTATCCTTTTTTTAACAAAAATAAATAAATTTTGACAATTTATGTATCAGTCTTACTTGTTGTAATATAGATACCAATCAATTTTATCTACATCACACGACATATAAAATAAAATCACAGCTACAACACATTAAATTTCTAAGAATCTGCTTAACAGGGGGATTATTTCCAAAATTTACTAACAAAAAAATATCCACAACACATAAAAAAAGATATAGTTAATAAAATGCAGATACGAATAAGAAATAAGAAACTTAACGAACTCAACACTAAAATTTATAAATGCTACCAAGATTAAAATAATATCATTACATTGAAATCGAAGAAATTATCAAAGAAGCTAAATTACATGATACAACAATTCTTAATGAAATTCACAAAAAGAAACTAGAAAACTGAACAAATTGAGAACAGAAAAAGAAAGAGAAAAGAATAAACATCAAATAAACAAAGAAGGAGAAATTCATAAATTTTTTCCTAAAGTAACGAATACTTCAGCCGTGATTATCACAGAACAAGAAAGAAGAATAATGGAAAAAGGTCTGAAATATGCTCCAAAAAGAGAAATCAACCTCCCAATATTGGCAATGGAACTTCAGGCAGCTATCAAAGGACATGAAAAGTAAAACATGAGTAAGGAAATTCAACAAATCCTAATTAGAGAAGAAAAGAGACAAACAAACAAACAAACAAAAAGAAATGGAGAAGAGGAAAAGGAACAAAAAGATGTTAAGAACAGCAAGAGGAAAATTAAAGAAAACGAATTAATAGTTACTCCTGCAGACAAAACGCAGGAATGATAATTTTAACTAAAGATCTCTACATAAATAAGACTGAAAGCTTTATGAAAGACAATAATTATAAAACTATCAATAAAAACCCACAAACAATTTCCACAAAAAAGTAAAATCAATAACTAAAGAAAACAAAACAACAATAACAGAAATTGGAGGTACCTTGACCAGCCTGTTACCTATGAATCCGCAAACCCCTAATTGTATGCACTACCTAAAGTTCACAAAAATGGATTACCAATAAGACCCATTATAACCTCCATTGAATCCAGCACATACAATCAAATGACATCAATTTTAAACCAAAATATACCATAATTAATCGATACCAACTTCCTGATTTAATTGACAAAATACAACCACCAGAAGGTTTTAAAATGATCTCATTTGATGTCAATAACCTATATACAAACATACCCATAATCGATACAATAACGATATTAGAAGAAATATTAAAGACTGACCTCAAAAGCAAAGATAAAACTCGCTCCATCATAACGCTATTAAAACTATGCTTAGATCAAAATTTCTGTATCTTTAGCGATAAATACTATCAATATCTAGATGGATTACCAATGGGATCACCATTAAGTGGAGTGATAGCAGATATTCTCATGGACAACCTAGAGAAAAATCAAATTATTAATGACAAAAACCATTATAGAGATGATATTATTCTTTTGATAGATTAGATACGTGGACGACATTTTAGTACTGATTAAAGACGACCAACATATTGATATTCTTCATAAATACATTAACAGTTTATATTTTTTAAAGGCATTTTTTTCGTCTTAAATAAATACTTTAATTTATTCAAGACGAAATGCTTATAATGTTTCAACCGGTTTCGGCCTTGTTTAGGCATTCTTCAGAAAATCCATCTTTCGAGATCTTATATCTATTGTAAAGTAGGTAAAAAAGGAAGTAAAAAAGGAAATTTGAATTTGGGAAGGAAAATATAGGAAAATGTTTTTATTGAAGTTTGAGTTCATTGTATATGTTGGGTTTTTTTTTATTTTCAAACTAGGTAAAATTTTAATTAACAACAAAGATAGAATCAATAAAATGAACGATAATGGAGTTTACAAATTAGAATGTGATACGTGTAAAGCCACTTATATTGGTGAAACAGGCAGATGTTTAAAAACTCGTATAAAAGAACATAGAACACAACAGAGATCAAACTTTGGAAGACATATAATATTTAACAAAGAATACCAATTTCATGAAACAAACAACACAACATTACTTCACAAGAAAAACAAAAGTAACCTTTTGGAAATACTTGAACTATATGAAATAAGAAAATTTAAACATAATCATCCACACATTTTATGTTTGAATGACCAAATAAACTACACAGAAAAACCTTTATATATGTATTTAAAGAATCCATTTATTCCACCTAAAAATAAAATTAAAAAAACCCCAACATATACAATGAACTCAAACCGCAATAACAACATTTTCCCATATTTCCCTTCCCAAATTCAAATTTCCTTTTTTACCTCCTTTATAATAGATATTTGAACTTTTGGTTGGGAAATATTCAATTTTAATTTAATGTTATTTTAATTTTAATTTTATTTTAATATTCACGTTGACACAACATGTCATAAATCACATCATAAAATAAAACGCCAATATAAAACAACAAATTTTAATAAATTTTAAATAATATCAGCTCATCAACAATTCTCGAAAGATGGATTTCCTGAAGATGGCCTAAACAAGGCCGAAACCGGTTGAAACATTACAAGCAATAACAATTGTCTTAGGCCCATTACTACCATCTTTTAGTTAAATTTATCTTATAGATAAACCCATCTATTAGCCAATCAGGGCGCGTAAAACAGCCATAACCATGGTAACAATCTCTTAGATAGTTTAACTAGAAGATGGTATTAACGAGTCTTAATAAAGTAAAAAAATAATTAAATAAATATTTTAATAACTTTTCTAGTTGTCAATGTGACAATTTAAATTGGTATTTATGTATATCGAGTAAAATTTTATGTCCTACGAAATGATTTTTTATGCTGTTTTTGTACTTCGCGCAACTTTTATCCTTTTTTTTAACAAAAATAAATAAATTTTGACAATTTATGTATCAGTCTTACTTACTGTAATATAGATACCAATCAATTTTATCTACATCACACGACATATAAAATAAAACCACAGCTACAACACATTAAATTTCTAAGAATCTGCTTAACAGGGGGATTATTTCCAAAATTTACTAACAAAAAAATATCCACAACACATAAAAAAGATATAGTTAATAAAATGCAGATACGAATAAGAAATAAGAAACTTAACGAACTCAACACTAAAATTTATAAATGCTACCAAGATTAAAATAATATCATTACATTGAAATCGAAGAAATTATCAAAAAAGCTAAATTACATGATACAATAATTCTTAATGAAATTCACAAAAAGAAACTAAAAAACTGAACAAATTGAGAACAGAAAAAGAAAGAGAAAAGAATAAACATCAAATAAACAAAGAAGGAGAAATTCATAAATTTTTTCCTAAAGTAACAAATACTTCAGCCGTGATTATCACAGAACAAGAAAGAAGAATAATGGAAAAAGGTCTGAAATATGCTCCAAAAAGAGAAATCAACCTCCCAATATTGGCAATGGAACTTCAGGCAGCTATCAAAGGACATGAAAAGTAAAACATGAGTAAGGAAATTCAACGAATCCTAATTAGAGAAGAAAAGAGACAAACAAACAAAAAGAAATGGAGCAGAGGAAAAGGAACAAAAAGATGTTAAGAACAGCAAGAGGAAAATTAAAGAAAACGAATTAATAGTTACTCCTGCAGACAAAACGCAGGAATGATAATTTTAACCAAAGATCTCTACATAAATAAGACTGAAAGCTTTATGAAAGACAATAATTTTAAAACTATCAATAAAAACCCACAAACAATTTCCACAAAAAAGTAAAATCAATAACTAAAGAACACAAAACAACAATAACAGAAATTAGAGGTACCTTGACCAGCCTGTTACTTATGAATACGCAAACCCCTAAATTGTATGCACTACCTAAACTTCACAAAAATGGATTACCAATATAAGACCCATTATAACCTCCATTGAATCCAGCACATACAAACTCGCAAAACTTTTACAAAAATTTATAATAAATGACATCAATTTTAAACGAAAATATACCATAATTAATCGATACCAACTTCCTGATTTAATTGACAAAATACAACTACCAGAAGGTTTTAAAATGATCTCATTTGATGTCAATAACCTATATACAAACATACCCATAACCGACACAATAACGATATTAGAAGAAATATTAAAGACTGACCTCAAAAACAAAGATAAAACTCGCTCCATCATAACGTTATTAAAACTATGCTTAGGACAAAATTTCTGTATCTTTAACGATAAATATTATCAATATCTGGATGGATTACCAATAGGATCACCATTAAGTGGAGTGATGGCAGATATTTTCATGGACAACCTAGAGAAAAATCAAATTATTAATAACAAAAAACCTTATAGATATCATATCATCATTGAGATGATAGTATCTTTTAGACAAGATACGTAGACGACATTTTAGTACTGATTAAAGACGACCAACATATTGATAACCTTCATAAATACATTAACAGTTTACACCCCAATATTAACTTCACTGCCGAGATTGAAAACAATCAAAAATTAAATTTCTTAGATTATACACTACGACATGCAAACAACAAAATTAAATATGACATCTACAGGAAACCTACACAAACTAGTACCACTATCCCATTCGATTCTCATCATGATGAAACTCATAAAATGGCAGCATACCGGCTTATCTAAACAGAGCTTTCCATTCGAAATTGGAACAACAAGACCTAAGAAAACAGCTTCCCACCGACATATATCCAACGAATGTTTTCGAAAATACAAAGCAAATATCTTCTTCTAGAAACAACTACAGATCCATAACTTAGATCCTAACCCAGGAAAAATATCCCATAAAATCAAGAAAATGTTCCATAAGTTCAACATAACAATGACATTCAAAAACAAAAACAATCTTAAGGCATTAATAGTTAACAACAAAAACAAGCCTACAACTCTTGCTAAACTAAAAAAATAGGTGAAACGGGGAGAAGTATCCAAACAAGGCTGAAAGAACATAAAAACAGCTCAAAATCGGCATTCGGAAAACATCTAATTTTCAATGACAACAAATTTGATGAAAATAAAAATATTAAATTACTACACCAGTTTAATAAAAGCAACCTTATGGAAATAATGGAAATGTGTGAGATCAACAAATTTATTGAAACCAACAACAATATTATAAGCCTTAATGAACAAATTATCCCGACCCAAAAACCTATATACAGTTGCCTGAAAGACCCGTACCTAAAATACAAAAATAAAGAACAAAAATAACTATTTTGATGTACAAGTGAAAGAGAGTTAAGTGTTTGGTGGCGGTAGTTAGCGGCATAATAATAACAATGGTCGTTTACATTATTAGATTTTCAAATTTTGTTTTAACATTCTATATTACCGATCTAACGTCACATAATAACGTTTGACGTACATTTTGAAAACTCAATTAATCTTTCAAATTCTTTTTAAACCTCTAGTTTTTTCCACGACTACTTGGATAAGCCATCACACATTAGATAAGTTATCTTGGATAAGTCACTCATTTGAGGTGATTTGAGCATAATTATTCAACATTATAACACTGGTTTCATCAAGTGTTGTTAAGTACCCAAGATTAGTATTTTGAGGTAATTATAAAATTTTAAAAAAAATCGACAAAAACTACCAAAAAAGTAACTTTAGTACTAACACTAGACCTTGAACTAGAAACATTACGGTTTAACTGTACGTCTCTTAAGACGGCTTAAATCCTAAAGTTTCTCGATGAGTATGTAAAAAAGAATGTAAATTTATTGAGTGTATAAACATATTAAGTATTACACCAAGTACACGCACTAAAATATAACGTGCCACAAAAAAAATAAATAAATAAGCAAAAGTCACAAATACGCCATTACATATTAAAAGAAAGATCTTTCTTAGTGAAAGAATCAGTCGAAAACTCATCGCAAGAGTAGTAAGCCCTCTGCACTAGAAAAGCATGTATCTTGCGTTTAAAGTGATTCAATGATAAACCAGAAATTGTCGTTAAAAAATTTGACAGCTGTAATATTTACACTCTGGCGACATTTAGTTAATTTCGAATACCTCTGCAAAATGTTTTTTTTTTGTTTTTGTTCCTGGTGGGGTATTGATGCATATTATCATGAGTGACAAATAAATGAAAATTCGATTTGATGTATATCAAGCATTGGTATATGTAGAGTGCAGGAAAAGTTAGAATTTTTAAGGTTATGAAAGAGTTTTTACAGTCCTCTCGATATATTAGATTATCTATTACACGTATAGCATGCCTTTGTAGTCGAAAGACTCTGTCACAAGATGATGCACCACCCCATGTAATTAATGCATATGCGAGTAAGGATTGGTACAGGGAAAAGTACGCGATTCTTAAAACATTAAGAGATACATTTTTGCTGAGAACTCGTAGACAGTATATGTTACTGTATAACTTACCACCAAACTGCAGCTATGTGTTGCTCCCAAGTCAAAGTGGGATCGACGTTCACCCCGAGAAATTTAAGAGAAGTAGGGTTGTCTTCAATTAGACGTCTAAGTAAAAAACCTGCACAAATCGTCTTATCTTGATTGAGGGCGAGATGATTTGGCTCAAACCAGGCCTTAGCATTAGCCAGTGCCGTTAAAACATGTTCAGAAACAGTTTTTTGATTGTTGCTTCTAGTGATTAGAGTAGTGTCATCAGCGTACATAACTATATGCGGATCATCAACATTACTTGGCAAATCATTCACATATATCAAAAAGAGAAAAGGCCCCAGAATTGACCCCCGAGGAATTCCTATATCAATATTCTCTTTTTGTAGATACCTTGAGAGATTTGACGATTTGAGACCTATTTGTGAGATAGGACTCAATTAATCTGAGAGTCGAAATTTATATGACTCAAATAGACCCATGATATGATAAACCTGTCCTTTAATAACAACAATACTATGGGAAAAATTCTGATTAATGCAAAACTTCGAATAAATAAATTAGATCAAAATGGTGTATCACATTTGTCACATTCACAAAATTGAATGTGACAAATGTGGTGTACAATACATAGGCGAAACTGGTAGAGACATATGTTAACTTATAGCCACGACTTTGATCCAGTCAAAAACATTTTTACACAAACACTTTTACATAAACAAAATAAAGATTTAAAACTAAACCTGTTAGAATCATATGAGATTGATAAATTAAGACACGCAAACCATGACATAGACTGCCTAAATGACCAAATTCATACAACAAAAATACCATTATATAAAAATCTAAACAATCCTTTTTCATCACCAAACTCCTAAAAATACACTAATTGTAAAGGACTAATATGTCGGGACCATATATGCCCATAATTATGAAAGTGGTCTCAGTCAAAAATTTAAAAAAATGAGTTTTTCAGTTATTTGATATCACATTGCTTTAAACTAAATCTATCAAATGTAATTTATACGATTTATACGATATCGTCAAAAATGGTATATATAAATGTTTACTAATGGTGAAAACAATTAGGAAACCATTATATGGTGGTTAACTTCAACATTAATAGTTATTTTTGATTCTAGATAGCGAAATGACACTTTTGTATTTGAGAACGAGGTTTCTTTTGCGAGAAACTTTCAGGACGTAAAAGACTTTTACGTCCTGTGAACAAAAAAGTATCGTTTTGACAGTCGCTGAGTACTACGCAAAAGTGAGTTTTAAATAACAATTTTCGAAAAAGTAAATTATTAGCTCTACGATCAGTATATATAATTATCATATTCGTAAAATAATACAAATTTTTGATCCATTTGGAAATTTGATGAAAATTCATAGATACAGTCATTGATGCAACTTTTCAAGCAAAAAAGTTTGTGAACTTCTTAAAGCTTAGCAGGATTTAAAGTAACTATAATAATAATAATAGTTTATTGGCAAAAGAAATAATATAATATAATTTAAACAATAAACTAATTATAAATTTTTGCCAAAGGGTATTTCCATCTATCATTACTCTTAGAGTTAAATTTTAACTTAAGTCTGTTAAACGTAATTCTGCACAGTGAACTTTAATCCACATATATCTATAACTAGAGTAAATAATAGAACAACATTTACTCTAAAAAGACACTCCATGTCGGAAGGACTCCATGACACTCCATGAAGGATTCAACTACGCCTTAACCCCCAGGATTATTCCGGATGAAGAAATCATTGCTAACGTAGAATCCATCTTAACTTCAATGGAGCAACAAAAAGCCGAAATTTTAAGAATGGACATCGCCAGGATTTTACGATTAGCCAAACCACCTAAGTCGAATTTGGATCCAATTTCTACTCATATTTGATTTTTATTTTTTTGATATTAATATCCAACACATATTTGACACAGTAAGTAACACAATGTTATATATTTCATTTCTTGAACTAAAATTTGAACTAACGCTTGCACTAACACTAGAACTACCATTAGGACTAATAATGGATCCAAAACGTCAATTGGAAAAATTGGAAGCGGTTTCGGGACCCAAATGGAACCAAAAAATATCAGTTGATAGGACTACACCTCCATATCCAATATAAAATAAGAAAGATAATCTGCTTTAAAGTTTGAAAATTTTGACACTAGATTTTGGCCACCCTATATAAATTTGAACCAATAGATCTTGATTAACAAAACCACTAGAACTTGCTTTTGTTTATAATTTTAATTAATCTTTAAAACCAGCGACGCAAATACGATTTTTTTGTTTTTATTTTTTGCATTTTACCCATAAAAGACACCCAAAAATGTGAGAAAATATATATCGTGTAATTTAAAAAAAAAAGTATCATTATGGGGTCACGCTTGTTTGGGACAGCCTGTATAATGATATGTTCTCGTTCAATCTATAGCCCACTTAGTGAAGTCTAACTAATTTTAGTTATTAGACTTTTGAATGCTATACCAAAAAGGTTTTTGAGAAACCTTTAATTTTTTATCTACTTTTGTTAAAACTTTTTGATAAAAGAAAAAATTTACAAAAGAAAATCACATTCTTTCACATTATAAACATCCTATTATATGATGATTGACAGGTGTAAACAAAAGGTTCTTCATGCTTTAATTGGGAAAGAAAAGAAGGCAGCCTTCACGGTATAATTGGGGAA
Organism: Onthophagus sagittarius; assembly: GCA_036711965.1. Lineage (NCBI taxonomy): Eukaryota > Metazoa > Arthropoda > Insecta > Coleoptera > Scarabaeidae > Onthophagus > Onthophagus sagittarius. The sequence goes on along the minus strand of JASERS010000003.1, from coordinate 64,372,495 downwards.
CAAAATAAACTACCAGTCTTAACATTCCTTCGTATTACAATAGATGATTGATAGGTGTTAACAAAAGGTTCTTCACGCTTTAATTGGGAAACAAAAGAAGGCGACCTTCACGGTATAATTGCGAAACAAAAACAAGCTACCTGTCTTAACATTTCTTTGCATTACAATAGATGATTGACAGGTGTAAACAAAAGGCTCATCACGCTTGAATTTGGGAACAAAAGCAAGCTACCTGTCTTAATATTTCTTTGTATTAAAATAGATCATTGAGAGGTGTAAACAAAAGGTCCTCTACGGATATTTATAACATCGAAGTAAATTCTTTCAATTTAAATTCATTTCAGAAATCATCATTGTCAGATTTAAATTCATATGATTTCGTTCAATTTTAAAGCGATGTTAGATAAAATGTTGTACTTAACACGTTAAGAAACTGCTCTCTGATTTTGTTTAACTCTCGCAATTTATAAAACTCTCTCAAATCTCTTAAACAATTAGTCTTTTCATAACTGGTTACGTATGTAAATAACTATTAGCAGTCATAGATAAAATGTTTATCACACATAGGCTAGAGCAGAATTACAATGTTCATGTGATTATACGACTGTCATGTTCATACAGTAATTATGGTTTCAGTTCACTTGTAATATAAGTAGCTATTATTTTTGTAAAATAATTACAAATATAGCATAAAAACACGTTTTGAAAGACTTAAAGCACAGATTCATTAAACTCTTGGCTATCTAAACTTGTTTGTCAACTTGAGGAAAAATGTGCATGTGCGCCAAATACGTGGGTATGAGTACTTTGGGTGCACGTGACCGATAATTAAACATTCCGTTAGGCTCAGGAATGTTTATAGTTTGTAGATAATTAAATTCCCTTAACATATTTTTAAGTTTTTTATTTTTTAAACGTTACTGATTTATTTTTGACATTAAATTGTTGTTTTTCATTGTTTCATTTATTCAGTGTTCTGATGTCTTTTTATAAATAAAAACTAGCAAACTAAAGTTTAATAAATCGTGTTGATTGTAGAAGTTATATCAATAATAATTTAAATAAATTAAACGTTAACTATCAAAACGTCATGAACGCCTTAACAAAAACATAAATGGTTTCTAGCATTTTGTGTAGAATTTTGATAATTTCCCAATATGAAGAAAACTATAATAAATAGAATGTTTATAGATAATTTGTAAAAAAATAAATTCCCTTTCTGATTGGGTAAAAAAATATGAGGCTTCATATTTATCTGCATAAGATAAATATGAAGAATTACTGTGCAAATGCAAAACGCTATGGTCTTTTAAAGAGCATGGTAATATTTGCTGAAAAACATTTAAAATCAAAAGAACTCGAAAACAATAATGCAATGACACAAATTTGGAATTGGAATGGACAACACAGGTCACCAAAATTTTAAGCCCTACGAATAATGGAACCTAAAAAGTTCTAATGAACCAGTTACGTGAGACATCCTGTATAATAAATATAGAAAATAACACTAATTTACCATTTACCAGACTGGAATTGTGACCCAACTTTAGGGGTACCGAGGACAAGATATATCCGATGACATATAATGACTTGGTAAGACTAAACACTAATAATGGCGATCCTAAATTAATTTTGAATTAGATTCAATTAACTTTAGAAGAACAAACTCTACAATGATACAAAATGGTAGCGGACAAATGCAACGACATGGATGATTTCAAGATTGAATTTGTAGAACAATTATTAAATTTAGACAGTTTTAAAAATTAAATTCAAAAACGTATTTGTAATAAATGAAGATTATTTAAAAAACGTTGAATTGTAAAATTTCTAATAGTCACTTTGACAATCTTTCTATTTTAAATAAGTAGAAGTTGTAATAATATTCACTCTTCTAGATTGTTCAATGTTAAACGAAGGGAATATTTGTAAATAAAAAAAGAAAAATAGTTTATGAAAAAATAAATAAAAAAAAGTGTTTACTTAAAAAAAGTCTTAGGAACAGAAAGTAATAAAAAAATAAGATAAGACATGATTTGAAATGGAAAAATGAAATAAGAAATAAAGAGAAGAAACAAAGAATTGTTAAATAATAAACGAATAGTAAGAAGAAATTGAAAAGAAATCAAAAAGAAAATCGAAGAAAGAAAATTCATTTTCTATATTCGGTTAATTTGTTATAACCTGCTTACGAAGAGACTGTTTTTGACCGCGAACTCTTCCCGCACAAATACGAAGTTTTTAGATATGATCGACCTCACCTAGGGGTGGCGGAGTTTTGCTGGCCATTGACTCTGATATTGTAATCTCAAAGGTTGTGTTGACCTCTTGCCCAATTGAAATAATTGATTTGGTAGCTGCAAGAATTGAATTTAAAAAATCTAAATACGTACTGAATGTTGTTGTTTGCTACATCCCGCCTGGCACACCTGGAGAAATGTATGATCGTACATTCGATCATATTGAATCATCACTAGATATGTTACTAGATACTTTGATCCTAGGTGACTTTAATATTCCATCACTTGCCACCATAAACGATGAACGAGCTGCTAGTCTTCGTAACTTTCTTAGTTTTAACAATCTTGTACAATTGAATAGCGTCGGTAATATCATAGATAGAATTCTCGATCTGATTCTTGCTTCAATATGTATAAATCTTAACGTGAGACACACTGATTTTGTCTTGGTTCGCGAAGACAATTACCATCTAGCGTTGTTGCGAATTCTAAATATGCCTGCACCTCAGTTTTCAACGGTTCGAAATATATACCGAGATGCCCAGTATTGTTTCAAAAGAGCAAACCTGCCCGATCTATACAGTGCAATGTTGAGTATAAACTGGAAATACTTGCTATCTTTGTCATCAGTTGAAGTTTCCTGTGATGTTTTCTATACAACATTATATAGCGTATTAGATAATTATGTTCCAAAAACCAACGGAAAACACATAAAGACTAAATATCCTTTGTGGTACTCTCCTAATCTAAAACGAATGCTTAAACTAAAAAAACATTACCACAAAATGTCTAAACGAAACAATAATTCTTTTTATCAAACACGATATATTCGGCTCCGCCGGGGCTGTAAATCACATATACGTGTAGATCGTCGGCAATACGTAAGGTCCCTGGAGCAGAATATAAAAGTAGACCCAAAGAGTTTTTGGAGATTCATTAATACGACAAAAAATAGTACTGTCTCGCCAAATATTCTTAAACACGATGACGAAATTATTTCTGATCTACAGACTGTGGTCAATATGTTTGCCGATCATTTTGAAGGAATGTACCTTCATGGTTCAGATGTCAATCTTGACAATGCTCAAATTGGAAATGGCTGGGATGGTGTCTCTTTCGGCATCTCAGAAGTTACTAATGATGAGATGATGGAGGCATTTAAGAAGTTCAAGGCAAAAACTACGACTGGTCCAGATGGTATCCCCGCATATATAGTCAAAGACTGTGCGCCTGTATTATTACAGCCTCTGCAGCATATTTTCAACCTAATAATCAAAAATGCTGAATTCCCGAAAATCTGGAAATTAAGTAGAGTTTGTCCTGTTTTTAAAAAAGGTAATAAGTGCTGCGTAACCAATTATCGCCCTATAGCCATCATAAATAATTTCTCCAAGCTATTTGAGCAGATCGTTACACGCAAAATCGAATTGTATACTAAAGCTCGCATATCTGACCAACAGCATGGGTTTTGCAAAGGTAAATCCACAGCAACTAACCTACTTAGTTTCACTCAGTACGTATCGAATGCACTAGACTGTCGGGGGCAGGTGGACGTGATATATACTGACTTTTCTCGTGCTTTTGATTGCTTGGACCATGGTTTGTTGCGTGAAAAGTTGGAGTGATTTGGATCTGATCACTTTCTCACGCGACTTCTGGTTTCGTATATAACGGATCGCAGGCAATACGTCGAGTTAAGTGGTTTGAAGTCTAGGCAAATTCATGTTACTAGTGACGTGCCCCAAGGATCTATACTTGGCCCTTTGCTGTTCAACATCTATATAAATGATTTGCCAACGATTTTCAACACTAATTCACGTATGCAGACGACCTGAAACTATTTAGATCTGTTAATTGTGAGCAGCAGTGTGCGTCACTCCAGTCCAATCGACTCCAATCACTCCAATCCACTACCTCGATTTTGGATATTATCCACCTAGAGGGGAAGATGTCGGGTGTACTAGTTGCATCGGAAATTTTAGCTCAATTAAATATTAGGGTGCCGCGGATAAGTGCGCGAGTTTATAGTACCTATACGCCCAATCGTGCTAACACTAATATGGGTCTAAACTCACCAATAAACAAACTAATGTGTGCCGCAAATTCAGTTGAGTGACACTTTATTCTTGTTTTCTTTTTTCCCTTTTTCTTTTTGTTATAATCGATCGTTTTTCTGTTATTTTTATATGATTATCTCTACACTGGATTGTAATCCGTTGGGATAATAAAGATTAATAAAGATTATCCTGTAAATATGAATAATCATTGCAAGAGATAATAAACGTTTGATTTTATTACATAATGTATTAATTACACTAGTTTACAAGAAAAATCTCAAAGACTGTAAAATTTTTTTGATAACGTAGAATGTTGTGCTGATTCTGAATCTGTCTTCAGTTTTTCGCCATCACGTCCAGTTTTCGAGATATACCCAAAAACGTGGAAAATTGTAAATTAAAAAACACAGTTACGGTTCATATTCAGTATATTTGTTATTTTGCATAGTGTACTTCTGTAACTATATGGACATGAAAGTGGACATCCAGACGAACATTTTAAGATATTGACGCCATAAATCGGACTTTCCTTTACTATAGCCTAATACAGCTCAACAAAATCAAATTTTTTGACATTTTTCCCATTTTCTTTTCACTTAATCGCACCGTTACAAAAGATATTTATATATGAACAAAAAAGTTAGCTACTCTATCTTGTAGATCATTTAATTCTCTCAATTTTGAAGCATTGAATATTGTGATTGAATGTATTTTACCAGAGATATCATGCAAAATTTCATTTTTTGCCATTTTCACTGAATTGCTGAAACATTACTACGAAAAATTTTTTTTTAATAAAGATGTATTTTAACTGTTCTAGGCACTAAGTATAAACATTAAATTCATTCAAATCAATATTATTATTTTGACACTAATTCAGTATAACGTTTTTGAATGGAAAGATTCTGTAGACTAAAAAGTAATTGCCGCAGTAAAGAAATTTACTAACTTCTACTTTTTAAGTATCGACTTACATTTATATGACTTTCAAGTAATTGCGGTGGTTACAGACTAACAACGCGATTTGACAAAACATTGCTCTTTTCTTTGTTTCAGTGAAGCTGAGCGAGAGAGCATCATAGGCAAAGACTGGTCTTCTAGAGAACATTACGATGTTGATGCTTTCAATGTCTTAAATAAACCTCTGCTGAGACCAGCGTCGGTCATATTATCTTCACTACACATCAAACTGGATTTGATGAAAAACTTTGCGAAAACGTTGAATCCAGAAGTCCCACTATTTAAATATCTGACTCAGCTCTTTCCACAAATATCGTACTCTAAGCTAAAAGAAAGCATATTTGTTGACCATCAGACAGGAAAGTTAATATATAAATGACAACGAATTAATGTCAATATTGACAACAAAAGAAGCAAGGCGTGGATTAGATTGTTAGAAAACCATAAGGATGAGAATTCTTGCGAAATAATTTCTGCAATTTCCAGCTTATTACACAATTATCATGCTATATATGCAAGCATGTTGCTTAAAATCCATTTTCCCCATTTGCTCTTAGATTTCTTTCCATGCAATCTTGGAGCGGAAAATGACGAACAAGGCGGGCGGTTCCATTAAAATTTAATGACATTAGAAATATGTTATCAAGGTTACTGGGGACACAGAGATAATGGGGGATTATCTCTGGAGTATTATTGGAGAAATCTGCCCAAAGACATACAAAAGTGGTCGAAAAGTCACCATATTCCGCACTATACTAACAATAAGTAAAGTAGTGTACATTATATATAAAATTTAATTTCATAAAAGTTCTGTAATATAATTTGTTATATAAACCTAGACAATATAAACAAAAAGACAAAGAAAAGTATCGCTTGTAAGATCAGCCAAACACCCAAGTGCACATAGTGGAACTCTGTCAAAATCAAATCCTCCTGAAAAATTATGCTTAATGTTCAATATTTAGAACAGCTAAAATAATATTGATTTTAGTGAATTTAATGTTGATGCTTAGTGCCTGCAATAGTTAAAATAACTCTTTATTAAAAAAAAATGTTCGTAATAATGTTTCAACAATACAGTGAAAATGGCAAAAAATGAAATTTTACACGATTATCATAAATTAACGATATCTCTGGTAAAATACGTTCGATCATGATGTCCAATGCTTCAAAATTTAGAGAATTAAATGTCCTACAGGATAGAATAGCTAACCTTTTTGTTCTTATATAATTATTTTTTGTTATGGTGCGATTAAATGAAAAGAAAGTGGGAAAAATGTCAAACAATTTGATTTTGTTGAGTTGTTTTAGGCTGTAGCAAAATAACGGAAAGTCCGATTTATGCCGTCAATAACTCAAAATGTTTGTTCGGATCTCCACTTTCATGTCCATATAGGTTCAGAAGTACACTATGGAAAATAACAAATATACTTACTGAACATGAACCATTACTGTGTTTTTTAATTTACGATTTTTCACATTTTTGAGTATATCTCGAAAACTGGGCGTGATGGCGAAAAGCTGAAGACAGATCAGAATCAGAATCGGCACAACATTCTATATTATAAAAAAAATATCGCAGACTTTGACGAAAAATTTGATTAAAATTTGTAAACTAGTGTTATTAACTCCTTTAAAAATTCTTGGGGTGTTTCGAATAGTGTTGAATGTGTCCTATTTGTATCCTATTTCGTAACTATTCCACTGTGACGAAGATCATGGCTGGGATCATGGCATGGCCTCGGTCTATCCAACTATTATTGAAATTTTGTTTTAGAAAATCGTTGACTTCTAAATTAAAATGGACGAGCACGTCTGATAATAACACTGGAAGTTCATTCTCAAGAAAATAACATTCATTTATTTTGTAGGGATTCTTGTCGGCCCAAAAATGGTTATTATGAAAATGCCTGATGGTATATCTTGTCGCCTCGTCATTAAACAAAAGTCTTCCCACAATTAATGGATTTTCAATTAAAATGTTTAGTAACCACCCATAATGTATCCCATAACGTAACCGTTTAATGTTATCCAACCCAACGCGAAAGTTGAAGCACAACTGCTACGGAGTCAATAATAGATAACAAGCATTTAATTTTTTTGACTATTATACCCTTATTTTCTTATCTACTTGTTCGTGACGATCTAATTATTGACATTTTTTTCTAATGTCTAACTAATGTCACTAAAATCACCTAATGTTTAGTACAAATATCACATATATAAATTAATATAAATTTGCTTATAACGAATCCGGTTACAACGATCTGTCGGGTATAACGAACTAATTATTATTGAAGTGATTACAATTACAGCGAGCACTTTCTAGTTTTTGTGAGAATTCCTAAGCAAAATACGTTAGTACCAGTTAATCTATCGATTCTATGTCATCAATGAAAAAGAAGTGTTTAATGAAGACGACGTCATGCCACTTACAGTTTTTTCTAAAAGTTATATTGGTTCATGATTTTGAGGAATGTCATGGTTTGGAATGAGCTCCCACTTCATACTATTTCTCATATTTAATGATATGAAGTTGAAAATCAGCCTAACCGAAGCAAACAGAATCCAAATTAATCAAACCGAACCCAACCATCTCAACCCAACCCATACCACTCCTCATATCGAATGATTTGTAGTTAGAGCTCAACTCAATCTGACAAATCATTTAAATTTTTTGGAAATATTCCATGATTTTTTCTTATATTGTGGGGTTGAACTCCAACTTCATACCATTAAATTTAATAGATGGTATGAATTTTCACTTCTATGATTGGGTTGGGTTGAGCTCCAATATCATACCATTCAATATGAGGTATGGTGTAAGGTTAAAACTCAACCCAACCCAACCATAGAAAAAAAATTACGGAATATTTACGAAAATAAAAAATATTTCCACATTTTAAGTTTCATTTTTTTTCTACAGTTAGGTTGGGTTAAGCACTAAGTTGATACTATTCAACATGAGAGATGGTATGAAGTTGAAGCCTAACCCAACCCATCCATAGAAAAACAAAATCAACCACCAAAACAATAAATCTTCTAAGTTCAATTCAATAGAAAAAATGGTATCAAATGGGGTTGACCAAAAAAACCATTTCTTTTAATTTCTTCACAAATTGCTTAATTTCATTCAATTTAGTAAAAAATAAATTGTCAATTTAATTCAAATTTTTGTCTACAACGAACCTCTTTTCAGGTCCCTTTCGGTTCGTTATAACCAGAGTACACTGTCCTTTATCATCTTTAGATGTCCCCACATCAACTAACATTATTTATTAGTCTAATTAAACACCTTAACAAAAGATTAGAGGAGAATTAACAAAAAAGAACGTAAAAACGATGAGACGAAGCGGTTTGTAATAATTGTTTGGATTTAAAGCTCAACTTTTCAATAAAAAAACTCGTTTTCTTGAAACATTTCAAATAAAACTTATGTAATATATTAAAATAAAACAGATCAATAGAATTTTACTCTGCATCGCTTCATAGAAAATGTACAGATAAAGCATTATAACAAAGAATCCAAGCATTTTTCATAATTAATCTACCATTACGTGTAAAGGGATACAACTGCATGGAGAATAAATTCCTTTCATTATCCATAATAATATGGAAAGGATTGATTTTTAGTCGTAAAAGGGAACTATTATTCTCTCATAGATGACGAACGGTGTTGCAAAAATATAATGAATAATAATTTTTTTCAAGCACAAATCGAGATATGGTTTCATAAAAAAATAATAATTAATAAATTTAGAAACGACTCACCGCATGGATGTTATTTTTATTTTTTGATTTTCTCAGCTAGAAAGGAAAGATAAATTAATCTATTGTGACAACTAAATATTAATTAAGGAATACCTATTAACATCCTTAAAATAACAATCCGATGATCCCAACATCACTAATGTCAGCAAGATCACTAAAATCACCTAATATTTAGTACAAATGTGACATATTCGTCACTTAATTCGCGTAATAAATTTTATTTTTCGAAACTGCTTTATCACCCTTACATGTCCGTATATCCACTAAAATTTTTATTAGCAAATCAAACATCTTAACATCCCCTCCTTAATTTAATATACGGAGAAGAAATAGTGGAGGTGCGTTAATAAGAAACGTGTCGAAGCGGGTTTTAACCATTTTTTGCTTTTAAAACTCAACCTTTAATAAAAAAATACTGGCTTTCTCGATACTTTTCAAATAAAACTTACGTAATTTTATTAAAATAAAACATATTAATAGAATAGCAATTAAATTCTAAAGAAAGATGGTCGTATGCACCCATTATCATTCTTTCCATCATTAAATATGAATTTAAAAGTCTTCTCTTAAGAAGTAAACAAATCATTGGTCAAGGAATAGACATGATTTTAAGAAAATCATGAAGTTTTTAATCTCTTAAGGGTTCGTTATATCTGGAATATACAGTACTTTATCACCCTCAGATGTTTGCATATTAATTAATATTTTTTTATTATATAAAAATTTGAAAAAAAATTTTATTAATTGTTTTTAAAACAAATTAATTGTTTTAAAAACAATGCGTCGAAACGGTTTTTAAAAATCTTGTGGTTTTAAAACTCAACCTTTTTGAATAAAGAAACTCGTTTTCTTGAAGCATTTCAACTAAAACTTACATAATACGTATGTTTATTAAATTAAAACATACTAATAGAATTTGTATCTGCACCTCTTCATAGAAAAGATTCAGATATGCAATAAACCATTATAACCCACCGCATGGGGAATAAATTCCTTTCATTATCCACAACAATGTGGAAAGGGTTAACTTTAGTCGTAAAAGAGAACTGTTATTCTCTCATAGACGAGGAACGGTGTTGCAAAAATATAATGAATAGTAATCTTTTTCAAAGCACAAATCCAATGAATAAAGTTCGAATCGCGAATTATAGAGATATGATTTGATAAAAAATAATAATTAATAAATTTAGAAACGACTCACCGCATGGATGTTGTTTTCTTTGGTTTTTAATTTGCAGCTGAGCTAGAAAGGAAAGATAAATTAATTTATTGTGACAAAATATTAATTAATACAATACCTTTTAACATCACTAAACACCCAACATCACTAAAATCACCTAATGTTTAGCACAAATATCACATACTCGTCACTGAATTCGCGTAATAAATTATATTTTTCGAATCTGCTTTATCACCTTTACATGTCCGCATATCAACTAAAATGTTTATTAGTCAAATAAACAAATCAAAGATCTTAACATCCCCTCCTTAATTTAGTATGCGGAGATGGAATAGTGGAGGTGCGTTAACAAAAAAACGTGTCGAAGCGGGTTTTAAGCACTTTTGGGTTTTAAAACTCAACCTTTCAATAAAAAATTACTCGCTTTCTAGATACATTTGAAATAAAACTTACGTAATTTTATTAAAATAAAATACGGTAATAGAATACCATAGAAATTCCAAAGAATGATGGGCGTATGCACCAACTATCATTCTTTTCATCATTCATTTATCAAGAATAAACATGATTTTAATAAATACGTATGTATGTTAACGTACATTAACATATGTATACGATAAAAAATAATCTCGATTTAAAAATTTACAGCGCAGATTAAAAATATAGAGTGTTTTTTACAGTAAATTTTATTCTATTATTTATTCTTGTTATAGATAAACTTTATATATGGATTAAAGTTTCCTCTGCAGATTTACATTTAACATACTCAAGTTAAAATTTAACTCTAACAGTAATGATAGTTACTTTAAATCCAGAAAAGCTTTCAGAAGTTCACAAACTTTTTTGCTCGAACACGTGATGATGTAAAAACGAATGAAGGAAAAGTTTAGTTTTTAATAGGATTTGAAAAAGAAACAAAAATGCAAATATCTATAAGAAAACTGAAAGACTATATCGATGAATTTTCATCAGATTTCAAAGGCGATCAAAAATTTGTATTATTTTAAGAATATGTTGATCTTAGAAATCATCATAAAGAAAAGAAAGTTAGTTATTTTTTACTGTCTAAGCCTATAATAATCCCGAATTTTATTTTATTTTAATTCAATTTTATCCCAAATATAATAATTCATATAAACATAAAAGGAAGATGGGAAAGCGTTATCACTTATCGAGTAAAATTTCAACAGTTTAAACCAAAATACTTTAGTATCATTTAATGTAATATTGAGTTTTTTCTTTCCAATTCAGTTCTAGCATCTTGGAAGGTTTTTTAGAACTGTTCTCTATTCAGTTCCTTTTTTATGAGTACCTTTACGTATTTTGAAAAACCGGCTCCTCTACCTGGAAACTTTGTCTTCACTCTCTTTTTATTCAAGATCTCCATCTCTATTGGATTATGTGTTTTACAATTTATAGGCTCTCGCCTTTAATACTTCTATGTGGTCTAATAACTCTTCCGTGACACTCCTCTCATGCGATCACATAGTCCCGGGTGATATTACATTGCATACATTATATATCAGGTAAACCAACCAATATTGCACCGCGACCATACTGTACCTTCATAAATAAAGTTATCAAATTTCACTATGTAGTCCAATGCTCTTAACTAAAATTAATACCTTGCCCGGTAAAAAATTTTTCAGATCCGGGAAGATAAACTTCGACACAAAAATCGAGAACCTGATGCGATTGACAGCAAAGCAGTGGCATAAGACATCATCAACCGCTTTGCTCAACAAGTTGAGGTGTGTTGATTGACAATGTCCAGTAAAGACACCCATTAGAACTCTAATGCTGCTGAGAGCAAATCCAAAAATATTCCCGGGTTTGACAGCGGCGATGGCAATAAATAACTTCGCATGTCTCATTCCAGGAGAACGGGTTCATAGTAGGTGAAGTCTTTCTGCAGCCCACAGTGTATTTATTTTCTCTTACAGTCATTAACTGGAGCCGATGTCTGAAGAGGGGCTTGACTATCCTCACTCTAGAAGAATTTTAGTTACTATGTCAATAGCAACTACTTCCGTCTGTAATGCAGAACAGTAAGTACCCAGGCTGTAAGTTTGCTTTATTCTTAGTGTCTGGCATTACACCTCTGCCTCGATTCCTTCCGGGTTTTTTTATCTATCTGTGAACATACAAATATCTGTGTGAACCACAGAATTTTCACTGACAGTGGCTCAGTTAAATCTAACGACATTGATAGCACAATGTCAGTATCTTCCACTCATTCCACCAGCTTATTGATAAGACATGTCTGAATAGGTTTGAGTATATTACCTGTAAACGGCAGATCTGGTCACTTCCTCTATATGTACGTGCAAAGGAGTTAAGCCAAATAGAACATCAATTGAGTTGAACATCTTAGAGTTGGCGTAGTGCTCATCGCATCAGAAATTGCTTCCTCCTGGTATTCGTTGAATTCTTAAAAGTTTACTGATAACTGCGACCAGTCGAACTTTCCTATCCCACAGTCACATAGGGCCTGCATAGTCTTTTACGGGTAAGACTCCAATTTTTTCGACAAAGACTACAATAAGTCCACAAGGTTAGTCTAGCTTTGTGTAAAACTCTCTGCAAATGTCTATTCCAGGAGAGGGTTACTCCTAGATATTTAACTTCTTTTCAGAAAGGAATTTTTCAGCTTAGATAATAGGGCGAATAAATCCATCTAACTTCCTTTTCCTAGTGAAAAGTATAACGATTGCTTTTCGCGGGTTTATCGGAAGATTCTCACCCTTACAATATGCGCAAATGGTATATGACTTAGACCATCTGGAGCACCTAGAGGACTTTGTATATCCTCGACTAACAGATTCCTTCGACCATAACAACAATGTCGACAGCATACGTATTTCCGCACCAACCATTTTGACTATCGCAATAAGGTCATCGACCATCAGGGACCATAGCAGGTATCGTTTCACCGTGTAGTGAACTAGAAACAACTCTACTATTAAGCACATTACAAATCCATCCCGCTATGGTTAATTCCACTCGTCTAACAAAAGCAGTTCTTTCAAGAGATTGTGGTATTCGCGCCCTCTATATCCAGAAATGCACAAACCAAGATCTCTTTATCCTGGAGTATCCTGGATACTCTACCAACCAGGTTGTGTAGAGCCACTTCAGCTGACTTTCTCGTTTGATAAGCATACTGGTGGTGATTCAGCGTACCAGGTACGAGTAGTATTGCAGGGATATGCCGTTTCAGAATCTTTTCAAAGGTTCTCAACAAGAATGATAATAGGCCGCTGGGTCGAAAGACCGGATGACATAGGAAGACATTACTTTTCTGTTAATTAACTTTTCTCTTCTTTTTCCTTCACTTTCATCTTCTTCACCTATTCCTGTTCTCTCCTTCTCCTAACGGTTTCATACACGTTTCATACCCTTCTCCGCTCATACCCAAACTGTTTTGTTGGGCAAATAAGAAGAAAACGCGTTGTGCAGCCCAACCTACTGGTGGCGTCTGATCTTGATGGAACACACATTCTTCTGTTGAGTATCTGGGACTGCAAACAACAATCGCTGCTTACCTCCTACTAAGAACCTTTGCACCTCTCTATTCGGAACCGGCCCTCAGAGCATTACTTCAAGGAAATCTCTTCTCACAATATAATATATACCATCTTGAGAGGGAGTCATCATTCTCTTACCTTCCTTTTTCTTCCTTTTGCTTTTTTGTCCCTCACGGTTGAAATTCTTACTTGCATTTGAACCCCTTCAGACTCTATCTTCCTTTCTTGCTTCTACCTTATGGCTTGACCTTCCACTTGTTTAAGCTCAAGGAATTTAGTCCGATGAACATTTTTATCTCATTGTATACCTGCATAAGTATAATATATGGCCAGATTTTCTACTTGCTAAAATATAAGAAATTTTGTCATAAATGAATGAAGAGGGAATTCCTTTCTCCTCTCTGCTTCACGTTCAGTCTTATTCTTGATCTCTCATCTCTCCCTGCTGATCCTTCTATACAATCCTTTCATGTCTTTCCTGAGAATTTTTCCTAATTTTTAATTTTGTGTAAGTACTGCTGCCACAGGTATTCATGATCCATGAATACTTATGGTTCTATCTCCATTATAATAATGGAGAAATTATAATCCATTATTATAATAATGTTGTCCACTCCTCGTCTCGAATACTCGTAACATCTTGGTTAGCAAGCAGTCATCATCCTTACCTTCATTTTCTAATTCCTCCTCCATTGCAGTCATCGAAGGCAATTCCGCAATGACCTCAATGCCCTCCATTTGAACTGTTTGGTATGCTGATGTAATTCATTTATTAATGCAAATCACTATATTGTTTATACTCTCATATACGTCGTTCTTTATCACTTCCTCAACATGTTTAGTCATGGTCATATTATTGTAAACACTACAGTATACTTTAATTTCCACTTTCTCCTTCCTTGTAATAGCTAGCATCAATTCTGTTTATCGTAACCATCTCTTTAAGTTTAGCAATTACTTGTTAGACTGCATAGCTCACCTTATCTCTGAGTTGCCTCTCATCTCTACTTTTAAGTACAAGTGCTAAGCCGCCTTCATATACTGTAAGTTTTGCCTCAGCTTCCAGATTTATTCTCAGTAATTCGTCGTAATATAGGTTCCATAAAAGTGGTCCTAGTAAGGATCTACCCAACCAACTCCCAAACAAAATTAAAGCAAACCAACCCAACCTAACCTACAAATAGCGTCGAACTACATATTGTATGGTTCTCTTTTGTTTTAATTGTGGTCGCACATCATCGTAAAAATTGGTGGAGTAGTCTATAACTAACATTTTATATGGTCTACATTATATGGTTCTGATAGACTAATAACTTTTGATACGTTACTAACGTGTTTTTTTAAGAAAAATTGTAACCTTTATGATAACAAAGACTATGAAAAAGATCGTGGTGTTGATCTTATATGTCTACTATATATTTTTTCAACTCTAATTTTAAATCTTTTGCACAATGACAGAAACCTCATAGATATTATACCAAAACAATTCATCTTTATAATGAAACCCAAATAAGCCAGTTATGTGATATGTAAGAAAGACGATCACAAAGATATAAACGATCAAACAAAAGAAAATTTGAGAAAATAAATTTAAAGAAAAATTTAATAACATTTATTATAAAAAAAACTTTTCAAGCGATCTTTGTACGGTAATTTTAAATGAGCATATCTGGTTTTAAGATGAATAAGGTGCGCAAAAGCACACCTTCGAGTCGACTTTTGGATAATATCAATAATACCCAATAAATTCCATGGGGCCCGGACGTCACGACGACGGTACCCGATCATTTAGTAACGAACACTTCGGACTTGGTAATTACTCAACCGTGCCGCGGTAACGGTACATAAATCGGCGGCCGTTCAATATTGCGGCGGGCAGTCTCTCGTGTGCCGTTTTTTTGCTCGCTTTTTTTGTCCAGTTTCGTGTTGTTCTCCACGTTTTAACCGAATCGAACCTAATCCGCCCTTCGTTGACTACGTGAAGCTAGGTGAAATAGAACCGTTAGGAACACATTTTTCTGTTTGATTTTATTTTTAATTCCAGATAACATTCGTCTAAAAAAAGTCTAAAACAATACGAACCCCCAAGGGTTGTATCAAAATCGCTTGGTTATAGCTGGAAAGTTAACTGTATACTCAAAAAGTTATTCTCTGGACAATTGCTTCCAACAAAGCAATTCTAAGCACTGCCGATGGAAATTTTGTTACGTCAATTGCATAACCGATTTAATTCAGTTTACGATTGAGAGAAGGAAACGCATTTACTGAAAGAATTAATTGCATTAATACTGAACGTCAATGAGTGGAACGGTCTACTATGACGAAGATGAACCAAGAATCAGTTTATCAACAACGACGATATAACTGTAGAATTGTTTTGTAGAGATATTCAGGACTAACATTTAATTTTTTGAAAAATATCCTACACTTTTTACAAAGCCGACCAAAGGCATTGTCGTTAAAGCTTTGCTTTGTCGGTAATTATAATTTTTTATTATCATTCCGAAGTTGTACTCCAAGATATGGATGCATGATATCTACAGATAAAAAATTCTCTTACTCATTCATCTCTTCATCTCTTACTATCACGTAATGATACATTAAGATATCACACCTCTGTAACTTTTTTTCGTCCAGCTATAGTCAATGCAGCACAATTTAATGCATTTTCTAAAGCTAAATTTTTGAAAATTCCTCCATCGTGGTTCTCAACATAAACACCAATTTCAGCAACACTGAATTCCTTCTTATAATTGAGATAAGTTGCTTCCCATCTAAAGCACCTATACAGTTGGATAGTTATTGGTACTGTATCGTTATTGGTGACGGCGTAACAATGGACTAAAATTTCGACTATATTTCAGAATAAACTTTAAACAAAATGGTTCAAACTGTTGTTTCCCCTAATCTGCAGCAAAATGCCAAACTTACGAATATGACACAAATGGCTCAAAAACATAAAAAAAACATTAAATATTGTATCTTTCTCACTTCAAGATTGTAAAAAATGGAACAATTAAGAAGTACGGTGATGAAATGGAGCTTCTTCTTCCAAACCTTTAGGAGAGACCACACATGTCTGAAGAAGAAGTTTGTGGGAATTCTGTTAGCACCCAAAATGAATATAATAATCCGTCCATATCACCGTTCATACCAATCACCTCTAAAGTGAAACAGTATTAAAAATTACAGTTAAAAACTGTACATTATTTACAGAGATTTCTCGAAAATAACGAGAAACGTAAGAAGTGGGACCACCATTTGACTAATTTTTTTTAATTTGCTGAAGAAGCAACTGAAACATCGGTTCTTAAACTACAAATCTTTGTCAAACATCGAATTTCAACGTTGTTGTCTGAATTCGAGATGAAGGTATTGAAAAGAAAAGAAATGTTTCGTCTTCAAAAAGGTCATAGTAGAGATGATGTAATTCCCACTTACGCTTTTTACTGCTTTCCTCTCATGTTCTTCTTCCAAAGAGACACACAACGGCAAGAATTCTTCATCTGAAATATCCATTGCAAAACAACAACATAGACTAAAGCTGCAGCACATACTCAATTAACTATTTATAAAGCTGCACTAGCTATACAATATTCTACTTCTATTCCGATGTATTCTGCTCGCCGATAGTGTGTGACCTGCCTTATTCCTCTGAAAATTAGAATGAATGCAAAGAAATTGATAACATGGTATTAGTCAAGAGAACAACGAACGGGGAAGGTGAAAAAGCTGCGAATGTAGTACTAGATTATTTTGATAAGCAAAAGCTTCTTGTTGGCGACTTGAAATACGCTACATAATTAAGAAAATACAAAAAGTTAAAACCGAAGTAAAAGACTTTTTGAAAGAACACATAAATATGTTTACCATAGGTGTGGAATACGTGCGCTATTTCAATTCAGTCCCAATATTTACTGCGAATGGTTTTTTGGAGAGCACGTATATTAATAGATACCTCCAGAAGACTTCATTTGCTTCTATAAGACTCAATACTGCCTCTGTAAGAACAGGCACTACTTCCAAAAGACTTGATATACTTGCAGAAGGCTTGAACTGCTTCCAGAAGACTTAATACTGCCATGGAGGATTTGATACTACTCCTAGAAGATTTAATGTTACTTCCAGTAGACCTGAAATGATTCCAGAAGACTTGAAATGTTTATAGAACGCTTGTAATGTTTCCAGAAGACTTAAGCTGCTTCTGAAAGACTTGAACTGATTCCTTAAGACTTTATACTTCTAGGATACTTGATACTGCTACCAGAACACTTCAAATGCTTCTAGAACACTTGATATTACTTCCAGAAGACTGAAATGCTTCAATACTTGATACTGCTTATAGATGACTTGATACTGCTTTCAAAAGATTTGAAATGTTTCCTGAAGACGTAAAATGGCTCTAGATGACTTAATACTACTTCTAAGACACTTGATGCTGCTTCTAGGACACTGCTTTCAGAAGACTTAATACTGCCTCTGGAAGACTTGATACTGCCCCTGGAAAACTTGATACTACCCCTAGAAAGCTTGATACTGCTTCTAGAAGACTTGATATTGTTACCAGCACATATGAAATGCTTCCACAAGATTCATCATGTTTCCAGAAGACCTGAACTGCTACTATAAGACTTGATACTGCTTCTAGTAGACTTGATATTGCTTCCAGAAGATTTGAAATGTTTCCAGAAGACTTGATATTGATTGTAAAATTGTTGGTAAAAGATAAATTTACTGTGCTTCCAAAGTATCAAATAATGCTGGCAACACACAAAATGTTTAATTTCTTCGTGTAACCTTTGTGTAATTCTTAGCAAACCGAATATTAAAAAACCTTTATACTTTAACTATTTAACTAACTTAGTTTTAACTGACTTAGCCCGGGTTTTTGTCTGTTAAAATCTATTCGTTGTTATACTTAAATCACCCTTAATAAGTATCTTTTAACCACTTTTACCTCCTTCAGGCTGATAACTTTTTTCAATTTTACGCTGATTTACTTTTGCTGCCCGAAGCTTAGGATTACAGCGTTTTCTGTTCATTGTTCAAGAATTGTTTTTTGTTCATATAACATAGTTATTTACAGGAAAAGCAGTTAAGCATTCCTGCGTGTAGGGATGCGTATTAAGAGTGATTTAAGCATGACAACAAATAGATTTAAATCGACGAAAGCCTGGATTAAGATAGTTGAAAGAGCAATCTTTATCAAAACAGTTTTTTAAAATTCGATTTGATAACCATTGCATAAGACCTTAAAGTTTGGTAATTTTCAGCTATTTTAAGAAGAGGGCGGTGTTCTTCATTTTTTATTGATCTTGGTATCAACGTATCAGCAAGCGAAAACCCGGGTTTAAGATTTAATACGGTGCTTTTAGTTTTTCGCAGTTTTTAATAATAAAGAAGATAATAGCTAGAAAAGTAGATAGGAAAGAAATACAATAACACTGCAGTTACAAACATGAAAATAATTTCAAGATTTAGTTAAAAGATTTATGGAATGGCAGAGATACTAATGAACCAGATCTGACAGATTAGTCCCACTTAAATGATGCAATTGAGTTGGGTGGGGTTGGATTGAGCTCCCTAAACCAGCTATGTAGATAAAAAATAAAATTCCAAAAAGCAATGAGAATACTCTGATTTCATTTCTCGACACTGACTTAACACACTGAAAAGGGGAGGGAAGAGAATGCAAGGGGAAATACTTAGTGCAGTGCTACACAACGCGGAGCCCACAGACAAGAAGAAGAAATAGGTGCCATAAGGAAGAAGCAGCTTGGGAAGCGACTGTCGCGAAAGGATGAACCTAACCGAATCCAATTCAATGATGTTTTTGCCGTGTGAGTGAATTATTATTCATGATACTTGGGCGGCCGCCGTCTTTGAAGTCAGTCAAGATTTTTTTTGATAGAAAAATTATTCCTCAACCTGAATATTCTCCCGAATACATTGTCCATAATTTCCTTACAGTGATATACCGGTGGACTTTGAAGGCGTCAGCTGCCCAAGGCATTTCCAATCTAACCCAACCCAACATTTCGGTTATTCAAGGTTATTCTGATACACTTGGAGCGGCTGACGTTTTCGAAGTCGGCTCAAATTATTTTTTTTTAATACAAACATTTTTCCTTAAACTAAATGTTCTTCTAAATACACTAACCCAAAGTCATCTCGCATTATATATATATATATGTGTTTTGGTTGATCCGAGGTATCATCCGTTCATTTTCTTGGTTGTTCCCTGTGGACAGGGGCATTACGAATTACCTCAATCGGGCGAATATATATATATATATCGAAGATGAGGGCTGGCCGAAGGGTTACAATTCGAAATACTACCTCAATCATCCAAAGTGTTATTCATGATACTTGGGGCGGCCGACGTCTTCGAAGTCAGCCGAGATTCTGGGATTCGAGACAAAAATTCTTTGTCAAAAGAAATATTCTCCTAAATATACAGCATTCATGTCTCATAATTGTCTTGCATTCATGTCTCGCCCGACTTCGAAGTTGTCGGCTGCTCGAAGCCCTTGGATCATCTAAAATATTATTTACGATACTTGGGCGGCAGACTTGGAAGACATCGGCCGAGATTATTTCTTTTGATATATTCTTTCTCAACCTAATTATTCTCCTAAATTCATTGCTCACTATCGGCTTGCATTTATGTCTCGCCCAACTTAGAAGATGTCAGCCACCCAAAGTATCACTAAGTTGGATTGGGTTGGGTTAGAGTTCGAAATTTCAAACCCAACCTAACATTGCCCGGCCGAGAGCCACATTTTTCTTACGAGGTCGGGGAAAATCTGCTAAACAGACATCCGGTCTGGCATGATGGGCGGCCGGATAGTGTGGGGTTGAGGTCAAAGACCCCGACCCACTAAAAACCCCTTTCCTTTCCTCCACACTCGCGAGCTTTCTTCGGAGTTTGAACACACTGACCAATCTTCTTCTTCTTCCATCTCATTGTCAGCCAGTCCATGGAACCACTCTTCCTCTTCTTCCATCTCATTAATACTCTTTCAGCTTTTTAACTATACTTCTTAATTATACGTATCCGGTGAGGGGGGCTGTGGGAGCATCCTCAACCGAACTCTTCCTTCTTCTTCTCTCCTCGATCTTCTCCTCCCGTCGATGCACTCTCATTCCTCTCGGTGTACTCTTCCTCTCCCTCATTATAGCGGTGTGGGATCCATTATTATGGATGGGGTTAGGTTGGATTTCGAATTTCCAACCCAACCTAATACGTCAATTAGCCTAGGGTAATATGAGTTCGGTTGTTAACACTGAGATCATAGGTTCAAGTCCGCTTCATTTTACCTATTTTTCTTATTATTATTTTTCGTCCTTTATCCAAGCGTGATGATTATTAACAAATTAATACTTTTATTAAGTAGCTTTTATTGTCAATATTACCTGTTTTTGTTAAATAAATAAAATAAAAACTTAAGTACAATGGCGATTGAACCTGTGATCTTAGTGTTGACAGCCGAACTCATAGTCCCCTGGGCTAATTGACGTATTAGACGAAAATTAAAATATATCATACTTCTACTGTTGTAAAATATTTTGAGTACTTTGAAGTCGATTTTCTCGAGTATTTTTGAATATTGCATCGTACTGCTTCGGGAAAGTGATATCCGAGTACTGATCTTCAACCCCTGCAAATATGAACAAAATCGGTGATGCCGAACCCGTAAGGTCCCCTTGTAAGTTGGATTGGGTTGGATTAGATTTCAAAATTCCAACCAAATCCAACATTGCCCAGCTGTGATCGCTAAGTTGGATTGGGTTAGGTTGGATTTCGAATTTCCACCTCAACCTAACGCATCGATCATCCAAGATATTATTCATGATACTTGAGGCGACTGATTTCGAAGACGTCGGTCGGGATACTTTCTTTTGATACAAAAATTCTTCCTTCACCTAAATATTCTTCTAAATACACATGAGCAGTGTGGCTTCCGTTCACCTTGTGTTCATGTCTCGCCCGATTTCGAAGATGTTGGTCGTCCAAAGCATCACTAAGTTGGATTGGGTTAGATTTCAAAATTCCAACCCAACAATTTGGTCATCCAAAGTGTTATTCATGTTTTTCAAGTCGACCGAGATTATATCTTTTGATACAAAACTTCTTCGTTAACTTTAATATTCTCCCGTATGTACTGCTTCTAATCGTCTTGCATTCATATCTCGAATGATTGCGAGAACGTCGACCGTTCAAAGCATCACTAAGTTGAATTGGGTTGCGTTAGATATCGAAATTCCAACTCAACTCTTCGGTCATGCAAAATGTTGTTCATGACACTTGAGATAGCCGAAATCTTTGAGTTGGAATTTCGGAATCCAATTCATCCCGTGATATTTTGGGTGCTTGACGTCTTCGAAGGCGGCTGAGTTATACTGCAAGACAATTATAAGCAGTGGATTTTGGAGAATATTAAGGTAGAGGAAGAATTTTTGAATCAAAATAAATAATTCGATCGACTTCGACCATATCGGATATCAAATATCAGTAATAAAAGCTCTAAAAGGTATAAGGAAAGTAGTAAAGAATTATATGAAAAACCTGAAATAGTTGAGATGTATGTAACATATTTGGGGGAAGAAGAGATAGGAATGAATATAAATGTGTATATGCATTTGAAAAGGAAAGGAAAGGACTTTAATGGTTACAAAAGTTTTATAACAAGCAAAAGAAATTAGACAATTTACAGAAGAACAAAGAAGGAATTTAAAGAATTTGATTCGAGAATTTCTTGGATTATTTTTAAATCGACTTGAAAGACCGAATTTGGTTGAACATGATATTGCTTTAAAAGAAGAAAGAATCGTCCGACTACACGATATTTATAATTTCCTGGAGTACGAGGTATTATAGACAAAGAAATGGTTAAATGCTTAATTTCGGCGTGATTAAACTAATTGTAAGCGACAGCCAATATTCTCCGCCCATGATGATAATGGAAATAATATTGGGACGTATGGACACCATAAAAAAAACGGTCACTGTCTTTTTTATATTACGTCACCGTTGTCAGCTGTGATTTCTTAGTAACGGTGAATAATCACTGTTGCTGAAATATCACTCATCTCTAATCTACTGTACTAACGTATTTTGTTCAGAATTATATTCGAAAACGAACTAATTATTATTGAATAATTAGAGAATAATTAGTTAGTTATAATCGAATTCGTTATAAACAAATTTAATTTACATTATTTAGATTTTCGGGGTTATTATGTTATAATCGGCTTATACTGCATTTGAATTAGTTTCGGATTTTCTGAACTTCACAAACTCAATTAAATCTTTTCGCAACACTTATACAATTAACATTTCCTATTATGTCTTCAATTCCACAATGAAACAATGAAACGTTTATTATCCTCGTATTGGTGGTGTTGTTTTACGACGGTTTAACCCCGACAGATTAAGATTCCCTTTCTGTATTTGTACATAACAAATAACACTGTTTTGCGGTTTAAATCGTCCGTATAATTTAAAACGGACTTTTCGTCCAATCGAAACCGACCGAAACGTGTATCCAGACCGCAATTATAATTGAACCGGAGTTACTATGCCATCCGTGTCCCTATTCTATTCCTGTGACGGTGAAGCCAAACAGCCAGAGAGAGCCAGACCAATGGACGAGAAGAAGAACCCTGCGCGAGCCGGGACAAACTGGTAGTTAGCACAGAACTAGAAGAACAAGAGTGGTAGGTACCTTGACTCCGGGGCTCCGAGGTTCTCTGAGTTCTCTCGGTTCAGTCACAATATGGCCACCTGTAGCGTCGCTCGTTGGCTCTCTTTAAAACTTTAATAAGAAAAAAAACGTGGATTAGAATAAAACTTTTTAACTTAACCAAAACTTTTTTTGTTAATAGTTTTTTTTGTGTAAGTGTTTTCTTAGTGATTAAGTTACATTTTTATTTTGTGGTTGTGCTTTTTTGGATAACTCCTTTTTAAAATATTCCCAAAAAAAATTCAAGAGAAAGGTAAGTCCCAACCCACGCGCCCATAAATACCTTTTTTTATTTTAAGTAAAATTTATTTAATAGTTATCGATTTAATACATTAATAATTTTATATCGAAACGACCACGTTTGGAAGCTCGTGCACAATAATAATTTAAAGTTCCGATGTTGTAAATGCTTTAATGTTTTGCTAAAACCGCAGACGTTGGGAAGCCGTAAAGAATGACTTTTATCGTCTGTTTTACTGCTTATTATATTTCGCAACGATCGTTCTTTTTAATTTACCAGTTTAATGTATGAAATCCGCAAGAAATTATAAAGAGGAGGAGACGTACGGAAGGCCACTGGGTGGTGGTGACAAACATTTCTCTTTATTCTTATGGCAAGAATCTCGTCCCCTTCAACATTTTCAAATTAATTCTTTATTGCTTTAAGCGAGATTGTTAACGGTCGTTTATTGCTTACGCCTCACGCATTGTTTTCTTGTTTTAATACTGAAGCAGTTTTTGTATCATAAACAATTTCTCTTTGTGATAATAATATGATTTATTAGCAGATTTTTTTATTATTCCACTATTATAGTAATAAATAAACAAAGACGTTTTATATTTATGTTCACATCAAATCATCAAGTTGGACATTAAACATAAAAAAATAAGCGAAAAATAAGGAAAAATAGTTTAAGAGAGATTAAGATGGTGTTGATACAGCAATCATTACCCTCTCCATTTCTATTTGAAAGTTTTTCTTTGAATGTATCATAGAAATCATAACACTACGCAGTAACCGCATGGATCAAATATTTTGTGTTGTAAACAAATTGATAAGTTGAGTATAAAGATGTCATTAAGGTTATAAAACGCGGTCTGTATAAAAACTTTAGGATTACTTCCCTAACAAACTAATAAGAATATGGCAGAAAGAATTAAAGTTGCTATTTTCTTTTGGCTTTTGCTTTAGGCTTGTTGTTAGTGTTCAATTTATGTCTATATCTCATATACATAACAGGTTCAATTGTGATTGATCGTTTGAACTGTCCCTAGCAGCACTAAGAGCAACCGGTCTATGGCGAATGGAAATAAATATTTCAAAAGATAGACTTGGAAACACCGTCTACAGTCGTTAGTGATAACAGACAGTATTGAAACTATTACCTGATGTTACAATATGTGTAGTTATCACAAAGGTCTACATCTTAAAAATTGTCCAATAATGTCTCAATGTGTCATGAAAGCAACAAAAAATACATCAATATTTATTTGATATTTGAAAGATTTTGTAAGGGCTTGGTTTTTTTCTTGACCTAAGTATATTTTAGATCACCTTCATAACCAAGATAATTATTAACGGCAAATTAATTAATCAATTGCAAAGATCTTGGTAGAAGACATAATACTACATCAAGATTTCTATAGGCGCGGGTTTTTGAAAATACGTATAGGTGCTGTTTGCTTTAATAGTAAATTCCAAAAAGATATGATTAACTTTATTTGGTCTTCCAAAAGAAAAAAATGTCTTAATTATGAAAAAAATGAAAACATATGACTGAATTAACAATAATTTTAATGTTAATTCAATGGGTTAAATTAATTATTTGATTAATAAAGAAATGCAAACAAAAATGGATAAAGGTTACGTCCTTGTCTTCCGAGGATTTGATGGCTATTCGAAACTGCAAATTATACTAAGCAACACTTCAACTCTACCCCAAAATGTAGCTTTCGTTAAAGCAAATTACTCATTTGTTTGTGAAACTATTGAATAAATCGGAGACTCAAGGTTTGAAACTAACCGATTTTATACAAATGATTGACATATTGAAAAACATAATCAACAGAATCGAAGGTTCGTTCAACTGCACAAAATATTAAGAAAAAAATAGAATATGGAACTAAAACTAGAACTTACACTAGAACCATTACTAGGACTAATACTCGATCTAAAATTAGAACCTTTCGGGTTTTGCCGTGTGTCTTTTGAAAAATGTTTGATGTCTGGTTGAAGAGACTTTCAGTTTCTGAAGAAGGTTGCAATAGAGATGTGCAAATTACATGAGTGCCGCCGGGTCACGTAATAAATTGTACCACTCACGTGAATGTGCGTGATCGTGAGCATCTTTGATTTCAACGGGACCCGGCGTGACCCGGTTGGAATAACTTGAGTAGTTAGTAAAGAAAAGTATAGAAATACTAAAAGTTCCTAAGTCTAGTATACTTTTAGTACATAGTAAGCACTTTTAGTACATATCGTTCAAAGGTATTCCCTTTCTAATTTAGTTCATTACATTTTTCTTTAAAGTAGTCATTTTTACCTTTTAAAGTTGGATATTTATTTTTCAAACAACACTACACAATTACAAGATTTAAGCTGCTGCTGTTCACTACTTGCTCTTATATTTTCTTCTCTACTTTTATCCATTGTTTTGAATATTGTCTAATTTGGATTCCAATACACGTATTTGAAGCCAATTCTCCAGTATGTTTCTGAAGTATTTTAGGCCAAGCTTTTCTTCGTACCCCTTTCTGTGTTTATTAAAAGATTTTCTTTTCCGTGATGTTTACTAAACTTTGTCTAATGATTTCATAGATTGTCCCACTTAAGTAGTGCCATTGAGTTGGGTTGGGTTGGTGTAAAAAGATACTTTCGATAGATTACAAGATTTAAGCTGCTGCTGTTCACTACTTGCTCTTATATTTTCGTCTCTATTTTTATCCATTGTTTTGAATATTGTCTAATTTGGATTCCAATTTACGTGTTTGAAGCCAATTCTCCAGTATGTTTCTGAAGTATTTTAGGCCAAGCTTTTCTTCGTACCCCTTTCTGTGTTCATTAAAAGATTTTCTTATCCGTGATGTTTACTAAACTTTGTCTAATGATTTCATAGATTGTCCCACTTAAGTTGTGCCATTGAGTTGGGTTGGGTTGGTGTAAAAAGATACTTTCGATAGAGGCAGTAAGTGAAGGTTGTTCACACAAGGTTCTACCTTAATATTGTCTTTTCGATCAAATACTGAATTAAATGCTGACGACATTGCAATCATAGTTAGTGGCTGGGAAATTGCAAATTTTGAGCAAACTGCACAGCTGGTGAGGGATAATATAGTGAGTAAGATGGAGGATTTGTATATGGAAGTCGCTCTTGGAAAGCCGAAGACAGTCTTAATGAGAAGCAGATAGTGCGAAAGAGAAGCTATGGTTAACGCTAAGATCAGGTAGAGAATCAAAAAACTCGCTGAAAAATCTGGGTGTAATGATTGAAAAAAATTAAAATGGAAGGCACATATTGATTATATAAAAAATAAGTCACATAGAACTGTCAATGCTTTAAATGGAATCATGGATTAGACACACGGTCCGAGGACTGAAACTGTTGATGGATGGAGACGAAGAAACAGGAGATATCAAACCGATGACGAGGTACAGACACCCCGACCATCTTTATTTAGGTGGTGTTGGGTTGATTCGCTACAACCCAACCCAGTAAAAATCCTTTACCTCATTATCTGTCATTCATTTGACTACAAAATAAAAGCCCTGGTCTCACATCACCCACGGCTCCAGAAAATAAGGAAAAAGCGACACATTTCTCAGACTGGATGGCATACCTGACTGGAGGAGGCGTATGAACACCTCTGTCCTGTCATCCAGTTCCTTCCTTGATCTGACAACTCAGACTCTCATTTAGCATCATCCAGGGCTGACACTCACATGTTACGGACAGTAAGCCAAGTTAGCGAACTAGTTCAGACATATTTTGTACACAAACATAACCTCTTTGTGGCAAACTGGTGTTGTTATCCTTTATAGCCATAATATTTGTTTAAAACTACATTAAAATTAAGGAAATGTAATTAGTATACAACCTAAGTTTCTGCCAGGTTCAATTCCAACGATTTTTATAAATTGTAAATCATATTTGTCAAATCCTGACAAGGTGAAGCGAAAAAGTCGAGAAGAAGAAAGTAACTTAAAAGAAGAAAAAGATTTAAAGAAGGCTTTTCAAGAAAGTATCAACGAATTTGAAGTCTATAAAAAGTCAATTTTTATCTTTATTTATGTGGTGTTGACACTATCCGGTTGTTCAAGGTTCCATGACGGATGGAACCTTGAAGGGTTGAAGGGTTGTGTTGTGTTGGTTTGGAGAGAAATAATTAAGAGAACAAACCAAACCAACACAACACAACCCTTTTTTGAGGGCAAGGAAAATCTGCTATATAGACATCCGGCCTGGGGCCTTGAAAAACCTCACGGTATATTGTGGGGTTGGTGCACCCCGACCAACTAAAAATCCCTTTGCTCGTATTCTCCGGAAACAGGAGGGGTAAGCGACAGAAATGTGGGGGGGTTTAGATAAGAAAGAGAGGGACGCCAATAAGAGAGGTAAGGTACTCTCTATAATGAAAGATGTGGGAACATAATTATGGTACGGTTTCCAAAATACCTTGTGAAGGAAGAGAGAGTAAACGAAGAAGCTGATAAGACAGATTCTATTGTGGTAATGAGCATAAAGCGAGGAAGTACAGGGTTGGGTTGGGTTAACAATCCCAAGCCGGATGCCTTGATTGAACTTCATAGAAAAGTTCAAAGAACGTGAATAACGGCGTGCGACGCTCAACAAAAAAGAACTAAAAATAGAACTAACACTAGCGCCAATACTAGAACTATCACGAGGACAAATACTAGGATCCTTTGGGTTTTGCTGTGCATCTTTTGAAAAAATGTTTGACGTTTCGTATACATGTTTATGTACATGTTTATGGTTATGGTTCACCTTTTTCAGAAACTTATTTGAATTGAAGAAGATTTTGAAGAAGAACCTTCAGAAGTTTCTGAAGAACATTGCAATATGGAAGATGAATAAATACTCAACGGGTAGGTAAATAAAAATTGGGTATTTCCTACTCGCTTGTTAGAGAATTCTCTTATAACGTTCAATTTGTCGCGTCATTGGATGGAATTCAAGAACAACAAATTGATGCAATGGAGTCAATTTGTGTCAAAAGCACAAATTTTGGCCAAAAAGTTTCCTTTGGAGTTACATTCACTCTACATCTCCAGTTTCTTGATGGACAAAACTGTGGTGCAACGTCGTTATCTAAATTTACTATAAGAATTTTAACTGCACGAGTTTCATCGGAGAAAGTGAAAGATCATGTAAAACTGTTTCGTTTATTCATCAAAAAAAACAGAAGAGATTGACGACCGCAAAGCTGGAAAGATTACGTGCATAATTCACAATTGGAAAATTAAATTCGAGTGTAGTAGGTCGAAACAATAACTAAAACCAAGTAATTCATATTTTGCTGATTCTGTGCATCTTTCTGATGACGAAGTGGCTACGGCTTCTGAAAGCAATTCAAATACAGACTAATCTACAAATGATTCATAGTTCTTATTAGCTCAATTATCTGAAAAAAATTTGACATTAACCGTATCGATCTCTTGCTTTTGGCTTTTCCATCATTCATTTACGGATACTTGAGTCATCACAGATGGATTGAAAAATTGGTCCAAAAATGGGGAAGCTTTGGCTTGAAACTTAGCTATCAATGACAGTAGAAAAATTTAAGGATTGTATGTGGCCATCAGTATTATTTATTAATTTGCTTTGGATGAAGTTTATATGCAAGAAATTGATCTTGTTATATAACATCCCAGAGTTGATTTTGTGTTTGCGGATGCAGCACATCCATCGCTTCAAGTGTTACAGAATTGGCTTTAAAATAGTAATCATATGATTTATTATATGATTACTACCCAATTTGGGATATACCCAAATTATAACATACAGGGCATTTGCTCATCACTGATCATAGCAAGTTAAACAGGGTAATTATGAGACGTTTTAGCAAAGTTTATCTTTCGGCGCTCCGGATTTTTCAATATTTTTAATTCAAATTTTTAATTTTACCACATATTCTACATACATTATATTACTAAATAAGTAGCATGAGCATCTTTATTATTTTTTAATTATGAAAATTTGTTTACTTTTACTAAACTAAATGTAAAGTGTCATATTTCCCCCAGACATAGGAGTGAATGTGTGTTTATGGACGTCCTACTTTCAAAACTTTTCCCGGGTGATTGTACATCATCATAACAATTTGCTGAAGAATTTGTTATACTCCAGGGCGTGGAAGTTTCTATGGGTACTTTCTGGTTTGATTAATTTAGAGAGGATTCCAATTATTTTTTATACCATACCAATTTTTCGGGATGATAGATTGATTCATCAATAACTTGGCTATTAACTCCGGAGAATCTCATTTTTTTGAAACCCTTCACAATTGTAGCCCTTTTAATAGTTTTCCAAGGTTTCCTTATAAGATCAAAAAAGTACTCTTCGAAAATTTTTGATCGATATGATTTCTACCAGAAGAGAACGTGCCCATCATGTATTACCAGATATGGATACTCCTTAACATTAAAAAAAACAGTTTTCAAATCACGAAATCATGCGGTCTCAGTCATCCATCCATTTTTTTGTACTGAAGTAAGCTGTGTTTGGAAAAGCTTCTTCACCTCCAAGTATGCTGCCCACGTTCTTTTACCTTGATGTATTATTGCAGGAGGCAAATATTCAACAGCTGCGTTGATACATTGCAAAATTGTACCTCTATTTGACGAAGTTCCTTTCTGACAAACCATCGTTTAGAGCCAGAATCAATACAAAATTCGGACTCGTACATGTGTTATGACGTTTGTCAATTAGTTTCTCTTCTGAAATACTCTTTAGAATAATTTTTCATAAAAATCTTTAATGACAAACGGATCATGTGCTTTACGTAGTATAGTTTCCTTAACTCTTTCAGACTTTTTTAAAGATAACCAATGATGACTCTTGAAACATTACCACCAATCATCTAATGGACGATTATCTTTGAAAGGAGTTTTGGTTTAATTTATTTACATATTTTGCTACGATATTTTTCACGTTTTCTTTGGAGAGACCGATTTCGATTTTATTTGGATCTCTGCCAAGAGTATGGAGTCCAACATTTTCAGTTATTGCATTTAATTCTTTGCTAATGTTTATAGTTTTTCATTTTCAACATTTTCTATTTCGTAAAACTTTAAGTTTTCTTCTGAGCATTTATACCATTGCTAACAGTTGCTAGGTTTTTATATTCAGTATTTAATCTTTTTCCAAGAGTATCTACTTTCCCACGTTGAGTGTTTAGGCCTATATGAACTTCTTCTTTGTCAAAATGTCATAGGAATCACACTTCAGACTCAAAGTTACACTGCAATGACATTCTCTCGTATGCATTTCAGGCATAAGAACGATTCAGAAATTACATTTCGTTGATACAAGTTCTAGACTTTGGGAATTTGTAGAGGATGTCTCATTTCACACTGCAGCCTCAGGAAATATACAATAATGAATCGTGACATTCTATTGTAGGTATGCGTCTCAGATATAAGAACGATTCTGAAATCACATTTTATTGATTACAAGTTCTGGATTTCGAGAAGATGACTAAAATTGCACTTGCTTAGTTTCAGAATGCATGAAAAGATTTGGAACATCCTTGATAGGAATCTGTTAGTATTTAGTTTTTTGCAAGTAGCACAAGCTGTTTCACCTCCATCATTTAATCTTCTCAAACAACATCTAAGTTCAATTAACACCGGTCGTGAAAGCCTTCGTACTTATAATATCTAAGCTCCTTCTTTAACATAGGATCCTGGGACTACATTGGCTAATCTGCAATTTGTAGAGGATGTCTCGAATTGAGATCCAGACTCAAGAATTACACTACAATGAATCGTGACAATCTCTTGTATGTATTTTAGACACAAGATCGATTCTGCAATTACATTACATTGATTACAAGTTCTGGACTCTGAGAAGATGATTAAAATGATGAATTACACTGGCCAATTTTCAGAAAGCAAGAGAAGATCTCAAACATCACTAATTGAAATCTGGTACTATTTAGCCTTTTCCAAATGGCAAAAAGCAGATAGCTTCAAGTCAATCATTTAATCTTCTCAAGCAATATCTAAGATCCTTATTTAATAAAATGTCTTAGGACTAATCTACAATTTGTACTAAATGTATGGAATCACACTACAGCTTTAGGAATTACACAACAATGAAAATGCAAAAAAGCACATCATATCGTAAGCGATATTGTTTTTAATAACCTCATTCAAAACCCAGTACAGTGGTTTAAAACCTTTCAATCCCGCAACTTTGTAGAACATAGTAATCTTCTTCAACTTAGTAATTATTTCAAAAATCATTTATGATATCTATAATTAATTAATTAATTAAATTGAATAATACACCGGATGATTAAAAAAAATTACGATAGCCGATAATATCCCATGGAATCCACTTGGAATGTGCACTTATTAGTAATCTATTTATACCGGTATGAAATGACTTCCTTCTTAGGAGTTTTCACATGACCATTTTCATTAATAAACTTAATCCGTTAATTGTACCTAATCAAACCGGGGAATAATTCTTATCGAGCGCGAATCAAATTGCCAATTTCTAGAATCTTCCTAATGCATAGAAAGACATCGAGCTGTACGGAAAGGAATTTTCGCAAAATCGAGCTAATAACGGTAGAACAATAGAAATTCGTGTTCGCGTTCGAGCTTGAAAAGTGCGCTCACGAATCGCCTTTTATAATTTTAATTGGATTTCTAGCGAGCATCGTTACCAATAGGTCGCCGGTGAAAGCCCCTACAGCTCTCGGTGCTGAAGGCAGGCAGCAACGCCGTTCTATTACGAAATACTTTGCTCAACACAACCAGACGCGCGTATCTGGCGTTTAAAATCGAAAATATAAATCTTGACTCGACGTGCCCGCTGAAAAGATCAAGCCGGAGAGCGGCGGCTCAACCCAAAAGGTAACTCGATAATTAAATAAACATCTGTCGTCGTTCCTATAGACTTTGTAGAGTTTATCTGAAAGGGGGGGCTTTCAATACCATTTTCACAATATCGCGCACCAACGAAAAGCACTCGAAACGGTCCTATGTTGAGACGTCGTCGTATAACAACCTGTGCAACGTTGCTTTATTATAAAACTGAATTGCTCCACGGGGAGTAAAGCCCTTTTCCAGGTTTTCCCCTAGATGCCAGAATACTTCTCCATAGGAGTCGTTTCAATAAAAGTATTACTAAAATGATTGAGATATATAAACACGACCAAACCTGGATCAATAATGATTCGAAAATAATAATTGTTTACATAGTATACGAAATCAAAGTTGGATGTTGTCAGTTTATACTATAAAGATAGTGGTCATAAGACACCTTTGGAATAAGAATAGTGTACTCAACCAATATTTTATGTTTCATACGATTCGATAATAATGCACCTTTAGTTTCTTGCACTTCTAGGAGAAGTTACTGACATAATTTAAAGATAGAAGCTTTTGAATGCTGAGAAATATTAAGAACAACGACAAGGAAAATCGTTATCAAAATTTTTTATCAGAATCGTTGTCAGATATAAATTCCTTTATATCTTCTCCAAACAAGCACGTTAGATATCTTTAGTCTAACAAGATGTGATTAATTGGATTCGTAGTTGCCCAGTTAGTGAGCTCTACATTGTTTTTAGTGTTACTTAAATTAATTATTAATGAAGCACATTTTACCAGTTATGTTATCAATACAGTCTAACATAAATTGAGCTGTGTTCTTCGAATCTTGTTTTCGAGTAGACTACCCAAAATTATTGCGGTTTCTTACAATGAATAAGGTACATGCTCGCTAGCAACAAAATTGCGACATCTACTTCGAGATCGAACACTAACACTTATGTACACATATCTGAGAATGAATTTGTAAACGAAATTTAATTGAGCAATTTATTCTCAGAGAACGTTTGTATCTACTTGTATAGACGCGTAATGCGTTTGTTGGCGACAGATTTGAAATATTTCCAAACGATTTGGAAAGTTTAAGCGAGAAAAAAAATAAAAATGTTGGATAAGAAATCGTAGTCTATAGCGGAGGCATTTTGGTATCGTGTTTCGCAATTGTCGGCTAAATCAGTAGCTATCATTCACAACAAATTATGAAGATAATAACAATTTTTCGAATTTAATTCTTATAACAGCCTTTCATAAATACCAAGATCACAGATTGTATAAAATAAACATCAAGCTTGAGAGAAAACAAATTGATAAGTTTACACCTCTAGACAAATTCCGGCCAATTTTCAGAAAGCACGAAAAGATCTAGAACATCTCTGTTTGAAATTTGGTAGTATTTAGTCTTTTGCAAGAAGCATCAGCTCTTCCACCTAAGTCATTTAATTCTCTCAAGCAATATCTAAGCTCTTTCTTCAATAAAATGCCTATAATAAATTGGCTAATCTGAAATTTGCAGGAGATGTCTCGAATAATAATGCAGGTTTTGAAATTACTTTACACTGAATCATGATATTGTAATGCATGCGTTTCAAATATAAGAATAATTCTGAAATTACACTACTTTGATTACTAGTTCCCAACTCCAAGAAGATAACTGGAATTGCACTGGCCAATTTTCAAAATGCAAGGAAATTTGGAACATTCCTGAATTAGTATATGCTTGTGTTTAGTCGTTTGCAAGCGGTATCTGCTGTTTTCCTTCAATTATCTAATCTTCTGCAAGCAGTACATAGACTCAGAAAAGCCATAAGTCAAACTGTAAGCTTGGAAATTACACTCTAATGAATCGTGACACTCTATTACATGCACCTTGATTATTAATTCTGGACTCAGAGAAGACGGCTAAA
Source organism: Onthophagus sagittarius (assembly GCA_036711965.1). Classification (NCBI taxonomy): domain Eukaryota; kingdom Metazoa; phylum Arthropoda; class Insecta; order Coleoptera; family Scarabaeidae; genus Onthophagus; species Onthophagus sagittarius. Next base: position 64,338,028 of record JASERS010000003.1, on the reverse strand, counting down.
ATTACATTGACCAATTTTTAGAATGTCAGAAAAGATCTGGAACATCCCTGATTCGAATCTGGTAATATTTAGTCTTTTGCAAGTAGTTTCAGTTGTTTCACCTCCATCATTTAATTTTTTTTTAATTTCAAGCAACACCTAAGCTCCTTCTTTGACAAAATGTCCTGGGACTATGTTAGCTAATTTACAGTTTGTAGAAGATGTCTCGAATCATAGACCAGACTTAGGAATCATACCACAATAAATCGTGACATTCTCTTCTTATAAGTTAACATAACTTGTATGTTTAATGTTATATGTAGGAACGATTCTGAAATTACATTACATTGATTACAAGTTTTGTACTCCAAGAAGACTACTGGAATTGCCATGGCCAAGCTTAAGAGTGCAACAGAAGATCTAGAACATCTCTGATTGGAATATGGTCTGCAACAAAAAGTTAAGGCAAGATTATTAAATGTTGGTTCTTTAATTTTGCAGTCTAGTTTGAACGCTCATTATTGTAATTAAGGTTGGTATCTCTTGAAAATGGCTTATCGGAAATTAGTAATGTGATTGATAAAATTATTAAAGATGGAGAAGGGTTTACATCTATAACAGGAAAAACTAAACCAACATTGAGGAAGAAGACAGCGATTGCTAAAAAAAGGAAGAAATTTTAAAGTCATTTTAAAACTGTAGAAATTAAGAAAAAATTACAACATCTGGCGATACGCCTTTGAAAATACGCTCGATGAGATAAATCTTTAAAAGCAACTTGGGGAATCCTTAAACGCACTTTATTTTTTTTTTAAATTTTCGAGAAGAAACTATATTAAAATAAAAACATAATTGTAAATGATAACTTCAATCTAGAACCAATATAATAAAACCATTACCAATTTTGTATGGGTGCTATTTTGGAATCATTTCAAGTCTTTCAGAGGCAGTATCAATCTTTTAAAGCATTTCATTACTTCTAGAAGCAGTATCAAATCTGATGGATGCATTTCAAGTTTTTCAGAGGCAATATCAAGTCTTCCGGAAGAATTGCAAATCTTCTGCAAGCAATATTAAGTTTATAGAAGCAGCAAATCATTTGAAGTCTTCTGGAAGCATTTAAAGTCTTTTGACAGCAGTATGAAGTCTACCAGAGGCAGTTAGAGTTTTTTGAAAGTATTTCAAATCTTCTAGAAGCAGTCTTCTGGAAGCATTTCAAATCTTCTGAAATCTTCTGCTTTCTAGAAGCAGTATCAAATCTTTCAGAGGCAGTTTCGGGTATTTTGAAACTGGAATTTAAAACTTAGTCCAGAATCTGGAACATGTTTTTGGTACCGGGAATTGGACACCATAATTTCTTGGAACTGTTCGTAAAAATAGAGAGGATTTGGTAAAAATATTGCTCGCAATATAACATCAAACACCTTATTCTTCCTGATTCTAATTTACAGGCCTCTACAAACCAAATATGTCTTGTAGGGTTGGGTTGGGTTTGATGGGATTTCATGAAAAAAATGATAGGTTCGGGATCGTTAAGAAATCTCGAAATTAAGAGATTTTCTAGCTCTTCTGGTTATACTTACCAGAAGGTACCTACTTTTCTGTTAGGTAAGTCACTCATCCTTGGTATAATCGGATGACAAAAGGAATGTTCTTATATCTGCTCATTTTTCGGGTGTTATGCTCACAATAATAGCGACAATCTTTGTGTCGTGCTTCTAAAGCCTTTTAACTGAAGAGTTCTATCGGAAGCAGAAGTGTCAATGACATTAGCACGAGTGTAGTTGCGGAATGCTTCTGTGCATAATTTGTGTCTACAAGACATTGCTACAAAGATCATAGCAATACAACTATTAAGTAAGCATCACGACTAATGAGCATCATTTGTGGATACGATGCCTTACTTGACAGTATCCACCAGCAAACCCATTACTTTTCAAAATTTGGAGATCATTTTACGTTTGCTGTTTTCAAATGTATCTTTGTTAAGTCCTCAAACCCACCAATGTAATGTTGACAGGTCATATCGAAACGTAGTAACATTGCTAACCCATCAAGATTGTTTTCAACAATGTATGTTCTGTATATATACATTTTTCAGTAATGGTAATGCTTCACGGATGGAGAAGTATGTGCTTTGGTTGATCCGAGGTATCATCCGTTCATCTTCTTGGTTGTTCCCTGTGGACAGGGGCAGACGTTTCGCCAAGATCTCACTTGGCATCTTCAATGCTTTGTCGTAGTATCCTGTTGACAGACTGAGGTACTGCGGTGCTCTGGCTCCTTTTTATAGTAGGTCGTCTTGGTCGTAGGTGATAGCGATTGGTCGGGGGTGGGGTGGTGGGGGTGTTTATGTCCGACGTGACGTGAGTCGTGGGTGGTGGAGGGAGGTCATTGACCTGTCGTACGGCGATTAACGGTCCTGGGAATTTTCCACCGGATATGGCTTTGGTGACGTCATCCATGGGCAAGAAGAGGCCACTGACCCGCTGTCCGGTGATTGCTGGACCTGGGCTGCTCCCACTGGACGCTTCAGGAATGATAGGCAGCTCGGCGTCCTGCCGTTCCGAATTGGATGGTCCTTGCCTCAGGAAAGCAGCCCTGGGCCTGGAGTGCTCTAGGACCGTCCTCCACGCTACTGACAAGTGTAGGGCATCATCCCTCTTGTTGAGGGTGCCGTTCTTCGCTATTTCAATGGATTCCCGGATCAATCTGGTTCTCCAATGCGGAACGTTGGCTACCTGCTTGCAAACCTCGAAATTGATGGTATGGCCTGTGTCCAGATGGTGGCGGAAGAGAGCAGAAGTTTGCTGTTTGTTTCGGATGCTCAGCTTGTGTTCTTCTACTCTGGCAGCTATTCTTCTGTTGGTCTGTCCCACGTAGTTCTTGTCGCATGAGCCACAGGGGATGGAATAAACTCCTAGATTTTCCAATTTTATTTGGTCTTTTGGATTGATGAGAGAAGCTCCTATAGTCTTGCCGGGTCTGTAGGTGGTACTGATGTCGTGTTTCCGTAGAAGTCTTCCTATGCGATCAGTTGTTCCTTTGATGTAGGGTAGTACGATGTTGGGTCTTCTGGTCTCTTCTTGTAGATTTGGGTCCTTCGGCTTGAATTGTCGATCGATAGCTTTTTTCACCATGTATTTGGAGTAGCCGTTTTGAGCAAGAGCCAAGGTGACTTTCGTCATTTCTTCTGATCTGTTATCGTTATCTGTAAGTCGAATGGATCTTGAGATTAGTGAATTGGCGACTGATTGGATCTGTGAAGGATGATGATGAGAAGATGCATTTAAGTATCGATTCGTGTGGGTAGGTTTTCTGTATACAGTATGCTGCAGGCTGATGAGAGATTTTTTTACTAATACGTCGAGAAAAGTCCGTTTTCATCTATTTCGGTGGTGAACTGGATCTTTGCATGAATGGTATTCAAATATTCTTGAAATTCCTGGAGCTTTTCCTTTCCAAAGGACCAAATGACGAAGATGTCATCAACGTACCGGATCCATAACTTTGGTTTGTATTTAGCCTCCCTTAACGCTTTCTTCTCGAGGTAAATCATGAACAGGTTGGCGATGACCGGGGACAGTGAAGAATCCATAGCTGCTCCTTCTACCTGCTTGTAAATCTGACCGTCAAACAGAAAATAAGCATTGTTGAGACAGTGTTTGGCGATCCAAAAGACCAAATAAAATTGGAAAATCTAGGAGTTTATTCCATCCCCTGTGGCTCATGCGACAAGAACTACAGGGACAAGAGGGATGATGCCCTACACTTGTCAGTAGCGTGGAGGACGGTCCTAGAGCACTCCAGGCCCAGAGCTGCCTATCATTCCTGAAGCGTCCAGTGGGAGCAGCCCAGGTCCAGCAATCACCGGACAGCGGATCAGTGGCCTCTTCTCGCCCATGGATGACGTCACCATAGCCATATCCGGTGGAAAATCCCCAGGACCGTTAATCACCGTACGACAGGTCAATGACCTCCCCCCACCACCCACGACTCACGTCACGTCGGACATAAACACCCCCACCACCCCACCCCCGACCAATCGCTATCACCTACGACCAAGACGACCTACTATAAAAAGGAGCCAGAGCACCGCAGTACCTCAGTCTGTCAACAGGAGACTACGACAAAGCACTGAAGGTGCCAAGTGAGATCTTGGCAAAACGTCTGCCCCTGTCCACAGGGAACAACCAAGAAGATGAACGGATGATACTTATTTACTTGATGATGGTATCAACCGTAAAATTTTTGATTCATTTCCCCCCACAATAATAGCTGATTATTCCTTCACAAATGTTGATCTTATTGGAATGCAAAATCGTGTAGCAGAATACTGAGGATTCTGCCAGATAATAACTTCAAAACCTTTATTTTACAATCATTTTGATGGGCATAATAGCTGTCAGAAGCAAATGAAAATATGAAACTACTGAATTACCCAAGAATTGTTGTTTTTACTTGGCATGACTAGGGCTTTCATCAAACCTTATTTGTAGATGATTCCCCATACTAAATCATCTTCATCACTGAATGTTTGGGTAATAAGCTTCTCAAGGACAGTACATAACCACTGAACCACGTGATCAAGCTGACTCACTTCGTGCTTTATGAGTCCTTGGGATAACTAACAGCCGTCTTTTACCTTTAATGTTTTATAATATGATGGATATCTGTGGCTTTTCTACAATCTAAGAACAATCTAAGATAGTTAGATTTAGTCAACTTCAATCATTACTAAGGCTTATTCTCGTTTATATGATTGGGCAATTTTCTTGGGTTTATAAACCATTTAATTGCTTTTTTGTGACTGAAGCTATATTTTTCCTGTCCTGCTTTATAAATCTCATTTAAGTTGCAAATTCAAGTTTTTCTGGACAGTAAGCTGTCACTAAACTCTGTGTGTGCTATCTTTTTGAATGATTTCTTAGACCGAATACTCAATGTAGGTAAATCATTGCTGGCTCGACGTCAAGTAGACGTAGAAGGTTGAGAGGTTTTTGATAGGCAAAGTTCTTGGGCAAGCATTTTAAGTCTTCCAGAAGCAATATCAAGACTCTTGGAAGCATTTGAAATCTTTTAGAAACCGTATCAAATCTTTTGGAAACATTTCATATCTCCTGGAAGAATATCAAGTGTTCTAGAAACAGTATCAATTTTTCTGGATGCATTTCAAGTTTTCCGGAGGCAAGATCGACTCTTCAAGAAGCATTTCATGTCTTCCAGAGGCAATATTAAGCCTTCTGGACGCATTTCAAATCTTCCATAGGCAATATAAAGTTTTCTGAAAGCAATGTCAAGTGTTCTACAAGCAGTATCAAGTTTCTTGGATGCATTTCAAGTCTTCCAGAAGTAATATCAAGTCTTCTGGAAGCATTTTAAGCCTTGTACAGGCAATATCAAGTTTTCTGGAAGCATTTCAAGTCTTTCAGAGGCAATATTAAGTCTAGGACATTTTAACTCTCCCAGAAGCATTTCAAGGCTTGAAAAAAAATGTCAAGAGTTCTAGAAGCAGTATCAAATTTTCTGGATACATTTTAAGTCTTCCAGAGGCAATATTAAGTCTTTTGGAAGCATTTCAAGTGTTCTAGAAGCAGCATCATGTCTCTAGATGTATTTTAAGTTTTCCACATGCAATATTAAATCTTTTGGAAACCTCTCAAGTTTTCCAGCAGTAATATTAAGTCTTCTGGAAGTACTCCAAAACCAATATCGAGTGTTCTAAAAGCAGTATCAAACTTTCTGGGTGCATTTCAAGTGTTTCAGAGGCAATATTAAGTCTTCTAGAAGCAGTTCAAGTCTTGTAGAAGTAGTATCATCTCTTCTGGATTCATTTTAAGTCTTCCACAGGCAATATCAAGTCTTCTGGAAGCATTTCAAGTTTTCCAGAGGCAATAGTAAATATTTTGGAAGCGTTTCTAATTGCTTGTACACCCGGAGTACCCACGTAAAGAAAACAATGTACGTTTATAAATGTTTTTTTCAACGTATCATGCTTTCTGGATTATTTTAGCAAAACAAAGAGTGGAATTTTAGACAAACTCATTGGAGAGTATAGCTGCCATAAAACCACTAGAATATATCATATGAATTGTTATGGATTATTTGGGCATTACGGCATACAAAACGTTTGTAATTTGGAACTAAAGATGTCTTAATTGAGCCGGAAATGTTTGCAATCCGATTTAAATCGAAGGGCAATCAATTATTGAAGAAGATGATAAAGAACCCAAACAATATAAATATTGCAATTGAAGGTACGGGGAGAAAAATATGTTACCGAAACGGGGAGCTCACCAATGTCGAGGAAGTCACTTACAGGATTTCATAAAGCTTTTTCGTACATTGTTTCATTGTGGTTATAGTTTAATAAACTACTATACAGGGTGTTAGATGACTCAACCGAAACTTATACCATATATTGCAGGGGTTACTACAATCAAAAAATGATACATCATCCATTTTCACAAAATTTTTATTACGAAATACCTTCACTTGTCATCTAAAATGTGGTGGTGCTTCCCATCTTGCTGGAAGCACATCCCACGACGCGCTGCTAGAGAAATATCTTTTATATAACACGACAATTTCGTTTTTCAAAAAGTGAAGGTAAGTTTTTGTACTAAGACGTCCTTAAAAAAATGAAACCCAATTAGGAGTTGACGAAAAAACGATCGGAATTTTGATCCATCTAGATGTTTCTTAAATAGGTATGTTATTAATAGCATTCGTAGTAAAAGTATATGTGAAATAATAACCGAGTAAATGTTGAACTTTTTGTAAATAGCAGTGCTAAAGTGCATTATACTGCAGAATTCTCCATACGTTGGTTTAAGGAATTCCAACTGCATTTACAACTACTTCAGCATGCCAATCCCCATTTTTTACACGATGACGTGGGAATAATCCCGTCTCTCTCGAGCAACTAATAGACGTTTGAAAATGTTGTGTAATGAAATGAGACACAATGAGATTCAAAATACTCCTTAGGCATGAGTATCGTCTGGAATACTCCTCAGCTGCAGCACGTGCACTTTCATTGCAAAAACCACATTTGAAAAGTCACGGAACAGCCTGTATATATAGTACAATATCCAGTTTTAATGGTTTAAACAAAGATGATTCACCATGCATGGTTCTAAACTGACTCGTTATTCACGTCAATGTTGGTTGAATAATTATGGTCGTTTAGGGTTAACCAATTTCAAACAATCTTTCTAGAAGTTCATAAGAAGTTTTTCTGTAGTTTCTGATGATTCACGTCCGTTTTATTTGAAAGCTCTGGTTCATAATGTAATGTAGATTGACTTAAACGCAACCTTCGCAAACCACTATGCACCGAATGAAAAAACCAGTTTAGCTCTCGGTTTATTTTTTATCTACTCCGGCCTTAGCGGGTATCATTTATCGTTTATAAATGCCCCCAACTAATTGTAGTTGTAAGTCCCGGGGCAAACGTTTAACCTAATACACGCCGGAATCAATAAAGTAAAAGGGGCGAAATTGCGCGCGGTTTTCGTTGCGTGCTTACATGGGGCGGCCTTAACGGTAACAGGGCACAACGTTAATTAAATGCAAAACCTCGTCCATGCTTGCGGTGGTCGTTTTGATCCTTTTGTTAGCTTTGCATGCAGCGTTTGTACACTAGCTAGGTTGGTCTTTTTGGTCTTTCTGGTCGCGGTCGTTTCCCGTCCGGGCGTCCCCGCCGCCGGGGAACACCTCCAGAGTTACTAGTACTAATTGGAGCCCCGCTTCGCGGAGACAATTAATATGTAAGGTCTAAAATAATTGTGACCCGTTAAGGGCATAGAAGGTGTCGCGTTTGGTTAATTACGATTGTTTGCTTCCGATGTTTAAGTGTTGTCGCTTAAATGTTTAACGGAGGAAATGAACAATAAAAGTACAAAGAAAAAGGAGAAGAGCAATTTTCCAGGGAACGCTTTTCAATGCATGTTATGATACTCTATCATTTGCCTCAACTGTGGTCTACTAAGTCTGCTAAGTTTCCGCTGTTAAATTAGAAGCAATTTACGCTTTCATGGGTGTTTGTATCATTATAGGCCAAATTTTATTACAATTTACCTTGAGAAGAAAATTGTTTAAAATTAACGTTTATGCAGGATGTTTCTGTAAGTCTTGGCATAATTTTAACCACTGATACTACAATCAAAATTAAAGATTAAAGGAGTATGTAAAATCTAACCCTGTTATTATATCCGAGTCGATTGCATCCTTTAACAAATGCTTGCAAAATTTGGTGAATGAATTTCCCTGTACCACAATTTATCTTGGAAAAGATTGGAAGTATTCACGCTGAATACCATGAAAGGGTGTTTTCCTTCAGCAATGATGGTTTGTTCTGCCCTCACAACAAAAATATAGTAGATACAAATATAGATATAATCTCAATTCGTCTGAAACGCCTCAATGCTCTTATGTAGAAGGAAGAATATTTGACCCATCCCAAGGGAAATCTTAAGGAAGCTAGATCTTATTATCAACGTCTACATAAAAGGAATATACAACTTTTGCCTTACCACCCTGCATTTCCCACAAGATTGGAAGAACATTATTATCATATGCATCCCTGGCATACTAATTTCAATTTCAACATTGAAGATCTACATACCATCCTTTGGCTGTACCAGTCTCAAATTTCAAGGTCGTGTTACCAAAAACAACAATCCGTCGCAGTTTGTCGCAGTTCGTCGCAGTTGTTTCTGGATATATGGAAGGCATTCGATTCCTTATGGCACAGAGGATTTCTGTATAAGCTAGCTAGGTTAAAAATCCCATTCTATCTCCTAAACCTGCTCAAAGAATTTCTTTCGGATCGCTTGTCATTGGTTAAAGTAAAACAGAGAGACTAGTACAATGACATTCCATAAGAGGAATGGTAATGAAACTGGCGGATCTTAATAAATCCTTCCAAAACCCATTTCTCCACCCCTCTTCTTCCAACTCGCATTATTCCTCCAACAATAATAGGAGAGATTAAAAATCTCCTCTTATCACAGCTACACCAACTTGCAATTACCTCGGCATTAACTTGGATAAAATAAATTATAAATTCTTTATCCACGCCCTTAAAGTAAAAATGAAGGTCAAAAACATAATAATTGACATACAGAGACCACGGAATCTCTTCCAAATGCGTTTCATAGTTGAAGCGCCAAGAGAATCACAGTACCATTTGGAGGTAGCAGAGAGAGAGCAGTCCTGAGAATGATTACCCGCTTTCACTATACGACCTTACAAAGATTCCTCCTATAAACGTCTACATCCCAATATCCCGTCTACAAAACTTATCCTTTAGAACAATTATAAACTTCCCCATAAACGCCCTAAAAAATGTCATTATTACTTCCCCTTCCCTTACCTAGTGTCCCATCACACGTGTCAAGTTGTTTAAAAAATGAGACCCAACCCAACCCAAATGAGAAGACCGGAAATCAAACCAAATTCACAGTCATGGGTAGGAGAATTCATAGACTCAAATCTATGAGTTGTTATAATTTATAATAATTTGTTGATAATTGTTATGTTGTTAAATAAAGTTAAATAAATATATTTACAGTGTTCATAAAGGTTTATTGAATGTATTTCATAATTTTGCTGCACACTGTATGTATTTTTTCTCTAATTTATTCATATTAGTTATGGCTATTATTTTTATATACATATAAGTCCAATTAACATTGTTCTCTCACCGTCGAATTCTTAAGATTTGAAATTTTTTATCGTTTATAAAGCAAAATTTGCACTTTTCATATGAATTTTCATGTTAATTTTAAAACACAACCTAAATGTGTTACAGTTCATAAAACTAAAAATTTCTTTAATCTTTATTGAAAAATCGCAGAAAATAAATTCTTAAGATATCTTGATAGAAAGTTGAGTATGAACTTTTTCGAGATCAAAACTACACTTGAATATATCTATAATTATTGAAAATTTGTAGAAAATCAAATTTTTAAAGTATCTTGATGAAATTTTTTGTTATTAACAAAAGAATATATCCAATTTTCATAAAACAAAACCATGCGTGATTATCTCAATCTTTTTTGAGATATTAAGTTATTTAAATTAAAAATTTCCTTAATCATTTTAGAAAAACATTAAAAGATCGAATTCTCAAGATATCTTCATGAATTATTTGTAATTTATAAAGGAAAGCATACATTTTTCCGAGATCAAAACCTGCACTTGAATATATCAATTTTCGAACTCAACCTAATTTTTTTCTGGTTCATAAAATAATTAATAATTTTTTCTTTAATTTTTTTCTTTAAACATTTTTGAAAATTCGTAGAAAGTCGAATTTTTAAAATATTTTGATGCTATTTTTTGTGATTTATACAGGAAAGCATTTACTTTTTCGGGATAAAAGCCATACTTGAATATCGTGTTTTCGAGATATTAATTTTTGAATTCAACCTAAATTTGTTGCGGTTTATAAAATAATTAAAACTGAAATTTTTTGTGATGTATAAAGGAAAATATACACAAAAAAGAACAAAATCATGCGTGAGCATCTCAACTTGTCCTTTTTTTGAGAAGTCAGGTTTTGAACTCTTGAATAAAATAATTAAAAATGTCTTTAATCATTTTTGAAAAATCGTAGAAAATCCAATTCTTAAGATATTTTGATGCAATTGTCTGTGATTTATACAGGAAAGTAAGCAGTTTTCGAGAATCTCAATTCGTTTTCGTGATATCAATTTTTTAACTTAACTTGAATTTGTAGCGTTTGATGAAAATAAAGATTTCCTTAATCATTTTTGAAAACTTATCCCGATGAAAATTTTTGTGATGCATACAGTGTGCAAATTTTTAAAAATAACATGGTCCGGGAGTATGTAAATTTCTTTTTATATATATGCAGTTCTGAACTGAACCCACATTTGTTACAGTTTATAAAATAAACTAAGAAAGTATACACTTGTCCGAGATCTAAACCATACTGGAATGTCTCAATTTATTTTGAAGATCAGTTTTATCAATTAAATATTTAAAAAATTTAACTCAACGTAAATTTGTGGTACACTGTAAGCCGGTCATAACGAACTTCCGGTTATAACAAACTAACATAATAATAAGCTTGTTCTTTCTCCAGATTCATCGTATTGCAACAAAGGGTGAAGAATTAAAACCAGGGGTTGGTCTTAAAAGATGTCGACGCCTCATAAAATATTAATTTGTTTTTATTTGGGTATACTTTTTTGATTATTGGCCTTAAGGTTTAGTTTATTTATATTACTATTTTAATAAGCGATTTATCTTTTTAAGACCAAACCCTGGATTTAATTCTTCATACGTATTTTAACATAATAATGACGAAAATGTGTCTGTTTAACATAACCTAAATAAATTTGCTTATAACGAATCTGGTTATAATAAAGATTCGGGTATAACAAATTAATTATTATTGAAGTGGTTCTTGTTATAATGAATATTTTTCTGGTTTTGAGTGAATTCTTGAGTAAAATACGTTAGTACTGTTTAATCGTTAGATTAAACATGCTTAAGAAGATAAATAAGACACTCGAAGTGACAAAAAACCACATCAACTTCAAAAACATATGTTTTAAAAAAAACACCATACCAAATTTCGCAAAAATAAAATGTAAAAAACTAAAAAATACAACAAAAAAACCATATACAAAATAAAATAATGAAAGATGAAAAGAGAAGAACTCTCAATAACATTTATGAGAGTCTAGTTAAAAAACAAAGACATTTTTCCAGCCAATTCCAGGACCTGAAAATTAAAGAAATTTGGAAATTTGAAAAGGATAAAATTAAATTAACATGGTCTTCATGTTAATTTAATACAATTTACGAATTTAACCGATATAGTTTTTGTTGAATTGGAAACGAAGTTCGTTATTAAGGATTATAAATATGTCCTTGCTTCTGCAATTTGCCTTCCTAAGTTGGCCATAGACTTTGATATTGTAATTAAAAGTCATCTAAAGTGTAATGAAATTAAATATAAATTAAGTCATTTTTTGTACAGCAGAAAAATTGTGGAAAAAAAATTTAAATACTGAAAAGAAAGAAAAAAAAAATAGTGACTGGAAAAACATAAAATCTATAAAAAGAAAACTAACACAAGGTAAAGTTATTTTTGTTAAAGCATATAAAGGAGCTGGCATTGTCATCATGGAGTTTATGCGGAATAACAATTTTAAAAAATTAGGTTCTCTCCCAAAATTACATAAACCGCATATACCCATTCAGTGTATTACTTCCTATGGAAACTCACTGATGCAGGGCCTTGTAAAATTTGCTTATTCTATTGAAAATTCAAACCAATTTATAGAATTATTAAAACAAATTGCCGTTTGTGTTTCGGAGAACTATACCTTTGAAATACTTTCAAAAATGTTCAATTCACATTGTGACAACAAAAACAGTGTAAGTCTTACCTATAGGAATGCCATTGTTTGGGTTGCTGGCGGATATATTCTTAGATTAAACGACCAGAATTACATTGAACAGATTAATCTTCTTAATGAGCATCTGGACTTAATTAAAGAACCCATCTTACCTTTTTTAAAAGATTTTAATTTAAATCAATGAAGTTGAAATGTTTGATGAAGACGATGATATAAGTACCATATCATCGTCTTCATCAACAGTTTATTTCTAAAAGTTGTATTTAAGCAAAGTTTAACTCCAATAGTATGGAGTTCAACCTAACCCAATATAAGAAAATCTGACCCAACCAACCCAACTCATAACAGTCCTTATACTGATAACGTGAATTTACCAACCCAACTCAATCTAACGAATCTTCTAAGTTTTTTAGAAATATTTCGTGATTTTTTCTTCTATGATTGGGTTGGGTTGAGTTTCAACTTCATACCATCCCTCATATTGAATGATATGGAATAAATAAAGTATATTAAGTTCAACTGTGATGAAAATGTGGTAATTTCGCAATTTTTAATGGATGACGAAATCACTACTACAGTCCTGTATAACGAGATTTGCAAAGAAGATGATGAAGAGGATGACAGTTTTGAATAGGGAATGAAACATTGCCGAATTATTCTGCATCATATAGATTGTGTAAAATTCGGGGTTTTTACAAGCACTATTACCATTTTAATTTTGTTAATGTAGAATGTTGTATTGAAAGGATGTTCACAACACATCCTCAAATTTAAATCCAAACTGCAGAGTCTTTTAAATGATTTGTTATCTAGATATGGCATTGACTGTTTATATAAATGTATATCCTTAATGATTTCTTTCAGTTTCTTCCCAAATTGTTTAATTTCATTCAATTTATTAATGATTAAATTGTCAATTTAAGTTAAATAACTTAAAAAACGAACCGATTTACAGGTCCTAAGTTTGTTGCAGTTAAAATAAAGAATTAAAAAATAAATATGTATACATAAAATTAAAGAATGAATCACTTTTGAAAATTCGTAGAAAATCGAATTCTTAAGATAGTTTGATGCAGTTTCTTGTGGTTTATAAATGAGAGTACTCACTTTCATTTATAAATGATTAAAGCTGCGCTTGAATATCACAATTCATTTTTGAGTTTTCAATTTTTGAGCTTAACGTAAACTTGTAGCATTTCATAAAACCAAAATTTTTTGCGATGTATAAAGGAACGTGTGTATATTTTTAGGAGTAAGATCATACATGAATATATCAAGCTTTGCACTGAACCTAAACTTGTTGCAGTTCATAAACTTAAATAATCCTTTAATAATTTTTGAAAAATCGTAGAAATTCGAATTCTTAAAATATTTTGATGCAGTTTTTTTAGATTTATAAACGAATGTACCTACTTTTTAGAGATCAAAACGACATTTGACTATCGTAAAACGTTTTCGAGTTATCAGCTTTTGAACTTAACCTAAATTTGTAGCATTTCATAAAATTTCGTTAGTAATTTTTGAAAAATCGTAGAAAATTGAATTCTTAAGGTATCCTGATGAAATTTTATGTGATGCATAAAGGAAAGTGTACACATTTTTAAAAACAAAATCATCCGTTAGTATCCCAATTAGTTTTTGAGATATCAAGTTTTGAATTTAACCTAAATTTGTTGCAAAAAATTAAAGAATTCTTCAATCACTTTTGAAAATTCGTAATAATCGAATTCTTAAGATAATTTGATGCAATTTCTTGTAATGAAAGTACGCACTTTTTTGAGATCAAAACAGTTTCATTATATCACATTTCATTTTTGAGTTATCAATATTTAAACTTAAATTAAATTTGTAGCATTTCATAAAATTAAAATTTTCTTTAATCATTTTTGAAGAATCGTAGGAAGTTGAATTCTTCAGATATCCTGATGAATTTTTTTGTGATTCATAAAGGAATGTGTGTATATTTTTGGGAATAAAATCATACATGAGTATATCAAGCTTTGAACTAAACCTAAATTTGTTGCAGCTAAATCGAATTCTTAAGATATTTTGATGCAGTTTTTTGAGACTATATCTGATTAACTCAATGTAATTTCGAGTTATCAATTTTTGAACTCAATCTAAGTTTCTAGTGTAAGAATTTCATAAAGAATTCTGTTTGATCTAAAATATAACTGTAGAATCGTTTGATCGTTTTTGAGTAATAATACAAGGCCAGGTTCATTATCATTTAAGAGAATGGCTTTAAAAGGCAATCCTTTCTTACTTAAATATTTTTTAACATCTGTAACAAAAAACCATTCGCTGAAAGGTGCACCTGTATCTCAGCCTTTTTCATTAGCCATCCAATAAACAGAAAAATTGTTGATTTATTCTTTTAAGAGAATGTGGGATTTTTGATTTATTAACAACCAACGGCTTCTTTCTTTATAGCCACTAGCCCATCTAATAAATAAGTTTTTTTTAGCATTTTCTGGCAGCAGATGCTTATTCAAAAAATAGAGAATGACTGATTCTCAATTTATTTTTTTGCAATAATTAAGAGTAATGAACAAAAGTTCAAATTCGCCAAATTGGTGAAAATTTTAATCTTACAAAAAATCAACTAACGTTGATTTTTAAAATCGTGTAAATGATGGTATGAAAAGTATGCACATATCTGAGAACAAAATTATGGGTGAGTACCTCAATTCATTTTTGAGATATCAAGTTTTGAACTCAATCTAAACTTATAAGTTTTCATACAATTAAAAATTTTCTTAATCATTTTTTAAAAATTGTAAAAAATCGAATTCTTAAACCATTTTAATATAATCTTCAGTGATTCCTGTGAAAATATTCTTTAATCATATTTGAAAACTGAATAACGTCTTTTGCAGTTTGTTAAAAAGGGGAACCTCCCCTCTATACCCAAACTCTCTAAACCAAGGGGTTAGACCATAAATTAAGGCTCCCAGCTCATTTACACCACTAAATTTGGGCTCAGCCCACAGCGTATGCCGCCGGAAAGGGGCGCTGTTCACCTGTTGCTTCTGTTCCTCCGGATCGAGGCTCTCCTTTATGAGCAGACCTGTCCCATCAGGGTTATTTAATGTTCTCGGGTTTTTGTCGCCGCACACAACGTGCGCACACGTAATTAAATTAAAATTACGTTTTACTTCGGTCCCTTTTTTTCCAATTGGCCCAATTCGCCTTTTCTTTGGCCCATTGTTTTTCCACGGTTGATTGCTACCTTCTCGTTATGGAGACGAAGACCTTTAATGTTCGCGGCTAATGGGAAAATCGCAAAAAGACTTCCCCGACGCGAAAGGATAATCAAGATAAACATATGATGATTTCTATGGCGCGAGCGCAGCAATAAAACCATAAAGTCATGATTTTTAACTGCCGAGGTAAGTGCGGAGTTGGCCTATTGAACGTACGGGTTCCTGAAAGACACCATTATAAACCTCTTAAGTGCTTAAGGCAATAAATTACGATTAGGTCGGGGGGCTTATCTGAAAACAGAGAAAGTATTTTGTCCGGATTTCTCACTAGTTGGGCGGAAATCTTAATTCTTTGTTTACTTTTCTGTTTCGTTAAACAATCTTTAGATAACAAAATGTATTCAAGATATTTATATTTTTAGTACAGTAGGGTAATTATTAATTCTTGCTTTAAACTCGAATTGAAATTGGTTTAAATAAAAATTGGGTGAGTTCGTGATCTCTTCCCGTGGCAACTAGTACTTGTTCTCATTTCCATAGACATACCATGGTGTAGTAACTTCAAGACTAGGTTAAAGAGAAAGACGACTCAACAAAGTAATAGGTTCTCAACGATTCTTTTAATTCAGATCACGTCACGTTAACAGTGCCGTCTTAAGATATTTTACGCCTCAGGGGTGGGTTGGAAGAACGAAACGAGGAGCCCTTTTTTATACAAAATTTAAAAAGAAGAAAAAAAAAGATTTTAGTTCTATACCCAACCAACCTTGTACATTTGAACTCAAGTAAAACTAAAAGTAACACTAGACTTAGAACTAGAATCATTCTAGTTTAGCCGTCTTGAGAGATGTGGGGCTAAACTCGAATGTTTCTAGTTCTAGAACTAATAAAATAGAATCCCTATTATCAGTGCGCCAATTATGCGATTTGCGGATTATCCGTACCATTAATTTCTTGTTTATATTTGTAATCGACCGCTGTGAAATTCTTCTCCTTCACAAATTTGTAACACCGATGAAACAGATCTATACTATCGGACAATGCCTATTAAAGTTGGTTGCAAGTAATGAAGCAAGTGCCAACGCATCTGGCGGCCATAAACTGAAATTGACTGTAATAGGAGAGTCAAAAAAATGCACATGCTTTTGAAAATATGAATACACATACTCTCCTAGTTCACTATTACAAGCTGCTTGGAAAATTTGTGACATCTTTCAAGATGGTTTCATAAGAAACTTATTTCAAGTCTAAAGTATTTCAAAAAGGCTCTTCTTGTGGACAATGATAAAAACTTTTCTTTACGCCTAATGTTATATCAATTGTATAACCAATGGATCAGCATATACCAGAAAACCCATTAACTGGAAATAATTAATGATGAATTTGTTGGATGAAGTTGATCTGATATCTGATTTGATACCATCATCAAAAAATGCTCCTAGCAATATAAAGACACTGGAGGAAGATGAGAGCATTGTGCTAGCATCTGATGAGGAAGAGGCAACCTAATCTAAACTAATTGTATTAGTGCAGAACATCTATGAGTCGAAGGAAAGCAATGAGGATGAGATTTAAAATGTACCAGTGGGACCAAAATATGCCGGGATATGCGTAACGATACAGTTGGAGAAGTTTTAACGAAATGATATCTATGCTATCATCAATAATATGAATCTAATAAGTAGTCTTGCGATTGGTCTTAGTAAGTAGTCAAGCGAGTAACGAACCTTGAAGTTGGAGAAGCTGCGCATGTTCTGCTAGACTACCTTGAGCAGCAAAAATTTTCGGAACTTGCTGACACTTTAAACCTTCGTAAAATAATTGAAAAAGAAATAGAAAATATACCACTCAAACCAAAATTACTATGTTTTGAAAGAATGTCTTACGTAGAATACATAAACAGTTTTAATTAGTAGTTAAGTTTTCCACTTTTTGATTCTAGTGTTTCTTCTAATTTTACTACTTCATTAATTGAAGTGTACAGAGTTGCCAAATCAGTGTGTAAATTAGTCTAACCCAATTAGGGACGGCGCCAAAGCTCCTTTCAAAAATGTATCTACCATATAAACATGCATAAAGATATACAGCGTGTCCGTAAAGCAATAGATATAGGCGATAAAATCATATAAACGAAGTATGGAAAAATCCCTGGATCTTTGTGGAAAAGCCCCTTTTATAACTTTTTGAAGTTTTCCCTAAACCGTTTATCAGCCTATATCCTATACTTTACGAACACACTGTATATTAAAAACATAAACTTCTGCAAATGATTGTTTTGTTGATACGCACTGAAAGGCTTTTAGTGTATTTCGAAAATGCAATAACATTTATACGGTCATTTGCGTGTGGAAATGTTCAATATTTTCAAAGTAGACGGGAAATTGAATTTTGGGTGTGAAAACGTTCATTCTTCCTAACAAAAACGGAAAATGAAATTAAGGAATTTAAAATATAAAAACGATTTTCATCGAATATCACAAAATATTAAGTGCAACTTATTATTAAATCTTGGTTTTGTTTCGTAAAATACATATATAGTAAAAGACAGTTCATGATACTTGGAGCAGCCAACATGAAACTCTGCTCGGCTAAGAAATCGTCCGAGCAGGGTGCATTTTGTTTCATGCTTCAAATCCCAAGTGGCGCGATTAATAATTATGAAAGAATTATTGTTTATGTGTTAGGTTAGGTAGGTTGGATAGTTTGGGTTGGGTTAATAATAACATGATCCCGAGTACCAATAAACCCTTTTGGTATACTCATAACTAATTGTAAGACCCGCATTTATTATGATATTAGTGAATATCAGTTTTTATGTGTGAGAGCAAGGGTTTCGGCTGCCCCTAATTTAGCAGCCATAGGCAGTTGCCTGCTTTGCCTGTATATAACGCAGTACTTTATTTTAGAAACTATTGATTGTGGAAGCCTTCGTTAAAAATTGTCTTCAGATGCACAACTAAGCACAACAAACTCGACATTGTATAACTAACACTAGTACTAGAACTAGAATCATGAAGAAGTATTCGGAGTCACTACTGAAAGTAAATGCAAGATTATGAGAATTGAAAATGAATGCGATGTGAAAGGAATTGAAAACAGCTAGGATTATTTGAGAATGTATTGGGGTAATTGTGTCATTTGAAAACAAATCAGGGATTCGGAGTCCCTACTTAAAGTAAATGGGAGATTATGAGATCATTCAAAAACAATTAATATTCTCGATTGAATGAAAAGTGAAAGGAATTGGAAGCAGCTAGAATAATTTACGAATGTCTTGAAATGATTTAGTCATTTGGAGTCACTCCAGATATTCGGAATCACTATTTATTGCAAATGGAAGATTATGATGTCATTTAAAAATTTTAATGTACTAGATGGAATGAAATGGAAAAGAAATTGGAAGTACCTAGGATCATTTGAGAAAGTATTGAGATTATTGAGCTATTCGTAGTTAACACCAGCTTCATTTAGAAACGTTTGATGTTCTAGATTGAATGCAAGGGAAACAGGAAGTATAATTTGGGAAAATCTGGAAATCATTAAGATATTTGGAGTCAATCCAGATATTTGAAGTCACTATTTAAAGCAAATGACAAATTATGGGATCATTTTGTCATTTGGAAACAATATGTTAAATTTAATATATTAGATTGGAAAGATTAGTGATAGAAATTAAAGCAGCTAGGATTGTTTAGAAACGTAATGGGAACAGTGTGTCATTCGGAAACAATCCAGGTATTCGGAGTCACTATTTAAAGTAAATAGAAGACCATGAGATAACTTAGAAATGTTTGATGATCTAGATTAAATGCAAAGTGAAAGGAATTGGAAACAGGTAGAATAATTTGGGAAAACCTTGAAATGATTGAGATATTTGGAGTCAATCCAGATATTTGGAGTCACTATTTAAACCAAATGAAAAATTATAGGATCATTGTGTCATTTGGGAACAATGTGTCAAATTTAATATATTAGATTGAAATGATTAATAATAGGAATTAAAGCAGCTAGGATTGTTTGGGAACGTATTACAATCATTGTGTCATTTGGAAACAATCCAGGGATTCGGAGTCATTACTTAAAGCAAATGGAAGATTATCAGATCATTCAAAAATTATTAATATTCTTGATTGAATGAAAAGTGACAGGAATTGGAAGCAGCTAGAATAATTTGAGAATGTTTTGAGATGATTTAGACATTTGGTGTCAATCCAGGTATTCGGAGCCACTATTTAATGGAAATGTAAGATTATGATGTTATTTAAAAATTTTAATCTAGTGCATTAAAATTTGTAATGAAAATAAAAGGAATTGGAAGTACCTAGAATTGTTTGAGATCATTAAACTATTTGAGAAGTTAATACCTGTTATTCGGAGTCACTATTTAATGTAAATGGAAGTTTATAAAATCATTTAGAAGCGCTTGATGATCTAGACCCAACCCAACCCAACCCTGCATATTTAAACTAGCGCCATCCTAAGATATTTCCTAAAACATATACATTACAGTATATGTTCTTATCGAAGTAACAGCAAATTTCTTTGACGCGCCTTTAACTTAAATGAATATCGACAAGATGCACTTCACCAACGAAAATCTACGTGAATTGAAAGACTTGTTCAATAGCTCCATTAATAAATTAAATAAAAGTGATTCGTTTATTACCAAAGTGATAAAAATAGTGAAAGAACCTTCCATTACGGAGATAGAAGGTTTTAAAATCGCTAACAATGAACTACATAAGAAAAACCAGTTACATCACTAAAAAATTGGTGACCTTGAGTAGTTCATGACGAAATAATATTCGAATTTTTGGCTTAAAAGGGGTATTACTATTTAATAATAATTTTCAGGTGCCAATTACACGTGATTATATTGATCGGGGTCATCGTGTGGGGGCTTTTAATAATATTATTGTAACTATTATTTTATATTATTAATTATTATTGTTAAATTTACTTATAAATCTCGTGATTCAGTCATCAAGATCTGAAGAAAACTTAATGGTTCAAAAATATCACCTATTTAGGAAGATCTTAATATTTTAACTTATAAACAGTTTATGCGCTCACGTGAAAAGTATGTAATTGGTAATTGTTGGACTAGGGATGGAAAAGTGCGTTTTAAAGAAAATGGTACAATCATCACTGTCAAAAGTTGTTCTGACCTGAAGAGGACTGATAACATAAGAAAGCGCACGTAATCACGATTGCAGGGAAATATTGAAAGTTATTATTTTTCTTACTAATTCTTCGCTTGTTAAATAATATTGCTTTTTATTTTTTCTTTAAGTTAGATTTGAGCTGTCTGTATATGTGGCCTGATTGCTCACATCAATGTTCGTTCACTCGTCGCTCAATTTAATAGTATACGTGACGTTATTGCAAAGAATAATTATCATATTCTTTGGATTTTACTCAGGATTTTATTCACATTCCTGGTTATCGGTTATTTAGGAATGATCATTGATACATTGAAAGCAAGTATTCTGGACTATAGTAATTCTATTAAATAATGCTTGATATCTTCTTCTCTTCCAACTAGAAATATGTTTAGGTGTATGTTATAAATCTGAGATATACAATAAAAAATACTTCATAGACGAGTTGGAGACTACCCTCTGAATAAAATAGAGTATCCATGTTCTGATCTTTGTATAGTTTATGGTGACTTTAATATCCATTTATGAGACATGATAGATGAAGTTTTGAAATGGTATTAACCATTGATCAGCCAACCAGAATCACACCAACTAAAAGTAGTTGAATTGATGCAATTTTTTGTAATCATCGCGATTTTATTACCGAAGCAAAAAAGAAAAATATTTTGCGACTTTAAAAAGTTAACTTAGGTTAACTTCACTGTTAACCAGTTTCTTCACCTAGGTATATTAGATGTTTAAAAAATTTTGACCAAGCTCTCTTTTTGAACTTCATTCCTTCCTTTTGACACTTCCTTTTGATGATGTATATCACCAACATGTCATTAATGATAAGGTAAAATTACTAAATCATCTGTCGACCTCAGGTATCGATATATATGCTCTTGTAAAGGTAACTTCTGTCACGGATCCTAGAACGTAGCTTAATGATAATGTTAGATTAATGCGGGATCTAAGAAACAAAGCTCTGTCAAAGTTTAAAAAAATAAAAAATCAGCCTGTCTGGAACTATTATAATGAAACAAGAAACCTTGTGAACACGTTCTAGTTTTAGCGTTTGCTTAACTCTAGATTGTTTTAAATTTTTCTGCAACTAAAAGAATAAATAATACTTAGCCTACAACCCAGATTAGTAACTAGATCCAGATTTAACAAACGCTAGAGCACTAGACCTAAAACGAAAGCTCGCGAGGTTGAAAAGAATTGGGTTAGGTCCGGCTTGAGTCAGGTTTAGATTAAGGTCGGATTCAGAATAGATCCACATTAGGTTAGGTTAGATTTGGGTTGTCTCGGACGAGAGATATAATCCAAACCTAACGGAAATCCACTTCAACCAAACCTGAAACTAACTAAGTGCGAAAATCGTGCTGATATTGCTGATTCCATACAGAACTCTGTTAACCCATAGAATGTATTCCGAAACAACAATCTATTACAATGATTGAAGACTAACAAAAACAGTGATGCATTAAATAACTCCTTTTGAAATCTCAATGTGTCGACCATTGCAGAGTTGATAATTTACTAAATGACTTTGATAAGGAAAATTTCAAAATTTGGCCTTGGTATTTTTTCATTTAGTTTGGAATCTAGTATTTGAAAGTGATATTTTAACTGAATTACATAGTATACGATCCTAGAAGATAGTAGATCTGTCTATTAGAAGATGTTTTACCTTCAGTATGGATTACATCAATCGTGACACCAGCACGGAAAGTACCAAGTACCAAACAATTACTCATGCCTAAGATCCATAAGCATTTTGTGTTCCTTATAAAAAGTTTTTGAAAAAATAGTTAACAGACAATTTACAGACGTACTTACAACGTTAACAGATGCAGTTTTTGAAGACTAAGTGCATTATGCCAGTTAATCAGTTGGGTTTCAGGGAGGAACATAGCTGTGAAACTGTTCTAAATAATGGCTGTTGGATTTATTATTCTAAACCAAGGCTTATTAATATCAATTCTTGAACAAATCGGATTTAATTCTGTCTCATGAGCTTTATTTCAAAAATTATCTTAAAGGCAGGATTCAATCTGTCAGTATTAATCTGATTGACGTTAATGGTGCTCTGGAGATAAGATTTGTGGTTCGGCAGGACTTAATTCTTGTCTTTACACTATTTAAAATTTTCACAATTATCTTCAATATTTTTACCATTAAGCTAATGATACTCAAATTTCTTTGTCATTTTTTGAAAATCACTTTGATGAAGCTTCAATAAATTTAAACGTGACTTGTATGGCATTATTGATGTGGCTCGGGAATATTGCTTAAAGATAAACGCTAATAAGACCGAGATCATTCTTTTTGGGCCCCGAAGTTAAAAGAGAAATTGGTTGATAGGAAATCGATTGAGTCCTCGGGCTCGTCATGGATGAGGCTTATGGCTCGTTAAAATTGATTTACTCCAATCGACATAGTCTTGACTGGCACACAAAAAAGCTTTTATGCGACTCTCTAGTATTCTCACACTTTAATTACTGTGACAGCGTACACGGAGCATTCTCGAATTTCAGGCATCAGGGAAAATCAAAAGCTTCAAAACTTGTGCATCCGTTTAATTTTCGGCCTGAGAAAGCAATTAAAATGACTAAACATGAAATCTTGTAAATACATCCACAAAACTTCCTCCATACCTGCACGATAGGATTAAATTCAGAATGGACGTATATAATTTTAATGTTCGCTTTTGGGGTAGACTAATACCACCATATATTTCATTGCAAAAACAGGCGCTCCCCCTGGAGTTGGCGCCCCAGGGATGTAGTCCTATTAGTCCTTACGTTTAGGACGGTGCTACACGTTAATAATTCCGATGTTTTAATTTATTTATTTCAGAAAAAAGCAACGAGATAAAAAAAAAGTTGAAAATAAAAGAACTAAAAGTCGTTTCACGACGCTTTCCGTCTCGGTCTCGTCGCTGTCGTTCTTCACCTGCTTTCGTCGAGTTGCCGCGCTGCCACAAAATTATAACATACACTTTTATTTGTACACGAATTGGGTGGTCGCTTTTTTTTGGCGAGAGTGGAGAGTTTCGGCCCACGAAGAAGTTCTCGTTCGTTCGTCTCTCGACCGGTACGTTGCACTCTTCATTACAGGCGTGCTCCGGACTGCGGTCATTAGTTCGTGTTTTAACTTGTTGTGGGAAAGAGGTTCTCTCTGCTCAACGCCTATCCGAGTACGTGATGGATCGGTACCAGAGACTTGATTCGCCTTTTTTGGGAATCAACACGTTTCGTATGTCTGTATTTCAGTTCGATACCATTTACTGTTCACTATGTTCATCCTTTGATTACAACCCAACATCTCTAAATGGTTTCAATTGATCTATAAAATGTTTGAAAGCAAAAAAATAATTAAGCTGGGAATAAATCGCTTTTAAATTGAATGTTGTGAATTTCCGAAACGCATATTTTTACCATCCCAATGAAATTAACGTCAAACTGACGGAGATGTGTTTGGACCATCCGACGTGTTTTGCGGTTGTTTTCTCGGTCATCCGGTTGGGCTAATATTCAATAACAACGCGCGCCGGCCATTAATAAGCGGGCTGAATCGGTTTTCGCATGAAGGTCGTCCTCGTCCTCCAACGAAGGAGCCGAGTAAGAAGACCGGTCCCAACTTGCCTAGGTCGTCGCCACTTCACGAAACGGACCCGTTCGCTTCTCCACCCGTCTTCTAAATTATAATTTATGTTCGTTCTGGACCCTCGGGCGAATCGCGAGAAAAGCCGCCGCTCTAATGGTCCGCATTAAAACCGGATAAAAATATTAATTATTGTAATTTATTGACCTCGGCAAATCAGTATTTAGATGAACATAAAAAAATATTGGATGTTTTATCAACAATTTAGTTTGTTAGAATCTGTATTCACTTTTTTATTCAATTTTTTTAACAAGTAATGACTATGATTCTTTAATAGCTATTTATGATACAGTGCGTAATGTTAACCTTTTCGCACGAACGCTATGTATACATATACACAGGACTGTCTCAAAAACAATACAGAAAATGAAACCAAAAGATTCTTTTGTTCAAAAGATTAAGATTGGTTCAAAGTACAGTAGAACTTCGATAATCTGAACTAATTGGGACTGAAGGTGGTTCAGGTTATCAAATATTGCTGCTAAATAATTGACAATACAAATATTGGATACAAGAACTAAAATACTATAAGACACTTCCATATGTGCATATCGTGTGCTACTAAATAGGTTGTTCTAAAATTCTTTTGGAACTAAAAGTATAACTAATACTAAGCCTACAAGTCAGCCTCAAAACTAACACTAGACCTACAACTAGAAACATTAGGGTTTAGCCGTACGTCCCTTAAGACGGTTAAATTCTTATTTTCTAGTTCTAATATTAGCTATACTTTTAGTTCCAAACGAATTTAAACCAATCTGGAGTTAAACAAAAATTAAAACTAGAACTAACACTAGACCTAGAACTAGAAAGATTCAGGTTTTGCCGTGCGTCTTCAGACTTTAAAGTGCTAGTGTTAGTTATAGTTTTATTTGGATACAATAAACTACTCGTGTTACTTCTAGTTTCAATTTTTGCTTTTAACTCTAGATTGTTTTAAATTCTTCTAGAACTAAAAGTATAAACAATACTACACCTACAACCAAACTTCAAAACTAACACTAGACCTAGAACGAAAGCTCGCGAGGATGAAAGGAATTGGGTTAGGTTCACTTGAGTCGGGTTTAGAATAAGGTTGGATTCAGAATAGGCCAACGTTGGGTTGGGTTAGATTTGGGTTGTCTCGGACGAGAGATTTAATCCAAACCTAACCGAAATCAAATTCAACCCTACCCGAACCTAATTCAAAACCCAACTTGAACTTAATTCAAACTCAAACCTAATCCAAACACAACATAAATGCCCTTAATCCAAACCTTTTTTTGTTTTTAACGAGGTCGGGGAAAATCTGCGGGCCGACATCCGGCCTGTGGTGTTGAACGGCCAAATAGTGTAAGGTTGGGGTCTTACACCCCGACCCACTAAAAACCCCTTTCCTCGTCTTCTCTGGAACCGCCAGAAAGCCATTTCTTCAGAGTTCCCACACAACGCGCATACTTCCTCTTCTCCTCATCATCCTCCTATACGACTTCATCATCTCTCCATTCACTCAGAACTCTCCTTCACTCTAGGTTTCCATTTTGTCCAGCTTCAAAGATCCCCCCAAAGCAAGGAATAATAATAGATAGATAAGATTAGTATCTTATCTACTTGCATTTCGACTGTTTCTTTATTCATTGGCAAATTTTTTCTCATTTTCAATTTTTTTGCAATGATTTGATAAGCTTTGCCCCAGACATCATCATATAGCTCCTCACACAGTTCTTTCCATTTATTTCTTTTACTTTCTTCTATCTGTTCCCTCAGCTCTCTTTTAGTTTCCTTGTATTTCCTCGTTACATCTTCCAACTCCTCTTCCTTATATCTACATCTCGTTAGCCTTGTTTTCTGCCTTCGCAATCCCACACAGACTTTCCTTTTCTTAGCAATATCCTAATTCCACCAATGTACAGGTCTACGTCCATGCGTTCCTTTCCTCTCCTTAACCAGATGTTTGCTACAGCAGCGCTCGATATTTTTTCTTAAATTATCTGCTGTCCTCTCTTCGTCTTTCTCACATAAAATACCGGTGTCCTTTCTCAGCTTGCACAACGCTGTCTCATTTCCCTCCCATCTTTCGTACTTTTCTCTTATTTACTGACGTATTTCCTGTTCTCATTTTGAAAACAATACAGCGGTGATCACTTAGATGTTCCTGTTCTACCATCACCCTCCATTCTACTACTCTTTGGCTTAATTTTTCGGACACCGCTGTTATATCTATTACAGACTCTCCCTGTGGCCCTGAGAAGGTTTTCTTCCAGGATTTTGCCCCTTTTATCAGTTTGCTTCGAGTCCCATTGGGATGATTTAGCATTAAAATCTCCCGCAACTATCACTCCTTTGTTGTCCTGTCTTACGTATACCTGCATATTTTTTAGGAATTCCTCGAATTCTTCCAGACTTCTGTTCGGTGAAAAGTAACAAGAAAAAACACGCATACCGTCCACATCTACAAACACAAAACCATCACCAGCAAAAGCGCCTATCACAGATCCGGTTCCTACTCTAACAAAACTATCACTATTTCTATCACAGTACCTTATGTCCACCTTTTTATTTTGCTCACACCCAATTATTAGATCAGCCTTCAGACAGTTTTCATCAGCCTTCATGCTTTGAGCGTACGGCTGGAGGTTTCCGACATCCAGTTCCCCTTCTCAGTGGCACCGATAATCTTTTTTATTTGCCTCTGTTATTTCTTCTTGCGTAGTTGTTATCTCCATACCTTTGACGCTTAGATAGACTTTCTTTTTTTGTTCTAGGAATCCTCTAGACGTGACTCTCTGTCCCTGTCGGCCTAGTATCATTCCAATACTTTCTGTAGCGCTCTTGTCTTTTTGCGTGACTACCAACACTTTACCATCTCTTGTTTCTCTGATGGTCTCGATTTTTTGGGTTTTAGTAGCCGTTTCTTAATCACTTTGACAGTTTCCTCGTATGTTTGCCTTGTATTTCAGCAACTAGCGCATATGTCTTCTTTTGCGCTCGTGTCTCTGTTCCTTGCCTTTCGTTTACTCTACGCTCATCTTCTTGCTTCTCTGCGGGGGTTATGAAAATGTCGTTGCTTATCTTTACGTTTTTGAAAATAACCTCGATCATCTTTCGTAGGCTTGCTATGGAACAGTCCTTTAAATAGTCTAAAGCTAAACCCTTTTCTTGTTCTTCTACTGCCTTTTGTCTTAAAAGCTGTAGGGTCTCCTAGAGCCCCTTCTCGCTTTCTTCCACTTCCAACTTAATGATTTTATAGCAGCTTCTTCTTAATCCAAACTTAATCTATATCCAACCCAACCCAAACTTAATTCAAATCCGCTCCAATTAGAATCAAACCCAACCCTACCTGAATTTAACTCAATTCCAAATCTAATCCAAACTCAATTCCAAATCTAATCCAAACTCAATATAAATGCACTTCAACCCAATCTAAACCCTGAACTTAACCCGAATCCCATCTTAATCTATACCAAACCCAAATTCAATAAAAACCCAATCCAAATCTTAATCTCTCTATCTTAATCTGGACCCAAAGTAGAATTGAATAGAAAAGTGTATCTTTGTAAAGAATTTTTAATAATTGTGAATGAAATAATTTAATTTGTGCAATCGTAAATAAATGAACGAAACGGAGATGCTTGTAATGGGTTAAGAATATTTTCGAGCTTGACATGGTTCTTAAAGATGATGTACAACTGATCGCAACCGATAGAACTCAAAATAAAAATATTAATTAATATCTCTCTTTCCATTTTATATTAAATAAAATACTAATGGTTTTGCACCTTAAATGGAAATTTATTTTATTTTCTCTCTACTGGTTTCGCCACATTTTACACGGCATCATCAGGAAAATACGTCAGAAATCAAACATTAATCCAATACAGTTTATCCACTAATCGAAAAATTAATAAAAATCTCTGGAGAATAATAAGAATAAAAAGATGGTAAAATACGTAGTGTTTTAATAGGTTAGGAATGGCACGTTTTGATGACATCGATAAGTGGATAAATTGTATTGGATAAATATTTGATTTCAATTTTAAGATGCGGTTCTTTTGTGAATTCTGACGTATTCTTCTGATGATGCAGCCGATGCAGCAGATGATGCATTCATCAAAAAGTGCAGATTCTGTTTAGGGGAACTTTTTTACTGCCGCCTATTCAGATTTAATAAAAAGTCAATGGAGATTCAAACAAACTAAATTATTGATTAAACATTAAATTAAACAAGATGTTTTATTAAATTAAATCACATATACTAAAATGAAAATGATGACTATTTGCGTAAAAATGTTTGGTCTAAACTAATAAATTGCGGAGTTATAGGTCATCAAAATTAAGAAAATTTAACGGTTATTTCTAAATACTTTCTGTACTGTTTAAAGTAGTGCGCTGAAATTTGGTACAGTGTAAACCAATATCAACTAGAATCATTAGACAGTTTGTGAGTTAAATCGATCCACAGGAACAATGCTACAGAATGTTCCTAAAATTTATATGCTCATAACTTTTTTATTTGCTCGTAAACCTACACTTATTTTTGCACCTTCCAATAGAAAATTTATTTTAGAAACTTTTATTACTATTATGAAATTTAGATAAAATTTACCGTTTTTGAGTTAAATCCAAAATTGTTGAACCCCGACAATAATGGTAATAAAATATCTCTAAGTAACAATCATTTAACAATTAATCAGTTGAACAAAACATTAAAAAAATTCTTTAAGATGAAGAATTATACGTTTAGTGAATAAACCGACATGATTTTAACATTGGGAGAATGTAAAAGTCGATAATACATTCAATCCTTAAAGTTTTTATACAAACGATTACACTTAAACGATTATTGGCGAGTTGGTAACTCATTTCGTCGTTCAATTACTATGGCTGGCTTAGATTTTTTTACTGTAGATATTTTCGGGGTGAATTTTACCTAGATTTGCTAAAAGTTATAAAAGTTTCTAAAATAAATTTCCTATTGAAAACTGTAAAAATAAATGTTAGTTTATGAGCGAATAAAAAAGTTCTGAGCATATAAATTTTGGGAACATCCTGTATAGATGGTTCCAGTGGATCGATTTAACTCACACCCTGACTAATAATTCTGCTTGCTACTAGTTTACACCAAATTTCAGCGCTCCACCATTAACAGTATTGAAAATATTTAGAAAAATCAGTAAACATTTCTCAACTTTGATAACCTATAACCCCGCTATTTATTGGTTTAGACCAAAAATTGTTACACGAATCATCAAAATTTTCACTGTAGTATATATGATTTAATTTGTGCCCGACGCATCGAAATACGTATATTATAAATATGTTTATTCCTATTTAAGAATGTCAACTTAGGCACGCAATCTTCATTTTCGGACAGCCTGTACATTTCTTCAATTGTATATCAAAGAAAGCATGTTAAAATTATTTTGAAGTTTCTAAAATGACCCCTAGGGTGCGCAAACTAGGCATTTTCTCGGAATATTTTTCAAACTTTAGATAAATTGTAGCTTTTTTTGTTGAAATATTTTTGTTCTATCTCTAAAAACTAATAATAACCTTGGTATAAAAACTTCTCAAATACAAAAGTATCATTTGGCTATCTAGAATCAAATTTAACTGTATTGGGGTATTGTCACGAATTCATCTATTTCAATTCGACGGTTTGCCATCGCACTCCTATTTCTGCGCAATTGACCGGCCAAAATAGATGTGGTAAGCTATAACTGTCTCTGGATAAGCCAATGTTACTAGGCTTATCCAGAAAAATCTAGATCACATCAGATGTGGTATAACCGCTATTTTAGATACCATACCCTGTCTGGGCCGCAAGCTATCTCTGTAAATATTGGAACCAACAAATTGGAACTAACATCTTATACAACTTACTACATTAGTAGCAAACATAAGCGCGGGTTTTTGAAAATATATACGTATTTTGGGTGGTAATAAAACTGAATTGGAAAAGGACTCAAACAACGACTGACGGCTCTCAAAAGAAAAAGAAGAAAAAACAGCCACGTATCTAGCACCTATGATTCGCTTGTTATCCGTGGTATCCTGTCTTTATTTGTTAGTTTTTTCATTTTTGCAATAAACATGTCTTGTGCCAACAGTATTTAGTCTTTAATCAGCAGATTAATCAGCGATGACAACATTTTCTGGCAACTGTTTTACAAGCAGTTCAAAGTATTCTAGAATCAGTACCAAGCCTCTTGAGAGTATTTAAAGTTTTCTGGAAACAATAGTATCAGTATCAATCAAGACATTTAAAGCTGTCTTCTTTTGTATGTATACATAGAATAAAATCGAGCAGGGATTCAAGAGCAACCGTTAGACAAAATCTCATTGTAAACGTCGTAACAAGGCACGCTCTAATCAGCGAATTTGTGCCAGATATTATTGTGCGGTTATTGCTATCATAGGTTAAACTGTCCATTGGGCTTTTTATAATTAAAGCCCCCCGTTTCTCCAAGAAACCTGTTGTTATTTGGTTAGTCATTATGGTTCTTCCACACGTTGACTGTAAGGGAGTTTTTCCCACTCAGCTTTCTCCACTTTGTAACTCTTTTTGGAAAAGCTCAAATTTTGCTCTGCATACTTCCATCTTAATTAAGTGTTTTAGAGTTGAATAACCATTTTGACACATACCTTTATATATTTTCTAATTCATTTAGGAAAAATTAAATTTTTTTTCTGTTTACTCCGATCTTAATTAAGTATTCTAGAGTTGTTTTTAATACAACACATAAAAAAAAGATTTTGACACACACCAATTACCTTTGTCTACTTTGGAAATCTTTTAGGAAAAGCGAATTTTTTTTTCTGCTTACTTCGATCTTAATTAAGTTTGCTAGAGGCTTTTTAGTGAACAAGAACCATTTTGACAAACATCAAACACCTTTATTTATTTTCTAACAGTTTTAGGAGACATCCAATTTTTTCTGTATTCTTCGATAATTAAGTCTAGAATTCTTTTTAGTGAAACAAAAAATCATTTTGACACACATATGTGTGTCTATTAATTTCTTCTAAATAAGACAAAGTTGCTTGCTGCCGAACTAATTTAACTTAGGTTGATTATCTAACTAATATCCGTAGGTTATCACTGAAACGTTGAGTGTAACTTCTGTTGTATAGTTCTTCTCATTAATGGCATATTAGCAGCATTATCTGTTACAAATTGTGTCATGTTACAATTGTATTTGGATTTTTATAATGAAATTATATTGCAAGCAATATCAGTTAAGTAGTCACTTATATGGAAATGTCCGGATGTATCAGTTTCATGTATCAGTTTGTAGGGTTTCAGTGGTTATGCATGAACAACGATTAACAAATATGTTTACGCAACACCCAGAAAGACCTCCACAACATCTAGTTTTTTCTTCTTCGTTTTAAAAGTGTCGTAGAAATTGTATTTCCAGAAGAGGAATTATAACCGAGTCTTAACAATTCAATTACCTTTTTCATAATATGTGGGTTGCCCATACATGTAAAGCTGCTGTTCATTGTAACTACAGCTCTTACAATTTATTTATATATTCCATGTTTTTTTATTAAGACGCGTTCGAATGATAGGGGTCTATTTAGACACATCAGTGACGTGTCAATTCCGTTTTTTTAGTATCAGTGAAATCTGTGAAAATTAAAGTACGTCAATATCAATATTTTTTAAATTTCACTTCGTTTTCTTGTACTCGTTTTGACGTGTAATATAAGCGTAACTATTTAAGGTAGTGAAAATGAATTAAATCATATAGATATATAAAGGAAATATTAAAATTATAAGTAAAGAAATTGTAGATTAAAAAAATAAACAGGGTGGGCCAAATTGGATATACTGAAAGGAAAGCTTTTGATTTTATAAGAGATAGATAGAAAATGATATTAGTGTCTGAGTCTCGATATTTATAAGAACAGTGCCGTCCTAAGACAATAGGCGTCTCACAGGATTGCCAAATCAGTTTGTAAAGTACTCTATTCTAGAAACTAAAATGCCAGATGTATGGCTAAACCCAACCCAACCCAACCATGCATATTTGAATTGAAATAAAACAAGAACTAACACTGGACCTAGAACAAGAATCATTCAAGTTTAGCAATCTTGAGATATGTACAGCTAAACCCAAATGTTTCTAGTTCTAGAGTTAGATCTAAGGATAAAAAACTAGAATTAACGTCTGAAGACGCACGACTAAACCCAAAAACTATTATTATTATTTTCAAAAACTATTCATTATTGACGCCGTTGTTAAAAAGAGTCTTCAGATGCATCGCCAACCTAACCCAACCCAACTCTATATATTTGAACTAGAGTCATCTTAAGATATTCGGCGCCCCAGGACAGGATATCTCTAATGGTTTCAGAGAAAAATGCAATTTAAGCAGGTTTTGTTTTATTCAAAAAATGTGTTGCTTCATCCACAAATCTTTATACAAAGTTGCAAATTCTCCTTCAGTATCTCTTTTCTTCCATGCTTCATGCATTCACTTTCGCGTCTTGGTGAAACTCTTGCTCTTCCTTATCGGAAATTATAGCAACCATTGCAAACTGTGTTAGTAAACATCTTGAGCAATAGCATAAAGAACGGAACGTATGTAATACTGAAGGACGTGTGAATAATACATGTCAGTGATGTGAGTCAGAGTCAGAGTTGTATCAGTGTGCACTGATACAATACTGACGGCAAAAATCGTCACTGTGCCCGACGTGTGTGAATGTCTTAATATAAAGTAAAGACGGTAATATTATTTTTCACTGATACGGATACAGCACGGAACTGATACGTCACTGATGTGTGTAAATGGACCTTAAATTTTTATTTCATTCAAACCTTTATTTCGCTTTATTTCATTCTCAGCAAATAAAATCAACAATCTTGTAGGCGAGCAAGCGCTTCCAGCTCATTTTGAGTTATTTGAGTTAATTGAAAACTGCTCATTACTAGCAATGGTTGATTGACTGGTGAGTTCTGAATTGTATCGACTATAGAACAACATTGAAATAATTGAAAACAGTATTTTTATGTATCTTTAACTGAATTAATCTTTATGTTACTGTTTTCTCGATCAAAGATCCTGAACATGCACTTCTCACGGTGTTTTTTCAATTAATTCTTGTGTACTTTTAACGCAATTTTTACAATTTACAAAGTATTTTATTAAGACAGACTAACTATATTTTAAACACTACTAATATGATTTAAATCACCGATTTTAATTTTTTTAAATCATAATTTATTCGAATTCTGCTATACACGCCTTGGAAATACAAACATTAATACAGAAACCCATTGCAGGAGAGAAAACCCCGCATCCACCTATTTAAATAGGAAAGGTTGCGAACATTTATTAAGAATCTAGCTACGAACATTTATTTAATAATTTAAATTATCTGTTAAACCCTCACCCAAATGGCTTTTGCAAGAATTCTGTCCATTTTCATTTTCATATAATCATAGGATGTTAATTAAAAGCTAAAACGCTGAAACAATACCTTTATTTAATTAAGCAGTTTCGGTGCTTTAATGAACGTTAGTTAATTTGTGTCGAATATCGTCGTAGTAAGTTTTCAGAATAACGCCCTTATTAGATTTTAGTATGTACTAAGCCCAAGGGCTTTTTCAGACAGCATAAAGTTATTAATTAGCTTGTGTTAGTTGATTTTATAGTGAAGGCAAAATTTATTTTTTTTTAATCATTATCGTTATTTTGTAATCTAACGATTATGCATGATTCGGTTATAAGGTTGGGTTCGATTGCAATCTTCCAGTTCAAATATTGACTTTCACTAAGCCGTCAAAAAGTTCGTTGAAGGAATAAAGGCGTCGCGTATCTAATCGAGACGTCATTTTTCCGGATGACGGCGACGACGCGTTTCCTGGTGGTATGACGGGTATGGCGAGTATGGCGTTTCGTGCCCGATGGGGCGTAAATCGCGCGGGTGAAAGTGTTACGTTAGATTGAGCGCGGACAATCGCCGCAATCTTTCTCCTCGCATTACTTCCTCTCTCTAAATCGGATGAATTGATCTTGCAAATTAACATCACGCTATCTTAATTTTCTCTAATAAATCTTAAAGAAAAATAAAGTTTATATAGAAATATTACGTACGTTGTAAAACTTAATACCCATTTAATCCAGTCATCACCCGCTATAAACTGGTTAAATTTATTTCTCGATTCACATAATATTTCCTACAGCAACTCGTAAACGTCAAAAGTTTTACGATGGTGGGTTTACATTCCACAACTATTTTAAATACAATGAAATGAAATTAATTGTGGGTTTAATATTTACGATAAATTTGTGCAATGAACTTCCGGAATGTTTAAATCATTTAGATTTAGGAATGGAATGAATAGTGATTTTATGCAAAGCTGTTTACAATAATTTTCAAAGTTTAGAATATGAAACTTAATCGAAGTAATAACACCATTAATCAGATATTAATAAACAAGAAAGAGAAGATTGACAAATTAGACAACCATGGAGTATACAAACTGGAATGTTGAACATGTTAGGCAACATACAGGAAGATCAATACAGGGGAAGTAGACACTTGATTTTTAACAATCACCTCTATACTACATCACAAAAATAAAAACTGTCTACTTAAACCACTTGAAATTTATGAAATAGGCAAGGTTAAAAATAATCACCCAGACAGAACTTTTCTAAATGATTGAATTACTACAAGAAACCCTCTCTATACATAGCTCCCCATAGTATACACCCTTCCTAAAAATCCCCCAGATGTACGAGGAATTCAAACCACGGTAGTATTTTAACTTCGCAATGAAATGTCAAAAATGTCGATGATGAAGGATTACTAACAGGTAATTTTGATCCTAAATTGAGAAAAAACAGGAGGAAACGTTGGAGGACTATAACTTCCAAATTTTATCAGCAGTTGCTTAAAGATCAGTAACATCCTCTTTTCCTGAGACCAGCAAAGCAACCGAATTAGTTCGTAGAAGCCTTCTCTGCCAAAGTTTGAGTAATAATCTCTCTGACGATTCTGTCATCAAATTGCAATTCATTGGCAAACAACTGACCCGTGCCGAAGAGGTGATGTTCTTGGGGGTTAAAATTGATAAAAAACCCAATAGTGAAAAACCCAAATTAAGATAGTCTAAAAGTTATCTCAAACAACATCTTCTAGAAAGAATGACTTTTTTCTAGAACCATTACAGTAATTCACTGTTTGAATATTATTTGATGTTTTCTGTGCATTTTTGTAAAGATAAAAATAAATTTATTATTATTCTTATATCTGTTTATAAGAAAAATATTTTTACATTCCAATCCAAAGCAGCAACATGCACATTTTAGTAATACTCATTTAAAATTATTATTGGGATTTTATCTTAAAAAAAGAAACGTAAATTTAATTATATGTTTGATTGAAAATTTTCAATTTAACCAGCACATTAGCTTGGTCAAACTGGGGAGGAGACGTGGCGCTAGATCAGATTCCTGTAACAGGTTATACAACGAAGAAGAGAGATTGCTGGATAACGCAGAATATCCGTTGTGTTTTTACGCCGCTAGCCAGGCCTTCGATGGTCGCCGGGTCCGAGGCACACCAAGGCACACTGTGGCTGGCTGACCAAGAAGAGGCGAGCAACAAACTTGCACCTGCCAGTTGAAGCTCTTCGCTCCACCTCCCCTCTTTCTGAAGCTATAAATTCCTGACTTCACAAGATGACAAGACGAGATAAGCACGCCTCTAGGACCGGCCGTCATGCTACCTTAATAATAATAATTGATTTTTAATACCGTGAAAATTTTTGTGCTTCGAATCAACAACCTTCAACGTCCGGATACTTTGTATTTTAGTTATCCAAAGCTTTTGTTGGTTTTCCACGGTTTATGATTTAATTATGGTCGATTTAATTATATTTTAATTAGTTAATAAAAGGTAATAATAATACGATATCCGGTTTATCCGACCATTTTTTCTAATCCTGCCGGGTACTGAGATACTTCTGAGCATGTTACAAAAAAAATTTCAGAACAAAAGTTGTAGGAAATTTTGATTTTAAACAAATTTGCTTCCTTAAACATTTATTCTCAGATGTATCTCATTTTTTCTTTCCATCTTGATTTAAAAATAAAAATAAAACTCAAATTTTGCACTTTAAGTAGATAAAAGTTCTTTCGAGCATCTTCAGGAACCACCTATTGTACAAACAGGAAAGAAATTAAACCCAAATTTTATAAGTTAACGTCAACTTTATACAGCCAGATTTGAATAAAACATTATTATTTTACGTTTACACTTAGTAAAAAAAATAAAGAGAATTTGTTCAAAAATTAGAATTCATGTGAAGAAATAAAGAAGCCTCATACTGATGAATCCTAGAATTCCTATGCTTTATTCAATCATAAAACTATATTTGTTTATATAGTTATACCATGTAATTCGCACTATAATCACATCTATTTAATACAGGGCAGTTACAATAAAGACCTGCAAACACAATCAAATACAGAAATGAATTAGTGACATCAATTTCTATCATCAACCGCCCTCATTACTTTCTAATGGTCTCGTTTGATATTATTAACCTCTACACTAACATACCCATCCAAGATACCTTAACCATATTTTATAATTACCTGAAAATATACCACCATCATCAACATATAAACTAACAGAACACTGCAAAGTATCAATTTTTACTCCGTTTCAATTGAACGGAGAAATTTCTAAATACAATGATGAATTCATTTAGTAGACTCCTTGAAGTTTTGTTCATGGACCAACTGGAAACGTCGCCATTTAAATCTACTAATTCATATAATAAATACATTTTGCAGTGGAAATAGATATGTAGATGACATTTGATTTTCTGGTATAATTCCTCACCCAATAACATCACAAAACTAACATCACTATGGAAATCAAAAAGAATGAATCCATTAATATCTTAGATCTTACTCTAAAGAAAATTGAAAATAAGATAGAATACAATATACAGGAAGCCTACTCAATCAGACGAAAATCACTCAAAAATACTAGTCTGAACTTACACATCGTGTGCATGAAACACCATAAACAAAAAAAAAATAAAAACCAGGAAATACAAATAATCGGAAACATCGTACATAGCAATCATTTTCCACCTCAATTCATGGATAATTTACACGCTAAACGTACAGAAAACTCACAAAAGAAGATAATACTCAAATAAACTCTGCCATAAACCAAATTTTACCACTTGTATTTGTAGAGGCCTTCGTTAAGAAATGTCTTCAGATGCACATCCTAAACCCAACCCAACCTTTTTTTTTTAACGAGGTCGGAGAAAGTCTGTAAACAGACACCCGGCCTGAGGTCTTGAACAGCCGGATAGTGTGGGGTTGAGGCATATAACCACTACCCACTAAAAACGCCTTTCCTCGTGTTCTCTGGAACCGCCGAAAGGCATTGCTTCAGAGTACATCGCAAAACAACCAGACATGATATCTTTTCCCATCACTCTCATTTTCCATCTTCCTCTTCGCTCGTTACGCCTTTCTCTCTGCATACAATCCACAAAAAGACAAACTCTCAGTGTATTGAACTACTATATTTTCCTTACATACCTGGGACGAGGGAAAAGGAAATAATCCCTTTCCCTCTAGCTCGCTTTTGTTTCATTTTCCTTCTGTCCTCCTCGTTCCCTTCTTCCCAATGCATCTCCCTTTCCGTTTCCATTCAAACCCGCATTCGTTTTCACACTTCACCTCGCCACGAGATTCATAAAAAGAAAAATCTTAGTTCTTTGAAATATAACATATCGCTTACAAACCTAGGGCGAGGGAAAGGGAAACCCAACCCAACCCAGCAATGTACGTTTGAACCAGAGCCGTCCCAAAATATTCGGCGCCCTAGGGCTGGGTTGGGCGAACAACACGTGTGCGCCCCTTTTCGTACTACATTAAAAAAAAATACTCCAGGTCTACTATAAGTTCTAGTTTTAGACCTAGAACTATAATCACTCGGGTTTAGCCGTCTTGGCTGGCGTACGGCTAAACCCGAATATTTCTACATCTAGAGTGGAAAGATATATCCACTTATATGACAGATGGCTTCAGACATATCCTTACGTATCCATCCTTAGACATATGCTTCAGACGCACGGATAAATCCGAAACTTTCCACTTCTGGGTCTAGTATCAAACATATAGGGTTGGGCTGGGTTAGGTTGTAAAGAACACTTTTCAGAAACTATTCATTGCAGAGGCCATCGTTAAAAAAGTTCTTCAGATGCAGGGTTAAACTCAAGCCAACCAAACCCTGTATATTGAAATTAAATGGAATTTTTGTATATTTGATTTTTTTATTTCTTTCGTCGTAAGGTATTTTTGTTCTCAATTGTGTGAATACCTATTGCTTTATGACGACTTACCTGATAACCATTCAGGGTTTATACCGGGTCATACTTGTTAAGCTATACAGTGCTAATGGATGTGATAGATGGCATGTTGCAAAGTGCCAACAAGGGAAATATGCATACAATGATGTTTTTTGATTACTCCAAAGCATTTGATTTGATATATTACCATTTTTCGTTAAGCATTAAGCATTATGATAAATTCTTATAATCTAAACCACAATTGGTCATTTGAAATATTGTAATTATCATTCGTATTGATTGTTGAAATTTGCTGATAGCAATCTTAAAATTTCTATAAATTGTGAATTATTTACCCTTTGCTTCCTAGAGAGGACACTGATGTCTCCATCAACACACATCTATTATACCATCTATACGATCTGTACGATGGGGACACCATCTATTTTATTGAAAAAACAGGCACCTCAAGGCTGTAGTCTTATCAGTCCTTAGGTTCAGTAAAGCGATAAATGGATATTATGTTCGAATGACTTAAAATTTTTCCATAAGACTTGAAATGCTTCCAAAGGACTTGATATCGCTTCTAGACCACTTGAAATGCTTTCAAAGGACTCTATACTATTTCTAGTCGACTTGATTACTTTAAGCAAATCAAAAAATCAAGTTTTTGAACCAAGCCGAGAAGTTGGATTTTTGTATCAAAGGAAGTTGTAATTTGAACGATTTCTTATGGTCGTTTTGAAGCAACAAGTACTCGTCTAAATCTTTCTTTAAATCGGCCATTTCATCAAAAAAACTTGTGATATGTTATCAAAGAAAATGTATTTGACATTTTGTTATTGTTTACGTTTGAAGACTCCAACTGCAATAATAACCAAGATAATTGTAACCCAACCTATCCAACTCTAAAACAACCCAAATTAATACCCAATCTCTCAATACTGTTTCTAGAAAACTTGATTAGTCTTCTAGACAAATCTCTTCAACAATCCTCAAAATTTGTACCGGTAAATTAATTTTTAAATAGTTTGTCGACAATAGTTTGTTGAAAATAAATGAAGAGAATATGGAAAATAATGTAGGAACATTTGTAAACCAAGAAGGTTTATTTAGCACCAATCCTGTTTTGCAAAAGTCTGATTTATATTATTTAATTACACAAATGCGATAAGTTGTAAAACTTTTTAGAAAATCTCCAACTAAAAACGATATACTGTAGAAATATTATAAAGAAATTTGCTTAGACATGCCGTTCGAAAAAGGTGGATAGATTTGAAATTAGACATATCTTTTAATGATAAGGAATTAGAATTATTAACTAATATAATCTTTTAATAGCTTTGCAGCCTATAAAGTCGCCTGTTGAAATACTACGCCGTAAAAATGTTAATTTATACAGTGGCGATGCCACATTAAAATTTATGCTAGATGAATTATCCAGCCAAAACTAGTGATAGAACGGATAATGATTATACGAAAACCCGAATATCGGATATCCGGTATTGTCTTCAACCGGATATTCAGTTATCCGGCATATCTATCCGGCGATTATATATAACTGTGAGTTTCAAAACCAGTTTTATATCATATACAGATGTTCGTATCATGTTTTGAAGTCAACCTAAATTTGTGGCATTTCATAAAAATACTAATTTTCTGAATCATTTTCATGGAATTTTCTATGATTTACAAAAAATTTATTTTTATATGCACAAAACTTTAATATTTCAATTCGTTTGCGAGATATCAATTTTTGAAATTAATGAGAACTTTATTTCAATTAATGAGAATTAATGAAAATCACATAAAATTGAATTTCTAAGATATATTAATGAAATTATGGTTATTTGTACAGGAAAGTGTGTTTTTTATAAGCAAAACCATATTGAAAAAACTCTATTCATTTTTAAGATACAAATTTTTGAACACAATCGGAAATTTTATTACTTTACGAAGATATTCAATTTTCTCCCATGATTTTCAAAAATCATATAAAATCGAACTCTTAAGATAAATTAATGAAATAGTGGTTATTTGTACAAAAAAGCATGTGCTTTTTCATGAACAAATCCGCATTTAACGAACTTTATTCATTTTTGAGATATTATGTTTTAAACTCGGCCTATTTAAATATGTAGCATTTATAAAAATAACAATTTTCTTTTCCTTGTAGAAGGAAAATCTTTAAGGACCTATTTAATATGAGGCGAAAATGGGATATTTAGCAACTATCCGGTATCCGGTCGAATTTTAAGAAACAGCCTGATAGACCAGATTGTTGCCGGATATCCGTTCAATTCCTAGCCAAAACACATTTTTAAGCGTTAAACTGAAAAAAGCTTTAATACTTACAATAAAAAAGAGGAGAACGTCATATTCACATGTTCTACATCATTTATGAAGTCCTAAGTAATGAAATTTTTCATTTTTGGAATAAAGCCACAATTGTAAAAATGATAGTTGATACTTTTTGAAAGCATTCGGGCATAGAATCGAGTGGACTTTGAGTTAATTAATTGGGAATCAGATAACGAAAGTAGTTCACCCCTCAAAACTTAGTTATCTTTAAAAGAGAAACTTTACTTATTAACTAAACAAAAAATGGAAGTACCTGAACAAAACTTAATAAAACAAAAGAAAGTGAATGATTTGATAGAAGTTATAATAAACGAACTTTATTAGTTTAGAAGAGAAAATGTGAGGCGAAAATATATGCAAATCGTTTTTGATTAGTTGTTGACAGTGAAACCCGAGAGGTATTTTCTGCAGCCGGTTTATTTTGCACGAAAATTCAATCAACTTTAGGTAAAACTTTAGTTAAATTAAGTTTTTTGTGTACTTATTGCTTTAAAAATGTAACTTTAGAAAAGTTAGGTAAATATAAATGTTATAAACTTACTGTTGATTATTTTGAGATTATTTAAGCTTTATATTAACCTACCTATCTGTAATTTTACATTCCGCAAAAAAATTACCGGTAAATTATCGATAAACCGGTTTTCAAATTTTTGTTTACTGAATTACCAGTATGTAAAAAAAATTGGTAAATTTACTACTGCAAGTAGTAAAGATTTAATACTGCATCTAGAAGATTTGAATGAAATGAAGTTATCAGTTTCAATTATTTTTTAACTTTTATGTACTATTGAGCTGATTCTCCTCGCATTCAGTGCCAATTTTTTACTAAGGTTTTTTTTGAAGATTTTCATTCGTTTTTTTTTCATTCGTCATTTGAGTCTAACAAAAAAATAATGTTAGCACACATACGTATTTCAAAAAACGTCTCCTTTGTACTTGCCCGATTGAATAAAATAAGTGTATATAGAATTAGAGTAACATAACAAAAATTAATTAAATGCGTTTAAAAATTCTCCATATGTGGTTAACGATGTATCTCTTAATCGAGAGTATTTTCATTGCATAACAACGGGGGTAGAAAAATCGTTTGTTATTTCAATTTTTTCCTAATTTCGAGATCCGGGATTTTAAAAAAATTCCGGAACTTCTTAGTGGTCCCTTTTCTATCATTCAACTATTACTTTTCATAAAATCCAGAAACAGTCTCAGAACCAAATACCGGAACTGGACACCCCACTTTTTTGTATACTTTATCAACGAGTCTTAAATCAATAATCAAAAAACATCAACTGTTGGTCTGATAAACATGATTCTTTTGTGAACATGATTCTTTGTTTTTTTTTACTTATCCTTCTAGTAATGCTATTCTTTCTCTTAATACTGATGCTTGATCAGCTATGGGAGTAGTACTTTTGCAGACTATTAATCATAATCATAAAACCAATTGCTTTCTTTTCTAAAGAATGATCGTCGAGCTACAGCAAATTTTCAACGTTCGATCATGAACTACTCGCAATATTCTGCTTTAAAATTGTTTCAACATTTTCTTTTGGGTAATCAGCTTATTGTTGTTGTATGATTCACATTTATTTTAGTCTCATTTCTCTAACAGTCTCATTTGTTTCAGTCATGGTAAATGAAACTAAACACTCTGTTAGGTCTGTCAAACCCGATCTCTCCTGATCGAGTGGGAGTCACATGAATTGACGTGAGCTACGTGATTCATGTATGATATTCACGTCAGTGGCTTCCGTGACCTACGTGGGTCTAGATCGTGAGCGGGTATAAAAAGTCATCCATGCGCACATCTCTACTCCAGTTGCAATAATAACAAAGATAATTGTAACCCAACCCATCCAAGTCCAAAACAACCCAAATTAATACACACTCTGTTACAATCTCCTCGTAATTGGGGTTGGATAAGGAACAGTAAATGTACTCCGCCTCATCTGAACTGTCTCTTATATTTGCATATTCCTATCACTGCCTTATAGTAGGTTCATCACCGTAACTTCAGAGGTTTCCATAGGTTTAGGGCTGATCAAGGTTCTTAACAAACTCGAATATTATACCAATTTTTTGTTCCTTTATGCCAGAAGAAATCAAGCAAAATTTTTCGAGAAATTTATATCTTAGTCGACAAATTTGGTCCTCAGCTTGTCCAAAATTGAAGATGTAGCAACTTCCGTCTACATCAATTTCATTACTAATCTATTATTATTCAT
Organism: Onthophagus sagittarius; assembly: GCA_036711965.1. Lineage (NCBI taxonomy): Eukaryota > Metazoa > Arthropoda > Insecta > Coleoptera > Scarabaeidae > Onthophagus > Onthophagus sagittarius. The sequence goes on along the minus strand of JASERS010000003.1, from coordinate 64,294,722 downwards.
TTATTTTAAATTTATAAACAACCAAAAATAAAAAGACATCGTTAAAAGTTACAAAAATATTGTTGGCTGAAACAGCCACAGAAGAGAACATTTATCAGTTCTTCCAAATGAGTGAATTGATTATTAACTTTATAATTTAGTAATAGATAGTTAATAAACGAAAAGAAAGTTGTTATTATTGGACAAAGGTATTAGAAAAGAACCACCATTGTAGACGTCAACAACCAAATTAAAAATTCATGATTAAACAACATTAACTAACTGAAATAGACTCTCATAGCCAGTCTCAAACGTCAACATCGTTGTAGACGTAAACAACAAAATTAAAAAATCCTTAATGATTCCCCAACGGGCCCCTTTTACATCCTCTTACACTCTCCCCAGCTACATCAACCTGCCTAACAAATTTCCAAAGGAATACAATTCAAACGAATGAAAAACCATATTTCTGTGCTTACCTTTGATGAGAATGGTTATGTATGATATCAAGAGCCTATCCAGTGTAAGATTCCACAAAGGCGAGGAACATACCCCCTTGTGGATAGTCTCGACTTGAAGACTGACATCGCCAGCCCTATGCTTAACTTTCCTATGTTTAAGATTACTGATAATATTAGACGTGGTTGTGATGATCGGCGTTTGACCTTATTGGTCTTGCTCGATTTCAGCAAAAAAATTTCTGTGGGTTTTTCGTCGAGCTGTGTCGCTTGGTTTTAATCGTACCTTTCTAATCGTTCTTTGTATGTACGTGACTCATCATCTTCGTCTGTAGTTACAAGCCACTGTGATGTGCCTCAGGGCAGTGTCTTGGGTCCACGCCTATTTTCAGTCTGTTTAAACTCTATTTCTAAAATAATTAAGTGCGACTTTCACCAATACGCAGACAACCTCCAAATTTACACAACTGCAGCTGTGGATGAACTTCGAATAGCGGTAGTCTTGCTAGTGTTCTAGACTAGTCTAGATGCGATGGCTTGGGTTTAAATGTAGCAAAGACCCAGGGTATTGCTTTTGGATCAAGGCTTTTGGTCACAAAATTCTACTTTATTAATAATACCTCTTTGTCACTTGATGGTAATATTATACAATTCTCTCGAATTAATAAAAACTTTGGTGTGATGATGGATTCTGCATTGTCCTGGCAGCCTCAGATTCAGTCTATCTGTAGGAAGGTCTACTCCCTATGCAAGCTTGTTTGTTTCTTTCCACCTATTGTTCGTCGTAACCTCTGTTACTCTTTAATTCTTCCCCATTTGGATTATGCCGATACCGCATACTTCGACAAATTGGAGAGGTTACAAAATAATTGTGTGCGCTTTATCTTCGACCTGAGAAAATATGAACAAGTTACACCTTATGAGAACCGTAGATCCTTCCGCATACTAACTACCTTATACAAGATTCCTTCCTCTCAATCTCCAATCTATCTATTCACTGCATTTCAGTTCATGCCTTTCGTGGTCTTCCTACTAGAGCACAATCTGATGTCTCACTCATGTTTTCGGTTCATCGTACCGAAATATATCATGGGTCACACACAGTGCAAGCTATAACTCTGTGGAATAACTTACCCGCTGAGTTGCAAGAAGCTCACAGTTTTCCATTCTCAGCTGACAGCTTTATTTTTTCTTCTCCAATCATTTTTCGATTTATTCCAGTCTCTTTCCTTCTTATTCTCTCGTATTCTATTTCTGCTACTTGACATATTTAAGATCGAGAACACTCTCGATTTAAGATCGAGAGTGTTCTCGATCCAACCACAAAAAGTCTTATGCTCTAACAAGGCACTGTTAATACCAGAGAAAGTTGTATTATCAAAATCTCCCTTGATATCTCTGAAAGCTCCCAGGGCTGGTCACCTACAGCCGTTAATGTGAACTTGTCCTAAGTGTAAGCGTGTTGATTAGGATCTACTGGTTTAGTTGTAAAACAGAAATCTCTAATGCAGTGATCACACAGTCTGTCCAACGTTTTTAAAAAGAAACTGATTGGTTTTAACAAGTTCGGTGTGAAATAATCTAGCTTACCTGGTTTTGGTGTGAAGTTCACCATGACCTCACGCCATCGACTGGATATTTAGCGCAACGTGCCTGGAAAATCCTCCAAGCCTCATGGTGAAATTACAGGAATAATACCATCTGGTCCTGGTGTATTGAACGGCGAGAAACAATTAATGGCCCATAGTATTTTTCGTCCCTGCAGATCTCTTCGGCTGAATCATTCACAGTAGCTTCATGGTTGGTGCCCTAATATAAAAATTTTTTGAAAAATACACCTCCATTAATAGATGAAGACCCTCCAAAAGGTTATCGGTGTAAAGATTCTAAATATCTATATTAAATCACCCAATTTAATTCCGATGGTAGATTTATAAAAGATGATGCTTCAATCAACAGATACACAACTAAAATATTTACTTAATAAACAATCAACAAAAAACATTGTTCGCAAATTATGAAAAATTATTCCATTTTCAAATTTATCTCCACCACAACATGATTAGTAAAAATAGGAATAATTAAAATAACTACTCCTATTTAATAAGACGATAAGTTTAAAGTGACTCTGCGTGTTTACATTCGTCACTGTGACAAGTAAAAGTAGTTGAACAGTTGACAAGGTTTTGAACTGATACAAGAAGGCAGATAAAAATTGCCTATTATCGTGTTAAAAACGCCGCTTTTCTTTTGATGGTGGTACATTAACACGCAAAAGCGTTATCCGAGGCAGGCGGCGAACGCAAAACGTATACGCGTCATTAATTTCAACGTTCCCAGAGGGCCATAAATCATAGAAGCAGAGGCGGTGCGTCGTCACCGAAGAGAAGCAACAGCAGTAACTCCGTCTTTTCTAAAAATGACACTGATGCGGCGTAGAAATCCGAAATCCCGCGAGATCCGATGACGTAAAGAGGCGAAAGCTTCGTTTGGAATGTCGTAAACCGTCGCGGATCTCGCGTCTTGTCGCCGGTTGACGTTTTATCGATATGGAGGCCTAAATAACTGCCCTTCACTAGACAATGGTCCAGTATTTCAGCCAGTTTCAGTTCTGCCGCTGCTAATTGAGTGCAAGAAACGTTTCGGCCCGTTTGAATGTTCGTTTGCAGTCTGCTCGGCCTCTGTAAGTATTTAAGTTGTGTTTTAAGACTTTTTTGAAGTAAAAGGATTTAATTCTTTGAATCCTTTTTAAGAGGTTTTTTTTTGTAATTCGTCGATTTGCGAAGCCAGATGGTGAAGTGCTCACTTCTCTTCACCGTGCTCACTGTGTTATTGGTCGGTGCATTCGGGGGGAAAACGTTAAGTAATTGCACAGCGCCAACGGGCTTAGAGAGAAGTCCGTATTGCTTTATGCCGCCTCCCTATAAATCGTAGGTTGGTACACGAATTCGCAATAACCGTATATCGGAAACAACTACCATCCCAATAAAAGTTAACGAACCTCGACGACTGTAAAGTCTAGCTACAAATAGTTTGCCGACACGTAAGTGTAACACTTTGACCTTTTGAGGCGGCTCTCTATTAATTTACTACGTGTATATCTACACTCAATAACATTTAACATCGATATTCCTTTTAGATTGCGTACAACTTGTAACACTTTTTTTTCATAAACAAAAGGGGCGAGATATACATGGGTGTTTTGTTGGCAAATGGTTGTATATTTAAATCGGTTTACGCGATTTTATTGGTGGTTGAAACAATCGGGGAATTTACAATACAATACCCCTCTTATTCGATATACGTACATAATCCGATGTCCGCTCGGTTTTCGTGGATATGTGACGAAATAAACCACCTGTCCGTGTCACGAAACGATCGATGTGCCCCCGAATGTCCTCTACACGGCAAACTGTCACATCAAATTGAATATTCTCAGCTGAAAAAGAAAAATCGATTTATTCAACCCAAAATAAATTTAAAAATTAATGTTTTTCAAAAAGAATTGTTTAAATAACCACCGGTTGCAATTAATTTAAATTTTTGTATTATAAACCTCAAAAAACCCCAACAATTCCCAACTGCTTAGAAGCGAGAAATCGCAGTAAGATAGCGGAGTTGTCTAAGAAAATGCCTGCATGGCCTTTATTGACCTGAGAGACGCTCGAGGAAGGTTAAGTGAGGTCACGAACGTATCTGCTGCCATCTATACGGACCGTCTTTGAATCGGTGGGTGCCTAGTAGTATTTCACTACGTGCTAAACCGCATGGGAGCCTTAATATGTTAGAATTGTACACTTTGTCTGGATTTCTTCAACTTCTAAATGGACCTTTAAGTTTTTCTTTAACTTTAGCAATAAATTAACGAATGTTTTTTGTCTTGAAAAGTTGAAGTGCATTCTTTTAGAATTCTTGTCAAAGTGAAGGACTTTACAAACTTAAATAAATCAGTCATTTGATAACAAGTAGCTAAATAAACATGTAAAATTTTATTTTTTATTAACTCAAATGTTTTAGAAAAAAAAATATTTATCACTTTTCGTTAGTCATACTTGAAATGCAATTTATAACCACAGCCACTTTTCCAAATATAACTCATCCACGCCCAGATAAATGGTGAAATATCTTTCTGGATATGCTCAATTTACCAGTTTTATCCTTTATTAAGAAATCTATTCACACCTCTCCCATTTCCTGTCTCATTTGTCAATCATTTCGCTAAGTAACTCTTTCGATACGGTTTCTGTACGCAACTTTACTTGGATTTTGAAATCTGTCATTAACTATGTCTCTTTTTAGTACTTCATTTAGTACCATTTTTGTATTTCTATATCCATTTTATGTTTATTGCCCTTCATTCCATAATCTTCTAATTCGATTAATTTTAAATTTGCTCCATCATATCACGACTTTGAAATTTTCTTTTAAATAGCTTTTTCAAAACTATATGAATTTTGAACTACTAAAATTAGAACGAACACTAAGAACTATTACTAGAAGTGTATTAGTCCTAGTAATAGGTCTAATATTTGTTCTAATTTTAGTCAATGCCGGCCGTGAAAGCCTTCTTACTTATATTACTTATATATTATTATATACTTCTTACTATTATTTTTTAAAAAAATTTAAAAGAAGTTTTATATAAGAAAGATACTATAAGATACAGCCAATACGATATTTATTAATCCAAATTTCTTAGAAGTCTACTACATTAAATTCTTGGAATCGATAACATCAAACACCCGGAAAAGGAAAATTTAAAGGTGCCACTGCTTGCAAATATCAAGTGTTGCTCAGAGAAAAGAACGTTATTGACTTTTTCTTTCTACGAATTTTAGCTCAATAAATATCGTACTATGTATATTATAGTATGGAGCACTGAGTGGACATGTCTGAACATGTTCCTTCTTATTTCTTATGTCACAACATTTAAACTGCACCCGTTTGAGCTCTTTAGCCAATCAAATTAGGAATATGTTGATCACCCTGGCTGTGTAGATGTATAGGTGATTCTGAAAACCACTCACAGACTTCTAAGACAGGTAATACTTTAAAAATTAAGATGAACTATCTTAACAGACATGGTTTCACACGTGCCTCCTTAACGAGATACAGAACGTCAAAGATTCTTTAAAATTACAGCTATAATAAACCCTTTGTAAAAAATAGTTTCTATGCTTGTTCTAATTTTAATGCCACTGCTAATTTTGTCATATACCTATTATTATTGACATTAATGCCATTTTCTGAAAAACAGTTGCTTTAATCAAAGTTTTGGAAGAGACCAATCTGATAGATAATTGATTACTTTAATACAAAAATAATGCCCGTTTAACAAAATTACCAGTGTAATTGTAGATAATATTTAATTTTAAGGAACCTTTGTCGCCTTATATCTTGTTAAGAAAACAATTACGAGCGAATGTATATTAAGGCTTAATTTTTTATGCATTATCTGGTCTAGAAGTCTGTTGATTCGTTTCACACAATTTAACTCTGTTTGTGATAGTTGAATATCCTTATATTTTATGATGTCCCATATTTGTACAAATAAACAGTTTCTCCACACAAGCTATTTGTGTGGAACGTTCATTTTCCAAAAATATAAGCGGAATATTACATAGCTATATTTTTTATATTTGCAGATAAGCTGTATTTCGTGCTCAGTGTGGTATAACTGAGAGGCTGGTTAAACGGTAAGAGCAGCCCTGTCATTTGCAAGACCTATGATTTGGAGTAAACAAAAGAATCTTTGATAGTCTGAAGGTTTTGTTGCACGAAATATTTCGGATCCTCTAACAAAAATAAGAACAAGATCATTACTCTACTTCTGCTATTTGTCCAGCATCTCATTTAGAAACCTTATCAGTACCAAAACCTATAGGTAACTCGAATGAAGAATATGCCATTATAGAAGCAGAAGAACAATATAGTAAAACAGTCAGAATTAGATGACCTTATTCAAGATCTGAATTTGCCAAAATCTCAATCAGATATTGTAGGATCTAGACTTCAATGATGGAAATTGTTATCTCCAGGTACACATATTATTGTGTATCGTAAATTCACAGTATTTTCAACCAAAGAAAGTCTTTCATTCTGTAATGATGTTGATGACTTAATGTTGACATTAAGCTATCAACATAACCCAGAGTTTGAAAGCTTAGTCACATAGTAAACGTTTATCACTCCAACCTGTAGGTCCACGTAGTCCATACGAAGGAAACTTGCGAAAATATGACTCATCTTCTTGACCAAATTAATTACAAAGTCTCCAAATGTCATAACATTGCACTCAGTTTACAACAGGGTATACAAAACACTGCTGTTTCTTTTGTGAGTGAGACAGTCCATTAAAGGTCTGCAACAAGATGCACATTTCCAAGGGACATGAAATGTAGTGGTTGGATGGCTTTATGAGTGTGATTCTCAAATATAAAATAATAATACAGGGTGCATTCAATCCAACATAACTTCCTTTTTTAAAATTTTACTTGGCATCTTCAGTGCCAAGTGAGATCTTGGCGAAACGTCTGTCAACAGGAGACTACGACAAAGCACTCGACAAACGACAAAGATGAGTTGGACTTATGGAATATTTGGATCCAATAAGATGGAATAACGGCTCTCATTTCGAGACCATTGATGGTTCTTTTAAAGAAACACCATTCAGAGCTAATCTCAATCTAGCATGATTTCGATTGTTAATATACTGATTTGTATAAAATCATTATAATTTGAAGAGTTAGTAATACTAGGTATCGGTGTCACCACAGCAATCTTCCAATAAGTGTAGAAAAGCAGAACATTGAAGATAATATGACATATAAAAGGCAAGCTATGGGGCTAATACAGCACCAGCATTCTTGCACTAATACCATCGAAACCAATAGCATTAACTTTAATTGAAAGCAACATATTCATGACTTCCTATTTCGAGGCTAAGGATAGTTCAAGCCTTTCAGCTACAGTTGCTGAAAAGGGTTACATTTGACGAAAAGGAAGTGATGAAATCGCAGTGACATCAAAAAGTCCCTCAGGAATAAAACGCTGTCTTGTATTTATTTGGTTTTTCTAAAAACCAATTCACCAACTCCCAACAACTTCTGATAGTAGTCTGTCTTCTGATAGTTGCTGGGGGTAAGTTATCATGCTCTGGACTGAAACATAAACCTTAAAATACATTTTTATCATTCACACCTGGATGTTCTCCCTCGAAGCTCAGCGATATTAGTGATAAATACGGTGAGAAATTTTATCAGAACATTTCTGTTTTTGAAAGACGTGCTGGTTTCTGTTTTTCTGTAGCGCAAGATATCAAAATTCACAGTTTATTGTAGATCATCGCCACATTTCTCGTACATTGTTTGTAAGATATCAAAGCATTTAGAAAATTTGCAGCTTAATGTCTTTTCTGTCTATACATGTCAGTGTCCTAAATCCTACCTAATCTTGCCTGATTGCCACTGAGAAAACATGTTGTGCTGGATTTTTGTACCGTTTAGCTTGAATTTTGTTTTCAGTAGATCGATAACTTTTCAGATTTGATGGCACAACAAGCTTACACATAGTTGTTGTAACTTCAAGCCAAAAATTAGCCAAGTTCAAAGGTTTATCCTATAAGCGTTTTGTGTTTCGATTTCTTATGTAAACGCTATGCGTTTGCCATGCTCAACTCCAATAAATGGTAAAATATTGGAACCTGCCACCTTTTACTGCGAAGCTGTATTTTCTAGCTACATCCATACCATTGACATAAGCAACATACTCAACAGAATACCCTCTGTCTTTCTTGGGCATGTCTATGTCTGTGGGTAATTTGCAATCTGGAATCCTGTATCGACGATACCATTTTTTGACAAGCAATAAAAATAATATCGAAAATACAATCTATTATTTTGGTTGTGAGGTATTTCACGTGAGACTCATGTCAACATTTGAGGATGCTCCTGGATCAGGTTCTTTGAGTAGTAACACTTTTTCTGAGCCAGTATCAGGTTCGATGTATGCAAATGCAAGACTCCACTAAGAACGTAAATTTCATAGTCCCATTTATGAGTTTTTTTCTGGTTACATCTTATCAAGTTATTTTATAAAGCATATTTGCTCATCGACGCAAAAATATTGCTCTAACGGAATTTTGGCAAAGTTTTTTTCTATTATTAAAAAATTGGCCTGATTGTAAACAGTCTGTCAAATTCCGGATGTCTGTCTGTTGAGAAAACTTAAAAAATATTTATTATTGGGATCCTTTTACACAATATATAAATTAGTCTGTGTTGCAACAAAATCAATCTAATCTTTGAAAAACAAAAACAAGAAAATTTAAAGCGGAAGAAAAGCTGTATACCGTGTGTCCCATTTAATGTCAGGTTAAATGGGACACCCGGATTTCAAACGGAGTATCTCAAAGACTACGCATTGGACTGAAAAAGGTTTACGATGAAATTTGTTCGATTTAAAGGGCGTTTTCACTTTCGCCGTCAGGGAGTGAAAGACGGGATCATCTTTACAACCATTGAATGTCCCAATTCAAACCAAACTAATTTTATTTGAAACTTTTTTTAGTCCGATGCGTAGTTTTTGAGACATTTCGTTTTGTCACGTTAAATATATACAATAAATATACAATTATAAGTATAATTATAAGTATTGTTTTGGTTGATCCGAGGTATCGTCCGTTCATCTTCTTGGTTGTTCCCTGTGGACAGGGACAGACGTTTCGCCAAGATCTCAGTTGGCATCTTCAGTGCTTTGTCGTAGTCTCCTGTCAACAGAAGATGAACGAGAAGATGAACGGATGATACCTCGGATCAACCAGAATGCATACTTCTCCATCCGTGAAGCACTACGAATTACCAAGTATTGTTAAATATAAAATACATATTAGTATAATAATATAATATTAATAATATTAGTATACATATTAGTATAAGTATTGTTAAATATTGTTAAATTACAACCAATAAGATGAACGGATGATACCTCGGATCAACCAGAATACATACTTCTCCAGCCGTGAAGCACTACGAATTAGCATAAGTATTGTTAAATATGCACAATACACTGTGTATTATTGTTATAATACACAATACAAGGTGTCCCTTGTATACGAAGAAAATCTTAAAAGCAGTAGGTCAAATCATAGTAATTTTTACTTTAGAATATACAAATTATGAAAACAATCTCCCCCAACAGTTTATTTTTAATTATTGTATCATCACAACGTTTCGGGACTTTTTTCCCATCATCAGGTTTAATATATCAAATTATTTTATTATATATAACAATTTTCAAATAATTGAACGTTTTATTTTTGATTTTAGAAATTTTTTTATACTACACTATTATCACGTTCACAAAAATTTTTTCAATGACATAAGAAGGTTATTATATATTTTCTCTAATCAGATTCTCCAATAATTTTTACCGGAGAATCTGATTCTGCTATAGAAAAGAAGGGTTCGTATTTAAAGTTTATAAGTTCCTATCCATTACGTTGCCAGGGTTGAGATACGGGTTCATTTTTACCATTATCAAACTTCTCCCTTCAAACCGAAAAAATTTTGATCGACAATTTGTTTAGCTCGATGCTTAGATCTTGAGATATTTTGTTTTGTCTAGTTAAATGGGATACCCGGTATCGTTACTAAAGAAAAATTTTAAAGATGAAAAGTTGTTTAGTGTTATCTCATTCAAATCCGCAGACCTTTTTGACCTACTTAACAAATCATACGCAGCATAGTTCTCGTTACAAATGTAGTTGTCGATTAATCGAAAGCTTACCCACTTTGGCTGCATGGTTTACATATTTTCATTGCAAAGTGTCCTTCGTCGTATGCTTCGATTAACAATAAAATAAATTTATGTACACAACCCAACTTAACTCAATCTAACTCAGTATTATCCAACGCAACCCAATGGTACAGGTAAAGTGGGGACTAATCTGTCATACTTAATCTTCTCACTCAGAATCAACCTGTAGTTTCTTTCTTCTTTCAGCTCGCTTCATCCTTTCAATATAAATATATCTCCCAATCGCTATCCACTCGGCATAGCCGACACCACTTCTCCACATCATCACTCCCTTTCCATTGCCATAGTGGTATCTGGCCATTACCCTCTTCCTTTCCTCATTTCCTTCCTTCAAAAGATATTTTGATATTTTATTCCGTAGTTATGTCCCGATATCTTTCATTGTATCTTCCCTCTCTAATCGATGTTATTCTGTTCTGTCTCTTGACATCCCAACTCAGCACAATCCTACCAAATCCAACTAAATGTTGCGACTTAAGTGAGACTAGTCTAATTAATACAATTAATACCCATAAACGCCGGATATATGGGCGGTTTATGTATAAATGTCGTTATGTAAAATTTGCAACAACGCACGACTACTCAAAGTTTGTAGTCCCTCGAACGCAAGCGACCTCGGCAATTTGAGTATAAATGTCATCTTATGAAAAATTTCGTATGTCAGCCAAGATATGTAATAAACGATTTCACCTTAAATCTACACGAAATCGACAATTCAAAGGTTGTAGTGCCTCACCCGCAAGCGACCTAGTCGATGTGAGTATAAATGTCATCTTTTGAAAAATTTAGTATCTTAACCAAGACATGTAATGAACGATTTCGCTGAGGTCGTTTGCGCTCGATAATTCAAAGGTTGTAGCGCCTCGCCCGCAAGCGACCTCGGCGATTTGAGCATAAATGTCAAAATATTTGGTATCTTAACCAAGACTAAGCGCTAGTGTTGAAGTATCATCACTAATCGATAATTCAAAGGTTTTAGCGTTTCGCCCGCAAGCGACCACGGCGATTTGAGTATAAATGACATGTTATGAATGATTTGGTATTTCAACTATGATAAGTAATGAACGATTTCTCCTCAAATCATTGAGTAGCATTTGATGTAGTAATTTCTTTCCGATGTTAGGAAAATTCCTAATTTTTTCATTAGAATGAGTCAAACATATAACATTAGTTCTTTTTTAAACATTATTATATCACGTCTACTTGTTTCTTATTATAACAAAAAAAGCTATTTTATAAAAAAAAAGCACCTTATGTTTTATTGAGAACGTCTGCACTTTATGATAGATGGGTTTTCTAGAGGCACGTCAAAAGAGATGCAAATTTATTATACGCTTTATTTATTATACTTCTTTCAGAAGCTTCTCCTTCCCCAATTACACATCCACTCTTCTTTCGTAGCAGCCGTTCAAGTCCCTGTTTTTTTCCCGGCAGAGTGCACCACTTAATTCCCTATTCAGAATTCAATTTGCTGGAGGCAGCAAGTGGCCCCCGTCGTCGAGGTTCTAGGTCTTCCGCCTAGCGCCGCATTTGCCGTGAATGTCCGCGCCTAGATATCGATGACTCTAGGAGCCGAACGCTTTCAACTCGTCTTTGAATTATTTCGTCGCCACTTAAATTTTTCAAACGGCCGGTGAACGATCGATGTGCTGAAACACAACACGATTCCGAGGTCGTCCTTTACTGGGCGTATGTCCGTATTTTCCTGCTGTCCGGCGAAAAGGGACCACGGGAAAACTATGAATTATTCAGAAAACGTACATTATTTAGAATCCCGAGCAATAGAGGTTTGCCCCCGGATTCCAAAGCTTAAAGGTGAATTAAACAATTAGCCGAGAGCCACACACGGCGTAATCGCTGGGAAGAAATATCACTGCGGATACTTGGCGAGTAATTCGAGGTTTTTTGTTCGCCTGACGGGGATGGAATCGCTCACTAATGAAGTTAAGTTTACTCTTCGGCGAAACGCAATCTCTCTTTTATCCTCTTCACGTTTTCTTTTTATCCCCCTTTTTTTAACTACCAATATAACCAAGCTACACCGATACATCACATAATTTGGAGCACATGAACCTTTTAAACTTTGTTCAGTACTTGGCTATATCTATATACAGAAAACAAGGCATCTCGTTACGACTCCTTATAAATAATTAATCTGGTCGAACCGAGTTTACAAATACGACCGCCAGCGCACTCACACATCCAGGTACATCGACAACACGGATTTAATAACCGCACCATCAGATATGCATAGCGTTATTTACATTTTAATAATCGGAGCGGGTAACGCCATTTTCATCCTTAACAACATCGGACTTACAGGCGTTGTAGACCCGATTGTCGCCTTCGCCACTCCTTAACATGGCCAATGCAAACGTGACATCGACAATATAAACATTACCATCGAAAAGGGCCCACACACCACCCTCCTTGCATACAATACTTCATGTTATAATAAAGAGGAAATAAGTTTTAATTTTAAATCTATGGAATTTCAACTGCTACTATACATGAGTTTAACATACTGTTAGAATAATGTTTTCGAAGAAAATTTGATATTATCAATTCTGTTCATCAACATTCCAAGTTGTATCAGACTATCTATCATTTCGTTTAAGTGTTGTGTTTAAAATCTTTAATCTGTGTTAGTAAAGTGTAAAGGTGGAATGAATGGAAGGTAAAAAGACAAAATTTGGAATTATTATTAACTTTTAAGGACTAAATCAAAGGTTGATAACACCAAGATATAGATGAACAAATTGCAAGTATTTGCAACAAACTTCAAACAAACTGTCAACACTTAAAAAACGTGTTTCTAGAAATAAAATTTCTACTACACTTTTGTTGTGGAAGCCATTCTGGGTGTTGGGTAACCATATCTATTGATGGTTGGTCTAATGTACGAAATGATTCTATTATGGTTATAGGATGATGACCATTTTGCGCTAAAATGATCACCGACACTGGACACTCTTTTTGATATGAAACTATAGACACAATCGAAGATCCTCATATAAATGACTGTTTAACTGATATTACTTGCAACATAATTTCCTTGTGCAAATCAAAATACAATTGCAAAGTTGCATCATTTTTGACAGATAATGCTGTCACAATATGGTACTAATGAGAATGAACATACAAGAGAAATTGAACCCCAGCGTTTCAGTGATGACTTGTTAAGTTCACCATCTAAACCTACTTTGCAACGATTTAGAAGTAACAAATACTCGGGCCAAATGCAGAAAACTTGATGTAACAGCATTACCAGCATTAATGATATAAGATGGAATAATATGGCAGACTGTTAGGAAGTATATGGGAGAAGCTATTAAAAGTGTGACTTGTATAAACAGGTAATAGACTCAAACGCTTAGCGAACGATTATTTGTATATCTTAAAACCTATAACTATAGCAATTGATTAATTGCAGAACAAAACTGCTTTCCAGTTTGTTGTGGTGTAAAGATTAAAAAATCTTGGAAAAAGCAACCAATGGATAAGAAAACAACTTCCTTTTTCGCTATCCGAGCTTTCGTAATTATTTTATTGCTTCATCAGGGAAACACCACAATATTAAAATAGATTGGCAACGTTACAAAAAATCTTAAAATTAAAGTCGACTTACAATGGAAGTAAGAAGGTTGACTTCAAAAATTAGATAAAAAAATTTAAAAACTTATTTTTATAAAATTAAAAACAAAATTTTCTTGACACATCAGTCAATGTAGAGGACAATGACAAGGTTAAAAATAGAATGATTTTTTGTTTTTTTGTTTTTTAAAAAACATGAACAAAATAGGTAAATTTTGAATTTTGTTAAAGAGGAACGCTGGAGGGGCAAAAAGGAAAAAAGTGGCTCAAAAAGTTAAGGACGTAACTCTCGTCGTGTGAAGTCGTTGTTAATTATAAAACTATAGATTGAACTTATCCCTTCTGTATCAGTTCTGAAATTCAAAATTTACCTGTTTTGTTCTTGTTTTTTGAAAAACAAAAAATCATTCTATTTTTAGCCTTGTCATTGTCCTCTACATTGACTGATGTGTCAAGAAAATTTTCTTTTTAATTTTATAAAAATAAGTTTTTAAAATTTTGTATCTAATTTTTGAAGTCAACCTTCTTACTTACACGACCATTGTAAGTCGACTTTAATTTTAAGATTTTTTGTAACGTTGTCAATCTATTTTAATATTGTAGTGTTCCCTGATGAAGCTATAAAATAATTGCGAAAGCTCGGATAGCGAAAAAGGAAGTTGTTTTCTTATCCATTGGTTGCTTTTCCCAAGATTTTTTAATCTTTGTATAGATTACAACCGGTACTCCATTTGATGTGGTGTAAGTTTGGGAAGAATTGAAAACATTACTCGAGAATAAGTTATCATCTGTACAAACGAAAGCTATCTAAGCTCTCGTCTAACAGTGACATAGCCTATATTTTAGATGTTACTCAAACTACGTATTTGTTAACATCCGTATAAAAATAGGAGGGTTTTAATACAATAAAGAAAATGTATGCCAATATAAGAATTTCAATTACCCTGTATACATAGAGCACTGTATACCAGAGCACTTTCAAGCAAACTTTCACGAATTCAACGAGTACCTGCATTAGCAATCTCTGGTACGATAAGCACAACACTAACTTCAGCAGTGGATTTTCTACTTGACCTAACTCCTTTGCATGAGCATACAGAGAAAGTAGCCAGAACTACCATTTACAGATTAAAGCAATACGCTCAAACCTATTCCGACATGTGTTATCAATGGGCTGCAGTAGGTACAATAGGTACTGACACTGTGCTATCAATGCCGTCAGATTTGACGAGACCACGGTCAGTGCTTAACGCCCAATATCATATTAAATTTCCTGAATGGCAGTCCTGAATTGATAATAAAGATTCTCTGGTTCAGGTAGATATTTGCATGTTCACAGATGGATCAAAAACGCCGGAAGGTGTTTACGCCTGTATCTAAAATAAAATAGACTCAAAAACCAAAAGCACTAGCTATAACATAATATCTTCTTAAAATCAACATGTTTTTGTGGTTAGAATCAGAATATGCAATAAAATCTATATCATTCCATTTAAAATACTATATTTTGTTTATTTTGGTACGTCGTTATGGAACAACGTGTATATATAAAAATCTTTTCCATTTATAGTGCCACGAATTTTGTTTAAGGAATCTCTATATCTCTATTCCTTAATACCATTTATGTACTTTGTTGCGTACGTGGGACACCTGTATGATTTGATTGCAAAGAATATTGTTGTTATTTATGTTATTTGTTAGGTTGTTAGTATTATTTTATTGTTGAAATATCAACGGCTACTATACATGAGTTTAACATATTGCTACAATAATGTATTTGAAGAAAATCCGACATTCTCAACTCTGTTTCATTCATCAACATTCCACTATCTGTCATTTCGTTTGATATGAAAATGTAAAAAAAAAATAAATTGACATAAAAATGTCATAAATTGATCACGAAGAATTCACTTTTTGACTGACGACTCTAATTGTAAATCGTTTCGGTTCTCAAAAACACGTAGAAACATTTAATACAGCGTTAGGTTCGTTGTTGAAATATCTTCTATTATACGTAAGCTTAACACATTGGTACAATAATCTTTTCGAAGAAAAACCGACATTCTCAACACTGTTCATCAACATTCCAAGTTGTATCAGACCATCTGTTATTTTATATTTTATTATATTTCATAATTTGAGACCACCAAGAATATATTTGTTGACTGAAAACACCTGGGTACAATTATTCAGCGCTAGATTCTATATTGAGAAGAATATATTTCGTCATAAACCATTATTTCTTCATTTACGTTCAAATTTGACTATCACTCAAAAGTGCAAATACAATATAAAGCTCGTGTGACTTCGTGCAGAATTATCGAATATAAACAGATTGCATCTTCTTCAATTTGCGTGTAAAAAAATGTGTGTAAAATGGAAGACAACATAGATTCCTTGGCCCAAAAAAGAATGAAAATTCATGATCAATATAAACAAATTTCAAGAAGTGAGTTTCTAGGTTCAATTAACGTCTTTTCATGGTTTAAGATACAATTTTAGGAGTACAGAAGTACATTTTTTTTGACTAGGCGACAATTACATAATTATAATTTTTGAAACTTTTTTGTCTCTTAGAAGATTTTGATTATTTTAAATGAACCTTAGTAACGTCATTGCAACTACAAAGTCTCAAAGTAATTGGCAATTAAGTAAGGAATTAAATTTAGGGAAATTTTTCTTCGTAATTTCTCTTTATTATCAATTGTAGAGGCAAGGACATTTAACTTCAATGTCTCCCAGAGAAATCAGTACCAACTATGATAAGATGTTGTAATTGCAATGACGTAAATAAATTAAACATTTATGTAACCACAATCTTATATCGACAAAAAGTTTCAAAACTAATTGGGTTATTCAGCAATTTTAACGATATAATTGTAACCTGATCAAAAAAATTGAGTAATAACTGCTAAATACATGTTTTTTTCCATTAATCATTTTTGAGTTTATAAAATTGTATCCAAATCCATAAATAATGTTAATTAAACCTAGGCACCCACTTCTCAAAATGGTCTAATTTAAATGAGGTGTTTTCGACTTATAATAAAAGGTTTTTTTGCTGACTTTGAAATCCTCTAGCGACGCAACGAAGAATCTTTGCATATAAATATCTTAATTCGATCTATTTTGAAATAAGAAATCTGTGAAAAGCCATATTTAAGATTTTTTGAACTTGGATTTTATGTTATATGAAGTTATCGCTTTCTCAAATGTTTTAGTGTTATGCGGTGCGCGCATAACACTAAAACATTTATGGAAACATAAAAAATCTGTTGAATAGCTAGACTAATTTGGACAAAAATTTGTGTATATATATCAGAGTTACGTAACCTTATGAATTCAAATTTTATATCGACTATGTTGCCAAAGTTTATAGTTTCTGAGATAAAATTATAAAACTTTTTTTTTAATGGACATCCTAATCATTTTTACATTTTATAAGAGTTATTACTATTTCCTATTCAGTGATATATTTGTATACCTAGGTTTATATATGTAATTACTTAGATATTACGAATTATAATTTATTTCCTCCAATAAATGAGACGGCCATGAAAAAAAATAAGCAAAATAAGCAGCAAATATTAGACATCACTTTAGATATCACAGAATATTTCAATAAACGTTCATCGTTCTGATAGCCCCTCAAAAGTTCTAGAATTCACTATAGAAATAAAAAGTAGTTCCTTAGTACCTTAAACTGCCTCACAAGTCCAAAGTTCAAAGAAGATTAGAATTTTCGAGTTCTCACGGAAGTTTCGATAGTCTTCTAAAGAGTTCTGTGGATTTCTTTTGTAAATTTCTGAACACTCTATATATAAGAATATTTTCCATTTATAACGTAATTTACTATAAATTTCATTTAAGAATGGACTGTATCTGTATCTATAATTTGACCACGAAGAAGGTTTTTGAAGAAAAGCATCCTCTGCTATTTGAGGTGTAATCATTCATTAATTGTCTTGGTTGAAATGCCAAATATTTTTTAAGGTGAGGCGCTACAACCTTTGAATTACATGGCTTCGTAAAGATACTAAATTGTCATAAGCTAACATTTACATGTAAGACGCTGAAGTCATTTGATACATCAAATATAGCGGATCGGCACAAAGCTATGTTGACGATTTGAGGACAAATATTATCAGAAGTGATTTTGTACCTTTACTAAAATATTTACTGATCCGTTTCGCTTCAAATCGCCGAAGACGTCAGCGGGCAAGGTGATTTGATGTATGATGTAGTGGGTTCGTGAGAAAAAATTCAATGACTTTGATGACTTCAATGACCTTTGATTTTCCTAATTATGACTTTATTGCTTCTGTAGCGAATGTATTGTTCTTGATTGAATTACACATGACATTCTTTTTAACAAAGGCTCTACAATGAATAGTTTCTAAAATAGAGTACTATACAAATTTATTTGGCAACCCTGTACATGTTAACTATATATCTCCAGACGCAGGGCTAAACCCGAATCTTTCCAATTCAAGGTCTAGTGTTAGTTTTAGTTTTACATCATTAGATCTAAGTCTAGATCTAGAACAAGAAAGATTCGGATTTAGCCGTTCAAGACAGCCAATCCCCAGTCATTCTAGGTTTAGTGTTAGTTTTAGTTTTACTTTAATTTAAATATACAGGGTCTGACACGACCAGTTGAATCTAGATGTATTTGCCAAACTACCGGTACTATTTTTGTAAAAATTTGCATACAGTATTTATCTGACGTGCTCATTTCAGCTAAAATATTTTCAACTTTGTTCAACTTCCAATTATACCGGAAATAGACTCAAATTTCATTATTTTAAATGGAATGTACCAACTTTTATTGAATTTTCAAGATCTCCTTTATATTTTAATACAATTTGATATAAATCATCATATGATTCAAAAATGGCATAATTCATCATTTTTGAATAATAATAATTTTTCGTGCTTACACTCAAGTCCGGCGAAATATTCTCAGGATTTACACATAAAGAACCCATAGCTTACACAAACCATGAAAAGTTTTTTTTTTTAAATTAGACAGGCTGGTCAGAAAATATTAATCAGCCTGTATAATGTTTTTTAAAAAAATTTCATGGTTTATGTAAGCTAAGTACGAAAAATTATTATTTATTGTTATTGTTTTATCTGGCAAAATTTTGGAAAAACTACAATAATTCAAAAATGGTACACTCTAGTCTTATGATGATTTATATCAAATTGTATTAAATTTAGCAGGGATCTCGAAAATTCATTAAAAATTAGTTCATTCCATTTAAAATAACGAAGTCGAAGTCCATTTCCAATATAAGCGGAAGTTGGATAAAAACTGAAAATATTTTAGCTGAAATGAGCTCGTCGGATAAACTCTGTATGCAAATTTTCACAAAAATAGTACCCGCAGTTTGGTAATTATATATATGGACTCAACTCGTCGCGACAGACCCTGTACAGTGTTGGGTTGGTTTGGATTTAGCCGTGCCTCTGAAAACATTTTTTCAACAAAGGCGTCTACAACAAATAGTTTTTGAAATAGAGTACTTTTTAAACTGATTTGGCTCTATATTTGACCTGAAGTAAAACTAGAACTAAGATTAGGCCTAAAACTAGAAGCTTTTGTTTTAATTTTGTATGAAAAGATAGTTTCTCATTCGTTCAACCCAGCTCCCAAGCACTAAATAGCTTAGGACGGCACTGGTCTGTTCGGCGGTCAGTAAAATATTATTATTAAAGGAAAATTTAAAAATCAGTACCCGAGTCATGCCAGGTTCGGTCGAATAAAAAGTAGCTCAGGATCACACACACTCACGATGGGTCACGTATGACCCATCGTGATACGGCATGACTCACGTAATTTGCACATCTCTAATTGGCAGACATAACGTTATAAGCAAGGAGGCTCAAAATATACAACTCTATCCTTGTTTATATATGTATATGTATATCCAAAAACAAGGACTATTAGTTATTATATTTAACTCATCACAATTTTTGTACCAACCCTAGTAACAACTTTGTACAATCCCCAAAGTAATCGGATCTCAAATTTACACTATTTCGCAGAACTGTTTGACGAATTGTTTATTAAAATATTTCATGAACAGTATCGCCTCAAATCGCTGAGGTGGCTTGCGGGCTAGACGCTACATTCTTCCAATTGCCAATTTTATATAAACATTCCAAAATCAGCGCCTCGTCTGCAAGCGACCTAGGCGATATGAGATGAAATCGTTTCTTGTATATTTTAGTAAATATACAAAGCCTTCTATAAGAGGATTTTATTTACACTCCGCCGAAGTCGCTTGTTGTCGAGGCCATGCATTCTTTCAAAATTGACGACTTTATATAAACATTTCAAAACCAGCACCTCACCTGCAAGCGACCTCGGCGATTTGAGGCGAAATCTTTCCTTGTATATCTTAGTAAATATACAAAGTCTCCTATAAGACGATTTTATTCTTACACCGCTGAGGTCGCGGTCAAGGAGCTACATTCTATCAAACTTGATGATTTTATATAAACATTTCCAAACCAGCTCCTCGCCCGCAAGCGACCTCGGCGATTTGAGGCGAAATCGTTCCTTGTATATCTTAGTAAATATACAAAGTCTCCTGTAAGACGATTTTGTTCTTACACCGCCGAGGTCGATTACGAGCGAGGCGCTACAATCTTTCAAAATTGACGATTTTATATAAAAATGTCAAAACCAACAATTTTTCAAAATTGACGATTTTATATAAACATTTCAAAACCAGGGCCGCGCCCGCAAGCGACCTCGGAGATTTAAAGCGAGATCGTTCATTACATGTCTAGGTTGAAATACCAAATCTTTGATAAGATTACGTTAATACTCAAATTACGCATATATCCAGGGTTTATGCGTATGAGTGCTCTGCATCTATTATCATTGAAGAACTATAGTTCTTCAAAAATATTAATATTTGTTAATGATAATAATAAAAATAATGAACTCAATATAAATTTAAATACTTATAACTAAATATTTTAAAAGTTATTTAATATGAATTCCACTTAAATACATTCATATTAAATGAAACCATGTTTTGTACGTGAAAATTCCAATTCCATACTAAAATTTCATTTATTCCGTTGAGAACTAGTTGAATTCTATTCAAAACAAAACATGGAATTATACGCCATTTTCCTTTATTTGCCGTACAATTTATCAATTTATTCCCAACGTAATTTTAAACCGAACGAGTTTTACGATAAATCCACCATCGGACGAAGAATTGAAAACCGGTCCGTTTTCTCTATTTGTTTTTGTTGTTATTTGTTGTCGAACGATATTATTGTACGATAAAAAAAAACGAAAGAAAACAACCAGCCCAATTTGTAACATTTTAACATGCAAATTCGGCGATTTTTTTGGGGTCAAATCGCCGATGGGTATCGTCGTCGTGGTAATTTATGCTAATTTTGCATCGCTTAAAATTCAATTTTCAACATTTCTCCTCGAAAGAAAAAGAATATTATACTTCTTCACTCATTCTCCATCTCCACACTCCAGATGCACTCGGAAAAAGAAACGTTCGTTCATATTGTAAAGTGCGCATGTGCCGTTCTCTGCAGAACACGCTGTGTGTAGAATGCAGGACGCATTCTGAATCAGTCTTTTACGCCACAGGGCATGCTTTATATCGCTTCGCCATTCGTTTTGTGTACGCGTCTTTAAAGTCCACGTTCAAAATTTTTTCTTATTGTTTAAAAAAAAAGAAAATAATAATAAACCGAGCGCGTTTTTGTTTAGTTTTCTTTTATTTTTTCCTTTTTTTTGTTTACCCAGTGTCTTTTGTTTTAAGTTCGTTCTGTTTATCGTCTTCACCATCCAAAGCGGATTTTTAATTTTTATTGCAAGAATCTGTGTATGTTTACTTCAAATACATCATTTTACGTAAGTTTTTAATATTACATTTTTTTTAACGATTTGCATAATTTATAAACCTATAATATAAGGGTGTTTATTAAACTAATGTTAGAACTAACACTACAAGTGTTACTAAGACTAATGAATAATGCTACGTTTACATAGAGAAGGTTTTTCAAGAAGCTTGCAACATTGCATCCAAAACGCTCAACACTTTTTCAAAAAACGCACGAAAGCTTCTAGTTTTAGACTTATTGTTACTATTGGTCGTAGTTGATGATGGGTACCAGGTAGATACCGTTGGGTATGTACTTATAAAATGCCTATAAATCCAGGTATTTATCCCGGCCTAAAAAAACATGCCCAAATAGGGTACTTATTTTTTATCAATTAAAAATTTATAGTAATATATAGGTGTACACAAAATATGAAATAATGGTTCTACAGCCTTAACGTGAACTTATATTAAAAAGTTTTCTTAATGTAGATATAAAATAAAAACGATGACAGCGGCTAAACGCCATAAGGTTTCAATGTTTCAAACTACATAGATTTTTCATAGATTTTCGAGATTAGGTATTAAAATTCAATCAAATATAGATTTCATGGAGTGTTTAATGGTAAACGATTTATGGAATGGCAGAGGTACTAATAAACCAGTATAGTTATGTTTTCAATTACTACAACAATTCAAAAACATGCAAGAAATTATAGAAATTAGTGCGAAAGAAGCGCAGGACATCAAAGAAATGTTATGATAATAGAAAAAGAAAAATAAAAGTTATTTACAAAGAAAGGCGTGAACAAATAAATTAAAAGCGCAATAAGAAGGTTCAAAGAAAGTAGCAAAAAATATATCAGTTACCAACTACATACTAAAAGTACTATCTAAAAGAAAATTACAAATCTTTGTATATGAAAATTTATTCAATCCTTATTATGAAAAAACTGAGATACGGTATACTGCGGAAATCATGAATTCGTATTTGAATTAGATAGGCCATTTTATTCATTATTAAATTAAATAAAATTAAGCAATTTGAGAAGAAATTGAACGAAATCAGTATGGTATCACGTTCGATTGGATTGACCTTGATACCATCCCTCATATTGACTAGTATGAAGTTGGAACTCAACCCAACCCAACTCCATACCATGTATGAAGCTTGAAAGATTTGTTGTTTTGGAGTCGATTTTGTTTTGTTGTTTTTGTATGATGTTTTTATGATGTTGTTTTTGATTTGGGTTGGGTTGAGCTTCAACTTCATACCATTTAATATCAGGGATGGTATGAAGTTGGAGGTCACCCCAACCTAACCGTAGAAGAAAAACCAAACCTAAAATTTGGAAATATTTGCTATTTTTGTAAATATTCAGATTTTTTTCTTCTATACCATTCAGAAGTTGGGTTGGAGCTTGGCCCAACCCAACTTCATACCGTTTCGGAATATTGAATTAAGCTTAGCAAATTTGTTTGTTTGGGGTTGATTTTATTTTTATATTCTTTGGGTTGGGTTGAGCTTCAACTTCATACCATTCATTATGAAGGATGGTATGAAGTTCCAGATCATCCCAACCCAACTAAAGAAGAAAATCAAACCTAAAATTTAGAAATATTTGTTGTTTTTGTAAATATTCACATTTTTTTTCTTCTATACCATTCAACATAAGGTATGGTATGAAATTGATTAGTATGAAGTTGGAGCTCGACCTAACCCAACTTCGTACCATTTTGTATATTGATTTAAGCTCAGAAAATTGGTTGTTTTGCGGTTGATTTCATTTTTAATTGATTTGAGTTGGGTTGAGCTTCAACATCATACCATTCAATATGAGGGATGATATGAAGCTCAAAGTCATCCCAACCCAACCAAAGAAGAAAATCAAACCTAAAATTTGGAAATATTTGTTATTTTTGTAAATATTCAGATTTCTTTCTTCTATACCATTCAACATAAGGGATGGTATGAAGCTGATCACTATTAAGTTGGAGCTCGACTCAACCCAACTTCATACCATTTTGGTATATTGAATTAAGCTTAGAAAATGTGTTGTTTTGGGGTTGATTTTATTTTTATGTGATTCGGGTTGGGTTGAGCTTCAAATTCATACCATTTAATATGAGGGATGATATGAAGTTCGAGGTCATCCCAACCCTAAAATTTGGAAATATGTTTTATTTTGTAAGTATTCAGACTTTTTTCTAATTGAACTTAGAAAATTTGTTGTTTTGGGGTTGATTTTGGTTTTCTATGGTTGGGTTGGGTTGATCGCGAACTTCATACCATTCAATATGAGCGATAGTTGTCAATATCTTCAGGGGAAAAAGAGATAAGAATGAATATTCCTGTCTATATTAAAATATAATTAAAATATATAATAATATATAATAGTAATAATATTATAATTGGAAAAGAAAATTAGACTTTACAAAAAATTTTAAAATTGAACAATTTACAGAAGAACAAAGGAGAGATTCAAAAAATTTTATTGAAAAATTCCCTGTATTATTTCCAAATCGACCTGGAAGAACCGATTTGAAGAAATAATTTTCAAGAAATAATTATAAAACTGAAACCATATTCACAATTTCCAAGAGTACGAGAAATTATAGACAAAGAAATAGATAAAACGCTAAACTTAAGGGTGATTAAACCAAGTAACAACCCAAATCTACTCCTATGATGATAATAGAAATAATATCGGAACGTGTGGACACCATACATAAAATTCCAGTTACCGTTCTTTTTCTTTTATGTTACCGCTGCCAGCCGTAATTTTTTTAATAACGGTAAAAAATAATTGTTGCTGAAATATCGCTTATCTCATCTCTAAAAGATATTCCAAAATACGATCTGCCAAATGTTCCAACAAATGAGATACAATCTATGGCGTGTTACAAAGATTAATATCGGTTCGTCAACTAGCCTTAAATTTCGATTTCAGTATAGGATCTATTCAAAACTATTGAAAAATTATAAACAACACTTCTGCTGCTGCAACAGTTATTAGAAGATGATTTTGATAGACGTGTATAATTTTGTAAAAGAATGATGATTTCCGAACGAAAACAATCTTTGGTTTCGAAGAACATAAGCGTTCTTATTTACTTAATATTTACAATTAGAGCCTTTTCGAAATCAACTCAAAATTCGAGCGGAAACTCTTTCTGTTACCATTGTAACACACATAATAATCTCATAATGATGCCCTAATTTCATTGTCGCTTTTTATTTTATTTCGACACCAAGATATGCGGAAAATAGTTTCAAGTAACTTTTATTTAAAACTTGCTTTGATATTGTAGTTAAGGCTATAGAATCATTACTCTATACTTTTTGTATACCTGTATATATATAGAGGGTGTTCAGAAATTGGCGGATAATCTATAATCGCTACATTCGTCGATAGTCTATGAACCAAAAACCTTACGAATATTAATGATTATTTATGGACAAATTGCATAAAAAGCATGGTACAATATTTGAGCATTAACATTTTCGCTTTAGAACCAAACGGAGAACATCCTATATACATACTGTATATATGTATATTTTAATTGGAATATATTAATTTAACACAAAGTACTAAAAATATTAGTTTGTGTAATAAAGAAAAGTATTAAAATGCTCAAAGTTGAAGGTGAAGCAGAAAGCTATTAAAACTAAAAATGACAACTCATATTGTTAATAATTATTTTAAATGCTCACAACACTACCTTCTTAAAGACGTACAGCTAAACCCCAATGTTTCTGTTTCTAAATTTAGTGTTAATTCTGAAGCTAGGCTGGGTTGGGGTTGGGTTAGGTTCGGTCTTAAGAAAGGTACGCTGAAACCAAAATGTATTTCATTCTAAGTCTAGCGTTAGCTCTAGCGTTAATGTTAGCTCTATTTTTAGATGTTATTCAGGCTTCATTTGTATATATAGTTGTATCGTACTAAAACTAGAACAAAACTAGACGTTTCAATATTCAGATTTTTTTCTTCTATACCATTCTACATAAGGGATGGTATGAAGTTGATTAGTATGAAGTTGGAGCTCGATCCAATCCAACTTCATATCATTTTGGTATATTGAATTAAACTCAGAAAATTTGTTGTTTTGGGGTTGAACAAAAATAGACGTTTCGGATTAGTCGTGCATCTTCAGACCGAATTTTTCTAGTTCTAGGACTTGTGTTAGTTCTAGTTTTAATCCTTATTTAGTAAATAAGAAATTTAGCTCTAAATTCTTGTTAATTCTTCTGGAACTAAAAATATAACAAATACTAGACCTACAATTTAGTTTTAGTACTAACACTAGTCCTAGCTCATAAACTCCAGTTAATATCCTGTCAGTTTGTCGTGATTTAAATCGCATTTACGTTATATTGAACGTGAATAATAGCGATAAATTGACGGCCTATTGTCACAATCCATTAACGTCATTTTGACGTTGTTGGAACGTCATATTTTGATATTGTTGGAAAGTGATTTGTAATGCCCAATAAAGAGGATTTTAACCGAAAGAATATTTTCTCCTACTTGAAGTAATCCAATAATTTAACGGAATGAATTATTCGTTCGTTTTAGATACAATGTTTCTTTAAAAACCCTTCTATTATGAATGCATTCGCCAGGTTCACGACATCTCTCATAACAAGAGTATCCACTATGAGTTTGTATAGATTTGATGTAAGCCCTGGTAGCTGCATCGTACACAATATAAAATTTATCAAACAAATTTAAATTATTACTTAATAAACTAGGTAGTTCAAAAATAAATTCCCGCATATAAAGTTGAAGTGATGACGGTTTTGAATCTCCAAAGAAAATCCCAATACTTTTTCTAAGATAGATTTCAGTTGCAAATTTCTCAAATTCTTCTAAAAATGGGAATACCATCAATTCCATAATCATAATTATAATCATAATCATAATTACGTAATATTTGGATATGATTCTTACTTCATTACACACAAGTTACATCAAATAACTGTTCGCTAGCTTTAAGTTGTTGAGTTACAGTTTTATTATACTAAAAACCATTAATTTTGATATGTTGGGGATTTATAGTTTCTATTTACAATATAATCATAATGGAGCAATATCTGGTTATGGATTATGTACTACATCATTATAAACAATTTATGTTCAACTTTTCTAGTTACAACACCATTATTGCTTGAGTTATGGTCGACTTTAGTAACTAACACAATCTATATTAATGTTAGTTAAAGGTTTTTTAATTTTTTTTTTTTTAATTATGATATTATTACTATATTGATTATTACTATATTAATGTATTGTGAATTTCCAGATTCTATCTAAAAATATAACATAATTAAGCCAGGCGTCGTAATGGATTGTGTATTATTATACGATTATAAACAATTTATGCACAACGTTTTTTGTTCCAAATTCTTTCATTTTTTAGTATAATCAGATATTCCTCAGGTTATTTAGCAGAGGTTAGTTAACTTAAAGTACACTGTATTAGTTATCGGTAAAATAAAGAGAGAGCTCTAAAAAATCAGCTTCAACGACAGTGAAATAGATTTTGAAAGCAAGACATATTAGACACTGGGATAATCAACATTTTTTATTCTAGATACAGCTAAACCAAAATGTATTTGGTTCTAAGTTTAGTGTTACTTTCACCAAAAACTAGTTTAACTACCAAATACTTTTCAGAATATGGTACTTTGATTACTAACTACCAAGTAGTAATATCTAAAAATTTTAATTTTTAACTGCACAATAAAATGCATTTTAGAACCGAAATACAACTGCAAGAATCCATAGAAAGATCTAGAACAATAAATAAATAAAAGCAAAATAAAATAAACACCTATTTATCATACAGGGTCCTGTAACATTGCGTTAGGCATCCATAACTCTGATATTAATTAAGATATGAATTTCTTTCAAACAAGTCTGTACTAGTAAACATATGCGTACTATATCTATGAGCGTATCTCTGGAAAATATTTTTGCATATAAAATATTGAAAAAAAAAATATTGAAGCTGTGACGACACAACAGTATTTTCTTTTAAATAGAGCATCCTCGAGTATTTCTTACATATGCTTATTAGTTATTACTTATTAGTCTTAAACCTGTCTTAAATCCTATAAGTATATCTTGTCTTCAAATTTTGAATGCAATACCTAGTTATTACCCATTTTGTAAAAATGTTTGAAAATTCATCTGTTCACTTAAAATTCGTTATCTGCATTGATTTACTTGATTATTTTCTTTCATCATCATGTGCATTATTGTATGGATTGTTATTAAAACAAAAATATAATTTCGTACTTTAACGATGATTTTCATTATTTTTATTTTTCAGTTTATACCGGTTTGACTGGCCACCTTTAAAAAACCAACGACTTTCAAACATATTCTTTCTTTTTTTTTCTATTTTTATTGTTTTATTTTTAAATGTATTTTATTTTAAAAAGGTTAACATAATAATGCAATAAAAATAGAAGAAGTGATATGTTTAAAAATCATAAACTATAATAACGTAGTTTCTTGAAGATAAATAAAAAATAAAAAAATAATGAAAATCACCCTTAAAGTATGAAATTATAATTTTGTTTTATAACAATCCATATAAAAATGCAAATAAGTTTATTTCGTAAAAGATGAAAAAGTAAACATTTGATATGAGCATGAATCGGTATTAAAAAAGTCAACAAGAGTATAATTCTTTTGATTATCTTTTATTGATTGGATAAGCGATGTTTCGTAAAAATACCTATATTAACCATCTCAATCTTCATTACTACGACACTATCAACACTAATTTTATACAACAAGTAGCTCATTAACATCGATGAGCCTAAAACGCCTAGGCAGGAATTGTAGGATCTGATTTGATCGGATCGTATTTTTTCGAAGCTTTTAGAGTTTCTTAGAAAATCAATTGCCAGAAGATATTTCGAAGATATTTTGTTTGAAGATATTTCGACAAGGAATTTGGTGAATATGCACCTTCTTACTATGACAAGATTTTTACAGATTAATTTAAATGGAATTTTCAAAAAATTTCACTTACACTTATTACGAATAAATTTACTTGTATTTGTTTAAAATTGTCTTTTTGTATAGCTTATTTATTCTGAAAAAAATAGATTTATGCTAACATTTTTCATTTTTCAAATATGCTAATTATCTCAGAACTAATAAGCATCCTGTATAATATTATCCAATAATAGTAGTAATGGCGTTCGAAAAAGCTCAAGATTTGTTTATATATATATATATATATAGATGCTAAATTGCAAAGTTCAATATTTAATAATAATACTGATAACGGATTTTAATTGATCCTATGATTTTTCAAAAATATTCACAAGAAGGTTAATAATTCGCAACCTTGCATTCAAAATTTGAAAACAAGATATGCAGTTACACCAATTAGTATAAAACTAATCTTAACATTTATAACTTTAAAAATCTCATCAGCATATATAAAAAATATAGGGCATTAGCAACTTAACTGTTTTAAAAGTAGTTAAATTACCTTAAAAGGTATTAAAAAACTTAAAATATTTAGAATAACTGAAGTAGTTAATAATGAGGAGTTAACTACTTTTCGTGAATACTTTGTGCCGGCATAAATAGTCAAGTATAACTACTCATAGATTAAAAGTAGTTAGAATACAACTACTTTAACACAAAAGTAGTTAACTACATAACAAGGAAGATTTTCAAGAAATCTTCAAGCAAGATTTTTATAAGATTATTTTATTATACGTGTTTTTATAATTTTCATGTATTTTAAAATAAATTAACGTCTGTAGGTGTCTGATTCATGAAGATGATCTGATCTAGACCGAAACCGGTAAAATTAAAATAATCAATTCCAATTTTTGAACCTAAGAATCACGTGATACCATTTTCTGTACTTCATTTCGGGACACCATGTATATTTGTATCGAACTAACACTAGAACTAGAAAGATTCAGGTTTAGCGGAGTGTCTTCAGAAAATTTCTAGTTCTAGGTCTAGTATTTTAGTTTTAATTCTTATTCAGCTCTAGATTATTGTATATCCTTCTGGAACCAAAAGTATAACTAATACTAAACCTACAACCTAGCTGTAGTACTAACACTAGTCCTAGATCTAGAAATATTTGGATTTAACCTTACGGCTCTTAAGACGGTTAAAGCTTAATGATTCTAGATCCTAAGTCTTGTGTTAGTGCTGAAGTTAGATTGGGTTGGGTTCTCTCTTAAGATAGATACGTTTGAACCTAAATGTTTTTCGTTCTAGGTCTAGTATAAGCTCTAACGTTAGTGTTGGCTATATTTGTAGTTATTGTTCAGTCTTAAATTGTTGTACTTGTATCGAACTAAAACTAGAACTAGCACTAGACCTAGAAAGTTTTGGTTTAGCCGTGCGTCTTCAGACGCTATTGTTCTAAATTCTTCTGGAACTAACACTAGACCTATAACTACAAACATTGGGGTTTAACCGACTATTCAGATAATATATAAGAAAAATTGATTAGAAGAATATTTTATTGTTTTGATCTTAACAGAAGATTGAAAGAAGACATTTGTTGCCCACCAGCTTTTTATAGTTAGATATAAATTAGTATTAACCATTAGACGAATCTGATATATTATTTAGCATTTATTATATTATTTTTATGAGTAAATGTGTAAATAATAATTGTTATTGCCTTTTATTAAAGAAGAACTTGTATTTTTGAACAAAGCTTGGTTACTTTTTTTAGTAATTTCTCTCTTTGTTGTACTTTTTTTATAATTTTATAAATATATTCTCTCGAAAACAAATACCCGGGTATTCAACAACACCGGTCGTAGTAATAGTTGTAGTGTTAGTTCTAACTTTAGTTCAATAAACATATAGATTTCAAAATTGAGACATACCCAATAAACTGAGAGAAATGTTTGTTTGGGTTGTTGAAGAGTATTTGTAAACGGTTTTTGTTAAAGCAACCTCACGGTATGACATGTTAAATACGTTTTCGAAAATATCGAGTAAACATAACTGAAATAAACTGCGCCGGTTTGGACGACGGCGCGGTTATAATTTTTTTGTTTTATTGTTTTTATTTGAAAGCCGACACCCAGACGACCGAAGTTCGGAGGGCATCTGTTAACTGTATTATTTCCGTGGATTCACCTTGACAGTTGGAAGCCCATAAACAGAAGACGACCAGCCCTCTTAGAACTAAGGCAGGTGTTCAAAATTCACCTAAAATAAATTACACCCCAAAGAAGGTAGTCCGACTTTAAATTCAGAGTCAGTTTTCACTGTTTCAAGGAGATATAAATCCTGTATTATTTATCGCGCATTGTGCCTTAGTTCAAGCAACCACTTTAACTTTAATTAAAACCTTAGGAAATTCTTTAATTACATTTTTTAGTTTTTTTTTTGTTGTAGCTTATACTATTTTCATTTTCGATTTACAACGTTAAATTATAATTCAAAACGTCGTAAAAATTAACGTATTAAACATTTAATTACAATTTATGTTTATTGTAAATTGAATTTAACTAGTAATTTATTTTTAATTAACTGGATGTAATTAATAATAAATGAGGAGGATTAAGCCGACTTTTTCTTAGTATTTTTTGAGAAAATATAAATTAATACCATGTTTTGGTTAAAAAACGTTAATGGGTTTAAGATTTATCATCATTTAAAACATAACTTTCAGTTTTAGAGATGCCATCATAACTTTTTCTTCAAATTAAGCTAAACCAACGAAATTTGCTTGGTATTAATCTTAATTCTTATTCTCTAAGTATTATTCTTTGCGTTTAACATTATTGCATTCATTAAGTATCCGATACTGTATACAGAATTTTGTGTTTTGTTAAAACTGTTTGCATGTCAATTCATATTATTATAACGTAGGTGGTCTCTTTGGTGGTCCTCTTCGACCAAACAAAGCTGGTGGTTAGGGCTCACAAATATCACCAAAGGCTGATAAGAGAAACCATAGGAATCCATCGGCATAGAAATAATATTAACAGAGAGAATGGCTGGGAACTCTGAGCAAAACATGAAAGATTCACCATCTTTGAACAGGAAGAAATGCGTCTTATATCAAGAACAATATTTAAGGCGACCGATGTCTTCGAAGACGAGATTATTTCTTACATCATGATACTTAGCATGAAATAATCTCGGCCGACTTCGAAGACGTCGGCCACTTGAAATATTGTTACTGATTAAGAAGTTCCGAGTTTACTTCTTATATCAAGAACAATATTTGGGGCTGTGGACTTCGGAGCCGTAGAATTTTTGTAATTTTGACCTTACTACAATTTATTTCTGGTTTGGGTCCACATTTCGTCTTATTCTAAAAATAGAAGAGTATTAAAGAATATTAGAGAAGGGAGGAAATAGCCCGTAAAATAGAGGAATCTCCTCCGAAATAGAGGAGGGTTGGCATCTCCACTCGAGTACTTTGTTTTAAGGGAAAGACAAATCTTATAGGTTAGAACTAACTTAAACACACAATTCGTTCATGATGGTGTGAAAATTACACTACACAACGAGTCTATACGATGCCATATTGTCAGCACTTGGATATACATTCTAAAGGCAGAGTCACCCTAGATCGTGAATTAGGTTTACTTTTATCTTCTAAATGCACAACTTGATATAAAATTGATAATAATCTCTTTATACATTTTAGTGTGTTTGGCAGATTTGACATTTTAGCTGGAAATTGTCAAAATTGTGTATTACGGTATAGTCTAGTCCCACCTTAATTATAACATTGTAGGCGCAAAAGAAAAAGTCATTAGATTAGTTATTAATTTACCCTACAATGAAATATGTCGAGAAACATTTCGGAGTAATCACTTACTGACCCTGCCTTGTATTTATATACTGCAGTCACTCATACATATATGTAAA
Organism: Onthophagus sagittarius; assembly: GCA_036711965.1. Lineage (NCBI taxonomy): Eukaryota > Metazoa > Arthropoda > Insecta > Coleoptera > Scarabaeidae > Onthophagus > Onthophagus sagittarius. The sequence continues at coordinate 64,262,109 of JASERS010000003.1, read as the reverse complement.
GAAACAAACTGAAAACTTGTACTAGCCAAAATTCCGGATATTTCTCACATAAAATAGCTCTCATGGCCCCTCTCATAGTGACACTTATCATGGAGCACTGCAAGCCATCGGCATTGTCTGGAAGGGTGATGGCCTGAAGTGGCCATAAGTGTCGAATAATGATAATGACAAAGGATGACCTCTTGGAGACTTGCAACGCTTCCAGAAGACTTGATGCTGCATCTATGAGACTTGCAATGCTTCTTTCAAGACTTGGTACTGTTTCTAGAAAACCTGAAATATTTCCAGATATGATATTGATATTGCCTCTGGGTGACTTGAAATGCTTCTTGAAGACTTACTTGATAGTGCTTTTAGAAGTTATGATACGGCTTCTAAAGGACTTTATATTTGAAAGACTTGAAATTCTTCCAGAAGGCTTAAAATGTTTCCAAAAGAGCTCTTATACAAAATTGTTAATGATTTTATCTAGATTGAAGTGATTATTTTCAATTATCATTTTAACTTTAACATACTATTGAGGTTCTTCCCTATGCAGTGCAAGCATTTACTGCGAACTTTTTTTGGAAAGCACGTATATTGAATTTTTTCAGACCCACTTCAAACTTCTTTTTGGAAAACATCTACGTATTTTCAAAAAATTAGCTATTCAGTTCGTTCGAATCAAAATGAATATATTTTACCGTTTTCATCATATTCTTCTTTTTATCTTTCGTTTCTTACATTATTGTGTAAGGTTTATTAAAGTGTCTATACAACGATTTACCATTTAAAATGATGAAATAAAATAAAATACAGTATTTTAAATAAAAGACATATGTAATTGAGATTTGTGGTATGTGTGTATAAAACACACATACCACAAATAAATGTAGATTCGTAGAATGATGTATGATTGTATTTAAAATCAATACAAGAAATGTTTTATTTAAATTTGTTTTAATGAGATTTAAAATACTTTTTGGCTTTTGATGTTTCTGTAATAATGTTAGAGTAAAACTGTAATTGAGTTTCTATGTAATTGAGTTTATACATACATACCGCAAATAAATGTAGTTTCGTATAACGAGCGATGAGTGTATTTAAAATCGATACAAGATATGGACTATTTTAAATTTGTTTTAATTAGGTTTAAAATACTTTTTGACTTTTGATGTTTCCGTTATAATGTTAGAGTAAAAAGGTTCTCAATAACAAAGCATCCCTACGAGTTTTGGTGTAAGCTTCGTAAAGTTTACGATAACCCTCATTACCGGAAGTTGGTTTGGTGCACCGCCTAGAGATAAGCCGTTACATCCGGGAAAAATGACAAACCGGCCTCTTGTTCCACCACAAAATTACCCTCCAGTGTTTCCTTGAATTATTTAAGTTAAGGAAGTATCTTGGAGCGCGCGCGCCATTAACCCGACGTAACTTCGGTACTCGGGGCTCAGAGTGTAAAAGCCAGATAATACGCCGGCAACTGGGTCAATTAGCGGCTCGGGGTTCGTTTTTCATCCGAGAACAGGATTAGCGGTAATTTTTTTTAACCAAATTTAAAACAGAAACGAAATTCAAACCGAAATTCAAGGCAGTCGCAACTTTACCGTTACCGAAAAAAAAGTTTCGCTCTCTAATTAAATTTGTTTTAGTACCTATCCACGATGTTCGAATGTTTCTCTCAGGCAGGTTGTAAACTGCTATTGTTGATAGGGTAAAGTTTCAACTTTTACCCCGGCAAGTTTCAACGAGTTTTATGAATGACAAACTTTTAACGCGATGTTTCACGAGTCGGGTTTAGTTTTAGTTTTAGCTCGTGCACTTTTTAGTTTGTGTCAACCGTTTGTAGTGGCGTCAGGTATTTCTAAATTAAATGAGACTGTTACGTGAGAAAGAGAGAGAACTCCAGATCGTTGTCGTGATAATAAAGAGAAAACGTGCAAACATTTACCTACCAACCGAAAATGGTCAATGTTATCGGTACATGACAAAGACACGACCGCGACGTATGTATTACTCAAAACCCCACTTCGTATTCACGCACTGTATACAATTGAGCCCAACTGTGTCAGCTTTCGCTATAAAATTTGTCAGCGATAACAATGACTAATGTGTTATAATAAATTTTTCCAAATTTTAAACCGTCCCCAATTTGTTATAATTAATTATTTTCGCATTAATTTATTTCCATTCAATTTATTTCGTTATTTGTTACATAAAGATGATAATTACGTTAGGAAACATTATCATTATAGTTTGAGTTATTCGTATATCCTATAATCCCAATGTAATTTCACCAAATGAGTTATTAACTACCACTGGTAATAGCAATTTGCGATAGCCAAAATGGGAATCTGTATAATCCTATTAAATTGGAGATAAGTTAATTAGTTAAATGAACAACAGGAAAAAAGAGTTTTCATTAAAACTGTCCCGTTATTTTGGATATCAAACGATGCAATTTAATTTATCGTGAATAAACTTTTTTTTGTTGAAAGAACGATATGAATCTGATGCAAAAAAAAACCGGAGGCAATTTCCCAAACAAATATCTCCCATTAACAGTCGTTCCTCGTTTTAACCCGGCTACTTTCCTTTGGTGTTTCGCCCCCCAAATAATTCATACCGCCCTAATCTCCACTTTTCACCGCGGGGGTTTCAGCCATTGCGATCGCGCGAAACAAAAAGATTCGATAAACAATGCCCGAGGACTGCTTTATACATAGTGCTGGAGGGGTGAAGGCGACGTCCGGAAACCGCGTTTTTTTGTAGTTCTTCAGAGGTATTCACTCGCGGGACCCCTCCTTTCTTTCGGTTAATGAACACCGGACGACAAGAGACTGGAATTAGCCTCCTTTGAGAAAAATAGGCTCCTTGAATAGCTCTTGCCACGCTTTCTTAGATACGGACGCTTTGAGGTTTTTTTTGTAAATTTTTTTGGGCAATTAATAAACGGGAAGTGGACGATTACGGCTAAACAAAACTATTGTATGGGTCGACCCAGGAGAGTGATTAGCGGACTAAAATTTGGAACGAATAAAAGCAAACAAGCCCGCAGGAACAAGCTGAAACGGCCACCATCACCTCGCCGAGTTACTCTTGAGTATGGATGCTAATGTAACTAAAACAATGGAGATGTTTGCTTTGGACCGTTGTAGAAGTGGGAACATCGTTTGGGGCCCTTAGGGAACCTATACGCCCCGTTCCTCCCATATTTTTGTTGCATCTCCAAGAGAAACTTGGAATCCCAAGGGTCTAAGAACCTTAATGCCATATATACATTCCGTTTTAAGTCTCAACAAAAGCATTTAAGAAAATCCTTATAAATAAAATCTTATTGCTCTTATTCTATTACAGGGCGGTCTAGATTTTAATCGGGTAATTTTGTTATAATGTGGTGTTGGCTAAATTAACTCTCCGTTGAGTTAAATAACTTCGTAGGCTTATTCCTTGCTTCAAAATTAGCCAAAAACTTCAGGTTAACAGGTTCAATTCTCAACCGTTTTTGTGATATGGGCGCACAAACGTCCAAAAGTCACTAGTTACAGCAAAAACTGTAACCGTTCGAATTTAAGACGTAGTATTTTTGTCAGACAGATGTTCCAAATAATGGGGTGCGTCTCAGATTCCAAAAGTATTAATTTTAATATTACTTGTGATTCAGTTCAAACATGTTATACAGGTGTTCAGAAATTGGCGGATAATCTATACGAAGAATGTCACGAGTCTGAATCGAATATATTAATGTTAAAATGTTGTATCCTGTTTCTAATAGTCTCAGGAAGCAATTAAAAAAACGTAAATATGTGGCAACATTGTATTTGATACTATTTTGTGGTGTAGACACCGTAATTTTTTCAATTTCAATCTACGAAAACATATTAAAAATAATAGCTATTAAAAGTGTAGCAGATCCACACATAAAAGAATAAATAAGTCATAGCAGAAGAATGTTGTTTTCATCATATCTATAAATTATAAAAAATAATATTAAAAACAAATATTGTTGGCTACAAAAAGTAACACATAAATTATATATCTATCTAAAACTATTATCTTTTTTACATTTAGCATCAAAATGGTTCGAATTGCAACTGAAACTCGTATGTGTCTGAACATAAATGTAATCTGCGAGGTATCGTGTGTAATAATTAACAATTTAATTAATTTCGAATGAAAAAGGTACAAATCTGGCGATCAAATTGGAATGACATTAAAACGCCAAAATTACGAACTAGTTCTACGACGTTGTGAAATGTATTGTTCATGAAGATATGATATTAAAAAAATGTTAAAAATGAACTTTAAAGCTAAAGAAAATAATTTAAGCAAAAAAACTAGTTTTCATAATTCCTTTTATACTAAATTATATCTTATCAAATTATCCGAACATTGAGAACCTCCTGAAGATACATGAAGCATGGTACAACAATGCTAAAATCATTAACATTTTCGCTTTAGAATCGAATGAAGAATGTCGCTACATATAGATTATCCACCAATTTCCGAATGTTTATAGTTCTAAGTCTAGTGTTAGCTTTCATGTTTTAATGTTAGTGTTAGTTCTAGTTTAACTTGTGATTCAGTACAAACACGTTATATACAAATTTTAATTACCAAACAATGCATTTATTGATTAAAGCTGCTCAAAATGACGACCCTAGACTGTATTACACAACTTTGCTCTTCGAGTCAGATCGCCGATCCAGTTGACATTTTTTATGTTTCCCTGAACTTCTTAATTTGAGAGAGGCCATGAGACAGTTCCATTTCGCACTATCCAGCGATTTGGAAACTCAGTGATCAAAAAATCGCTTATGACCCTTTCATAATGTGCCAGCCACCTGTCATGGACAAACTCCATCCTATTGCACACGTTCAAGGGGATACCTTTAAGAAGTATAGAAAGCTCTTCTTATAGAAATCTTCAATAAATTGGACTGGTCAAAAAGTCTCGGTCCTAGGACAACATTTTCGATGAGTTCTCCCCACTAGAGCTTGCAGTACCGGAATCCCCGATAATTTCTGCCTGGTATTAAATATCGGTATTGATGGTGAAATACCGGTATTTTGGTATTAGTATTATTACTAAACTAAACACAAAAAATATTAAATAATGCCAAATCATCGGACGCCGCAACTTCTCGGAATCACCTCCCAACCCAATCTAAATGTATACGAAAGACTTTACTGACAACCCAACCCAACCCATCCCAACCCTAATCTAATCCAATCCAACCCAACGCAGTACCTGTTCATTCTCCATTCATTGCCACAACAGAATCGGGCAACCAACCTTTCCTCACGCCCTTCCTTCACAAAGTAATTTGGAAGCCAATCTGTAATGATGTCCCCATATCTTTCATTGTATCTTCCCTATCGTATCAGCGTCCTTCTCTTCTGCCTACGACGACCCATTCCCTACCGCTTATCTCCCCTCACTTATTAATAATATAACCCAACACAACCTTTCTTTCGAGGCAGCCCTGTCTCCTACTGGCTTCATCGTCCACTGTGCCATTATTTCATCATTACCATACCTAAATGATGTTCTGTTATGCTCTCTCCTTTGCGACTATGGTCTCCCTGATAAACATCTCTACTGTATTCCACTTTTCCTAACATTTCGCCATAAGTTTAATTAAGTTATTTTTTGTGTTAATACTGTTCATAATTTTTTGCACATTTCCTGTATTTCATCTACACAATTTTATCATACTGAAAAAAAAGTGTGCTCTGCATCGCCTATGTTGTGTTTAAACAGATAGTCTCTGAAGTAGCCGTGTGCAATCACAGTTAACTAATAAAGTAGTTTGCTATGTGGCCTTTTCATCAGTTGATCCAATGTTGAACTATGTCGTCCTCAAGGGAGATTCAATCTTCCTTTGCTGCTCCCGCGGATGCCCGCCATCTGATCATTAGCTGAATTGGTAACGAGTTTGCAATCGATTGTAGTGCTTCCAGGAAGACAGTTCTGTACGCAACACAACCCAACCCAAGTCAACCCAATACAACTCATTGACATGACATAAGTGGGACTAATCTGTCAGATCATTAGACAAAGTAAACGTATTTGATAAGAAAAACTTTAATACATTTAGAAAACGGCACGATGAATAGTCTGTTTGGCATCATTTCCTAAAAGAAGAGAGGAAGAATAGAAACAAAATAATATGTACTGGAAGTTCTACTACGGGTCTATATACATATTTAAGAATCTTTCATGATCCTATTTTGAAGACGTATAAACTCATGTGATATATAAGTCATGAGATGATGCATATAGCTCATATGTAAACGATAAACGTAGTGCACCTAAACAATTTACCTTTGACAAACCATGCCGAGATCGCTTGCCGAGAAATTATATTGAAACCAGAACGAGTACAGAAGCTAACCATTTTTCAATGTCAAAAGCCGTAAAACCGATGTCACTTGCGAAAGAGGCATTACATTGACACCATAGAAATACCGTAGACATACCATATCGCAATTAATAATTAACCACGTTACAACATTATCAAGAGTAATATAGAAGAAAGACATGGGCTTTATTACTTTTGACATCGTTGAGAAATAGTTGATTTGTATATGCGATGTGGTATTAAAGAAGTCTCTCAGCAGCAAGAGACCTCGATTTTGTTACTCTTAATATCATTGAAAAACCCGTTACGTGAGTGTGTTATTCATATTACAAGACAATGCAAACAAAGCAGTTGGGAGGAGATCCTGGTTCGATAGGAACCACATGTAAGAAAACAAGAGATTTGCTATTTGTTGTGTGTAGCAAAGATGTAGCCCATTTTCAGCAAAAGTCCAGTGAATCGACTCTGTTTTCTGTCCCTTGGCGGTAACCATTTTGTAAGGCTCTGTGTGATCCTGGCTCATAAGCCACATGCAAACAAGAAGCAAAACTAACACACCTCGAATACAACTTTTCCTCATAAAAACAAAAATTATCCTAATAATTTTAAAATAATTCCTACTTGAAATCGTCACAACATCTAATGACAAGGAGTAACCATGCGATAGTAAATAGCTGATGAATGGTGGTCTAATCAAATACCCCGTCTCAAATCTACACCAACAACTAGGAGACTGTAAAACATTAATTTTATATAGGTGTACATTAACATCCATGGCTGGATTTGAGATGAGTTCTCTTGATCATGACTTGAAATGCTTCTAATATACTTGATACTGCTTCCGGAAGATTTAAATTACTTCCAAAAGACTAGATACTACCTTTGAAAGACTTGATATTGCTTTTAAAAGATTTGAGATGCTTTCAGAAAGCTTGAAGTGCTTCTAGTAGACTTGATATTACCTTTTGAAGTCTTGAAATGCTTTCAGAAGACTTAATACTGCTTCTAAAAGACTTCATATTGCTTCCAGAGGACTTCAAATATTTCTAAATGACTTAATACTGCTTCTAAAGGATTTAAAATACTTCCAACAGAATTTAAATGCTTCCAAAAGATATAATACTGCTTCTAGAAGTAATATTATATCTTTAAAAATATATAACTATAATACTATAATACTGCTTTGGTTTTGGCATAAAATGTTTTCAGCGCATTAAGTACTATTGGATAAATTGTAAAATCAGAGAGACATTTTTGATTGCAAAAGGGAAGAAACTGGTAATAAAATTTGATTTTGCTTCCAAAATACCAAATGTAGTTGGCAAATTGCAAAATCTTCATCTCAAAGGTACAAAAACTGTCTATTAAAGAAAGAAGATATTTTCACTGCAAACGAACCATCAGTGCCAGATTCGTAGGTGTTTCTCAATCTTTATATTTTGAGCCATCATTCGTCGTTTGCGTCTTTTTCCAATTAAGTTCTTTTAGCACCCAGTACTCATACGTATTTTAAAAAACCGGCGCCTGGAACGTATTGTGTCTGCCTATGCTGATATTTTTGAATCCCGTGTTTGGAGTACTCCTCCTTTACAAACTTCTCTCCTGCAGATACAGAATACCTCAGAGGAAAAGAGATCGTTTATACAAAACTTGCGCTCCCATACAACCGTCTTAGCTAGTCATCTACATTATCATTATAGACAAAACCGGCATTACCCTTCACCCATAACATATTCCCCCAAAGTATTTACCAAACTTGTTGTATTTCTCCCCTCCGCGGGTACTTGTTCATCGTTGGTACGATCTCAGCGCGTGCATTTCTGGGTTGAGTGAAAACGAAAACAAAAACGTCGTTTTATACCTATCAAGATATCCTACCCTGCTAAGAAATTGATTCATTAAGGGCCACTTATACCACCTCTTGATAAATTTATCTAACAGATAAAACCTGCTCATAGCCAATGAGAGTGCTTAAAATCGCTTCAACTGCCACTAGTTAGTTTAACTGGAGGTTGATAAAAGTGGGCCTAATTTCATTCATTTAATTTATTACCATAACTAGTGACTTTCAGAGCTTTAGACCACCCATATCGCGATAACGGTTGAAAGTTGTATCTACGTTAGTAATGTTCAAGGAGAATACACCCTGCACAGGGTATCTCTAAATTGATGCCAAGGATTTTAAGGGGTGATTTGTAGCGAAAATTAAAAGTGTCGCCTTTCATATAACAAACAATATTTGAAATCTTTTTAACATTTGAAACGCTGCTATTCTCTAGCAGCGAAAGAGTCAAAGAGTCAAATTTTACTTGACATTTTGTAACATTACATTTTACACAAGTGTCGTTTCACTTGTTACACCACTAGTGGGAATTGCTTTATAACTGGCTGTGGAAGCTGTGGGATATAATCTAATACTGACAAAGTGACACATGTTAGTTAATGACTGTTATAACAAAATACATAAAAAGAGTTACACTAACTTAATAAGAGTTACAGTTATTAATAATCATCAACAATTGTAAGAATTCAACGTAAATAAAACTTATTAAACTCTGTTCATCGAGCATATGCAGTAAACTTGAGCGAAGTAATGAATATCATCCCCGCTATTACATAATAGCCAGTTTCACACCAAAAAGAAAATTAGGAATATAATCCTGCAATGCGATTTCAATAACACAGGCTGGCCTATGCGTAATTTAAAAATCTCCTTAATTATCTGAAAATGTTTACAAAAATAATGGTTACCAACAGTTAAGTGAGGTGACAATGTGCAATTCAAAGATTGTTTGGAAATTTAATACAAATCGGGAACGGTCAAAGCAATTTGTGGTTTTAATATTCAAAATGATTTTGAGCTTGTTATATCAAAACAGAAAATAAAGATAATGCAAACAAGATTTAATATACAGCAATAAACATAAAAGTAAACAGAAATTTTGTAAATTGGGGTGATTTGACTCAGTTCGAATTACTATCTCTTCCGATGAAGAAACATTCCCCACATTAATTTCGTCGCCTTTTCACAATTTTTCTTTCTCGTCTTTAATATGGCGAATACCATTTCTCTAATTATTTGCAACGATATTGTTTACAGCTTGTGGTAAAAATCTTTGTGTGTATTTAAATATTCTATTACTTCTTGCAAATCTCCTTTTATTTGCCCCCACATTGACACAATGATATGGAGGAAATCGCAATACCGTTCGATTTTGTTGTCTTGCCATTTCATCGACCACATACTTTAGTGTAACAGCTACCAGATTTACAAGATCCAGTAATTCGAATTTCACAATGTCAGCTTTGAATCTTCTCTGTTTTTCGGCTATGATAAAAAGCGTTGTCCATTACGGTTACGGCATCCTCGTATATGTTATATAATTATGACAAAACATGTACAATACGTATGAAAAGGACGGAATTTTAATGTATTTGTTATTTCCCAAAAACTGCATTTTTGAGGGGTGTGATATGTAGATGTGAAGGAAAATAATAATAAATAGCGTTGGCTTACCAATGGAAAAATTCTATTCAAATTTTGCGCATATTTGTGAGAGGAATTGCAATTTTAAATCACTGCATTTGTTCGGGGAACTAAGTATAGTTGTTATAATTTCATAAAGAGACAAGAAAGGGGCACTAAAGAATGAGCTTTAAAAGGCATATTCTTTCATGTTATTATTCCGTAAAAGTTCTTATAAAAAATTCAGAGGGGTTGTGAATTTTATTCCCTTAGGTAGCGAAGCTCAAAGTATGCTTGAAAATAAGGTTTATAGTAAAACGCATAAAGTTTCAAATTGTTCGGTTTACTTATAGCTAAAATAAAAAATAAAATATAAATTGTTTTTCATCTAAAAGCGTTGCGGGCCTGTGTTTATATTAAAAAAAACTTATGATATTTTAACATGACGTCCCAGTTAAAATCTGAATCACTCTCATCTTAGTCTTTTGACTCCAATAATATACGACCTTCATTATTACCAATAACTTTTCAATCTTTTGTTAGTCGTGTTACTCCACTTTATTACACCACTTTTATTGAAAATATACAAAAAAGTGTTAAATCTTTCGCGTAACAACAAATAAAATCACATTTTTTTCTAAACTTTTACTAACCGGAAAGCATAACATAACGACTTATATACCTATGTTAGTTTTTGTTTTGTTAAAAAGTTTGTAGAAGTCATTAGCGACAAGACGACCTCTTGAGAATTTACCGTCGTGTAAACAGTTTATGCTCCATCCGGACAGTATATCAACAGTTTCGTAACAAACCGTCGTCTGTCATATGTCGATTCTCCTCACATATTTGAAACTAGGTCGGAAACAATTGACATTAGTTGCCCTGAGTATGCTTTGCTCACCACGATGTTATGCAAGAAACGGCCTCGACGTTGCTCTATAGTTATATAGATATAATAAAACTGTTAGGAATGTGAAAGAATGGGATCGTGTTGTGGTGATTTTTTAACCCATTAAAAATTGATTATAATAATAAATCTAATTAATTTAATAATACCCATCGATTAAAATAACTTAGTTATTAATATTTTCATGAAGAAAAGCATTTTTCATTAATTGAATCTACGTCATAGTAATTGAGAAGCAACGTGAGCTTTCCAAGAATCCTAAAATTGCATTTTACTGCTAATTGCACGCAACGTACACAGTGGAGTGTAACCACCTGTTCTGTCATTCATGCCATAACGAGTCATTCCTACAATACCTTGCCCCGTCGTCGTTGTCGTTCATTTCTAGGTAATTGCTTTTATATGTATGTCTACATCGAAGAGAAGAGAAAATTATTAAATTACTACTGGAAATAGCAAGAAACGCGAAAGGTTGGAGAGGTATTATTTTTCTTTTGTCATTTCCGAGAAGTTCTGCTTTAAAAACCGAACAAAGAGTGCGATGCAACTGACCTTTTTAAAGGGTCAAATTTCCATTTCAAGAATCAGGGGCACTTAGGCCGGCGATGCATTAAAAAACCCCATTGTTGGTGCCATCACGTGTTCCGGAATAGGGAACTTGCTTTTATTAATATTTCAGGTTTGCAAGAAATGGGCGCCCACTCTATTGTGAACGTTTCCCTCTCCCTCGTTTTGTCTGTCTGTGGGGGGTTGATTCGATTGTGCTTTACGTTCATTTATCTTCTTCTTATTTTATTTTCCACGGGAAAAGAAAAAAAAATCACCACTCTGACTTGTATACAGTATGTCTCCGGATCGAGTTATAAAGAGGAAAAAACGTTTTTTACTGATATTTTTAAACTTATCTCAGTATGAATTATTATAAAATAGGGACAAATTAAAATATGTATAAATAATTGAATAAAATGTTTTAAATGTAAATTTATGTAAAGAGAAAAATTTTAAAATAAATTGAGACTGAGGCCTATTTGATTTTTATATTATATTTTTTTAAGACGCACGGCTAAATCTGAATCTTTCTAGTTCTAGGTCTACTGTTAGTTCTAGTTTTAGTTCGATACAAGTATACAATAATTGAAAACTGAATAATTTGGTATTTCTTATATTATTATTATTATTTTGATATTGGCTAAATTAAAGCTAACACCAACTATAAAGCTAATATCAACTCTAAAGCTAACACTAGACCTAGAAATAGAAACATGGTTTAGTATGGTTCTCTTAAGATGGCTAAACCTTAATATTTCTAGTTCTATGTCTAGTGTTAGTTCTGATGCTGGGTTGTAGGCAGAGCTGGGTAATTAATAATAAAAAGGCATTAATTATAATTATAAAGTACTTTTTCAAAAAAGGAATTATTAATTACTTTGCTAAATACGACAAAAATTACGTTTGAATTTTTTAAATTATTAAAGGTGTTCAATTACCTAAATGGATCAAATATATCTGATATAATTATACAGCGAGTATTGCTGTATTATTATATTGGTAAATTTTCAATTTGCAACGTGCGATTTGAGTTAGTACCCAAACCTTAAAAGTCAAAGTCAAAAAACTCAAAGTCACTTATATGAGATTAATATAAGTGACGACTATCCCCTTGGATACTGTTTCCTACCCTCAACCGTGAGCATTATTTGTCGTATAGGATTTATGAATGTACACATGGTCCTTTAGAGACTTCCATAGGGAGAAATCTTATATGATCTGGTCTAAGAATAGGAAATTTATGTGTGAAAAAAATGCATTCACTTTTTTACCGATTCAGTATGACTATGAGACACTCTTTTCCAGGATGAAAACCAAAAGCTCATAGCTTTTTTAAAAGATCCTTAAAAAAATAAGAAAAAGAAGAGTATGTACAAATACGAAACAAACAGAAATTAATTGTTGGAAAAATACATACATTATGAGATAAAAAATCCACCCAAATAAAAATCCGTTTGACAATACCAAGCTGTTTTTATAATTTTTTTTATAGTCATTCTTGGAACCATTTGACGTGTAGATTACTGTTTGATTGTTAAAAACATGAATCTTGCTCCATTCCTGGATCGAGAACATTACTCAACTTCACCTTTCAATTTATTGATTAGTTGATACTGCTTCCAACAGGCTTGATATGCCTCCAGAGTAGTTGATACAATTTCTTGAAGCCTTGAATTCCTTTCCCTATTTCATACTGCCTTTAGAAAATTTTCAATTATTAAGAAAAAACTTGATACTGCTTCTGGAAGACTTCGCTGCTTGTAAAACTGCTGGTGGAAAATGTTCCTTATTGGACAAAGTGCAAAATCTTGAAGAAAGCACTTCAATTGCAAAAAAGAAGAAACTGTTAATGAGGTTTTGCTTCGAAAATACCAAATACTATTGACATACAAAATGTTCAGTCAATAGTTCAAAAAATGTTGATTAAAGACTAAACATTGCTCGTAAAACTATGAACACTGCTGACAGAAGGCATTTCCTCTTTTTTTGAAAATCATCATTCGTGGTTTGAGTCTTTTCTCCATTCAGCTTGTCAGCACCCAGCTTATTTTCAAAAACCGGTGCATACGAAGTTACGAACACTGTGCGCTCTAAATATAAATCAGATGACTACAGAATTTTCCAACTATCAATTTGACTATTTCTGGAAAATCTCTGGCCCCACAAACGCATTAGTGCTACCATCTCATATTAACTCAGCTCCCGTATCATTGGTAGCAACTCTAGAGTGACCTGGGACTCAGCTCAGAAAAACCACTCAGTGTGATTTAAGCGAGGAACCATTTGTGTCGTCAGTATTTCCACATCAATTTTGATAATCCGCTGCTTGATTTCAAGGCTTGTGAAGATGATTGAGTCCTCGTTCAATCTCAAAACCGTTTTTCGCTTGCGCAATCAATAGAAAAAATGGCAACATTATACTATTCACAAACTAACTTCGCCAGTGTTATTTATTTAGAAATCCGAAACTAGCTACTGACGCGATTAACTACGATAAGGTTGTTGGGTGTAGCGATCGGTATTAGAAAGAAAAAAGAACTAATTTTTTCCTATATTTCGAAAACAAAATTGTTTCTTCATCAGACAAAAAACTGTGAACAAACGTACCAATATTAGCACGCAAAACTAAAGGTTAGTTCTTTTTAGTTTTAATACCGACACCCAATAACCTCTTCATAGTTATGAATTATTTACGATCAAAAGACTCCATCTAACGTATGTACCATTAACTACGATAACATTCTGAGCTGAAATGATACTTTGACGTCTTGCATCACCGGCCAATACAGAAAAAATGCTTATTAGTTGTTTCATAGACCATATATTGATATGTCAGGTGACCTTGGGAATCGTGAAATATCACAAAAAACGCAAAATGGGACAAGGAATGTTTAGGAAGATCACGAAATTTGGACTAGCTGAAGGATATCATTCTTCAAAAGTACTCATGAGTGATCAACAACTCTTGGCTTGAACGGTAGACCATTAGTTTGAATGACAGACCCTTAGCTTGAATGATAGATCGTCACCTACAATAAATTATCTTTCACACTTAAATACCTAACTTAAAAGGCACATTTTGATATTTATTTTTCGAACAAATAAATCCATTTCAAGTTCAAAATCTACCGAGTACTTTTTATATCTAAAACCATCCACCTCTCATGTGTCACCCTGTATATAATTTTTTCACAAATCTTAAGTACACTGTAACAATTTCAACTATATCTTACCTTTCAACAAAATACGTAGCATCTTCTGGAAACCAAAAATTAATTAAACAATAAAATTAAAAATAATTTAATCTTTAATTGATAGATGATTACCATTTTTTTATGGTAAATACCCTAGAGATATACTGTCTTCTCTTTAGCAACTGGTTGGTCTTCTATTATGGTAATAAACATGTTACTTTTCAATTTTGACATTCTAACAGACAATGCCCCTCCATAGTAACGTAATTGTGACGAATTAATTAGTAATTGAATAATATAATTACAAATTACAATTCTAACAAGGAATTTGCTGCAGTTACAATTCCAAATTATCCGAAAAAAACTGTAATTGTAATTATTAATTACTTTTTGACTTATAAAAGTATAATATAAAACAATATATAATTATAATAAACTTATTAATTATTTTTTAAAATATATAATAAACTTATTATACTTATATAATAACAATCTAGAGGTAAACAAGAGTTAAAATTAGAACTAACACTAGACTTAGAACTAGAAAGTTTCAGTTTAGCCGTGCGTCTTTAGACTAAACCTGAATCTTTTTAGTTCTAAAATCAAATAACAGCTAAATTAGAGCTAATACCAACACTAAAACTAACACTAGACCTAGAACTAAAAACATTTAGATTTTACCACACGTCTCTTACGATAGTTAAACACAAATGTTTCCAGTTCCAAGTCTAATTGAAGTCTAATGTATGATACAACTTAATTTTATGGTTTCTGTAATCACATATGATAAATTGAACTGGAATAAACTTTCAATTTAGAAAAAAGTCCAATAAAAATGCAAATAATTAGTTAGCTTCTATTATAGTTAGAGTATAAAATTTAAAAATCATATCCTACGCATTATTTATGCTAAAATAAGTTGAAAAAATCAGTAATAAAATTGTTATCCCTTTTTGTACCTCGATCCGGGGACATCTGTGTACATACTGTTACAAGGAGAGAAAGTTCGTTTTATTTTTTTAATACCGTTAAATTCCGAGAAGGATTTGAAGAGGTTAAAGCGACAAAAATGTTTTCTTGGGCAAATTTTTTTCTATTATTGAGAAACATTTTTGGATAAACGAAATACCGCCACTAAAAATAGTGGCGAACATCTTTTTTTTTGCTTCTAGACGAAAGTTATTTTTAAAAATATCTCTAAGTGGAAAGAGGCTTGTATTTCAACACTTTTAATTAAGACGGGCTGAGTGGAGGTAATTAAATTTACCTCATCACTCATCTAACTTTTTTTTCTTAATATTTCATAATCAAAGACGTTATGTTTTATTTAGTTTGTGATTTGTTTCGTTTTAGGTAAATGTGGCAAGGACCACGTCATCATCAATCGCAGCAAAAATGTCTCGATCACCAGCAAATATCACTGCCGCACACTTTGGCCTGTCATCGTCAGTTTTCGAATGGTTCATCAGAAGCATCATCATCATCTTCTTCGTTGCACGGCCATCATCAGCCGCTTTTGCACTTTCCGCCTCCGCCCAATTATCCGCCTCCTCATCCTGTAGATAGAATGTCAGAGGATTTTTTAAACCTCCCAGGACCGTCTAGTCAACCCGACCCGGCCTGGGTTGGTCCCGGCCCAAACGATTATTCCTATGCTTATTACGAACCAGGTCCTCCAACGAGACACACTAATATTCCGCCCTGTAGATATCCGGGCGGTGGCACAGGAAGTATCAGAAGAGGTGGTTTCCGGGAAGGCTCTTATAGGAGTAAACATACTTATTTAACGAGGTATGGGACCGAAGAGAATATCTACGAGGAGATAACTGACGGGACTCGAGCAAGGATGAGGTCGTCCCAGCAAAGTATTTTCTCCCTAAACCAAAGATATGTGGAGGAGGAGGTTCGGCGAGTGCAAAGTGGGCACAGAAGGGTTCTTGGGGAGTTGAATCTTTCCGTGGAGGCTATGTTAATGCCGGCTAATAATTCCAGAGAAGGTAGTGAGGACAATGATAGGGATGATGAGGTCCACGACCAATTGGCGGATTTATTAACTGTTGGTCCAACAGATGACCTTTTATCCCCAGTGCCGATGGTTGACTTGGATAGTGGTTTCAGTGGTAGTTCAAGTGGTGCTAGTTACAGGAGTGCAGCCGGAAGTCTAAGGAGGGGACCCGAAAAAAAATCAATCCACACCGCAACAACTAGCAACGCCGCGAAGACATCTTCTCCATCGAGTAACGAACCGAGCCCAACAAAAAGCTTTTGGAGCAAAAAGGCATGGAAGAAGCTAGGGCTAAGCAATATTAGTTTGAATAAAAACAATAAAGGTAAGTTAAAATATTTTACATTTAAAATAGATTTTTTATTTGAATCATTTATATCTTGAGCTGGAGGGATGTTTCTTAAAACCATCAATTTGCTCTATATTCGCGCGGGGTAATAAAATATATTTTACGTTCACGTGAAACTAAACGTTCCCCGTTTGAGGACTTGCACGAGAAATACGGCCGACAGATGGTGCTTTACGATCTCGTGAATATTAAAGTGCACGTTTGCGCTGACAACAGTTTTTAATTTTAATAAAAGCCCGCACAGGTAGAGGGTTGGGGCGTAAAAATCAATGATTTTGTGAGTTTTAATATTAGTTGGAACATAGCAAAGAGAGAAAAATAAATAAGGGAGGTTTCATTCCATGTTGTCCTCTTCGGAAACGTTAGTAATTGCATGACAAGTTTATCCAATAAATATTTTCTGATTAAAGCGAAACACGGAGTTAGTGGATATTGCCAGTATTAAAAATAAAAAATCTCAACGTAATCCGACGCAGCAGGAAAGCATCGCGGCAAAGGTGCACGGGTCGGTGCTCTGTGGGAAATGCGCTGAAAGTCGAAATACGCGCTCGTACGCAATAAATCCAGTTGACAGTCCGTGATGGCGTCTCTCGACACTTCCTGGCAAACGGGAGGTCGGCTCTTTTCTAATATTAAACCGCCAAGCCTCATTTACCGTTGATTACTTTACGCGCACGACGAAACCGAGATACAACAAACCATCAAAAATGGGAATTTCGCCGTTATGGAACTTTCGACGAAATCTTAATAATCATCAAACTTTCTTCATTACGTTAGGGTTAAATTTCAAATTTCCTTATAAAGAATGCAATCTAAACTCATAAATCACTTTGAACATAAAATAATCGATCAGATTTAATGTCACGATAAATCCGTTGATGTTTGATTTCCGTTAACTTCAGATTCCAAAGCAATTTGTACCAATAAATTAAACGGTAATAAATAAATTCAATGAATGTGGGTTGGTTAGGTAATCGAATTTTTGCCGAAATCTTTCCTTTGATGTCTTCAAAAAGGAAACGTTTATTGAAAATGTAATGTTTTGATTATTATAAAGAGGATATCATGATTCATTCAATCATTCCTTTAAAGGTGGGTTCATGCAACATGTTTTAGTCATAATCATAGTTATAGACGTAAGAGTGAAAACTTAAGGTATTGTGTTATATTGAATTGTTGCCCTAATCCCAAGAGTTGTCCAAAGTTTAACTTCTTTACTATTAGATCAAGTATTATTTGATGCTATTTAGTGTTTTATGTTTTGAATCATGCTGATTGTGTTAACTGATTTACTAATGATTTACTGATGATTCAATGTAATTTTGTAAATCGTTCGTTACATATCCTAATAAATATGTAAAGTCTTCTATAAGATGATTTTATTCTCTCTGTAGAGGTCGGTCACAAGCGAGGCGCTACAAACTTAAAAGATGGACAATTTCGCGTTAATGTTTCATATCCAGCGCCTTGCCTGCAAAAAACCTCGGCGATTTGAGGCAAAATCGGTCCTTGCATATTTTAGTATATATATGTCTTCTCTAAGACGATTCTATTCTCACTCTGCCGAGATCTCTTGCGGCCTGTTTTTTGATGACATTTTACATACAACGCCTCGTGCGCAAGCGACCTTGGCGATTTGTGGCGAAATCGCACCTTTTATACTTTACAATTAGTAAATATGCATGTTGATTCGAAAATCGCTGACAGACTTCTAAAGCAGGTAATACATGAAAAACTAAAGTATATAGTCAGGAGGCATTTGCGAGTCAATGGACTCGCAAATGCCTCCTGAACGAGAAGATATGGGTCGTCATGTTTCTATAAACTTCAACATTATCTGTAATAAAATGATTTATGAGATATATTTACGTGAAAACTATTTCTCATATCAGAGACCTTGGTGTTTATGTTGACACAAAACTTCTTTTCTGTGGCCACATAGATGCGATTGTATCGAATGCTTCGAAACGATTAGTTTTTATTATTCGCATATGTCGTCCGTTCAACTGCTAACTCAATTCTTTGGAATCCTTCGTGAATGTAGATCATATTGAGGCTTTACAGAGGAGGTTTTTGAAATATCTGGCCCACAAATTTAATTTTCCTTATTGCTCCTATACTCAACGTTGTTTGGTATTTGGAACAACTTCATTGAAGCGTTGTCGCTGTGTATTTGATATGTTATTCTTATACAGATTGGTTTACTTAATTCTATGGAGCTTTTGCGGGATGTTCGCCTTGATGTACCGACTTATGACAGGCGCATTATGCCTCTTTTTAAGTTACTTGCCACTAAGTCCACAGCATACGCCAATTCGCCAATGCTATGTCTTTTACATTTCTTCAACATATATTCTAATGACTTTGATTTATATCTGGTCTCGCGTAAAGTTTTTAGAAATCATATTTTGAGTTTGAGTGTTTTTCATTAATTTTCATTTCATTATGATCTCAATTTATATTTGATTTTCTTTTTATATTGTTTCTTGTGTTGTTAAGTATTGTTTTGTTGAAAAAGTTTTGTGGATACTTGATTGGGGGTTTTAACAAATATAAATAAAATAAAATTAAAAACAAAAAAAAGCCTTTTTTAATTTTACCCCACTGCCAATTTGAACAAATGAGCAGTATTTTTGTATAAAGTGATCAATTATTTAGCAAACTAGGTCTTACAAATCTTTGATTAAAGCAGCAATTTTTAAGAAACTTCAAACTTGAAGAAAAGTTGGTGATAAAATTTCTGTAAAACTAAACATCACACAATTGAAGAGGTCTTTTCCAAACTAACTAATTGTAAGCCCAAAAAGTCGAAAATCGCTTTTTTGTATTTGATGAAAAACAATGGCAGTCAACCTATGTCTGCCATTTATTCGGCTCTTTTTGATGATACGCTATTATTAGGTCTTGTTTTTGTTGCAATGTTTAAACTGTTTATGATTATACAATGTAAGAAAAACTGAAACGGTAAGTTAGATGTTCTGCTTGTCTAATGTGGAAAAGATGGTACAGTAAAGCTTCGCTAATTCGAATCAATTAAAACTAACCAAATTCATATTATGAAAGCATGCAGATTATTGAAGCCATATTGATATATTTTCAAAAAAGTCGCATAGATACGTATTTATATATTGCACTAAAGTACATTACTACCATCTTTTAGTTAAACATATCGCGCAGCGCTTTCATGGAGAAAACTTCTTTATTTTCTGCAGCATAATACTGATTTCTATTAATTATTGACTGAACAATGGAATGGCGTCATCAGGTTTTTCTTCGTTATCTGATTATCTAAATATATTACTCTAGCATTTTGCTAATAGATTGCAAGGATTGGCAAACATTAGGAAGAATGGACTGACCAGTTTAAATAGAATTGCTCTTCATGTCTTGGAATTATCGTCTTGCTCTACAGACACAACGAAAAATCTGTTAATTCCCATTAGCGAAATATTTACAAATTTGGATTACAAGGGACTTAATATAACTTTTTTATTTATGTTCGGTTTACCAGATGATTCTGATTTGGTGGTGTAGGAATTACCGGATCTTTACTATATTTGAGGCTTGCATGATCGGTCAGGAAATCTTTGAGTGTCTTTAGATCCCATTTGCTGAGGCATAAAAGCTTTTGGTTTTTGTTTTACGATGGATCCTGTCTGTGACCTCAAAGTTCCTTTCAGCGTCAGGCTATCTTTGAAGCCTCCCATCTGTTGATTACCTGTTTTATGTGGCATTTTAGTAGTTTTATTACTGTGACCTGCAACCCAACATAAAGCAACATCATTTCTCCTAGCGAGTTCTTTCAGATGGTTTGTATCACTACAGAGTTACACGTAAACAACTGGATTTCTTCAGGATTCGCTTCAGGGTGGCCAAACGGTCTATGAAAATGTTGATGGATGCACCTATTTGTCCTTTTTGGAGATTCAAAGCGGTGCAGAAATGACTTTGTACGGCTGATCGAAGTTGTATTTGGCTAGATAAAATGCGTCTTAATTTCGATCAACTGATTTAGAGTAGAGTCATTGTAGAATTTCTAGATGTCCTCTGAGGTAACTCTGCATCAAGTTGGATGAAGACCACCTTATCTAAATGGTAGTTCCTGTTTTATTTGCTATCTGGAATTAGTCCTTGGTTCTTAGTCTCTGTTTTGGGGTTTATAGTTTTACCTTTAAAGGAGCATGCTCTCAATTGCAGCTTCCTTCTCTGAGTGAAAAAGCTTATTTCTATGTTATTAGGATTGATGCTACGCCCTTACCCATGCATCAAGTGCTGGTAAGTAGGACGTAGTTGAGTTATGATTATATTACAAAATATGATGTAATTTATATATTAACACATTCCTAATAAATGTGTTCTATACAACTTCAAAATATCCAACTCCATAATAAAAATATTATTTTTACATGATAATTATTTTGGACTTAGTGAGTTTTGGAAAAGTAATCGTCAATTGCACCGTTTTCAACATTTCCAACACTTATTATCGCAAGAATACTCATCAAGACTATAGTAATCATATGACTTGGATAGTCCTTGGGCAACTGTAAATTACTTAAAAACTATTGTTTTAACCAAAGATTTGTAATAGAATTGATTGATAATTATTAACATTTTACCCATTCTGTCGGTTTAACAAAATTGGCAGTGGCAGTTTTTGAAAAAAAAACTTCGACCCCCTATATTTCGTAAAAGAGGCATTTGTGAACACATGAAGATTATTCATCTTAATTTTTCTTGTATTATCTGCCCTAGAAGTCTATCAGTGGATTTTTAAATCAGCCTGTATAAAGACGATTTTATTAATAATAATAATTACATAATTTCACATAATATTTACTTGAAAATTTTCTCGATTGCTCGTAGTTTAAAAAACATTTTATAAATTTTTGAATGTTTTAGTATTTTCGGAAAATCTATTACAATGCTTTAATTAGTGATTCTTTGTTAATAATAATGTAAAATAACAGTTGTATTAAATTACGTTTAGAAGAAAAACGCGAGCAAACAGTTAATTTTAACTCAACTTTTTTTTAATAATAATAATACAATTTATATAATAAGAGAGAAAAACATGTATACATTATTCTTTAACATTGGTACTAGGTTAACAAAAGGTAGATTTATCGCCAGAGGCTATGTTTTCAAAACAACCCAACCAGCAATGTATGTAAAAGAAATAAATTGATATGGCGAATATATGTAAAAAAAATAAGTTTATATGTCACGTAATAGAAAAAGAACACGAGAGAACAAGAAGGAAAGAAACTCGAATTAAGCAAAAATGATTGGAAAAGCAGAAATTGTTGTCAAACTGTTGAGATAACAGGCAACCTCTAAGCGAAGCTCTGTACACGGAAAAACTGCGGGCTTCACGTAGTTGTTTTTCAACAACTTTTATTGTTTTACACTAAATGTTCTGTAACTGATAGTTACTTACAATGTACATTAATCACTATACATTTTGATTTAGATTGTTTACTTTATTTTGATTAAAACCTTTAAATATGGCTATGGAAAAAGAATTACTAGCAATTTGACGTAACGTTACACTAGCAAATAGTTTTGATGTGTTTGTGTGATGTGTACACATAATTAAGTTTACTAGTTGACAATTTTCATTGATTTAAATTTAAATTATGCAACATTTCACGTAAATAAAAAAAATTGAATGTTATTAATATTTGGAGAATGCACAAAAAAAGTAGTTAAAGCTACTAGGCTATACACGCAGAGATTTCATGGTCTTCGCCACCCAACAAGGCATTATTTTCCAAAAAACTTTTTAGCGAAAATGCAAACAGAGCCGTCCAATAATAACCAATACCCTAGATACATTGTAAGTGATGATACGGAATGAAATGTTTTGGCTCGTGTTTGCGATGCAGTCCGAAATTTCTAAAACACCGACAATCTCTGGTTTTACAACTACCAATTACATCAACATTTGTAATTGATGATCGATGATACATTCCCCTTCAAAATTCTTTATACGGACGAGAGTCGATTTAGAAATGTGGGAATGTTTAATCGAAATTATAAAAGATAAAAAATTAAACGGCACAAGAAAACATTTGAGTATTTGATTGACAATTATTTGATGGAAAAAGGTGATGTCAATGGAAGATTTGGGTTGGGTTGGATTCATGGAGAAAGATTGGACACAATATCTTTTGATGGTCACCTAACAAAGAAAATATACCTCAATTTCCTTAATAATGGAATTGAGGGTTTATTGGAGGTCCTGTGAAATCTTAAAATGTATTAATTTTCCAACAAGATCACACCGCACTTTACAACAGGAGAGTGGAGATTGGATTAGCAATAATGGACTAATAATGTCGCCCCACAGTGAAATAAAAAACAGTTCTTTCACATCTTTATTCCTACTTTTTTAACTTTCAGATCACCTGAGCTCACACCTTTAGACTTTTTTTATGGGACCAAATCAAAAAAGGAAGATGTTTTATGAGTTAAAATA
The DNA here is from genome assembly GCA_036711965.1 of Onthophagus sagittarius. Lineage (NCBI taxonomy): Eukaryota > Metazoa > Arthropoda > Insecta > Coleoptera > Scarabaeidae > Onthophagus > Onthophagus sagittarius. The sequence continues at coordinate 64,238,814 of JASERS010000003.1, read as the reverse complement.
AAATTGGGTTTTAAATCGAGTTAAAAATTCTATTACTTAAATATCTCCGCGGGAATTACGCCGATTATTTAATTATGTCAAAATCGAGAAGGGGGGCACTTTGAAAATTTTGAACAAACGTTGTATCAACATTAATATTATTTTTAGCACCATCAGTAAAAATTTAAAAGCCACTTTCATTAATTACACTCTTACGTTTTTTCAAATTCATAACTACCGTTTTTGCTGAATAAACGTTAGTTAAAAATTTGCTTTCTTTTTCAATTACATTTTGTTTAATGTTAATTTTAACTCATCTACACTTAAATTATTTAAAGTTTGTCGTAAGGCTAATTCTCTAAATCGTAATTCAGCTGGTAAAATTCCTGAAATAACACTAAAAGCTTTATTTAAAACAGTACTATAAGCTCTAGTAGCCCTAAAATCTAAAACTCTCTGATTATATTCTCGCGTCCTCGGAGGTGACATTTTAGAAAATTGTAACGCCTCACCTGCTGTGTATGAAATATTAACACGAAATCATTCATGTTGGAAAATAATAGCGCCTTGTCCACAATCCACTTCGGCGATTTGAGACAAAATTGTTCTCTGTATATCTTAGTAAATATACTGTCTCCTATAAGACGATCTTATTCTCACTCCGCCGAGGTCGCCTGCGGGCGAGGCGCTACATTCTTTCAAAATTGACGATTTTATATAAACATTTTAAAACCAGCGCTTCGCCCGTACGCGACCTCGGCGATTTGAGGCGAAATCATTCGTTGTATATCTTAGTAAATATACAGAGTTCCCTATATGACGATTTAATTCTTACACCGCCGAGGTCGCTTGCGGGCGAGGCGCTACATTTTTTCAAAATTGACGATTTTATATAAACATTTCAAAACATGCGCCTCGCCCGCGAGCGACCTCGACGATATGAGGAGAAATCATTCCATGTATGTCTTAGTTAATATACAAAGTCTCCTATAAGACGATTTTATTCTTACACCGGCGAGGTCGCTTGCGGGCGAAGCACTACGTTCTTTCAAAATTGACGATTTTATATAAACATTTCAAAACATGCGCCTCGCCCGCAAGCGACCTCGGCGATATGAGGAGAAATCATTCCATGTATATCTTAGTAAATATACAAAGTCTCCTATAAGACGATCTTATTCTTACACCGGCGAGGTCGCTTGCGGGCGAAGCACTACGTTCCTTCAAAATTGAGGATTTTATATAAACGTTTCAAAACATGCGCCACGCCCGCAAGCGACCTCGGCGATTTGAGGAGAAATCATTCGATGTATATCTTAGTAAATATACAAAGTCTCCTATAAGACGATTTTATTCTTACACCGCCGAGGTCGCTTGCGGGCGAGGCGCTACATTCTTTCAAAATTGACGAATTTGTATAAACATTTCAAAACCAGCGCCTCGCCCGCAAGCGACCTCGGCGATTTGAGGCGAAATCGTTCCTTGTATATCTTAGTAAATATACAAAGTCTCCTATAAGACAATTTTATTCTTACACCGGCGAGGTCGCTTGCGGACGAGGCACTACGATCTTTTAAAATTGACGATTTTATATAAACATTTCAAAACATGCGCCTCGCCAGCAAGCGACCTCGGCGATTTGAGGAAAAATCATTCGATGTATATCTTAGTAAATATACAAAGTCTCCTATAAGACGATTTTATTCTTACACCGCCGAGGTCGCTTGCGGGCGAGGCGCTACATTCTTTCAAAATTGACGAATTTGTGTAAACATTTCAAAACCAGCGCCTCGCCCGCAACGACCTCGGCGATTTGAGGCGAAATCGTTCCTTGTATATCTTAGTAAATATACAAAGTCTCCTATAAGACAATTTTATTCTTACACCGGCGAGGTCGCTTGCGGACGAGGCACTACGATCTTTCAAAATTGACGATTTCATATAAACATTTCAAAACATGCGCCTCGCCAGCAAGCGACCTCGGCGATTTGAGGAAAAATCATTCGATGTATATCTTAGTAAATATACAAAGTCTCCTATAAGACGATTTTATTCTTACACCGCCGAGGTCGCTTGCGGGCGAGGCGCTACATTCTTTCAAAATTGACGAATTTGTATAAACATTTCAAAACCAGCGCCTCGCCCGCAAGCGACCTCGGCGATTTGAGGCGAAATCGTTCCTTGTATATCTTAGTAAATATACAAAGTCTCCTATAAGACAATTTTATTCTTACACCGACGAGGTCGCTTGCGGACGAGGCACTACGATCTTTCAAAATTGACGATTTTATATAAACATTTCAAAACATGCGCCTCGCCAGCAAGCGACCTCGGCGATTTGAGGAAAAATCATTCGATGTATATCTTAGTAAATATACAAAGTCTCCTATAAGACGATTTTATTCTTACACCGCCGAGGTCGCTTGCGGGCGAGGCGCTACATTCTTTCAAAATTGACGAATTTGTATAAACATTTCAAAACCAGCGCCTCGCCCGCAAGCGACCTCGGCGATTTGAGGCGAAATCGTTCCTTGTATATCTTAGTAAATATACAAAGTCTCCTATAAGACAATTTTATTCTTACACCGGCGAGGTCGCTTGCGGACGAGGCACTACGATCTTTCAAAATTGACGATTTTATATAAACATTTCAAAACATGCGCCTCGCCAGCAAGCGACCTCGGCGATTTGAGGAAAAATCATTCGATGTATATCTTAGTAAATATACAAAGTCTCCTATAAGACGATTTTATTCTTACACCGCCGAGGTCGCTTGCGAGCGAGGCGCTACATTCTTTCAAAATTGACGATTTCATATACACATTTCAAAACATGCGCCTCGCCCGCAAGCGACCTCGGCGATATGAGGAGAAATCATTCCATGTATATCTTAGTAAATATACAGTCTCCTATAAGACGATTTTATTCTTACACCGCCGAGGTCGCTTGCGGGCGAGGCGCTACATTCTTTCAAAATTGACGAATTTGTATAAACATTTCAAAACCAGCGCCTCGCCCGCAAGCGACCTCGGCGATTTGAGGCGAAATCGTTCCTTGTATATCTTAGTAAATATACAAAGTCTCCTATAAGACAATTTTATTCTTACACCGGCGAGGTCGCTTGCGGACGAGGCACTACGTTCTTTCAAAATTGACGATTTTATATAAACATTTCAAAACATGCGCCTCGCCCGCAAGCGACCTCGGCGATTAGAGGAGAAATCATTCCATGTATATCTTAGTAAATATACAAAGTCTCCTATAAGACGATTTTATTCTTACACCGCCGAGGTCGCTAGCGGGCGAGGCGCTACATTCTTTCAAAATTGACGATTTCATATAAACATTTCAAAACATGCGCCTCGCCCGCAAGCGACCTCGGCGATTAGAGGAGAAATCATTCCATGTATATCTTAGTAAATATACAAAGTCTCCTATAAGACGATTTTATTCTTACACCGCCGAGGTCGCTTGCGGGCGAGGCGCTACATTCTTTCAAAATTGACGAATTTGTATAAACATTTCAAAACCAGCGCCTCGCCCGCAAGCGCCCTCGGCGATTTGAGGCGAAATCGTTCCTTGTATATCTTAGTAAATATACAAAGTCTCCTATAAGACAATTTTATTCTTACACCGGCGAGGTCGCTTGCGGGCGAGGCACTACGTTCTTTCAAAATTGACGATTTTATATAAACATTTCAAAACATGCGCCTCGCCCGCAAGCGACCTCGGCGATTTGAGGATAAATCGTTTCTTGCATATTCTAGTAAATATATAGAATAGAATAGAATTTAATCGCCTAAGGATGCATACATCTACAACACGTTATAAACACATTATATTATATTATATTATATTACAAACTTACTAAGAGACTTATAAAGTCTCTTATAAGACGATTTTATTCCCACTCCACCGTGATCGCTTTATGTTAAATAATATTAGAAGCATATTCGTAATTTAGAAAAAATGATTGATTAAGAACATTGCTGCAAACGTTTTAATACTAAATAATAAGAGAGATAATAAAGCGCTAACATTATAATAATGAAACAAACTCGCATAACACAAAGAATTATTAAGCAGATATGCCGTTATTTAACAACAAATAATACGAAAAGGGTTAAATTTTGTTAAACCTTTATATAAAATGGAGTGGATTTAATTCTGTTTTGTAAAGTGTGTAATTTAAATTTTAACATGCACACAACCAACCGGGTATAATTTACAAAAAAATTTCGCGTAATTTGAGATACATCAAAAGCGGCGTATTTATGTTGTGTTTACGTTTGTAGTGGAGATCAAAATGTTAAAGTACTCATTAGTAGTCTTTGTGCAACCCAAATTAGCCCAACTGGTTTAATTTTTGAAATTTCAAAAGGGTTATTTCAATAAATTTTATGTTTCAATACATGCAAGAATGTGTGCGTTTAAATAGAACTGAAATGAAATGTTTTCAATACTGTATTCAAATTTATATATACGAAGATAAATTTGTTGGTAAGGTAGAACTGTTTAAATTTGTTGATGATATATCATCTTTATTGTGGATATTACTACCCAGTTAATTTGGCATGCTTGTTTGAGGTAACTATATTTTATAATTGATATATTCCTCAATAAAGATTAATTTTAATTCTTTACACATAGTATATTTTAATGAATTAATTACCTATTTTGACGTGATTCTGCTCCATAGTGTCTTATATTAGCTGCACTTCCGGTCTGATGTTGGGACCAATCAAACCCGATTTACTCGATTGCTACCAAATGAGAGATTTATTACATAAACGTATAAAAAAATAATTTTCTACTGTTACTCACTTTTGACAAATAACTTTTTTGTTTAATTCCTTCTGTTATAAATTTGTTCATACATTTTTGTTTGTATAAATATTTATGTGTTGTTTTATCAATTCCCCGTCTAACTAAAATAGAAATTTCCGCCTTGAATTCCATTCCCTGTTGGGATTAGCATACTGCCACAACTTGTATGCATTTATAGCGGCACTGTCTCCTACACCAACAACGACCTGGTGTCGCTACAATGCATAACGATATCAAATGATGTAGATACATTTTCTTTTGATTTATTCCTCTGCTTTCGTTGAAAATGGATGTAATTCTTGCATGTTAAGAATGTGCGGTGAAGCATAATCCTCTAAAACCCATATTTTAATTCGTACTTGTCTTGTTTGCTCTTCATGCGAATATCGAATAAGATCTGACCTGGAAAGAGAATAAGTCGAATTACAATCTTACCATAAATATTGTTTGAAGTGACACATACTGATGAATCTATAGTGGTCTGCAATAATTTAAGATTTTAGTTTTATTTATTTAAAATAAACTTGACATCAGAAACAAGGAATATAAATTTTATCACAAATTTAAATCTGTTGATATTCAATATTTGTTGACAGCTTCAATAAATTTTATAATATAATATATTTACTTGTACTTTAATTTTTTAGAAAGCATAAATTAATTATTAAATGAGATTCCATTGCTACGTAAAATTGGTTGCCTATAAAATTATTATAAAAAATAATCTTTTTTTGTTGTTAACATGGATAATGTTTTTCCGTTTTATTGCTATTATTATGACAGAAAATTTTTAAATTTAATTAATTAGATCAAAAATTTAATGTGCTTATTTTTATCATCACTCTTATTTTGTAGCATTTCAATCAAATTTGAGATCAATTTTGGACCACTAGAGCAAAGAAAAATAATACAAAGACTTTAAAAACATTCCCTAGTTTAAAGGAGTTTTATCTAATGCACAAAACCAGGAAGCGAGACCTTTCTGAAGAAACAGAAAGCGACGCGCGATCACTATCTCGAACCGGTCGTAGCTTGAAGCTGATTCGCATCTTGAAGTGAAATTGCGACCTTTCTTTAAAGCCGTGCTAGTGTGAAACGTTCAATTTCAGTGGAAGCTAATATTAAAGATCTAACAATTTAAGGGGCTAACAGGAAATTGGTTTTGAGGAAGGTGATACAGCGCTTTTCATTTGTTCATAAATTCTTTTTGTTTATAAAAAGAGGGAGATAAGGAATTACGCAACTTCGAAATTTTCATAAAACTGAGTTTTTGTTACTAAATAAATGTTATGTAGTTTTAAGAATATTTTAAGCGTTCAAGCATTACAAAACAAAATTCAAAGTGTATATTACCGAAGATATAGCAATGAGAAATGTAGCGAGTCGAATCGAATTCATTATATTATTCACATTTTCCTGTTCTTATCGAAGTTGACGTACTTAAAAGCAAAAACATTAGGGACAATATTGTTTAGATTTAAAATTTAACAACTTTTGTTTGAAAAGTTTTTTTCTAGAATGTTTAGATTAAGGAGCATTGCCACTATCAGCTTAGAAAACAACGAAGTTCATCAAATTTCACACACTATCGTGTTTTTCTGAATATTGAGCAAAATAATGGAGCAATATTGTTCAGAATTAAGTGTCCTTCAAAAGTTTCCTGTCCTTTCGTGAAACTTTATTTTTTTTAACCTCTACGTTACGCCTTAGTCATTATTACCTTTCTAAATGAGGAAAAAAGTTGTTTATGCATTTTAACACTAAACTACTGATACTTCATATAATTAAAAAATATATAGACTTTATTCAGTGCAGATAATGGTAAATTTTTTATAAAATGAAGATTGTTCATGAAATTTCGTCCATATTTTATCTATACATAAACAAAGCAATAAATGCATCTAGTTTAGCTGCTGTTAGCTTCCCCCTTGTCCCCAACATCCTAAGCGATTCTTTTTATGTACATTTTATGATATGATGCATTATACACCGATCAATTACAAGAGAAAATACTGTCTTCGGTTGTCCTTACATTGTATATCGTTTAGCATATTATGTTGGCACTGAAATTATTCTAAAATGCTATGCACTCGTAGCCTGCCAAGTTTGGACCATTTATTTCTCTCCAAACGGTTCGATCAGATGTAGTTGAATCTAGATTAACTTGCGGATGTCAATAACACTGGCTTTCTTTTCTGCTTTAACAAGTCCAATTCGGTTATTGTAACTAGCTTTTTATCTCTCTGAGGCACTTTCGAATTTTGGAACACTGCTTTTTAAGAATATCTAAATATAATATCTAATCGAATATTACAGTATGTTAAGACTAAAAAGTATACATTCCAGTTTTGATACTTTATTTTATCTCCTTCTAATAAATAATTGTAAAAAAAATGTAATAAGAAACGCAATAGAAGTGTATTATTTGATAGTACTCAACAATAGTACTTATTACTGTTTACTCTTTTCAATTCCGTGCGGCACAGAGATAAGTGATTTGCACAATTATATAAATTTAATATTGTACGTTAAATACAACGTTGCACATACTTTTTAAAGGCACATACTTTTTAAAATTTTTTTTCCGTTTGATAACGATATTATGATGTTCAAATATGTGTAAATTTTACAATAGTTTGAAAGTGTTAATTTGTGCGGTACTGGTAGATTTAGTGTTAAGCAATGCCTAATGGATATATGATATAAGCCATCATCTACGGTTTTCAAAACATTGTTCTACTTATCGAATTACAACTTCGTCATTTTTTTAATATTCGTTACTCTAGCAACGTATTAACTGCTCAAAAAACACTATTTCGAAGAACACTATTTTTCTAGACAAATCAAATTTGGTTTACTTAACGGCATATATTTAACTAAAGAAAATTATAAAAACAATGTTACAACTCTAAAGTGCATTACTACCATACTTTAGTTAAATTTATCTTATAGATATACCCATCTAGTGCCAATCAGAGCGCGTAGAATAGCCGTAACCATGGTAATAATCCATGGTTTAGATTGTTGAACCAGAAGATGGTAGTAACGAGCCTACTCTAACATCATCAAACTTCTGTTTCTTTAGCTCAAACAATTTATCCCAAGAATAAATGGAAAATTACACCGAGAAAATTGATTGATTTTGCAAAAAATATCATAGAAACATTTGACTGTACAAAAATGCATCTCCCTCCAACGGCACCCCGTTGATGGGATAAGGAGAGCAGATTAAAGTATACAATCAGCACCCCAATCTCGATAACAATGTTAAAGTTTAAGAGACTATGGCTTACGCCAAACGATTTTTAAAGGTAAAGAAACGAAATAAGTGGAAAGATTATTGTAGTAATTTGAATCTATTAACTCCGTCAAGGAAGATATCTAAGTAAAGATCTTTTTTTGATTATTGATGACAAACCACAAGTTTCTTGGAATTCTTAACGGCACCGTTTATTTCTAATAGCATTTCTTTAAGTACAGATCCGTATCTTCCTTTATATTTTATGATGGACCTTAGTTACTTCTAAGTTACACTTAAAAATGTAAATTAATACCGGAAAACAAAGGCTCTCATAATATCAATGATAGTCGGGTGAAGAATACCGTGTATGAAAACTTCCACTGACTTGAACAGTTTCCAGAACATTTATTAAGTTTTATTATGGCTTCCAGAAAATTTCTTATCTTATTATATTGTTCCCAGAAAACTTGATACTGCATCTAGAAGACTTGATGCTACTTTTAAATGATTGGAAATGATTCCAGTAAAGTTCTTTTTGAAGACTTGATACTGCTTCCAAAAGAAATGGTTTCAGAAAATTTGACCTGTTTCCACAAGATTTACTACTTGTGGAAATAGTTCAGTTCTTGCCCTATATTATGCTAGAACAAGACTTAAAACGCCTCTAAACGCCTTATAATGCTTCCAGAAGATTTGATACTACATCTAGAAGTTTTGAAATGTATCCCGAAAACTTGATATTGCCTCTGGAAGACTTGAAATGCTTTCAGTAGGCTTGATATTCCTTCTTTCTAGAAACAATATCAAGTCTTAAACTTGAAATACTGCTAAGAAGTTTGATACTGCTTTTAGAAGAATTGAAGTGCCTCCAGAAGACAGAAGCGCTTCCAATAGATTTGATACTGCTTCTAGCACACTTGATATTGCTTCCAGAAGGCTTAATATTACCTCTGATAGACTTGAAATGCTTCCAGAAGGCTAGAAAATACTGCCAAAAGGCTTGAAATGCTTTTAGAATACTTGATATTGCTTCCAGAAGAGTTGATACTGCGTGTAGAAGACTTGATACTGCTTCGTGAAGACTTGATATTGCTTCGTGAAGACTTGAAAATCTTTCAAAAGACTTCAAATGCTTTCAGAAGCATTGAAACTGTTTCCAGAAAACTTGATATTGCTTAAAAAAACTTGATATGCTTTCAAAACACTTGGTACTGTTTCCAGAAAACTTGATATTGCTTAAAAAACTTGAAATGCTTTCAGAACACTTGATACTGCTTTCAGAAGACCTGAAGTGCTTCCTGAAGACTTGATATTGCTTCTAGAAGATTTGAAATACTTCCAGAAAACTTGAAATGCTTTCGAAAGACTTGACATGCTTTCCGAAAACTTGATATTGCTTTCAGAAAATTTAAAATTCTTCCAAAAGACTTGATACGCTTCTAGAAGACTTGATATTGCTTCTGAAAGACTAGAAATACTTCCAAAAAAGCATCCACGCAAAAATTGGTTGTTAATGGTTTTATGTGGATTGAAGCTATAGATTGAGCTTATTCTTATCATAAATTTATGTTCATAAAATGAAATGATATAAGAACTTCTTTATTTTGGTAAAATCAACGCGACTCGAAACATATGTTTCGATTCTAATGAGTCTCCTTCTTGGCACAACTAAATTAAGAAAAATATGAAAAGCATAAGAAATAACTGAAACATGGGTACAAATGATAAAAATTATTTACCGTCATTAGCTTTATGAAGTTGTTTTTATAAAGGTTGGAGACATTTTTAGATATTCAACAATGTTATGTGTTTGAAGTGCAATACGGTGGTTAGAGACAGAGTAAAAAAACAGTCAAAGGTTCGAACTTCGAAAGACGAAGGCGTTATGTATATTTTCCTTTCGGGTAATTTAAAACAAATGTTGAAATGAACGCGGATAACAGAAGTTTTCGTTAGTACAAAGCTTAAAAAACTATTAGAAAAAACTTGCATTATTCAACCGAAAATTACATAAAACATACAATCACTAAATAATTAAAACCAAAGTCAGAAAAGATAAAAGGAGGAAGACCGAAAAACAGTTGAGTAAGCGTAGTGGTTCACATGAAATTCAAAAAATGTCTATTATTGTTGGTTTCGTTGATGTCATTCATTAGTAGTTCTTGCTTGTTCTAGACTGAACAGTCAGTCTGACTTGAACAATCTTCAAGGTTTTTATTTCAATAATCACATTTCAATGAACTTATCAAAGTGTAACGTTATTTCCCTTTCTAGGAAGGTTAACTCGATCAACAACAATTATAACATCACTGTTGAGAAGTTGCAACGTATTTCATTCATTAAAGATTTGGGCATCACATTTGATTGCAAGTTATTGTTTAATATACATGTTGATGCTGTGGTCACTAAGACCTGGCATATGTTAAATTTTATTATGAGGTCAACACAAGCTTGTTCTAATGTCAATGCAATTAAAACTCTTTATTTTGCCTATGTATATAGCACACTCAACTTTTGCAGTGTTATTTGAAATGGAAAAATTGAGAGTATTCAAAACAAATTCCTAAAATACTTTGTTTTGAATCTTACGTTCAATACATTGATTACGAATCAATTTGCATATCTTTTCGTATGCTAACACTCAGCCAGCGTCGCTTTTGTGGTGGTATATTATTTTTTCATAAACTTATAAATAATAATTGTGACTCTTTTGAGCTCGTTGATTGTATAAACATTCATGTTCCTCCAAGACTTTTGCGCTTTGACTTTCTATTTATGACACCTACACCCAAAACGAATGCCTGTCAAAACTCTCCGTTATTGAGGATGGCAAGATCCGCGAATCGTCTCGATATAGATTTGTTTTGGGCATTCTTTCTATTCGTTTAAAAAGTGTATTAATAATTATTACTTATAACTGGTACTTATATCACTAGCATTTAAGTGTTTAAGCATTTATTTTTTCTTCTCTTACATTTCGTTTTTTTGACATTGTTATGAACTGTATTTTACATGTATAGTTTGGTTATTTGTGGTACAGTTTTTTTTTTGGGGTTCGGTCTGTTACTGTACCCACTTGGGATTAAATAAATAAAAAAAATAAATAAATTAGTAAGTTCTTCTTGTTATTAAAGTTAATGTGCAGTTCCTCATAGAAGTCCATTTTTTTGATATTTTATGGTTCTTTGGCAATTTGATATTTTGAGCAGGAATATTGTCTGACGTCTCACTTTTATGTTTAACAACAGCTGAATTTTCTTTAGTAGTGTGTTCTTTAAAACGGGTTAAGATGTAACACATTCAGAGTGGGTGGATTTGTTCGCTTTATTATCATGGTGATGTTATGTTTAGAATAGGAAATAAAAATTCTTTGTTATACTTCATCGATAAAAATTTTATTGCTATTGTTTGGTTTGAACCGGTTTCGGCTACACAGCCACCATCAGGAAAGTATGAGGCGCGAACACGTTTTAAGTTGATCGCGCCAACATAAATTATCTTTTTGTAAATGTCCAATTTTTATAGTGTTTGGTCCTCTTGAAATTAAACAAACAACAAATTTTTTTTAAAGTAAAATAACCGAACCTCGATGATATTAAAGTAATAGTTTGAATTTTTTTAACGCGGTTTCCTGATGATGGCTGTGTAACCAAAGCCGGTTGAAACCAAAAAATAACAATAAAATTTTCATCGTCGAAGTATAACAGAGAATTTTTATTTCCTATTCTAAGCATTCAGAGTTGTTTAATGTTAAGTTTCACTGTAAAATCTTAGGGTGTACCGTAGTTCGGGCTTTTATGGTAATATTCAGGTGTTCAGAAATTATTATTACGAATGAAATTGCCGTTTTTTCTATCACGCCAAATATATATAAATTATATATATTATATATATAATAAAAAATATAAGTACCAAAATAGTATTTGTTGAGTGCTACCGTTAAAGGACTCTAGCGCTTAAAAGCATTTTTGAGCCGGACTTTATATAAGCTTTTCTTTAAGAGTTTTTGTGTAGAATCGCCCCTTTTATTTGTTTTCATTTCGCCCCCATTTAGATTGTGTAATTTCTTGTTTTGTATAAAAAAATGATGCAACCTCTGATTCCCGCTTCTATATCTTAAAAATAAGTTCTCATGGTAGTATTATCGAGTTTTTGTGAAAAAGTAAACACAGTTTTCGCACACCTGATGTTTGGTGTGTGCGATAACAATTCCACAAAACCAACAAGGTCCGTATTGACAGTCGATATATTGCGCAAACTTATTTTGTAGCGGCCACGTTAAAGTTGTCCGTTCAAACATCGGGGACGATATTAAAAAGTTTTAGAAAGCTGACGTCGCGTCGCTGCCGGGCGCGTTTTAAACACTTTATCGAGGCGGAACTTGTCCCGTTTTAGCTTGTTTCGGGACAGTACAAGCTATAAACGACGATTTTTTTCTCGTCACGTGAATTTTGCTCTGTCATTCGGACAAATTGTACTCAATTCGGAACTCATTCCTCGAATTTGTTTTTGTACCGGAATACTGCGCGATCGAGCCCGTGTTCGTGTTTTGAAATATTGCCCCGCTTCGTTGTTGCTCGATCGGTTGCTCCAATTTGTTTACTATACAAAAAATGATAAATTCCTGCTTGATTCTAATTCAAGCTGAATTAAAAAAAAAGATGGCTGATTTCTTAGCAATCACAACAATCATACCCGCGTGAATGTTGTTTATCATGTCAGAAGGTGCCATAGATCTTTACTTGCGGTTAACGACGAGGCCAAAGTAACTATTAAAAAAACTGGGATATAAAAAAACAGAAAAGGAAGGAACGAAAAGTTGACGTGCGTTCGATAAAGAACGTATGTTCGATCTATCGGAGCGCACCATTACAAAAATTGATTCGTGATTCACGCTTGTTAATTTCGTTATCGATCTAAAGCCGTCGCCCCTTTTTTATTTTCAATTTTACCTTTGAACGCCGCCGGTTACGCGTAGACCAGATGGGGCCATTAGTAGAGGTAGAGGCGCACCGGTCGGATTGACGGTTGGTTTCTTCCATTCCGGATTAAAAAAACAAATTAACGAGGGCGCAATAAATCGCGTCGCGAACGGGTAATAGCGTATTTATCGCGCTAGAACTATTTCTATGATAATGCGGCCGTTTCAACGCGTTTTTCAGGCGTCGAATTGACTATGATTTTGTCTGTGAACGCTAATGGGGGACCATTTGAAGTCGCACAGACGAGCACAGACGGGCCAGATAGCGATCTCAAGCTTGTTACGTAGAGCGCGTCCTGTTTCTGGTTAATGACGGCGATTTATAACGAGAAAATACAAATTAAATATAGATAATTATTTAAGTGGACTTGAAGAGGAACTGGTTGGCCACCCGTTGTGCGCTCTACACTGTTTTGAATTTTAATACCGATGCGTAGCTTCTCTACATTAAGTAACAACCACTTTATAACATTTTTTATAACTCTTTATATCAATCTTTACATCCCAAATTAAAAAATGACTGAGTTTTGTTTCGATAAATAAACAATGTTTTGAAAACCGTAGATGTTAGATCATATCTCATGCAGAAACCACTTTTGCTAAGCTAATAAAGTTTGACGAAATGACTGCTGGGAAAGGAAATCAAATTTTCATCGAAATTTTCAATTTAAAATACAGTGAATTCCCCATAACTCGAAGTTTTCTTCCGCTCACTTAGTTATTCGAGAATTTGAGTTAGAGAAAAATAAGTAGAATTTGAGTTCTAAGAAAAAATTTAGATGTGTACTTTTATATTTAAAACGGAGACTTTAATTTTATTATAAGTGGAAAATTCATCAAGGTTTTTAAAGTAATTCCTAATTTTCTTTTGGCTTAAGTTATTAATTAATTATGAATCTTATCTGGATCTCTCAATAATACAAAGGTTTCAAGCTTTTTAAGAGAGGAATAAGCTTCATCAAATATACGAAAGGCGATAAGTATACATTATCAAGATTATCAGTACCCTCATCTGATTTCGAAACAATAAGAACATTAAGTTTCTATTGGTTTAAGAGTTTGATTCTATATATGATTAATATACAGAACGGATTCTAATATTTTGCTATTTGGTAAATTCGGCTTATAGAAGTAAAACTTGAAGAAATTCCACAGTGAATCATTTCGAGTTACAGAGAAATTCCGAGTTAATGAAATTCAACTTATAATTAGAGAGATAAAAACACATTTAACCCTCGTATTCCGGTGCCTGGGTCTATTTGGACCCAAATAAATTTTTGCGAGAAATTGTAATAAATAGATTTGTCGTTACTCAAGGAGTGCGTTAAGTTAGATCGGCGTCAAACGGACGTCCCGACGAAAAAACGACGAAAAAATATGTCTCGACCGTTTCTTTACAGCGCCAGGCGTCTGTCTGTGTAAGAGGCTATAGCGACAATACAATTGCCATTAAATTCTTGATTTAGTTCACAGAAGGTGTATTTTAGAGCAACGATCTACATCGAAAAATAAAATGTTTGCTAATTTTGTAAATAATAATGATGATTATAACAATGAAGTGTCTTCTGATGATGAATGTGCGTCATTGACTTTTAGTGATGCAGTACCAGAAGAAGAGGATTATGAAAGTGATGAGTTTAGTGGTGAAAATAGTAATAATATGTCACACTGTAAAGACCAAAATGTTTGTGGACGAACATGGAGATATATTTCCCCCACAAACAGAGATGCAGAATTTGGTAAATATGATGCTACACTCACAGCAAATTCTGAGGGTGTAGAAACCATGGAACAATGTTTTGATTTATTTATAAATGATGAAATCATGGACATTATAATTACTTATACAAATGAAAAAGCGGTTAAATATTATGAAATGTTTTCAAATAATATATGGAAGCCGGTAGACCGTGTTGAATTGAAGGCATTTTTTGGGATTTTACTAATTACTGGCCGTTTTCGGGAATCACGTGAAAGTAAAAAAGATCTATGGAAGAAAAAGATTGCTTATAGTCGACAAATTTATCGAGCATCTATGTCTCGTGATAGATTTACAAACATTTTACGATTTTTGCGTTTTGACGACTTTCAGACACGAGAAGAAAGAAAAATGACCGATAAGTTGGCAGCTTTGAGAACCATTACAAATATTTTAACAAGAAATTGCAGAGATAATTACCGAGCGTCTAATGTAGGCACTATTGATGAACAATTAGTAACATTTCGAGGAAGATGTCCATTCAAGGTGTATATGCCGAGCAAGCCGGGGAAATATGGGCTGAAATTATGGGCCCTATGTGACGCTACTACATATTATTGTTGTAATTTTGAAGTGTATTTAGGAAAATGCGGAAACACACCGGAGGAAGGACAAGGACAACGAGTAGTTAGAGTTCTTTCAGAGTTTTGGAAGGGATCTAATCGAACTATCACAACCGACAATTTTTTTACGGATATCTCACTTCCAGAGGATTTACTCAAAGATAACATATTTATAGTGGGAACAATGCGGAAAAATAGAAAGGATTTACCAAAATCTTTGATAACAATATCCGGAAGAGCTCAATTCTCTTCCGATTTTATATTTTCTGAAAATCTAACACTTGTGTCGTATATCCCAAAACCAAGAAAATGCGTAGTTTTACTTTCGAGCGTTCATCGAGAACATGCTATTTCTGACGAAAATAATAATTACAAACCTAATATTATCAATTATTACAATTCAACAAAAAGTGGAGTGGATGTTTTAGATAAAATTCTAAGAGAATACACTTGCCGGAGATGTACACGACGTTGGAATCTGTCGCTTTTTTTACATTATATAGATATTGCAGCCTATAATGCATTTGTACTATGACAACTCAAAAATCCGGATTGGGCAACTGGTAACATAAAATCAAGAAGAAAACAATTTATAGAAAATTTGTCTGAACAGTTAGTTGCTGCAAACATAGATTCTAGAGCTAGAGCATTTGAAACCAATGCAGTAGTATTTTCGAGACACATTGTGGACGCCATCGAAAGTACAGGCCGAAAAATAAATAAACAAATGAGTACAACATTAGAAAAACGCTCAAGATGTAGCTTGTGTATTGGAAATGACAATAAATATAAATCAAAATGTGATGTTTGTCATAAATATGTATGTAATATACATTCAACAAAAAAAAATATTTTGTGTACAAATTGTAATGATTTAGAATAAATATTTTTTATGTAATTTTTTTAAAATTTTATTTTTATGTATTATTTTATATCCCTAATAATAGTTCACCTTTAAAATAAAATAAGTCAAAATCATAATGGCAAAAGCTTCATTTTTCATTCCAGGCACCGTCCGCAACGGTTGGCGAAACGTCAGTACTGCGAGGGTTAAAACCTACTCGAACAATTCAGCTCAAAAAAAATCATGCGACTTAGAGAATAATTCTAGATATACAGTATGACCCCGTAAGGTATAATTAACGATAAATTTTTTAATTCAAATTTCATCTTTTGCAATTAAAGTCTGAATGTCATAAAACGAAATATAACCAAGCTTTTCGTCAAATATCTTTAAAGTTCCAAAGTTAACACAAGAAGTTTCTTAATCGTTGCAGGTTAAGTGGTCTTTCTGAGCAATGTTGATTAAGATAAAATAATTATTATTTTGATATTTTATTTTTGGTATTTCGTTTTATGACATCCAGTCTTTAATTGCAAAAGATGAAATTTGAATTCGAAAATTTATTGTCAATTAGAGAAAATACAAATTAAATATAGTAAAACTTCTATTTTCGGCTACATTACGCCGACACTCTGTAGTACTTCGAATTAGGGGAATTTCATTATAGATTATATTGCGTATTCTGATTCTACACACCAAAATATGTTGATTCTGATAAGGTATGTTGAAATCCACTTCGGGTTTTAGGTTATTTTAGTTAGAAACAATTTTTAACACTGTGATCTTTAAATCTGAATTTTGCAGAAACTAATCGAGCTAGTAAGCTAAAATTTGTCAAAGTAATTGCTTGAATATCCTTAAATAAATTGCCATTGGCATCATTGGTTTATCTTCTAGATGGTCCAAAAATTTAACTAATGTTTTACCATATTCATTTGCAAAAAATGTCAAAATGTTATATGGAACACCTCATATCATTTACTTGTTGGATAGAGAATTTAAATCTCTACAAATTATCACTACATGGCCCTTATCTGTTGCAGTTGAGATAGGATGGAATTAATCAAAATCTTTGGATGAATGGCATGATCGATCTTGTTTAGTTTTCATTGGTAGACCATGAAATAAGATCATGAAAATACGTTAAGCATTAACAATGATTTAAAAAAGAAAACTATAAAGAATTCTCAACTAACCTTTATTTATAAATGTTCAAATGTCTGTCAAGTGTTCTCTATGCATAGATAAAGCCGATTTAGGAAAATGGTTTGCACATTATTCACTATTTCGGCAGAGAAACTAAAGCTTCTAAAGCTTTGCCTTATTCTATTTCTCACAACTTTTTTCGTTGTTGAAATATTAGCGTACACTTGGGTTTTGATGTATCCCCAAAAAAGAAGTCGCAGGAAGTTAGATCAAACGTTCTTGTTAGTTATGGTATTGGACTTCCATGATCAATCCAATGTCTCTTATAACATACTGAATGTGTAAAAAGTTTTGAATGTCTCCGGAATAATGTCTAATAACATCTGTTTATAATCATTTGAATTATAAAATACATATTAATAACCATCCCAATAACGACACACTCTCCTAACGGCCATAGCCCTTTGAAAAAATGTCGATTAATATTATCTCTACTTTTACCTCTCAATATCAGTAATATAAATTGGTTTTAACAATAAACTTTGTTTTTTATTGAGGATATGACAGGTTATGTTTAAAAATGTAATTTCGGTTGGATTTTGAGTTAGAAACATATCGCTAAAAGAATGTTTTCCTTTGCAATGCCGAACAAAACGTTTGCTCTCAAAAGCGATAAATGAACGAGTAAAAAAAAACCAAAAGAGAGATTGGCAATTTTATTTTGCGCAAACATGGAAGGAGACAAGGAGAATCCATTAATCATCGCGAAAAGTAAAAACCCTCGTTGCTTTAAGGGATCGCACATCAACAACCTTTTTTTAAATGGGTGTATAATAAAAAGGCCTGAATGAGAATAGAGATTATGTAATCGTGGTTAAAACAATTTGATGAAACAATGAGAAAACAAAATAGAAAAGTACTCTTATTTCTGGATAACGCCACGTCCCATCCCAAAACTTGCATTAAAACATAAAAATAGTGTTTCTACCTCCAAACACTACCTCACATTGCCAGCATAGATCAAGGCATCAATAGCTTTAAATCATCAATAGCTTTAAAGTAGCTTATAGAACATTCCTAATTAAGAGGCTTTTAACATTTACAAATAACGGAAATTGTTGTAAAGATACAGAAAGTGGATATAGTTTAGACAATAGTAGCTTAGAAAAATGTTTTTCCAATAATCGTTTCAAAATACTTTACAAAAGCAGGATTCTTCGAGAATTTTGAACAAGAAGAGGATGAAATTTCATTGGGCCACCTTTTTTCAAGTTTAAAAAATATGCCAAAGATAAACCTGGAAAATTATGCGTCTATTGATTCTAATGTATTAATTGAAAACTCCAACATACACATTTAAGACATAATCAACGAATTAAGTGACGATAAAGCTAATGGGACAAACAGTTAAAGTTATGTTGAAGAATTTAAATGTTGTACCTCAAATATTATATTCCAATATGGATATATACTTCCATTATGGAAGTATGTGCAAAACTAAGGGACGTTATTAACATTTTAATGTGAATATCAGATGTTACAAAAGAAAATTCAAAACTTCAAATTCAAAGCAAAAGTTTTACAAACATTTGTAGAGAATTAAATTTTCTATCTAACAAAATAGATCAGATATGGAATGCTCCATTTAAATTTTTTTACTTTTCTGCAATTGAACATGGTGTAGCAGAAATTACATTTTTGAATATCCTGTATAAGATAGACTGATAATGCCAATGGCATTTTATTTAAGGACATCCAGGAAGCAACTGTGACGAATTTTAACATTCTAGCTCGATTAATTTCTAAGAAATCCACAGATTTAGTTTATTGCCAAAAACTTTCTCACTAAAATAACTCTAAAACCCAAAGCACTAATTGTAAGTATCAATATATCTTATTAAAGTCGAAATGTTTTTGTACGTAGAATCAGAATATGCAATAAAAACTATATACAGTAGTTTTCATTCCAATTAAAATATCATATGTTTATTGCGGTACGTCGTTATGGAGCATCCTACCTACATAAAAATCGTTCCTTAATGCTATTTATGTACTTTTCCGTTTACGCGGGATAGATTTCTCCGAAATAAATTTAACAAATTACTATTATTATATTCTCTTCTTCATTTTTGTTAAGTATAAGGGTTATTGTCAAAAACTATTAAATTCTTTTCAAATATTATATCGGGTGAGGCATTTAGTTTGAGACAGCCTTGTAGTTCATAAACTACGAACTTTATAAGATAAAACTTTAATAATACAAAGGGAAACAATAATATGTATGATTGTCATTGTATATCAGAACCGTCGTCTATATATTTCGATTGTTAGGTGAATTTTTTAAATGTATGCATTTATTTTATTATTCCCCATAACAAAATACAAAACTATTATTTGAAGCATGTTTTTTATTTAATAAATATTACCCGTATATACAGGTGTCCCGTAACGATTGTATAATACTTCATCAATCGAAAATAGATTAAAAAAGTCTAATAAATATAGGTCCAAATATCACCTGTATTCGGGATATTCAATATTTTAGTTTGATAAGTTTAAAAAATTATATAATAAGTTCATATTAAGGTAATAGAACAGTTTAGAACAATCAAAAATTTGTTACTTGTATTTGGTGAGCGAGATAACCACGTGTAAAGATCTTCTCCACCAATTCACTTATTGCCAAATCTGTCATTTAAGCATGCTGAGTAGTACAAAGAGTACAAAGTAAAAGTTTTGTAGTATTTGTAGTGGTAATTTATCAAATCTCTTTGTAAACTCGTTTTGTAAATCATTTATGTAAGCAACAGCAAACAATCTCTTTAGAAGAAAAGTAGACCTAATAATTAATTAGCTGCAACTTATAGCATGTACATGAACGGGTTATATTATAAAAAGCAGAATTAATAATGTTAACAGGAAGGTCCATTTATAATACTTTGAATATCTCAGCAATGGTTTATTTTCGGATCATGTTTATTACCTGTTCGAACAGAGAATACGCTGGTAAAGTATTGTGCAATCTTTATGAGACAGTCTGTACAATAAATATTCAAAGCCCATCATCAAATTTTCATATTTTCGTTTTTCTGTAAACACTCATGCATCTAAGGACAATAGTACAACAGAGCACTATTATCTAGAATAAAATTTACTGCAACTTGTTTTGTCTTTTTAGTTTATAGTAATGAAAATTAGGAAATATAATAAAAGAATTGGGGTTGATTTTGGCATGGTACGAACATCAATATACACACTCCAGATTCGTCGAGATCTAGTTCTCATACAATTCGTCATAGTTTGTGCTATCTAAATCTCCAAATCTCAATTCTTTCCTATTGGCAGTATGAAACACATTATGTTCAGTTTTTTTTTGTTTATGCATGTATGAACGTCCGAAATCTAGCTCCCAATATGAAAAAAAGTTAATACTGGTGTGAAGTTATCTATAAATTCCAGAAATACTCTTAAAAAATTCATAACTCCGAAACCAATAAAATTTCGGTTACCAAATTGCACATATGGGATACGCTTGCTGCCAAGAACAGAATACAGCAACATTTGGTAAAAAAATTCTAACCAAACCCCGAAAAAAGGGGTATTTTTACTTTTATAGGCACTTTTGAATTAAATCTTTAAACCAGATTTTCATTATGTGGTAGATAATGAAAATCTGTTTGTAGTTACGATATTTTAAAATTGATAAATATGTTTAATTTATCAATTTTCATATATCGTATCTCTTAATGGATTACGAGAAAACAAATTAACAAAATCAAATAATGATTATATATGAATCAAATAAACTTTATACGCGGGCTGCCCGGAAATTGCGTATATTAAAAGGGGTGATTCTCCATCAAAAATCATGAAAAAGATAAATTTATGTAACGTCTGATCCGGAAATGCTTCCTAAGAGCGATAGAATCCTTTTTACTTTTGTTTGTTAATTTAGATATTTGGCGTGTAGAAATAAATTCCGGGCACCTTTATACTACTATAAAAACCCGAACTACGGTAAACCCTTAAATGTTGCAGTGTGAATGTTAAAAAAATCTTTTGTGTCTATATACAGTCTGTCCCTGTATAAATATCCAAATGTTAAAGTTGGCCAATATGTATGGCTGAAAATTACTGATATTACGCAATTTATCACAGTTAAAACTGACTCTTAAAGTATTATTCACTCCTGATTAAGGTGAGAAACCTGCGTTTAATTCTGGATGCTGTCATTTATAGTGTTGCTTTCCATTACAAAACCTATTTTGACCACTCTGATACAGAAATCTTTAACAGAACTATTTTTGAAGTCAAAATTGTCCATTTGATCGGTTTGACCAGGTTTGACATAGTAATATTTTTGATTGAATATTGTGTACAATTGTGTATGAAGAACTTTTTACAATGATCCATCATACCCCATCAAACATATACCCAGTATCTCTTGAGATACTGGGTATATGCGAACTTTTGTTTTGGCATTGAATTTTGCTTGAAAATTGCAATCGTTTCGTTGTATATTTGAATTACAGTAAAACTAGGTCTAGTGTTAGTTTTAGTTTTATATCATTAGATCTAAATCTAGATCTAGAACTTTCGGGAAAATTCGGATTAAGTCGTACATCTCTCAGGACGGTTAAATCCGAAAAATTCTAGTTGTAGGTCGAGTGTTAGTTCTAATTTTATTTCGATTCAAATATACAGGGTTGGATTGGGTTGGTCCAATGGGTCATCAAAGAAATGCGTTTGATAGTAATTAGGCTATCAATTAGACTACCTTGTAATTCTAAGTTTTTTTTTACTATTAATAAGTGGTTTCAAGTGTATTGTTCATATACTTGCGATAAAGTTGTAATATATGTGTTTTTGGGTTGGGTTGTGATGTGATTGATATATTTGTATGGGGAGCGTTTCCTATTAATGAAACTTTTTACCTATCAACATAAGTTTGTTATTTGTTGGTTGATTCTATTAATTTATTTTCTAATAATAGCTTTCTTCTATTAAAAGAAGTTTTTAATTCCTACCTCTTTCTTGCTTGCATTCCCAAAAACTTTTTAACTAACATTGATAACAATGTTTAATTAAGAAAAGAACTTATCATTCGTAGTTAGAGAAACGAGACAAATATTTTTTTGGTAAAAATATATAAATTGTTGAAATTTTTCAAATTTTTTTATCAATATGCATAATTTGGCTTAAACATTATTGATGTAACCTATTCGTTTTATAATATAAAGAAAGCTTCGTGATAATATTAAATGGAAGAAGTTTAAAAAATATTTTTTTCTAATAAATAAAGTTTATGTCATTTATCATGAGGATGATCACAATAAGTCAAAGGGGGTCTCATGAAATTGCCCCGCCCACGATTCGTATAATTTTATTGTCCATTAGAACCATTAATTTTAGAAGAGCCAGGGGCCACGAGTCGTTCCGACAAATTAGAGGAGGCCGCAACCGACTCCTCTTCGGAGACGCTTCGAAGACTTCAAAAAGTGCTCGTATTTCACGCGTTTCGCGTCGCGACGAGCGACCGTTCTGGCGTCGTTTCAGGGGTGGTCCTCTTGAATGATTTAGGGCAAAGCTTCTATGTTTGGATGTAGAAGATACTCCGGACGTGTACGCCGCAATTTATCTAGCGTGAATTTCCGCTTGTAACACCAAAGAATGCTTACCCAACAAAAAAAAGAATTAAAATTAGAATTTAAAAAAAAGGAATTTGTCATCGTAACAAAATTTGTCACGGAAAATATTTTTCGTCGCTTGTTGGTGACTTGAAAACTGGCAATTCCCTGCGGGAAATACGGGAGGGCAAATCTCGTTAAAAGAAACCGCCGACGACGAGCTCCCTCGGGTATTTATAGTGGCGAAGAGAAGAGGTAGACGCGCGACAACTCTAACCAGAGGAGTCTCGGCCAAATCGGGCATTCGTACGAACCGAAATTTGCATACAGACGGCAAACCCCAGCGCGATTCATCCGCCAGTCGTTTCTTCACCACCCTCCCCTCGGCGTCCTCGTCGTTGAGATTAATTGAATATTAAAGTCCGTGGCGTCGAAACGTGTATGGGAACTGGTCGAAATTACACCTTTGGAGGCCGAATAATGAGCCCCTCCGGACGGACCGTAACACGTCGCTGAACCGCAATTTCGACTTATTACTACTAGTCGAGGAGACGGCGGCGAAGGGCGACCTACACTAGATAAGACGGTAATTGCTACGGAGATGTTAGGGGCTCTTTCTTCGCACCAAGATGGTTATTATGTGATAAAATCCGCTGGAATATAGTTAGGAAAAAATATAAGGACAGGTGAAGAAACTTAATGCACGCAAATTCTTTGGTGCGAGTTGAATATTAAATAAGTAAGAAACGATGAAAACAATAAAACAAAATTTAAAATTTTTCAAGAAATAAATAGCCCCACGCGCAGCAATGCATTAACTCTTCGACCCATTCAGTGGCCGATCCTCCTGGGGTATCTCGTTCCATACAACCTCTAGATCAGTCGTTTCCAAACTTATTTCGGAACTGTTTTTTGCATCTCTGAAACTTGACTATCACAGAAGATTAGTGATGGGCGCCACGTAAATACTAGTACTGAGAAAAGTATCGAAAGTATATTGTAGTATCGAGAATTGATTTTTTTTAAACAGAAAATTGTGTGTATAGTATATTTAAAGGAGTGATATTACATAAGAAATAATAAGAAAAATTGGCTCTTAAAAAACATCAAGGGAGTTAAAATACTTTGAAGATAACATTCAATATTTGGTTATTCGTCATTTTTTCAAAACCTGTTAGGGTTAAAAAGCATGAAATTTTACGTATTTATTTGGTTTTACGCGACGAGTACGATAATGGAGAAAAATTCTCAAGAACATATGATTTCCCCATATGTTCTGTAAGGGTTAGGGTGCAGAATTTATTTCTCTTTCTTTTAACATTTATCTTTTTCACCATTTTAACCCCAAAATTAAAATCTACGACGAAAGCTGCATAAAAAATGTACTTATTATTTACTTACTATATTATTAAAATATTATTTCCAATAACATTCGATCAGGGCCTTCGCCACAGATTTGGCGGCCATAAGTAGAAATGGATTTGGACGCCCTTGCCTAAAGAATAATTTATAAAAGGCCCCTTTCAAAAATCCACGAATAAATGCGTTTCATTTATTGAGCAAGTTACAAATTGCAAATTAACAGATGTACAGCGTGCCCGTAAATTAACGAATATAGATGATAAAGTCATTATAAGCGGATGTATCCGGTTTTGTACGCGGACTCCTTATTTGTTATTTTGTAAGTAAAACCAAATTTTATTAACAGTCCTGCCTTTTGTCAATAGTATTTAGTATTTAAATAACAGTTTGTGACCTTCTTATGTCAAGATTTTACATTTTGTCCAATAGTATCTGTAGCGGTACCACAGCCAAAAAATATTTGGCTAAATATTTATATTTTGATGTCAACAGTTTTATTAATAAAAACTCATATTATGGAACGATGTATATGATTTATTCCATAAATTCGTAACCCTGACTCACATAAAGCTCTTTTAAATTATTTACTGTTCTGATCATCTGCAAGAATTAAGAATTAAAAAACAACACATTACTTGGATTACCTGCCGATACAACAAAAACGAAAAATTTATATCATCATTAGCCTACAAGCGAAATTATCCGAAAAATTTATTGTTTTCAAAACTAAATAAAACTTCTTAGTAGACAGCTGGCTCTCTTACTTTTGTTTGGAGAAATTGTTTAAGATTTCACCGTTCTATTTATTTTTGTGTAAAAGCTGTTGGTGAGTAGTTACGTTATTCTTTTTTCTCATAGAATAGTCAGAGTCGAAGGTATCGCTTGGTAACATTTTCTGCCGACAGTTTCACAAACAAAATAAAGTCTTCTAGAAACAATATCTATATTTTCTAGAAGCAGTATCAAGTCTCTCGGATACATTTCAAGTCTTCCAGAAGCAATGTCGAGTCCTCTGAAAATATTTCAAGGCTCTTAGAAACAGTATTTAGTCTTCTAGAAGCAATACTAAGTCTTCTAGAAGTAGTATCAAGTCTCTTGGAAACATTTCAAGTCTTCCAGAAGCAATGTCGATTCTTCTTAAAACATTTCAGGTCTCCTAGAAATAGTATTAAGTCTCCTTGAACCAATAATAAGTCGTCCATAAGCAATATGAAGTCTTCTAGAAGCAATATCAAGTCTTCTAGAAGCAGTATCAAGACTCTTGGAAACATTTCAATTCTTCCAGAAGCAATGTCGACTCTTCTGAAAATATTTCAGGTGTCCTAGAAACAGTATTTAGTCTCTAGAAGCAATATCAAGTCTTTTTCAAACATTTTAGGTCTTCCAGAAATAGTATTAAGTCTTCCGGAAGCAATATCAAGTCTTCTAGAAGCAATATCAAGTCTTATGGAAGTATTTTAAGTTTTCCAGAAGCAATATCAAGTCTTTCGCAACTATTTCAAGTTTTCTGAAAGCAGTATCAAGTCTTCTAGAAGCAGTAACAACTGTTCTAAAAATATTTTAAGTCTTTTAGAAGTATTGTAAGTTTTCCACAAGCAGTATCAAGTCTCTTGGAAACATTTCAAGTCTTCCAGAAGCATGGTCGATTCTTCTGAAAACATTTCAGGTCTCCTAAAAATAGTATTAAGTCTTCTTGAACCAATAATAAGTCGTCCATAAGCAATATGAAGTCTTGTAGAAGCAATATCAAGTCTTCTAGAAGCAGTAGCAAGACTCTTGGAAACATTTCAATTCTTCCAGAAGGAATGTCGAGTCTTTTGAAAACATTTCAAGTCTCCTAGAAACAGTATTTAGTCTTCTAGAAGCAATACCAAGCGTTCTAGAAGCAGTATCAAGTCTCTTGGGAACATTTCAATTCTCCCAGAAGCAATGTCGATTCTTCTGAAAACATATCAGGTCTCCTAGAAATAGTATTAAGTCTTCTTGAACCAATAATAAGTCGTCCATAATAAGTCGTCCAACATTTTAATTCTTCCAGAAGCAATGTCCAGTCTTCTGAAAATATTTCAGATCTCCTAGAAACAGTATTTAGTCTCTAGAAGCAATATCAAGTCTTTTTCAAACATTTTAGGTCCTCTAGATACAGTATTAAATCTTCTGGAAGCAGTATCAAGTCTTCTAGAAGCAGTATCAAGTCTTATGGAAGTATTTTAAGTTTTCCAGAAGCAATATCAAATCTTTCGCAACTATTTCAAGTTTTCTGAAAGCAGTATCAAGTCTTCTAGAAGCAGTAACAACTGTTCTAAAAATATTTTAAGTCTTATAGAAGTATTGTAAGTTTTCCAGAAGCAGTATCAAGTCTCTTGGAAATATTTCAAGTCTTCCAGAAGCATGGTCGATTCTTCTGAAAACATTTCAGGTCTCCTAAAAATAGTATTAAGTCTTCTTGAATCAATAATAAGTCGTCCATAAGCAATATGAAGTCTTCTACAAGCAGTAGCAAGACACTTGGAAACATTTCAAGTCTTCCAGAAGCAATGTCGATTCTTCTGAAAACATATCAGGTCTCCTAGAAATAGTATTAAATCTTCTTGAGCCAATAATAAGTCGTCCATAAGCAATATGAAGTCTTGTAGAAGCAATATCAAGTCTTCTAGAAGCAGTAGCAAGACTCTTGGAAACATTTCAATTCTTCCAGAAGGAATGTCGAGTCTTCTGAAAACATTTTAAGTCTCCTAGAAACAGTATTTAGTCTTCTAGAAGCAATACCAAGTCTTCTAGAAGCAGTATCAAGTCTCTCGGAAACATTTCAATTCTTCCAGAAGTAATGTCGATTCTTCTGAAAACATATCGGGTCTCCTAGAAATAGGATTAAGTCTTCTTGAACCAATAATAAGTCGTCCATAAGCAATATTATGTCTTCTAGAAGCAATATCAAGTCTTCTAGAAGCAGTATCAAGACTCTTGGAAACATTTCAATTCTTCCAGAAGCAATGTCGAGTCTTCTGAAAATATTTCAGGTCTCCTAGAAACAGTATTTAGTCTCTAGAAGCAATATCAAGTCATTTTTCAAACATTTTACTTCTAGAAAGTAAAATGTTCTAGTTTTACGGAAGTATTTCAAGTTTTCCAGAAGCAATATCAAGTCTTTTGGAACTATTTCAAGATTTCTGAAAGCAGTATCAAGTTTTCTAGAAGCAGTATCAACTCTTCTAGAAATATTTCAAGTCTTCTTGAAGTATTACAAACCTTCCAGAAGCAATATCAAGTCTTCTGGAAGTATTTCAAGTTTTCCAGGGACACTATCAAGTACTGGAATTATGCCACACGTTTTCGTCTTGTGTCATAAAGATTTGGTAGTCTGCCATTAGGTGGGCGTTTTGGAAGCAATATTAAATTTTCTTATCGCAATTTTTTGCTTTTTACAATAAAAATGTCTTCTGCCGTCAATATTGAGTAATTATTGGACTACTTTCGTCAATATATTGTATTTTGTCAAACAGTCCATAACCTTTTTCTTGCGGGCACTAACATGTAAATTCATCATTTGTGGTTACTCCCACCAGTTTTTCTTGTAACTGCAGAGACTCTTCTATATTTGCACTGGAAAATCCAAAATCCAATCAAGTATATTAATTTTCAGAATATCATCAAATCACTGATTAAATTTGGAATAGAGAGCGTCCAAATGCTTCAATATGTAAGTACGTCTTCAGCTCTTTTTTCCAACTCCTGATAAATTTGGGATCTGCGTGAATTTTCCTCGTTCAAAATTTCATTTGTATAGAACAGTGTTCTTCAACCGGTATTCGAAAATGAGAAGGACTCAAACGACGAAAGTGCTCTCCAAAAAAAACGTTCGCAGCAGTTGCTAGGACTGAGTTGAGAAGAAAAAACTCATCACTACATTACAAATACAAAATTAATACAAGTACAAGTATTCTGGAAGCATTTTAAGTCTTCTGAAAGTATTTCAAGTCCTTTAGAAGCAGTGTCAATTCTTGTCGAAACATTTGAGGTAAATCCAATCTTTTGAAAGCAGTACTAAGTCATCTAGAATTAGTATCAAGTCTTCTGAAAACAGTATTCCTCCAGATACTTACATAGACGTGATCATATGTGTATGCGTTTGGATTTTAGGTGCTTTAGCAGTCGATTTAAGAATCTTTGATGCTTTTCCTGCATCTACTTTATCACTAACCTTTAATGTTCATTTATGACTCATATAACAAGTTATCGGTATGTGTTTCACTGTGCAGTTTTTCGTTTGTCTCCTTTTAGTATACCCACTGGATTCTAAAAAAAATGGTTTTGGTGATCATCCAACAGTTTGCTACCACATTTCTTTTATTATGACCAGCTGTCCAATTCATTTTGAAATCTGATTTGAAATGAGAGAGAAATTCGTTTTAACATTAGTTTAATTTATTATACCTCTTTAATTTAAATTTAATTTAAATATTTTAATAAATTTTAAATAATATCATGTTTATTTAAACAAAAAAAATTAATTATAGTCTTAAATCAAATACGTTATCAGTAACTCAAGTAACATTAAGCAATAAGTAATTACGATTACATAATCGTAAATTTAAACAGTATATCATTAAATGTTCTTACATTAAATATGCACGTACGTAGATTTCTTGTCCTAAGGCACGTTAACAGTTAAATTACACATACCCAGATCCGTACCGAGCGCGTTGGCCCGTCGCTAATATTTCATTACAAGTTACTACATCTCGACAAGATGTTAATATTTCACGAGCTTTGCATGCGATCGGTACATGGGTCGGCGCCTTTGATTTATGAATTTTAATAACGCTCGAGTCGTGACAGACCTACCGGCTTCGTTGGTAATACAAGAGAATGCCTCAGGGTTAAAGCTCCCGTTTCCGGTCGGAGCTTAATTTACAACGAGTGCTTATGTGACAAAAGTTCGTCTCACCCCTTGCCACGCGCTCGTCTAATATATCACTCACGAAGGCGCAAGTTTCTAATGAAATCCTTTGCGCCTCACTCAGACTCTGTAATTTCTTAGTTTTCAAGAAAAATTACTAGATATTGCATCATAATTTTAGATGCAACCTCAAGTAGATAGAATTTTACAAGTATCGTTGGATTATAACTGGAAAAACACTTAACCGATTTCAATATATTTCTTAATAATTCATCGAATCATTACATTTCGTAATAGTGGCAAGACAATCGCAACAAATTTGATTATCTCAGTGGAGAATATGAGGAAGATGACCAAGTCACCAAGTTAAGAACCATACAAAGCAGATGTATTGGATGATGCAAGACTGCAAGATAGATGGTGTTGTAAAATCAACAAAAAGAAAATCTCTACATTTTAAACGATTTACCTAAAACATCACAGGAAGGGGAAGCTGAAAAGACAGAATCTTACAAAAACGGATCTTACAATTAATTTGCAATTATAACAATTACCAATTATTAATTGTACCTAATAGCTTATTAATAGTCCATGGTATTAATGATATCATTTAATGAAAAGATAATATCAAGGGTTTAGATTAGAAGTACGTTGAACCTATGGAAGGATAGTTCCATCACAAGGTAATAAATCTCAATTATTATTAATCAAAGTCAAATTTGTGGCCCATTGGCACATAATGTTCAACCAAAGCATGTCCCATGAATTTCATCATGACACAACTCTTGCATGCTACCCAACTGTGAATTTGAGATGTGAGTGAGAAGGGTAGCGACGACTTTTAGCAAAGAGTAAAGAGAAGTTTGCGAGTATACAGAGTAAACTTTAAAGAACAATTACTCAAAATCTTAACCAAATTAATAATGAACCCAGGAATGAAGGACATTTTGATAAACCTGGGGATGTTGGAAGCTCCACATCATTAAGGTGTTGTGTCAAGAATCAAAATAGTTGTGACAAGGCAGTGCAGTTGGAATTGTACTGGAGCTCAGTAGCTAGCGAGTGGAGAATTCTGTTGACTAGTAAACGAGGAAACCCATTGTTACAGAAGATATCCAGCCAGAAGTCTAAGACGTAAGTCTCTAAACTTATGGTGGGACATACGAATCACCCTTCCTTTCATGTTCTTGAGGATGTTAACCTTTATATGAATATTATATGAATAGGATAGCAACAAAAGAAGTTGATAAAGGGACCTGAAAAGATGCAAGCTTCCTATAATAATCCAAAACAATATGTTGGTCATTTTCTTTATGACTAATGTGACCAGGAATCTCTAGTCTGCTTTCATTGTAAATTGCATGTGATGTGATAAGGCAGTGCAGTTGGGACTGTAATGGAGTACAGTATCCAGCGAGTGGAGAATTCTGTTGACTAGTGAACGAGGAAATCCATTGTTACATAAAATACTTAGCTAGAAGCCTAAGACGCATGTCTCTAAATTCATGGTGAGAGATACGAATTACCCTTTTTTATGCTCTTGAGGGTGTTACCTTTACATGAATATTATATGAATAGGATGGCAACAAAAGAGGTTGATAAAGCGATTTGAAAAGATGCATGTTTCCTATAACAATCCAAAATGATATGTTGGTTACTTTTTTTGATGACTATTGTGACCAGGAATGTCTAGTCTGTTTACATAGTAAATTTCATGTGATGACCAACAGAGTTGAACTGCCTCCACTTGTACAATCTTCGATAATGTCAATGACATACTGATAAATGAATGCTAATCCAAATGGGCAGCTGCGAAATAAATTTGTTCAAGATTCAGTCCATGATTATCGAGTCCAAGATAGAGATAAGAGGACTATCCATGTGAATACCAACCTTCTGCCTATAAATATGTTGGGGAAGGTGGGCACCGAAGAGGTGAATGAGAAGTCAATTGCCTCGAGTAACAAATCTTTGAATATTTGTATGATATTGTATTAAGTTCCCATCAGCTGACTACCTTTCCATTAGTAGTTGTTGTATTTATAATGTATTGCTCCATTATTGATTTCAAGGGGATATTAGCAAAAGGGAAGCATTATCTAAGAAAGGAGTATCTAGTCAATAGTAAAAAATTAATAATGAGATTTTCTATAATGAGAGTTCTGCACAAGTTTTTGAATTTCCATCACTTACTATCATTCGATATTTAGACTTATTTTTCATTATCAATAATGAAAAGAATTGTTCGCGGAAAACCAGTTGTGGAGATATGAAAATGTAATTTCTTATAAATTGCTTTCTTACATCAAAAATGCTTCAAACAATTAGTATCAAATGCGTCAACAAATTCTCTTGAAATTCTTCTGGAATTTCATCTCTCTAATTTCTCTCTCCATCTTCTCTAGCAATAATTCCAAAAGGATTATGTATCATTTTTTGATGAACTTCAACTTCTCTATTGCTGTTAAATTCTGAGCTTATACTCAATATTTGCAGATGACATGTGATGTTTTCTAGTATGCTTTTCTTAAGTCTGTCATACTTTTTATCATCAAGGAGTTTCTCTAATGATGAGAATATATTATATTTGAAGCTTGCTTAATTCATAATTGAAGATTACAAATAAAGGTACAAAGTTTATGTACAAGATAAGATAAATGTAGCTGCGATGCCATATCAGAAAATTGTTGGAGTAAGCCTTTTGACAACTAAAAACTTCTGTGCAAAGCAGAAGGTTTTCATGGTCGAAGTCCTTTTCAGTGCAATAACATTCAGTACCTTTAGGGCAAATTGCATGGTATTATTAAGGCATTTCGGAAAAGTCTTGGAAATTAACGAATGGCGCTGAAGGACTCAATGCGGCGTTATTGCTGATGGATACACAAAATGTTATATTTTTGAAAATATTCAGTTATCATGTTCATGACGTCGATACCTTTGGATATCGTTGCCAGTTCCTTTGAAATCAATAATTCTTCTTTGATAACTGAGAACAGTTAGAAATGTCAGTAGACTCATTACACCGCAAAGTCATCT
This sequence comes from Onthophagus sagittarius, assembly GCA_036711965.1. Lineage (NCBI taxonomy): Eukaryota > Metazoa > Arthropoda > Insecta > Coleoptera > Scarabaeidae > Onthophagus > Onthophagus sagittarius. The sequence goes on along the minus strand of JASERS010000003.1, from coordinate 64,206,549 downwards.
TTTAATTTTTGAAACAACCTCGATATCATTTAACATAAGAGTTGATAGATTTGTTGGAACTATACAGATTAATTACATGACACTGCTGCGTAAAGCAAAAAAAATCACTTAAGCTCCAATCAGCTGACAAGCTTTCCATTACTAATTATTGTATTAATAATATGTTGCACCATTACTAATTTCAAGGAGATATTAGAAAAAGGGAGACATTACCCAACGAGATCAGACATAATCGGGGGATTACGTCAAATTTCTCATCTCTGCAATAAAAATGGGGTCGCTGCTGTTGTACTTTGCCTTATTAGCGAAGTTCCGCGGACCATATTTTACTTCTTGCTAACCACTTGTTGAGAATCACCGGTCTAACTGGCCTTCCATTTTATGGATCTTAGGCAGGTCATAAAGTTTATACCATTTGGTTAAGTCAAAAACGTATCATTATTGAAATTAAGTACAAAATATAATTAACAACATTGTATCTCAGAAACAAATTGAGATATTATGCTTTAAAATCCATTTTACTGCAAATTTAATATATTTTCAATACACAAAAAATATTTGTTTCGATTTCATAAATACGAATTATACGATTTTGCCATTTTGCCATTTTAATTAAGTCATTTTGTAACAAATTTAATCGATTTCCACTACACCAAAAATATCTGTTTCATATCTCTAAAAGCCAATGATATGATTCTTTAAATTGAACATTGACATTAATTAGATTAAGTTACAAAATTTAATTCACAATATTATATTAATATTGTATCTCAGAACAAATTGAGATATCATTATGCCTTAAAGTCCATTTTACTGTAAATTTAAACAATTTTTAATACACAAAAAATATTTGTTTCGATTTAATAAATACGAATAATACGATTTTTTAATCCAACTTTGTTATTATTAACATTCAGTGATAATAATTTTACTTACACATCGTATCTCAAAAACAGATTGAGATATAATTATGAAATATGGACTGATAATTATTTCTTTATCTCCACAATGTTATAAATTATGATTTTTTTAAATCCACCTCTACATATCCATTTTTGACAAGTTACGTTTATTAAAATCAAATTTGAAAAGATTGTATCTTCCAAAGTAATAAAGATATCAACATAACTAAGAAGCCACTTTGTAACAAATTTAATCTATTTCTAAAACAGCAAAAATATTTGTTTCGTTTCTCTAAATGTCAATGATATAATTTGTTAAATAATATCATTATTAAACATTGTCATTAATTAGATTAAGTTACAAAATTTATTTCACAACATTGTATCTCGGAAATGGATTGAGATATCATTAAGCTTTAAAAGCCATTTTTTAGCAAATTTATTCTTTTTTCAATACACAAAAAATATTTCTTTCGATTTTATAAATACGAATCATACGATTATTTTTTTAAATTTATCCATTCCCTTATAAGTATCTCTTTCTGTCGTTTAAAGTCATTTACAAAAAAAACAAGACAATGTGATTAATAAAGTTTGGTTCAAATGAAATTAAAAACACCGAAAAAAATATATTGAGTACATAATGATTGATCGTAAAAAGAAAAGCTCGTTATAAAAGAACATAAAAGAATTGAACATATACTAAGGAGGTATTGTTCTTTCTTGAGCCCATCGAAATAGGTGTCCATTAACCAATATCAATTGTGCACGAGTCAACGTCAGCTAATAAGGCCTTTTCTTTCACCGAAGCCTTTTATAAAGGATCTTCAATCATGTGCCAATCGGAGTTATTGCCTTTCAAGTTACCACGCCGACGCTTTTTGAAGAAACAGAAACGTTACTTATTTATAACTTAACCTTTAATTTTTTTTCTTAAACTTAATACGTTTAAGATTAGTAATTAGTTGTTAAAAGTCGGTATATGGTGTTTAAATGATTGATATCGTTTTATTTTGTTTCCAGATATCTAATTTAAAGTCACTTAACCTGACTTTATCGCGATTAAGAGTAAAACGCATCTCGGCGCAGGTCACGTCACGGTTCCCATGCGTTCACGACGTTCAAGTCGTAATTGATATATGACTTCCTCTTACTATCTCCCATCCCGAGTATAGAAATTATTAAATTGCACCGTTTCTCCTCACCCTCACCACAGCCGACGAGTTATATATCCCCGGATCCAATTACCATTGCGCACTTTTTAACTTGTAAACGTTCAAAATGATAGATTTACACCACTTTAAATAGAGTGCAATTTAAAAGCTATTAAAGAGTCAATAAAAATCAATATAAAAGGTTTTGAGGTTTGATTGGATTTTTATAAGCCGAGCTTTCCAAACGCCTCTTTCCTGTATTTATCCGAACGGATAGGATCGGATCGGTCCATATACACACATGCAAGAGGAAAGAGTGGACGATTCGATAAATAATGCAACAGAGGATGAGAGACCCAGGATTCGACATTTTATTGCGGCGCTCCGAGTTCGTGATTGCGGGGCTACTTTTCGAGTCCCAGCACCGGGTTGTGACCGCAAACTTACGGCTCACATGGCACACATGGTGCGCCTTACGATACCCTTTTTAGAAGATCGCGGTTCGGCGTAAAACGAAACGGAACGCGAGAATGCGCTAAGAACGAACACAACACAGATGAAAAGATATCCGGTACTCTCAAGTACTACAGAAAGAGATGAATCACCGTTAGCTTTCAATGGAGTATACAGAGTTTATTCCTAAATCTATTTCCCTCTGAATTCATTGCATCGAAATACCTATACATACATAGCATAAAGGTTCATGAAAGGAATTCCGTCAAATACAAATCAATATATACAGAAAATGGATGTGCATTTTACTGCGGTAATACATGATTATTGTGGATCGTTACAGTTATTACTGTTACATATACAGGTGAATAACCCTTTGAAACTTAACATTTATGTAGCGACAGTTATAATCATTTTCAGCAAAGAGGCGATTAAATGTATTTTTAATCGTTTCGGTTTATGCTATTGTTTAGTAATTCGTTAAATCGTTATTAACGACAATTATTACTATTATATAGAAAATCTGGCAATAAACCAAATTGTGCATAAAGCTAATTGGACGGACGAGTGGCTAATTAAAATTACCTGGGCGGGCGTTGCGACTACAAACTTCAAAGGGAGAACCCCTTTCGGCGCTAATTCATATCGCGCTCATTACGGAGCTCGTTACGAAGGGGTTAAATGCCTCAGGCGAGCACCTATCAACCCCTTCGACTATAATAAGCCGCGTATCAATTAGAACCACCCTGTCTACTTCCACGAGTGAGAGATCCAATACACACTCAAAGCTACTTCGCTCGTCATACTTCATCAAGACACAGACAATACACAATACACGGATATCGCCCTTCAACATAACGGAATATCTTTTTGTTCTGGTTTTTCATCAATAAAATTAGTTATAAATATAAAAATCAATTAATAAATGGGGTTATTTTAATAATTTATTGGAGATGAATTAGGAACGTCTCAACCGATTTCGATATACAATATTTCATTCGAAAGCTTTATCCAATATGAAAGTGAAAATGCTCAATCTCAATTCTTTCGCATTAATTGCACAGCCCTCAGAGTAACACTGTGTTTAGTTTATTATTTATACTAAAATCAAAAAGCGGCTTTCGGAATGTTTTAGAAAAAAAGGTTTTGTAGAATCAATAAAATGAACGATAATGGAGTTTACAAATTAGAATGTGATACATGTAAAGCCACTTACATTGGTGGAACAGAGAGATGTTTAAAAACTCGTATAAAAGAACATAGAACACAACAGAGATCAAACTTATATATGTATTTGAAGAATCCATTTACTCAACTTAAAAATATAATTAAAACCCCCCAATATATACAATGAACTCAAACCGCAATAACAACATTTTCCCATATTTCTCTTCCCAAATTCAAATTTCCTTTTTACTTCCTTTTTTACCTCCTTTACAATAGATATTTAAACTTTTGGTTGGGAAATATTCAATTTTAATTTTATTTTAATCCTATTTTAATTTTTCACATTGACACAACATGTCATAAATCACAACATAAAATAAAAATAAAACGCCAATATTAAACAACAAATTTTAAATAAGATTAACAATTTTTTTTAAAATGGATTTCCTGAAGATGACCTAAACAAGGCCGAAACCGGTAGAAACATTATATGAAATAACTATCGTCTTAATAAAAGTGCAAAAATAAATAAATATTTTAATTTGTATAAATGTGGTAGTAAATTTTATTCTTAACAATATTGCTCTTTTATATTTTTACTCCCGAAGCATAAATATTAAACCTGTTGGTACAACGTTGTAGTATGTTTGTATTAGTACAAAAGTTGTGACAAATTTTATTCTTCAAATATTGCTCATTTTTTCTTTTACTCTCAGATGCGTAAACATGAAGAAAAATTTGAAAATGCGAAATAGTGATTTTACATATTGATTAAACTAAAATTACAAACAACTCTAAAACTATTACTAGGACTGATACTAAAACTCATACTAGAAGCTTTCTGATTTTGCCGTGCGTCTTGTGAAAAAATGTTGCAACCTTCTTCAGAAACTGATTCAAAATGCAATTCGAGTTGTAGTTCAAGTAATAGTTCTAATATAAATGCTGATCCAAATTCAATCAAAACGGGCCGTGAATACATTCGTACCGATCGAAGTATAGTACATTATTAATATTGTACAAAATATATATTATAAAAATAAAGAATAAACATAATGACAACACAGGAAATTTGTCGTCCCAAACTACTTCGCCGTTGTAATAAGCTTAAACAGTTAAAGTTTTAAGTACTTGTCACTGAGGTATAATGTTAGTTAAGGATTAACATGAAATACAATCTTTCACAAAGACGATTCTGTGTTAATAATATCAATTTAGACCCGTCATTCTTTAGAAATATTGGTAATTTGAGTCGATTCGCTCCTGCTACATCTTAATAAAGATATGTAGTTACCTATGTAGTCCCCGATGTGGTAGTAAGTTTTCTTATAGGAGACTACATGACCTTTATTAAGAAGTAGAACGAGCGAATCGGTTCAAATTTCTAATGTTTCTCATGGATAATACGTCTGAATTGATATTATTAACACAAAATCGTCTATTTTGGAAGATTGTAGCGCTTCGCCCGCAAGCGACCTCGGCAAAGTGAAGATAGGTTTTCTTGTAGGGGGCTAAACATCTTTATTAAGATATAGAAGGAGTAAATCGACTCAAATTACTAATATTCCTCGTGGAAACGCGTCTGATTTGATATTATTAAGACGAAATCATTGATTTTAGTAGATTGTAGAGCCTCACCCGCAAGCGACCTCGTCCTAGTGAAGATTGATTTTCTTATAAGGGACTAAACACCTTAATTAAGATGTAAAAGGAGCGAATCGACTCAAATTACCAATGTTTCTTATGGATAAGGCGTTTGAATTGGTCTAATTAACACGCAATCGTTTATTTTGGAAGATTGTAGCGCCTTGCCCACAAGCGTTCTCGGCGATGTGATGGTAACTTTTCTTATAGGAGACCAAACTACCTTTTTTAGAAGATTGTAGTGCCTCGCCCGCAAGCGACCTTGGCGAAGTGGAGATAAGGTTTCTTATAGAAAACTAAACACTTTTATTAAGAAGTAGAGGGAGCGAATCGACACACATTACCAATATTTGTCACGGATAACACATCTGAATTGATATTATTAATGATAAATGATATTATGGTAAAGAAGCGAATTCAGTCGAATTACCGTGGCATTATTGATTACCTTCTCTGTTTTTCGGCTATATTCAGCAACACATTAAACAGAATTGATTAAAACCAAATTAGCTTGTAATTCGAATGACAAACGTTAGGACCAGTATGCAAAAGTTGAAGCTAGCGCTCGATGTTTTTTGTTTACATTGTTTGTTCGGCCGATCATCAACGAGTATTCGCGAAGAGGTGAAATACAACAAATTTACTAAACACTTTGGAGGAATACCGTCTAGATTTTGGTAACTTATGAGATATGATAACGATTTAAACATGAGAGATAAACATTGTGGTATGCAAAAAAGAATTTTAGAAGCATGAAGGCTTTCACGACCAGTGTTAATTGAACTAAAATAGAACTAACACTAGCACTAATACTAGAACTATCACTATAACTATCACTAGGACTAACACTAGTCTTCGCCAAAAACTAATTCCGGAGGGATTGCCAGAATATGTGCCAGATTTAGTGGAATATTATTTATCATCGACGTATTTTAGTGTTAGCCCTAGTGATAGTTCTAGTGTTAGTGCTAGTGTTAGTTCTAATTTTAATTCAAGAATTTCAGAAGCTGCGAACATCAATTTATCAAGTCAAATTATTTGAGATCGTTCAAGAACTTTAAATCTTTCTTTCCACTTCTAGTAATCATTGGTAATCGTTTTTTTAAGAGAATATAGATTTATATATAAAACTGTTGTGTTTTGTTTATCAATTAAACTAAGAAATAAAAACTTTATATGGTGGTGTACAAAAACAATGGCTCTACAGCCTTACTTTCAATTTATATTTGAAAAAAGTTTTTCAATAAAAAGTTTTTCAATAATACTTGGAACTATTTTCCGCATATGTTAATGTAGAAATTAAATAAAAATGATGGCAGCAGTTAAAATCATGACATGGTGAGTGTGTTTTTTAAATGAAACGCCCTGTATATTTAAAGGTTTTTAGTTTTTTTTACAAAATGCTGTAAGGTTTTAATGCTTTAAACTACATAGGTTTTGTGATATTGTAACTTTTATTAAAAAGGATTTAACATAACTATAACCAAATTATGGCGTCATTATGAGATTGTTATGTGTATTCGATCTATGGTAAAGGAGACAATTTAATCAAGAGAAATGGTAGATTTGTCGGAACTGGAACCAATTATTATTTTAACAATGGTTGGTGTTGGAGATTGTACAAGAACGCAACATGAAGTATATGTTTTATATAATGAAACATACCCAAACAATTTTTATTTTATTTCTACACCAACATAAACGGAAAATAGTTTCAACTAACTGTTATTTAAAACTTTTTTTAGTATACGTTAAAGGTAACACTACAGAACCATTATTCCATGCTTTTTGTTCGCCCTGTATATAGCAAACACATTCAAATTTCACGGTTTATTAAAATTATTTTTATTACAAACCCCTTGAAGGTGTTGTATTCTATTTATTTAACTTAGTTTTTAAATAAGTAATATTTATATTTATTTAAGTTATATTTATATAACTTATTTATTTCAAATTATCAACAGAATAATTCTATTCAAATTTGTGCGAATTTGTGAGAGGTGTTCAAACTGCATCTGTTCGGTGATTAAAGTATAATATTGTTTGAAATTCGATACGGTAATGAAAGTTATACCAGCACTCAAACGGGTGCTGTAATGAGACCTCTTATGGTATCCGATGCTGTAATGACATTTCAGAAATATTTTATGGAACTAAATAATTCAAGTTTAAACAACTTAAATTGGATTTTTTACCCAGTAAAATTTGAAGCTTTATGAAACGTGTTATTTATTATTTTTTTGTAATTCATGTTTTTACCCTTTTATTAAATAAAAATAATATATATTTTGTCAATTTGCATGTAGCAGTTGATAACATCGTAACACCTACATTACCAATATTTATTTTATTTTTGTTAAAAAAAGGGATAAAAACGAGAATTACAAAAAAATAGCGTAAAAAACTCGTTTCATAAGACTTAAAGTACGCATTCATTAAAAAACTCGTGGCTCCGCTCCTCGTTTTTCAATTTAAATTCATGCATTTCAAACGTCTCTTACGAAACTAGTTTTTTAATATACGTTTTAAAAAAAAGTTTTCGTATGAAAATTGTTACAAATTTTATAACTAATAAAATAATATAAATATAAATATAACCTTTGGAAAAAGAATTTAGAAATTAGTTTCCAGATTAATCCTAGATTGTATTATTAATGAAATAGTCGTAAGAGCGATAAAAATAATTTATTAATTAGTTAGAAAAATTTCGAACGTCAACCATTCCCTCTTCAGGCATGACTATGGGGACCAAATCCAAGAGAAATTTAAATAATGTAATTTACATATACAAAGTATAAGAAATATAATGAGTAAAAAAATCAATAATTATCGTCAGTGAAGTATCATCGAGAAGTTTTATCATGGATGTTAAAAGTTTTCATTTAAAATATAATTATCTTATTTAAAGACAAAATTTAAAAAAAAGTTATATGTAAAAACTGTAGAAAATGAGTTATAAAATGGTTTAAATGACTAAATTTTAATCTTACATCAAAACACTTAAAATATAATAAGATGAGTCGACATTGGTTCGCATGAACACAAGAAGTGGAAAAATGAAAGAAAGCGGGAGAAATAAATCATCGAGCTTAATACATATTTGAATTACAAAAATCTAACTTTCTGTAACAATATCGACGAGCAGTAAATTATGATTACTATCATACTTATTATTGTGTTGGTGAATAAATAATTTTTCGTATTGGCCAAGTTCTTTGGACTTTTTGATGTTTTTTACAAGTTCCAAATCATCTAGGTTGGTGTTGTTTTAGGGGGTATGAATGTGTTTATATACAGCAGAAGAACCCTAATTAAATGTTCTCTGAATCTAGTAGCTATATTTCTGCCTGTCTGTCGTATACAGATTATATCTACTTTTCAATAGTTTTTGAAAATGTTATTCTTAAACATTTTGATCGTAAAAAAAAAACGTAGTTTTACACCTTGCTGCTGGTAGCAAGGAGGATTCGGAACGTTATAGACAAAAAGGTTTCGCTCGAAAATTTTGCAAACTCTATACATACTTTAACTTTAATACTTTAACAGTTTTGTCCCTTTACACTTTTACTTTCAGATGCATAAATATTGTGATATACTATATTAAAAGTAGGTGAAACCGTTACATCTTGTTGTTGCTTGGGATTCGGAACGTTTCGGAAAAAAAAGTTTTTGTATAAAATTTAATATTTAACATTTTGCTCTTTTATACTTTTGTTCTGAGGTGAGATTTTATGTAGTGGTTTTACATCTCGTTGCTGGTAGAAAGCGGGTTTCGGTACATTTAAAAAGTTTTTCTTCGAAAATTGTAACAAATTTTATTCTAAACAATTTTGCTCTTTTCCACTTTTGCTCTCAAATGCATAAATATGAATACCTAAAAGGTTGAAAATGTGAAGCGTACGTGAAATTATGATTTTAAACTTTTGCTCGCAGACGCATAAATAGCGAGATAAGCTTGAATATGTGAAAAGTAGATGAAATTTTAATTTTACATTATGTTGTAGATAGAGCACGCGAATCGGAACATTTTAGAAAATAAAGGGATTTTATCTAAATTTTATTTTGAACTATATTGCTTTACACATTTACTCTCAGATAAGTAAATAGAAAGAAAAGTATGAATATCTCTTGTTACGAAATTGTCCTCAACATTCAGAACGTTTTGGAAAAACGTATTTAGTATAGAAGTTACGATAGAAAAAAACTATGACGAATTCGATGATGTATAAATAAGGCCAGAGATTACTCCGAATTCATCATAAAGTAATGAAGAATCAATAAACGAATATTTATGATAAAATTAAATTTTGTTAAAAGAATTCGATGCGATAATTGTTTCCATTTATTATTAAAACGCCTTCAGGCATAATTGTAAATTATGAAAAATAAATTTTGAAAATGAATTATAAAATATATAAAATTTATTAAAATTGGAAAAAATATAATAATTACCGTCGTTTATTTAGGGGCAGTATTTCGTAGAATAAAGTATCATTGGAACATCAATTTTAAAAGTTCTTTTTCTTCCAGATTTTATCGACATTTATATTATAAAAAAGAACAAAAGATGTTATGTGAATGATAAAGAATACATAATAATATGAATTGAAAGACAAAGATGTAATTTATATATATTTTTAAAAGCGAATTATAAATTTGGATGAAAACGGATTTTGATATAATTAATTACAAACACTAGAATAAATATAATGATGATTTGTTCAAAAATTGATATCTTGAAAACGAATTGAAATATTCAAATTTGGTTTTATAATGAGAAAAGTAAACACTTTCCTTCATAAATCACAATAAAAATCATCAAGATATCTTAAGACTTCGATTTTATATGATTTTTTAAAAGTAATCAAGGAGATTATGCCATGCATACACTTAGCAGCTCTATAAATGATTCTTGTTTTGCCCTTGGCAATTATCATAAAGCAAAGAACTTTTCTATATATTCCATAATGAATGCAGTTACTTCATTAGGTCGTTTTGCAGCTACACCCTCTTGGTAAATTTTTAAAATATACATATTTAATTGAGATAGCTAAAAGGTATTTAAAACAGGGATCTGCGGCAGTTGCACATTCTGCATGTAAACAAATGCAAGTATTTGTTTTTAGTTGTTTTTAAAACATAGTAAATCTTCTTTACTCGTCTTTCATGAAAAAGCTTTTCAGCAACAACGGCTCGTTTTGCATTACCTCTTAGATTGGGTGGCGAATTACTCACACTTCTTACATGCATCCAGTTGAGAAATGCCAAAATGCAAAGTAAAACGTTTATCTTAAAGAACTTCGTCTAATAGAACTTCATATATGCTTAGCTCTTTTAATTTGTTCCAAGCTAAATATCATGAATATTTGCAAATGTTTCTTAATAAATCTATATTCTTTATTCTTTTTCTTAAATATTGTATTCTTAAACTATGAAGTCTACATGTGAAGTCTACAAAGACTACTATATCTTAAGACTTTGCCTTCGATTTTCGCGATTTTTTCAAAAATGATACGATAATTAATATTTTTATGAAGTGCTATATATTTAGGTCGCGTTCAAAATACGATATCTCAAAAACTAATTGAGATCTTCAAGTATATGGTTTTGTTCCAAGAAAAGTACATGATATAAAATTAAGAATAATATTATAATAGATAAGAAAACTGTGGCTTTTATGTAATACTGCAAATTTAGGTTTAGTTCAAAAGTAGATATTTTAAAAACAAAATGAGATACTTAAGTATGCTTTTATTGCCGGAAAAGAACATAATTTTCTTTATAAATTTCAAAAATTTTCATTTTGCTGAAAATTCGAAATTTTAAGAATTCGATTTCTTACAACTTTTCAAAAATATTTATGAAAATCATTAATTTTATGAAATGTTACAAATTTAGATTAAGTTCAAAAATTGATATCTCAAAAACAAATTGAGATATTCAAGTATGGTTTATTTCACGGAAAACTGCACATTTTCAAAATCACAAGAAAAATCATCAAGATATCTAAATAATTCGATTTTATACGAATTTTTTAAAATTATCAAGGAATTAGGTTAAGATATCATCGTGAAATAAAAAGCATTTCAAAGGTTATTTAATTAATATTGAATGAGTTAAGTACCATTTCTTTAATCCTATAAATTTTGATATTACGATTTTTTTAATAACTCCTTTATGACAAGCTAAGTCTATCAACACCAATTTAAAAGTAATCGTATCTCAAAATATAAGTGAGATATCAAAATGATTTAATCACCATTTTATAGCAGATTTAATCATGTTTTAACACCCCAAGAATATTTTCTTCATATCTATAAAGTTTAACGATACCGCTTTTTAGTTCACTTTTGTAAATATCAGAGTTAAGTAGATAAAAGTGCTAATATCGTCATATCTCAAGAATGGGTTAAGACATCATCGTGAAATAAGAAGCATTTTAAAGCTTATTTAATTAGTATTTAACGAATAAAATACCAGTTCCTTAATCCAATAAATTTTGATGTTACGATTTTCTGTCCATATCCTTTATGACAAGGTAAGTTTATCAACACAAATTTAAAAGCAATCGTATCTCAAAAAATAATTCAGATATCAAGATGATTTTGTCATCATTTTATAGCAAATTTAATCTTATTTTAATTCCCCAAGAATATTTTCTTAATTTCTATAAAACTGTTCGAGGATATAGCTTTTTTAGTTCACTTTTGTAAATATTATAGCTAAGCAAGTAAAAAAGCAAATTTCGTCATATCTCATGAATGGCTTAAGACATCATCATGAAATAAAAAGCATTTTAAAGCTTATTTAATTAATATTTAACGAGTAAAGTACCACTTCTTTAATCTAATCAATCCTAAAAAAATCCACATCCTTTACGACAACTTAAGTCTATCAACAGCAATTTAAAAGCAATCGTATCTCAAGAAATAATTACTATATCAAAATGATTTAATCACCATTTATGATTTTCATTCATTAATTTTTTATCATTTTTCAAAATAGATTAAGGAAATCATTCATTTTATGAAATGTTACAAATTTAGGTTAAATTCAAAGATTAATATCTCAAAAACGAATCGAGATTTTCAAGTATGGTTTTATTTGTGAAAAGCGCACGCTTTGCTTTGCTTTATAAATCACAATAAAATTTATCAAGATATTTTAAGAATTTGATTTCATACGATTTTTTAAAAATAATGAAGGACATTGTTAATTTTATGAAATGATAGATGTTTAGGTTTAGTTCAAAAGATGATCTTAAAAACAAAGTGAGATACTCAAGTTTAGATTTGTTCTTGAAAAAGTTCATACTTTCCTTTATAAATTGCAAAAAGCTTTATCAAGATATCTTAAGAATTCGATTCTTTTAGTTTAATTTGTAGTATTCCACAAATTTAGGTTGAGTTTAAAATTAAGATATCTTAAAAACACAGTGAGCTTCTCAATTATGGTTTTATTCATGGAAAAATGCATACTTTTCTTTATAAATTGCAAAGCGTTTCATAAAAATATCTTAAGAATTCGATTTCTAACGATTTTTCAAAATTTATTAAGAAAAATTATTAATTAATATAAATAACTTTTGGAATCCTTTTCTTCACCAATTATTGATTAGAGGTTTAAGAAATTTACTTTTGGTGATATTAGTTATATTTACTTATTCCAAACTAGTTTCGAGCCTTGCTCTTCTTCAGTAGAAACGTAATTATTTGGTTATAATTTAATTTTTAAAGAATTAGAAAAATTAATTAAAAAAATTAAAAAAAAATTAAATTTAAATTTAACTTTTTTTTACATTTTTTTAAATTTTTTTATTAAAATTAAATTTAATTTAATTTTTTTTATTTTTTTCCCTTTTTTTAAATTAATTTTAAGTAAATATAACTAATATCACCAAAAGTAAATTTTTTAAACCTCTAAATTATTAATTGTATGAAGTGTTACAAATTAAAGTTGAGCTCAAAAATTTATATCTGAAAACGAATTGAAATATTCAGGATATGGTTTTTTGCAAAATACCGGACTTCTTTTCTTTATAAATCACAAAAAAATCATGAGGATATCTTAATTATTCAATTTTATACGATTTTTCTTTAATAATCAAGAAGATTTTAGAAAATTTTATGAAATGCTACAAATTTGGGTTAATATCTTTTAACTTATTTTTCCTTTCCATCTTGATTTTAGATTAACAATAAAACTTAAATTTTGCACTTTAAAATAGATGTTTCTGTAGTTCAACCGGTTTAGTTATGTTACACGATAATAGATACCCAAAACGTTTAACAATTTTTAAAGCTTTGTATTTATTTTGTTGCAAATTTTTTGTCAGTTCAAGTGATTTCTTCGGAATATAGAGCATATTTTTTGTAAGCCTTGTGCTTAGGTTTGTAACAATTAAGTTTTTTGCATTTTATTTAGAGTGTGGTTAATAAGTCAGTTTTCTTTTAAGATTTTGGCAACTAATTCATCCCAAATACCACATTCCACGGAATTTTACGCAAGACTATTAACATAGTTCCTGAAAATAATCGAAAGATCGAAACCGGTTAAACTAAAAATAGACGTATCTATTTTAATATGCAATATTTGAGTTTCATTGTTAATCTCAGTTAGGTTGAGTTCAAAAGTACATATCATGTGACTTACAGAAACTTTCTGTATAATCACGAAATAATTCTTAAGTGAACTTTAATAAGAATTTTTTTAATATTGTTTACACCTAATTTTCTTTTTACGTGAATGTTTTTACACAAATTTTTTGGGATCTTATTTACCATGTAAAGAGAATTAGGTGTATAATGAATTAATTATATTAGTTTTTATGATTGTTTTAGAAATTTTGTATTTCTTTGACGTTATAACCATTTTTCACATCAACCTCAACGACCCTACGAATCTCCTCAACGAAATCAGAGAGTGAAAGAACAGTACGAGAGCTCTTTGAAAGAAGGAGTTGAAAGCCCATTTTAGCAATGATGCAGTCAGTACTGGTTGACTTACGAATAATATTAAAGTCTAAAGAACTGTTATTGTAGTTTCTATGAAGAGTTAAATCGTGAAAGTTTAGGCGGCGTTCAACTTCGACTTTTGCTGTGAAATTTAGGCAGTTAATATTATTAAAAATGTCTTGAAGAGCTATATATTTTACCAACTTTACTAAATTGTATATATTTTACAATTCATTTTCAAAATTTGTTTTTCATAATTTATAGTCATGTCTGAAGACTGTTTTATAATAAATTGAAACAATTGTAGCACCGAATTCTTTCAATCAAATTTAATTTCATCATAAACAATCGTTTATTGCTTCGACTTATAGATGATCTTAATGACATAGTTTACGAATTATGACCTCTTAATAAAGGTGTATTTTACTTTATTTCCATATACAGGGTGTACCATCGGTTGTGGTATTGGCGTTGTTGACGTCGAAGTGTTTACATGGAAATTACAAATTCTATATGTATTAATGGTGATCATATTTAACAAAATTTTTTATTGCACGGTTTGCGAATAATTTGCAAAAATTTTATAACTGACAAATTTATGGTTTTATTTTTCATCGCAAATCATGCAGAACTTTTCATGCAATACAGAATTTATTTGGCATGCTCACCACCTGGCCAAATATATATCGAATTTAGAGTCTTTCTCTTAAAGTTTAAACGAATGATATATCCTGTACAATAATATCCTGGATTTTTTGTGAAATTTGAAAAACTCATCGAATCGAACATCCTTTCATATTGACTGAGGATTAAGTTTTTGAATGAGATAACGCTTCAGAGCTTTTGAAACGGAGTATGGGTTAGAAAAGTTTGTTGAGAATAACATCGCGTTTTGTGTTTTTTAATTTTAAGAAAAATGCTTTTCATTCTAAGACATTGTTCCATTTAAAATGAGAGTACACCCATTTGAAGAGATGTTACGGCTGAGATAATCCGTTCTCACGATTTGAGCACTCCACACAACCGGCTCTTTTCTTCTTGTGTCGTCGTGGTCGTGCCGTTCAGGGGGGCTCGCTCGAAAAATGCCAAGAGACGCGTAATGGCTTCGCGATGTAGATACTAATTGTTTCATTCATTTTCATGAGGTGGCTCGACGTTCGGACAAACCGATCCCGACAATCGTCCGATGCATATTCATTGACGCCCGAGACGCGCTGTCGCTGTAGCCACGAATTCCGAATTTTTCTCCACCCCGTGCAATTAAAAACTTTTTTCATTCGACTCAAACTCCCAAACGGGGATAATAAAACGGTCTAAGAAAAAAGGAATCGAACGCAAAAATAAATGTACATTTAAAAACATTATTTTTTTGAAACTCTTTAAAAGAAGAATCCTTACTGAATGGTAATCCTTTTGGGAAACGAGGGCGAAACGGGGTCCGTATGGTTTCTTCGAGGCCTCGTTGTGCAATTTAAGAGTGGAATTTACACCGGGTGCATGCCCTGAACGATATTTCTCTCTATCGAACACCGTCTAGCGGGGGGCGATTCGCGAAATTGATGCGATCGCTGTCCGACGGCCGTTTTCCAAGAAGAGCAATTTACATTCCGTCTCGTCGAAAGCACCCTAACCTACGACATACGCTTTTCGCCTCCCCTCCGAGCCACCGAGCCGAGATTGATGCCGATACCCAAATTTCTGTCCTCGGAAACCGTCATCTTTCTCTAATAATGGTCGTCGTAAATATTTTACGTCCTATTCACGTTCTAAATCATCGCATTTTTTTGAATCATCCTGACAAACGAAAGCGGAATTTGTTTTCGAATTGCTTCAAATAAATCATAACTTTTCTCGTCGATTTATATACACTAAGGCCTCAACATTCGTGAATGTTGAATCTGCAAATATTGAAGTATTTGGAGATAAACTATTTCTGTGTTTTTTTTTTAAATATGAATACATATAAGCGACATTATCAAAAATTACAATTACCATAATGTCGGGTAAAACCAATCTGGTGATTTTATGTGTACTGACTGAATCTTTTATATTAGCTTTTTCAGCTATTATAAAAGACTTTTGAGTGAAACAAAGGTGAAATAAGGCAATTTCAACTGAATTTGAAACTTCCTAAATAAACCGTTGTACTGGAGTCGTCGTAGTTCGTAACAGTTTTATGAATCTTAGATTTATAATTTGATAAATTAGAGACTCTAATCGTAAATATTCATTCCTAAAACAGATACAATCAAACTAAAATCGATTAATAATAATAGAAATTAGTTAAAAGCATAGTTTAATTGGATAGTTTGAAATATGTAGTAATACCTCTGGTTTGATGTTATTTTCAATCTGAATCCTAGTATACAGAATTACGGAATATTTTTTTTACATTTTAGCGTAAACTCTCTATCGATTTTATCCCTCTACATTTCTATATCCGTTTTAAATGAAAATACAATCAATGATTGGTTTACTCCTAACTAATGGGGCAAAATCCATCACAGCTATTTACAAGAAATAAAATACTTATTATGGAAAATTGCAATTGTTTTAAGGGTCACTTTTATCACCTCTTGATAAATTTATCTAACGGTTAAAAACCGGCTCATAGCCAATGAGAGCGTTTAAAATCGCTCTAACTACCGCTAGTTAGTTTAATGGAGCTTGGTAAAAGTGTGTAGGATCACTTCATTATTTTTTTAGAAAGCATGCCCTTTAAATCTGCCGAAATCATCATAAATATGATCGACTTTACCCCACATTAAGGCAACAAAAAAAATATTAACATTTCTTCTCATCGAGAATAAATGCTTTAGAACATTATTGTTTAAAAAATGGAAGTATAATAGGTTGCAAGGTTTTATGTTACATTTTCTTTTGAAGCTCTTTGTAAGGAGCAAGAAGAGAATTGAGGCCATTTATAAATTGTGTGCTTCATTCCATTAATAAATCATGTATAAATAAATTAAGTTCCTTCAATGTTAATTTGTTACATGTCGAATTATCACAACACGATGTTCTTTATCCGTTCCTGATTCATTTTCTGTTAGTAGTTTCTAAGTTTGCAATGAACAACTCTTCCTGTTAATTATTGACGAAAGATTCGGCATCAGCTGTTATAATGGTTTGAAAATCATCTCTTGGCGATGTGCTCTATCTACTACCTCATCAACTTCACTTGCACCATTGATTGTATTTTTTAATAGTTTGTTCTATCCAATATTGTATAACTTCTACACATCTTTTATTGTGAGAAAAACGTCATCATACACTTTTCCATCAAGAAAACTGAAGGTGTGCTAAAATGGTCGCCATTCTAGTGGCCCATGTTGGCTCCCACACCATAATATTAGGAATCTACAGGTAATATATTTTGTATCTTTGTGATGGCAGATAGCGCATGCATGACGTCATTAAGAGATTGACGGTTAATAAATTTAAATAAAGAAATTCAAAAGAATATATTTGTTACTCCAGTTGTACAGCTATAATCAAGGTAACAATGTAATGTTTAAAATGAATGAGAAATAGGACCAGTTTAACAAAAAGTTCAACAGCTTAATTTGATTCCTATATTTTATTGCTCTGACCAGCATCCCTTGAGATGAGGAAATTGTTGAGACACATATTTCTTCCATTTAAAGTACAAATCTCCGTCCTTGGAGGAAAGCTAAGGCTTTTGATCATGAATTAATCCTAGACATTTTTAAGAGTATAATTGCATCTCTTAATTGCAACAATGAACTACTGATGTCTGTGAGAATCAATGAAAACATGATCAAAAAATTGTATTAACCAGGATGAGAGGGCTCAAAATGAGGAATTGGCAGTTCAAGAGGCAGGTTCAATCCTCTCCTTTGCAACACACCACTGATTTCTACGAGACATTATGGGATATTTAAGATATCCCGTAGAGATATTTAAGTCTTAAATGGAATTAAGGCCAATAGCATGAGAGAAAGAACCGAAACTATCTCGGGGTTAGGAAACATATGTCCCAATTTATTAAGGTTCATGATAAAAACCGAGGAAGAAATAGAAAACCACTCTTGGTCATATTTGCGGTTAAGAATTAGATAATTTGCTTATCTACTAGTCCCGGCATTAACAAGATCCTCTGCAGATGTCACCACTTTCATACTAGGGATCATGAACGCATATAAAAATCCTACTACGGATCCTATTCTGAGTTTGTTTTGCTTACTTTCTTTTACAGAATTAGAACTTGGGGCAATCACTTGATTCGACAAGACCAAACAGTGCATAGGTATGACATATACTGAATTAATATGATGCATGGCTCTTGAGTGTAGAAAGAAGTCAAGCTGACAAAAAAAGTCACCTGGCCTTGCTCAAGGCTAATAAGAGATGAGTACCTTTGTGATTACTCATCCAAAGACAACGCTCTCTTTGTCGTGATATGTGTCCATCTTTTAGCCAACTCCTAAATATTTCTCAATTAAACCAGGTGAAGAATAATCTGGCATGTGAACAAGCTCTTCAAATTGCTCAGGGCATTAAAGAAATCTATCTGAAAGTTCCACTATAGTCTACCTTCTATATAAAAGCCTCTGCTGTCGGTAATGCAGTCATGAGAATGAAAATACCATTTCACAGACCGTTGTCATTTGTATCAAATCACAGGGAGATAACAATAGGATTATCACTAGAATTAGAGCTAGGACCTTTCAACATTGGAAATTATTGCTAAATTGTTGTTTTAAGCAAAACGTGTTTATCTCGGCTAATGACCGATAATCAACAGCTACCAAAAGAATAAAAAGGATGCTAAGATATCGACGATTTAAAGCATGAAGCATTAGAATACTTTGCTGGATATATGTATCATAAACTCAACAAACCTTAACAATACTACACCTTCTTGTGTTTTGTGAGGATTAATTTTCAAACCATGCTTTATAATTTCCGTACATAAAACATGCAATTCATCGGTAATAATAAGTCGAGACGAGATCGTCTAGTTTAATTTCAATTCCGTATCATACACATAGAGATGGGTTAAGAACTATGTAATAATTTAAAAGATAAGTTGCAAGAGTAAATCATAAACAGAATTAGTTTAAGAATAAGATCCTAGGGAATACCTAATAAATAAACTATAAAATTAGATATAGACTGCATTCAATTTAACGGACTAAATTCTATCAGAAAGATAGTTGTTAAACCGAATGCGCATCCAATCCGATACACTTTAAGTTGCTAAGTAGCAAGATGTGATAAATTAGATCAAAGCCTTAATGAAATAAAGCAATATCAATAAAATTAACTTGTCATGATCCAAAGCCCGTGATTTATGGGAAAAGATTTCGGAGGACTTCTGTTTCTGCTATCGAGATTATTTCTTTTATAACCCACTATTCTCGGGATAAGGGATTTGGGTTGTTCAAAATTTGCAGAATTCGTAGTCGACGCTAAGAATTTTGAGTATGAACCCAAGTTTTGCCTGCTAACAATTTATGAAAAAAAAATATCTCGGCCGCTATCTCCTGCTACCTGCAGCGGCCGATGTCTGCGAAGTCGGCCAAAGTACTTTTTTCTTAAACTGTAAGTAGGATAAACTTGGTTCAAGCAAATTTTTAACAACCCATGCCGCTCGTAACAGGAATAATGCTTAGAGCGGAAAATTTGCACAATTCCTAGTTAGAGCTCTGGATTTTTAGAATGAACCCAACTTTACCCTGTCCTTGATGTCCAAGTTATGTTCGTAATATAAGAAGTAATTCCAACTTCAAAGACGAAGTTGAAATTACTTTAGAAGTTTTATAATATTGAAAGTGTTGCTGTATTCGGGATTTTTGTTACTTATGAAAGCATTGCTCATTATAATTCATGATCTGACTGATGAAGTAAGGAGAAATTAATTATTTCTCCCTTTCTTTAAGGTTTTCGTTAAAAACAGAGCATAGAACATCGAACAAAGACAACAAAATATCATTGAAGTAACTAACTTTATCATCAATGTTGATAAAATCTAAATCAGTTTCCCAGTTCATCAGATCAATATCTTTGAAAACCATAATTGACTATAAACTAGCAAGTGTATAGCAAGTATAAACTCACAGTTGTCCTATATTATTGTAGTTTGTTCAACCACCTGCTTCAAGTTAAAAGTCTCTAAAGTGGCTAGAAGAGAATTTGTCAAAGACTCATCAACCATAAGGTTAATGTTAAAATCGCCCAACGCTATGACTTCATCTAGTGTATAATAAATTTGAGTTAAAGATTTTTCGAATAATCGTAAAAACAACTTAGCTTCATAGGATGGAGACCTATAGACGACCTATGAAACTTTTCAAATGTGTTTTCCATTAGTTTTAAATAATTCGCTGATTTTGAATAAGCACGAAACTACATGGTTTGGACATCTAATACCGAATAAAATATACATAGTAACAACAAACCAATTAATATGATTCGACATATGAACCAATCGATCTATATCTCGAAATCGACAATACATAAACACCATACAACATGATTCACAATAATTATTCACGAATGAAAGCAATATTCAAGAAACGAATCACCGAATATGATTCACTAGGTGACCCATCCGTTGCAGGTCTCTGACGTGATATGCAAAATTTTTAGATTTTAGATAACACTCCACTTCTTCTACGAAACACTCTTTATATTACTCTCTAAATACCTGAGAAAAATCCAAGCTTTTAAATTAACTCGTCAATACAAAGGAATAACTTCTTTGACTTAATTATGGATTAGCTGCTCGATATATTACCGTTGGTTTTGTAACAAAAGTTCCGCTTGCATTTGTACAAAGTAAGAGTAAAACTATATCTTTAGCTGAGATAAAATCAGGGGTTCGTGTTGGCATTTATTACCAGTATCATTCAGGACGGTAACCTACTTATTTTATTAACTTTATTATTTCGTCAGGAAATTTTGCCGATTGGTGGTGATCATCCAAAGTTGATTCTCCACATAATTTAATGTTGTGGAAATTAGAACAAACTGAATTGGAAAAAAAAGAGCGCAATAGTACGTTAAAATTAAAGAATTAATTGAAAATGGTAACTTTAATCCAGATAAAGCCATTCACAATTTTATATCAGCAACAAGTCAAGCTACTAAGTCGAGCAATATCAAACCTTCTGGAAACTTTTCAAATATCCTGGAAATAATATTAAGTGTTTTGGAAGTAGTTTAAGTTTTCCAGAACCGTTTCAAGTCTTTTGGAAGTAGACCAAGCCTTCTAAAAACAGTATTAAGCCTTTTGAAAATATTTCAAATTTTCTAGAGTTAGCATCAAGTCTTCTGAAAGCATTTGCAAATCTTGTGGCAGCATTTCAAGTGTTTTGGAAGTAGATCAAGTCTTCTAGAACCAGTATCTCAACCACCAGTATCTTCGGGAAACAGTACCAAGACTTTTGGAAGCATTGCAAGTTTTCTGAAAGCATTCAGATAAAACACATCACCCGAAAAATTAACTCGTAAACTTCCTTGGTTTTACCAACTAATCTAGCTCTAGTTAATGGTATATTTTCGAGACTTTTGTCTTCAATTGAAACATAAAAAGTCTTCTCCATTAGTTCAATAATTACATCATTGCGAATTTGTGACTTGACGGTATGCTACGCTTTATGCTATTTCTGCTTACATCTTCTCTTCATAGATCTTGCTTCATTAGCTGTTCCCGGAGCATATCAATGACTTTAATCTTCTTTTTAGAGTCAAAGCTGACTTTGCACGTTTGGTAATTAAATTTGTTTCTGTCGCAGATTTTTTTTGTAATCATTTTGAGTACAGTTGGCTTATAAAATTAATTAATTATAAAATTTTGGTGTAAAAATTCAATGCAAAAGCCCGTACTTGCTATGTATTCGCAAATAATCGTATCGTAAATGTTGAAACAGAACGTTACTGTATTTATATATAACGGTGAATCTGCTCAAATTACCACTTCAGTTACAATTATAATATCATCTTGGGATGTAATAACAGTAATAATACCTTTATATGGTTTTCTACCAACAAGAAATTTGGTGAAAACGCATACACACACAGACACATAGTTACCGATTTTCGTCCATTTCGCTAATAAACGGTAATTGCGGTCCATCCATGTTCGGCCGGCTAAATTTAACGTTCCATTAGGCGAACGTGCGGATTTTAATTTGTTGCACGCGGGCCGAGGGCCTTTATGAGCGCGTGCAACCCCCGTTAACGACTTCTTGATGCGGAATGGAGCGGTAATTGGATTTCTGGGGTAATTTCGCAGCGACAATGAACGCGCGCTCAGAACAACGCCCCCAAGTTCTTCGAAATAACAGTCATTAAGCCGCGACGCCGACGGCTCGGATGTTGCGCTTTAATAGCTTTTTAAATTTCACGGAAACGCACGGATTATTATTTACTTTTAAGCTAATATACCAGATAAATCATCTTTCGTTTACTTAACTAACTAAATTTAATAATTGAATTTTTCCCAAAGCTTTTTATTATCGTTATCTTTTATATTTTGTTGTTGTAGGAGTTGTAAGGAATTTCAATCTGAAAATAGCTGTCCCCCGGTAATAAAAAAAATCCTTATACCGCATAGTTTCGACCTCGAGAAAGCAAAAGACTATATTTACCCGGCTCTAACTCAACCGAACTGAGCGCTTGAAGATTTATCTTTCTCGCGCCGTTAATATCAACACAATAAACGCAGAGGCGTTCGCATAAATTTCTCGGAAAGTCGGGTATTAAGTGCGTCACTTAGCGGCTATCTTAATGGGTGGGGCTTTATCAACGGGGAGACAATAGCCTTGATTCTAGGAAAGCACTTGCGGACGGATGTGCAAAGCACAGTATCAAAACTAAATTGTCCAAGCAAAAAACTCTTAATCACATTACAATGTTTATTATTATGTTAGGTTTATTAACATTACAACGCAAATTCACAAAGTTTTTTATTTTACACTTGACATCAACGATTCTTCAGGTAAAAGAAATGTTTAAAATACAAACTGGGTTGGGTTTTGAGTCTAATGAATGATTCAAAACCCAACCCAGTTTGTGATTTAAACTTCGATTTTATCGGAACAAGTACCACTTTCTGTATCGATAACTCTGTCAAGGTCGCTTATGTTCGAGAGGCTACTCTTTTTGTGTGGTGACCTCATTTCGGACAAAATAATTATAAGCGACCCCCAATATCTTATCTGAAAAACTTGCTTTTGAAAAAGTTAAAATCACTTTTAGAAGACCGTAATGAATTTAAACATTGTACGACCCCTTTTCAACACCTTTGCGACTAGAAATGTGCGCGTGAGCGACTTTTTATATCCGCTCACGCCGGGTCACGATCTATTCCATGCTGGTCACGCCCACCACTCACGTAAATATCAGACATGAATCACGTGACTCACGCGTAATTCACGTCAATTCACATGACTCGCACATTATCGGGTGATCAAATGTAGGAATCATGTCGTTTTGAAATAAATGAGACTGAAATATAAAATTAAAATAAATAATAAACGGTGCCATGTTCTTATGGGTAATACTTCCTTTAACATTTTAAAGATTTTCCTCCATTCATCATAAATTTTCAATTTGTTCAATTATTTTGCAATGCAGCTGATGTTTGCTTTTCAATTCTTTAACCATATCTGAATCTTTAGGTTGCAAATTACAATGCTGAATAAGCTTATGTTCTCAAAAAACATAGTAGTTTAACGTAGGGTATAAATCTAAACTAAGAATCTATTAATGATTTCATCCGAATAAAATTTCATCCGTAGCAATCAATAAGTTCTGAATTTGCCCATACACATCTTGTATGCTGGTCAACAAAGCGTAAATAGAATTTCAGCGTGTTGAAATAAGTTGCTTTAACTTCTTAGATAGTTTATTATTTTAATTTAGACTGCTTAAAATAAACAAGTTTTTTTTAACAAATTATAGCTTGCACAGGAAAGTCTGGTATATGAGCAAAATGCTAAAATGAGATTTGAGCCATTATCAGTAACAATTATTCCTTCGAATATTTTTTCAAAATAACTAACGTAAAGGTTCGTATATTGCTGCCAGTTTTTTATCCACAAATGCTCGTGTTTCCAGAACATATTTTGTCAATTGCATAGAGTCATTTAATAAATGAGAAGACAGTGTTGTGCTAAGAAATTTCGTTGTGTATACTCATCTGTCTATAAGTCAGATATAGTACTAATTATTGTATACATTCGAGAAATAAAGTTCTCAAAGGTATAAACAAAAAGCCAAAGAAATTTTTAATATCATTTGTTTATTATAAGATTGTGTATACTTAGTGCCTAAGTAAGAGTTATAGCTCCTCTTTATTTAAAAAAAAATGTTTGTAATAATGATTCAACATTGTAGTTAAAATGGCAAAATTTTAAATTTACTAATGTATAATAATAAAAGTTCAATAGTGTAGAATAGCAAACTTTTTGTTTAAACATAATTTGTTATTACAGTGCGATGAAGTGTACCAAAATGATAGAAATATCAAAGATTTTGATTTTGATGAGTTGTTTTAATCTGCAGCAAAATAAAGCAGAGTGCAATTTGTGCTCAAAATGTTCATCTGGATCTCTACTGTCATGTTCATATGGAACAATTTAAACTATAATCCATGTTAACCAATAATCAATAATTAAATTAAAAAGTATTTTTTATCTGTACTTATATATTGGTAATTTATTATGAATGGCAGCTTTACCTGTTTCGGCCTATTATGGTCATCTTCATAAGCTTTGTTAAAAAATTAAAATAATGAACATTCCAAATATTAAATAAAGTTTTTTTATTTAATATTTGGAATGTTAATAACGCATTTTTGTTAGATTTGTTCAATTTGTTAAATTTGTTCAATTTTATTTATTTTAATGCATTTAATGTATAACAAATGTGTAATTAACTTTATTTAATATTTGAAATGTTCATTATTTAAATTTTTTAACAAAGCTTCTGATGATGATCATAATAGGTCGAAACATGTAAAGCTACCATTCATAATAAATTACCAATATAAGTGTAGATAAAAAATACTTTTTAATTTAATTATATCCATATAGCTACAAAAGCAAATTATGCTTAATAAAAAATGTACTCAACATGAACCGTTTTGTGCTTTTTAATTTATGATTTTCCATACTTTGGATATCTCAAAAACTGGATGTGATGGAAACAAACTAAAGACAGTTTCAAAATCAGCTCAACATTCTGGGTTAACATAACAAAATATCGCGATCTTCGAGAAAAAAGTTGATTAAAATTTATAAACTAGTGTAATTACAATATGTTTATTATTGAAAAGAACACCGTACAAGGAAGAACAGATTGCAGTCAGTTCAAAATCATTTATTGAGGGAATTGAAAAGTGAAGACAAAAACATTACAAGAACTATCTAAGAATGGATGAGAAGAGCTTTTGAGTCTAAAGAATGCAACTTGATTTTAAGAGAAGTTACTCATTTGAAAAACAGTATAAGCGTTGAAGATACTTCATTGTAACATTTAAATTCTTAGCAACTGATGAATCCTAGTTGACTTTGCAGTAGAGTACACGCATACCTCTTGCATTCTTTCGCTAATTATTCCAGAAACATGGGGGGCAATTTATGAATCAATGAAGCATGAATTTTCTCACATCTGTTGCTGTACAACCTTCAACAATATCAGTTATAGCTTCCGCAATTGATTTATAAACAAGCAAAAGCTTGTATCTGTTTTATAATTACGACTTTTAAGATTGCATATCATTTCATTCCCTTCATATTCAGAAATTAATAGTTCCGTGGCAGCTACTGTGCACCGCAGTTTATCTGCCGTCATTTTACATTCAACTATTATAATCTGTTCTGCTGACGAGAACATATGATCATAGATATGTGAGCATATTTAAGCTATTATAATATTTGGTACATTACACTGCAATATTTTTAATCAAAAATATATTATAATTGCTTAACACATTTAACTGAGGTATCTTATACCGGGTGAAGTATTTAAAATAAGACGACCTTATAACTCATAAAGTAACAATTAATAAATAATAATACGTATTAGTTAAGTATTTTATTAACAAATAATAAACGTACTTTTTTCCCGTGCGCAAAAAAGGGGCAATTTACGACCTGCCAACAACGATGACATGACAAATTTTTAAAACTCAATAACATTTTTCAGTATTAAATCGTTGTTTTCTTCCGTTATTGAAAAAAATAATGTATCTAATACTTAAAAAAATCTAATACTTTTTCCCAGGTATAATAAATAACTATTATTCAAATCTTTTTTTAATTTAACGAATGTTATGCATAATAAACCGTTTCAAGCTGACCATAACAGATGGTATTTGTTTTAGTATATTACCCTTATCTGTCAAAGTTTCTTTGAGTTATAAATTCAAAGTTACAGTTTCAGTCGTTATGTTTCATTAATTAAGCTTGGAAAGACATACAATTGTCTTGCATGAAGTAATCCAGAACAATCATTGTTGGATGAAGTTTATATGGAAATGCATGTCCTACTAGAAACATCCTATGTCGTACTTCATTTTATCGTAATATGAAATTAGTTTTCAAGGTTGGAATACATTAACACAGAATAATTTAGGTCAACACAGAACAATTATACGCCATATGAAAAATATTTGATATAAAAGTTGTTTATTTCATCTTGGAGAATAGCATAGTTAAGTAACCATAGAAACATCTCATAAATCAGATGCTACCCTGATAGTAGCATCATATCCATAAAAAAAGTACGATTTTCATTACAATTATTTTCGACGATTATAAAATCTTTCCGCGCTTAATAATTGAAACGTAACTAATGAACTTGTTACGAAGAGAAATTACCTATTATGACCTCCTTTATAATTCCAGCCTACTTAATATTAATTGTGGTGTTCCCTAGTTGCACTTTGAATTTTTATTGTGCGTAGTATTCTTTATCTTCGGAGCAGTCGTAAATAAGTCATCATTATCACACCGATTTAAGGTGATTTGAGTTACGTAATGAAGTTCATTACCGCACTGCTTTCATTACGTAACGTATTTTTAGCCCAATCAGACCGGACTTAATTTGTTGAAACGAGCAATAATATAAAAGAAAAAGTGCTACCTATTTAAAGAGAAACAATACTATTTATTATAAACTTTAATTATTATGTTTTTATATTTCGAAACACTTATTCAAAAAAAAGATTTTAAATGATTATTATTGAAATTGATATTAATTCAAAATTATCAACAATCGTTTTAAAATATTTTTATAATTGTCAAATTAGACTTTTTTTTAAAGGAAATGATTTTTTAGTAATTTTTAGTAGTCGTAGATAAAATGTTTATCACACGTGAGTTAGAGCATAATAACAGTACTCGTGTGATTAGGTTTCTAGCATACTTGTAATATAAATAACTATTAAATAAAAAATGTTTTGAATAGAAGTAATTTATTTTGTTATGGGGAGTAAATTGATGATGTTTTTGTATACAAAAATTGATTTAACAATTGAAAAACATAGATGGTGCTTGTAAAATGAACATACAGAATATGTTCCTCCTTATATTGTGAAAGTTTTATCTCTCTCATTTTTTATAAAATTGATGGTATACTAAACGCCCTGTACATTTTATCATACTACGAATACAATTAAATTTGTTCATACAACCCCGTATATGTTACTAATTCACAGAGTTCATGGTTTCTGAAATAGTCAATTATTTTTCCAAAATGTGCCCATTGTAAGATATTTTTAAAAACGATACTTTTACAAATTTTGCTTTGAAAAGTTGTCAGATAATAAAGCCAGGAGGCACATGATAATATCCAAAGAGATTAGATACTATACACCGTGTTCAAAAAGCTTACTTACTTTTGATATACACAATATATGGTTCAATTGCCCATCAAATTACCAGTTTTCTGTTATTTAGAATGTAAAGAAAAATTAGATGTTGGAGAATGAAAATAAATGTCGACCAGTTATCTCCATTAATGTAAATTGAAAAGAAAGCAATACTTCTCCTGGTCTTATTTATTTTTAATATTACCGATTTCGGCTCATCCCATCATAAGAGACATTAAATTATGTACAATCTTTTTCTTGCAACTATGTCAGTCAAAACCTTCAAGTATATGATAATATCGAAAGGAATTAGATACACTATACAACGTGTTCATAAAGCTTAGTTACTTTTGATGATTTTAAACCGGCTTTTTTAGAAGTTTTCTTAAATGGAACACCATGCATATTATATTCTTATTAAATCACCCATCAAGTTTCCTTTAATTAATGAAAGAGAAATATGTTATAAAATATGTCATTATTGTATTTAATATTAAATTCTGTCTTTTTTTGTTTTTTCGTTAATCAGATTTTTATATTTCATGGTAAAATAAGGTGATCCTACTTAAGACATGAAGATTTTACATTATAAAACAATAATACACAAAAGAAATACAAAAAAATGTATATAAATTGATAAAATAGTACAATAACGGCATATATGATGATGAGATATTTTTCTTTAATTCAATTTTCAATGATTTATTATGTCTGTCATTATGAATATATTCGTCTCCACTTTTATCTTTTTACTCGTATTTTCAAATATCGTAATTTGTTGTGTGATTTACTGAATATATTAAATAGTATATTTTTTCATATTTCAACATAATAACAACATGAACATATTTCAGAAACTATGAACTATAAAGGCAGGATGTTTTTAAATTGATGCGAATGACTTCAAGGGCTGATTTTTCAGCTAAAATTAAGGAGGTCTTTCATATAACATTTTGTTCAAAACCCCTTCTTGTGTAGGGTTACTAAAATCACCATAAGGAGTCATTTTAACAGTTGTCTGCTAAATGTAATTTAGTTTCATTCATCCATAGTGGATTTATTAAAATTATATATTAAAAATTTATTAATAAATTAAAGATTTATTAACAATTTTTTTTCTTTTAACTTTAGAGGGCTATGACTTGGAAGCTAAGAGGTGTTGAACAAAAAGTTATCTTCCCTTGGAATCTTTCTCATCAATTTAGAAACAGCCTATATAAATAGATTTAGTTTTATTCATAATATGATCAAATATACAGGGAGTTCCATTTAAAAAATACATCTAACCTTCGTTTCGACTAAATGGAACAGGATGTTCCATTTAGTGAAAATAATTTTGGGTAATATAAACTATTGAGTCAAACAAATTTTGTATATATCTTTTCCAAACCGTTTAGTAGCTATAGCCAGCTAGAATACTAATAACTAATCCTTTATACAGCGCTTGCCAAAAGTGAAGAAAGTTTTGGAGAAAAATTATCTTAATGTTTCATAATTTTCAATTCATTTTAGATAGAAAAATTGCGATAGCGCTGCTTAACAAAGGTAACAATTGTTTTAGACATTTTATTAAGAGAATAATTATTGCCATTTAAAAATTCCGGAATAAAAAACGACATATTATATTCAAAAATACTATCAATGACATCATAACTCATTTAGAAATGGTGGGAATAAAAGTAAAATCAATACCAAAAAATTGTCAGCGATTTTTGCATGAATTGTTTATAACGGTTTTATTCAATTTATCCGTTACTTTTGGGAAGCATTGTATAGATATGATTTTATTAGCAATAATTCAATCATAGGACCCGTTTTTTTTTTATACGCATGGGTGCAGGGTGTTAAACAATACTGCAATGAGAAAGGACTTAAACGACGAATTGGGTTTGAAACGGTCTAAAAAATGGTAACTTCAATCCGGATAAACCGGATAACAATATTGTATGGATGCTCTTTTGGAAAGATTTCAAGATTTACAGAGTTATTATCAAGTCTACTAAAAACAGTATCAATTCTTCTGGGAGCATTTTAAGTCTTCTAGAGGAAACACAATGTCTTCTGGAAGCATTTCAAGTCTTCCAGAAGCAATATTTAATCTTCCGAAAGCATTTCAAATCTTCTAGAAGCAGTATCAAGTCTTCTGGAAGCATTTCAAGTCTTCTAGAGGCACTATCAAATCTTCTGGTGATATTTTAAGCCTTCTAAAGGTAATATTAAGTCTTCTGGAAGGATTTCAAATCCTCTAGAAGCAGTATCAAGTCTTCTGGAACCATTTCAAGTCTTCTAGAGGCAATATCAAATCTACTGGTGACATTTTAAGTCTTCTAGAAGTATATCAAGTCATCTAGAGGCAATATGAAGTCTTTCGGAAACATTTCAAATTTTCTAGAAGCAGTATCAAAGTCTTCTGGAAGCATTTCAAGTCTTCTAAAGGCAATATCAAATCTTCTGATGACATTTTAAGTCTTCTAAAGGCAATATTAAGTCCTCTGGAAGGATTTCAAGTTTTCTAGAAGCAGTATCAAGGCTTCTAGAAGCATTTCATGTTTTCTAGAAGCAGTATCCGATCTTCTGTAAGCCTTTCAACTCTTCTAGAAGCCTTTCAAGTCCGTCAGAGGCAATATTAAATCTTCTGACAGCATTTCAAGTCTTCTAGAAGTATATCAAGTCATCTAAAGGCAATATGAAGTCTTTCGGAAACATTTCAAATTTTCTAGAAGC
The DNA here is from genome assembly GCA_036711965.1 of Onthophagus sagittarius. Classification (NCBI taxonomy): domain Eukaryota; kingdom Metazoa; phylum Arthropoda; class Insecta; order Coleoptera; family Scarabaeidae; genus Onthophagus; species Onthophagus sagittarius. Next base: position 64,175,705 of record JASERS010000003.1, on the reverse strand, counting down.
AATATCAAATCTTCTGGAAGCATTTCAAGTCTTCTAGAGGCACTATCAAATCTTCTGGTGATATTTTAAGTCTTCTAAAGGTAATATTAAGTCTTCTGGAAGGATTTCAAATCTTCTAGAAGCAGTATCAAGTCTTCCGGAACCATTTCAAGTCTTCTAGAGGCAATATCAAATCTTCTGGTGACATTTTAAGTCTTCTAAAGGCAATATTAAGTCTTCTGGAAGGATTTCAAACCTTCTAGAAGCAGTATCAAGTCTTCTGGAACCATTTCAAGTCTTCTAGAAGCAGTATCCAATCTTCTGTAAGCCTTTCAACTCTTCTAGAAGCCTTTCAAGTCCGTCAGAGGCAATATTAAATCTTCTGACAGCATTTCAAGTATTCTAAAAGTATATCAAGTCATCTAGAGGCAATATGAAGTCTTCCGGAAACATTTCAAATTTTCTAGAAGCAGTATCAAGTCTTCTGGAAGCATTTCAAATCTTCTAGAGGCACTATCAAATCTTCTGGTGACATTTTAAGGCTTCTAAAGGTAATATTAAGTCTTCTGGAAGGATTTCAAACCTTCTAGAAGCAGTATCAAGTCTTCTGGAACCATTTCAAGTCTTCTAGAGGCAATATCAAATCTTCTGGTGACATTTTAACTCTTCTAAAGGCAATATTAAGTCCTCTGGAAGGATTTCAAATTTTTTAGAAGCAGTATCAAGGCTTCTAGAAGCATTTCGAGTCTTCTAGAAGCAGTATCCGATCTTCTGTAAGCCTTTCAACTCTTCTAGAAGCCTTTCAAATCCGTCAGAGGCATTATTAAATCTTCTGACAGCATTTCAAGTCTTCTAGAAGTATATCAAGTCATCTAGAGGCAATATGAAGTCTTTCGGAAACATTTCAAATTTTCTAGAGGCAATATCAAGTCTTCTGGAAGCATTTCAAGTTTTTTAGAAGTAGTGTCAAGTCTTCTGGAAGCATTTCAAATCTTTTAGAAGCAGTATCAAGTCTTCTGGAAGCATTTCAAGTCTTCTAGAACCAGTATCGAGTCTTCTGCAAGTATTTTAACTCTTCTAGAAGCAGTGTCAAGTGTTCTGGAAGCATTTCAAGTCTTCTAGAGTCAATGTTAAATATTCTGAAAGTATTTGATATCTTCTAGAAGCTGTATCAAGTTTTCTAGAAGCATTGAAAGTCTTCTAAAGGAATTTCAAGTCTTCTGGAAGCAATATCAACATTTCTAGGAACAGTAGCAAGTCTTCTAGAAGCAGTTTATGTCTTTTGGAAACATTTCAAGTATTTTGGAAGTACTGTCAAGTTTTTCAGACAGTATCGGGTCTTCTGGGAGCATTTTAATCCAGAGAAAACCATTAATATATTGTACGGGTGCTTGTGCACCCAATGAACCCACGCACGAAACTCCATTTTTTATGTTTTTCGTTATGTTAAGACCGAGGCACATCCATATGTTAAGCAATTTCAAATTGATATGACTAATTGCAATCTATCTCAGTTTCATCTCCTGAAATGTACAGGTGTCCCTGAAATGTCTGTAAATCGGAAACCGTAGATTCCTTGGCTCAACATGGATCGGTCTAACTTAAGTTATTTATATTCAAAATTGTTTCGTTTTTCCGTTAGAGAACTTTAAAGTTAGCAAAACTATCTTTTATTCTTTATGTGCAACTCGGAACGCATTAATCAATCTTGTATATAATGTTAATAATGTTGAAAGTCATATATTCAACGGATTTACCATTTTTTTTTCTAACCAATCGACAATTACATAATTATAATTTCTGAATAGTCATTTATAAGATTCCAAAACTTATTTTCAAAACTGAAAATCCCGTTTTGATTTGAATCGTTATGATTTTATTACAAATACCACAGAAATTGCGTCCAAGTAGCCTCGTCAACGCAGCATCCAACTCAAGTGTCCCTAATTGATCATACGCAAACTTTCAATCTCAAATCTAATCGTGATGACGAGGCGACTCAGAAGCCGACAGAAACTCGTTAAACCAATTGATCGCTTTTAACCACTCTCTCTTAACAGCATAACTCTTATATGACATCATTTCGTTGGCTTTGTAAATAAGTAAACGCGAAAGTTGGAACGAAATTTTACTGTTATTGTCGGTTGTTTCCCTCCGTTCTATTTGAAATTGACCGAATCGCGGTACAGTTCATATAGTTTACACGTAATATCGATTACATTATGCACGTAACTACGTGGTGCATGCACATATACTCGGTTGAGGCGGTAAAATATTCATACTGACGCAGGACGTCGTTTTGCTATTACGCTGTGCTTTGATATGCGAGCTGCGTTCTATATCGTAATAATTCCAAGTTTATCTGGTGACATACTGACCTAGAACTGTCTAAAGTCACAACACAAGAGATTATCGACAAATATTTTTCTTTTTCAAGTAGGATTTATTTAATATCTTATCAAAACAATTTTATTATGTTATTTTAAAAGAGTGAATTCAGCGCCATCTCTCAACCGGCATTAAAATCGTACTCTACTAGAAAGTTTCGTTAGATGGCGTTAGTTGCTGGAAGCGATTAAATTCTATTTGATGGAGTTGTTGCCTATATCTCAGGGTTTATTTTTAAAAAAATATTTTCTATTATGACTCATTACGCCTACAAAACAAATTTTTGCATATTTGTGATCTATGAATCATTTTCAAGGTTTTATTTAGTTTTCTCAAAATAAATTGTCCTCACACCGGGGTGATGTAATTGAGTCCGATGAGAAATATTGTTTTTGTCTTAGATTGGCACAAGATCGCTGAAGATTGATGTGTGTATAAGAGTTGGCAAGTTGATTTTCCTTGACTTTTAACCAAGAGAAATGCGCTGTTCTAACTCGTTTTTATTGGCTTTAAATTCCGGTGGTTTATGACTATTCGCAATTTTAATGTTGCCAAACCGTTAAAAACTAAGCAGCAATGAGTTTTTAAAAGAGAACGGCTAAATACGATTCCGATCTTTGAAATAATGTAGGCTGTAAGTGTGTGGGATAACTCGAAACCCGAGAACGTTTCTTTTTACCGGATAAGATTCAGTATTGAAGTTATTGAGTAAATGGGTGGTTCGTTTTTTTATTGCAATCTAGGAGAATTGCGGCTGAATCTAGGTGTTGTTATGGATTGAGAGTTAATTGGTTTGAGATGCATAAAGGCAAATACCTCGTACAAGGTAATTCAGAATTTCTCATTTAATTTCAAAACTTCGGACGTGGGATTAATTACTGGCACTTTGTGGGTCAGCTATTCCCGCTGCTTAATGACCTGTGCCGACATGCTTTGGTTCGATTTAATTGGTTTATTGTCCGATCTGTTTATTCAGCTTGTAATTTGAATAGGTTCGGAATGGCACTTATGTTGAAACGAGGTTTCTCCAATAACCAAAGTTTAACTGCAACTTATTTCATTATCAAAAATGTTGTAATAAATTTAATCGATTCATTTCATTTAAATCTAATCATATTTATCCCCTTTTAAGTCGTGTTCAGCTAAATAATTGTATTTACTTCCTGTAAGTGACCTTTTTTCAACGCACACTCCTTTTCCTGCAAATTAACTCGACTAACCCAACAAATAATTCCCCTCACCCTCATCATAAATATTAATACCGATTTCACCCGCTGCTAATTTTACAAGAACTTGAATCACAATTGAGTAAATCAAATAGATAGTTCTGAAGGGTGAGGGTTATTAAAACCACCACCAGTTGGTTGAGGGTAAGGTTATGGAGGGTTCATGCAACGTATTTTAGTTTTAGTCCTAGTTTTAAAGTTTGCTTTGCTGTAGTTATAAGGAAAGGTGCAAAATTTAAGAACAGTACATTGAAGGAAAGTTGTGACCTAAATACACAAAATAAATAAATAACAAAATAAATTTGAAATGAGAATAAAATCGTCTTATAGAAGACTATGTATTACTAGGATATATAAGGAACGATTTTGCCTCAAATCGCCGAGGTCGCATGCGGGCGAGGCGCTGGATTTGAAATATCAACAGAAAATCGGAAATTTTGGAAGATTGTCCATTTTGGAGACATTAAAATATTTCACATAGCACTAGTTGGTATTAAATGATTTAGATCATGTTTTGACGGAACTGAAAGACATTCACAGTGGTAATAATGTAATAATAGTTATTTTCGTAATTCGATACAATAATGAATGTTATTACAGTACTTAAACGGGTACTATAATGAGACTTTTTTCAAAATTTGATACTGTCATGAGATTTTAGCAACATTTTATGGAACCAGTTCAAGTTGGTCACATTGGGATATAAATGTATCTAGTTGTCAGTGTTACAAGTTGATTTGGAATTTATACAACAAAATTAAGTCTTATGAAATGGAGTTAATAATAACGTAAAACCTACATTGTAAAAATTTGTTTTACTTTTGTTTTAAAAAAAGAATATACTCGCGAATTACATAAAATAGCATAAAATGCTCTTTTGATAAACTTAAAGAACTCATTCATTTTCAACTTGAATTCGTACATTTTAAACGTGGCTTACGAAACGAGTTTCTTTAATATACTATTAAATTATAAGTGGGCTAGAAACATGATCACTCGAGTACTGTAATTATACTCTAGCCCACGTGTGATATACATTTTATCTACAACTGCAAAAAATTACTTAAAAATTCATTTTTTTGTATTGTTTCTCGTTTCAATAATTAATTTATTGAAACGAGTTTGTCCTACTTGGGCTTACGTAATGAAACCAATGTGGTAATGAACTTCATTACGCAACTGAAATCACCTCAAATGAGTGTGGTAATAATGATAAAATGTACATGATTCTGAGAAGAAGAGAATTCTGAGCATGATAGTAGTCAAATATAATGTTTCATGGGTGAAAGGTGAAAAGAACCTACTACAAAAATACCTGTACTATATATATATATATATATATATATATATATATATATATCTTAAGCTTTTCAAAACAGAAATACATCACTTTATTAACTGAAAGCACCTTAAAGTGAGTAATTGATGCCCAGCCTTGTACTTCTCAGGTAATTTGGAATTTCTTCATTTGAACACTTGAATGCACTGACACATTAAGAAAAGCATCTAAAACTGCTAAAATAACTTATAAAATATCATTTAATAATGATCTAGCGACAATCCAAATTTGTATTTAATTTTTTGTGTTATAAAGTAGAAGAGAACGGAAATTAGTTAATTTGGGCAAATAGTATTTTAATTGTTGCACGCTTTACCACAAATATACATGTAAAGGAGGAGTTGCATGTGAGGTTCAGAGTCATTTAATTGAAATTATGGGCAACCATTCACTCTGATACGTTGGCAACGTTTTTGGTCAATTATTGGTCTAAGCAAAAATAAGAAGCAATTGCTCTAAGAGAAATTAAAATATCTAAAAATAATTAAAGATGAAACCCGAGGAATCAGAAGAAGATTCATGAAATGCATCTACCTGACAATAAAAATGAACCTTTCAGATTTGCGAAAAATATTCAAATGAATTATATACTGAAATCTGGAAGCTGGCATTCATTTCTTTAAGCAATTTTAGATACAAACTTTTACATATTCATTTTGGATCTCTGAAAATCACTGAATAAAAGAATTTCTATAAGTTTGCCAGAATCGATGTAGTTACCCCAACACACAGCATATTGTTTTACACAAAAAATATATAAGGAACCCCTTCCATGGGATAACTTGATATTCCAGCTCATTCTTTTAAATTAATTTTAAACAGAGGATAACCACCGATTCAGATTTGTTTCTATTCCTCTCTTTAGAGTAAATAGTAATTCTTTGTAATACTTGAGCTGATACGCAGCATAAGACAAGTTATTTAATTGAATACTTAATAGTTATTAAGTATTGAATTTGCATTTTAAAATTTTCCCCAATAACTAGGTTTCAGTTACCTAACCTCTTCATATCTTGTACTCATAATACTAATCTCAAAATTATAAAGTCCTAACGTGCACCAAAAGCTGTTATTCGGTTTTACATTATTGTATACTTGTATTCAGTTTTTGGGATAAATTATCTTGATATCATTTGTAGTACCAATTCAACCTAACCTATGGGAATGATATCCGAAATTATTCGATTCTTTCTTATTACTCTATTCTTGGGCTCATCATTGAGTTGAAATTGGGTTGAATTAGGTTGGGTTGGTATCATTTGTAATACCAACCCAACCTAATTTGAATCCAATACAGCGTCAGGCACAAGTTAAATTGGATATTCATTGTACCATCAATACCAATCCAACCCAATTTGGGACAATAATTTGTCCCAAAAATTCTCTGGATTTGGTTCGATTAAGTTAGGTTGGTATCATTTGTAATACCAACCTAACCTAATCCAACACAATCCAGAAAATTTTTATATAAATTATCTTGGTATCATTTGTAGTACTAATTCAACCTAACCTATGGGAATGATATCCGAAATTATTCGATTCTCTTTTATTATTCTATCCTTAGGTTCATCATTGAGTTGAAATTGGGTTGGATTAGCTTGGGTTGGTATCATTTGTAATACCAACCCAACCTAATTCCTACCCAATACAGCGTTAGGCACAAGTTATCTTGGATATTGATTGGATTTAAATATATTTTAAATAATTTCTGATATGATTTAAAAAATATACTTTAAGTTATATCTCAAAAATGTCAAGTATGTTTAAACATGTCAACGCCCAATAAACAGTTTGCAAGAAAATTATGGAATAAATTCAATAAACTCTTGTGAACATTGTGAATATATTTACGTAACTACAAAAGAAATGACTATCTGGAAGTGTATGTAGGCTCAAATGTGTGTATTGAAAAAAAAACAAAATAGACTTATTTCGCCGTTTTACATAATAATGTTTAAAGTGTATTATTGAATTTATTCCATAATTTTGCCGCACAATGTTTAGCCGTCTTAAGAAATGTATGTACGTATTTTAATTCGATACAAGTACACAATAATCTATAACTGAATAACAGTTAACAGTAAAGCTACCAACATTAAAACTAACATTAGACAGAACTCAAAACATTTGGGTTTAGCCGCACGTCTCTTATGATGGTGAAACCCAACTGTTTCTAGTTCCAAGACTGATGTTTATTATAATATTAGTATTCTAATGTTATAGTTCTAGTGTTAATAAATCCGCTCTTTCACGGTCATTCACAATCCACACCGTATCGAAAAACTTAATTTTATGGTTTCTATGGTCACACATCATAAATTGAACTTGAAAATGTTCAATTTAGAAAAAAGTCCAATTTTTACATAAAAATGAGAATAATTATTTAAATTCTATAGTTAGAGTATACAATGCGTTCTATTTAATAATTAAGAATTTTTAATATTAAGAAAATATATGACGCATTATTTATGCTGAAATAGGTTTGAAAAATCAGTAATAAAACCGTTTTCTCTCTTTGAAACTCGATCCGAGGACATACTATTACCAAGATGAGTGATTTCGTGTCAATATTTCATATCCAGCGTCTCACCCGTAAGCGACCTCGGCAATTTGGGGCGAAATCGTTCCTTGTACATGGTGCTTACAGGTGAAGTGTTGGATATGAGATATTAACAAAAAATCGTCCATTTTGGAAGATTGCAGCGCCTCGCCCGTAAGCGACCTCGGCGGAGTGAGAATAGGATTGTCTTGTAGGCGACTTTATTAACATGTACAAGAAAAGATTTCGTCGAAGTCGTTTGCGCTTGAGTTGCTGAATATGAAATAATAACAAAAAAACGTCCATTTTGGAATATTGTAGCGCCTACAATCTAAGCTAATCTAAGAAAATAATCTAGTTATAGAGTTCTTTATATATTTGCTATCATATATAAGGAACTATTTCGCCTCAAATCGCAAGTGACCTCGGCGATTTGAAGTGAAATCGTTCATTACATATCTTGGTTGAGATACCGAATTCATGAGTTATACTTAAATCTTCCACATATCCGGAGAGTTTTATAAAAATTTTTGTATGGGTGCTGCGTATTCACCGCGTATTTGTCGCCTACGTAAGTAGGCGACAAAATGAGTAGTGAGTAAATCAAGTATATGATTTACTCCAGAAGGGTTGAGGGTTATTAAAACCACCACCAGTTGGCCGAGGGTAAAGTTACATAACCCTCCTTTGGGAAAACACACTGCATATCGAATTGATTAACACCCTAACCTACAGGGATTTTAACATTTCTAAGATTCTATTTATAAACGAGACGATTTCCTCTCGAAGAGGAAGCAACCCTCTTGCAGTCTGCTATAAATAAGATTCTAACAGCACGTGTACGACTTCTGTCAATTGTCAAAGAGCCCTGTTTCTAACACCTCTTGCTAGCCGTATCTGGTTTTTTGGATTCGAATTCTAAACACAACGTTCGCGTATATGCAAATTCTTTCAGCCTTGATAGGTAAAATGTTCTGCAAAAAGCTTTTGTGTATCGTCTCGGTTTTCCTTGCCGCGCGAGATTAACAGCGCCCGCATGTGGGATTTGCCGAAAAATTTACATAATGTAATTAATGGGTTCGAGGAAATAGGGTTGTAAAGTAAAGCGATTCTGTTTAGAATTTAGATTTAGAACAATGCGGGGAATAAAACCTTAACTTTAAAGCTTGCGATGTAAAAAGAATAGAAAGCGAATAACGACTTTTCACCGCGTAGAAAGTGCCAACACGTGAAAACTAGATCGAATTAAATGTAACATTGAGATAAATTAGTATAATAAGATTGTGTGTTAAAAAGAGAATTCTATTTTGTTTTATAAATCGAAGTTAAAAGTTTCTTTTTTTGTGAGTCGTATTTTTTCGGGTCTAGTTTTTTTTAGTAAAAACTTAACCCAAAGCAATTATCGACCATCTGCCCGTTAATCACTGGGGCTCCAACAGCTCTCATCTTTTGTTTTGTTACAGGTAAGAAAAGCTGGTTGTGGCCCTGGTAGATTTCGCAGCAGAAGAGTCGCACTTTCAATTTAAATCGAAACCCGTTGTCTGTTGTCCTATATTATTTATTTATTGTGAGCTATTTAGTCAATAAAGTGTTGTATATTTACGCCTATAATAGATAATCAATTTATCATTTTACGAACGATATTAATAATAAAAAAAAAGATAAAACAACTATTTCTATTTTATCATCCTATAATTATATCCCCAGATTATTTTTTTTATAATAAATGTATTAACTAAGGTTTTGTTAAAGAGATAACCTGGGGATATACACGTACGGTGCATTTTTCTTTCCAATCTCTTTATGCGCAGTGGATTTCAACGAATGTAGGCTTTACAGCTTCATCCGGTTTGTTTACATTCAATGTGCGTGGGAAGCAGAAACAGCTGAGATTTTTAGATCATTCCCACCTGCTTGAGCTCTCGATACCTTACTCTCAACACCACACTCTCTGTTCTACTCTGGCTTACTTCGAACATATGGTTGTAAATTAAATCTACCCACAGTTATACCACAGAATTTATCTTATTGCATTTTAAAGTAATTGTTAAATTTAATTTAATGTTATTACCTATATTTAAATTAATTAAAGTATTAAGAAAAGTATTCTTTCTCATTTTCCAAATCTTTTTGCCATTTTAGGTTGATTTTAGCGATTTCAATGCTAATTTTGAAAGAAAATGTGGAGATTTGGAAAAACATTAATAGAGATTGTATTAATTTGATGAAAATTTCATTTTTCTACGACACTTCGTTTTATCGAAATAGATAGCATACCTCAATATGTGTGTCAATTTTGATACAACCTAACTTAATCCCATTTAACCGAACCTAATCCAACTTAATTCAATTTCACCCAACATAAGCAAACTCAGTCCAGTTCAAACCAATCTAATCCAAGTAAATATATTATTAATCTAAACCGCATGAATTAAGAAATTAGTTGTTTTTCAGGTTATACAATGAATATTTAATAAAAAATGTTATTTCATTTTAATGTTTAAGAACTTTTTGTGTAATCGAAAAAGAAGTTTTACACAACTTAAAAATAACGTCAAAGACGTAGATTTTTTTTTCAAATCGCTCGATATATTTTTCTTTACATCATTGCATAGCATGGATAACATTAAAACATTTTGCGAATATTCTCTTAAAGGTACTGTGTTGTATTGCAGTGTGCATGGGAAACAGATTAAAACAACTTATAACTGTCATTTACAATAACTCTGATTAGACACAAAAGTAGAATTTAATAGTTGCTACCAGTATTTCACGTTATCATTTTCTGTTTTACACTACAATGACTTTATGACAATGTCCGGAAAACATTTTGAATATTTTCTCTACTAAAATTATGCATAATGTTGATGTACATCAATGGATTGAGAATAGAAATTTCTCTCCAAGAAAACATATACCGAGCAATTTGTAAGACAAAACTTGACCTACGCTGGAAATTGAAGATGTTAGAAAAAATTATTTGTAGCACGAAATATAGAATTCACCAAACCATTTTATTTGATGCTTGGTTCATAAAAGTCATCGTTGAAACGTGTAAATCAGGGGTGCTCAAACAGCCGATCGCGAGAGTTTTATGAGTCGATCACCAAACTGTTAGTTTACCTAATACGTCTATGAGCCACACAAATTGGGTTACGAGAGAAGAATTGATAGAAGCAATATTATGTCTGCTAGAAGCAGTATTAAGATAATAAACAATTTTTAAGTCTTTTGGAAGGAATATCAAGTCCTCTTGAAACATTACGAGTCTTCTGCAAGCAATATCAAGTCTGCTAGAAGCAATACCAAGTCTTTTCTGGAAGGAATATCAAGCCTTTTGAAAGCTTTTGAAAACAGTTTTATGGAAGCAGTATGAAGTTTTCTAGAATAACTTCAAGTCTCGTGGAAGCATTTCAAGTCTTTTGGAAGCATTCTAAATCTTTTGAAAGTGATATCATGTCATCTAGACGCAGTATCAAGTGTTTTGGAAGCATTTGTATGTATGGAAGCATAAAAATTTTGTGTGCCTGGCTGCTTGCGTATTCAAAGCACCCGTGTATCCGGCGCCTATTTATCAGCTACGAGTTATAAAGTTACAAAACAACGTTGAATATACAGGGTGTTTACGGTATTATGATTTTATTTTGAAGGAGTGCTAAAACATCTTAAAGGAAGGTAATTAACATAAAAATGTCTTAAAGTTGCATAATAAAAGAGATATTACTGTTGTAATGTTTATTCAATAAACATAAAACCATTGTTATCGTGCCTAATTTTTCGAACATAGTTGAGACCTCAAGAGTTGAGACAACTGCGGAGAAAATACGAAGAGATATGAATGCCTAATAATTTACGCCAATTCATAAAGATATTGAGCAACTCTGCGTTCCACAACACGGAAATAAGTTCAATTAGTGTAAAGTGGATTCCATGAAAAAAAAATAAAAAATCATTTCAGTTAATACGCTTCAACAAGAAGAGATGAAAATTTCAAACAATATTTTTAATAGTAATTTAACAAAAGTAGTAAAAAACTTTTTGCGTTAGAAACCACCTTTTGAACTGTTTCAATCCCCTTTGAAAATAGCATCAAAAGACCGTAAACACCCTGTAAATAACCTAACTTAAATCAACCTATTTTGAGCTAAGAAATCTGTGATCTTCCGCTGTACACGCATTTTGGAAACACTGTATACTTGGTGTCCCATTTAAGAAGACACAGATTTAGCAACCATGTGTATTTTAATTGAAGTAAAAGAAGTAGATCTAAAGTAGAACTAAGACTAAAAACATTCAGAACTAGAAACATTCGGGTTTAAATGCCTTAAAACATGTACGACTAAGCCGGAAAAAATACATTAATATTTTTCAGTTTCTACCAGTTTAGGCTCACACTAGCCATCCTCAGGAAAGTACGTTAAGCGATATTTGATTTTCTCTTTAACATAATACTTTGTTTTCTTCTCTTTTATACTAGTTCTATTGTTTGACTTACAATAATATGCTACTATTTAACATTTTTATCAAATTTACAACATTTATTCCTATGATATTTTGTATGACAAAATTAATTTCACTTTAATTTTTCATTGTTAAAATACGACCAACATTTGTGTAAATGTTGGTAAATGTCGTTCAGTAAATAACAGAGTTACAGCTAGACGCATTTTTTATCTGACACCCTGTATATTATTTATAATCTTTGCATTTGGGATTGTATAAGACAGATCCCATTTTAATGGGGTGATTTGAATTGTAAATGCAACCCTGACTTAAAAAAATGTCAAGTTTCTTACATCTAACATTTTTTATTTAATCAAATTGTTATAATCTTAATAAATTAATTTTTTGATGTTATAAAGGAAAGATAATACTTTAGCTGAATATAAATTGATAACTTTTGAATTTTTTCGTTTTATAGATAGAAAATACCAAAGACTTCTTATAAAGATCTCTTACATTAACATTTTTGAGTAAAAATTATAAGTACACCAATCAGTTTGCGTATGTATTGATTTACATTAAAACTAAAACTTAATACGTATAATGTATATTTCCATTTAACTCTCTCAATACACAGACTACTTTTGCTGCTTTATTATTTCCTAATCTATTGCTTAACATGGATTGTATTAAGTCTTAAGAAGAAAAAAAGTCACTCAATATTGGCAGATGATACCGCATCGTATGTGACAGCAGTTAACCTAATTTTATTGCAATAGCATGCAAAGGGTTAAAAGATTTCTATTAGGCTAAATAAGAGTTTGACATTATCTCTTAACTGTTTTGGAAACCTGTACATCTATATGGTAGACGGTTTGCACGGAAATTTATGGTACGATAAAAATTCGATAAATGCAACATTTCCTATTTGGAACTCTTTATAATAGTAACAGTTTTGATTTTATTTCATTTCCATAACAAAAAGCTGAAATATGAAATAAATTACAAAGCAATGCTAAAAGTGAATGATATTTGTATATTATATAAACTGAATAAAAGTACGATTTGACGTATAAATAATAACAGAGAAAAAATTATTTTGTAGCTCAAAATTTTGAAAGTACTGATATTGTAAAACAGATTAAAAAAATAATTGGCTTTTAAATGTAAAATCTGAGAACAACACTATTACAGACGATAATTTAAGAATAAAAGCTATCGAATTTCATAAAACTTTTAATTCAAGCATAAAATTTCAAGTAAATTGCACCTTGTATTTAAATTTAATGATTAATTCGATCGAAAGAAATATCTATTACAAGCAACTTTTTTTGGCACATAGAATCAGGCTTGTAGCAATTATTGAATTTTTACTGGAGTCGGTAAGACTTCTGGATAATACAGTTCAGCATACATCATTGCACTATCTAATTGAAATTTACTCCTCAAAATCGATGATTTATATATTGGCTAAGTAAAGAGTTAGTTAATGCCATTTCTAAACAGAGTTGAACATTATGTACATCTTTTCATTAAAATCACCATTGTAATAAGTTCATCATTAAATGATTTTAACACTTCTATAGAGGTTCGAGAGATATCCTTAAAAATCTGTTACATTTTTATTACAAATTTTTGGGATATAATTGAAATGTATAGGCTGTCCCAAAATTAAGTTACCATGCATATGTTGGCATTTTTAAATAGAAACGCCGATTTTTTATTGCAATTATGAATTCATGTTGCACACCCTACTATGCTATTCAAATGTCTTTGATAAAATGGCTGTGTACCTGTATAAAGTATGGAATCAATTTGATAAAAATTCGAAGAATATTCGAGGTGAAAATTTTAATCTTCAAGGACTTTTCTTTTAGTAAATAATTTTTGAACGTATTATTCGATACCAATAATAAACAAGGTTCTTTTCACTTGCAAAATCCAAACTTTGCCAATATTTTCTTCCTTTCTCATTTTAGCACCCTTCAATTTCACCAATAATGAATAACAATAATGCGTGTTTTCTTTATAAACTTTGAATCTTCCCCTGTAGAGTGTACCGATATAAGAATTTAATTTTAAGCATAAAGTCATTGTAGTTTCGTCTGTTCTGATCACTTTTTCGCTCAATGTTGTATTGCTGTAACTCTAAAGCTACCAACTCGAAAAGATAACATAACTTGTTCGGAAGCATCATCAGAAATCAAAGCAAATCATGGCTGTCGATAAAAATGTAATAAAACTGTGACAAGTAAATCAAACAAAATGGAATCAAGTTTTGAACATCATTTTGAAGAATCTGGTTCCAATTTTCTTCTAGTGTCCCTATCCATGTTGCTGGTGTCCAAACGTCTTGGTATTGGAACACAATGTGGGGTGTCTGGGAGCATGCACGAACAGAAAGTTGTCACTAATAATTGGGCCTAAGGTAACCACGTGTTCAACCAAAATTTCTTCATTTTTGCGAAATATCAAAATTCTTCTTAGTTAGATTGCCGTTGTTAAAGCAAAGCTCCGTACGTGCTTTGAAGCAGATTCTTGCCCAAACAAGTATTGTAGTGTTTCAGAGAAGTTGTACTAAGCATAATACTTTCCTGCTGGAAAGTACAAGCTGAATGTCCACAAGTTTGTTAACAGTGCATTTAGTTGCTCTGTATTGGTGTGCCCCATCTAGTAATTATTGTCTCAGGTAATAATGGCAGGATAGTAACTAATTCCTGTTATCGTTGCATACGCAAGAGATCCTTTAAGAATGGCTTTTTGTCATCATTCATTAATTTTATTTACTGCTGAATATTCTAAACGTACTAATTCAGCCAATCTGTTCAGCGCATGATTGAAATATGGGCAGATCATGCGCTCATATAAAATTACATGCGATCATATCGAAGTATATGAATAACTAAATATATAAAAATATAAAATATACAGTTATATGCAAAATTAAACAGAAAGATATATTATGTATTAATGTTTCTACCATTTTCGTAAAATACACTAATAAAAAGTGTAACTTAAAAACATTCAAGTTTGAAATTATAAAACTTGACCTTATTGAAGATTCTGACTTCAATAAGTAAAAATAAAGATTAATAATCCGTTACTATTGAACTACTACATCACCACAGGTTTCTTTTTCTTTCAATAAATTGGTTACCACACTGAATCCACG
Source organism: Onthophagus sagittarius (assembly GCA_036711965.1). Lineage (NCBI taxonomy): Eukaryota > Metazoa > Arthropoda > Insecta > Coleoptera > Scarabaeidae > Onthophagus > Onthophagus sagittarius. The sequence continues at coordinate 64,160,619 of JASERS010000003.1, read as the reverse complement.
TCCTATTAAATATGACGAAGGAAAAAGGAAATGCAATTAAAAACTTTTTAATTACAGCCCATATTTCCGGATAAGCTATAGAGATCTATTTTTGCAACCAGAATTGTTGGTATTCGCTTTTGAACTTAAATTTTAATTCATCATTTCTTTTTGTAACTACAGAGACTCTTCTGTGTTTACACTTGAACACCCAAAATCATATCAATTATATTCATCTGCAAAATATCATCAAATCGTTGGTTAAAATCTGAATAGAGGTCATCCAAGTGCTTCAATAAGTAAGTATGTTTTCACCTTTCTTTTCCTACGGTTATAAACTGGCTAAATTCCTTCTGATTTAGTTTAGCATTAATTACATATTTTGTAATGAATTATGTAAGAGTACAATTAAATTTTTAGCAACTAGACGTTGACGATGGATGATACTTTTCTAAATATCCTTTTCATAAACATCCTTTTCTAAATATGCAAGAAAACCCCATTAGCGCTTATTTATTTTTCTTAAAGAAAATCAATAATACGTTTTTCCTTTAATATCTTATTGGAAATAATAATTCTTGGAAAATTTATTCTCCTTTTATAAACCCTATGGTGAAAGTAAAGCTTCATTTCCTAACAAAGTTGCCTCATCAAGTTGATTAGAAAACTGAGTAACATAGTACGCTTTACTTCACTTATGGCAAGTATAATTAGTTTTTCATCAATAGTAGAGGTTTTCCCAATTTCGCTATTATTAAAGAAATGGTGTAAGAAACAAACAAACCAATGTCGGTTATTTGATAAGTTTTTCTTTTAATATTAAAAAGTAAGATAAATTTTCATCGTTCTACGATGATAAAAAGAATAAAATCTTGTAATCTGGAAGGCTTTATAGCTTCGTTTGATAAAACCTCCTGAAAAACCAGATACATTGGTAATGTATTGTATGCCCTCTTTACAGTTATTCATCGCCCCCAAATGTACCTATGGCCATCACCGTCTCCATGGATCGCTACATCGCCCACCAGGGGGCGGTAATGCCCACTTTGGGAATCGTTGATTTAGAACGATTTATTTTGAATATGGAGAAAATTTTAATCTTCTAGAACTTTTCGTTTTGTTGAAAGAAATCGAAAATCTACTCATAACCTAAGAAACGTCTTTTTTTAACATCTTTAAGAATTTTTATTTAATCGAAAAGTTATATCGTGTTAATAAATTAGCTTTTTTAATATTATAAAAAAAGATAATAGTAGTAGTTTAGTTTGATGAAAATTGTTAATTTCCTAAGAAATATCAATTTTTGATATTTTAGCATAAATTCCCTCTCATCTTTATTCGTCTTTATTTATTTAGAACGATTCAGTTTTAATGTTGTCAAAAATTTAATCTAGAGGTTTTCGTTTTGTTTGGTTAAAAATTTTTATTTAACCCAAAAATTATTTGTTAACAAATTGTAAATTATTAATTTCTAAGACTCCTCCATTTATTAAAAAAATACCAAAGTGCACACATCCTAAGAAATGTCATTTTTTGATATATATGAGTGCTGGGTGCTGAAAAAGACACGACTTGGGAATAGACTCAAACGACGAATGACGATTCTACAAAGAAAAGCTGTATCAAATCTTTTCAAGTCTTCCAGAGACAATATCAAGTCGTTTGGAAGTATTTCAAATCTTCTACAAGCAGTATTCATTTAAAGAAGTTAATTACAATACAATTAATTTCCTAAATACGTCAAAAAAACATAATGATATTCAATTATGTTAACATAATGTCATTCATCCAGAGTTGATCATTTCAATTATTTTGGGATATTAGAGAATGTGTGCTTTTTAAGAAGTTTTTTGTTTTTTTGTAAAATGAATGAATATGGCAAACTTTGAATTGATACTGGCAGCTTATTATAGTGATGCAAACTTAGTATTAGTGGGTTAGAGTTTAGTCTGCTTTTCAGAATACGCAGTAGTTGGCAGTGTTTGGTGTTATACATATATATGTATGTCATCGATCTTATCTAGTGAGGTTGCTTTCGTTTTAATGCAGATGGTAAAGTCATCATATCGTATTTGATAGGGGCTTATATGCATCTCCAAGAATTGCCCGAACAATGCAATTGAATCCGTGCAACCGAATCCCATGGGCAATGCTTTTCAGTCAATGGATTTTGAAAGATGGTGGAAGTGCTAGACAGTTTTCCTCACATTCAAATCGATCATAAACCCATTCAATCAAACGTTGAAGGTCATTTACCGTTGATTTAGTTTTCCGAAATCCAATCCATATTGTTCTTCACTAAAATATTTATTAGAAGCTGTATGAAGCTTTCTGGAAGCATTTCAAGTATTCTAGAGACAATGTCAAACCATTCAGAGCAATATTAAGTCTTGTGGTGAAGTCTTACTTAAGTCATTTCAAGTAATATCAAGTTTTCTAGAATCAGTATCAAGTTTTGCAGGGGCAGTAGTAAATCTTTTAATATCAAGCCTTTTGGAAGTATTTCAAATCTTTTAGAAATAGTATCAGATATCCAGGAAGCTTCATATAAAATTTTCTAGAAGTACTATCAAGTCTTTTACAAGCAGTATCAAGTTTTCTGGAATCATCTCAAGTCTTCCAGATGCAATATCAAGTCTTTTGGAAGTATTTCAAATCTTCGAAAAGCGGTATCAAATTCTGAAAGCAATATCAAGCCTTTAGAAGCAGTATGAAGTTTTCTGGAAGCATTTCAAGTCTTCTAAGTGGAGTATCAAGTCTTCTGGAAGCATTTCAAGTCTTCTGCAAGGAATATCAATTTTTTTTAGTTAGAAACATTATCAAATCTTCCAAGGAAAGTAGTAAATTTTTTCAGTTCAAGTCTACTAAATGCATTTTAAGTTTTTGGAAGCAATATTAGGAAGACTTAATATTGCAGGGAGCAGTGTTGGGACTTCTGGAAGTAGCTCAACTCTTCTGGAAGCATTTCCACTATTCCAGAGATAATGTCAAATCATTCAATGGCTATATTGGCCACATGTAGGTGTTTCAAGTCTTGTAGATGCATTATCATATCTTTGGAAATATTTCAAGTCTTCTGCAAGTAATATCAAGATTTCTAGAAACAGTATCAAGTCTTTCTGGGGCAGTAGTAAATCATCTGGAACCAGCTCAAGTCTTTCAGAAGCAATATTAAGCCTTTTGGAAGTATTTCAAATCTTATAGAATCAGTGTTAAGTCTTCTGAAAACATCAACTATTCTGAAATCCTTATCAATTCTTTTAGAATCAGTATCAAGGGTTCCAAATACAATATCAAGTCTTTTGGAAGTATTTCAAATTTTCTAAAAGTAGTATCAAGTTTTCTGGAAGCAATATCAAGCCTTTTAGAAGCTGTATGAATTCTTCTGGAAGTATTTCATGTGTTCAAGATGGTGTATCAAGTCATCTGGAAGCATTATAACTCTTCTGCACACAATATTATGTTTTCTAGAAGCAGTATCAATTTTTCCAAGGGCAGTATTAAATCTCCTGGAAGTAATTCAAGTCTTTTGAATGCATTTCAAGTCTTTTGGAAGCAGCATCAAATCTTCTGGAGGCAGTATCTGGTCTTCTGGAAGTTATTTAAATCTTCAGGAAGTATTTTAAGTCTTCTGGAAACATTCCAAATCTGCTGGAAGCATTTCAAGTTTTCTACAGGCAATATTAAATCTTCTAGAAGTATTGCAAGTCTTCTGGAAAAATTTTAAGCCTTCTGAAACCAATATCAAGTCTTACAGAGGTAGTAACAATTCTTCTGGAAGCGTTTCAAGTCTTTTGGAAGCTGCATCAAGGCATCTAGAAGCTTTTCAAGTCTTTAGAAGCATTTCAAGTCTTCTGGAAGCAGTACCAAGTCTCAATTCAAAATAGGTGTTCTCCAATAAAAATGCTTATAGCAGATACTAAGATTGAATTGGAAAGATAAAACTCAATAGTACATTAAAATTAAAACATTAATTGAAAATGGCAACTTCAATCAAAACAAAATTGTATGGGTGTTTGTGCACTCAGAGCATCCACGTATTCGGTGCCTTTGGTTGCTCATAGTAGCATTGCGCTATTCAAAGCAAAGTTAAACTGGCAATAATGTCAATAATAGTAAGTGTTTGAAAAAGCTATCAGTGGCGCAGATAACATTTTTAACGTAGGGTTCGAATATTTCATTTTAAAGAACTTTTGATTATTTCTTGTTAATGAGCCCTTTGGGAAGATATGTATGATAAGACTTAATTTCTTCATTTGCCATGTGTTATCTGCCATAGAATCTTGTCAGTGTTTTTTTGAATCAGCTATATTACAAATTAGATGTTTTAATATTATAAAGGAAAGATAACACTTTAATTTGATGTAAATTGTTAATTTCTAGGAGTTTTCCTTTTATAAAGAAAAAAATACATACACAACCTGAGAAATGCCATTTTTTGACATTTCTTATATTGGGAAATATTTTTTAATGAAAATTATGAATAAACAAATCAGTTTTATTGACGCTATAAAAACCTCAATGATTTTATTACTTTTATCGTTTTTATTTATTTGGAATAATCCAGTTTTAAAACGGTAAAAATCTCGTAGGACTTTTAGCTTTGTTGAGTTTAGGGAGAAAAATTGCAAACTCTACCAATAAAATATGAAAAGTCAAATTTTTGATTTCTTAAAAATTTTGTAAATCAGCTTTTTTAACATTATAAAGGAAAGATAATATTTAATTTACTTTTAATTATAACAAACACAACTTCTCAGTATAATTTCCAATTTATTTAAAAATTAAAAACATTTAAAACTTCGACGTTTCGAGCTTAATCAGCTCATTATCAAGAAATCATCATTAAACGTAAATTTACATTAAAATATCTATTATTACTTATAACACCGTGTTGAATGCCATTTTATTCTTAAATTTAAAAATCATGTTGAAACAAGAAGAAACATATTGATAATACTTAAGTTTGATGAAATTTGTTTGTAGAGAAGAAAATACCAAGATCCTAATCATAATCAAAATCTAAATTTTTAACTTCTTTTACATTAACTTTTTTTAGTGATAATTATGAACGAACAAATCAGTTTTATAGATGTTATAAAAGTCCCGATGATTTTTATGACTTTTATCGTTTTTATTTATCATAAATTAAAAATAAGTATAAATAAGATTTTTTTTCAAAAAACAAAATCAAAAATAGAAAACTTCTTAGCCGCTACGATTACCTAAATGGTAGAAATAAAAATCAACGAGAGCACTAGGGCACATGACCTTCCTATGCTAGTGTTATGGTTGCCGGCCCCCAGGTTGGTTGTCGGTTCGGCTCAACGTTGCTCAAAGAGAACCTGGCAAAGCAAGCAAGCTGGCAGATTGTGAGCACCACAGACCGCCACAGCGTTCAGTGTTCGCCAGAGCTTCACGGTGGCGTGCCGCCATGTTCGACGAAGAAGAACAACACAAACCGCATCTATTTCGGTACGCGTCCTTCCGGATTTCTCAAAGTCCAAACGCGTACATAACGCGCGCGTAAAGTCTTAACAAAACTTTGTGCTCGATACGCAAATAAAAACCTCTATATAGCGGTTTTTAATGCATTTTTTCGTGCGTTCTGACCGAGTTATGGATGATATGCCCAACGGCGTAGTTCTTATCAAATGTAAGTTTTTTTGAAAAAACCATATTGAGCTGGTCTTTTTTGTTGATATTGTTATACTATTTTCTTTTGGTTTATTGAAAGAAAGTAGTAAAACAAAGACAATAGAAGTGTTTGTGAGTGCACAAAAGAGATTTAAGGGAGTTTTAATCTTAGAAAGACAAAAGCTCAACCCTGAGGAACACCTGGCCCTTATTAAGCAACCAGAAAGAAAAGAACAGGTATAAATCGACTTTGTGAGTGCGTTTGAGAGAACTAGATCTACCGGTGAACAGCTGCCTTCCAAGAATATTATTTTGTTATTTCACTCCAAAAATAATTAATCTTATAATATTTGGAATAATCGCTGAATTGGGGCGCGGGTTTATGATAACGCATTTCCTTATCGTTTTCATAAATCAATATTGAATCGATAAAGTCAATATTGAATTCGCAAAATTATTTATGATTGTTTTATTGTAAACATTAAGTTATTTTCGTAACCTTTTCATGACGTTAAGTGTTGATTGTGTCAATTGTAAATGAAGAAATCTTTTGAAAAATCTGTACACACATTGAAATTCCTGAGCAACAGCTGTCTGGCCACATGTGCCCCGTCCACAGGTTTCAGATAACACGCAGTGATAGGGCTGCCTCAAATTTGCAACGAGACAAATATTAATTATCTGAAAATTGACCTAGATGCTGGTCCCAACTTAATCTTTCATGCTGGTACGGAAATTGATATTTGATATATAAATCCAGAAATTTGAACTGACTTAAAAACGAAATACTTGAGTAATTTTAGTTATCTTAATCCGTACTTGATTAATATATAATCAGTTATAAGAACAAATAAAGGAGAGGTTGAAAGATGAATCAGCAAAGAATTTATAGAAATAACTTTTTCATTCAAAAACCTATCTCGATTTATAACGATATAAATATTCCTTGAAGTATAAACATCTAACTATAAACTCCTAAAGTCAAGTTAAACGGATCCAATATAGATTCCGAAAGTTTTATTATACACAAAATAAATTCTTTGATTTTTCCCAGATTAAAAGTAAAAATATTTTTTTCCTCGCCATTTTTTTGATTAACTAAAAAAATCTTATTTGAACGATACAAATTATCCCATCTTCCCCATAGCACTTTCTCTTCGATTCGCGAGAGGCGTAATTGGATAATGCGCATCGATGGTATAGAAAACGAACGTTTTCTGGGCTCATCGACCCGTTCAAAGAGACCACCTGAGAGTGAACGACATGTGGCGAGCTCGTTAAACCATGTTTACGTTACTCTTGGATTAGATAATCAAGTGCTTTCCGTGCTTTTCGGCGTCTCGCCTCCTACATCAACCAAAATAAAATTGCCTTATCTCATTTAGTGCCTTAAAACAAAAAAAAATCTGGTTTAAAGTATTTGTAACTGTTAAAAATTAAAAAAAAATAAAACGAATTAACGTTGAGGTTGAGTTTAATGATCGAAATCAATTATGAACCGTGAGCTTTGAAAATCTAGGCAAAACCTGGGCCAAGCTATTTAAGAGTGTGGGAATCTATATCCACGGGCTATCAAGAAGAGGGGCCGTGTTTATTTTCGTTACACATACACACCTAAGAACACGCACTAAACTCTAAAGAGTCTAGAGTTCGAGTGCTCACTCGATGGCGCCAACGTTAAACTTCCCCACAAAGAAAACATTGATTTTTATTTAATCATTTATTTTTACCGCGATAATAATATGTAAGTATACTAAAACCTTGAACTGGTTTTTCGAGTACCACAATTAGGCTCAGGTTTTCGCCACCGTATGCACGAAGAGCTGTTGCTGCTGCTGGGGTCACGCATGAAGGAACGTGAGGTAACCACCAGCAAAGTTATGCACGGCCACGCTGTGTCGGTAAGGTTCGTTAACCCCTTTTTATCTGGGGCCCCATTCGGAAATAGACCCAGAGCACACCGCTCCATGGGCGTTTCGCCATCGACTTAACGATTGATTTTACGATCCTTTGTAAGGTGGCATAACAAACCGGCTGAAATAGAGCTTCAATTAAAAGATACGAGCCCCGGTGTGAGTATTAATTGGCCCCGACCACGGTGGTGATAAGCTCAAACTCGTACCCCACTGAGGAGGAAATTGATTATTGAAATCGTAAGCCGGTACATTAATCTCTTTATCAATTCAATGGTGAAAATAAAGTTATTAATGTGATGATATTTTCGACAAATAAAGGCTTCAATATTGTAAGAAAAGATTTTATTAATTTTTTTTTCAAGTCATTACTCTGTTAGAATCATAACTAAAGCCAAGTTACTGGCGTAAGAAGCAACTTTGATGTTTCCACAAGGATAAAAAATACCAGGAAAACCTGAACTTGTATTTCATCACAACCACGATTGTGTCAGCTACTCCTCTTTATTTAAATAAGAAGGGAATGAAATCAGCAGGAACGATGAGGACAATGCCCTAAAACGTAATAAAGGAGAAAGGTCATGGCCCATGTGTTGAATAATCTGCTAATATCAATGGAGAATTGAACAACGATTTACTTGCCCACTACTTAACGTGAGTTCAAGGGCTTAATATTGCGGCGAAATGATTTCCAAATATTTCGTTTTACTACTGATGTTAATACAACAACATTTTGACAGCGCATCAAAAGTCAAAAGGCAAACATAATCACAGATGGTTTCACAAACGTTATTTAAAAATTTCCAACGAAGAAAATGTTTGAAAAACTTTAAAGGAGTACTTTAAAGGAGAACTTTAAAAAATTTTAAAGGAGATTCAGCAAAATGAGAGAAGATTGCCCAATAAACATCAATAGTATTAACTGGGTTCAACAAAGTTAAACTACTAAGCAATCTCTTTTGATATTGTTGTAAATATATCGTTAACAAGTATTAAAGTAGAATGCCTTATAAAAGAAATCACCCACAGAGAAATGTAACGTCCGAGCTGAAAGAAATTGAAGACAAAATGCCAAAGCCCAGAAGATGCGATAAAGGACGATTCCAGGAAGGGTGGTTTGGGTTGTGTTGAATTTGAAAAGTAGTTCCTATCATCATATAGAAGAAATACTCGATTATTCATTATACTTGGAGATTAGTTCGTTGTTAAAATTGTTAATAACATAATATGTGTTCCGCGGAACCCTAGGATTTCACTCAAACGCTTTAGGGATTCCACGAGTCAATACTACAATTAGATTTGAATTGAATACGACGAATTAAAGATATGTCAGTTTTCTGCGAACCAGAACTAAAAAATCGTTTGAAACACCAGATTAAAATCTACATTTGCATATGATAGAATTGGCCCAATTTGGATAAAATTTGTGGAAGCATATTGAAAAAGAATTGACACCTTTCCAAGATACATCCATAAACATTCACACAAAAAGTCAGGCCACGCAAAATATATTCAGATAAATACGTGTGACAGCACTGATCAGAGAGTGTAGAAGCAACCTGAATTGAGTTAATTTGGGGCAATGAATGTCGGTAAATAGAAGTGTCCGCCTTCTATTTGCTAAAGAGGCAACGAAAACAAAACCGCATTTGATAAAGCATTTCACTTTTTCGTGGAGATTTAATATCATCAAACTGAAACTGCTGATATGTTTGCTTTTCATTGTTTTTCCTCAATTAACGTCACTTATTAGGACTAGATCTTTTCTTTATTAACCCAGTTCTGTATTCTTGAACCAGTATTTCGCGGAATACTAGAGTTTCACTCAAACGCTTTAGAGGTTCCACGAATTAATGCTACAATTCGATTTCACGACGAATTAAAGACATGTCAGATTATATAAATAATAATATCATTAAATATCACATTAAAATATACATTTGCACATGATAGAATTAGTCCATTTTGAATATAATTAATGGAAGCATGTTGAAAACGAATTGATGCTTTTCGTAACAATCTATCTCTGTGAGAAATCGTTTTCCACATATGTCGCTACAAAGACGAAGTATAGAAATCGACTTTATAATAAAAACGATATGCGTCTCCAATTAACATCGACAATAATCTCCTAACCTACTGTTGTGGGCGATGGTATAATGAAACTTGTAAGTTTTTGTGCATTTTCTGCTGATACACTCTGCGTTTGAGTTATTTTTATATTTTGCTTTTATTATACATCCAAGAATGGTATCCTCTTTTGCTTCTGTGCATATCGGATTGTGCCATAAAGTGAAAGTACTCAATCTTCAAAACTTTACAAAAGAAAATCTCTTCATTTATGAGAATATTATATTACTGGTTCAAATAGTCCTAATGGATATTTTTGAATCGGGGAATAATTTGTTACTCTTGTTTGTACTGTCAAAGAGTTTTTACTACGGAGAAACATGTAACATACACATCCATCCTTAAAATCAAATCTGGGTGTGTTGCTGAGTGAAAGGTTCCATAAACATATTATTTCAAGAAAGGATTTTGCGCGATGACATATTTAGCATAAAATATTGTTGTTGTATATTGTTGGGTTGGGTTGAGTCATTAATCTTAACCCAGTTCACCCAACCCAACCCAACCCAATGTTTAATGAAGAAGTATTTACGTAATGTTCACTTTTCCTTGGGCGGTCGATGTCTTCAAAGCCGGCCGGGATTATTTTTCGATAAAATTATTAATGGTATGGAAGATATAATCTCGGCCGACTTCGAAGACGGCGGCTGCTGAAAGTATTGTTCATTTTACTTGTAATCCCAAGTAGCTACTTTAAATTATTGTTGCTATACATTGTTGGGTTGGGTTGAGCCATCAAGCTTAATCCAGTTCACCTAACCAAACCCAACTAGACAGTTAACATGAATTATTCTTTAAGGAAGGAGTTACAAAGTATTGTTCACTTTTTTTCGGGAGGCCAACATCTTCGAAGTCGGCCGAAAGTATTTTTCCGATAAAGTTATTAATTGTACTGAAGATATAATCTCGGCCGATTTTAAAAACGTCGGCTGGCGAAAGTATTTTACATTTTATTTATAATGTCAACTAGTTATTTAGCTTAAAATATTGTTGTTATACATTGTTGGATTAGGTTGAGCAATCAATCTTAATCCAGTTCACTCAACCCAACCCAACCCAAGTAGTCAGTTAACATTAGTTATTGTTTGAAGAAAAAGTATCAAAGTATTGCTCACTTTTCTTGGGGTGGCCGACGTCCTACAACCTCGGCTATCTTCGAAGATGTCGGCCGCCGAAAGTACTCTTCATTTTATTCTTTGAGATTGTTTCTTCGTTACAATTGTTAATGATTTCGAAGATGTAATCCCAACTAACTACTTAGCAAAATATATTGTTGAGTTGGGAAGAAGTATCAAAGTATTGTTCATTTTTGTTTAGGATTCACTTTTCCTCACCCAGCATCCACACGTACTTTCAAGAAACGGCGCCTACATCAACGTTTTGATAGCCATCAATGTTTAAAAGACGCCATCGTCCAGTATATTTTAAGTATAAAGCTCAAACCTCTAGTAAATTATTTTGCTTCAAGTCTACGTTCTACATAATCATGGATCAAAGATTTAGCAAAATTAATTGTGAATTTACGTCGTGATGTTTTATTATTTACTTGGGAAGCCGGTAAATAAGGTAAACTATGAAGCTGTCCGATCTTGCAATGTCAATAAGCTATAGGTCACATTTTAATTCTTCTTTAACAAGAGTAAGTCAGTGTTGATCTACAGCGTCCACTCCACTCATTGTAGAATTATAAAAATTTATCATCTCAGCCTTCCCGTTTTCTTCTACATTTGGTGCATGATGTTGGAACCAGTATCCAGTACTAAACCAGTAGTAGAAATCAGATCCCTGTTCACGATGTCTGCTTGAGAGGAATTGTGAAGAAACTTTATTCTTTCGTAAAGTTCCGGCATATGTTAGACCAATATCTTTCCGTTCCGTCATTAATGCAATGAAACTAAGCCAGTTGTTTCCCGCGACATTTCGATTAGTGTTTCTTGTAGATTCTACAAACTTTAGAGTATTTTGAGTACTCACTGCAGTATGTAGACCACTGAATACTCACTACATTATTTTTTTACATTGGATGTTAAATATATCATATATTTTGGAAAGCAGCTGATTATCCCCACTTTCAATTTTTTACTACCGAGGACCGGTAGTCAAACAAAAATCAGCCAGCTAGCCAAGCTGCAAGTTCAGTCATCAAAGCGATTAACAGAACTTCCTAAACTATCCGTATTAAAAAGAGAGAATTCATGGTTTCATGGTTGGGTACTTTCAATTCTATCTCGTCTACGTGTCCTCAAATGTAGCTCTTGGATCGTAGCTTACACTTAAATCTATAATTGTAGAATTGGTTGGTTCCAAAATGTCAAATATCTTCTCAGCTCTCGTCACAAGTGACCAACGTTCTAAAGGCGTTTTCAGAGATTTCGCAGATGCGTTACCTTTTAGGCCTAGAAGATGTATGTATCGAGTTCTGGAAGAAGCCGGTGGAACATCTATTTTTGATATAAAAGAACTTGCATTCCCAAGGAGATCGTAAGCTGCTTTACTGTTCTCATTTGCTTCATCTTCTTCTTCATACATGTCCTGATTATGACTGATATCTTCACTCGATGCACCAGCAAGATAGTTGTCTTGTTAGTTTTCATGTTCATCTTCATCATCTACATCAGCATAAAAGTTGTCGACAAGTTTTTCAACTTGTTCATTTGTCAAAAACCGAGTTATTATTTTGTACACTATGATTTCAAATCACAAACTTTTTGCTAAGGACAAAACTTACAACAAAGACAAAGACTGGCGACTAAATGAAATGAAACGTCTTGGTCGCTTTATATAGAACGCTTATTTTAAAGTATAGAATATAAGGTCTAACATTTCTCTATAACTTCAAAAAGTTTTTTTTATTAAACCCATAGCATTTAGAAGAAAATGTTTTTTTTTCTTTTAATGTTATTCAAAAAATAAATCGAAGTTAAATTCAATTTAAAATTCTTATAAAATGAATTGTCCACTATGAAAACTTAAAAGTTGATATAATCTAACCTCGAAAACTCTTCTGTAACCTCATTTATTGATGATATCAAACAAAACGCATTAGTCCATAAATTTATTTTTAGAATTTATTCATTAAGAATGTATGAATACGAAAAGTTCATAGATAAATTAAAGCTTATCTAACCCTAGATAATTTATATCTCATACTTCAACAAAACCCATTATATTATGCAAACTTTCTCTGCATTTTTGCTCGAAATTGAAACATCGTCGTGTTTTTCGCGTAAAATCACGTCCTTGAAGAGCACGTGTCAGAAAGTGATGAGTTTCTTTCGCGGGTTTCTAAAATATTCGTTTATTTATTCTGGTCATTTGGTCCCAATCGAGTGGTTAAAAATAATAAACGATTTTCAGGAGCATAAAATATTAGGGAAACAACGAGCGATGGTGTGAAATAAACATCACATCTCATTCAATCTAATTCTAAGCGGGAATTAATAATAAACGATAAATTATTTAAAGTGAGCTTTTTGTTTTGGCAATGTTTCAGTAGTTGAAGAATTAAAGCTGAACTTTATTTCTGGCGCTTGGCAAATACGCGATCTTTCGCTGGCAGATAAATGCATAATAAATATTTTATCCCGTGAATAAATAACGATAAACTTTCCAAGGTAACAAATATTAAAACAACATTTATTTTACTCAGTTCTCGGAAAACAATAATTCGAAAATCTCATCTTTTAAATTGGTCGGCTTAAAAGCACCACCACGAAAAAGCCGGCTAAAATTACAAAAGAGTCGAAATAAAATACCTCGTGAAAGATAAAACTTGTTTAGAAGTTATTAACCCGGGTAAACATTTAATTAGTTTTACAAACTTGGAGTGGAGATAACCAAAGAAGCGAACCCTTGGGAATCTAAAACTCTCACGTCCATCATCTTTTATACGTCTCAAAGGTAGGTTTTAATAAAATCTGAGATGTTAAAAGATATTAAAAAAGCGTAAGATGGCAAGAGCTATAAATTAAAAAGATACTTCCTGTTACACTCCACTTAATTAATTTCTTGCGTCTGATGTCTTGGTACTCCAAAATCTCTACCTAAATAAATTTAAAGTGACGATCTTCATATTTGCAAAATCTATGTCTTAATGTCTTATCTACATCACTAATTGTAATATCAAAATACCGTAGTATAACGTGGTTGTGTACTGAGATAATCCATTGATATTTATTGGGTGATTTTCTCTCATTTTGTTAAATCTGCTTTAAAATGGCAAATATTTCGTTGGCACTTCCTCTGAATTTTAAAATAATGCCTGTGCAGTAGTGTTATATGCACAATTGCCTAATGTCAAAATGTGGAACTGTCTATGATAAGTAGAATATAGACTGTTGTCTATGATAAAAATCGCTCAATTAACATTACTTTGTTAATTGAACGATTTTTTTATAATAGATGCCATAAACCAGTCGAAAGTCGTCCATCAGGAAGACCACTACAAACGAAGATTCCCCAATAATAAACTCAAAAATACTTCCTCGTATACGCGACATAATTAATTTCTTGCATCTGGTGTATTGCTCCATTTGCATCAAGTGATTCAAAAACTCTCCCGGCCTAAGTTTCAAAGCGACGACCTCCACATTTGTAGAATCTTACACTTTCAATTTTTAATCTACATCATTAGCGGTAATATTAAAATAGGAGATTACTTCCTAATAGAATGTTAGTGTTTATTGGACAATCATCTCCCCTTTTGCTAAATTTTCTCTAAAATGGCAAACATTTCCTTCTGGTGCTTTCTTGAAATTTTAAGATAATAAAATCTTGGTCTATAATGTCTGTGATAAGGTTTGAACATAAATAGGCTATCAAAACGTTGATGAAGTACATTAACATTCTGGAAGACCATCAATGAAGTGACAGGTGAGCTAGCATATAGTTCACCCCCTCGAAGATTTGCACAAAGTTCTCCACAATCTCCCACTGCTTAAGCTTTTAAGATCTCAACCCTAGCAGTATCTTATTCTTTCAAGATTTTATCTACATTAGTAATTGAAACAAAATAACAGTCGTTACACGTTAATATTCGTACATCATTAATGTTAATGTCAAAATAGGAGATTCTTCTCATTTTGCTGAATCCTTTAAGATTGCAAACATTTCGTTGGTACTGCCTCGAAATTTAAAAATAATGCGTGAACTGCCCGTGATAATGTGTTTGTCTTTTAAATTTTAATGCGCTATCAAAACTTTGGCAAATTATTTCGCTGCCATTTTATGCCCTATACGCCAGGTTAAACAGTGGCCAGGCAAATATATCGTTGTACAATTTATTTTCAAACGAAAATTCCGCAGAGTCCTCCATTTCTCTTATTTCGAAAATATGTCAAGTCTTGTAGAAGCAATATCAAGTCCTCTGGAAACAGTTCAGGTCTTGTGGAAGTATTTTAAATCTTTTGGAAGCAATATTAAGTCTTTTAGAAACAGTATCAAGTCCTCTGAAAGCAGTATCAATTACTCTGGAAGCAGCATCAAGTCCTGTGGAAGCTCAGATCATGTGGAAACATTGCAAGTGTTCTGGAGGCACTTCAAGTGTTCTGGAAGCACTTCAAGTGTTCTGGAAGCAATATCAAGTTTTCTAGACGCAGTATCAAGTCTTCTCGAAACAGTTCAGGTCTTGTAGAGGTATTGCAGATGATTTGGAAGCAATCAAGTCTTCTAGAAGCAGTATCAAGTCCTCTGGAAGCAATATTAAATCTTCTGGAAGCAGTGCAGGTCTTGTGGAAATGTTGCAAGTGTTCTGGAAGCATTTCAAATATTCTCGAAGTAATATCAAATTTTCTAAAAGCAGTATCAAGTATTCTGGAAGCAGTTCAGGTCTTGTGAAAGCATTGCAACTGATTTGGAGACAATTTCAAGTCTTCTAGAAGCAGTATCAAGTCCTCTGGAAGCAGTATCAAATCCCATGGAAGCAGCTCAGGTCTTGCAGGAACATTGCAAGTGTTATGGAAGCATTTCAAGTCTTCTGGAAGCAATATCAAGCCTTCTGAAAGCAATATCAAGTTTTCTAGAAGCAGTATCAAGTCCTCTGGAAGCAGCGTCAAGTCCTCTGGACGCAGTTCAGATCTTATGGAAGCATTGCAAATCTTCTGGAAGTAATATTAAGTCTTCTAAAAGTATTGTCAAGAAGCACCTCCTGTTTTCGAGAGGCAATATCTAGTCTTTCGGAAACATTTCAAGTGTTGTAGAAGCAGTATCAAGTCCTCTGGAAACGGTTCAGGTCTTGTGTAGGCATTATAAATCTTTTGGAAGTATTTTAAGTCTTCTGAAAGCAGTTTCAAGTCTCCTAGAACCCTTTCCAGTCAACTGAACGTAGTCTAAAAGTAGCATCAAGACTTCAGGAGCAATTGCAAGATTTCCAAAAGCAGTATCTAGTCCTCCAGGCGCAATACTGTGTATTCTAGAACTATTTCAAGCTTTCTGTATGTATATGTCTTTGTATCAGTGCATGTAAACCCAGAGGACCTACATATAGGCCGTTTGCAATGAAAAATGTCATCTGCCAGCAGTATTTAGAGTTTTATAAGTAGTATCTAGCCTTAATTTACACTTCTTGAACTACTGTCATGAAGATGTTGTATTTTGTAAACAGTGTTTGCTATTTTGGAAGAATAGTCTTTTTGCAATAAAAATGTCAACAGTATATTGACTTTTTGTGATGAAAACGTTGTCTGTCAGCAGTTTTGCAAGCAATATATATAGTCTTTTGTATGTATAGGTCTTTGTATGGGTGCCAACCCAGAGGACCCACGTATTATTTGTTTGCAATGAAAATATGAAAATATTTTCCGCCAGCCGTGCTTAAAATTTCAAAAATAGTATCTAATTTTTAATTGTCAGTTTTTTAACTGCTGGCATGAAGATTTTGTATTTTGCCAACAATGTTTGCTATTTTGGAAGCAATATCAAATTTTATTATAAGTTTTTGCCTTTTGCAATAAACATGTCAATAGTATATTTTTTACGAAAAAAATGTTTTCTGTAAGCAATTTTAGAAGCAGTATTAAGTCTTCTGGAAGCGTTTTAAGTCTTCTAGAAATAGTGTCAAGTCTCTTGGATAAGTCAAGTCTTCTAAAAATAGAATCAAGTCTTCTGAAAGCAATATCAAATCTTCAAGAAGCAGTATAGTCTGTACCACGAGAAGTGATACAGATATCGATTTCCGCAAGAATTTTGTGCATACGTTACAAATATTATGTCCGCGCGTTGACGTGTGTTAGAGTGAAATGGTTTGTAGCGCATACGTCCGTTCCGTACACTGTTAGGCGATGAGTCACCTCCACTTCTCGTGGTACAGACTATATCAAGTCTTCTGTCAGCATTTGAAGCCTTCTGGAACCAATATCAAGTCTTCTAAAAACAATATCAAGATTTCTGGAAGCAATCCGAATCTTCCAAAGGCATTATCTAGTCTTCTGTAAACACTTCAAATCTTGTGACTCAGTATTAAGTCCTTTGGAAGCAGTTCAGGTCTTGTGGAAGCTTTGTAAATCTTCTGGAAGCATTTCAAACCTTCTGGAAGCAGCATCAAGTCTTCCAGAGGCAATATCTAGTCTTCCGTAAACACTTTAAGTCTTGTGAAGTAGTATTAAATCCTCTAGAAGCAGTGCAGGTATTGTAAAAGCATTGCAAGTCTTCTAAAAGCATTTCATGTCTTTCGAATCTTTCGAAAATAATATTAAGTTTTTTGGAAGCAATATCAAGTCTTTTAGAAGCAGTATCAAGTCTTCTGGAAGGATTTCAACTCTTCTAGAAGCAGTATCAAGTCTATTGTAAGCATTTCAAGTAATATCATAATGTATATCTTATAAATATCATATCTTATAAAAGCAATATCAAAATTTCTGAAAGCATTTTATGTCAGTTTTGTGCATGTATCAAGTTTTTTAAAAATAGTTCAGGTCTTGTAGAAGTATTGTAAGTCTTCTGGAAGCAATATCAAGCCTTCTGGAAGCAATATCAAGTCTTCTAGAAGCGATATCAAGTCTTCTAAGAGCAGTATCAAGTCTTCTGGAAGCATTACATGTCTTCCAGAGGCAATATCTAGTCTTCCGTAAACGTTTCAAGTCTTGTAGATGCAGCATCAAGACCTCTGGACGCAGTTTAGGTCTTGTGGAAGCATTGCAAGTCTTCTGGACATTTCATGTCTTCTAGATGCAGTATAAAATCTTTTATTAATGAAATATTCAGATTTTTTACCACGAGGATTGATGGTTGAATTGTCAATACTGAGAACAAATATAATCAATACCATTGATTATATTTGTTGATGCTGCCCATACACGGCAGCATTAGAGTTTAAGTTTCCAGAGTGAATAGTTTATTTTATAAATACTTTTAAGTAGCAGCTACAAACTTAATTTCATATTTGTCGAGGGTGAGGTTAAGAAAAAACAACGATTTTATTCTTATTTGTTTCCATTCAAAAATAAATAAATGTATTTTAAAAGAAAGTCTTTGTTGCTTGATTGATTTATTGCCCGTTGAGTCGTTAGTAGGAAGGTTAGCAAAAGCTCACATTTGAAAGCTACCCCGAAAACACAACAACGATAAAGGAAGTTCATTCGTTTTACGGGCAATAAAAGTTTGCAAAAATCAAAGCGAAAGGTCGCGGGAAGAGATCGTTTCCGAACCGTTTGCGCGTTTACGGCCGTAAACTGTCCATTTTGAGCCGCGTGACATTGACTTTGATTGAGACGCTTTAACTTTGCAACATGATGCCGTTTTAATTCCGCCCGGTTCACTTCAAACGACGAAGAGACCTTCTCGTGCTTAATTTAATTTTCGTTTAAAATTCCTTTCATTGATTGTTGAAAAATTAAAACGATCTCGTCAGCGGCATAAAACCAAACATTGGGTGTTTATTGAAGGTTTCGTGATGGGTAATGCGATATGTTTCGTTGATGGTTTGCCGACAAAACGACAATCGCATTGCGTAATCGCAACAATTTCGTAAGCCCGTTTAAAGGCAAACTGCTACGCCCACGTCAAATCCTTGAATGAACCGCTTTTGCACCACTTGCTGCTGCCACTTCGGCTGCTGCTGAGGTTGTTATTACCGTATACATATGAGATAACGCCCACATAAAACTACCTTTGTACGAAGATAAACGGAATGTTGAGGGCACGACCTGACTCATAATGAGATCGGCTTCTTTACAAGATTTTAAATCGCCAAATTTATTAATGAAACAACATATTCGTGCTCAATTTATGTTTGTCTTGGTTAACCTTTCGGGAAGGTTAAAGTAGTCGCCGAACAAACACAAAATTTCTTTAAAGATCATATATCATTTCTAAACATTTAATAATAGAGTTGTAGGAAATAGGCGTATACACAATTCGATGAATTTGCGAGATAAAGTCGCAATACTCGGGTATAGAGCAAGCTTTCGAGTTGAGTTGCAACGAAAGGCACGACATTTACCAACATAATAACGTTGAGTGTAGAAATTGCATACGTGGGCTGCAAAACTGTCTTTTATTATTTATGGTGGCAATTGCGGTCATATTGTACGATTAGTTTGGTATTTAAAAATTTGTTGAAAAATGTTTAGCAGGCAACCCATATTACACGAGTGTTAGAAACGTTGACTAAAGAATAATACTATTAAATTTAAAATATATATAAAAATTTATTGGCACCGGTATTTGAAAATACGTATGGGTGCTAAGTGCTGGAATAAGATGGAAAAGGAATACGTATGATAAACTTTATTTGTCTGTCTAAAAGAGAAAAAGGTCTACATTGTGAAAAAAATTAAAATACATATGTCTGAATTAACATTAATTTAGACCTTCCTCTTAAGGGACACTATGCACTTATAGATTAAAATTAATTATTTGAGTAATAAAGAAACTCCGATTCTAAAGCGAAACTTGCTCCCCATTTTCCTCCTGTAATGTCACCCTGCAGCATTGTTGCCAGGTCTGGTAAAGTCTCACCACATCTGATGATTCTTTTATGATCTGGTGAAATAAAACTTCAGAGCAATTTCACATTTCTAGTGGTTTTTAAACTTTTCATTATTTAATTGAAATTTTCAATAAAGTATAATATAAACAAGTATAATAGTATAATATAAACAAAAAGATAATACTCAACTTGTTGGGCATATGAGCTATTACTGTTCCAAACTCTGCACATTATCTTAACGACTGTCAATTTGTTTGCAGCATGAGTTATTGCTATTCCAAACACTGGACATTACCTTAATGACTGCCAACTTGTTGGTAGCACGAACTATTGTGTTTGCTAAGTCCTGCTCATTAGGTTAAAGTCTGCCAACTTGTTATGATGATAAGATGTTATGCCATCTTAAAGACTGCCTACTTATTGGCAGCATGAGTTATTATGTTTCCAAAGTCTTGCACAGCAATTTGAAGTCTGCCAACTTGTTGGCAGCATGACTTATTGCTATTCCAAACACTGTACATGGTTCTAAAAACTGACAACTTGTTGGCAGCATGAGCTATTAGTATTCCACAGCCTATATATCATCTTAAAGACTGCCAACTTGTTGACACCATGAGTTATTAGTATTCCACAGGCTATATATTATTTTAAAGACTGCCAACTTGTTGGTAGCACGAACCATTGTGTCTCCAAAGTCCTGCTCATTAGTATAAAGTGTGCCAACTTGCATGAGCTATTATTGTTGAAAACATTGTATATTATCTTAAAGACTGCCTACATATTGGCAGCATGAGCTATTATATCTCCAAAGTCTTGCACATCAATTTAAAGTCTACCAACTTGTTGGTAGCATGAGTTATAATAATTCCAAATACTGTCCATTGTTCTAAAAACTGACAACTTGTTAGTATTCCAAAGGCTAGATATTACTTTAGATACTGCTAACTTGTTGGCAGCCGAACAATTGTGTCTCCATAGTACCGCTCATAAATTTGAATTCTGCCAACTTGTTGGCAGCATGTGTTACTGCTCATTAATTTGAAGTCTGCCAACTTATTGCCAGAATGAGTTATTACTATTCCAAATACTGTACATTGTCTTAAAGACTGCTAACTTGTTGGCAGCATGAGCTATTAGTATCCCATAGGCTATATATTATGTTAAAGACTGCCAATTTGTTGATAGCACGAACTATTGTGTCTCCAAAGTCCTGCTCATCAGTTTGAAGTCTGCCAAATTGTTGGCAGCATGAGTTATTACTATTCGAAACACTATACATTGTCTTAAAGACTGCCAACTTGTTGGTAGCATAAGCTATTATGTCTCCAAAGTGTTGCTTATCAGTTTGACGTCTGCCAACTTGTTGGCAGCATGAGTTATTATTTCTGCAAATTGTTGCTCATCAGTTTGAAGTCTGCCAACTTGTTAGCAGCATGAGCTATTATGTCTTCAAACTCCTACTCATCACTTCGAAGTCAGCTAATTGGTTTACAGTACTGTAGCTATACACTTATAATAATGTGCTAAGGTTAAGGATTCCTGTTGTTGTTTTACTTGTTTGTTATTATTCTTATTTTGTTGTTACTCTCCAACAACTAACCTTTTTAAATCATCCCAAAAATGAATATCAGTAATAATTGTAGCTTGTTATTATGACACTTGTTCTCAATGCCGCTGTATATGTGGTTGGTGGTTGTTTGTACTACGAATACATTTTATCATCAACTATAACGTCATTTACTAAAGAAGATTTAAAGATCAATATATAATTTGTAACTAATATTATCAGGTTTATTTGAAAGTTATAAAATATTACTTTTTTCGTTGTAGCAAATCGTACCGTTACAAAAGCTCAATAGAGGATTATGTCTCAAAAAATAAAAATGATAGAGAGAATTTTTTGAGACAAAAAACTGGCAACACTGATACATATTAATAAAAATCATTGGTAATAAATAACTGAAATGTTAATTTATTTCTTATGCAAGTTGATCCATGTTTGATGTTAGTAGATCGATAAAATTCAGCAAAAGAAAGTTTGAAAATACTTGGTAAAAATATAATGACATTTGTCCTATTATTTAGTGAATTTCATTTCCCTCATATGTTATATATGTTATAAATATATCTGGTGAAAAAATTAGGTTGGTATTGAAAAAGTTTCACTACCTACCTACTAGATCGTGCAGTTTTTTAAATTTTCTAGTTAGTTTCTTAACAAATTACTAAATCAATACCAACTTAATTAGAAGAAAGTAAATTGACGAAATCCCTTCACCAAAATATTTAATTATCATTTCCGCCTCAAAACTGATATACAGATCATTTGCGATTAAATCTAGCGACTCGCCCGCAAGCGACCTCGGCAATTTGAGGCAAAATCGTTCATTACATGTTAAGATACCAAATCTTTCATATGATGACATTTATACTCAAATCGTCGAGGAAGATCGCGGGCGAGGCGCTACAACCTTTGAATTGTTGATTTCGCGTAGTTACATCAATTCTAGCGTCTCGCCCGCAAGCGACTTCAGCGATTTGAGACAAAATCGTTCATTACATGTCTAATTTGAGATCCAAATCTTTCATAGGATGACATTTATTCTCAAATTGTCGAAGTCGCTTTTGAGCAAGGTGCTACAACCATTGAATTGTCGATTTCGTGTTGACATATCAACTCTAGCGCCTCGCCCGCAAGCGACCTCGGCAATTTGATGCAAAATCGCTCGTTACATCTCTTGGTTGATACCAAATCTTTCATTAAATGAAATTTATTCTCAAATCGCCCACATATTCGGCGTTTATGCGTACGAGTGCTCTGCACCCATAAAAACTTTTATATGGAGCACCCACGTATCCGGCGCCTATGTAAAAAATCCAATTAATTACAAACAACATTATTAAATTCAGGTGCGTCACGATTATGCAATTTTATATCGATTTATTTTTGATAGCCAACCTTGACACATCTTTTTAAAGATAATCATATTGACTTTGTACTTGACATAAACGACTCAATTTTATCCAAAATATACCGTTTACATTAAAATTTTAATTTATGACTTTACATAAATTACATAATATTAACATCACTTTATTATTGTAGTTATTTTTTATTATTGCGGTTTTTTTTCAATTTAATTTAGGTCTAAAGGTACATCAAACAGACGATAAAACTACACAGATAAGGTTTAGATAAGACATGCGGTTGTTGTAGGGAAAAAATGCGTTAAGATTTAGTAACACCTATGATATCATGATAGTTGTGTACTCGCGTCCACGTTCCACTGAGTTAATTTAGGTGTTACAGAAAGAAACATGTTGGAAGTTTATAATAATTGTGTTGAAATACCGAAACGAAGACGATCTTTCAGTGGATTAAAAAGAAGAGGATCACTCACTAAGTTATATTTAACCGACACAAAAGGTAAAATATTTTAATAATCATTAGAAAGTGGGAAAAGCAAGAAAATTTTAACAATACTTATTGTTTATTGTGTTTCATTATCTTGTATTTCTGTGAAAATAGTTTTAATTTTGTAAATTAAGAGATAAAAATGATTAATTCTTTATTTTCCAAGATAATGATAATTTTGGCGTTTAGTTATTAACACTAAATTATTTCTTGTATAAATATAAAGTGATGCTTAACGATTTAGCATTAGTTTTATCTTAACTAATAACTGCTTCAACACATTATCTCTATTTTATTCAAATTATTGAGTTTTAAACATTTTTGGTGATTCTGAGCGCACCACAAATTAGTACATGCTAATTATGTTTATCATTTAAATTAGAAACGCGGCGAAATATGATTAACACTAACACGTGAAGTCGCAATAGTTGACTTAAATACATAAAAATTTTTGTACATCTCGGACATACCAGTTAATTTCAAAGTTTCCACACATACGTACAGACACGTGCCCCAGGCTTCATGGTGTCTAAATTTAGCCCCCTTTTTAAGACATACGGGCACGAGCAAAAAGTCCATGTCTCCGCCGTCTTATTATTAGTTTCCCCGTGGTACTAACAGTGATTAACTTGATTTTCTCACCCGGTTTGGTAAATTTTTTTGCATTACCAAAACGAGAATGTAAAGAAAAAAACGTACCTATTTACTCCACGCCACATTCTAGGATTTAATTGAACCGCGTCTATTCTGAGTGACGAGGCCTCTTACAACCGGTGAACTTTAGCATCTTTAGACGCGAGCAGGAAGCAAACTCGTTGGTCCTCGGGGGCCGACACTGCAGGACGAGTGCGTGCTCGCTGTCAGTTGAACGCGAAGTCGGTTCTAGGCAACATCGGGATCGCCTTTCCTGCTAATGTAAAACGTGCGTTGTTTTAGTGCAATTTTAAAATGTAATTTTAATAAATTTTACTTTGAAATGTATCGGTGATTGGGTTATTTATAAAAACGTTGTGAAGTTTTTTTTAACATTGGTGTTCATGCAATCTTTTTTTTTGCGTATATCAAATTTGTCTAGTAAGTTCTTTTTATTATTGTTATTTTAATTCTTGTAATATATTAGTAATAATATATCGAAACATTTCCGTAATGACGACAATTGTTAGTAACAAAACCGCGTTTACGTAAACTTTAAAAAATACAAATACATCTGTTATATAGTGACTAATTATCATGCGGATGTTGAATTGTTATCAGTGAAGACCACTATTTTCGGTTTTTTTAAATTAAAAATTCATTCATTTAAATCGACAATTCAGGATATAACTTTTTATATATTTAATTTACCATATCCATTTATTGCTTTTATTTATAAAAAATTTCTTTTTATCTGTAATACAACGCATCTCGATGGAATTCGTACTATGTTAGTTTGAAACATTAATTCGCCGATTAATCGAAAGCCCACTTCACTCCATTTTGGTGGAATGGAATTTTTTCTGATTACTTTCATGTTTATTTTCATCTTGTCAAATGACGTTATTGATTTCTCGTTCTGAAAATAATACAGCATATTGCAACGCATGTATGAAATAAAAAACGTATGCCAAAAAATCCCAAGCCATTTTATGTACTAAGAAGTGTTATTTTATGCGGTTACAAGAATTTCAGTTTACTTATTGGTGATGATTGATTTCATTCGAAATAATG
Organism: Onthophagus sagittarius; assembly: GCA_036711965.1. Taxonomy (NCBI): domain Eukaryota; kingdom Metazoa; phylum Arthropoda; class Insecta; order Coleoptera; family Scarabaeidae; genus Onthophagus; species Onthophagus sagittarius. Next base: position 64,135,913 of record JASERS010000003.1, on the reverse strand, counting down.
ATAATACAAAATAATGAGTCATCAATAACTCAGTATGTGCCAGTAAAGTCAAATAAATGGAGGCTCAATTCATCAAACCATCATTCTTCCAAATGAGGGTTCCAAATGCTGGTTAAGTTAGATGTTTAGGTGTCTAAACGGTATGGGCATTACCCGACATACTGAAGAATGTAAATGCACTTTAATAAAGTTGCGTCAGATTTCTTAGTTTTGTGTTTATTGCTTAGTATTAACATTTTGAAAGTTTTTTTGATGATGTTAATGGACGGAGTAGACGCAGATTGTATTATTTTAGTTCTTTAAATTGTATTCTTCTGCTTTATTCATCTGAGCTTTATGATCTTGATGTTGTATTAGGAATACGTACATTATAATCTATATTACAGCTTACTCACTCATACTCAAGTTAAATTCATCTACTAAGTTAATTTGAGGTGTAAGACTAGCGCTTTGCACCTTGATAGAGAGCTCTGCTATTGTGGACCACCCATATGTTGATCAATTGAACTTGATCAACCTTTTTGTACAAGTAGGTTTTAGTGTTTGATGGATAATTTTGCATAAACATTTTGCTTGTACCAACTGCTTGATGATGGATTGAGATTGAATCATGCAAGCTTATAATACACTATTAACTAAATATAAATTAATTAATAGTAACGCTGATAAAGATGTTAAGACGTTGAATGTGTTGAAGACTAATTATAGAAAGGAGAAGAAAAAACTTGAAATATATCTATAATACAAATGAATTATACCAGCCTTCACTTTGACATGTTTTGGAACTATGTTACTTAGACCCTGTGATGAAATTATAGTTGAATATTTTAGGTCTTTATAACATCTTCCAGTCGCAAGAAATCGTAACATTGCTGTTAATCTTTCGTGGAAATGTATGATCATACCCTTTCATTTAATTAAAGATGCTGCCAGTGACAATATGTCACGTATATGAGAATAAGATTTTCTTTCATTAACTACTCCATACATCACGTTTTTTCCTCTGTTTTTTCTTATGGACAAAGGCAAGAAGCAACCCGGCATAAACTGTCGCTTGTTCAAGTATACTCGTATCGTGTGGTGTCAAAACAAAATTTTCTGTGCTTGTACAAAAAGATTGATCATGCATGTGTGTCAAGTTTGCAGATACAAGTGTAGCCACCTTTACACTTTTGTTTTGTTGCAGTTGTGTAGCTTCCTTCTCCAAGTTAGAAAAATAAATCCTTTCTTTGGATTCTAAGAAACATTCTCCTAAAGAGATTAAAGGTCATACATAGCTAGCATACCATTGTTGCTGGTGGAAGGAAACTCAACTTATATGTATGTCAGTTATTGTATATCTCTTTCACACAAAAAGTTGTTGTAGCATTTAATAAACAACCAAATATTCCTGTAAGATTCTCGATTTTTATTTGAAATTTCTGGCTTAATCGATAATGAGCCAAATACATCCCTCTCCGAGAACAAGTTCTATTTTTGTAAGGAGATAGTAAAACGTATTAAAAGTTTACAACTAAGATGACCGAATAATATACTATTCGGAGTACATGAAAAACGGCTCATCGAAAATATGAACCATTTCAGATCACGAGAAGATTTAAGAAACATTTGACCATGATGCTTATATAGCCTAAAAGAATTATAAAAATATAAATTTATTTTTTGCTCAAACACTTACAAATAGAGGGTAGATCTTCCAAATCTTAATATCTCGGAATTAATAAATTTCAAGCGAAGACATTATAACTTTAGGAATTATCACATCATCCTTTTATTTGTTTTGTAAACAATTTTCAATTATGATCAGCTAAATACATCCTTTTCCGAGAACAAGTTTTATTTATGTAACAAAATCGCTGAATATATTAATAGTTTAGAACTAACAATAAGATCGATCATCTTAGATAAAATAATGTAATATTAAGAGTATACGAGAAATGACCCATTGACTATGTTGGGTTGGGTTGGGTTACATTAGACCAATTTGAAATTTATGGCAGACATAGAAAGTTTTGCACAAACGCTTAGAAATAGAAGATAGATCTTCCAAATATTAGTATCTACTAATAAATTTGAAATTAAGCCATTCTAACTTTTGGAATTACCACGATATCCTTTTAATTCGTTTTGTGAATAATTTTAAATCCACAATGAGTTCTATTTATGTAAGTGGATAGCTATTATCTATTATTTGGAGAAACAAATCTATTCTTTGAACTCTAAGAGGCATTTGCCAACTATGGTACTTATACTTCCTACAAAATTCTCATACAAAATTTTTAATGGGTGCAAAAAACCCATACATACTAATACTTCCAGAAGACTTCATATTGCTTCTACAAGTTTTGATCTGCTTCCAGAAGAATTGATTTGCTTCCAGAAATGTATTATTCAGAAGACTCAATATACAAATATTGAAGACTTGAAATAGAGAAAAACCTCGTTTAGCGCGGTAGATACGTTCGTGATGATAGGAGAGCTAAACGAAGCAGCGCTATATGAAATCATTTAAACATATAACGAGAATATGCAACCAAAACTAAACATGATTATATTTATGATTAAAGTCCTGGCTTTTCTGATATTGTTGATTTTTTGGCGAAGAAATCGTCTAAAGTCGTTTTGCTTTCAGTAGGCAAAGCCTTTCTTTAAAACCTGCAGTATTTTCTTTTCCAATTTCAAATCCACTATTATCGTTCTCTTAAAGTCCTTGTTCTGCCAGTTCCTGAGCTGTCTGTTGTTAAGCTCCTCAATATCGTGCTCATCTACATCTTCTAGTCATACTGTTTTGACTAGACTGACTATTTGACTAACTATAGTCTTTTCTCGTTGATAACCTTAGGATATCTTCAGCCATATCGTCTTCCACATCCCATTCATGCACTTTTTAGATAATTCTTGCCATTGACGTTGATGTAGCCTTTGACATCCAACCTTCTGGTTTATCTATTATAAGTTCAAATGAGCGACGAGGATAATATACCGTAAAATTTGCAAAAATTTCTTAGTCCATTGACTAAGAAATTAAATTGATTGAATTAACGACATATCCGATGGGTGGTAGGACAACTATTTTCACCGGAAGACAAACGTTTAAGACTTGATGCGTTATCCAGCAGCAATAGAACTTTTGGTTCTATAAATATTTGTTCCAAAAACTGATTTTAGACCAATTTTGAAAAATGTCTCTTCATCCAAGATTTTTATTGAATTTAGAGCTGCTTGTATATTTTGGCATGATACTTAAACAGGAGGTTTAATTTTAAATCGTCACTAGCGTTATCACCTAGAAGAAGGGCGAAATGATCTTTTGTAGCTTGAGACGTGATGCTCACTTTTCTTCTCGCGATATAAATGCGTATATAATGCGCATTTTCATTGTCTGCCAAAAAACTTCTGTTACATCCACGTTACGGAACAATTCTGGTGGATAATTTCAATAAAATTTAAATATTACATTTTAAACATTTTTAAGATTGTTAACAAACTGCGTTATAGCAAAGCAGTGTTAAAAGAGGTCTTACCATTCTTCCAAAAGACTTGATATTGCTTGTAGAAGACTTGGTATTGCTTCTAGAAGACTCGGTAGAGTTTGAAAAACTGATGGGTGAAAATGTCTTCATCGCATTAAATACTACTAGACAAATTGCAAAATTTTGATATATGTACTCCACAAACTGTTAATTAAAGACTAAATACTGCTTACAGAAGTCATTATTATTGCAAAAGGCAAGCAACTGTTAATAAAATTATATTTTGCCTTCAAAATACCAAATACAGTTGTCAAAATCTCCATGTTAGAAGTTCAAAAACTGCCAATTAAATACTGGATATTTCCACTGCAAACGAACCATGGATGCCAGATACATGTACACTATTTCACTCTTTTTTGAAACCCATTATTAGTTGTTTGATTATTTTCCAATTCAGGTTTTTCAACACCCATACGTATTTGCAAAAACCAGCGCCTATATGCAGGGATTAAAGGTCATTTCATACGCATGTCTGTTATTAACTCAGTCTCACACAAAATAACAGTGTCATTTAACAAACGCAATCAATTTACGGTGCATAATCCTGTAATTTTCTGAATTTTTAATTAAAATTTATGACAGAAATAAATATATCTTCCAAAAATTAATATTGAGCGGAACACTCGCGCAACTTATAAATTTAGAATCACCATATTATCCTGTTATTTCATTACGTGATATTTGAGCCATATACATCCCTCCCCGAGAACAAATTCTATTTATGTGAGGGAATAACTAATGTATTAAAAGTTTATATTATCACATAACACCATTCCCATCTACATAAGCAAGCCTTACGACCTATTTCACATTAAATAAATCCCGTTGCTACGTTCTATGAATAACATCATTCTGTGATAAATTTTATGCTGATTAGACTCTTTTAATTCTTAGTAATATAAGAGTCTTATTACCATTAGCTGTTTTTGATTTTATTCGAATTAAGATTTTTTTTGTACTAACAGTGTACCCGTCGCAAAATTATAACTCCATTAGCGAAACTGTGTGTACTTCATCATCGCAAAATCAATGTTAGCTTTAATCGCATTCCGAAAACGCAACTTTGGTAACTAAAAGTAATTAATTTTTTTTCTCTTATTATTGTGAACTTCAGTGAATATCTACAACCATCTAAATGCATTACGTATTAAAAAAAAAGTATGACAATAGGTTTGTAGAGGAACGTAACTTCCTGCTATTGTTCGTTTTATATTTATTTCTCATCCAACTGTTTTTTTCTTTGTTTTGTTTTTCGTTTTAATTTGATTTTTCCCAATTATCCGTGGTGGATCCGAGAAAATCGGCGTTCATCTCGAAGGAGAGATATTTCCGTTTCGATATTGCGCCGTTAAGGCACGTCGGGAATGTGTCCTCCAGGATAATCCCGTAAGCTTGGACGCGTCGAGACGCCAGCGGGAGATGTGTCTCCTCGGGCTGACAGGAGGATTTCGCCTTAATTCCCCTTTCCGGAAAGCGCGTAGGCGGATAAGAATTGATCAAGGACAATTAAAAATTTCCATTTTTTTCGTCCCGATTTCTTACGAAATTTTACACGACCCGCCGCATGAGAAATGTCAAATGTTTAAATAGATTAATGCCTAGAGGTAGAAACCGACACGCACACACACATAGCGGATGCTTGTGTCTACTGGTTATTTATAGATCTCTTCTCACCGTCACTTCATATAGGGTGAAGTAGAATTGATGAAGATTCAAGTCAGTCTAATAACACGAATTTCGCTTCGTTTCGTGAATAAAATAAATTTTCCAAGTGGAAACACCCATCCTATTATTTCTTTCTTCCCCCCTTATTGAGCAAACACAATGCGTTGCGAGGCGATTGACATGACTTGGCATGGATTGGGGCAAAACAGGAAGTCGTTCGTTTATTTTACCCTGCCATACTTCCCATC